>CM050513.1:74137307-75387307 GCA_027563665.1 Antrozous pallidus
AGTAAGATAAGCACAGCCACAGAGGGGCCATCAGGAGAGAACTTAAAGGTCAACAGAGGTGGGACATAGACCCTCACTCCTCTAACATTGCAGGGGCCTGAACTCTCACCCCTTCTGAGGGATATCTCCTGCCCCCATGGCTGCTTTGCCTCCCATGCACAGCTCAGATTGGGACCCAGGTTACAGACTGAGACTTAGCCAGCAACAGCAGCCCTTTATCTAAATTCAATCTAGCACCAGGAATGCTCAGGGCTTACTCAAAAATGCAAATAATAGTTTCCACAAATATTTACAGGGTAAACTAAGATTATTGTTTGAGTATTAAATTTGACAGTAAAATAGTAATCAAGTTTTCAGATTAATTTAAATTGGCCAAGTGAAATAAGTGAATACTCAAGAAAATTTAAGTGTACTGGACAAAAAGCTGTTCCTAAAATATTAACTAAAATTTCTATCAGTAGTTCATCTCATTGTAAAATTGCCTAACATGCAAAGAACCTAAAGCAGTCATATTTTTGTGCAAAATTTAAAATTTAAAGTTACCAAGACTGCAATATAAAATTTCCAAAAGCCCCCATTAATAAAAAAAAGGGGGGGTAGGGGATAGTGGGGTAATATCATGTAAGGAAAAATATCCTGTAAGTAAATTACATTTAGAAAATTCTTACTTCAGAAAATTAATTTCCACTTGTAATGCTAACAGCAGGACACCCATGAAAAACACACAAGGTGTCAAAATAAGCCAAAGGAAAATCATTTGGGCAAAAATAAAAAGAATCCCAAGTCTAATTTACAGAAAAGATTCCTTTATTAACTTTTGGTAGAGAATATATTTGTATATTTTCAGAAAACAACTCCAAGACCATATGGATTCCTGCAACAAAGAGGAACTGATAGGTCTGTTCCAACCGCAAAGACAGTCCAGAGATGGAAGAAGCTAATGACACCTTGCCATGCTAGCAGTTGGCAGTGGTGCATTGCTGCAGGCTGCCCAGGACCAAACCAGAAAGGGTGGAAACTGCATTGCCACCATTTATCCACCATCCCCACACCATTGCTGACATGTACACATAAGAAACTATTCGATATTGAAACTGGGACTCAAACATTTTTTGTTCTTATGTTTATTTCTAGTATGCAGATGCAAGATTTTTTTTTAAAGAAAAGAAACAGGGAGAAAAAGATAGATACAGAGGCAAAGAAGCATTGAACAGACTGTCAAACTACAGTGAGAAGGTAGGGGAGGGTGGGGGGCGGGGCCTGTGGGAGATCAACCGAAAGACTTGTATGCATGCATATAAGCATAACCAATGGATACAAGACACTGGGGGGTGGGGGGGAGGGCGGTGACGGCACGTACTAGTGGGTAGGGGAGGCCAGGGGGAAGTTAATGGGGGGGGGGGGAAGGAAACATATGTACTACTATTTGTAACACTTTAAAGAATAAAAAAATATATATTGAAAAAAAGTTTTAAAAATGTTATTAACATAAAAATTAGATATGTATTTAGTGTATATTATATATACGAAAATATTTTACATATTTTCTTTGTACTCATTCTGGTGTGCATTTCGCATTTCCAACACATTTCAATCATAGTAGCTTAATTTTAAGTGCTTAGTAGCTCAATAACATGCGGCTAAGAGCTACAGTTTTGGACAGTGCATATTTAGAGAATCGAATCTATTTTATTGAGCACCAAACTTAACTTCAGATTAAAAGACTAAAATACATTCTGGCCTTATTTAATAACATCTGCATTACTGGTATAGCAAAGCATAAAATATAAGGGATGTTATAATAGACCAAAAGGACATGTAAGCTAGATACATATCCAAATAAAATTAAAAAGCAAAACAGAAAGCAAGCATTAAAAAGTGTATTTAACAAGTATCTGCACATTGTGGGTCTTAAAATTCTCTATTTAACTGGTTCTGCTAGTTAAAACTTTCTGAATCCCAGGTAGCACAGGTATAAATGGCCTCTTTATCAATCCCAATCCTTTCTTCATATAAAACATTGTACTTCTCCATGAAGAATGGGAAGTTGATACAAAAGCATTCTTAATAAAAATGAAAAAGATGGACTTCTCATTAGGCCAAAAGGTCCTGAAAGGAGACTAGGTTTTATTTTTCTTGTCAAGCAGGAGCACAAAAGATTAAAAGACAACCTTGTTTCCTTTACAAGATGTGTTTACGAGAGAAGTGAAATACAATCACTTTGAGAAAGTGCAGCAGCAAGAGGTCACACTGCTGTCTCAGTGGGAAAAGGGCAAAAGAAAAGTAATCTCCAGGTCTGTGGGCAAGTCTTCAAGGAACCCTGCACCCAGTTGCAAGCACCACTAACTGAAACAGAGTAACATAACTTTTCTTCCAGTGGTCAGCAAACTGAGGTTCCCGATCTGTGGTTTGCCACTCTGTTGACTAATGAGTTTGCCGACCTCTGCTTTAGGCATTGCACTCCCAGAAGGAGCTGGCATTCATCTGCAATTACTCATGCTCCCCAAGCTTCAGCAATGTCTCATCTCCTTAATTCTATAGGATGATATTGCAATTTGACATAAGTAACTGACAGGCTTTCCTTTCTGTACAGAAAAAATGAAAGGGGTAAAGATTCATGTTAGTGAGAAATTCAATTTTTTTAAAAATGCTCTAAGTATTTCACTTGGTTGGTTATAAGTTGTATAAAAATAATAGTACAAAATTCAAAAGTTATGAAAAGTAATAAAAAGGCAAAAGAGAAAGAAAGAAAACAATGCCTTGGAGGTTGTACAAATTTCTAACTTATAGGAACCTTTTATAAAGTTGATCTTCACAAAACTGTAGAATTGAGGGCAGGTATTATTATTTCATTTTATAAAGGACAGAACTAAGTCAGAGAGTATCCCAGTAAAGTTAATGAAATAAGAGTCCCTTAAAACTTTTTGTGTTAGCACAGCCGATGCCTGAGCTTTCAGTTCCAGCTGTGGCTGAAGCCTCTGGGCAGCTGGCACCATGGATCTCTCTCGACCAATGGTGTGAGCTGGGCCCTCTCTGGAGAAGAAACCTGGGTCTCCCGAGATATGTGGATCAGTACCGGGACCCCAAGGCAAGTGCTGGACGTGGAGGCCACGGGGGCATAGACTACAAAGGAGACAGAACTGAACCTCACATCACCCTGTTTGGCCCCAGAGGATGGCTGGTTAGCCAGAGAAGGGTAAGATGCCTCAGGGAAGGAACAACCTAAGACAGGCACAGTCGCAGAGGGGCCAATAGCAGAGAAATAAAAGGTCAACAGAGGTGGGACACAGACCCTTACCCACAAACCTTGCAGGGGCTTGAATTCTCACCCCTCCTGAAGGAGGTCTCCTACCCCCACGGCTGCTTTGCCTCCCACGCACAACTCAGACCAGGACCCAGGTGGCAGACAGAGACTCGGCCAGCAATAGCTGCTCTATATCTAAATTCAGTTTATTACGAGGAATGCTCAGGACCTACTCAAAAATGCAAATATTCCTTTCCACTAGTATTTACAGGGTAAACTAAGATTTCTGCTTGAGTATTAAAATTGACAGTAAAATAGTAATCAAGTTTTCAGATTAACTTAAATTGGCCAAGTGAAATAAGTGAATACTCAAGAAAATTTAAGTGTACTGGACAAAAAGCTGTTCCTAAAACATTAACTAAAATATCTATTAGTAGTTCATCTCACTGTAAAACTGCCTAACATGCAAAGAACCTAAAGCAGTCATATTTGTGTGCAAAAATTAAAATTTAAAATTACCAAGACCACAATCTAAAATTTCTAAAAGCCCCTATTAACCAAAAAAGGGGGGGGGGGGGACAGTGGGGTAATATCATGTAAGGAAAAATATCCTGTAAGTAAAATACATCTAGAAAATTCTTACTCCAGAAAAGTAAATTCCATTTGTAAAACCAACTGCAGGACACCCATGAAAAAACACACATGGTGTCAAAATAAGCCAAAGGAAAATCATTTGGGCAAAAATAAAAAGAATCCCAAGTCTATTTTGCAGAGAGGATCCCTTTGTTAACTTTTGGTCGAGAATGTGTTTGTGCGTTTGCAGAGAACAACTCCAAGACCATGTGGGTTCCTGCGACAGTGAGGAACTGACGGGTCTGTTCCAGCCACGAGGACGGTCCAGAGATGGCGGACGCTGACGACACCTTTGCCATGCTAGCAGTCGGCAGCTATGCGTGGCTGCAGGCGGCCCAGGACCAAACCAGAGAGGATGGATCTTGCATTGCCATGATGTGTCCACCATCTGGATACCATTGCTGACATGTACACATGAAGAACTATTTGACATTGAAACTGACACTCAAACATTTTTTTTGTTCTTATACATTTGTTTCTAGTATGCAGAGGCAAGATATTTTTTTATTTACAATATAACTTATATTTAATAGTAGTACATATGTTTTCCTTCCCCCCCAATCTCTTCCCCCCAGCCTCCCTTACCCCCCAGCTCATGTCCCCACCTTCCCCCATCCCCGCCCCAGTGTCTTTCACTCATTGGTTATGCTCATATGTATGCATACAAGTCCTTCGGTTGATCTCCCCCAGCATCTGCCTCCCCTCCACTCCAGCCTTCCTCCTGTAGCTTGACAGCCTGTTCGAGGCCACTCTGCCTCTATATCAATCACTTCCCCCCTGTTTCTTTTCTTCAAAAATATCTTGCCTCTGCATACTGAAAACAAACCTATAAGAGCAAAAAAAGTTTGAGTGTTAGTTTCAATGTCCAACTGTTCTGAGTCCCAGTTTCAATGTCAAATAGGTTCTTCATGTGTACATGTCAGCAATGGTTTCCAGATGGTGGACACATCGTGGCAATGCAAGATCCATCCTCTCTGGTATGGTCCTGGGCCGCCTGCAGCCACGCACAGCTGCCGACTGCTAGCATGGCAAGGTGTCATCAGCGTCCGCCATCTCTGGACCGTCCTCGTGGCTGGAACAGACCCGTCAGTTCCTCACTGTCGCAGGAACCCATATGGTCTTGGAGTTGTTCTCTGCAAACACACAAACACATTCTCGACCAAAGGTTAACAAAGGGATCCTCTCTGCAAAATAGACTTGGGATTCTTTTTATTTTGAGGCAAGATATTTTTGAAGAAAAGAAACAGGGGGGAGTGATTGATATAGAGGCAGTGTGGCCTTGAACAGGCTGTCAAGCTACAGGGGGAAGGCTGGGGTGGATAGGAGGCAGATGCTGGGGAAGATCAACCGAAGGACTTGTATGCATGCATATGAACATAACCAATGAATGAAAGACACTGGGGTGGAGAGGGGGCCATGTGCGGACATGTGCTGGGGGGTAAGGGAGACTGGGGGGAGAACATTGCGGGGGGAAGGAAAACATATGTACTACTATTAAATATAAGTTATATTGTAAATAATATATATATATGTGTGTGTGTGTGTATATATATATATACTTATATATATATATATATACAAAAAAAAAAACTTTTTGTGTTAGATGGTGGCATAGGTAAAGAACTGTACTCACCGCTGCCCACAACCACATCAAATTACAACTAAAATACAGAACAACCATCATTCAGAACCGCTGGAAATTTGGCAAAAATGGAAGTTCTCCAACTAGAGAAGTAAAGAAAAAAGCACACTAAGACTGGTAGGAGGTGCAGAGGTGTGGAACGGGCGGGTTGGGCACCCACGTGTGTGCTTTTTTAATCAGGAGGGAGATCGTCTCTGCAGAAGCCACCCGGAGGAGCAAGGGCTCTCAGCCCCACACCAGATGCCCAGCCCAGGGTTCCAGAGCTAGGAAAAGAGTTCCCTGTAACCACGGGCTGTAAAAACCAGTATGGATTGGGGCTTAGTGACACAGAGGCTGCTGGAGACCCAGCTGTTCCTCTTAAAAGGCTGGCATACAAACTGAACTTACAAGGCCCTGTCCTCTGAGCTCCAGCACCAGGGCAAGGGTTTGGGGAACACAGACACAAGCGAGGAGAAAATGAATTGTCTACTATCAGGGCAGGAACTCGCAGGGAAGCTTTCTCCCAGACAGAGGTGCTCACAAGGGATTATTATTCCTATGCTGAGAACTCCTGGGTCTCATGGCTGACTGGCAGCCATTTCTGTTTGCTCCACCGTGGGGATTCCCTAAGACCCCACTTCATCTAGTTTACAATCCACCCAAGCTGTGTAAAGTGGCTTTGCATATGAATAGCCTGTCCTTGCTTAAGCTAAAATTCTCTCAAAGAAGCTGGAGCTGAGTCAGGGATCCCCAAACCTACTAATAAAAGGTCCAAGATCTGACACCAGTACCAGCCTCCTTTGCTTCATAGCTGGGCCTCATCTGGGCACTTACAAACACAATACAAAGAGAGGAAATCTGCAGATATCTCTGGATATATATTCAAAGAAACTCAGTGGATGACTTTGTACCTCCCTGGAGACCTAAGAACCAGTGTACCCAATAGTCAGTATCAGACTATACCAGATTACAACTCTATACATTCATAAGCAACACACTCAAGAGGCAGACTCAGTGAGCAACAAAGCCCTGATGAAGTAAGTCCTACTCCATAGGGTGTCTTCTGCATAGAAGCTCTCCCACTGTCGTCACAGCTGGTTCTCACAGCCAGTTGACCTGGAGATCAATTCGCCCCAGTGACACCAACAGCAATCAAGTCTCATCCACAAGACTGTACTTACAGCCCACAAGGAGTGCACCTAGAGCTTCCAGCTCAGATAACTGGGAAGGCTGAGCCACTAGGCCCTATAGAACACCTACTACACAAGGCCATTCTACCAACTCAAAGAGATATAGCAGCTCTACCCAAAACATAGTAACAAACAAAGTGAAGCAGCCAAAATGTGAGACAAAGAAACATGTCATAAATGAAGGAAATAGAATAAAGGAAACTACTGGATATAGAGTTTAAAACCATGGTTATAAGGTTACTCAAGAATCTATTAGAAACCTCCAAAAAAATAGAAAAGGACCAGTCAGAAAGTAAGCATACATTGACTGAAATAAACAATAATAAAGAGGAATTCAACAGTAGAGTACAGGATTCTGAGAATCAAATCAATGATTTGAAATATGTGGAAGCAAAAAAAAACACTCAACCAGAAGAACAAAATGAAAAAAAAAATCCAAAATTATGAAGATACTGTGAGGAGCCTCTGAGATAACTTCAAGTGTACCAACATTCACGTTATGTGGGTGCCAGAAGAAAAGAGAGAGTAAAATATTGAAAACATATTTGAAGAAATAATGACAGAAAATTTCTCCTACCTGGTGAAAGAAATAGACTTACAAGTCCAAGAAGCACAAAGTCCCAAACAAGAGGAACCCAAAGAGGACCACACCAAGACACATCATAATTAAAATGCCAAAAGCAAAAAAACAAAGAGAGAATATCAAAAGCAGCAAGAGAAAAGCAAGTTAGTTACCTACAAGGGAATGCCCATACAACTTTCAGTTAATTTCTCAACAAAAACTATGAAGGCCAGACGGGAGTGGCAAGAAATATTCAAAGTGATGAATACCAAAAACCTACAACCAAGATTACTCTACCCAGCAAAGCTATCATTTAGAATTGAAGGTGGGAAAAAGAGCTTCACAGACAAGAAAAAGCTAGAGTTCATCACCACCAAACCAGTATTACATGAAATTTTAAAGGGTATTCTTTAAGAAAAGGAAGAAAAAAAAGAGAAAGATCAAAAATTAACAACAAAATGCAACAAATACATACCTATCAACAATTGAATCTAAAAATCAAAATAAACAAATAAGAAACCTAATACACAGAATAAACTGGTGAATAAAATAGAATCAGAGGTATAGAAATGGAACAGACTGATGATTTTCAGAGGAAAGTGGGGTAGAGAAAGTGGGAAGAGATTAAACAAAAGATCTTATAGGCATTACCTATGGACACAGACAAATGAATAGTGAAGGCCTGGAGCAGGGCAGTAACCAGGTGGAGGGGGGCCAAAAAAAGAGAGACATCTGTAATAATTTCAATAATAATGATTTTTTTAAATAAGCCCTGAGCAGGTGGCTCAGTTAGTTGGAGCATTGTCCTGTCCTGGTCAGAGCAGGTTCATCTCTGGTTAGGGTGTGTATGGGAGGCAATTGATCAATGTTTCACTCATCTTTCTCTCTCTCTCCTCTCCCCACTCCCTCTAAAACCAATAAAAACATATCCCTAGGTAAAGATTAAAAAGCTAATGAAATAATACGTAAAATAATGTTACTTGAAACATTAGAGGCACTCCAATGACTGGAAGGAAGCGTTAATTTATATTCCTTACATATGAATCATTCTTCTGTCTTGATGGAAACAGATTTCCTTCCTAAGGGTCTATTACAGCCTTCATGTATTTTTTTTTCTCTAGCCAGCTGGAATCAATTTCAATCTCGCTCAACTGAGAGAGCCTCTTAGAGGCTTAGCAGCAGCTTCTGTAGCAATGTGGCTGTGTACCAGAATGCTCTCAATTATTCAAGATAACACCAAAAGACCTAGGGATAGATTACCCCCAATGCAGAGGAAACAAATTAACAGTTAGCTGAGTAAAATAAACTTGAATAAATAACATTTTAAACTGCGCATACTGATATGATGCCTACTGATGAATTCTGCAGAGAGGAGTCAGGGCTCTCCTTAAAGAACAGCAAATGGGCACAAAACAATGATATAAAACACAATCTCTCTATGGAGAAGCCAACAGCCCACATCAGACCCAGATGAGGAGGAGGCAGGAAGTGTAACTCTGCACATTAGCTTCACACACTGGTACACTTGCCTTAGCCAATAGCAAAATTTATTTACTGCTTTGGGACCTGCACCAGGACAGCTTGTAAACGTTTGCTTCAGAGTGACCTCACCAACAAAGAGCAAGAGAATTATATACAGAACTAGAGGCCAAGTACACGAGATTCATGCACTCAGGGGTGGGGGAGGGGGAATCCTTCAGCCCAGCCTGCTCCTTCTCACAGTCCGCAGTCCCAGAATCCTCAGATGTCTGACTAGGGGCTTAGGCCCGCTCCCCGGACGTCCGTAGCACTGCCACGGAGGTGGGAGAGGCTCCTGCCACCACAGCTGCACTTGTCAGCTGTGAGCCTGGCTCCTGCATTGAGTGTCTCCCCCTGGTGGTCAGTGTGAGTCACAGCAACCAGTTGTTCCTCTGGTTGGTTGATTTGCATATTCTCTTTATTAGTTAAGATTACATACAGAAATATATGGTGGTCACCAACAACTGGCACAGAAATTTTTCATTTCTACTTCAGCATTCAATTTCATTGACATCAAATAAAACAATTCAGTTATTTTTGCTTATAATTTTTGAAAAAATAAATCAAATCTGCCTATTCATTAACCTGTTATCAATTCTTATGACATATTGAAATTATAGTAATGTTTAAATTCTGAGAATAATTTCAGCATATGCTCTGGATAAAACTATGTGCATCTAAAATATTAAAGTAATATTAACATTATAGAGTGTTCAAATACCTGATGTGGTAATGTTTAACAAACTTATTCATAAGCCAGTATGTATAATTAGCAATTCTGATTAGCATTTATAATTTAACTCAAATAGATTTTGGGTCTTGGCTAATTAAGTATAAGCGCAGCTTCCCAGGAATTCCTTCAATATTTTCAAAATATCGTTACACATTTATAAATAGAGAAGAGGCATGACATTCATGCACTTTAGGGAAGGGGAAGTCCTCAGCCCAGCCTAAACCCTCTCACAGTCCAGGACCCCTCACTCCTTTCTGCCTGCCTGCTTGCTGCTCCTTAGCGCTGCTATGGTGCACTCGCCAGCCAGCTGTGAGCCTGGCTTCTGTGGGAGCACACTGACCAAAAAGGGGCAGCTCCTGCATTGAGTGTCTGCCCCTGGTGGTCAGTGAGCATCATAGCAACTGGTCATTCCACTGTTCAATCAATTTGCATATTAGGCTTTTATTATACAGGACTAAAGGCTCAGTGCACAAAATTCATGCACTGGAGGGGGGGTCCTCAGCCCAGCCTGCACTCTTTCCAATCTGGGACCATTTGGGGGATGTCTGACTGCTGGTTTAGTCAGATATCCCTCTCATAATCTGGGAATGCTGGCTCCTAACTGCTTGCCTGCCTGCCTGCCTGATTACCCCCTCACTGCTCACCTGCCAGCCTGTTTGATGCCTAACTACTCCCCTGTCAGCCCAATCATCCCCAATTGCCCTACCCTGCCAGCCCAACAACCCCCAACTCTCCTCCCCTGAAGGCCTGGATGCCCCCAACTGTGCTCCCCTACAGACCTGGTCCCCCTCAACTGCCCCCTCTGCAGGCCCGGTAGCCCCCAACTGCCCTCCCCAGCTAGCCTGATTACCCACAACTGCCTTCACCTGCTGGCCATCTTGAGGCGGCCATCTTGTGGTAGCCATCTTGTGATGACATGGGGATGGCCATCCTGTGATGATAGGAAGGTGAGATGCCACCTAGGCTTTTATTAGTATAGATTGCCTACTATGTTTAAGTCACTGTGTCACCATCTCTGTTCGGGAGCTTTCAATTGCAATATCTTAGCCATAACCAATAACCATTTTTACTTTTCTAAATTATTTTATTTTATTTCATTTCATTTTTTATTGTAAGAGAACATTTTTCTTGGTAAATCAAAGAGGTAGAAGAGGTAATTTCTAGAAGAAATGGGCTTAGGAAACAAGTAGAGGAAAAAGAAGGGTCTTGGGAGCTTGTTAGTGAGGAAGCTAATGATAACATGGCTGGGGCTAGAAGGGGGTTAGGGATTGGGAAAAGAAAAGGGAAGGGAAAAGCAAGGCATGTTCCTGGGAGGAATAGTGGGCTGGGTCCTCCATCCTAAGGGATTTAAGGGTGGAGATTTTCGGGGAGGTCCGAGGAGAAGATCTCAATAGAATCTTCAGTAGCTTTCCAGGTGTGCCCATTCTAAATTACTTGTTTTACTTTAGTTTCCTAAATTACTAACATTTCTCATTCTAAAGTGATTTTTATATAGTGCCATCAAGCTTTAAAATTTCTACCAGGCTTTGAAATGTTTCCTTTTAGTACTTACTGCTCTCCATTGAAAAGGTAAAATTTCAATCAAAATCTCCATACATCTATCTAGTGAGCTACCAAAAGTACACAGTTAGCTATATCTTATTTTTTTCCATTCTTTTTATTCTATATTTTTAGCTAGTACAAAATTTGCTCCTTCCTTTTCTCTATTGGAAATTATAGATTATTTCTGAAAATAATTTCCTGAATTGATACATTCTTGCTATTTCATCTTCTATTTCCTCTTCTGAAAAAATTGGTTGTTTGACATGAACCAGGACAGGATGTGAGCTGACTACATTTTCAGTAGTCTTTCTGAAAATGATTACCTCTGAGAACATCAATCCTCTGAGAACATCAGTAACTGGAGGAATCCCAATAGTTTAGCTCCTGTTTTTGTGTAAAACAAAAACAAAAACCAATGCTATTAAGTAAACTATAAAAGTCATCCTGACTTCAGAGCACACTGTTCAAAGCCCTGGATTCCTCTAGGGACTACAGGAAGCTCTCTACTTTAGAAAGCAATTTTCATAAAAATTAAAGCAGTTTGCTAGGACTGTGATTTTTTTTCTTTATTTTTGTTATTTATTATCTTTTTTTTATTTCAAAAGTAAAATGTCTCTATTATAGCAGTGAAACAATACAAAGATGTATCAATACACACTAACTAGGACAGTTTCAAAAACCTGAGTATGTCCTTTCACAACTTTGTGGTAAAAAATTATATATATATATATATATATATATATATATATATATATAGACACAAACATGTACTGTGATTGTGTGTGTGTGTGTTTCGCTTTTTGGTTTTACAATAAAAGAATCATCACTTTACTTTGCAATTTGTACTTTTTACTTAGCATCATGGACATCATCTTCGATCAATAAGTAACAACATACATTTTTGATTGATTTTAGAGAGAGAGAAAGGAAGAGAGAGAAAGAAACATCAATATTGTGTTGTTCCACTTACCTATACATTCATTAGTTCATTCTTGTATGTGCCCTGACCTGGAATTGAACCTACAACCTTGTTGTATGGGAACAATGTTCTAACCAACTGAGCTACTTTCCAGGCCATAGCTAAAGATATCCTTCTTTTTTTGTTTTGTTTGTTTTTGTTAATCCTCACCTGAGGATACTTTTCCCTTTTTTTTTTTTTAAGAGAGAGTGGAAGGGAGGGAGGGACAGGAAGAGAGAGAGAGAGAAACATCGATGCGTGAGAGACACCTTGACCGGCTGCTTTCCATGCACCCCAGCCGGGATTGGAGATCAAACCTGCAACCGCTTGGTGCAGGGGCTGGTGCGCCAATCCCTGAGCCACACTGGCCAGATCAGGCTAAAGATACTCTTAATGGCTATACACCATGCAGCACGGATGGTCTATATTTTATTTAACCCTTTTATGATTTTTGCTCCTTCACATTGATTTCAGTTATTTGCTGCTACAAGCCTCTGATATTGTGATTTATAATAAACCCTCATTCTGTTAATGAGGGAACTTCTGAACCCCACCTAAGGATGGAGGATGATTGCCAGAGGAGCAACCAAGTGATGAAAGGTTTGGAACTTTGTCTCACCTTCCTCACATCCCACTTCTGAAGGTTGAGTTCCATCACAAATGACCAGTGATTTAATGGATCATGACTATGTAAGGAAGCCTCTATACAAATTCACAAGGACTGGGTTCTGAGAACTTACAGGTTGGTGAGTAAATGTTGGTGCTAAGAGAGTGGTATATCCTTTCCCCACACCTTGCCCATGCACCTCTTCAGTCTAGTGGTTCCTGAGTTGCATCCTTCTCCAATATACCAGTAGTCTAATAAGTAAAGTGTTTTTCTTAATTGTGTGAGCTGCTCTGGGTATGTGAGACTTTGTGATCTATAGCCAGAGGGTCAGAAGCCTGAGTTTGCAACTGGCTTCTGAAGGAAGTAGGGGTGCAGTTTGTCCCCTTAACCTGTAGAATCTGATGCTATATCTGGGTAGGTAGTGCCAGAACTGAGTTAAATAGTAGGACACACTGCTGGAGTCTGGGGAATTGCATGTTGATGTGGAAAAACCTCCCATACAAACACATTGGAATTAGGTTTGGAGCCCCAAATAAAGCCGCATAAGTAATTACACATACATTTTAGAAAAAAAATAACTTTTATTTCTATTGGATAGATTCTCCTTATTAATCCTGATGAAAGATTATGGCTGTTTTTGCTTAAATGGATATTTCTTCAAGTTAAAAAAAAAAACCAACAACACAAATTGGCAATAAAGAACAAGTCAAAAACTTGATATTCTTTGATTAGAAAATCCAATTCTAGGAATTATTCCTAAAGAAACAATTATGCAAATGAGCATAGATTTTTTTTAATGTGTGTACATGCATATTTGAAACTTTTTAATAAAAAATAAAACAGGGAATATTCAAAATGTCAGGAAAACTATTTATGTTAGACACATCTATGGAACACTAAGCACACACTGAAACTGAGTGTGTATTATGTTGGTGGGAATGAAGGCTGGTGCAGCCACCATGGAGAACAGTATAGCGGATCCTCAAAAAAATTAACACTAGAACTACCATATAATTCAGCAATTCTATGTCTGTATTTATTCAAAGAAAATGAAATCACTAATTTGAAAAGATACATGCACCACTATGTTCACTGAAACATTATTTACAATAGCCAAGATATGGAACCAACTTTAATATCCATCAATGGATGAATGTGCAAAGAAGATGTGGTACCTATGTACAATGGACTACTACTCATGCCTTGCCCCGTAAGAAAAGCTTGAATCTTGACATTTGCAACACCCACATATACATAGATGGACCTTGAGGGGATTATGCTATTGTGAAATAAGTAAGAGAAAGACAAATACTGTATGGTTTAATGTATATTTAAAAAATATTTTTAAATAAACAAAACAAATCAAACTCACAAATACAGGGAACAGACTAATGGTTGCCAGAGTGGAGGAAGGTTAGAGGATGGGTGAAATGAGTGATAGGGATCAAGAATACAAACTTCCAGATATAAAATAAATTAAGTTCTAAGACAATAAATCTGAAAAATTCTTAAGAAAAAAAGTTTTGTAACTTTTTATGTTGATGGATAGTGGCTAGACTTATTGTGGTGATCACTTTTCAATGTCTACAGGTGTTGAGTTATGTTTTTCATACACCTGAAACTAACATAATGTTGTATATCAATTACACTTCAATTTTTTAAAATTCCAATATTCTTACCAATAGAATATAAGCAGAACCAATGTATGCTACTTCCAGGCAGAGACGGAGAGAAACAGTATGGCCTTCTCCATCCTTTTGTCTTTCATCTGGCTACTACATATTAATGTGTTGGGTGCCCTTGGAAGCCACATCTTGAAGGTCAGCCTACATTCCTGAATGATCCTAGAGGTGACAGAACAACACCAAGGGAAAATGAGTTGAAAGTGCAATGCCAGGATGAGGCCAGCCACGGCACCGAAGAGGTGGGACACTGTGGGTAGGAACCAACAGATAAATCTGTCGGAGATTCTGACAGCCAAATCAGCCAGGAATACTGCCACACCTGAACAGTCTAAGAAAAACTAAATCTTGAATTATATCTTTACCATAAATGCCAGCAAGACAAACAATAACCCGAATGAAGGAACAAAGCCATGGAGACAGGATAATGTATTGGACACTATGCCAGTCATAAAAGGCACACTTTGCCCTAACCAGTTTGGCTCAGTGGATAGAGCATCGGCCTGCAGACTAAAGGGTCCCAGGTTCAATTCCAGTCAAAGGCATGTATCTTGGTTGCAGGCACATCCCCAGCTGATCAATGTTTCTCTCTCGTCGATGTTTCTAACTCTCTATACCTCTCCCTTCCTCTCTGTAAAAAAAAAAAAAAATCAATAAAACATATATTTTTTAAAAGGCACACCTTTTTACCATACCCCCAGAGGCCATCTCAGAGATGGAGAGGAAATCTAAAATAATGATTATTATTGTATCCATAGGAATAAAATCAATCAAAACTACACCAACAAGACATTTAAGTTTGAAGAGTCTAAAGTTTAAATTGCCCAAATTATTCTATATTAACCTTACGAAATGAGAGTAACTGCAGGGATTCCCAGCTATGTGGTAGACTGGGATTTGTGGGCCCATATCATTCTGAAAAAAATAAGTAATATATACTGGGAAGAGGAGAAGAGTGGAGCATAAAGACTAATGGCCTCCGATTTTTTCCCCTTGCTAGTTGTAGCCAAACCCAGTAATGGTGTGATAATTTGCCACTCTTCCTTTCAAAAATAAATAAGGCAGCCTAACATATTTTTGTTCTAGATGCTGTCCCAAATTAGATTCTGTGAATATTAAGCAATGAGACGACCAACCCTGTCAAAACTGCAGCCACGAGGAAATGATAAAGAGAATAATAGAGACTGAAAAATGAATTTATAAAAAAATTCTATTGGACATGATCCTGTATGACTTTTAAAATAAAAATGAAAAGAAAGTTCACATAAAAAAAATAAAATGAAGTGAAAATGAAAAAATATATAAGCCAAGTTGAAACACTTGAACTACTGAAAGCATAAAGCAGTAACATTATCTCAAAATCTCATGTGGATCTTCAAGTATTGTAAAAGAGCTCATGACCTAGCCAATCTGGCTCAGTGTATGGAACATTGGCCCATGGACTAAAGGGTCCTGGGTTCAATTCCAGTCAAGGGTATGTACCTCGGTTGCAGGCTCCATCCCCAACTTTGGTCAGGCTACATGGCAGGGTGGTAGGGGGAAGAGAGGCAACCAATTGATTTGTCTCTCTCACACTGATGTTTCTGTCTCTCCCCCTCCCTTCCTCTTTCTCTAAAAAATCAATGGAAAAAATATCCTCAGTGAGGATTAATATAAAAAAAAACTTGTAAATTTGGTCTAGGATTCTGGGTCCACAAGACTGTAAATAATGGACATGCAGCTTTTGTATATCATGAAACACACAGCCAGCTCCCAGTACAGCCCAGGCTCAGACCTTCCTGCTGGTCTTCTTGCCCTACGAGACTCTGAATCCTTTTATATGCATACATATATACACTCAGAGACACATAACACATACACTCAGAGACACATAACACATACCCACACGCAAACACACATAAACCACATACATATATACACATACACACCACATATACATACACCACATACAGACATACACAGAGAGACATGTGCCACATGCATGCATGCAGACATATACACATAGCAATGCATGCATACATTCATACCACATGTGTACGAACCTACAACCATATACATGCACACATACAATATACACAGAGCGATACATACCATATGCATGCATGCATACATACTAGAATATACATACACACACATATAAAAGCACACACACATCTCCATCATACTTTTCCATCCCTTGTCCTGGGTTTTGTTTTTTTTAATGTTAATTTTTTCCTTTAATTTTTTTAATGCTGCAAAGAAACTATTTGCATTTCACTTTTTAAAATCATTTATAAAATACTTTGAGGCAACTTATACCTACCAAATGGTTGAGACTAGCTTGTTCTTTACAGAGCAGAATTAATACAGTTTGTTTAACCAGAACAGTTCCCTTGGAGATCTCCTATTACTTAAGAAACTAGAAAAAAAAAACTTATCAAATATCAATGTTATTTACTAGTGAAAAAAACTAATTCCCACTTGCATCCCCAGGGGGATTTTGGTCACCCTAACTTCCCTCCATCCACAGGCCCAAAAATGATATCACCATTACCCTTTCAGTAATGAGGGGTTTGAGTGCCTGTAAATGGTAAAGAAGCCAGCACATTAGATAAAGTTCAAATTAACTCAACTACTATATACAGAGCATTTTTTGTGTGCCAAGAAACTGAAAAACAAGTCAAGTTAAAAAGAACAGTAAGAATGCAGGATCAACTATCCAAGAACCTAAGTAGATTCAAAACCAAAAGAGAAAACAAAGATTGAGGAAAACAGACAGACTAGAGGAAGCTATCTTCCAGGATTCAATTGGTCTGCATCTATTTCCATAGACTTTATCATACACTTTCTTTTTATATGGTTTATATCTTTTTGACCTCTGACCCTTGTAGAGAACAGACAAAGTTTCATAATTTTTTTCCTATTTAATGTGATGGAAAAGCAGAATGTTCTCTTGTCTTCCCCATTTTCATTCCCTCCTATAATGTTACTATGAAAGTTCATGTTTTCTAGACCAAAGAGAAAAATACCAAGGTGGGAAAAGCTATGATAGGAAAACAAGAATAAAATAGAGAAATGAAAGGAAGGAAGTCAAAACAGAAGACTAGAGAAGAGTGAGTAAAGAAGATGGATTTTTAAGCTCAGATTAATAGTAAACTAGCTATATCAAAAACAGTTATAATTCACTGGCTGTAATGGTAAATGAGTAAAAGAGGTGGTAGGGAGAATAACAAGAAGTAAAACAGAAAACAGTATATGCAAATAACTAAGGTAGAATAAAAAGACTGCTAGAAACAAAAATAAAATATGAAAAACTTAATTACTGATGTGGCAAAATGTAAGAAACAAATTCTCAGAATGGCAATAAAAGGAAAAAATAAAAACTAACTGGAAAAAAAAGGATACAATAAAAATAGGTAGAAGCAGTAAGGAGAGAAAGAAACCCTCAAAAGAGTAAAATGAAAGAGAGCAAGTTTCTTTTATTTTTTTTATAAAATTAACAAAATGTTTTTCTGCTTCAGCATAAGCCTCCAATTTTGGCTAATATTCCTGGCAAGCAAAAACAATATTTTCATTACATTTGGCATTAAAAATAATTGCTAAATAAGAACTACATTAGAGCTGTGAACATCTGAATGTGTTGGATGTGTTTGATGCCTTTATATCATATATTTGAGTTAATGGAATTTCAGATGTACTTGTAAAATCTAAATATACTCTCATATATACACTAAAAAGTTTTGATTAAAGTAGAATCTCAAACAAATAACTGATTTTTTAATTAATTCCTATGCTACAGAGCACTTGTTAAATGTGCCTGCTTCTCCTGTAGTAGGCTTATTAAAAAGAAGAAAAATAAGATTTTATTTCATTTTTAAACTGTGGGATAACACTGAGAATTTAAATTCATAAAGTATTGTCATTCAAGAACAGGATAAAATGGAAGCAGGTTTTATCACAAACTACTATCTCTGTTATAAATATCACCACATTTAAGAACTCTTTGCAACATCCTTCTGTCTCTAGTAAAGCATTCAGCTCTACTGAGCACTCACTTCTTAAAATTTTGATTCCCGTGGCATCTTTGATGCAATTCTCTACTGGGCTTCCTACGTCATTTTGATTATTGCTTCTACATTATAGACTCTGATTTTGTGATCTATTTCAATATATTTTATAAAAATGCAGTAAAACACCTCATCTGTATCATCATTTCTTTTCTTTCTCTTTTGGCAAAAAAAAAAAAATCAAAAGAAGAAAAGTAGGCTATAAATATGTGGATATTAGAGAAATTGCGTAATACTTATTAAGGGGATTCAGAACTTTAAAACTGGATAAATTTTATTTCATGACACAAGAATCAAAGAAATGAAAGTAGGCTATAATCTGTGGATATTATGTAAATTGTATAATGCTATTAAGAGTATTAAGCATTTAAAAACTGGTTAAATTTTATTTCATGGCACAATTTCTTTGCTCCATGAAGCAAGACATACTACTTGATGATAGAGTAGGGAAAACCATTATTATCCTAAATGTCTTAACTGGAAGATGAAAAAAAATTTAAATTACCTTTATAACTGGGGGATTATCAACAAATCATGCTCAACCTCTTCTAATACAATATGTCATAAAATGACTCCTGATTTCCATTCTTGAGTAAGCTAATTCTCTGGTAACATTAAAATACACACAAAAGCTCTGTCATGGAAATTATTTTGGATTTATCAACTAAAAGTTAGACAATAAGATGCCTAAAAGAAAGTATCTTCAAAAAAAGAATTTTCCTGCCTCTTACTACCTGCTGTGTCGCTGAGTTCCACAGCAGCCAAACAGAAGCAATGTCTTAGTCATAGGTCTTCTCTGGTTAGAGGCAGACAATTTTTTCCCATTTATTTTTAGAATAGTATTTGTGCTCATAAGATGGTCTGTGCCAATGCTGTTTCCAAGCCAGTCCTTGATTACTACAAGATATAAGCCAAAAATGGAAAATGATGAGTCTGAGGTAGCAGGTGGTTCTGAAGATAGGGAGCTTTGAAATGCCTTAGTCACAACTCACCCAAGGAAGAGCAGAAATTACCACACTCATTTACATCACTCACCTTTAAGCAATTATCATTTAAGATTACATAGCTAATAATTAACAAGTATGTTTATAAAGAAATAAATAAAGATAGGACCCACAAAACTCATCAACTAATGTGTTTGGGACCTTTTTTCCTATAAGAATAATACCTGAATGAATTATTGAAGACCCAATAGGGCCTAGTACTGTACTCTAAACACAAGAAAAAAGACTCCTCATAAATGCTTAAATAACAGTATCTAATTAATCTTTTATGAAACATTAACTTCTTGCTGACATACATCAGTTATCAAATCAAATCAATAACAAGTCAATTCATTCTTAAGTATTAAAAAATTGTTTTGTAATAGCTTACATAATTGTACTAAACACTAGTCACTCTTGTGCAGACAGTCAAACTAGATGGACATTTTATTCAATTAATTTCCAGCTGCAAAACCATGATACCAATGAAGATGAAGCTGCACAAAGGAGGCTGCTTCTTGGCCTCATCTAACATAATAGACACCTGCCTTCATTCATTCATCACTCACAGGAGAGGACAGGGGGGATAAATGGTGATGGATGGAGACCTGACTTGGGATGGTGATCACACAATACAGTGTAGAGATGATGCGTTGTAGAATTACGCACCTGAAACCTGTAAATGTTGTTAACCAGTGTCACCCCAAAAATTCAATTAAAAAAATCAAAGAACAAAAAAAAAATAAGGTTTATTAAACCCTGCAAAATGTAAGATAATGAGAGCTTATACCACAATAAATCATAGGGTAAGGTTTGAAATAAATTTTGAAGAAAATGTAGGATATGACATGTTGAAATGCAAGAGAACAATCTGAGTGAGAAAGGCAGGAAAGAATGAGCAGAGGCAGGAAACAGAAAACGCTCCCACAGGGCCTCACAGTCCAGGCTTTCCCGACTGTAACCTGCATCCTGTTCCGCACTCAGAGACAACAGAAGAGCAAGACACTGATGATTGTTCATACCAACCGAGTACACATTTGAAAGCATGCCCCAGTTTTCTCACAAGTTTCTATCACCAGCGGACAGAAAACAGCCAGAAACATTTAGTTCTTTTATATATGTTATAGAAAATGATCATTCCTGAAATTGTCCTCCATGTCCTCCATATCACCATATACATGTCTGACAAATAAGTTATCTGTAAAGTGCTTAGAATAGAGCCAAGAATATAACAAGTACTACATAAGTATTAAATAAATTAAACATAAATGAATCCTGACTCCCCTTTTTCCTTAGGGGATAACACCAAGTCCTCAAGATCACCAGAAATGAAACCATTTAAGCCAGGACATTTTTCTATGGGCAGCTTTTTAATAAATAATTCAATTTCTTGAGTAGATACATAGCTATTCAGATTATTTCTCCTTATGTCAGTTTTGTTAAACTGTGTCTATCAAGGGTTGGCCCTTTTCAGGATTTCCCTCATTTCTTTCCAACTGCTGTGCCATCCCTGAATTCTAGTTTCTGAGCCCACAAATGAGGTGAACTGTGGCTTTCTACGGGAGTTAGAGCTGCCCCCATGCTACTGCACTGGGGAGTAGCTTCAGGGTTAAAACTATATACCCACGAATCTCACCAGTATGGCTCTCTTTCATCAAGGTTGTATCTCATCTTGTTTCCACCATCCTTTGGTCATTCTCCAATGCCTTAAAATAGTTGTCTTTGGAGGGGGGGGGGGGGGAATGGGCAGTAAGTGGTTATAATTTTATCTATAGGAAGATTACTCTGATACAAGTTACTGTATATTACTAAAACTGAATTCTCATACATACAGAATTCATTTTGAACAAGCATGAATATACAGATAGGCATTTCAAACTCAATGTATCCAAAACAGAAGCTTGATTTTTCATCCCTAAATCTTAAATTTGTTGCCCACATCCAATTCAACATCCTATCCTGTAGGATAAATCTCCAAAATGCTTTCTAATTCCACCCACTTCTATCCATCTCCACTGTTACCACCCTAAGTCAAATCACTATGCTCATTCCTTAAGCTAACACAGAAACTTCCTAATAACCAGTTAGAAATTAAGTCTTCCCGCCTTCATTCTTTTCAGAGCAACCCAAAAAGTCACTGTTAAAGCCTAAATAAGATCATGACATTCCTCTCTTCAAAACCCTAACATAGCTCAGTCTTAAAATGAAATGAAATTTTCTTACCTTGATCTACCACATGCTATATCACTCCCTCTTGCCTACCTCTTCTTCCTCTCCCTCCTCCCTCCTCAGGTCCCACAAACATCCTTGATGTTTCTCAAGTGTACCAAATATTTGCCACTTGTGGATGTTTTCATTTGCTGTTCCTTCAATTTGAAGTGCACTATTTCCATATTTCACTTGGCTAGTTCCCTCTCATCATACAGGTCTAATCTCCTCCTCAAAGAAAGCTAATCCAACTACTCTATTTTAAGTGTGACCACCCCAGGCATTTAGCTTTGCAAATCCCTGTCTTGTTTTCTTTATAGAATACATCATTATCTGAAATCATCTCTTTTTTGAATTGTGTTTATTTTTGAAATTCTGTATCAGTCAGGTTAGGCTAGCTTATGTCACAATAACAAACAATTCCAAAACCTCAATGTGTTTGAACAAACAAGGTTTACTCTTTTGTCAAAACCATATGTCCATTAGGGTCAACTAAGGACTCTGTTCCACACTCCCTTCACTCTGGGGCTCAGGCTAACAGAATAGCAACTTCACTGCTGATTGCTGAGGAAGTAAGGGGGAGGGGGGGACTGGAGGATCTTGCATGTGCAATCAATGCTCTAGCTTAGAAGTACCGCATGTCACACCCCTCACATCTAACCAGCCAGAATGCATCACAAGACCAGAAGTACAGTCCTACCATGTTCCAGAAATGGATGAGACAAAAAACTATAATAAATTGCATTAATAACCACATTTATTTATATTCCCCCACCAGAGTGTACAACATATGAGAAAAAATAACCTTAAGTATTTTGTTGTTTTTATTACCCCCAATTCCTAGAACTAGGCCTCCAATATAACAGATACTCTAGAAAAACCTCTTGAATGAATGGTGTCTCTTTTATTAACCTTTCCTGAATTTCGAAATCTGAAATATCTAGATGTTTCTCACTGAAGATCTTCCTCCACCACTGCTGATGGCTTTCTGAAAGAGTAAAAATATCCTTATTTCATATTCAATTTGATCTGCCATCTAGAATTAGAGTAAATTCTGTTAAGTAAATTCTCTGTCCAGATTGAAACATAGATTGTTAACCGCTTGTGTTTACAAAATTCAGTCGAGTCCAGTAATCTGTTTAGGCTCCACACAAAATCAAGAGAACAACCTAGAAATAAATGGATAGGGTCATTTTTCAGTTAGCTAAACCAACAAACTTGTGGCTGGGGTTATAATGGGGGAAAATGGGAAGGGCTACGAACCCCCATCTCTATAGCCTTCCCACCTCATGTGGTCAGAATGTCCATTCTTACTTTATGAAAAGATCTGAGAGGCAGAACTTTAAAAACAATGAGGACTGCCCTACGACTGCTCCTTGGGGACCCTCTTCCTTCCCTCCACTGCTAAAAATGTCATTACAGAGTTGGCTCTGCTGCCAGGGATAAGGGACAGGCATAGAGAAGAGACCCTCTTTAAAAGCATTAAATAACACCATTTTTTAAAGCAGCTTGGATGGTGGTGGGGTGGGCACCGCATAAAGTGGCCATAGTGGGGAGTTCCAGAATAAAAATCTTTCTATATTATTTCAGAGTAAACTGAGGGCTCAAGGGTTCTGTTAAAATACCAATTTTAAACACAGTATGTCTAGTGTAGACACTAAATTCTCAAAGTGACATACACGTATTTGTTTATTAGTGTTTTTATTTTCCTTTAAGAATAAAAGACTTTTTCCAACGAAATGTCTGTGATATGCTATCCCATTTCAACCCCACTATGCTCCAGCCATTGGCCTCTAGCTATTCATCAAACACTCAAAATACAGGATGGCCTGGGCTTTGACAGTCGCCCTGGTCTCTTCTTGAGTAGTTTCCCCCAGAAAGCTATTTGGGCTGTTCCTTTATCTCCTTCAGGTTTTTATCAAGTGTTTCCTTTTCAGAAATGGAATTCCTGCAATGTCCCAGACTCCATCCTGGAGTGCTCAGCTTTGTTGTCCCACAACATGGATAGCCCTCTGATTTAATATGTAATAACTTCTTGTTTATCGCCTGCCTTTTGCTACTAGAATGGAAGTTCAATCAGGGAAGGAACTTTGTGTCATTCGATGCTGCATCCCCAGAGCCTAGAAAATGCTCAATAGGTATTTATTGAATGAACAAAATATATTTATTAAAGCTGTGTTATCAAGGCTACTTTGCAAATGAATTGAAACAAATCAATGTGTAAATCCAAAAGAGTGAATAAGTTCAGGTAAACACTAAGCTTCAAAAAAAGATATTCAGGACCATCAATATCTTCACAGCTTAATGGATTTATCTGTGAATCTAAGTCTTTTTCTTAGAGTCTCTTCTAGTGTTGCAAATAATCAGAATAATACATTCATTTCTTTCAGCAAACTGAGAAAAGAAAGTAGGATGATCTGATAATAACTTAAGGTTCCAATTTTAGAAACTGATTTATATGCCTTATGTTCAGTAAATGATGGGAATGGACTCAGGGAACAAACGTTCTAATGAAGTATGGTAGCAATTGTCTTATGTAGACACTACAGTTTTAATCTTAACCTGCTATTTGTCTTCTGTATCTATTTGCTTGCTTGCTAAAATAATAGAAGAATTATTTTAATTTTCTGGAATTTATGCATGCTATCCAATAATCCATTGCTGGCTGTTGAGTGTCCCCTAGATTGTGACCTCACTAGTTGCTGGAGGACATTCTTCTGGAAACCAGGGCAGCTCAATTGTTCCAAATTATCTCAGTAGCTACAGATAACTGAGTTTTCAGTTGATTCAGTGGTCCTGGAATTAGGAGAACACAATTATCCTAAATTGCCTCAAGCAGCTACTGATAGTGCATTTCTATTGACTCAGTAATCCCAAAATCTGGGCAGCACAATCATTCTAAATTGCCCAGGCAGTCCCACATAATGTGTTTCTGTTGATTTAGTTGATTTAGTGATTCTTAGATACTAACTTGCTCTATTTCTGCTTCTGTAAAAATGCCTTTTTGCAAAGCAGATTCCTCATTCCAGACCCAAAGATGTAATCAATACCTTTGTGATATTCTGCCAATATAAGCCAGACATGTTGAGCTATTCGGGGCTGCAAGTCTGGAGCGCTTTTGCTCCAGACCTCATATGCCACCAGCTTTCAATAAACGACTCCATAATTCAACTTTTTGAGGCATCCTCTGTAAAACGGGAGTATATCACAACACTTACAGTGAAGATGTTATTTAAAAAAAAAAAAAAAAAGGAACAGCATGCTTGAGCTATCAGATCTTCCTCCACACCCTTGCTTCCTTCCTTCCCCTCCACGCCATCCTCACTGTCACTTCCAAATGGAGCCTTCCTCACCAGAAGTCAGGAGTACCCAGCTACTGCAGCACACCCCCTTGCCCAAATGCCAGTCATCCTACATTCACCTTCCTATTTTGATTCTGTAATCTTTATGATCAAGCATGTTTACTTCATATATATTGTGGTTTATTTTAACAAGCTTGTACAACCTTTGTAACATAAAAGGGAGAGACATGTTCCATGGCTTCCCCACTGTTTTCAGAATTTTAAGCTCCTAAACTGAAATTCACCTCCCTCCACAATTTACCTTCAACTTCCCTTTCCTGTCTCCACTGGACCCAAATCTGCTGACCCAGGAAGATTGTCCCATTCACTCTACCCCAAAACCGTGAGATGCTATAGTTGCTGTGAACTCCTACTTCTACCTTATTTGACAATTTCTGTTGGAGATGACTTCTTTCCACCTTCAAAATAGAGTGTCCATCCCTCTTAGATGGCAATTTTCACATTCTGGCAATGCAGTTACATTAGAGCTGTATTTTTATACGTCTGTAATCTATTTAGCTCACTGCAAACTCCTGAAAGACAGTCTCAATTCTTTGCAATTGATAAGTACTTGATATGCTTGTCAGTGATGATGCTGAAAAAGGGGACAGTTCAAGTAGAAATAAGTTGGGAAGAACAAGAAACTCTGCTCTATATTCTTTCATGAGATGGTCAGTCAAGTGTGGCTACAAGAGAGGACAGAGAAGTAAAACACCATTCATTCTTAGAGAGTCCACGTCACTGCTTGCCAGGAGGGGGTCACATTGTGGGTAGAAGGCATGATGGGGCAAGGAAGCAGGCTCAACAAGGCAAGAGGGGAGCCAAGAGTTAAGGACCCATAGGCAAGTATCTTTATTGGGGATCAGGAGGACACAAGGGACAGGTACGAGGAGATTTCATTGGTGTGTTTGAATGTCACTAGGTCACAGATTTGGAGGGGTTGGTAACAAGAATGGAAAACCTTATATTAGTAAATCTGGACACCTGGGCAGGGTTCTCACAGCCTGTTTGAGAGGATGTTGAGACAGCAAAAAAATATGAAGTTTAAAAATTTATTGCGGGGGCGCCAGATGTGGCGCGGGGGCCAAATATGGCAGGGGTCTCCCTTTTCTGTGTCCAGCACAGAAAGAGAGATGGAACTGGTTCTGAGTGGAAGCAGCCAGGGGTTAAGAAAAACGAAGAGAGAATAGAAGAAAGCTGGGTGCTGGGTGGGAACCTGTCTTCTCTCTCATGGAGAGACAGGGACAGGGACCCAGAGCCCATGAAGCAAGTTTATTTTATATTCCAAAATACAAAGGAGTTGTACTGGAAAACTTAGCATAAAAGGACCTTGGGTGGGCCCAGGTCTTATTTCCTCACTCCTGGTGCTAGACTAGATTTACATATTAATAGTCCCACTCCCAAGGACACCTGGGCAAAGTCAAGAGTCAGTACTGATAACATCTGCCTTCTTGGCAAGATGTGTGTCCGAGGCGTGGCTCTGCCTGTCACCTCAGAGTCAGCTGACAATAATTAAAGAAATGCTCATGTCCATTCCCAGGGGGCCCTCAACAATTTATAATATGAACAATAGCTTCCCTGGGCTGCTGAGAGATAAGTTCAAGCTCACCTTCTTGGCTTTATGTGTGTACCAGCATGTCTTCTCTTCGCTAGTCTATCCATGTCAATGGGCATGTCCTCAGGGACACACAGTATTATAACAAGCATGGACCAGCTCAGGGAAATCTTGATGTGTAATCACATTCCTCTTGAAAAGAGAGAAGTGAGGCCTAGCACAGAATGTGAGGTTGCTGATGGCTGCAAGGGCAGAAAGCATTGTGTGGAGACCTTCTGGGTCAGCAGTAATGACAGGCTTTGTCCTGGAACTGTGCATTTCTTGCCAGGTCAACTAAATGCCTTTCCTTACTCAAGAGAGGTCTGGTCAGGCAGAGGGTGGTGCTAGAAAAGGTCCCTGAACACAAAGTGGAGCAAGCCATAGGGAGTGGCCTAGCACAACCCAGTCTTGAGGCCCACAGGCTCGCCGGCTGCCAGCTCACCATCTGGGATGCCTGAAAAGGCACCTGTCTGGGAATCAGGAGGTTTCCGTTTATGTTCCAATGTTACTGCTGGCTATTGTTGTGACCTTGGAGCCAAGCAAATCAACCCTGGACATTTCTGTTTACCCATCAGCAATAAGTCTGGCCCATGGCCATGACAAAAATACAAATCAAAACCAATAGAGCTGCTTCGACCACCGTTGATACTCAAAATCAATACACAGCTGCAGAGCCAGCACTAGAACACAATTAAAGTTTGTCTTTGGAGAGGCCATGCACCCCTTATTCCAGCCTGACCCCCACTTCTAATGCCCTTGCTCCCCCTTCACTCCAGAACCCTGCACAGCAGGACAGCTTCCAACTCAGAACACCCTCCTATGTTCTCCCAGTGACCAGCGCTTACCCTGTGGACTTTTATCTCCCAATCATGCCAACTGCAGCCATCCTTGCTTGTTCATCACACCTCCCAAGCAGCAAAATACTTTAACCCAATGAGAACATCTTTAAGAACCGATTCTAGTTATAAAATTAATGAAAGAAAAGAAAAACAGGGAAAATGTTTGTCAGTGTCCTCTCAAACCACACTCCTCTTCCCCCAGGACTATTTATTATCTGAACAACAAACAAATGGAGTATGAGCAATGTGGTATTAAAGAATTAAGCAACCTAGCACCTTCACTTCCAATTTTACTCTGTATTGTTGAACCAGTTGTCAAGTTCCACTCTGGCTAGTTACCTTGCACTCATTAGTGAAGTGGCTACTCTTGCGTGGGTATGCTTCTACAATACCAATTTCATAAGAAATTTCTACATTGCCTTCCATAGGTGGGAAATGAGAAGAGGAGTGGAGGCAATGATTGGATTTGGTAAGGAAGGCGTGCCTTGGCCCCTGAATGACTCACCTCTATCAAAAAATGTACCTGGTTAATTATTGCTTAATTACAATGCTCTACCAGCGGTTGGCAAACTCATTAGTCAACAGAGCCAAATATCAACAGTACAACAACTGGAATTTCTTTTGAGAGCCAAATTTTTTCAACTTAAACTTCTAACGCCACTTCTTTAAAATAGACTCACCCAGGCCGTATTATTTTGTGGAAGAGCCACACTCCAGGGGCCAAAGAGCCGCATGTGGCTCACAAGTCACAGTTTGCCGACCACTCTTCTACCCTGAGTTGATGTTGGTAAGTCCCTAAGGTATCCTTTGACTGTTTGTATCTTCTGTTCTCCTGGAACTAGAGCACCTGGGGATCCTTTCAGACTGAAAGCTGCAGCTGGCTGCTCTTCAGTGCTAATGGCTGGGCAAAACTGCTGCACCTGATCAGGTACCTACTCAGTAGGTGTGGGAGGAAGTGACTGTATAATGGGGATTTCTAGCCTCCCCTTCCTTTCCTGCGCTATGAGAGAGAAGAACATTAAAGTTATAGGATGAGGCAGTACCCTCAGCAATCCCGGATCTCTCTTATGCTTCAATAGTGTATGGAAGGAACAGACCCAGGAATGCTCCTTCTTCCAGCCTCTGGCCACTCTCCTGTGTCTTATCCAGTTACCACCTTTAGAACCACCTCTAGGACCAGCCAACACACCATTTGTTTGTTTGTTTGTTTGTTTGTTTGCTTTTGTACCTTAACCCCTTGTTGCCTAACAACCATGATATCCCAAATTCGTCAGAATTATTCCACCAAGGTGGAGGCTGCAGTCAACTGCCTGGCCAACCTGCATCTGTGTGCCTCCTACAACTATCTCTCACTGGGCTTCTAATTCGACCCACTGTGTGGCTCTTGAGAGAGTGGGCCACTTCTTCCAAGAGTTGGGGAGAAGCACAAAGGTGCTGAGCATCTCTTAAAGTTGCAAAACCAGCGCCATAGCTGCATTCTCTTTCAGGAAGCTGAAGCCTTGCCAAGATGAGTGGGGCAAAACTCAGGGCTATGGAAGCCACCCAGGCCTTGAAGAGGAACCTGAACCAGGCCCTTTGGGAGCTGCAGGGTCTGGGTTCTACCCTCATTTCTACGCACACTCTCATCTCTGTGGCTTCCTGAAGAACCACTTCCTGGATAAGGAGGTGAAACTCATAAAGAAGATGGGTGACACCTGACCCTTCTCTGCAGGATGGCCAGTCCCCAGGTTGAGCTGGGCAAGTATCTCTTTGAAATGCTAACCCTCAAGCACAACTAGGAGCCTTTGGAGCCCAGAGGCCTTTCAGAGGTCTCTCTGCATCCCGTGGTGTCTGGCTTTTACCTGAGCCTCTTCCCAAAACGACTAGCCATTATTTAATCACCCTGAAGCCCTCTCCCATGCATCTGACCAAATGAAACAATAAAGTTTTTGCAGGGGGGTGGGGGAAAGTTACAGGATGAGGGTTTTGTAAAGGGTTACCAACTTCAAAAGCTCTTAGACATCAAATTTCCCTGGAAAGGGGGTATTCTTTGGGGATCTGTTTAATGCTAAACATCAATCATTTCCCAACTTATCTTTCCTAACTTCTCATATCAAAAACTTTACTTATTTCCTCTATGTTAAAGGGCACTCCTAGCATTGGAATAACATCTTTCTCTAACTTGAATGCGGCTGTCACTTCTGATTCTAAAATGATTTTATTCAACAAAAATGAATTATGAGTTGACAATTCAAGTCTCAAGAAAAAACAAAGATTCTGGCACTCAGTATACATTGGTTGAGAATGAAGATGGTGATGAACATTTAAGTAATGGCTATCATGAGTATCAAATACTGTATTTTGAGAGGATTTAAAACTACAGGTATTCTAAGTAACATTTGGCTACATTTATAGCATTTCTTCAAGTAATTCCTCCAAAATGAAGTCTTTATTACCTTAATTGTATAATCCTATTTAATAAGAGTAATATGCAGATTGACCAACACACAAGATGGCTGCCCCCATGTGGTCAAAGATCCTGCCCCCAAGTAGACACAAGATGGCCACCACAAGATGATCAGCAGGGGAGGGTAGTTGAGAGGGACCCAGCCTGCAAGGGAAGGCAGTTGGGGGCAATCAAGCCTACAGGGGAAGGCAGTTAAGGGTGACCAGGCCTGCAGGGGAGGGCAGTTAAGGGTGACCATGCCTTCAGGGGAAGGCAGTTAGGGGCAAACAGGCTGGCAGGTGAGTATTTAGGCATCAATCAGGCTGGCAGGGGAGTGGTTAGGGGGTGATCAGGCTGGCAGGCAGAAGCAGTTAATGGGCAAAGCAGTTGGGAACCAATAGTCCTGAATTGTGAGAGGGATTTCCAACTGCCCATTTAGGCCCAATTCTAAACAGGCATTTGGACATTCTTCAAGGGGTCTCAGATTGGAGAGGGTGCATGCTGGGCTGAGGGGATCCCCACCACCCCCGTGCACGAATTTCATGCACCTGGCCTCTAGTCTTAAAATAATTGACAATCGCTGTGAATAGTAATAAATATACATTTGTTTAAATTTACTATCAACTATCAGGATAAACTTGAGAATTATTTATACCACTCAGCTACTTATATCTCAAATTAACACAAGAGAAGTCAGATCATACTCATCATTGTATTAAATGGTTTTCCTTCCTACATTATGATTAAATTTATTTATTTGTGTTTTGGATGTTCCTATATCACCAGGACTATTTTGTCCACACTTCCTGGAATGTTTCCTATTTTGAATTGATAAAAATCACATGTGTAGCTCAAGCACAAAGAAAAAAATTTCAAACAAGCTGTAAGCTAGCTACTAGTAAGACAATACAAATCATTAAATTAGTTAAATGACAAAACATTGTTGAGTGAGTTACTTGGTATTTTATGTAAAAGAGCATTTTGTTAAAATAAAAGAAAAATAATCTGAGAATTTGTCTTCAAATATCTGGATGTATTGAGAATATTTTATTCACAACTTTCTGTTTAAAACTAGAAGACATAAGTACATAGAAAATAGCATACTCCTTAATATTTTGCATAAAATAAATGTAACAAAAATATACTTTTAACATGTATCTTTTATAGATGCCATGTTATCAGTCAAACCATTCTTTTTTTTTATTACATGCTTCTGAAAAAAGAATCATGATTTCTATGCAGCTGGTATCTTGAGGGAACCAAAGATATACATGAAATATTGCTTATAGTCAAGCCTGAGCCCATTATCCAGTTTGTGTAATTCTGAAATCCAAAAGACTGATCTGTTGGCAACACCTGGCCAAACCTGAATTCATTTGGCAGCAAAACCTAACCTGCAAGATTTGAGGCTGTTTATAGGCTTTATTTATGTCACTTCATGTAAATATGTATATATTCAGCTACAGATACATTAATGAGTTTGATGAGGGAGTATCTTTTCAGCTCTGTGGGGTGAGCTACTAAATGTAAGCACATGCACTGAATTCTGAAATACATCTGGTCTCAAGGTTTGAGTAAGAGATGGCGGACTTGGATTAAATTCAGTAAACCCACAAATGCTTTTCTGAGGATCATTCAAGGTAAATGGGCCGCCGCCTACATTCTCATTACCTAAACCCATCATTTCCTGAACTCATTATCCTCTCTAACTGCATTCTCCTAATGACTTTGTCTCTTTTCTTAATAAGAAAGATAATCACCCCTATAGCCACCCAGTCCAATCTTCCCAGTAATTTCACCTTTACTCTCAACTCCTCATATCCATGAGTTATTGAAGATTCACAGGTTCCATATATCCCCAACCTGCTGCCCATCATCCACCCACATTTCAAACTGACCCGAACAATCTCAAGGATGAATGATTGCAAGAGGCTCCAAAAATAATTGCCTACTTCCTTTCTACTCCCCTAATCTCTTCCCCACCAACTCCCACCAGATTCTGCTTCAAGATTAATCCCATCCTCCTCCTCCATCTTGTCCAAATAGTTTCCTTGATTCAAATACCACAATGGTAGAGGTAAAGTATGGGACTGGCATTGAAAGACCAAAGAATGTACAGCCAACACACCTTTCTACTGCACTTCCTGCTCTGTCCTAACACAAACCTTTCACTCCAGTCAAAATAAGCATGACCTCAGTTTTTCCTCACTCCAAAAAAGAGCTAAGTTGTTCTCATCTCTTTTGCTCACACCCTCCACCCCATGACCTGAAATCTGTAAAATTATTTGCATTGCATCTATTTTAATCTCACACATGCTTCCGATTCATCCCACACCAGCAGCAAAGTTTTCTTTTGCCTTCCTGGCCCACCATGGCCTCTCTTCTTAAATTCCCACAGCTCTCACACTCGTACTTCCTTGTATTATCGTAGTAACTTTTCACATATATGTATCTTGTCTCTTTAATAAGATTTTAAATTCCTTAAGAGCAGAGACCATGTCATAGTTTATGAATGAACAATGAATACCCTTCTATAGCTTACAATCAAAAGGCAACATTGGCAAAGTCTACATGAAAAAAACAAAGAAACATTAATATTTCTTCATTCAAATGTATCAAACACTACTATGTTCCTAGCATTGTTTTAGTCACTGAAGATTAAATGATAATCAATACAACATAATCCCTGCCCCCCACCCCCACCTCCAAGGCTAATGTTTGGCTAGGGAACCATACATTATTTTGTAAATAACTACATACACATATGCATGTGTTTTTGGAAAAATACTAGTCAATATTAAGAGGTTTAGAATCATTATCAAGTGCTATACTTATCAACTCAATCTGAGTTGGTTTTCTCCATCTGTGTTAAAAAAATAAAAAAGGCAATTAATAGAGGCTCTCTGCTCATGTTAGAAAAAATAAAAAAGAACCAGGGACAAATAGCAGGAGCAGTTTGTTGGAGAAATACATTTGTATCAATCTTAATATTCTAAAATTCATCCTTGGGTCAAGTTATTCAATTGGAAAGCATTACTTAGACCTTAATCACTTTGCCCTTTGTAGAATTTTCATGGACTACAAACTAGAACTGTTTTTATGCTCAAAAACCATACTTTAAATATTGTGAATGTATGCATTAAGATACAACAGTATGAAGTCCATTTCTGCATTTCCCACTTCATCATTCAGTGCCTCCTATATAAAGCAAAAAAAAAAAAAAATCCTTACCAGAATTCAGGGCAAGGAAATCCCAGAATTTAGTACTAAGAAAACTTTCCCCATGAAATTTGTAATTTTCAACATTTCTGATATTCAAAATTATGTAATATATCACAATTCTCTCTTTTTTTTAATTTTTTTTTTGGGGGGGGTCAGGCCTCCAAGGAAGCTCAAAACCAATAAGGTAATAAAACTCATGAAATCAAAATATATTTTATTTTCCTTGTTTCCTGGGGTCCTCATTTTCTGTTACTGTTGTATCAAGCATACATGTAGTGGTAAATCATTTCAATTCCTTTTTAGAATAAAAGTTATTTCTTACCCAGACAACATGGTTCAGTGGTTGAGCATCAACCAATGAGTGAGGAGGTCATGATTTAATTCCTGGTCAGGGCACATGCCCAACTTGCAGGCTTGATCCCCGGGGGGGGGGGGGGGGGGGGGCATGCAGGAGGCAGCTAATTAATGATTCTCTCTCATCATTGATGTTTCTATCTCACTCTCTGTTACCCTTACTCCTTTCTGAAATCAATAAAAATATATTTTTAAAAAATTATTTCTTGAATAAACTCAAAGAAATTAAATTCCTCTTTTGTATATAAGTCTTACACATCAGCACAATAATTTTGGATTTCTCTAGTCATGGACATACGTAATGCATAATTCTCCAAAGGTTAGAATGCATTACTTGAACACAAGCTTTCTTCTTTTTTAAGAGAATCTACCAAAGAAATGTAAAATAGAAGCATTGGGAAAATAAAACTAACATTCAAATGGAATCTAATTTTTATAAATCTTAATATAATACTCAAGAAGATTCAATATTAAATCTAAAGACATTTTTCTAATATACAGCAATTCTGATTTCACATATGTGTGGAGAAGCACAGGACTTGATTGGAAAGTCTGTAAGCAGGCAGTCGGACATCCCCTGAGGGGTCCCAGACTGGAGAGGGTGCAGGCTGGGCTGAGGGGCACCCTCTCCCTCAGTGCACAAATTTCATGCACCAGGCCTCTAGTACTGAATAATAAATCTGATACATAAAGCATCTGAATTAATCTGAAAAGTAGTCATATTATCTTAAATCTTAGAGCACATATACATATATGTGAATAGGGAGTTAAGTTTTTCTTAAAGTTTTCTTTTCAAGGCCTGTGCAAAGTAATTGGGGAGGTAACTCAGCTGTGAATCCAGGAGGCAGAACCGACAATCATAGTCAGACCAACCCACCAGGAGTCAAAGCATAATCTCATCAACATCATCTCATTGTCTGATAGTAGCTATTGTCTACAGACCCTAGGCCTGCACATAGCTACATTCCTCACCCTAGCCCCTTCCCCTTTATAATCCTATCCCCTACACCTTGTTAGAAGGCAAAATTTAATGCTTATAAGCACCCTGTCTTCTTAATTAGACTAAGAATTGAAGTCATTATAATTCTCTTTTTTTCTTATAGTCTACAAAATCAGAACTCAAGCAGTAAACACACTTTGTGGAACCTAACATTCCAAAGCAGAAAGTTCACCACCTCCCTCTGTCTTCTGCAGCCAGCAAAACAAAAAGGGGGGAGATGTGAGTAAGCATGGGACTTGGTTAGAAAGTCTGTAAGGAGGTATCTCCGAAAGGTTAGGGGGCTCTAGGGTAACCTTGCCAAAGATGGCAGCCCTGCCTTGACTTTTCCAAACAAGTCTGAGCCCCGGGGTGTTTTACTGGAATCTTTATATTTAGACTTCAAAACATCCTTACTTAAAGGACATTACAGATGCATGTTTCTTCTCAAGGATGCTTACCCTGCTGACAGTGTCTAATAGTTAATTTTAGTTCAAGCTGTTGTTACAATAAAAGCCTAAGGAGGCAGGCAAGCCAGGCTGTTTGGTCTCTATAGCCAAGCAGCCCCTTAACCCTCTCTTTCACAGAAACATATGTCAGAGTAATCCATTCATCCATCGCTCAGGGTCTGCTGGGAGTCCCAGCACATATGGTCCTATATTATTTTCAACATTTATGAAATTTAGGATTTGTGACCAGTCTGAAATCATAAAAGTTTAGTGCTAATATGCAGGAAAATTCTCTTGTATTATTCTAATCATAAAGTGAATGGGAGAGAGAGATCATTTAAAATACACTTAATCATTTGTGTCTCTGATAACATGTAATTTCCAATTTGTGAAAGTCACTATTTTTATTTGGTACAATTCCTCCTAAAAATTACAGACCATGAGAGAGTTTCATGTTGTTCACTAAAATAGCCACAACATTGTAATATTTATGTCATTCATTGGTTATAACTTTTATTTTTGAAAAGTTATAACCAATGAACTGGATTAAATTATGTACTCATAGAACATTTGCTCTTCCTCACAGAAAAGAAGGGAGAGGGAGAGAGAAAGAGAAATATCAATGATCAGGAGAGTCGTTGATTAGCTGCCTCCTAATGAAGAGAGTGAATGCCTGCTTAAAATTGGCCATATTATGTTGTCCTTTTGGAGTCTTTTAAAATGAGACTTTCTATCATAAAATAAATAAGGGAAGACTCACAAGTTAATTACATGAAAGGGGTGGTAGCATTCTATTTAATATTTTTATTTGACATTTCATAAGAGAATGACAAAAAAAAACTTTAACTGATCTCACAAAATTATTTTTTATTTTGTAAACCATTCCAATTTCTACTAACAAAAATGTCTGTTTGCAATTAACAATCTCCTCTTCTAAACATACATAGCCCATCATCACCATCAACTAGCATAAGCTTATGTGAACAAATGTTTAAAGGTTTAAATGTGGCCTTTAAAAAATGAATTGTGTATAAGTGCTAATGATTTGGGAACAAAGGAGAAAACATTTATCACATTCCAAGCCAATAAGAACAACGAGTATGCTTGCATTAAATTTTGGATTCTTTTCCACAATGCTGCATGGCTGCCAGTTCCAGAATACCCTAATGTACTTGATGTACTTTCTTTGGTGCGTGTGAACAAAAGTGGAAGCCAGGGGGATGACAACAGAAGAAAGAAATTAAAGAAAGCATCCCAGAGGGCATAATGCTTGAACTTGGATGTGAAAGGAAAAGATAAATTCACCAATTTAACAAGGAGAGGATGAGCATGATGGGCATGGACCGGCACACATGCAAAAATGGCAAGAAGCATGCAAGATTATTTGTAAATAACCAGTGTCTCTCCTCTTGTGCTCTCCAAGGTCACTACTTCTACCTGCGCCCTGAGTCACAGACCAAAGAAACCTTCTGAGATGCCGTCTTTCTTCTGTATCTTTGTCTACACTTCCATTTAGCTTCTTCCCCACAGGTTGAAGAATCAGCAAATAATTATGCATAGTCTAAAATGTTAAGAGATCAGGTTTGAAGTCAAGCAGAAGTAGATCATAATAAGCTTTGAATATCAATCAAAGGAGTTAAGACTTTATTCTGTAAGTGACAGGAGACATTTAGTCATGTATAAAAATTATTTCGGTAGCAAAATCCAGAATGAAGGAGAAAATTCTTACTAGCATATGATTGTTGGTGAGTGAAGGAAGAAATAATGGCCATAAAGGAAGATAAAGGGAGATAACAAGAGCACACAAGTTTCAAGTTTATTAGAAAATTTAATCAGGAGTCCAGTTATCTACTTATCATCAAAATTTGCAAAAGGTTATCATCCCTTTTCTAATACCACGTATAATTTTATAGATTTTAGCAAGAAAAAAAATAGAAGGAAACTGCCATATTACTGCCTAACAGGTGTGGCTCAGATGGTTGAGCATCAACCTATGAACCAGGAAGTCACAGTTCAATTTCCAATCAGGGCACATGGCTTGGTTATGGGCTCAGTCCCCAGCAGGGAGCATGCATGAGACAATCGATGGATGAGTCTTTCTCATCGTTAATGTTTCTTTCTCCCTCTCCCTTCCTTTCTGAAATAAAAAAAATATATTTTTAAAAGAAATTTCCATACTGCCAAATACAAGTGATAAAGCAGACTGTGTAATACAATCCTCCTTATAGTAAGCAAAATTAAATAAACACATAAGATACATGTTTACACTATTTTAAAATAATTTGTACTCAATATACCACTTGAAATCTAGAGTAAATTATTTATACCATCTGGAGAATTATAAAGTAAGTTATAACTAAAATGTGACTATTGTATAGGAGATAAGACTTTGCAATGGGATAGCTTAACAAAATGTAGCAATTACAAAACCAAATGATCTGCATTTATTAATACCATAACCTTGACCATATGATTCTAAATTAATCCTTAATATAAGCAGAAAGCTTTGGTCTGAGTTCACCTTAACTTTCTACACTGAGCAAATTTCCTGAATGGGTTACAAACATATCCAGCCATTGCTTATAATGGATATCTATTGTTTTGTATGCCCAACACCCTCCACTCATTTTTGCTCACCCATTTTTCCCCTCTCCTCCCATTTTAATCTCATCTATCCATATGATTACTAATCAGGATACCATACTTGTTCATTGTTTGGTGGATGACCCAACTAATACCCAGTTCCTAGATATCCTCTGTATCAATGACCTTTCTCTCCACTCTAGCACCCACTCTCTAAAGATTTCCTAGTTGGAAATCCCCAAAATGAATACCTGTAATTCTATAAGAACATGAAATTTAACCACACCCATCAGTTTTTTCCCTTTTCTTACTTTCATTTTACCTGTTCAATTTCATCCAAATCTTCATTTCAAGCTCTTGCCCACTCCTCCCAGACCATCATCTTTTCCACCTCCTTTACATATCTAGGCAGACTCTCTATTAATCAAAACAATAACTCTTTTATTATAACCCTCCATTTATGTTTCATCCTTTGTTTCCAATACCACAAGCCAGAACAGTCCCCACCCAGGTGAATCACTCTCAACTTCTGTCCCAGGTGACAGAACTCTCATAGAGAACACTGCTCAACACTTTAGACTGGTGTCATTCAATCCTCTTCATCTCTATCTCTAGCTCTTCCTTCTTCATAGTGAAGTAGAAATCACCAGATAATAGCACATTCACCCTCTCTACTCCTCCACTTCAAGCATACCCATTAGAGTACCAGCTTTCACTTCATTTATGACTATTTCTGAGAAACAGGAGTTTCTCTTCCTGTCCTCTTAAGGCCACTATTTCTAGCTGTGTCCTAAGTCACAAGCCAAAGAAACCTTCAGAGATGCTATCTTTCTTTTATATACTCACCTGCACTTCAATCTAGCTCCTTCCCCTACAACAACAAGCAGATCCATCAATCTCACTCCTCAAATAAAATCACCAACAACAATGACAAAAATCTACCATTGGTCCTTCCATTTTTTAAAAATATACTTTTATTGATTTCAGAGAGAAAGAAAGAGGGAGAGAAAGATAGAAATATCAATGAGAGACAATCATTGATTGGCTACCTCCTGCATGACCCCCAATGGGGATTGAGCCTGCAACCAGGGTATATGCCCTTGACCAGAAATGAACTTGGGACCCTTCAGTTCACAGGCTGAGGCTCTATCCACTGAGCCAAACCAGCTAAGGCAGTCTTTCCATTTTTAGCTACTTTCCATTTCCTTCTTCCTTTTCCTCATCAAACTCCTTAAAACTGTGTACATATATAATAAATAGACAATATGTATATTTTATACATTTATATAATAGAACCATATGGCAATAGTTTGAGGAGAAAGCGGAGATTGAAAGGAAGATATATGTAATATTAGATGTGAATGTATGTGTATGTACATAGTTTGTTCATTCACTATTTAAATCATTGCCATCTGTTTCTAACCAAACTGCTAGCCTGAAAGCACCCACAATAAGTCACCTATGATCTTATAAGTGCTAAATTCAAAGCTCTCTTATCAAGTTCTCTTTCGAAGTGACCAAGCAGCATTTTAAAACTTTATAGCCCATGGAACCTACTACCTCTTTATGGTACATGTTAGAAATTTACTTGCTTAGTGATTTTCTCCTATAGGATATACATTTTTATGTGGGCAGTTATCTTATCTTTTTGATTCACTATCTGGAATAGTGCCTGGCACGTAATACATGATCAATGAATATTTGTGGGATAAATATCGCCCACCCCCTGGACAAAATGAATTAGGCCAGAGGTGAAAACCATACCCAAAATGGTCATCGTGAGCTGCTTCCCTGAATGTTGAAACTTGGGATCAAGAGAGTCAAGCCAGTCTTTCTGTGTGAATGTGAAATGATCTTCAGTGTGAATGGAGAGAATAAAGCAGACTGATAGAGGAATCAAGACAAAGAACCCCCTGACAGAATTCAAGACCCTGGTTCTATTTATCCCAATTATCAAAGTAAATCCTATCCCTGGTTTCTGTGAAACACCCCAAAATCCTTACAGTAAATTATCTCTTTTTTCTGTTGCTTAGTGTGAAGAGATTTCTTACTAATATACTGTTCTGTAGTTGAATAAGCTCAAAATAAACATCCTAAAGCCAATTCTTACTTATTTACAACAACATACTTAAGTACTGTTTATGGGAAAAGGGTTATCTTCATCTATTCCCAAACAAGATTACACAAACATTCATTTATTTTTTTTCTCTAAAGCCATTTTTTAAATGAAGTCTGGTACTTCAGGATAATTTCCCTTAGGCCATAGCAAACAAAATAAACCACTAAACAGAGAGTAGTTGAAGAACCTAGATACAACAATGTATACCAAATTACTGGTAAGGCTATGGGGTGATCTGAAATGCATCTTGAATTTTGCATTTAGAAATAACAAAGCTCTATTTTGGAGAATAAAGACTGAATAATTACAGCATTATAGCTCAGGGGCACTTACCAAACAAACGCTGGTGGAACAGAAATTTGCCAGCTATTAGTCCTGTGAGAATGGCGAGTAGCCATAGTAGCACCTTCAGGAGCCTCCAGCTAACTCCTCTGGGGTATTTATTTGTTACAAATGAAAAACAGTTCCCAACAACAATAACATTGGCCTCTGTTTGGCTATGAGAAACTGGGTCTTCCGCAAATATTAAGAAGTTAAAGAAGATCACCAAGTAAGCCACAATCAGGCGAGACCAGGGGTGCTGGAAATAGTAACGGAAGTCTTTAGCCATCCTTCAAAACTTGAATTCCGTTGTTTACCTGGATAAGAAAAGATACATAGAGTTAGAGCAGAAAAACAGTCTTTCTTCCTGTTATATGTTCACATTTATAATGGCTCAATAAAGAGTTCTTCAGAAAAGATGATACCTGTTCCTACTTACAGCACCAAGACAAGCCTGAGATTGAGTCAAGTAAATATTGTGCCTTCCTTGTCAGCTAATAATGCCTATGACCATGGATGGATTTGGGAAAGAAGAATAAAAGAATAGGAGGAGAGGAAGGGATCAGAGAGGACAGAACACTGTTTAAAATTAGGATAATGACTGAGATGACATGTGGTAGTCACCTCAGGAGGAATCACAGAGCAAAATACACAATGCAATACTTTTCCTCTCTTAGATTATTTTTGTTACTGTTACAATCCAGACTTGCTTAAAAATTACAGCAATGTAGAAATTAACTGAGCACATATTCTTTACCCTAATCTCTCTCTTCAGAGAGAAGACCCCTGATAATTTGGTGGGTATACTTTCAGATCTCTTTTTAAACATTGATAAATATACATATGTGTATAGACTTTTATAAACAGTATTCACAGCCTAGTTATCAATTTCAACACAGTAAGTTTTGCAAAATAGCTGAGTCTATGGTAGAATAGTTGCTCTCAGGAGGTTAGAATAAAAGAATAGGAGGAGAGGAAGGGATAAGAGAGGACAGAACACTGTTTAAAATTGTAGGAAGAAAGTGAGGAGAAAAAAAGATTTCACAGAGGAGTACATACCCAAGTTCAAGATTGGAAAGTTAACATAATTTCTTTCCCCAAGTGATGAAGGCAAGAATGCTCAATCTAGGCATATGCAAAGGTTTAGAGGCCATGCAAAACGGCTAACATGCCTACAGTGGTGGTCCTAACCTGGATGTGCATTGGAAGTGAAGAAGCTTTCTGAAAATTCTGATGTCCAGCCCATCCAGTGTGGCTCAGTGGTTGAGCATCAACACATGAACCAGAGGTCATGGTTCAATTCCTGGTCAGGGCACATGCCCAGGTTGTGGGAACAATCCCTAGTAGGGGGCATGCAAGAGGCAGTTGATGGATGATTCTCTCTCATCATTGTTGTTTCTGTCTCTCCACTCTTCCTTCCTCTCCCTCTAAAATCAATTTTAAAAAATATCTAAAATTCTAATTTCCAGACCCTATCTTAGCTCCTCTCTCTTTCCTCTTTAGGAGCCAACCTGTACAAAAAAAAAAAAGATAAAAGAAAAGAAAAACCCACATATTAAGCCTTCCTAGATCCACTACGACTGTGCCTGGGTGATTTTGCCTAATTCTGGGGTTCTGGGGTTCCGTTTTGGTAAGCTTATCTGGTATTCAGACTAAGCTATATTTCTCTTTTTTCCCCCAATAATAAAGCTGATTAAATCCAGGATAAAAACAATAATAACAAAGACAAGATTGCACCACAATCTGCCAATTGTTTTTTTCTTCCTTCTCAATGTATCTAGAACTGAAAGAGAAAAGAGGGACTCTTTCAAACCTACAACATGTGACATCCAGCTTCTGAGTTGGATGTCTGCATGCATTGTTATTTCATTTTCCTCCGAACAACCCTCTGAAATAGGCATCATGTCGTTTACAGGCAGGGAACTGGAGCTCACACAGATTATGTAACTTCCAGGAGTCATCCAGCAGGAGTGCTCTGATTTAAGCCTCTTGAGTCTGACCCTAAGTCCTGGTCTCCAGCCCCTGCCGGCAGCCAGATCAGTCCCAGGTGTTTTCCCAGCCTAGGGCCCAGCACCAGGATGTCATCCCCTGAATGCCTTTTGGAGAAACATTCTTCTCTAGAGATGATTCTATTAACTCTGTCATATAATACATTCTTCTCTAGTACAGTGGAATATTATATATGTACTAGAGACCCGGTGCACAAAATTTGTGCACTTGGGAGGGTTCCCTCAGCTTGGCCTGCACCCTCATGCAATCTAGGACCCCTCAGGAGCTGTCCACCTGCTGGCTAAGGGGATTGGTCCTAAGCCGGCACCCAGACATACCTCTTGCAGTCCAGGGCTCTTGCAGCCTGTGACCCCTCACTCCTTACTGTCTGCCTACAGTGGAGGTGGGAGAGGCTCCTGCCATCACTGCTGTGCTTGCCAGCCATGAGCCCACCTTGAGGCTGAGTGGCACTCCCTCTGTGGAAGTTCACTGGACCACCAGGGAGAAGCTCCTGCATTAAGCGTCTGCCCTCTGATGGCCAGTGCACATCACAGTGACTGGTCATTCCACTATTGGGTTGACTTGCATATTTGGGTTTTATTATATAGGATATGGCTAAAAGTACAAAGATCAAGCTACATGCCTAAAGTAACTCTAAGGCGATGAAAGACCTAAGATTAGGCTCCAAGGCTCCCAAATATTCTAGGCTGATGAATGTCAATTAAGCCCACAATTTCAGTTATTGAAAACTTAAGTATTTTAGAAAAGCAATGTAAACACAAAAGGAGTGACTGCAAAATTCAGCAAAAGAGTCACTGTGCCTTGGCTTCATCAACCTTTTAAGCCATTTCAAGACCTTGTGATTTATGTGTCTTCTCTGAAATATCTGTCCCCAGAGGCTGTAGCTCAGACACTTAGGAATGGTGACAATCGCAAGTTTCTTTCTTTTTTTAATGTAAAGTTCATCACCCACTGCAGCAGCAGAGACCTGCATGGTTCTCACACTGAAATGAGCAGAGAAGGCAAAAAAAATGATCACTAGGTCAACGTGTTTTCATGACATTCATTAGGTAAGGATGGCAAATGGGTCAACGTCAACCTGATTGCATGCAACATCTCTGGGAATGTCCAGAGACCACCATTACAAAGAATACACCGAAACCATCTCAAAGCCAATGAGTCTTGAAGCAGAAGTGATGCCGACCTGTCATCAGAATTGGATAAGGGAATCATTCAAGAAGTTTCTCTGTGGCTTCTCTAACCAATGAGAAATTCTGTTGTAGTTGCACCAACTCCTCCCTCCTCCCTCTACCTACATGCAATCAGGGCAGCAGAATTTAGAATACTGAATACATATGACCTTGGTTCTTTTTAAATAATGCATATACTTATTGTACAGTTGCTTTTTAACTTCAGAATCTTGCTTTGTGGGCTATATTGTAATGTCTATATGTCCAAGTTGAATTAGAACATTTTAAAAAATGTTGGAGATAGCTATTCTTCTCCAGTAATCCTGTTGTTTCAGGAGACAGAACTACAGAATTAAGCAACAGACCTGCACTAGAAAGAGATTTTAATTCCTACCAGGATGCTATGTTATAAATGCTACTATCATGCCCATGTTACAGATAGGAAAACAAAGATTTGGATATCCAGGAAATGGAAGAGCCAGCATATTAATCCAAATCTATTCCTAACCCTTGTTTTTTCTAATATACCTCAAAGTTGGGAGTGCTTCTCCCAATAAAAAATTTCCCATCACATTTACAGTTTATTCTTAATTTCTACTAACAGATTTAGTGACTTAAATACTAGCCAAATGAACAGGACTCTGTTATTTATCTTTTAGTCTTTTTATTTTATGTTAAGAATGGCTGAATTCGTGCTGAAGTGATGTCTTCTACAGGGTCCCCAATTTCAAAATCTGCCTAACTTGAATAAAACCTCTCTGAATCCCACTTCCTGATTTTACACACAAGGTTATCACAAGTTTGCCTCATCATCTCAGCCCTGTTTTCTAGTTCTTTGGGCATCTGGTAACCAGAGCACCAAAACTCTTTTCTCCTCTACAGCTCACATAAAGCATCTTTATGATCAACAAGATCACCTGGTGACTCTAACATTAATAATCTAGGATTAAGTCTGTTCAAATATACTATACTACATAGTACAGCACAGTCAGCAAACGCTTTACATTTGTTTAAATCCAATTCTGGGCCCATGGATGAGCTTTTATCTTAGTTACGTTTGCTTTGATCTTGGCTCTTATCATATCACAGTGAAATGATCTGTTAATGTGTTTGTCTCCCTTCATGGATCATAAAGTCCTCAGGGCGGGGGCTGCTTACTTCCAGGACAGCTCAGTGCCAAACTCATAGTGGACTATCCATAAACACCTGCTGGAGGAGCTGAGTGGTACCCTCCAAAGGAGAAGCCCCCTCATGGTTCAGGAGCGATGAGAAGGCACAGCAACCTCCCATTGGCTAACATTATGGAAAGAGAAGAGCAGAGGAGCCCAAAGACTCGTCCAGTAACAGCAGTGATGTGTCCCCACCCAACACCATCTCATTTTAACATCAGGCTCTGCATTATTATCACTATTACTAAGCCTGACATTTAGTGAGTACTTACCACTATGCCGAGGAGCTTTACAAACATCTCATTTAAATTTCATAGCAGCGCAATGAAGAAAACACCTTTATTTTACAAATGTTAAAACCAAAATTTAAGAGTTTCAGGAACTTGTATCAAATAACAAAAGGAATCTCTGCCAGAGTCGAAATTCCAATCCATGCCACCTGGCTTCGACACTATGCTATGCCTTCTCCGTACCAAAAATAAACTCCAAAATTTTGCCCTTTACATGTTGGTTTTATGACCATGCTTGGTAATAAAACCACCTGATAAAAGATTCACAGTACTTCTAGGGTAAATGAGCCTACTATTACTATTCAAAATGACTGTGGTAACACCAGCAGAAAGAACAGGAACCATATGGTTGCTTACAGAATTGCTCGGATTTTTGTTCTTCTTTGAGCAGCTTCAAGCAAATTAGTTGAGCTGATCTGATTGTCCTTTGGTCATGAATCACTGATGTTCACTCTGTGATTTTCCAAGGATGCTTAGAGAAAACACTGCATCTCTCAGATCTCTACCATTGAACTCCCTTTTATAAGTAATGACATCATGAGGTACAGGACACTATCAGTTCTTGGTAGCCTCTGTTTTCTCACATTATAACAGTGATGAAGATATTGGTAACCACAGGCTCAAACTTTAATATACTGTCTGATAACCCACAGGCCTTTAGTCATGGGTTCCAAGTCTGGCGGTTCTAATATTTATATTTGATCTCAGAAATGCCACATATTTTACTGTTCACCTGGTATTAAAGGTGGCTAAGAACAAAGAGGAATTCAAAGAAAAATGAGAAAGCAGTGATGACACTTAGGCTGGGAAGATACTTTGAGCAAAGGAATAGGAGAGAGAGTCTGGCACAGGTATAGTAGGGAGGTATCAGTAGTCCTGTGTGGCTGGAATACAGAGTGGTAGGGGTATCTTGTGAGAGTTAATGAAAATTTGGGGCCACCTAAATGAAGATTGTACAAAAGTGTTGTTTTGAAATTTACTCAATAGAGTAAGGAATCAAAGGTTTCAGAGCAAAAGAGTGATATGCTTGATTAGAGCAGGTTTGGGGGAAGATTTCTCTGTCAACATGGAAATGATTGGTATGAGGCCTGATGAAAGTGGGGAGATAATTTAGAGGTAACTCCAACAGTTAAAAGATGATCAGGAACCAGATCAAGGCAGCATCAATGTCTTGACAATTATTGTAATAATTTGTTTCAATGAACCAAATATCAGGCTTTCCTTCCTTATTAGGAACTTTATAAACAAATGAAGGATTTCAGAAGTGTGAATGTCATGCTTCCAACAAAGACCCTGGCTCTTGAATAGGTTTTACACAATGACAGGTATGATCTAGATGGAGTGTATCACTTATATTAAAAACTGTTTAAGGATGTGTATATGAAAGTCCCTGATGAATTAATCAAATGTACAATACAATAGACACAATATCATTAGTCAAGTAAACCACACCCAAAGCACAGATCTGCTAGTATATGTCTCAGCATCTGGTAACAGCCAACCAGGTAACAGCAAGAGAGCATTGTCACTGTAGAGCTCCACTATAGGATAAAATAAAAATCTCATCAAATTTCTTGAAGCTTCTTGGTATGTATGTTTGAAATTTCACCTGTAACCCCTATTAGATCTTATTAAAGGGCTGTATGTACTCTGTGTTTGTACGCTGCCAAAAGTGTGAACATTATTTCGGCACCTTAAATCCAATTTCTTTTAAAAATAATATTTAAAAAGACCTTCTGTACTAAGCTCTGTCCAGTTTGCTCCGTGATTAGAGCATCAGCCTGCGGACTGAAAGATCTAGGGTTTCATTCCTGGTCAAGGGCATGTACCTCGGTTGTAGGTTCCCAGCCCTTTTAGGAGCGAGCATGGGAGGCAACCAATTGATGTGTCTCTCTCACATCGATGTTTCTCTCTCCCTCTCTCTCTCCCTGTCTCTCTCTCTCTCTTTCTATCTCTTTCTCTCCCCCCACCACCGCCTCCCTCCCTTCCACTCTCTCTAGAAATCAATGGAAAAAATATCCTCAGGTAAGAATTTTTTTTTAAAAAAAAAGACCTCCTGTATTTTACTTTTACTTTTTAATTTATGCATTTTGTGACACACACAGCTGTGTTTCAGACAGTTCCTAGTTATCTCAGTACAAGAAAACATTAAAGGCTATTTTCTTCAATTACCTAGTTATAATATTCTACTAATGTAGGTAAAGTTCATTAGTTAACAGAAAATTTTTATAATCATTTCATTTAATCCCTAATATATAATCATTTTTAAAATTGTATGTCAAAAGGAAAAATGGAGTTTTAAATTATTTATTATTTTCTTAAAAGGTAAATGTAGCCTACATCTCCAGCAGATTTTACCTCTTAGTGTTTTCAAAGGCAAAAATCACACCATTAGAATGTCATTAGAATGATTCAAAGGAATCGGGAGCATTTGCTTTGCCGAAGGCAGCCTAATGTGGGTAGAATATGGGAAGAAGATGGCCCAGCTCTGCCTGACTCGGCTACTCCCTCGCAAATCCTTGGGCAAATCCCTAACCTCTCTGAGACTCCATTTCCTCATCAGTAACATCCTAGCAAAAGTGCTTTCCCCGTATGGTTGTAGTGAAGACTAAAGGAGGCTTCATTTGTAAAGTGTCTGGTCACTTCCAGGTACTTCCTACCCTGAAGACCACTGTTAAAATGCAAGTGACTCCTAGTCATTTCCATTGAAAATGAGCATGACAGTAACATCAACTATCTATTCCATTTATTGAGTGTTTATATATGCTATTCTCGGTGTTAAAGGATACTTAATACAACTCTATAAAGAATGAACAATATCTTAGTTTTATAAATATTGAAACTAAGGCTCAAAAATCATATAGAGAAAGTGGTGAAGTCCAGATTTGTTCATTTATAATAACACGAATCATTCATTTGTGTAATATTTAGAATGTCTATTTGTGACAGGCACTGGCCTGTGCATAAGGATTACTTACAGACACTGCCCTGTGGCCTCGCCTGTTATCGTCTCGTGTGGGACGTTAAACAGAGAAAAATGAAATACTATGTATTTTGTAAAATTATAAACTGGTGGAGAAAATTAAGCAGGAGAATGTTAATAGGGAGTATCAGGAGTAAGGAAAGTTGAAGAAAGCCTTATTATAAGGTGACTTTTGAGCCAAGATGTGAAAGAAGGGTGGGAGGCAGGGAGATATCTGAGGAAAGAGTAATCTGGACAGAGGGGACAAAAAATTGCCAAGGCCTGTGCTGCGTGCATGATTAGTGCATGTAAGGAGCCGCCAAGGGTTGGTGTGACTGGTTAGGCTTTGGGTGCCTGGGAGTATGAAAGGGGGTAGGTCTTCGAGGGAGCACAGGATTGTGATCCTGCCTGGGGGCCACACTGTGCACCTGGGCTCTCCTGCTGTGTGAAAGGGGAAGCAGGAGAGTGACACGATCTGACGGAGCATGTCAGAAGAGCCACTCTGCCTGATGGTTGGCAATGCATCATCTCTGGGAACATTTGAAAGGATGGGCTGACAAGAGGCACTGATGGACTGGATGGACTGATGGACTGGACATGAACGTGATCTGACAAAACCCAGAATGGAATTGCCATTTCCTGAAATGGGGAATGCATTTCCTGAGATGAACCCCTTTTGAAGCAGATACAGACAACATAAGACTAATTAACATGTGTAAGTACTTTTTATATGTTGGGCTCTTGGCAAGCAATTTTTGTGCATTGTCCCAACTGGTTCTTATACCAAACCTTTGGATTTACCAGGGGAGAAATGGAGATTCATAAAGGTGATAACCTGCCCAAGGTCACATAGCTACCAACTGGCAGAAATACATTCATATGACCCAAGGTCAATACTCTTAATACTGACCTAAAATCCTAGCAAAAGTACTTTCTCCATAGGGTTGTAGTGAAGACTAAAGGAGGCTTCTACACTGAGAAGTATAGAATACAAAATAAAAGACCATTGGAAAGGAAGAAGTACTGGGAAGTAGTATTAGGTGATAGCTGGCATCTCTTAGGCACTCAATAAATATTTGCTAATGGATGAATAAATGAAAAATCAAATGTATGGATGATGGTATAACAGACCAAGTTTGATGATGAAAAAAAAAAAAAACACTAAAGACTCTGGGTAATGGACAATCAAGTCTTTAAAAAGAGAAATGCCTGAAAACCAAACATATATGTGCCTGGACCAGCCCTATGGTAAGGAGAGGCCTTAACCGAGTACCTTGAATTGTTGGATGAAAAGGCAGACATGAGGAGATGACACATAACATTTCACATACTGCAAGTGATTAATGCAGGTTATATCAATAATGACAGAAGTAAACTCAGAATTCCTTACATTTAGTTCAATACAAGAGACCACACAGCCTTTTAAATAAAAAGCAACCTTTTAAGTCAATCAATGAAACCACCATAAGTGGCTTAGATACCAGAATGGTGTTTGTGGTCCCCTTATTTGCAAGATCATATCCATAAATCACTTCCTAGACCTTCTCGTCACACTTTTTCAACCTTTCCATGATTTTGTTCCTTCGTTCCTACCCTGCAGTCCTTGGGATAACAAAACACTGAAACAATGCAAGTTTTTAAAACAGAGAACCTGCAAGCAAGGTAGACCTGGGGTTCTCTTCTAAAAAAAGGCATTGCCAACTTTTCATTAAACTGGCATAATATTTATGAGCCGTTTCACGTTATTAAGTTGAAAAATAATCAGCAATGAATTCTTTTAAAATGTTTAGACCTCCTTTTCAGCAACATCTGTTTATGGCAAAAAAAAAAAAAAATCTGAATACAACTCCAAAGAAAGTAAGAGTTAGTGAATAAAATAAAATTAATTCATATCTAAATTTTTTTTAATGACTGGCAATTTAAAGAAGTAATTTAAATAAAAGACAAATACTGGTTCCTGATCACAAAGATCAGATGGAGATGGGATGGGGGTGGGAGTAAATACCTACATCAAAAGGTCAAACTCCATAATTTGAGTTAGAAAGTTCTTGACAAAAACTCAGTCTTTACAGTAACAACAAACAATGGCTTTTACAAGGATTCCACTATTCTTTATATTCCGTAAATTGGAAGAACTTGTTTTCTGAAAACAAAACCCTGAAATCTTTCTAGAAGTTCTTGCATGAACTTCAAACAATATGTCTTTTATGATTACATTTATTCAACATACTTTCCCTCAAAACATTCTTCTGGTTCATGAGACTTATATCCACACATAAACGCTAAAATAAGTATGTGGTGTTGACTATACTGTCACACACACACACACACACACACACACACACACACACACACACAGTTTAGAATGAATAATGGCAGCCAAAGTGGTACCACAATGGGTCAAACACTTGTGGTCCTGTGGTATTTTTGAGAATGGTAACCAACAAATACCTTTATTTAGTTACGATCGCGTTCATAAACACCCAAACATTCAAGTGCTGTTGCTATTGTTTTTCATGAGAACATCCATAACTGCAACCTGTTAATGTAACCAGTGTCGATAGATAGCTAGATAGCTAGACAGCTACACAGACAGGCAGACAGATAGGTGGATGGCGCCTCTTCTCAATCCCTATCCTGGGAACTAGTGAAGCGAGGAAAGTTCAAGGTCTGTCCAGACGTCCCTCACCCCCTTGGAGCAGGAGTTGGAGGGTTACCCACCCACAGCCTTCCGCCAGGAGTCTCTCTGCCCTGTCCCCGCAGATGCTGGCGTTGGCCCCCTCCCAGACTTTACCCTGCCTCCCAGCCCGCCATCCTGGGGCAAGGGCGGAGAGGTGCCGGGGAATTCGGGGCCGGGCTCCCGGCGGCTTCCGCATTCGCGGCCGGGACAAGGAGGCTGGGGCTGCGGGCAGCGGGCAGCGTTGCTCCGCTGCGGCTGGACCGCGGGCGGGGGGCGCGCCCCGCGCGGGGCCGCGTACTCACCGAAGGGGCCGCGCGGACTCGGGACGCCTGCACGCCGGAGACCGGAGGGGGCACAGCCGCGCCCGCGGCCTCGCTGGGAAGCACGGCGAGACGGCCCGGCGGTGTCTCCGCCGCCGCTGCTGTCACCGAGCTATAAATACCGGCTCGGCCCACACCCGCCGCCGCCTACGCCGGGCGCCCTCCGCAAAGTCTGCGGGCCGCGGGCCGGGCAGCGGGAGCGCAAAGGCGACGGCGCCCGGCAGGTGACCGCGGTCGCTCCAGCTGTGCGGCAGCCTCCGCAGCTGGAGGCATCGCTTCCCGCCACCCCCGCCCTCCTGCCCCCTCCGCACCCCTCCCTCCCCTCCCTCCTGCGCCGCGGGCCGACTCCAACCCGCGGGCCGTGCGCGCATTGGCCAACCTGCCTGGGCCTGGCCCGCTTCTGCAGAGCCGGCAGATGCGGGCTGGCGGGGGACGCTTTAGGACGGGGAGGGGGCTTCAGCCTTGCGTGTCAGCAGCTGTCCAGTCTTCCTGGGGGAATGGACAGACTTCTTAAACCCACCATCCTGCAGGGAACCAAGGAGGTTCCCAGATGGGAAATCCTCAGAGAGCTGCAAACTTTCTAATGCAGCCTCAGGTCACAAGGCATCCTTTCTGCTTTGGTGTGTTGGTGGTGTGGAGGGGTGGGTTTGGGGTAGATAGAGCCTGTGAGGAGTAGAAGTCTTAGACTTTTCAGCTTGCCTGCTCTGTCGCACATATGCAAATATAGCCATGCATATTTATAGCATACACATTAATACACACTTAGAAATAAACAAATATATGTGCGTGTCTACATATGTATATACACAGTTAACCACACAGTATATAATAAGCGTACACACACACACACAAAATTGTTAACGTTTCTGCAGCCTGAAATTCTCAGGAGCCGGTCATTCTGTAGTGCTCACGTGATTCACCGGCAGCTTGGGGGAGGAAGACCCTTGGACCACGTTCGGCCAATTCCTTTCTTCTTGAGTAATCTTTTCCATTTAGATATCTGTGGCCTTTGTTTCCTTCCACACTCAATAACAACTGCCACCTCAGTTTACCAGTTTGCTTATCATGCATTAAAAAGCTGCTATCCAACATACTGATAGTCCATGCTAATGGAAGTGATCACTGATTTGTAGATCTCACATGGGAAATGGAATAATTCACACATGCCTACCATAGCTAGGTTATGAGGAAACTAGCCCTTCTCCTGGACTGGCATGATTGAGAAGTGGCCTTTGTAGCGAAAGAGAGAGGGGGGGGGGGGGGCTGAAATGTCAGCAGATCCTACAATGGGTGAGAGAGAGCCATTGCTAAGTCCTGTGGGATAGTTAATTAACACGGGGGTGATTGGGAGTTCACCGCCATATATCTCTCAAGTTTGACATCTTTTCTAGCCTTTAAGAATGACTGCCTTTTTTCTGTATTGTAGTCATAGTTTGTGATCATCTGATAAAACTTTTAGTTTAGTAAGATTCTCTTCAGTGGGGCTTTCAAAAGTTTCCCCAGAGAGTTATTTCCTATACTAGCCCTTTGTTCATTTAACTTTGACACTTCATACATCTTGCTGCAATTTATTGCAAGGTCTTTTTCTCCCCCACTAAGCTATGTAAACTCTTTGAGGGCAGTTTCTCACCATTGCATCCTCAGTACCTAATGGAGTGAGTTAGAGTAATGGCTCTATAAGTAGCAGATTAAACCTACAGATTAACTGTTAGATTTCACTATGCTTTTATAATTACAATTAGGATTATTTTACAAAGAATTACTGTTTAAAATGGGTTTCGGATGCTATCTGTTCCTTGCATCTCCATTTAAAGCAAGATGTCTTCAATCAGCTGAAACTAAAAAAAAAAAAAAAAAAAGTTCCATAAATAATGCAACATAATACTGAGATTTTTGGTGTATTATCTCCCCCTCTCCCTAAAAAAAAAAAGGAACTTTTCCTATCATTGAAAGACATTAAAACACATATTTCAAAAGCAAGTAGGATAAAAATGATTGGGCAGCTTCTCTTCTGCCTACTTGAGAGATAGTACTCACTCTACTCCATAGAATTTCACGGGTGTCTAGTAGAATGAACTCAGTTATTAGAACTGAAACATCTAGCTTCGGTACCTGGAGCTTGTTATCTCGAGCTTAGATCTCTGTTTGCTCTACATAAATATTGCTTCCTTTAATGGTAATTTTAAGAATAAACTCAACCAATGCTCACAATTTGCTCTTACTTAACAGCTCTCATGGTTTGAAGAATATAGTTTTCCACGACCACTTCAAGGCAAAAATATTGAGATGGGCAAGTCTTTCTTCAATATCAGTGCTCCCTTTTTACCACTAGCCACAAATCGTGTGCCCTTTGCTATAGCAGCCATCCACGATCTTCATTTTAGCCCTATCGAAGGAGCAAGCAGGTATGGCCTCTACAATTGATCTTTGTCAACAATATTCAGTGATAAAAGCTCAACTTATTGAAGGCTTATAGTGTACAAGGCCCATTTCATCTAGTGAAATATTTAATCTCTGAAATAGACCTGTGAGACAGATACTATTAGTATCGCTTCCATATTTACATTTGAGGAAAGAGACACAGAGACTGAGTAGTGCATGCAAGATCTCATGACTAGCTACAGTGATAGAGAGAGGATCAGAAGCCAGGTAGTGTGGTGCACCAGCCCATGTTTTAATCCCTTACTTTATACTTTCTCCCCAGGTACCAGGGAAGGGATATGGTTTTTACAGTCAAGAGACCTAGAATAGGGAACATTGGTATAAATTTTGGTTTTACCATTTGGAAACTAAAACTCTAAGCAGGTTGCTACTGTAAAATTACAATAAGACTCCCTAGATCAGCCTTTCTTCACCTTTGAATTTGTGAAATGTTAGATTTATATATGAACTTAGGAGACCAAAGTAGGTCATTTGGCCTATTTAAAAACAGATTCCACTCAGGATTTAAACTACTGTTCTCCCGATTCTCCATCTCAGTCACTACCACATAGACCTATTAGGAGTTATAAATGCCCTAATGCATGGCAGGCACCTATATAGTGGTATATAATAGGTATATAATAGGTACTCAATAAAGGCCATTGTTCCTTTCTACCAAAACATACAGTTCCATGAAAACTTTCCTTAGGATTAAAATGTATCAGCCAGTACACAGATAGTGATTGCTTATTCACAGAAATTAACCATCTCCAGTGTTGACCATCATTATTTTTAAAATGGTATGAAAATAAGTCAATAAACAAATAAAAACAGTATAGATAGAAGCCCCAGGAAGAAACCAAGATGGTAGAGTTTTAGATCTCCCATTTATCCCATTCATGTTTTAACCCAGTTTTGTTTATTTTCTGTGAAAGGAATTCAGCAAATTAGCCACAGTTTCAGGCAGTGTCAGGGAAATGGTAAAAATATTTTAGGTAGGAAACTTTCAAATCACACTCTCCAAATATCTGCCTTCTCCACCGCCACATACAAAGTCAATCCTGCAGACAGGCTTAAAATTTGTCTTATTTATATATAATTCTTTTGTAAAATATCTTCCAATAGTACCAGTAATTAGAAATAACTACATGAGATGATGATGTTTTTCTGTTCATCTCACATATCTCAATAGATTAATAATACAGTTATACTCTGTTTTTAAAAAGTCAAGCTCGATATACATTTCAAAAATTGTGAAAATGTTTGAATTATGAGCAAAATGTATCTTCTCTAAATGAGCCTTTTAAAGCAAAGGAAACTATAGCTGGAAGCTTCAATAACTTCTACCAAGTCAATCAGGAAATACTTTTATCAGTGACTTGATGGATTCCAGCAAAATTATTTTTAACTTCCAATAGCTCAATCAGGATGATGCTAATGGCATGCTCCAAATATAAATAGTGTAATTTTCTTATTTCCAAAGAGGCAAGAATAGAAATTTGAACATGATCTATAGTTTTCTTTTGATATTTAAAGGTCAGTGACTCTACTGGTCAGATTTTCCTCAAGTCCTAACTGCAAAAATCCAGTCCTATTGTGCCCAGTGGTCACTAATATATTTAAGGCCACATGTCCTGGATTTTGCTTGGAAAAAGGTGGTCATCACATGTCTATTACTTGGAATACTAGAGCTTGTAGTCAGGAATCCTGGTTCTACCACAAACTAGTGATATGATGTTAAGCAAATTACTTAACCTCTGTACAGTAGCAGTACCTGCCTCAGAGATTGTAGAGAGAGTAAACAGTGTTACACTTTTAGCATTTGTTCTGGTACATAAGGTTTCCCTAAATGTTCTTGTTATCATCATTATTGTTCATCTAATCCCTGCCCTGCTTATATTCTGCATGTCCCAGAGTTCCCTTTACCAAAGGACTGATTCATCTAGCCTTCCTTTTAGCCTACAAATGGCTGGGCAAAGGAATTTTTCTGGACAATTTTTAAATTAAAGGAGTCATGCAAACAATGTGAGCTAGCAGTCAGAGCAGAAGCAGATGCTTGGTGTCCAGCATCAGCTCTGTCTCATACATGGACCTACCTGTCCTGAAGTATCTGCATAAATGTAGCAGTTCTGTCGAATTACTTTTGTGGTGACAGAGAGGGCAATTGCTCCACTGCCCACGCCCTTCAGCCCTTCAGTTCCTTTCTCGACCTCTTGCCTCCTCCTCTGCCCACAGGCTCTTGCGTATGCAGAGGCCTAGGACCTGCCAGTGCCTGACTCCCCGGGAGCAGTGTCCCACGGAGCTTGGTGATGACTTCATCCATAGGAATCTGACTGCTAGCTTTAAATAGCAAATTTGCCTTTGTTCAGTTTTGACCTGACCTTTTCTTTCTTTTTGCTTGGTTTCTCCTAAAACAAATGGTCTCATTCCTTCTTCTATTTTGAAAGGCCTACCTAGCCCAAGTTTGGAGGGGGGGTGGGGGGGTGGGGGGCTTGATCTGAGTGAACACAAAATATGCTGGCCTTCAAGAGCCTTCATTTCATGTAAAGTACCAAATCCACCACCCAATCAATAAATATATCCAAAGCACTGGAAGGTGCTGAGGTTTCATAGTTGGATACAGCATGTCTGTTTCCTTAGGGAACTCATGCTCTCAATGAGCAGACAAGAGATGGCTTATAGTCACCATAAAAAGCAATACAAGGTGACATATGATGAGGGCAGAATGTATTTCACTGACCATTAGGCTACAGAAATTTGAAATGGAGAAATAAAACTATCCTTAGGAATTGCTATAGAAGGCCAGATGTAACGCTTGACCGGCTCCGAGATTGTTACCTGAGCAGACTGTGTTAAACACTCGCTCAGGCATGAAGAACCTCAGCCCCTGCCGGTTTCCTTTGTTCCACTTTCCCCTTCCCCACTCAGAAAAACCTCTGCCTGCGCTGAGATAGTAATACGGTCTTTGTGATGAGAGTCCCCCATCTTCTCAGGCTACCACAGACTCTTAAATAAACCAATTTTTTTTCTTCCATCAAAAAAATAAAAGAAGGCCAGATGGAAGAAGAAGCTTGAGGCAAACATTGAGAGACAAAGAGAATTTAGATAAGCAGAAGAGAAAGAACAGAAGAAATTTCCAGCAAAAGGGCACAGCACAAAATCAGGACTCATTATCCAGAGGGTTCCCAACAAATATGGCTGAGGCAGGACAGGGAGGCAAGGAGGAGGTTAGGAGGAAAAGTAGGGAGAGCAGCTGAAAAAGGAATCCAGGAGTCCTGTGGTCCATTAGCAGGAGTAGACAGTAGGGGATAATGAGATATGTCATTTGGGGAAAAGGGGAAAGCCAGGTTGCTGAGGACGGATTTCTCTGTTTCAGCCATTTTAGCAGTAAGAGGTGAGGGCAGAGGAATGGTAACATGGAAGGTAAGATAAAGGCTTAGCGCCAGAAATTTCAAGCAATAAGAGGTTAAAATGATTCAATTCTGTTTTTGAAGATGATGATCATGTTTTCATGTATCCATAGGCTGGGAGGACTATTCTACACACCTGCCTCGAGGGTTAGGAGAAGCAATCCTCCCCACTCCACCCCATCTCCCAGATCATATGAAGAAACGAGGAATGGGCTTGGCATGCCTTTCTGTAATGTCTGGGTCCCTTCCTTCCTTCATCACAACTGCTCAGCCAGGATGGCCCACTGTTCTGAGTTTTAGGATGTCATTTTAAAAAACAAGTTCCACAGAGAGTGTTCATTATCTTCTCATCATGAACATTTATTTATGTTCAGTATTGAATCTGAGCATTGAGAAAGATACGGGTCATGATTTTAGATTAGATGGCCATAACAGGAGTGATATATGCAGAATGATTAAGCTAACTCTTGCTGGACAGCATTATGTCTATTTCCTCCATTGCATTTTTATTAGGGGTGCTAACCAGTCTACATACTACATTAAGCATAATCTTTCTCTAATATCATCACAGTTCTTTATATCAAAGGGGAATTCTGGTCATTGCATTGCCAACCGACCATACAGTGATGCGCCTATGGTGTAAGCATTCACAATCACTACACTCCAGGCACTGAGTACAGGCAGACACAGAAAATACACAACAAAAATCCCCAGTGTCATCTAACTCCCCTGGAGTGGGACTTGCTTACAGTACTGGACATGAACACAGAAAACTAAGGATTGATCCCCATCTCTAACCCTTGTTCCTCCTCTCTTACCCTTGGCAAATCACTTTATGGTTCCAGACCTCACGTTCCAAGGCTGTAACGGAAGGAAATTGGGCTAAACAATTTCTGAATGCCCTTCTGACTCTAGCACTCTATTGTTGTAGGGTTGGCCACAACCTGATTTACTGCTAAGAAGACATGTTAAATAAGATTTAATTCAGCCAGCCACCATTATCCCTGGAACCATGAGTGCAATACAATAGCTGGAACCCTAGATCTGGGGTCTCTAGTTTTATGAGTGATATCCGAGTGGGAAAGATGGCATTACCAATTTTGAAGCAGAGGTTCTGGCAATTGAGAATATGGGGAGCATATTTATTCTCAGGGGGTACTGAGATGCCAAACACTGGAAAGGAAGTTCAGTGGCTTTAAGAAAAGATCAAATTTATACATGTGAAACAGTTAGAGTATCTGGCATACAGTAAACCTCCATAAAAAAAGGGGTTGTTATTATTGACTTGCCCCAGAAGAACTGGGTTATACTCAGAAAGCCAAGGTAGAGTAACTGAGCAGCTATTTGCAAAGGTTGGGTAGCAAAGCATCAGTTTGGTAGGCATGCTAATTCCCTATGCTCTTTGCACCCTGAATACTAGTCCCTACCCACCAAAGGTGCATATGCAGATTTCTGGCTTGAGCAACTTAAGTCAATGATGATGCATTTCAATAAAATAAAGAATATGTCTTTGTGCAGACTTTGAATGAAAATACAGTCATGTGTCACTTGACAGGGATATATTCTGAGAAACATAATTATTGTGTGGACATCACAAAGTGTACTTACACAAGTCTAGATGGCTAGCCTATAGCCTACAAGCCTATACAGCATGTTACTGTTCTGTGCTTAGATTAAATCAAGCACAAGTCAATGATGCAATCAAGAGATGCAGAGAACATGAAATGTTGAGGCTGCTGCTATCATAACACAGCACAATGTTTTACAGCACACTTTTGTTTATAAGTAGAAAAAGTACAGTCTAAGATAACAATAAAAGTACACTATGTTAATACGTTAACCAGCAACAATCATTTGTTATTATCAAGTGTTTTGTACTGTGTATAATTGTATGTGCTATACTTTCATATGACTGGCAGTGTAGTACATTTTTCACACCAGCATCACCACAAATACTTGATTGATGTGTTGCACTATCACCTTACAATGGCTATGTCATTAGGTGATAGAATAATTTCAGCTGCATTATAATTTTATGGATCCACCATTAGATAGTGATAGTTTGGAGATATCCAGGTAAAGATGGTGAATATTTCCAAGAGGCGGTTGTATATACAGATCTCAAACTTAGGCAGGAAACCAGGGCTGAAACAACAGATGTGCCAGCCACCAGCTAGCACTGATGAGTCAGTGTTTCCAAAGTGTGTTCTCCAGACCATCTGTGTTACAGTAAACTAAGGTGGGTGTGAAAAGCAAGCTCCAGAACCCACCTACTGGATCTGTCTCTTGCAGTGGAGTTTAGTAATATGTACTCTACTAAGCTCCTGAGTGGTTCTTACCCCTATTTAAGTTGGAAAAATACAGATAGAGGGAATTACTGATGTCATGGCTCTGTAGAAAAAATTACCTAAGGAGATTGAAGGGGAAAAAGGCAGCCAGAGAAGCCTTTCGCATGGCCCTTTAGCATCTAGAATTGAGTGAATAAGTCTTAACTTTGACTTCACACTGGGGTAATCTGTTACTTGAGACCCATCCCTGACCATTGAAATCAGTATCTCTTTGAGGAAATGAGGTAAGCCCTTTTCCTCCAGAGTCCCAAATAGCCACCCAACAACAAAACTTGCAAAGTGGGGGCAATGTGGCCAGTGGATAATTTACTTTGACTCTCTCACTACTTTAAAACTTTAACTTAGTTGCAAATATTTAAAATACAATAGATCTCACACTTTAAAAATAAAACAAGCCTTGAATTTCTAGCTTATCATGAAAACTTAAAGAACTGGCCTTGCTGGGCCTACATTCTTGAATGGAAACTGTTCCCCCAACAGCACCTTCTGTCGTCATTTAAATTAGCTGGCTGGTCACCTGGCCTCTGAAAGCCTTTGCACAATATCCACGGGCTTCATCAACTTGGCTTCCCTAGCCTCTACCCTGCATCCCAGTCCCCACAGCAGCCTCTTGCCACAGATCTGCAAGCACACCCTGAGCATACTACACAGTTTGGATAAACCATGTAAAATAGGCCCCATGTTATCTTCAGGTTTTACTCTCTGATTCTAGAGCCCATTTCTAGAAGCTGCAGTTGGCAAAGTGTCAGGTCACATGGAGAGAACTGGTTGCAGGTTCAGGGAAGCAGTGCTCCCTCAGGCTCAGGTGAAGTCTGGCACTGATACTGATACTATTGCTTTCTACCCACAGGGCTAGGCTCCCCGCGAACCACAAATCAGCAGCACACTTCATTCCCCAGGATGATCTCTGGGGAGCCCCTCACTTCATTGAAATGACTCTTCTTTGGGAGGGAGCATCACAGGCTTCACTGACCACAGACAGAGCTTCCCTAGGTCTGTGGAGGGCTGGTTTCCTTAGCCGAATTTGAGAAGTGTGGCCTTCCCTGTAATAATAACATCTTCATTTCCTTTTTCTGTTTCCTTTACTTTCTACAAACATTTCTAATGGAGTCATCCTTATTTTGGAAAATATCAATGCTAGATATTTGCATGTAATTTTTAGTGCTATAGTGCTGTGAGATGTATATATTAATGTAAGTAATTTGTCACTTTCAACTACTAAACTGGCACAAAATGTTTCTTATCTTCAGTATCAAAAAAAAAAAAAAACCCTTGCCGAGACCGGTTTGGCTCAGTGGATAGAGCGTTGGACTGCGGACTGAAGGGTCCCGGGTTCGATTCCGGCAAGGGCATGTACCTTGGCTGCGGGCACATCCCCAGTAGGGGGTGTGCGGGAGGCAGCTGATCGATGTCTCTCTCTCATCGATGTTTCTGACTTTCTATCCCTCTCCCTTCCTCTCTGTGAAAAATCAATAAAATATCTTTAAAAAAAAAAAAAAAAAAAAAAACCTTGAAAATTAGTACTTGAACTGATGTGGAAAGCACTTCAATCAATTCACTATCAGCACACAACAATAAAAGTTACACAATTTTGTTTGAAGTTTGCAGCCTCACTCTAAAGAATGTGTTCATGTTCTTGATCATGTTATCTTTTAGCTTGAGTAAATGGGTAGTGTAATACAAAGAAGGTAGATTTTGGTGGGAGTTAGGTAGACCTGGATCCAAATCCTACTCTATCTAAAGCAGATATCCTTGTCTAAAATATTTAGCTAATAATATATGTTACAGACCACAGTGAGGATTAAATAAAATAGTAAATGTAAAACATCTGTTTTATATTGGGACATCTTCTATTACCTTCTTAATAAATCCTGATTCATTCCCATGGATAACAGGTCTAGTAAAAGCCCTCACATTTCTACAACAAAATTCCTATATGAATACCTCATCAAAATTTTAATGGAAAACTATCAACACGCCTGCTGAGTCCATGATTTTTAGTCAATATTTTCTTTACCATGTTATTTGAGTTCAATTTGTACAGTATTTCTGATATTATTATAATTACTATTAAATAGAATTCTCTGTAGAGAAAAAGATTTTTGAATTTCAACAGATTGCCATTTACTTCAAGTAATGTTTACTTCATCCTTATAGCAAACATTTACTGTCAACTATAGGAACACCTAAAATAATAATAATCCTGCTCATCTTATAGAGAAAAAGACAGGTAAACATGTCATTGTACTACATTATAAAAACCAAGGAATAAATATCTTATAAGAACAGAGTATTGATCCACTATGTTTGACTATAAATATGGGAGGATCCACAGGCAAAATAACAAGTGATATTACAAGATTACTATGAAAAGAATTTGGCCATCACAAATAGAACTTGTTTTAATGGCATTTTACTTGTTTATTACTGTACATTAATTTGTGTTCTGCTCTGTGAATCCATAGGCTGCTCTGTTTATGAATGCCTTGTCCCAAATTAGACTTACCATATTTAAGAGACATATACCCAGAAAGCTTTAAAAAAAGATTTCCCCATTTCCAAAATACCATTATATTTTCTATAAAATATTATAAAACATAATGGAAAAAGTTAAGGCACTCTTCTTAAAAAATATATTTGTATTGATTTCAGAGAGGAAGGGAAAGAGAGATAGAAACATCAATGATGAAAGAGAATCATTGATTGGCTGCCTTCTGCACACCCCGCCTATTGCGGATGGATCCCACAATCTGGTCAAGTGCCCTTGACCAGAATAGAACCCTAAAACCCTGGATCCTTCAGTCCACAGGCCAACATTCTATCCATTGAGCCAAATAGGCTAGGGCTTCAGAGGCTCTTTAGACCTATAAGGATTTTATAAATACTAAGCTATAGCCATTTATAAAATTACTGAAATTAATTTTGTCATGAAACTGAGCTATCCTACAATATGTAATTACTGAAAAAGCATTAATCATTACTTTATTTTGAGGCGCCAAAGTTTTTATTATTCTTTGGGAGTTTGTCTGCAGTATTTAACAATAAAAGAAAGATCTTGTCTTGATATGGGTGTTGAGTGATTATCAAGAGCCAAGTGACTTTCTGAAGCTGGTCTATCATAGAAGTCAACTTACATTAGTACCTTAGTAAAAATACACATAAGTAAGCACATGGACTGGATGTTGGATGCCCATAGAGAAGTCTTGAAATCTTAAACATCCATTTCATATCCACAAATACCTGGGTCTCTTAGAGTTTGTAAAATGCATTGAAACCCATCAAATTTTACTTCTTCGTAGTTGTTGCCATGAAAGAGACAAACAAAATGTTAGTCCTGCACTCAGCGTCTACAGCTAGTTCACCCAGTGTGGTGTTCTAAGCCCTCAGGGCTGTCACAGTACAAACTTAGCTTTCTTTAAAGGGCCAAATCCCTCGTCCTTCCCCACTAAGGAAACACAATAATTTAATAATTCAGTAGCCTTGCAATTATCACATTTGAAATTTTAAAAAAGAAAATTAAAATGGGAATCAGGAAAGGTGGGGTTTTAGTCAGCTCTGCCACTGCCAACCTGTACCACCTTGGATGAGTTTATTCATCTCTGTACCTTCAGGACCTCAATGCATTTTTGTGAACTTTAGGAGATCCATTTGTAGGGCTTCTCCATGGGCACCCAAGTTTCACTCCATGTACTTATGTGTATTTTTACTAATACACAGGACTTCTTCATGTGAAAAATAAGGGTATTGAACACATCAATAATTGTCTGTTTAATCCCTAAAATTTTATAGTTTTAAATAATTTATATGATGTGATAATAAATGCAAATTTTATTCATTTCGTGTCTTACTTCTCAGACAAGTTTGGTGAAATTTTTTTTAATATATTTTATTGATTTTTTACAGAGCAGAACAGAGAGGGATAGAAAGTCAGAAACATCGATGAGAGAGAGACATCGATCAGCTGCCTCTTGCACACCCCCCACCAGGAATGTGCCCGCAGCCAAGGTACATGCCCTTGCCGGAATCGAACCCGGGACCCTTCAGTCCACAGTCCGATGCTCTATCCACTGAGCCAAACCGGTCTTGGCAAGTTTGGTGAAATTTTAACTCAATTATTTGTCTGTATGTTTGAGACTAATTTGTTTTGTATTTTTTAGTGATTCTTCTGCGGTCTTCTGATTATGGGAATAATAAAATGGAAAATATGCATAAAATTGCACATCTGCATAACAAACAAAGCTTGCTGCTTATTTTTCTACAACAATGCTTTGATTTGGTTTGAACAATTTACCTTTAATTACATGCTCCTAAGAACTAAGAGATGGAATATCTGAAAAAATATGTAGTAGATTATATTTATTTCTAATTTTATTTGCCATTTTTATTCAAATCCTTTATCTGAGAAATACAAAACAAAATTCTTTGTAGAATTCAGCATCAGCCTACAGAGTAATGATACATAATTCAGAGTAACCACCCAGTCGTGACTGTAATAATAGAGAAAATCAATGCTGGTGGGTTGACATCCCTTCTGAAATATCCTAAGAAGAAATGTGATACCACTCTGAGAAACAAGATAGCGAAGTTCATCTTACAATAGTCTGCCACCAATCAAGTTTCAGAATCAAAAATCAGAAAAATCTGCAATAAATAGACCCAGAGACAAGTAGAGGCCCCTACTCTTTTTCACTTTAGCAAAACTATGCGGCAAAGGGGGGGCGGGCAGTGAAAGCTTGGCATAGACTGTGTCTATTCTGCTCCATAGAGAGTGAATTATTAGGTCAACAATCAAACATCTGGTTCAACAAGCCCTCTTCCCCTCCCCATATTTAATGACTCAATCAGTAGCTGTGACCTCATGTTGCCTCTTCCCCTACAATTCAATCTTCAGCTCCATGTTAACCTGGTGTTGTCAATTTATGCAGCCCATCACAGAGAATTATGGAAACCCCTTTGATTTTGCTAGAGTGGTGTGATGCTGAGAGGTATTTCAACTTGAAAAAGTATATGACAAGGAAGAAAAAAGAAAATCATGGAAAGAAATAAAAGGTAGAGAGGTATTATGGAGTTATGTGATTCTTTAAAATACTATGGACTTATATATCTCACTAATCTCTACTTATCACTTTCATCAAAAAATATCAAAATATAAACTGAAACAGTAAGAGTGATATTAAAATGTTAAGATTAATAGAGATAAAATTAAAAAGTAAGTGGTGGTAAGTGCAGATTGCTTGTAAGTTAGAAAACAACTACCTGTTTAAAAGATATTTTCCAGAAAACGGAATTTAAAAAGTCAGCATTTACTTTTATATGCTTTCGACTCACCACAAGAAATGTGATTCACTCAGACACTTAGAACTGATCATATATAAAGGGGTGGAAGTGAGACTCCATCTGCAAGTTTTAAAGTGCATGTAGGAAAAAAATCAGTGTCCTTTTTTCAGTAACATTATAAAGGTGCACTTAAGATTCTACAAACGCATCAACAAAGCATCTTTGAAAAATGAAACCTTCTATCCCTTGTTTTTAAGATGCTAAGTAAGTGCCAGCATATACCCGTTCTATAACTAAGTACATATTTTCAAGTAAGGTTAAGCCAAAAGTGAACATAAAGTCTCCTTGCTTCTGTATGTTTTTTAAAATAGCATCATTACTCATGAGATAAACTGAAAAGTATCTCTAAATTTAGTTCATGAAACTAACCTCTTTGAAGAATAAAGCTCTTATGCTTGCATTAATGTAGCTGATATAAGTAAATTTTATGTTAGTGGGGAATAAAGAAATAATTCACAGACTAAGCCCAAGCTTAGACAAAATTGTGTTTTTATTTATTCTGCATTGATGCTAAGTGGAATCAATCAATGTAATAAGAATGTCCCTTCAAAAATATTCTGGGACATTTGTGTTCCTATATAACATAATTTATAGTCTGAAAAATAAAAAATGATTTTTAACTCAAAAGAATGATGTCATTCCTTGTCAGTCTGCTCTAAAATATTTAAATCATTTCCACTGCCTTCAGTAGTAGTCTCTTTGTGACTGTCTAAATTTATAACAATCTTAAGCTCTTTCCAGTCAGTTAAGAATATAAATTCAAATTGTGCTCCTACCAAGTCAGGACTCCAAATGAAAATAAACAAATGCACATAATTTTCAATCCTTCAACAAAAGGTCTAACTCATCCTCATTTTTCTCCCAAGAGGAATTTTTATTCACTCATTATGTTTTAAAAACATACTTGCTATCAGGAATATAGTTCCCTCACCAGCTTATTATCCCTTCAGGTAAGGCCAATGCCTTTGACAGAAATCCATAGAGATGACTTTTCTGAGAGTGGATTAACAGGCACATTTTCTATACAAATCACTCTCCCTAACCATTTATTTTTTTAATTTCTTTATTGATTAAGGTATTACATATGTGTCCTCATCACCCATTACCCCTTCCAATCCCCTCCTCCCCCTGTCACCACCTATGCCCTCACCCCCTGGTATCCGTGTCCATTGATTAGGCTTATGCGCATGCATAAAAGTCCTTCCCCTTACTCCCGCCCTCCCCTATCATCCCTTTGAGGTTTGACAGTCAATGCTTTTCTATCTCTGGATCTGTTTTTGTTCATCAGTTTATGTTGTTCATTGTATTCCATAAATGAGTGAGTTCCTGTGATACTTACCTTTCTTTGACTGGCTTATTTCACTTAGCATAATGTTCTCCAGTTCCATCCATGCTCTAGTTTGAAGCAGACACCTTTTTCTTCTTCTTAAAGAATACCTTTCAGCACTTCATATAATACTGGTTTGGTGTTGATGAACTCCTTTAGCTTCTTCTTATCTGTGAAACTCTTTATCTGACCTTCAATTCTGAATGATAGCTTTGCTGGGTAGAGTAATCTTGGTTATAGGTTTTTGCTATTCATCACTTTGAAAATTTCTTGCCACTCCCATCTGGTCTGCATCGTTTCTGTTGAGAAATCAGCTGACAAGCGTATGGATGCTCCCTTGTAGGTAATTAAGTGTTTTTCTCTTGCTGCTTTTAATATTCTCTCTTTGCCCTTTGCTCTTGGCATTTTAATTATGATGTGTCTTGTTGTGGTCTTCTTTGGATTCCTTTTGCTTGGGGTTCTGTGCACTTCCTGGACTTGTAAGTCTATTTCTTTCACCAGGTGGGGGAAGTTTTCAGTCATTATTTCTTCAAATATGTTTTCCGTATCTTGCTCTCTCTCTTTTTCAGGCACCCCCATAATTCTTGATGTTGGTACATTTGAAGTTGTCCCAGAGGCTTCTTACACTATCCTCAAATTTTTGGATTCTTTTTTCTTCTTTTTCAGTTGAGTGTTTTTGGCCTCTTGGTATTTCTTTCTTTCTTTTTTTTTTTAATATATTTTTTTTATTGATTTTTCACAGAGAGGAAGGGAGAGGGATAGAAAGTCAGAAACATCGATGAGAGAGAAACATCGATCAGCTGCCTCTTGCACACCCCCTACTGGGGATGTGCCCGCAACCAAGGTACATGCCCTCGACTGGAATCGAACCTGGGACCCTTCAGTCCGCAGACCAACGCTCTATCCACTGAGCCAAACCAGCTTCGGCATGGCCTCTTGGTATTTCAAATCTTTGACTTGATTCTTGCGTTCCTCTAGTCAGCTGTTGGGTTTCCGTAAAATATTTTTTATTTCAGTTAGTGTATATTTAGTTTCTAGTTGGTCCTTTTTCATATCCTCATGGTTCTCACTGAGCTTATCGACTTTTTCTAGGAGCCTCTTGAAATACCTTATCACTGTGGTTTTGAACTCTATATCCAGTCGTTTGTTTTCCTCCATTTCTTTTGTCTGTGATCTTTTTCTTTCTCTCCCCATTTTCACTGCTTCTCTGAGTTGGTTGGGTAGCTTTATGTGCTTGGTGTCTCGGCCTCCCCTGTTACCTGAGGTGTACACTCTTGGTGCACCCTTTTGTGGACTGTGTATACAGCTTTGTTGCAGATAAGTCTTGTTTGTTGCTGGTATCACTGGGAGGAATTGACCTCCAGGCCAACGGACTGTGAGGATCAGCTGTGTCTACTCTAGGAGACAGCCTTCTGTACCTGGACTTGCAAACTTGCCAAAGCCTCTGTGCTCAGTTTGGATGGGGCAGAGTTTCTGGGTGGGGCAGAGTTTCAGGGTGGAGCCAACAGCCTTGGCTTCCAGTCAGCCCTGGCCCACGAGGTCGCCAGGTCCTAGTGTCTGCAGGCAATTGCCGCAGGCACCTCTGTGAGAAAGGTATCTTCACATTTTGCCTGCCACCAGAACATCCAGTCCCCAATGGATCCAGAATCTCAGATTTTCACCTGTCACCTGAGTTCAGTACAATCGGAACTCCTTTTCCCTTCCACCAGACGCCAGCCACACAGTCAACAGAATGCCCTCACCACGAGCTCTTGTGCACATCCCCTGGAGTTCCGCCTCTGGCCAGAGCTCCTTTCTCCTAACAGACACAGCCAGTGATCCGTTTGTCCCCTCTGTGCGCACTTGCATGCACATCTCTGGAGGTCTGCCTCTGGCTCTTCCCTTGGGATTCTGCCTGCAATCCAGGATCTCCCCGTAAGGGCCTGGTTCCCCCAGGTTTTGAGTGCAAACCGAACTGGGTTCAGCGGAGTCTGGAGTTTTTGACTCCTTTCCACCAGAGCACCCCTGCCAGGTTCTGATACCCTGTCCTCTCATGCATACGAGTCTCCACCTTACTTGGGCTTTGCAGAGGCTCTGATTATCTGTATGCTCTTCTATGACCCTCCAATTTCAGATCTTCCAGTCAGCCAGCCTTCCCGTGGTTCTGGACAGTGTCCATTCTGTCCTTCAGTTCTATTCTCATAATTGTTGTGCGGGGCAAAAACCTAGGTGTTTACCTATGCTGCCATCTTGGTTTTTCCTCCTCTTCTTAACAATTTAAAATTATTTGAATTTTTATTCAATTCCTTCATTTATTCTTGTTTTTAAATGAGCATATTAAAACCAATACTTCTACTCATTTAAAAGTGGACTTTTGGAAGACCATTTATCTGCTCCCAGGCTGCCAAACCCAGTGTGCTCCTGGACAATTGAAAGGGCTAGGGCAGCCAATAGATTTATTTCTGTCTCTTTCACAGCTTCTGGTTTCCAAATTATTTCAATTGATTCTAAAATCCTCATGGCCTTCAGATTGTGTGAAGTTTTAATTATACCATCTGTATATATAAAACCTTAATATGCAAATAGACCAAACGGTAGAACAACCTGAACAACCAGTCATTATGACGTGTGCTGACCTCCAAGGAGTGCGCAGAACATGGCAGACATCAGCCTTAGTGAGATGGTGGAGCAGGTGAGCGGGGCACCAGACCAAGGCGAGGCACCGTCACTGTCATCGGAGTGAGCCTCTGGTGGTTACTGACAATTCTTTGCTCCTGTGCGCCGCTGTCCCACCAGCACTTGCACCTGCTTCCGGTACTAGTCCCACTCACACGTGCAGCTGGTGCCAGAGCTGCCGCCCACATCTGCTGCCAATGACGGTCAGCAGGTGTGAGCTGTGGCTGCCTGCACCAATTGCCGCAGATGGCTTATTCACCTCCCCCTGCTCATGAGGGGCAATCGAGGCAGCAGATGCCACTTGCACCTGCTCTGTCACCAGCCCCAATTGCTCTGCACTGTCAACAGGTGCAAGAGGGGCCAGCACCATCAGCATGTGGGAATGGCGGTGGGAGCAGGGCTGCAGGCAGACATGGGATAGAGGAGGAGGGCGTGGAGGTGGAGGGGGGCAAGGAGCCACAATGGCTGGGGCTGGGCAGGGTTGTGGAGGATGTGCTGAGACCCACCCACCCCTGTGCCCACCACAGCCTCGCAGCCCATAGTTCCTTTCAAGATGCATGAATTTGTGCACTGGGCCCCTAGTGTTGTATAAAATTAATGTACATTGGATGTCAGAGAAATAATGCTAGCACCACATCATAGTCTGGGTCTCAGGTAGTTTATTTTCAATAACTTCCAACAATCTAGCACTTTAATGAACCTTTAGTTTATGACAGAAATGTTATTTTTAAAAGGTAATAATCATAACGCAGTTAATTTCAGAAGCCTGAGGAATGTGGAAGATTCTGCTTGCATCCAATGACCAAAGTGAAACACTGGCATATATGATGGCTCGGTTTTTTCTTTCTTTGCAACTAGTTTCTAAATCCAGAGCTTGTTCTCCTAGCTACTCTTTTATCTCAACAATCTCTCCAAATTTAGACCATCATGCCTAGTGGGCAGGAGATGAATGTAAGTAATAAGAGCAAGCCTGCCCTGCCAGTATGGCTTAGTGGTTGAGCATCGACCTATGAACCAAGAGGTCCCAGTTCAATTCGGGTCAAGGCACATGCCCAGGTTTCCGGCTCTATTCCTAGTGTGGGACATGCAGGAGGCAGCCGAAAGTGATTATCTCTCATCATTGATATATCTATCTCTCTCTCCCTCTCCCTTCCTCTCTGAAACCAATATATTTACTGTTGTTTTTTAAGAGAGAACCATAGAGTGGCAAGGAGCAGAGTGACATCAATGTTAGAGAGCTGACCACACCCACTCTCATCCCTCATCATGCCTACAAGCACATCTGCCTCCTCCTGTCCTCCACAGCTGACAGCCTCAGACAGCTGCTCTAATGCCATTTGAAGTCTCGCCTCAGGCTCTGAGTTTAGAATTCTTTATAGCTGGTACACAAAATAAGTGTTTTTTTTTTTTTAATTCTCACAACCTCAAAAAAATCCTACAGTGGTAGAAGGCCTATAGGAATATGCAAACGAGCAGATGTCTCCTCTAGACATCACGAAATTTGACACAGTAAAATTTGAAACCATACACATTTGAGAAGTACAACGCAAATTTAGGCAGCAAGCAAAATGAGAGAGCTTCATTCGGCTTCTGTTTGCCACCCTCCTGCCCTTGTGCAGAGCCAGCTCTCCGGTCCCTGGAGTTAGCACTGTCCTCTTTGTCCCAAGGCTGCTGCTGATGGCTGACGGTGTTGTTTTTTGTTGTTTTGTACGTGTGCAAGTGTGGCGAGACGACGGCTGCGGGGCCAGCAGCTCTCCTCAGCCGGCATCTGCAGGAAGGCAGTCCTCTGCGTTCTGGCTGTGGCAGCAGTTTTCACAGCCCGTTACTGTTTATGGCGTTGGGCTCTTCACCATGTATGCTATCCGATACCTTGACTCCAAGCAAGCGACCTACTTTTCACTCCATGATCTGCTGTCGCTGTTTCCTAGCATTTTATAGCCAGACTGCCTCATTTGAAAACATACTCCTGTGTATCCTTACAACACCTCTCCTGTGTCTTCAGCAATTCGCTCCACTTAGATTCCTCAGACAGCTGATACGTGGGTATTCTCTTGTCAGAACTGAGACAACTGGTGTGGGTAAGAGGCGGGTAAAGACTTCCCTGTCTCCCTGAATGTCTCTCACAACCTGCCATTACTATGAATCTTAAAATTCATAGTAATCAAGGCACTGGCAACCTACACCCAAAGGTAAAGTGATAGAAGTCCCTATAAATGACACCAGAAAACGGTAACCAATAATATCACAATAGTCACTGATTATTTAACATCCACTGTGAGCTAGCCCTAGTGTACAGAACTGTCCTCAAAATCCAAACCCTCCTGCAAGGAGGTATTATTGTGCCCATTTGAGACTTCCAAAAGGGCTAAGTAAACGTTTCCAGAATGATATCTAGCAAGTGACAGGTCAAGATTCAAATCCAGGACTGTCTGGCCCCCAAGCCCAAGGTTACCGCATTGTACTGTGAAAATGCAGCCAAGTGGACTTGGTCAGTCATTCACACCTCGCACAGGAGCTGGGGTGCTCCATAAATGTTTGATGAATTCGTGAATGAACACCTTGCTGTGAATTGGTTTACCAGATTGGCTTCCAGTTACCTGACAAGTATTCTGAACAATTGAGATCAGGGGCAAGTTAGCTATGGCAGGAGAAAAAAAATGCAATCTAGCACAGAGGCCCTGCACCAGCAGGCCTGGGTGAGACACCTTTCGGAGAAGCCACGGGAGAAAACTCAAAATTGCCATGTCCGAAGGAAGACAGTGAGAACAGAAACAAGCAGGGAATGATAAGAAAGTACCCCCAAACAATTCTGAGCTCATATGGTGGCTCAAAGATGCTGAGTCATCTTCCTTCCTTTTACCATCTCACATTCAACATCACACAGCTAAGCAGTCACGGAAGTGAAATTGGAACCCAATGTTTTTCCCATTAGGAAATACAGCATCTTATTTGCACAGACTTTAAAATCTTAAAAGTGCAATTTACCTCACTTTGAGCTGTACTTTTCTCACAATCATTACACATTATCTCAAATGTGTTTCTACATTTGAGCTAGCCATAGTGTGCATAATTGTCCTCTGCAAGGAGGTATTATTGCCCCCCTAATGGGAGAGACACAGTCAACACAGACCCAAGTTCCTTTCTCTCTTTCTTTTCCAATTAGACTGGAGCTGTAGAACAGAAAGATCTGTATCCTTTTGAAACTTATCCCAGCTCCTTTATAAACATCTAAGATGTGCTGTAATAATAAGAATAAACTTGAGAATGCACTGGGGACCTCAGCCCTCTGTTCTACTTCACCGTTAATAAGCTAGAATAGTTACATGGAAAATACCAGGGCACTGGCAATGGTTGCAGGTGGAAGGTGATAGGTACCCCTCCCCCAACTGGTGGGTGGAATTATGATGTAATTAACAGAGACATTGAGCCACCAATCAATCACATACCAGAGTGCCCTGTGTCCCACCCCTTCCCATTCCACCCTGGGCCCAACCCCTGCCTTAAAAATATGTCTTGGTGCGCCAGGTGGCACCTTTCCTCCCAGACTGTTCTCCCAGGCAGTCCAGGAGGAGGTCCGGCTGGGTCCCCTCTCTTCCCCTTCCCCTGGCCCAAGTCACAGGGTGCGGCTTCCTCGGCTCCATTCCCCCCGAGCCTGTGAACCCACCCGGAGACACTTAATAAAGCCTGATTAATTCGCTCACTTATTTGTACTCCCTGCTTGCAGTTTCTCTCACAGCGGTGTAGAACCTTACAGAAGGAAGGGGAAGAAGAAAGGAAGGAGAGAACAGAGGGAGGAAGGAAGGAAAAACAATATTTAAAAACAAACATAATCTAAGTAGAAGTGGATTGGAGGTTATTGTGTCTAGAACCAGGGCAAGTGGACTGTGATTTAACTGGACCTGCTCTACCGTTCTGTGGAAGAGTGGTTCAGGAGGAAGCAATAGCCGATGAGCCTTGAAATGAGCTTCCTTGGGAGAAGTACAATGAATCCTCACAAGAGAGATGGACTGATGAGACCCATATGACTTGTCAAAACAAAGGGTTAGAGTAGGAAGTAATAGGCTATGATATTATTGCAGAGAAAGGGGAAAAAGTAGTTCAAGGTATAGGATTGTTACAGAATTTACCAGAAAATACACAGGTACTCTTCACACCCTGAAAAACCCATTTATTTCCAGATATGCTAGTATCATGACTTGGGAAAAACCCATTTATTTCCTGAGCCAACCAATATGGAGGAAACTTTCTCTTTTACCTTTGGTTTCTTTGTCCCCCAAATAAGGATCAGACTTCCAGACATTTCTTGTATTTTGCAAAAAGCCCCATGTGTTGGGATGGGGGCTGTGAGACCACACCTAGCCTGGTGCCAGAGCTAATAACTCCTTGGGGGGAGGGGGAGCAGGGAGGGGTATTGTTCATGGTTTATGGCCTCTGTAAAGTGTATTTAGGTAAACAGGTTTTGCAAGACCAGATAATTAAGGAAGAGGCAGTGACTAGACTATAGGCTGACAGGAATGTGCATTAGGGATACTAGTTAACTAGGTACAGAGTCAGGCTGCTGGTCTCCCCACCAAAATGTCTTTATTTTTTTCATCATCCACTCCCAGCCCCCCTTGATTCTCAAGCTGATTTTCAGCCTCTGGGAATGAATAGAAGACTCAAAGCTAGGGAATAGGGCATTCAGCAGCTTGAGTATTTTTTTTTTCCATCTTCATTACCTAAGGCATTGTAATGGCAGTCCAGAGATCTGGTATGGAGGAACATCTGGGGCTTCAGGACTTTACGGATTCTCTCTATTAGCTGTTCTAAAGACTGTTGACTTTCTTAGAGGAAGGGAGAGGGAGTCTACACAGGTTTCTTCATTTCTGGCTTCAGAGCAGTTGGAGTGGTGAGAAGCATGACTCAGGGTCCCATCTATTTCTTCTCCAGTTGGCCCATTGTCCTGGCTCTGCTCATGTCTGTCTAACTGTCTAACTCTAACACATCCCCTCAAGGACCCTGGCTATGAATCCTTTCAGGGAAAATGGGCGTCAGTGGGCTCCTCTGGCTATGGCCATGCTGCAGAGGGGCGAAGTTTTCTTTCAGAGCCAAGAGATCCTCGCTCTCTGTCAGAAAGATGATGAGGTCTGCGCACAGAAGGAGGTGGGCTTGTGACCTGGCCCAGACAAACTGTATTATAAAATTTAGTACTATTGAGCAATTAGAACAGCAAGCATTACAACAAATGGTCTGGCAGAAGGGAAATAAAACATTTCAATTTTAAGAATTTCCTATTGAAGTAGAATTTTTTTCCTTAAAATCACCCTTATGTTTATTAAAGAGCCAAATTAAGACCAATTTATTTATTGCATTCAATTTGGCCTGATTGCATAAACAGAACAAGAATGGTAATTGACTGCCTTTGCTGGAATTTCATGATTGAGTCTCAACGGGCCCCGCAGAGCAGGGAAGCCAAGCCATCCAGCTGCCTTCAGGCCTACCTGTGGTATCTTCTGGGTTAGGTGAAGTCCTCACCCGCAGTGGCTCCACCCTGACCCATGCCCTAGGCTTCAAGGGCAGTCTCAGCAGCCTTCCTTCTCATCATGGCCTAGAGTGCGTGGGGGTTCCGCAGGGATGTAGAGGTGCTCTTGTTGCTCCCTTTTCACTCTGACCAATGACCAGCAATGACCAGGTACAGGCCTGATGCTCCAGCACATCTATTTTCAGGGCTACCAAGAAAGATACCAGGCTTTCTCCATGGCACTCTTATTGGCTTCATGTCTTCAGAGTTAAAACATGACACTCCAGTCAAAGTTTTCGGTCAATAAAACCACCATTTGAAACCAGTCTTATCAAATTTATTTTTAAAAAAATACATTGCCATGATTCATTCATTAAGAATTGCCAAGCTGAGAGGAGGAACCAAGATGGCGGCATAGGTAAACACCTATCTTGCTGCCCCACACAACAATTCAAAAACTACAACTTAACAACAGAACAAACATCTCCAGAATCACCAGAAAGCTGGCTGAGTGAAAATTCCACAAATAAAAGTAAAGATAGGACACTGTGACTCAGAGGAGCGGCGGAGGGCAGCCTTGAAGATATGTGCCGAGCCAGAGGTTCGGAGCCGTGCACTCGCGCGCGAGCAGAAAGGGCAGGCAACTGTAAACCTGGCCAGTTTTCTCCAATGGGGAGGGCAAAGGCGTCCCACTGCACTGATTCCCCAGTTCCAGGCGAGGTCTGGGGAAGGCACGCTGAAGCCCGGGCATGGCAGAGGTCTGTGAGCCTGTGGAGAGGACAAGCTTGTGCGCGTTAACTTGGAAAAAGCAGTTTGCATGTAAACTTTGAACAGAAGTGCGCGACTGCGCAGAGAGGACTCGTCACTTGCTCCCTCGTTCGGGAGACTACCGGACTGCTTTTTTTTTTTACAACCCTGGGTGAGACTTTGGGTGTGCAGTCTCATTTGGGGAGAGGCAGAATTGTCTGGAGACCGGTGGCGGCTTTCGCTCGGAGGTGCATGCAGCCGTTACCACCCGGCACAGAGACCCTGGTGCTGCATAGGGCAGAGCTGACGCTGCCTGCTCAGCCTGGAGACTCCGCCCATCCAACCTGAACACAGCTTATCCTCACAGTCAATTGGCCTGGAGGTCAAACCCTCATAGTCTTACAATAATAATCTGGATTTAACTTCAACAATACTGTACAACCCATAAAGGATTGCAGTAAGAGTATCCATCTCAGGTAACTGGGGAGGCTGAGCCACTGTTCCCTCAAGGACATCTACCACACAAAGCTAATGGACCAACTCAGGAAAGCAGCCACAATGCAGAGGAATGGAAAGAAATCAGGTGTGAAAGAAATGGAGGAAAAAAGAATAAAGATTAAAAAAAAGAATTGCCAAGCTGAAACCGGTTTTGCTCAGTGGATAGAGCGAAGGCCTGCGGACTGAAGGGTCCCAAGTTCAATTTCAGTCAAGGGCATGTACCTTGGTTGCAGGTACATCCTCAGTAGGGGGTGCGCAAGAGGCAACTGATTGATGTTTCTCTCTCATCAATGTTTCTGACTTTCTATCCCTCTCCCTTTCTCTCTGTAAAAAAAAAGAAAAAAAATCAATAATATATATTTTTTAAAAATTGCCAAATTTCAAAGGGATAACATAGGGAGAAAAATACACTAACTTGCTTTAAGATCTGATTTTCCTTGTCAGTCCTTTCAATGGACTCTTCAGAAGATGTAATATTTTTCCTAATGCATTATAACAAAACAGTAGCTGTCTCCAAATGAAAAAAAAATTAAAATGACATGGTTATAGATTTCATTATAATGCAAATGACATGGAATGTTGTTCTTTCTGTAAGACCCAACATTCTATAATATTATAACCAATAACCATTAGTTATAACTGTATTTTACAAACATTCCTATGTACCTTCAGTATAAAATTTTCCTTTATGAGAGAGAAAACAAAGATTCGAGGCATTTCAGAACCTTTTGGGATAACCTAAAGCCATTTTTAGGTCAATAGAAAGTTTTTTAAATTAAAACCCTTGAAGGATTGTCAAAGTTTATTTTACCGAAAGGTTAAATATTAGTGTATTAGACAGGAACATAGGCTAGCAAACTTCAGTTCCCATGACTAAAAGATGGTCGTTTTTATTAGGTACCTGATTAATATAACATAGTTATTTTACTAGAAAAGAAGTGACTAAAATAAGGCTTATTTACTAAATTAATTTGTCCTTAGGTGTGGACAGCAAATGACACTAATTGGGTTTCTCCCATCAATCTCCCTGAGTACTTTGACATTAAGATATTTTCCATCTATTTAGGGAGGCAAAATTCAAATCATTGATTCTTAAGTGTCCTTGGTTTAGGGAAGACAGAGTTTTCTAGATGGTTGCAAACTGCTGGTTTAATATCTCAGTTTCCCTGTTCTGCTTGTCCTGGCTTACTGGTCTGTATCATTTAATCAACTTCCTTTTAACATTTCTTTTTATAAACTTCGTATAGGTTCCACAGACATTCTTACAATGTTCAGGAACATTCTTACAACTTCCAGAAATAACCAGCTTTAGAAACTACATTCTTTCTCCTTCAAAATGCATAACCATGTCTCAGTCCTTTCATTAAGTATTTCTATTCTAATATTCTTTTTTTCTGTCATACCATCAGCAACTTGTACAGACCTTTTCTTTATTTATTTATTTAAAATGTATTAGATGCCCTAACTGGTTTGGCTCAGTGGATAGAGCATTGGCCTATGGACTGAAAAGTCCCAAGTTTGATTCTGGTCAAGGGCATGTACCTTGGTTGCAGGCACATCCCCAGTAGGAGGTGTACAGGAAGCAGTTGATTGATGTTTCTCTCTCATAAATGTTTCTAACTCTCTATCCCTCTCTCATCCTTTCTGTAAAAAAAAAAAAATCAACAAAATATATTTTTAAATGTATTAGAATTGTTCATTCTTAGAAACCTTAATTTTTTAATGATTACTAAAATGTAAACAGTTAGCATTTCTTAGATGAACATTTAACACACTTTAAATGTATTCTTACTTTCAAGAAAAGATACCTTCAAAAAAGTACAAGAGACCTTCTGTAATAAAAGCTACAGGCAGGTGAATTAAAACTTGTCTAGCAGTTAGCATTTCAGTTTTTCTAATATTCTAGATGTTTATTATTTAACTGAGCAATGCTCTGAAGTCTTTAAGTTACCAAGGACTTTGGAAAACTATGTATAAGCATATGAGGCTGGAGAAAAGGCAGGGGAAGGAAGATCCAGCAGCCTGTTCTTAGCCTTAGCCGCTTGGATTTAAACTGCTGCATTCTTCCTTAGGGATGACATGCTCAGGTTACTGCTGTGGCTTCTCTTACTTTTACCGGGAGAAGGGGGACTGGCTCCTTCCTCCAAAAGAGCACAGTCAGTCTCCTCTTGAGTGACTGGACTTTTATTATTAATATGTTTATAATAATTACTGAAAAACTTTATTATAAATCCTTCATTTTAGTTACATCTATTTATTATATCTTAACAACTTTGAGATGTTTAAAGCCAATTATTACCTAAAGCATTTTCTTGACTAATAACCATGATTGCCCTTTCTGTTCAAGGAAAGGACATGCTAATCTGGCTGGGAGTCAAATGCCCCTGGGACCCAGGACCATCCTCATTCAAGAACCACCCATTATCATGGAAGCATTAATCTTGTTACCCAACCCAACCTGCATAGTTTACTTCCTTATGTAATTTCAAGTATATTGTATTGGTCTAATTTAGATTTAAAAATATTTCTTTTTAGGAAGAGAGTAGATCTTTGTGTCACCTCAGGGTCCTTGAGATGTCACAAAGCTGTCTCTCAGTTAAATTCTTAAAATATTATATTCAGAAAGCTGTCAAATATACTCAATTTAAAGATTATCAAAACGTAAAGCAGTTTTTTAAAATATATTTTATTGATTTTTTTTACAGAGAGGAAGAGAGAGATAGAGAGTTTGAAACATTGATGGAAGAGAAACATTGATCAGCTGCCTCCTGCACATCTCCTACTGGGGATGTGCCCGCAACCAAGATACATGCCCTTGACTGGAATCAAACCAGAACCTTTCATTCCACAGGCTGACGCTCTATCCATTGAGGCAAACCGGTTAGGGCATTAAACCAGTTTTAATATTAAAGATTTGGTCTTGATCACAGAATTAATTATTTTCAATTTGGCCATTAAATTTCTACATCCCAGTAATGTCAGAGATACAATACACTTAGAATATCACAGAGAAAATCCTGGGAGGACACACCTACCAAACGCCCTTTCTCTTGCTGCCATGCCCCTAATCAGCCTTAGTTCTGCCTTGGCTGGCCTGCATGGATTTGTCAAACTTGATTTTAAATATATTGACAATCACATTTTTTGTGGGAAGATTATTGAGATGTATATTTGTCCAGGCCTTTCTTATTTATAGTTTCTAGTATCCATTTGGCAAAAAAGAAAAGGAGATGGCATTTTTTTTTTTTTCTGTCCCCACTACCATGGATGTGATACTGGGCAGGGCTTTGCAAATTTCTCCCTTCTGCTGAGTTTGGCAAGTACCACCTCCCATTCTGCTGCTTGGGAACCTGGGGCTTTTTGCTCAGAGTAAAATGGCCCTCTTTTTTTTTCTTTCCCTTCCTGCTTTGCCTCAGGTGGGGAGGTAATGGTTTAGCAGTCATGGAATTAGCTGGCCTTTGTTTTAAACTTCCCTGGGTTGCAATCTTCACAAATTTTACACTTTTAAATTAATCTTAGAATCTTAAAACTTTAACCTAGCACAGCAAAATCATAAATCAGGGAAGAGCAAATTAAAATCCCTAAAAGTTACAAAGAGCAGGGAGTCCCCAAGAATAAGGATTCTTGGCAGCTGCTAGAATGTCCTGTAATCTCTGTCACGTGTTCAGCCTCACTACATACAACTGGGCTTCCCCCAAAGTGGGACTAGCCCCATCTTTAAATAAATTAAACAACAAAAAGACATAAAACATCAACAAACACTTTTATATGGACACGTACAACATGCTAAAAGTTCACACACAGAACAATGTCTTCTGTTCCTGGTTTGGGGCACTGCCTCTCCCCAGAATCTCAGCATTCTCCCCAATAGATTATTTTGGGAGAATGTATTTTTCATCCTTGGCCATAAACTGGGGGCCCCTGATTTCACAAAGAGGCATCTGTATTGCAGGCAGCAGTCTGGGCCCGTGTTAAAATTCTTTAGCATACATTCAGTTAGACCATGTAATCCCTCCCAGTTAACAGAGACACAGGATAACATAAGTTATCTCTCGCTTCATGCAGGCTCTCACACTCACATTCACATGGTAGTCAATCTGAGTTTTGACTTCCAACAACAAAAAGTCCCTGAACCAAGACAAATAATTTGCCTGAGTAGTGATCAGCTGCTTCTTCTGCCCCTAATGGCAGGCCTGAACTCAAAATGGTCCCCCAGGAGAAAACTTACTGATCAGATGTCTGGTTCCAGCATAGGCTTTCCTGTCCTCCTTGGAGTCCACTGGAGTGCTAGTGAGGGCCCCGGTGGGCCAGGCCTGATGAGGACTGGGACCAGTAAATTATTGGAGGCACACCTTCCTGTCAGCAGGGGCTCAGTTAACTGGGCCCACCCACCTGCTCTCGCGCAGCAGTGCCTCAAAGGGGCAACTTTGACTGCATGTTTCTTTGTTAGGAAACCGTTTTTATGTTACAGAATTTACCAGGCAACCGAAAAATACACAGGAGTACCGGAGATAAAGGAAAAACCCATTTATTTCCAGATGTACTAGTAACTTGACTCAGGGGAACCTGTTCTTAAATTCTGAGCCAGCCAATATGGAGGAAGCTTTCTCTTTATACCTTTGGTTTCATTGTCCTCCAAATAAGGATCAGACGTCTGGACCTTTCCTGGGCTTTGCAAAAAGCACCATGTGTTGGGATGGGGGCCATGAGACTGCACCTAAAGGCCTGGCCTGGCTCCATAGCTAATAACCCCCTCGGGATGTGTGTGTGTGTGTGTGTGTGTGTGTGTGTGTGTGTGTGTGTGTGTGTGTTATTCATTGTTTATGGCCTCTGTAAAATATGAGTATTTAGATAAACAGGTCTTGCAAGACCAGATAATTAAGGAAGGGGCAGTGACTAGACTATAGGCTGATAGGAATGTGCATTAGGGATACTAGTTAACTAGATACAGAGTCAGGCTCCTGGTCACCCCCCAAAAATTGTCTTATTTTCCTCATCAAGATGAGAAGGAAAACCTGTTCAGAAAACCTGAATTAAAGAAACATAGCACCCAGCATCATCCAGAAGGCTGGTCAGAGCATTACATGAGGACAAATGAGATGGACTTACAGGTCCATACTGAAGCCAAATGGAATTTGACCTGGGAACCAGAGTAGCAGACTCAGCTTCTTAATGAGAAAGCCCTGCCTCATCCTAGGATCAAAGTCACTGGTTTAGTAAGATGGATCACAAAGGCCAAGTGTAAAGGCCACTTAGTGATAAATTGGGAGACAGAAATGAGAAATACATTGAAGAGTCTGGTTAACTTTGTGAAACTTTTGCCATCCTAATAACTGAGTAGCACAAAGGTAAGTTTGGCATTTCTCTCACTGGGATAAAAAATACATCCTTCACTGTCTTCTTACTGCACTTAATCCAAGGTGCACATTACTTGTAGTAAAATGTGCCACACTACAGTGAGTAAAGAGAAATAAAAGGTGGGACAAGCTCCCATGCTCCTGAGAATTCAGTGGTCCCACTCCACCAAATTCCCCAAAAGTTGAGTCTCCATTGACAACAAACAGGTCAAGAACACAAGAGTTTTCTGTTTTAGGAGCTGTGTCTAAGAATTCATTTAGGAGATAATAAATAAAACAATATCCAGTCTGAGACTGTAGGTAATAAAGAATCAGGTACAAACCAGAATTATAAGATTACATTATAAATTCAGACAGTGAGTATTCATATCTGTTTATAATACTATTTGGTAAACCTAGTCAATAAGTAGACTTGTAAATATTTTTAAGATGGTGAATATTTTTGGAATTCCTATATAACATTGGATTGAATAAATTTTTAGGAAAATGTTGAAATTTTTTAAATGTTTAAATTACTATAGAAGTGAATCTCATTAAACATTAAAATTATTTTGAAAAAGAAATATATTTTGAATAATCTATAATATTTCTAAATCAGATAAAGAATTCACATTTATATGCTTTTATTTTTTTAATATATTTTATTGATTTTTCACAGAGAGGAAGGGAGAGGGATAGAAAGTCAGAAACACCGATGAGAGAGAAACATTGATCAGCTGCCTTTTGCACACCCCCTAGTGGGGATGTGCCCGCAACCAAGGTACATGCCCTTGACAGGAATGGAACCTGGGACCCTTCAGTCTGAAGGCCAACACTCTATCCACGGAGCCAAACCAGTTTCAGCTGCTCTCTTTTTTTTAAATATATGTTATTGATTTTTTTATGGAGAGAAATAGAGTTAGAAACATTGATGAGAGAGAAACATCGATCAGCTGCCTCCTGCACACTTCCTCCCTGTTTCCCCGAAAGTAAGACATCCCCCCAAAATAAGACCTACTTCCAGTTTTGCTTCTTGCTATAATATAAGGCATCCCTCTGAAAATAAGATCTCCCCGATAATATTTTTACTCTTGAAACTGAAAAAGCCTGGGCCCCACAAGCAATTATAAGGAAGTGGGTCAATTTAATGCTGCCACTTGTTATGAGAGAGAGCCAAAGAGGTCTGCTAGTCTGGGATGCAGCCAGCACTCACAGAACTAAAGACATGAAGAAATTTCTTCACAAATGAAGAATAGATCAAATAATGATTCCTGCAGGAATATCTCCAGACTCTTGATATTGCAATAAACAAGCCATTCAAGGACAATTTGCACATGGAAATTAATGACTACATTGAAAATAGAATGGAGAGAAATCAGCGTGGAAACTGTGAAACATAAACTACAAGAGGTTGTGACTTGGGTGAAGAATTCATGGGAGAAAATCACTGACAGTTGCATTGCAAATGCACTACAAGCAGGCTACCTTGACAAGAAGTACTCATTTGAGGACAGTGCTATTGCTAAACATGAGAGATTTGGTCCACTGATTCTGAAAGAAATGGAGTCACAAGAAATTCACCAGGAAATTCTGGATTTGGATTGTTATGATGATGTTCCAGAAGATGATGACAGGACTGTCATTTGTGTTCATACTGGTAAATATCAGTATCAGTAAATGTACCATAGATTGTTGTACATGGAAATATAATGGTAGTAACAAGAAATTCTTGATACCGTAGGATTCAGTTTGTCTGGTTATGCTGGTTTGCGATGACAACTACTACCGTACCCCATACAGGTAATAAATTTCCTTTTTTCTTTTTGTTCAACAATAAATGTGTACCATATTCTTCTTCCTGGAAAAATAAAACATCCCCTGAAAATAAGACCTAGCGCATCTTTGGGAGCAAAAATTAATATAAGACACTGTTTTATTTTCGGGGAAACAGGGTACTGGAGTTATATCCACACAAAGGTAAATCCCTTTGACCAGAATCGAACCTGGGACCTTTCGGTCCACAAGCAGATGCTCTATCCACTGAGCAAAACTGGCTGATTTGTTTCTCTTGTTTAGCAAATTTATTTTTAAAAAAAATTGCCACTGTCTATTTTGTTAGATATAAAGGAATATGGAATACCAACTAGGTATAATTTTACCTATAAAACTATATGTGTCTCTTGCTGTCTAAATTTTGATTGCTATCTTAAATTCAGGAACTCAACTCTCATTTTACAATCTTGCTATCCAAGTACTTTTTTTTTTATCAACTAAAGAACTACATGAGAAATATCCTATATAATAAAAGGCTAATATGCAAATTGACCAAACGGTGGAACAACTGGTTGTTATGACACACACTGACCACCAGGGAGCTGCTGATCAATGCAGGATGTGCCTCTTGGTGGTCAGTGTGCTCCCATGGGGAGCGCCACTTAGCCAGAAGCTGGGCGCATGACTGGTGAGCACAGTAGAGGTGGTGCAGCAGAACTAAGGTTGTCTCACTGATGTCTTAGGCCCACTCCCCAAGGGCTCCTGGACTGCAAGAAAGTGAAGGCTAGGCTGAGGAAACCCCTCACACTTCCCCTGCCTCAATATTTGTGCACTGAAAGGGCAGATCGGGACTGCAAAGAACAATTTAGACAGCTGCCATTTTGGACTGTGTGACTTGGCAGCCACCATGTTGGCCCAATGATGTGTAAACTTACCTGGGGGCTGCCATCTTGAAATCACAAAGACCACCCCCTCCCTTTGAATTAGCCAATCATGAAAGACTGTGTGACTGAGCTCCAATCAAGAAGAAAGGACAAGTCATGTGCATCAAGGGTTATTTGCATCACTAGCCCCAGCCCTCACCCAACCGATCATAATATGCCCCACATCCCAACCCCTAGCCCTATAAAATCATTGGGCTTTTGAAACATACCCTCTTTTGCTTCATGCCGCTGCGTGGGTGGAGACAGAGAGCCAAGCCCGGGCTTGAATAAAGGCCCTTTTGCTTTTGCATCGGACTCGGCTCCCTGGTGGTCTTTGAGGATCATGAAATCTGGGCATAACACACCAGGCCTCTAGTTTACATATAACAGTTTTGGTGAAGCCAAATGTCTCACTTATAAAATATATTTGACTGGTACTAACAGAGACTGAAAATAATAGAGGCTTAAATAAAGTAGAAGTTATTGTTGTCAAATGTAAAGGAATTCTAGAAGTAGGCATGCCAGGTCTGATATGGGAGAGATACAGTCAACGCAAAACTAGGCTCCTTTCTGTCTTTCTTTTCCAACTACCTAATTCATAGCTTTTATCATCAAGGTTGCCTCACTTCCAAAACAGCAGCTGAAACTACAGTCATTACATCTTCATTCCAGCAGAAAATAAGAGGAAGTAGAGACTGAAAAAAGGTCCTCACCAGCTATCTAGCCTTGTTTTATTTTATTTTTTAAAATATATTTTATTATTTTTTTACAGAGAGGGAGAGAGATAGAAAGTCAGAAACATTGACCAGCTGCTTCCTGCACACCCCCCATTGGGGATGTGCCCGCAACCAAGGCACATGCCCTATGGCTGGAATGAAACCTGGGACCTTTCAGTCCAGAGGCTGACGCTCTATCCACTGAGCCAAACCAGCTTTGGCTATCTAGCCTTGTTTTAAAGAGCCTTTCAAGAAGACTCACCCAACTTTTCCATCTCATGTGCTGTAATAATAAGAACATTATCATTCTCCAGAACTTAATCACCTGGCCACACCTAGCTGCAAGGGAGGTAGAAATGCAAACTTTTTTTATCTGTGCACCTTGCCACACCAAATAAAATAAATTTTTCTTATTAAGGAATAAGGATATTGTGTAATACCTATCAGTCTCACAGAATGCATTTATGAAAGCATTAAAATACATTATAATCCAATATAATTATTTTAATGACTTGAGCAATCCCTTTTGTGGGATTCATTGTACTACTGTTCCCATCATTAACATAAAATGTAAGAGTTAATTGCCACATTGACACAACCCTAAATAGGGGTCACTGACTAATCTAGCCTACCCCTAAAAAAAACTTCCCAGAAAGCATCCTCACTTCCTTTACTCATCTGCTGGCTGGACAGAGAGGGCTCTGAGGACTTAAAGACGGAGGTACAACAGGGATGAAGCCTGGAACCATAAAGGACCACATGGAGCAGGGTTTCCTGGCCAACCTGCACTGGATGATGGAGCAAAAAAAAAAAAATGTGTGTTTGTTAAGCCTCTGAGATTTGTTTGGGTGTTGTTTCAGCAGTTAGCCTATCCTCACACTTACTTTGTCCAGCTTCCTTCATTGTCCTATCTAGAAGGTTGGTACAAATTTTAGAGAAAGAGTCCACCAGGACTGGAAGTGGAAGACTTTCTGACACTTCCTTATTCACAAAAGATGGTAACTATCAAAACTTTCTCTTCAAATTATCTTTAGATTAACATTAACAATTTTACTCAGTGAAACAGGAATTTTGGGGGGTATAAAAAACAAATTTAGGAAATTTTAGAAATGAAGGGGACCATGGAGGAAGCACAGGGCTGCAGAGCAGCAGAAGGTATATTTCCATAGAATGGGGGAGCTGGAAGCTGCAAAAGATACATTTCTATAGAATGAGGGAGCTGGGAACAGCAAAAGGTCTATATTTACAAAATAAAGAGAAGGAAGCCCTTCATTCATTCATTCATTCAGAAGAAAGCCCAAAGGGAATAGGAAAACAATAAGGAAGGAGGGAGGGGGAGAACACAGGGGTTACTATAGTAACCAGTCTAAAGTAATAGTGACCAATCAGAGCACCAAAGCACCAGGATCTGCAGCCTTTATAAGCTACAGGGCAAAAGAACTCAGTGGGACACTTTCCCCCTCCCTACATGGGAGTCTGTTCTGTGGGATTCTTTCCCTCTCCCCACGTTGGAGTTTGTACTTGTTCTTTAATAAATTTCTACCTTTGCTATACAATCTCTGTCTGTGGATTCATTCTTTGAATCTGGTGGACAAAGAATCCGGGTTCCATTCCAAAAATTCCATTTCATCAGGAACTACATTTAGCCATTCCAACATCAAGCCTGTTTTTTTAATCTTTTAAATGTTATCTTTATTGTTGAAAGTATTACAGATGCCCTCCATTTTCCCCACTGAGCCTCTCAACCCTGCACCAGTAACACCTCCCCCGACCCAGGCCTTCACCACACTATTGTCTGTATCCATGGGTTATGCATATATGTATACATGGTAGGCAGTTAGACCAACATGAACAGAACAAGGAGGATGGGCAAAGTACAGAAGATCACCAGGGTGGAGAGCCCCAGGTGCCCAGTAAAGGCCAATTGTAGGGTGGGACCTTGCCTCCAGGGTGACCTTTCCTCCACTAGCATATCACTGGTCATGTGATTGGACCCCCTGACCTTTCTTCCCTAGAGATAACACTTAGGCCTCAGTTGTATTTCAGCTCAAGTCCAGAAAAGTAGCAAAATCAGACCAGTGACCCCATGGCTGACCTCAGGACCAGCTGCATTGAATAATAGCCCCCTGCCCTGGCACCAATCAATCAGTGGAGACTTAGACCCTGAAAGGACACACCTGGAAAGCAGCTGCATATTCTATTTCAATCTTCCCCTGTTGCCTCCCCTAAACTCTCCTCCCTTAAAACCCTTAGGCCAGAGGACCCATCTCTGTGCTGCCTTTCTCTTCCTTCTCCCCATCCCTGACCCAGGCAGGTTACCATTAGCTTCCTTACTCCCAAGTTCCAATGGCCCTTTCTTTAACTTTATAACTTGTTTCTTAAACCCATTTCTTCTTGGAATTACTTCTTCTGCCTTTGTGATATGTAAAATAAATGCTATCTTACATTTGTGGCTCTGAATTCTTTCCCAGGGGGAAAGTGTCCCACTGAGTTCTTTTGCCTTGTAGCTTATAAAGGCTGCAGAAAGAACCCAAGTACTGAGGTTGCTGAACCTAGGTCTGCTCTGACCCCTGGTGTGGTTCCCCACTTACAACACATAAATTATTTGGTTAATTTCTTACCCCCACAGTCCCCTGCTTTCCTTCTGTGAATCATCAGTCTGTTCCATGCTTTTATTTCTCTGGATCTATTTTGTTCATCAATTTATTATATTCATTACATTCCACATATGAGTGAGATCAATCCTGATTTTTAAAAAGTTATGTTCGTAGAGGCAACTTCTCAATATGAATTTGAGATTTATTCAAAATGTTTGTGTTGTGGGGCGACTCCCATGACCAGTTGCAAATGATCACGGAGGTGGTTAAGTTGGTAATAAACAAGCAAGGATTTACTGAACTGGCCAGGATGGTCGGAGGGCACTATGTGGAGACCAAACAATCACGGCCGTGCTGTCCCGGGTGTAGGCAGTCCTTTTATAGGGTCTGAACCATAAATTTCCATTGTTTTAAATTCTGCTAACAGGTTGCAGGATCATATCTGGGGTAGGTAAGTGCCAGTAGACTATGATTGATCCTGTTTCCTGCTTCTTATCTCTAACTATACATCTTGCTGGACATGGGAATATAGTCCTATCTTGTAAAAGCTGAAGGTACAGCTCAACTTCTGGTGCCACTAACTCAACAAGAATTTCTCCTTTATGGTTCTGGTCCTCAAACAGATTTATGTAGGCCTCAAGGTCTCAATCTGGAAGCTAAAATAATTACCCTTTTGCATTAAGCAAGCAAGCAGGATCAAAATTCAAACAGTAGTTTTATCCAAGATGAATGCTACCATATTTCATTTGTTCAATAAATTCAATACTTGATGTATTTTGAAATTTCTTTGACAATTTATTTTTCTTCTCTTGATTATTAATATACAGAAATTTAATAAATATTTTCATCAAACACACACACACACACACACACACACACACACACACACACACAAAACCATAATATACTCATGGCTGCTTTGGAATAAATTGTTATGCAGCAGTATTTAGTAAAAAGTTAATCCATTTGCATTCTAACCATGAGACTATATTTCAGCATCCCCAAGGGTAGTTTAGGATAAGGGTAAAGGGTCTTTAACTCTCCCATAACCTCCCTCATCTCCAGTATCACCCCCAATTATTAGATATCAATTGTTATTTCAAATTTATTTCACACACACACACACACACACACACACACACACACACACACACACAATCTTCTGTTGTATAAGATCAGCTTCACAGTTCTCCTTGCACTACTTTCCAACCAGATTCCAGCCTTAAATTTCCATAATATGGAAAAAATGCAACAATGCAGTTGTCTCTGTTGTAACGGGGAAGAGAATATGGTGGCCAAATAGGCAAAAGGACATAGAATGTGGTCCCCATGGAGGCCTCAGTATTAGGAACTTTTCTATGAATGCTAATTAAATGTTAGAGAATCTTTTTAGGTGTTAATTAGCTAGAAAAGACAAAAACAAGGAGCGAGCATTATATTTTCAAAGTGGTTCTAAATATTCCCACTTGCCATATAAGTCATCCTACCCACATGAAGACATTAGAGATAATGAGAAGGATGTTCAAGTTGCTGTTGCTAAGGCACTTTCCCAAAGCAGGGTGAAAATCCCACTATAAATAATACATTATAAAGCAGATTGCTTTGTGCTTTCCTGCACTTTGATTCCAACATGCATCCTTATCATTATCAACAATTCCTTTGAACAAACATATTCCCTGTGTCTTTCATTTTAAAGTGAATATCACTTATTAAGATTACTTCAGCACAGATTTCATTCAGGGGAGAATACAAAAGAGATATTATTTGCTTGAACTAATCGTTAATTTAAATATATTGTTCTGTTTCATTGATGACTAATACAAGCACTTCTGAGCAATTTTGCTAGGTATTTATTAGAGATGGTTTGGGGATTATAATTACATGCATATAAAAAGTTATTTAATGCTGGATCCTTATTCTGTATGACCAAGAGTTATTTTCTTATTAGATGCTTTATAACTCTAAGTAAATTTTAAAGAAAACATAGTAGTTAACAATGATATTTTCACAAACCAACTTTGGATCATTGCTTTTGATGTTTAGTATGTCAGTCTAATTTTATATGTTTTTTTTTCAATGATATATTATTTTGAAACATACAGTACATCTCAAACATTCTGTATTATGTTGGACTTGATTCATATATATTATATATTTAACAAATATATATAAATATATTTAATTCTTTATTATTTAAAGTATTATATTAGTCTCCTTTTTTCCCCCATTGACGTCTTTCCTGCCACTCTCTCCCCCTTGGACTTGATTCTTATTAGCAGATATAAAGTCTAATATACATTAGGCAACAAAATATATCAAAAGCTTTAGAAATTTGTAACTCACTTGATTTCCATGACAACCATGAGGTAGTGGTATTGGCATAAAAGAAAATTGAGGCTGAGAGAGGTTAAAAAATTTTGCTCATGGCCATACACTTCTACATGGCTTTTTCTTCTATAACAGGGTTTCTTTTGCAGAAAAACCCAAAGCAAATAGTGCAGCTCTTTATGAATAATTATCTTAGCAAGTAAAGAGGAGATGGATCACCTCCATCAAAAGTTTCAAATTCAGAGGCAAGATGAATGAATGATTCTTTTTGTTGTTGGTGATGGAGGTTTTTTTTTTGTTGTTGATCTTCACCTGAGGATATCCTTTCCTTTGACTTTTAGAGAGAGTGAAAGGAAGGGTAGGGAGAGGGAGGGAGAGAGGGAGCAGAGAGAGAGAAACATCAATTGAGCCCTTGCAGGTTTGGTTCAGTAGTTGAAGCATCAACCTGCAGACTGAAGGGTCACTGGTTTGATTCTGGTCAAGAGCACACACCTGATTGCTGGCTTGGTCCCTGGACTGATGGGTGCACATGCAAGAGACAACCAATCCATGTGTGTCTCTCAAATCTATGTTTCCCTGTCTCTCCTCTTCCTTTCCTCTGAAGAGTCAGTGGAAAAATTATCCTTATGGGGAGGAAAATATGGTGGCCAAATAGGCAGACTTGCATTTCTTCCCAGGGTCAGACTGGAAATAAAACTAAACTGGGAAACAAACATCCAGAATTACCAACTTAGGTCCAGCTGAGGAGGAGAATTATATCAAGGAAGGACAGAAAACACCTGGAGACTGCATCTCCACAACAGTTCACATGACATTGTTGGAGGTGAGCCACATAGTCAGCCAGCCTGAGAGGAGATTCCACCCATGAATGGAAGAATAGCATTCAAGACGCAGGTATAACAGGATAACCCAGATAACTCAAGCAAGAGGCTTTCCTAGAGCACCCAGCTCAGGAGATATAAGAGATTGCACCACTACATAAGACCACACCACAAAGTCTGGATGGCATGGCAGTTTTATCTAATACTAAACAGGAATAAATACAAAAGGACAACAAAATAGGAATACAAAGAATCAATCCCCAAATGAAAAAAAAGGGGGAGGGGAAGGGGGGGAATAGCCAGAAAAGGAACTAAATTAAATGCAGGCAAACAATTTTTCAGATAAATATATTCAAAGTAATGGTAATAAAGGTGCTCAAATAATTCAGTGAGAACTACAAACAACTTAATGAGAATTATAAGGAACTTAATGAGAGCAATACCAACATGAAAAGAGAGGTTGAAACAATAAATAAGAATCAATTGGAAATGAGGAATGGCATAGATAAATAAAGAATAACTTGGAAGTATTCAACAGTAGACTAGAAGAGGCTGAGGACCAAATCAGCAAATTAGAACACAAGGTAGAAAAAAATCACCTAATCAGAGCAGCAATTTGAAAAGCAAGAGAATTTAAGGGAGCTTTCGAACCACGTGAAACAACAACATTCACCTGATAGGAATACCAGAAGGAAAGGAATCCAAGCAAGGAATAGAGACCCTGTTTGCAGAAATAATGGCAGAAAATTTCCCTAACCTGGTGAAGGAATAAGTCACTCAAGTTCATGAAGCACAGAGTCTCAGCCAAGATGAACCCCAAAAGACCTAGTCACATAATAATTAAAATGGCAAACATTAAAGACAAAGAATCTTAAAGTCTGGAAGACAGAGACAGAAAGTTACCTACAAGAGAGCTACCATTAGATCATCAGCTGCTTTCTCAATAAAAACACTTCAGAACAGAAGGAAGTAGCATAAAGTAATGAAAACCAAGAATTGACTGAACCCAGGACTACTCTATCCAGGAATCTATTCAAAATCAAATGTGAAATAAAAGCCTCACAGACAAAAAAAAAAAAGCTAAAAGAGGTTTTTTTTTTTGCCACCAAAACAATACTATAAGAAATGCTAAAGGGACTGTTGTGAGAAGAAGAAAAAGAAAGAGAATATAGGAATCCTATCTAATAGAAGAGTAATATGCAAATTGACCATCACTCCAAGACACAGGATGGCCACCCCCATGTGGTCAATGATGACTACCCCCATGTGGACACAAGATGGCCCGCAGGGGAGGGCAGCTGTGGGTAGTTGGGGTTGACCAGGCTGGCAGAGGAGGGCAGTTGGCAGGGACCCAGGCCTGCAGGGGAGGGCAGTTGGAGGACCAGGCCTGCAGGGGAAGCAGTTGGGGAGGACCCAGGGATACAGGGGAAGGCAGTTGGGGAAACCAGACAGCAGGGCAGGGAAGATTGGGGGACCAGGACTGCAGAAGAGGGCAGTTGGGGAGGACCAGGCCTGCAGGGGAGGACAGTTGGGGGAGGGATACCCAAGGCTGCAGGGGAGGGCACTTGGGGAAACCAGGACAACAGGAGAGGGCAGTTGGGAGGGACCAGGCCTGCAGAGGAGGGCAGTTGGGGGGAACCAGGCCTGCAGGAGAAGACAGTTGGGAGGAGGACCCAGGCCAGCAGGGAAGGGCAGTTGGGAGGAAACAGGTCTGCAGGGGAGGGCAGTTAGGGGTGATCGGGCTGGCATAGAAGAGCTGTTGGGGGAGACCAGGTCTGCAGGGGAGGGCAGTTGTGGGTGATCAGGTCAGCAAGGAGGGCAGTTAGGTGTGACCAGTCCAGCAGAGGAGGGGAGTTGAAGGAGCCCAGGCCAGCAGGGGAGGACAGTTGGGGGAGACCAGGCCTGGAAGGGAGGACAGTTGGGGGAGGACCAGACCTCAGTGGAGGGCAGTTGGTGGGGGGACCCAGGCCAGCAAGGGAGGGCAGTTGGGGTGACCAGGCCTGCAGGGGGAACAGTTAGGGGCAACCAGACTGGCAGCGGAGGGCAATTAGAGGTGACCAGGCCTGCAGGGGAGGGTAGTTAGGGGCAATCGGGCCAACAGAGAACAGTTAGACATCGATCAGGCTGGCAGGGGAGTGGTTAGAAGGTGATCAGGCTGGCAGGCAGAAGTAGTTAGGGGCAATTAGGCAGAGGCAAGCAAGCAGATGAGAGCCAGCAGGCCTAGATTATGAGAGGGATGTCCGACCTCCCATTTAGGCTCGATCGGGATTGGGCCTGGGCCTAAACAGGAGGTCGGACATCCCTCAAGGGACCCCAGATTGGAGAGGGTGCAGTCTGGGCTGAGGGACCCGCCCTCCCCCTGTGCATGAATTTCGTGCACAGGTCTTCTAGTAAAGAGTAAGAATGGCAATAAATAAGTACCTATCAATAATAACCTTAAATATAAATGGCTTAAATGCTCCAATAAAAAGATATAGGGTAGCTAAATGGATTAAAAAAAAAATGACCCAAGAAGCAAAGATGGCGGCATAGGTGAACACCTATTGTTCTGCCCCGCGCAACGATTTAGGAACTACAACATAACAGCAGAACAGACAGCACCCAGAATCGCCAGAAAGCTGGCTGAATGAAAACTCCACTAACTGGAGTGGAGGTGGGACACTGAGACTCAGAAGTGGCGGGTGCAAAGACTTTCAGACGGAAACAGGTTAGGAGCCGTCCTGGTCCTGCGCACACAGGGTGGGGCTGGAGCAGCAATGCCCGTCCCAATGCCCGGATCCCCCAGCCCCCAGCGCCAGGCGAAGTCCGGGGGACGCACCCTGGAAGCGGGGCGCGGCAGAGGCTCCTGAACTGTGAGTTTCCGCGAAAGGGTCGCGCGAACCCGCGACTTGCCCCCTGGAAACTTGTCTCCTGGCTCCGGAAACCATTTATTTTTACAATCCTGGGCTAGACTTTTGGTGTGCAGGCACATTTGGGGAAAGGCGGAGTGGTCTGGCAAGGGGAAGAGACTAGCGACTTTCTCTTGGAGGTGTCTGCAGCCATCCTCATCCAACAGAGACCCGCGCGCGAGAGCGACACATAGGAAGCAGCTGACGCTGACGCTACCTGCGCAGCTCAGAGACTCCACCCATCCAACCTGAACACAGTCTCCCTTCACAGCCAATTGGCCTGGAGGTCAAACCCTCCTAGGGCTAACAACAAAAAGCTGGGTTTAAATTCAAAAATACTGAATACAACCCATAAAGGATTGCAGTAAGAGCACCCACCTCAGGTAACTGGGGAGGCTGAGCCACTGTCCCTTTGAAGATATCCACCACAGAAAGCAGCCACCATGCAGAGACATGGAAAGAAATCAGGTGTGAAAGAAATGGAGGAGAAAAGACGACAAGACATAGAGTTCAAAACCACGGTTATAAGGCTTTTCAAGAGGCTCCTACAAAAGGCCAATCAACTTAATGAGAATTACCAGGAAATAAACAAGACCAACCAGAAAATGAATGAGAATTACAAGGAAATGAATGAGAACCTCAAGCAAATGATTAAGACCCTCAAGGAAATGAACAAGACCTCTGAAGATACGAACCAGACCCTCAGGGATAACAAAAAGGACCAACTAGAAATCAAGCATACACAGACTGAAATAAAAAATATTACACAGAGTCCTAAAAGCAGTCCAGAGGGCCACAAGAACCAAGTCAAAAATTTGAAATACAAAGAAGCAAAATCCACTCAGCTGGAAAAGCAAGAAACAAAAAGAATTCAGATAATTGAAGATAGCGTAAGGGGCCTCTGGGACAACCTCAAGCATGCCAACATCCGAATTATTGGGGTGACATAAAAAGAGAGAGAGCAAGTAAATGAAAACCTACTTGAAGAAATAGTGACTGAAAACTTCCCCCACCTGGAGAAAGAAACTGACTTAAAAGCCCAAGAAGTACACAGAACCCCAAAATATAGGAATCTAAAGAAGACCACACCAAGACATATCATAATTAAAATGTCAAGAGCAAAAGATAAAGAGAGAATATTAAAAGCAGCAAGAGAAAAACAGTTGGTTACCTATAGGGGAGCACCCATCCGATTGTCAGCGGATTTCTCAACAGAAACGATGCAGGCCAGACGCGAGTGGCAAGAAATATTCAAAATAATGAAGAGCAAGAATCTACAACCAAGATTACTCTATCCAGCAAAGCTATCATTCAGAATTGAGGATCAGATAAAGTGCTTTGCATATAAGAAAAAGCTAAAGGAGTTCATCACCACCAAACCAGTATTATATGAAATGCTGAAAGATATTCTTTAAGAAGAGGAAGAAGAAAAAGGTAAAAATATAAATTATGAACAACAAATACACATCTATCAACAAATGAACATAAAACTCAAGTGAATTGATAGGCTGATGAACAAGATAAACTGGTGACTATAACAGAAACATGGACATAGAGAGGGAATGGACTGACAATTCTTGGGGAGAAAAGTGTTGTTGGAAGTACAGCAAGAGATTGGACAAAAATCTTGCAACAATGGGAGAGGACATTGGAGAGGGGGAGGCGAGGGTGGAGGGTAGGATAGATACAGGGTGGAGGGGAGCTATAGGGGGATAAAAAAGGGGAAACAATGTAATTAATAAACTGAACAATAAAGAAAAAAAAAGAAACATAAAAAAAATGACTCATATATATGCTGTCTACTAGAAACCCACCTCAGAATAAAAGACTCACACAGAATTAGTTCATTTGAAAATCATAATATAGTTTACCCTGAGCCTGAGTTTCCATGAGTGTTAGTCAACTGGAGTTGAGTAGAAGCTCCCTTTGGATGAAATCTGTGTACCATTGGGGTGACACAGTCTCCATCCCAGATTCATTCATTCATGTTATTTAATTGTCCTCTATATGCATTTGAGTTTGTGACTTCTAACTTAGGTTCTAAGCACCAGCTCTACCAAACTGTAAAAAGTAGAAATTTTTAGCCTGTTTCCAAACTCTAGATACATTTCCCCTCCTTTGGTAACTGCTTTTCATTTCTGGAGTAGTGCATTTTAGATAAACCAGCTTGACCAAGGATAATTTGACACCTGAGACAAGCAGGGTCAATCATATGCTCTCCTAAAGAAATTTAGGACTTGTACTTAGAAAGAACTACTTAATATCTGGATATAGCTAGAAATATAACTGTCATTTTGGGATGTATAGGGTGACCACATTCTGCCATTTTGACTAAATAAGCAGAGTTCCCATTTAGAGAGAGAGAGAGAGGGGGGAGCAGAATTGAAACAAGGCCCTTGGGATCCATGAAATTCTCCTCTTTCTTTATAATATAGCCTGTTGCATATATCATCTTAATATGCTTTCTGTCTCTCACAAACATGTATCATATCCTTGAAACTTGCTGACTTTCCCACTCTGTGCCTCAACTTCTAAATCTCTAAAAGTTCAAAAATAAAACCTGATAATATTTCATTCAACCTGTCCAATAGGATTATGTTGGTGCTCAAGTAAGTCTACCAGTATATATAGTCTTTGAAACCTATACATAACTCTAAGGTACTGTTATGATAGTTCTAACAGGTGTTTAATAACTAGAGACATAATAGGTAAGTAAAAGTGGGAAAATATTTGTGGCTAGAGCAGAGGATAAATAAATACATATAAGTAGCCGAAACTAGTTTGGCTCAGTGGATAGAGCATTGACCTGCAGACTCAAGGGCCCCGGGTTTGATTCCGATCAAGGGCATGTACTTTGGTTGTGGGCACATCCTCAGTAGAGGATGTGCAGGAGGTAGCTGATCAATGTTTCTCTCTCATCGATGTTTCTAACTCTCTATCCCCCTCCCTTCCTCTCTGTAAAAAAATAAAAATAAAAATAAAAATAAAAAATAAATAAAATATATTTTAAAAAATAAATAATAGGAATTAAGAATACATAAGTTGATAAGGCCAACAGTAAGGTGCTATTGTTAAACCAGTTAATTTTTAACGAAAAAAGGTAAGGATTATAGGAAGCAATTTTTATAACTGTTTGAGACATTTCTGCTAAAAAAAACAAAAAACAAAAAACCCAATTACCATAACAGTAAAGTTTTTATAAAAACAAGCACCTTGCAATACAGGTTTTATAAAAGAAATTCAATTTAATTGCATAAACTAATTTGAACTGTTTTCAAATAGTTGGTTTACTGGGTGAATATTAATTACCAAAGAGTCATACAATTTGATAACTTAAAGAAGCATTCTTGGAAAACTGTTCAGCACAGTTCTACTGAGGATAAGTGACTTAGCAACATTCATTCCCACGTGTGAAACAAAAATCATTAAGACTTTAAATTCCAGAAATGTTTCCAGAGCACTGCGATCAGGATTATGCCCTCAACTTAAGAACACAATGCACTGAATGAAAGAACAGATGAATGAGTACAAAATACATGTCAGATACACAACAGAGCAAGATAAAGTCCCTGATGTCAAGGATTACACAGTCTAATAGAAAGACTAGGATAAATTCACATACATCTAGACTACAGGAAAGAGTAAGAGAGATGCTACAGAGACACAAAATGCTGTAGGCATTTGAGGAAACAAGACTTCATGTGTAATTGAGACAGAGGAGAGGCTTAATGAAAGTTGATTGGGCTCCAAGAGTGGGCTAAATGGAAAAGTAGAGACAGTAGAAAGAATGCTGGCGTACATTGAGGGGAGTGAGGAGCTGTCTTCCAGATCAGGAAAAACTGTGATGTGTAGTTTTTAGGGATGGCTGTGCCAGTGTGACTGGGACACAGGGCACGATTGGGAAAGACATTGCCAAGGTCCCTGGGTGCCAAGCTGAGGAGCTTGAATTATATTCTGCAGACAGTGGGGAGGCACTAAAAGTCAGTAGGCAGAGGACTGACCAGTCAGATCATTTCAGAAAATGTACTTGACAATTGAGTATGAATTCATTAATGTAGGGTTAACATAGAAAAGAACAAGAAGAGTAGGGCAATGAGACACAGAGAAGGGAACCCAAAGAAGGACTTTGCTTTCAAAAGCAAAATCAGTTGACACAAAAAATTTTAGAAAAAAATTAAATGTGAGGATTTGAAAGAGGCATAACATTAATTGCCTACTCTGCAAATGCTTCATTGAACTTTGCTAAGTAATTGGCACAAGTTATTACTGAATACAGACTGAATATAGCAGACATAAGCCTCACAGTTCCAAAACTGAGCATTTTAATTGTGATCTGTGCTACTTTTATATCTGATACCAGTGATGTGAATAACACAAGCAAGTCCTCCCAGGTCTGAAAGCAACTGAGTGGCATAATAAAGGGGCTTCATTTCAGGTGATGATATCATATAGACATTAAGGCCCACAGTAGGGCTAATTTGCTAAACACGTATGAATTCATCCTTTACATATGCTGACAAAATGAGGCAAAGAAGACAAAGAAGGAGTTAAAGGGTATTAGTCAGGGTTCTCCTGGGAAGCAGAATCAGTAGAATGTGTATATGCACTGAAAGAGAGATTTATTTTAAGAAATTGGATCATGCAGTTGGTGAGTCCAAAACCTGATGGGACAAGCCCTTTTCCCAAATAAGGTAACATCCACACGTTCCAGGGATTAGTAGGTGGGCCTACCTTTTGGGAGGGAGAATCAGGGAGGAGTTGTATTTCAAGTTCAAAGGCAATCTGTCTGCAGAATTCCTCCTAGCTTTGGGGAAGTCAGTTGTTGTTCCAATAATTTGATGAGGCCCATCCACATCATGGAGGACAATCTGCTTTATTCAGAGTTCACCAATTTAAATGTTAATCTCATCCTAAAACAACCGCACAGTAATATTCAGAATAATGATAGATCAGAACACTATGGGCACCACAGCCCAAGTTAAGAGGAAGGTCGTTTTAGTGCAGTGTTCAAGAAAGAAAAAGGAGCCTGTCCAGTAGCAATGATAAAAAATATCAAGTCTCATTCCTCTCTAGTGGGTTAGATGGTAATACCCCTAAGATTATGTCTGCATCCTAGTCCCTGGAACCTGTGAATGTTACCTTATTTGGAAAAGGGGACTATGCAGATGCAATTAAATTAAGGATATTGAGATGAGGATACCATCCTGGATTACAGAGTAGGTTCTAAATCCAATGACAAGTGTCCTTATTGGAAAAGCCAGGGGGATTTTTAAGACAGAAGAGGAGGAGGCAATGCAACCATAGGGGGAAAGACTGGAGTGATGTGGCTGCAAGTCAAGGAATGACAACAGCCACCAGAGTCTGGAAGAGGCAAGGAAAGATTCACCCCTAGAGTCTCCAGGGGAATGGCAGCTATACTGACACCTAGAATTTGGACTTTCAGGCTCTAGAACTGTGAGAATAAAGTTCTGTTGTTTTAAGCTACCCACTTTGGGTTAATTTGTTATAGCAGTCACAGAAAACTGATAAAAATCTGAGGTTACATATAGTTGATTTTTCTTTGGAGAAGGAAGACATTAGCCACATTCCAGCAAAATGGTTTCAATAAGGCGGTGTAGAGAAAATCATTATGACTGGACGACAGGCAACTTAATGACTAACCAGTAACTATGATGCACACTGACCAGCAGGGGGCAGATGTTCAGTATGCTCCCACAGCCAACCTCCCAGGGCCAGGCAACCTCCTGAGGTCCCTCACCCACAGCCTGTAGGCCCCAATTGGCCTTGATTGCCCGCCAGGCCAAGGGACCTCTCCTGTGCACAGATTCATGCACTGGGCCTCTAGTTATTCATAATAGCCAAAAGGTAAAAGGAATCCAAGTGCCCATCAATGGATGAATGGATAAACAAAATGTGGTACATACATCAGTGGAATATTACTTAGTCTTAAAAAGGACGGAAATTCTGACACATGCTATAACATGGATGAACCTTGAGAACATTATGCTAGGTGAAATAAATAAGTCACAACTACAAAAAAAAAAAAAAATACTGAATGATTTGACCAAAAGTAGTCACACTCATAAAGCCAGAAAGTAGAATGTTTGTTAGAAGCTGGGGGATTGGTATAAATGGAGGGCTGTTTAATGGATACAGTTTCAGTTTTGCAAGATGAAAGAGTTGCATAACAAGGTGAGATGCATTTTATATTATTTGACTGTACACTTGCAGCACATATAATAAATTAGATTTAAGTGCATTGTCAATATTAACCATAAACATTTTCATGAAATAATATCCTATGAAAATATCAAGAACCCATTTTTACATATACACAGAATACAGTAAAACAGAGGAAATTATCCTATATAAGAAAGAGGTAATATGCAAATTGACCATCGCACCCTCACAAGATGGCTGTCTACAAACAGGCCAGCAGGGGGGTTAGTGAGGGATGATCAAATGACTGAACAGCAGGCTGCGTGGGGTGACCAGGTTGCGGGGGGGGGGGGGGGCTGTGAGGGGCAACTAGGCCATCAGGTTGGGCAGTTGGGAGAGACCAGGACAGTGGGGGGGGGGGGCAGTTGGGGGTGACCAGGCCCGTGGGGGGGGGGGCAGTTAGAGCAACCAGGTCAGCAGGGAGGGGACAGTTAGGGGTGACCAGGCTGGTGGGGGGGGCAGTAAGGGGCGATCAACTGGGAGGGGGGTGCAGTCAGGCAGGCAGGCAAGTGGTTAGGAGCCAGCAGTCCAGGATTGTGAGAGGGATATCTGACAGTTGGACATCCTCCAAGGGGTCCTGGATTGGATAAGGTGCAGGCTGGGCCAAGGGGACCCTCCACCCCTGTGCACGAATTTTGTTCAACTGGGCCTCTCGTTTAACTACATGGACGGTAAAAAAGACCATTTTGGCCATGTTCTTTATAGCTTAGCAAATATTTCCCTCTGCTCAGATTCCTTTTTTGCTTAAAAGAACCTTTGCCATTTTAAAAACAATGCACCCATGGTTCAAGCAACTTTTTAAGTCAAACTAGTATACTAGTACTGGCAGAAAATAAGCACATGCCAGTGTGATCCCACCCATGCTAACTGAACTTTCCCCCCTTGTCAGAGCTGAGAATACAGTGGTCCTTTTTAATCATAAGTATGGGAGGGTTATTTTTTTCTTATCAGTACTTTGGAGCAATGCCAATTTCCGTAAGCAATTTTCCCTAGTCACCAGGACATGAATCTATTAACAATTTATAAATGAATTTTACAATTTTCTCTGTTCAACAATGCAATCAAAACTAGTAAATCAGGGTAAGCTGTTGTGTGAGAAAGAATATGATTAAAATGAACTGCCTCCCCCCTACACACACATTTATTAAATTCAAACAAGTCATAAAACTCTGATTAAATTTTGCTTATTCTGGAATATGAAGATCTGTTTGAGAAACAGAAGTTAGTTAATAAGAAACAGAACAACTATGTTTGCTGTGATCCTTCTAAAGAAAAACAGGTGCCTGCCTGTTAACCACTAATTAAAAATATTGTATTTGGAGAGGGATTTAACTTGCCCTTATTGGCCTGAACAAAGATAAGCAGATTGTAATTTTGTGTATTTTTCAGGTCAAGGCCCTAAACCCCAAAGACCCAGAGCTATAATTGAGGAGTGGCAGAAAAATAGTACAAAAATAATTACTAAAACTACCCTTACAAAGGGAAACAAGTGTTCATAAAATAAAAACGGAAAACAACTTTAAATATCTGCTGTTAACTTGCAAATTTATCAAGTAAATACTGAATAATTACTTAACTAAACAATAAATGGGCCAATCTTGAGCAGAGTATTACAGTTTGCAACGAGAATTGACCCGAGTAGTTAAGTCAGTTAATATTCTCTCTCTCAGTGGCTCTTTGGAACGAAGAGAAAAACAAAACTTGGACTCTAACGAACCCAACTGGAAAAAAAAGAAAAAGAAAATTAAATGAATTTAAACGCGCGGGAGAATTTGATAGGAGACCGCCTATATTATATTCTCACTTTCTAAAAATGGGGCGGGCAGTGACCTTTCACATTCATTTGTACAGATTACAGGAAGAGTAAATCTCGTGCACATCTTTTTAAAGCCGAAAATGTGAGTTCAGGGAGGTCACTGCTGCTCCTGAGCATCCGTCTGCAGAACCGGCGAACGGCGGTGGCGGCGGGCGGCGTGGCGGGAAGCCCAGGCACCTGTGGACTCAGCGGTGCTTGCAAGGTGGAGTGGAGAGGCGGCGGCCTGTGCCGAGGGCGGGCCCGGGGCCGGCGGTGGGGCCCGGGGCCGGCGGTGGGGCCTGGCCATGGGAAGGCAGCCCCGCCGCCCAGCGCGGGCGGCCGGCGGGAGCGCGCGGGGAGCCGGGGCGCGCGAGGACGCCGGCGGCCGCGGGGGCGGGGCGGCGGCGGCCGCGGGGCGCAGGCTGATGACGCGTGCGGCCGGCCTCGGAGTCTCCACTTCCTGGAGTCGCCGGCCGGGGCCGCTCGCTGTACTCAGCGCCGGAGCCGGGAGCCCGCGGCCGCCGCCATGTCCCACCAGACCGGCATCCAAGGTAACGGCGCCCGGTGCGGCCCGCGGGGAAGGGACTCCCGGGAGGCTCCGGGCGAGCCGGGCGGGGTACGGGCCGGGCCGGGCGACGTCGGGCCGGGAGCGCGGGGAGCCTGTCCGGCGGGACGAGCCGGGCCTGTGCGTCCCAGCCGCGCTCTCGCATCCCGGGCGCTCCCGGCTTGCGGACTCCCAACCCGGGCCCGGCCGCCGCCACGTAGCAGACGAACCCGAAATTCGCTGGAGCTCAGGAAAGCGGTTTCCGAGGCGGCACGGGGACAGGGGGCGTGCCTGCCCCCGCCCCCGACTGTAGCCCAACTTTCCCCGTTTTATCCGGTGGGCAAGACCTGGCCGGGTGGAGGCGGCCGTCGAGAGACGGAGAATTTCTCTTTCTACGGTCCAAGGAGTTTGACTATAAAAAGAAAAATGCTGGAATGGTTTCCATCTCCACTAAGAGTTTCCAAACTCTTCCGCGTTTTCTCCCAACATGGGAACGTGAGATTTGTTCTGAAATCCCCGAGTATGGGGCGTTTTGATCTTTTTCTCAGTTACGCCCCCGGGGAACCGGGCAGTCTGCTCAGTCTGGCGTGCGTGCGTGGCTGCCTGTAGCGATCCGGGCCGGCAGCTGAGTGTGCAGTTCCAGCTCACCGCCCACCCCGCTCCCGGTCGGGGAACGGGCAGCCTGGAGGCGCTCGCCGCTCCGCGGTCAAATAATATGTCCCGGGGTTACTCGAGATCCGCTCAGTGAGTTCTGTTGGAAACACAAGCCCTTGCTGTTTGTTAGTAAACCACGAATCTTTTCCCTCGTTGAACATATCCTTGTGTTTTGTTCTTAAGGGTCTTTTGACAGTTCCCCGCACCTGCCCTGCACACACACACACACACACACACACACACGAACAAAAACAAAAAAAAAATAGTTTCAAATCTAAAAGCGTTTTATTTGTGGGTCCTTTCCACATTTGAACATGTAATGACTAACTTTGACGCTTGAGCCTTCTCGCAGGCACTGCCTTTAAATAATGGTCCTTGCTGTCAAGCGTGCAGCCCAAGAACGAAATGGAAGCTGTAATTGGGAATACAAGGGTTAGATTTTTAAGTGTGTATTTGCTCAGTGAGCTTATTCCAGCATTTGGTGGAAGTACTAGTTAGGAAAATGTATGTAACCAGAAAAGCTTGAATGGGTTTTAGTGACTTTTTCTTTAGTCGAGATAGGCTATCTTAGATTTAGTGTTATTTTTTTCTGAGAAAATGTAGAAAATTGGTAAAGGTGTTTTGGTTTATCATAAGCTTGAAATTGGAGTAGAAGAGAATGAAAGCTGGTTTTCAACTTTTTTTTTTCAAACAAGCAATAAAGGTATTTTTCAAAATTGTAACTTGTGATTGACTAAAATATTCACTGTCTGTTATATTTCTTTTTTATTTTATTTTTTAATTGATTTTAGAGGGGAAGGGAAAGGGAGAGAAAGAAACATTTAGGTGAGAGAACATTGCTTGCCTCCTGTAAACACCCCAACCAGGACAAACCGGCAGCCTGGGTATGTGCCCTGACCCGGAATGGACCCTGAGGCATCTCCAGTCTACGCTCCAACCAACCGAGTCACACTGGCCAGCACTCCCAGTGTTAGTTCTGCTAGGGAATTGCCTAGTTAAAACAAGTTAGAATTAACATACTTTTACAATATACTTAAATTTCTTAGCGTTATAGTATCTACTGTGTTTAAATTACTGATAAGAGGATGCTGCATACTCAGGATACATTGCTTTGTATTATAATTCATTTTTCTTCATTTAAGTAGCTTTAGAAAGTATTAATACATAAGTATAAAAATAGATTTATATTTCTTTATTTTTTTCACAGCAAGTGAAGATGTTAAAGATGTATTTGCCAGAGCAAGAAATGGAAAATACAGACTCCTGAAAATATCAATTGAAAATGGTTAGTTAAACATTTTTATATATTGCTTGTCCTTGGATTACTGGGTGATAGATTTTAAACTTCTAAGTCATTGTCAGTGACTTGAACTACAAATGTGAAGCAAGTTCAAAGCTTGCCTTTGGCTAACTTGGATCCTGTACATTTTGGGTGTGTCCCATGGGCCTCTGCTTACCTTCTGAATTCTGAAGTTAACTTTCAGTGAAAGAGAAAAGATGTTTCAGAGAGGAATGGGAGAGGGAGAGAGAGAGAGAGAAAAACATCAGTGATGAGGGGGAGAGTCAACTATTGGGTGCTTCCTGTATACCCCCTATTGGGGATCTAGCTGCTACCTGAGCATGTGCCTTTAATCAGAATCGAACCTGGGGCTCTTCTGTCCACAGGCCAGAGCCAGACAGGCCAGGTGAGAAAGATGTTTGTTGTGATACCTTCCTCATTTACTTTTCGTCTCAGTTTCTACATGCCAGTCCATTTCTCCTATCAGGGCTTCCACCTCTGGAATGGAAATCAATGATGGGATTATCCAAAACAAGTTATTTGTGAATAGTTATTTAGTAAAGCTAGTTTTGAAGGAGAGACAGAGGATTTCAGACTCCTGTTTTCTCCACTTGACTGCAGTCTATGCTGAAGAAATGATTCCCCTTTTGGGAAAAAGTTCTGAGAATATAACAGACTACATTGATTCTTTCAAAATCTGTAAGGGAAAATTTGGTTGGGTGGAAGAATATTTTAATTCTGCTAGATTTGAATTTGAACAATTTATTTTATAACTACTTAATCACAAATGAATAGGTTAAAATATTCCATTAGCTTAATTTCATATATCTCCTTTTTCGCCTGTTGATCTCTCCCACCCCCCAGCACATGCCCCCACTCCCCTATTGTCTGTGTCCATTGGTCATCCTTATATACATGGACATAAGTCCTTTGGTTGCTCTCTTACCATCTCTCCTCTGCCTGCCTTCTGAGATTTGACAGTCTGTTTGATGTTTCCATGTCTCTGGATTTATTTTTGTTCATCAGTTTATGTTGTTCATTATATTCCACAAATGAGTGAGATCATGTGATATTTGTCTTTCTCTGACTGGCTTATTTCACTTAACATAATGCTCTCTAGGTCCATCTCTTACATACCTTGAAATATTTTGCTTTAGAAAAATAACTTGTCCTCTTATAAATTGGAAGTAATTATATTTGCTCTCTGTTTTCTACTTACATATTAAAAAGGCCAGAATAGTTTGAAAATATGCAGTTGTTCTACATATATTCCCACACCTAATAGGGATAAACCGTAAAGCAGCAAATTTTAGAAATGCTGAGCTAAAATTTTAAATACCGTCACTTCTTAACTAAGAAAAACGGTAAAGTTTGACTAATATCTCTGCAGAAGGAAAATGACACTGTTTCCTAAATCATTATTTTCTGTTTTTATTTTTGTCTTGAGAAAAAATTTTGAATGAGGAAATTACAAAGGATAAATAATATAACAGATACTTCCATCTTCTCTTAATAACTGCTACTAATATGAATAGAATTTTATCATGTGACTATGTCACATATAATATGTCCATTCTCTTATAATATTTAAGCTATTTTCAGTTTCTGCTGTTATATATAGTGCTGCGGTGAACACCTTTGCATATGTGTGCAAGAGATTCTCATGCACAGTACATTCATACTTTTACATAATTCGGCCAAATAGTGCCTTAAAGTGGACAAATTTTAAATTTGTAGAATTATGGCCAGATAGTAACTAAACCTGGTTTTATTTGATATTTCTTACTGTATAATTCATTGTTAATTTTAGAAATTATCTTTTGAGTGTTAGTACACTTATTTAAATATATTTTAATATATTAAGCATTTTAGGAAATATAACCACCCATTCTTGAACCATCTAGCTCAACTATTTATGGTCATTTTTATCTTTTCCTTTCTTGTGTTTTTTATTAAGTAACATTTTAATCATGCTAGTCATACATTTTTGTATCATTTTTAATACTACTTTATATCATAATTATTTTTTGTATAGCATCCATTTTCTTTTCAACTTATTGATGTTAATAATAATAATCAGGAGATAACTTAAATTTATGATCCTGTTGTTACTCTATCATTTGGTTTTTCAAACCATTTATGTATCTTTAAAAAATTATTCTTCATAGAGAAACTTGTGATTGGATCGTGTAGTCAACCTTCAGATTCCTGGGATAAGGATTATGATTCCTTTGTTTTACCCCTGTTGGAAGACAAGCAACCGTGCTATATATTGTTCAGGTTAGATTCTCAGAATGCCCAGGGATATGAATGGATATTCATTGCATGGTCTCCAGATCATTCTCATGTAAGTAAACTTTTTTGTAACTTGTTTAACATCAAATGCTAGAATTCTTTTTCTGAAATATTTCTGGGATAAGAGAAAGTTAAGAACTAACAATCGTTTTCCATAGAAGAGAATGACCATGGAGAAAATCCTTGGATTGGTAATGTAGAATTAGGAGTAATGGGCTTAGATTCAGAAGTCTTGCCCTTGAAATCAATAGGATTATTATTGATTTGAACTTTAAAATCTGTAGCAATTATAAATAACTATGGACCTCTAAAGAATAAAGCTATCTACTTTGGTCTGAGTAATAATCGTAATAATTCTGAGAATTAATTGAACATTACATTAAATATTCTTTTTTTAAAAAAATATATTTTATTGATTTTTCACAGAGAGGAAGGGAGAGGGACAGAAAGTCAGAAACATCAATGGGAGAGAGACATCGATCAGCTGCCTCTTGCACGCCCCCTACTGGGGATGTGCCCGCAGCCAAGGTACATGCCCTTGACCAGAATCGAACCCGGGACCCTTCAGTCCGCAGGCTGATGCTCTATCCACTGAGCCAAACCAGTTCGGCTATATTAAATATTCTTAACAGCTGCCTTTGAAGTGATACAAGTTTTTTTTTGTTGGTGGTGGTTTTTGTTTGTTTTTTAGTAAAGTTAAAATTGACTAAATAGATTGACTAAAACAAGACAAAAGTAATATATAGATACTACTAGTGCTAATGTTTGAAACAGTAATTCTCTTTTTTCTTGTAGAAAAAATACAATTTTTAAAGTTATCTAGATATCATTCTCAAAAGTCATCCTTCTCTTTAATTTCATATATCCTATCTGAAAGAAATATTGGATTTGACCATACAGGATTATGAAATGATTTCTGTTGGTTGACAGTTTCTATTGGTTTTCCATAGATGTTATTAGAGTCTTTAATTATAGTATATATTGTAGTTCTTTACATTTATGTTTCCCTCCTCTGGATATACCATAGATATATTCCCTATATTCCCCACATATACCATAGATATATCATAAATTTGATCTTAATTAGTGATGTCTAATCTGTATTTGCTTTTAGTAATATGTCAGTAGCAAGGTTACTTTATTTCAATTTTTTCTTCCTCATATTTTAAAATAGTGTTTTAAATAGGTTATTTTTTTCCCTTGAACTCATTTTATACTTTTAAAAATGAGTAATTTATAAAAATTTAGGTTATTTCCCACTTTTTGAAAAGTAAAATCTACCTTAAAAACCCTGATAGTTTAGACACTGGTATTATAATGTTTATTTGTAGACACCTACCTTAGCATATTACAGTCAGTGGGTTTCAGCTTTATTGCAGTTTATTTTTAACGTGCTTAAAGATTTTAATATATTTAGAAAGTGCTTTCTTTTCTAATAGTAGTTTTTATCTATAAATTTCTAAGCAACCTTTCACATCTTGATAGGTTCGTCAAAAAATGTTGTATGCAGCAACAAGAGCAACTCTGAAAAAGGAGTTTGGAGGTGGCCACATTAAAGATGAAGTATTTGGAACAGTAAAGGTACAAAACTTATACCTTTATAAAATTATACCTGATGGAAGAACTCCTAAGTAATGAGTAATTGATATGAATTCGGATTGATGAATCTGTAAACATAAGAATAAGAGAGAAAATACTGTTATATTTCATATAACTAAGTTAACTGAAACATTGTACTTATCCTTTAAAAATATGTTGGAATCCACTTTGTTAGACTTCAAAAACTAGAATATACCTCAGAGATGCTCCAGGTCAACCCCTCATTTACTTCAACCATTTCATTTTAATGATAGTGAAATAGGCTCAGTAATGTTAGAGACTACTTGATAAAATATTTTTAGATATTATGGACATTTATACCCAATTTGTGGGAGCAGTAACTATTTTATTTAAATCAGAACATTGAGGCAGGTAAATTGATTTGATAGTTAATTGGAATAATTAGTTGATTAATGTATTTTAATTAGTTAAATTATGATTAGGAATTTACTTTGTTTTAAAAGGAAATTGAAATATATTTGTTGAACAGGGTTTGTTTTTTTTATTAAGTTTTACATGTCTCCTTTTCCCCCCGATTAACACCCTCCCCCCCCCACCACCACCACACACACACACACAAAACCCACCCTCAGCCATTCCTACCCCAGGCAAGCCCTCACTGCTCCAGTGTGAACAAGGTTTTGTTGTTCAGACCTTTGTCTAGATCTTTCTTCTGGTTCAGAAAGTAACATAATCTGGTGCATAGAATACAAGATTAAATGGGATCACTTTGCTTATTCATGATTAATTGTAAAATGGCTTAGTTTTTTAATTCTGTCCTTGATCTTTCAAACCACAAAATTTTGATAAAGAGTAGACTTCTGGAATATTTTTTTCTTTGAAATAAAGAACTTTTATTCTCTATGAATGATTATAGAGAAATTACATCATTGTAATAAGAATTAATAATCTAGATATGTTGATTGTTAAGTAATTACAGGGCAGGCTTCCTCAGCAGGTTAATGAGAATTGTCCTTTAGACTTACAGCATGACTGGCTCATCATGGGGCTGGTCATCACCACCAGCACACTCATAAAAAGACTTGGTAATTATAAAACTTTAGGAAATTGAGAGTAGATTCTCCCCCTATAATTGTTTGAAACCTATAGAATAGAGGATTTAAAAAATAAAGAAAAATAGTAAAATTCTTGATAGTTTTATTTTCAATGAAAACATTTTCTTTTTTGTTAAATTGACAATTTGTTCTGAGTAACCTGAGGTTTGACTTCCAGAGAATAACTAATAATAGTGCATTTCTTTGCTTTTAGGAAGATGTATCATTACATGGATATAAAAAATACTTGCTGTCACAGTCTTCTCCTGCCCCATTGACTGCAGCTGAGGAAGAATTAAGACAGATTAAAATTAATGAGGTAAATTGCCATTTTGAAACCGTTGCAAGTTTTTAAGTGTTTGGAAATACATTTTTAATTAATAGATGTAGAGATAACTAGACAATAAATAGATTAGGTGGCTTACATTATTCTGTTTAGAGACTGCTCAATGTGTTTTCAGGAAAAAGATTAAAAGTGAATATTAAACTTCATGCCAATTTCATAAGTAGCTTTCTTTTGTCTTTATATATTATGTGACAGAATAGAAAATCTTTCTGTTGGAAGCAGAACCGTTTTTAACTTTGTACTTTGGATACTAAATAATGGAAAAAGTGTATGTTACCCATGTAGTGCAAGGAATATTACATATACTGAGTTTCCCTAAAGCAGGTTTTTTTTTTTTTTTTTATGTTAGAGAATAGTGATGACTAAAGAGAATAAAATACAAATGCTATAGGATGTTAAGGAGTTCTAGAAGCTCTATAAACTAACTTCTGTGAACACTACTTGGATGCTGTTTATATGTATATACTTATTTAGCATATTTGAGTTAATAAATTCCATATTATAGTTTATCGTTTTTTAATGTGTTTAAGCATCCATTCTAATTACAAGATAGAAAAGCTACTGTATTTCTACTGGAATTTATAGAAAAGAACAAGTAAAAAAAAAAAAGAACAAGTAGCAGAAACTATTATTCATTAGTCTGACTAACAGACTAATAGGAATAAGTCTGGAAAGAGATTAAATATTCTTTAAAGTAACCTGATAGCAAGGATCTATTTTTATATTAACTCAGGTAATTTGAGTTATGTGATTTTTTTTTTTTACAAGTTTGATAGTTTGTTTTATTCCTTGCAATCAGAACCCAGAGGATCATATTGGGGTATGCATATGCACATGTTCTATAATGTTTTCATTATCCAATATCATTTATACTGTAGAATCTCCATTCATTTTTTTTTAAAGTAAAACTTCTATTATTTGATTTTTTGTTGCAACACTGCAAATGAGACCCTATATAAGCTATCATTTATTGAGTATAAAAGTCTTAAACATGCATTGAAAGCTTTCTTGAAGTACTCTTCTTCCAGTACATGTACACCCATGTTCTTAGTAATGAAAGCTCTGAGTCTGGAACTTCTGCAGTAGTATACTTTGTTGAGCTGTGTGTGTCTTTGTATACTGTGTGTACTCCTTTGAATTCAGTGCATGGTATTTGTGTTACATTTTATGTCCAGCAGAATAAAATAAAGCTCTCTATATATTTTATAGACATATATATATATATTACTGTCCATAGATCTTATAAAGTAAAATTTGATAATTAAAAGTGTAATATGAAGACACTTCAGAGAGCTTATATAGCTCACTGCAGTTGTGCCAAACATAAATAAAACCCCCTAAAATCCCATTAACACTTACATTCACTCCCCACATTTTCATAAAGATGTGTCATGCACTGTGCATGTTTACTAAGTGCTAGCAGGACATTAACAAATGTGAAAAATTACTTGCTTTTTAAGTTTGTAGTGTTTTAAGTGTTCATTTTAATTACATTGAAATGGGCAAGCGTGGAATGACACTTTATAGAAGTTGGGTTTTGTTATATGTGCCATATTACCTGCTAAATGCTGAAAATTTATCCGTACATTAAATCTGTCATACTTAGGTACAAACTGACGTGAGTGTGGACACTAAGCATCAAACACTGCAAGGAGTGGCATTTCCTATTTCTCGAGAAGCTTTTCAAGCTTTGGAAAAATTGAGTAACAGACAGCTCAACTATGTGCAATTGGTACGACATATAATGATTATTATGAAATGACTACTCTCTTTGATAGCTTATGGCTTAGAGAAGATCTATTTCAATAAGATTTTCAAACTGTTCTATTTGCATCCTAATTATTCTTACCCATATTTTTCAACTACAAAAGCAATATATAATACATTCATGTGAAAAAGTCAAATGTGTATGTTTCTCCTTGTCTCCTACTATTTTAATTATCATTTTTAAATATCTTTGTATCTGTTTTGATGGGTATACTTTGTTTCTTATTGACAGGAAATAGACATAAAAAATGAAATTATAATTTTGGCCAACACAACAAATACAGAACTAAAAGATTTGCCAAAGAGGATTCCCAAGGATTCAGCACGTTACCATTTCTTTCTATATAAACATTGCCATGAAGGAGACTATTTGGAGGCCATAGGTATGTGCCACATTATTTTTAACATGTTACTTATTTCTTGCCCAGGCTTGCTTATAGTTTTTATGAGGTTTAGTATTTGCTTTAATTGATATGCTGCTAATTGTATTTATTGTTATTTTTTAACACAGTTTTTATTTATTCAATGCCTGGATACACATGCAGTATAAGAGAACGGATGCTGTATTCTAGCTGCAAGAGTCCTCTGCTAGAAATTGTAGAAAGACAACTACAAATGGATGTCATTAGAAAGGTAATTACCTACCTACTTATTTATGTAATTTATTTTATCCAATTTATCTTATCAATTTATGTAATTTATTTTATCCAATTTAATATAAAAGATTTTCAGCTTTTGCTAGATTTGTATTGCCTTTCCATGTAGTTTATCATGTATTGTGATTTATAAATAAAAGCTTTTTCTTGTTCTCATCATACATCCTTAGGATCTCCTCCACTCCTGTCATGATCCGTCTCTCTATAGATCTACACTCTAATATGTAGCCACAAACTCTATGTGGCTACTTAAATTTTAATATAAATTAAAATTAAGTAAAATTTAAAATTTAGTTTCTGAATAACACTAGCCACATTTCAAGTGCTCATTAAGGTTTTGCATGATGTACTTTTCATTTTGCATTACTCTTTACTAATTTTCTCTTATAGATTGAGATAGACAATGGGGATGAGCTAACTGCGGACTTCCTTTATGAAGAAGTACACCCCAAGCAGCATGCACATAAGCAAAGTTTTGCAAAACCTAAAGGTCCTGCAGGAAAAAGGGGAATTCGAAGACTAATTAGGGGTCCAGCTGAAACTGAAGCCACTACTGATTAATATCATTATATTAAGTGTTACAATACTAGTTTTTTAAAAGTCCAACTTTTAGTACAGGAGAACTAAAATCATTCCATGTTGATATGTAGTAGAGAAAAAATTTGAACTTTTTGAAAAATAGCACTTTTCACTTCTGTGTGTTTTTAAAATTAATGTTATTGAAGTCTCATGATTTCTATTTTTGAGTTAAAGGTAGAAAAGGGTTCAATATAGTGATGTTTAATTTTATCACAGTTTTCAGAGTGATGATTCCATACTTTCACAGAATTCTTCAAGTTTTATACAGTTGAGCCAATTCCAGAAAGTCTAATGTCTGAAAGTAAGATGTACTTCTTATTACTATTTAGTGAAACAAAATTTTTTCTTTAAGGGAGAAAGGCCTTAAAATATTCATACCACTTAAGGATTATGTAATACCTTAATCGATAAAAAAAAAAAAAGAACCAGGTTAGATTATTTTCTAAGCTGAAAATTAGTGTGCCTAAGAAGAGGTGGAAAGTTCCTTACTTTGAAGAGCAGGCTAGCTCTCAGAGTGGGATCATGTTTGCAACTTTTAGAAACAGTGCTTTCTTGCAGCAGTCTATTTCACTTTTTGGTTTTTTTTTTAAATGGCATTAATTTTAGAAGATCAGCTTACTCTGAAACCTTAAGGGTACAAGATATTTTCTGTACTGCAGGATTTCTCATATCATTGAAAGATATGTTTATACAGCTTTAGTAAATTCTCTTTGTAATGCTTTAAAAAATTTCTATTTCAAAAGTAAGTCATTTCATTGTAAGTAGTGTGAGGCCAAATATTTATGTTCAATTGAATGTAATATCATATTATTAATATAATTCCAAAGCAAATATTTAAAGTCAGTAATATTGAAAGCATCAGATGGATTTCTCTACAAAACCATATATTATAGGCAAATTGTGTTCTCTATCACTTTTGAGCAAATATTCAGATTTAACCAAACTGTTTTAAAGTCCCAGTACTTGGCCTAACACAGATGAACACTAAAGAATCTTGTTTTGATTTACATTTAATTTCAAGACACACTTAACTGTTTTCCAAAGCTTTGCATTTTTATCTACAACCTACAGAGATTTTGAGCCTCATTTTTTCTTTGATACTTGAAATAGAGGGAGCTAGATCACGTCATCGTGTTTAATCTATTAAACCTGCTGTGAGAGCCGTAACCTGGAGGTGTTTTCTAAATGAACGGGGGGATCCAGAATTTAGAATTTTTTGATCTAAACTTTATGCTGCATAAAACAATATCAGAAATGCACATTTCATAGTATAAAATACAAAACACTTTTACACGTTATTACCTAAGGTAATATATGCACCTTTCAGAAATTCGTTGTGTGTGCAAGTAAAGCATATTAGAATAATTATAGGTTGACAGATTTTTTCCCCTAGAATTAAATAAGTATTTGTGTGGGTTTTGTTTGTTTACAATTAATCAGACTATTATGTTTATGCAAAATAACAGTAATGTTGCACTTGTTTGCTAACAATATATTTTTGTTTCAGGAGTGCACACATAGATACAACATACACACAAATTCCTGCATTGAAAATCCTGAAGCTGTTGTTTTTAGTCAGGAAGATTGTTAACCTGTCATAAAATAATTTAGCAGTGAATGTTTTTCTGTACTATCCATGTGCAATTATACTCTAAATTCCACTACACTACATGAAATGGACATTCCAGAATATAGATGTGATTATAGAGTCTTAAAACTAATTATTATTAAACCAATGATTGTTGAAAAATCAGTGATGCATTTGTTATAGAGTGTAACTCATCGTTTGTTTACAGTGTACTTTAGTGGTGTCATCATAACAATAGAAGGTGAATAATGTATTCCGAATAAATTTATATAGCATTGAAGAATTATGTCTTCTGTGGACATTTTATAAGTGCATTTTATATTGCAATAAAATTTTCTCTTTAAATTGTGTACTAAGTTGGTTTTCTTTCTTTTTTTTTTTTTAAATATATTTTATTGATTTTTTACAGAGCGGAAGGGAGAGGGATAGAAAATCAGAAACATCGATGAGAGAGAGACATCGATCAGCTGCCTCTTGCACGCCCCCTACTGGGGATGTGCCCGCAGCCAAGGTACATGCCCTTGCCGGAATCGACCCTGGGACCCTTCAGTCTGCAGTCCGACGCTCTATCCACTGAGCCAAACCGGTCTTGGTTAAGTTGGTTTTCTAGTCTAACCTTTTTTTTAAATGTTTGGACAATTCTACATAATGCAATGCCTGGTGATAGGTTTGAAATCCATTCATTTATTCATTTGTTAATTAACCTTTCTAAACCAAAAAGGACTTTAGTTTGAAACCTAGGCACGTTGAATCAAGAGTGCTTTATTTAGCTGAAACCGGTTTGGCTCAGTGGATAGAGCACTGGCCTGCGGACTGAAAGGTACCAGGTTCGATTCCGGTCAAGGGCATGTACCTTGGTTGCAGGCACATCCCCAGTGGGGAGTGTGCAGGAGGCAGCTGATGGATGTTTCTCTCATTGATGTTTCTGACTTTCTATCCCTCTTCCTCTCTGTAAAAAAAAAAAAAAAAAAAAAGTGCTTTAGTTAAATGAGAACTTTCCACTGCTGCAACAATCGTGGAAATGCCATGAGTTAGTTCCCATTGTGATAGAAGCACCCAGTACAATAGGGGAGCAACATATTTGATAAGCTCTTAAGGAACTGGCCTATTCAAATATTGAATACACTGTTTGTAATTCGGTATCAAATTCATTCTTACTAGGGCTGTCTTACAAAAAAAATGTATTTGGTAGCGGTTTTACAAAAGATGGAAAATTGTCCTTAAAAGAGCTGCTATACTAAAAACTTCATTAAAAGTTAAGGGATTTCTGCTTGGAACTAACATATTGTAATTGAGCGTATCCTCACTTTTTTTTTTTGCAAATGCTGTACAGCCATTCTATTTAATAAAACATTATGCAAATCAACCGAACGGCAGAATAACCTGTTGCTATGACCCACACTGACCACCAGGGGGTGACGCTGAATGCAGGAGTTGCCCCCTGGTGGTCAGGGCATTCCCACAGGGGGAGTACCGCTCAGCCAGAAGCTGGGCTCATGGCTGGCCAGTGCAGCAGTGAGGCGGGAGCCTCTCCCACTTCTGCTGCAGGCAGGCAGTAAGGAGTGAGGGATCTTGAACTGAGAGAGCCCTGTTCTGTGAGAGGGATGTCTGACTGCCAGCAGACATCCGCTGAGGAGTCCCAGACTGTGAGATGGCACAGGCTGGGCTGAGGGACCCCCCACAGTGCACAAATGTCATGCACCGGTCCTCTAGTACATTATAAGAAGTACTGATTCTAAGGCTTCATATCCAGAGATTTTTAAAGTATATATTTTATTTATTTTTTACAGAGAGGAAAAGAGTGATAGAATTAGAAATATCGATGAAAGAGAAACAGCAATTGCTGCCTCCTGCACATTCCCTACTGGGTGCAGCCAAGGTACGTGCCCTTGACCGGAATCGAACCTGGGATCTTTCAGTCCGCAGGATGATGCTCTATCCACTGAGCCAAACCGGTTTTGGCCATATCCAGAGATTTTGAGACAGTAGGTAGATCCAGGAATCAGTTCCACAAATAATTCATGTGTAGACACAACTGGATACAGTTTGCATTAAATGATGTAAATTGAATAAAGTATTTTCCTCCCATCCAGTCAACAAACTGAATATTATGCACTGAGTGGCCAGATTAGTATGATCTCTGAACACATAATAATCTGGCCACTCTGTATATTCTATATAATAAAAGGCTAATATGCAAATTGTCCCCTCAACCAGGAGTTTGACCAACAGGCAGGCTGGCCAATCGCCCATGTCCCCTCCCCATGGCCAGGCTGGCCGGACCATATCCATGCACGAATTCATGCACCAGGCTCTAAAACACACACACACACACACACACACACACACACACACACAGTGGTCAGATTACTATGATCTCTGAATGCATAGTGGTTATATTTTATGGTGACGTATAGAATAAAATCTGCTCTTTGCTGTTGCCCGCTAGCCTCTGCATGTCTTAGCCCAGGGCACTCTCCTCCCTTGGGTCTGCTCTTTATTAATGTTCTGTATTTAGTAAAACATTGTTCTCATACTTTACTTTAGTTCTTTAGATATAATTCCCTTTAGCTCTTTGAACGTGTTTAAAATAGCCAATTTAAAGTCTTGGTTTATTAAGTATGGCATCTGGGCTTCCTCAGGTACTGTTTCTATTGATTTGTGTTTTCCTGGGTCTGTATGGGCCGTACGTGGTTGTCTCTTCACATGCCATTTTTGTTGAAAAGTGAGCATTTAAAAAATATAATGTGGCAATTCTGGAAATCAGATTCTTGTCCCCTCCTCAATGTTTGCTAATTGTTTTACTTGCTGTTTTTGTTTGCTTTTTGGTGACTTAAGTAAACTAATTCTGTAAAGTCTGTTTTCTTTATGATGTGTGGCCAGTGAAATCTCTACTCAGATTCATCATCAGCTAATGAATTTAGACAAACTTCCTTAAACATCTATAACCAATAAATATTCCAGTATTTGCGAGGGACTCTGTATACATGTCAAGACACCTTCCACTGCAGTTTTGACTCTGCCTTAGTCTTTACTTCTTGCTTGTATGGAGCTTGAAGGTCACCCGGAGGTAAAGCTTAGAGCCTTCTCTGTCCTTTTTATGTTGAGCATGTGCATGGCCTCACATATGTACATGGCTTTGTAGGTTCCCAGGAATATGTTGGGAACATATTTCAAAGTTGTAATGGCTATCTTGCTCCTCAGCTTTTTCTTTTAAGCTTTTTGGGTAGCCTATTGTTTGTCCCAACTGTTATTTATCACCTCAGACAGCTGTAATTACAATATTTGCCAGTAAATGTTTTTGACAAATGACTTGAGAGCCTTTTAGTGCTAGGTGAGATTTAGGTCAAATAAAAGAGAAGCCCTTGAATGGGGTCATCCAGGGGACTGCGAGAGATCAAATAATTACATTTCTTTCAGAATAAGGCTTTGAAAAAGCTCCAGCTCTGTTATCCCTCTGGTACCAAGAATGTGGACTGTTATTTTTCAAGGCTACCATTGAGCAAGGAATGAGAGACTAGGGTAAGTTAATATGCCACAAAGCTTGCTCTTACTGAGATTCAGCCGGTTTCTTGTTTACTGCAAGCCTTTGGTTAGTTTCCAGTTCTGAAAAAGTCAATTATGACCATTTTTTGCCAGCTTTTTCATTGTTTTTATAGAAAGGTGAGTTTTCAGAGCTCCTTTGACATTTGCAAGTTCTTAATTTTTTTTTTTAAATTAGAGGCCCAAACTTTTTTTTTTTTTAATTGTTTAACTAGGGGCCTAGTGCACAAAATTCATGCACTGGGGTTGGGTGGGTCCCTCAACCCAACCTGCTCCCTCTCACATACTGGGAGCTTTCAGGGGATGTCCAACTGATGGCTCACCCCAGCCTGCCCTCTGGCAAGGCTTTAGGCCTTGGGCACCTCGCCATTGCCCTGCTCAGCTCAGCCCTGGCTGCCTGCGACCACCCGGCCCTGGGGACTGGGCGCTCGCTACCACTTCCACCGCTGCCACCACCGCTGCTGCTGCCACAGCTTCCCCTCACAGCACCTGGGTTCTGGGTGCTCACTGCCACCACCATTTCATCTCCACACCCAGGGCCCAGCGCTCGCACCACTTGCCCCCCCCCCCCCCCGATTGGCTGATAGCATAGCCAATCAGGAGCAAAGGTACAAATTCGCATGTTTCTCTTTTATAAGAAGGAAGTGTTACAAAAAGTAGTACATATGTCTCCTTTTTCCCCCCATTGACCCCTCCCCCATGGCTTCCCCTATCCCCAAGCACATGCCCCCCCCCCCCCCCCCAGTGTCTTGTATCCATTGGTAATGCAAGGTCTAAATATTTAAAGGCAGATAATATTGATCTTTCTTGGCCAAAAAAAGAATGTATGGCAAGGCTTCCTAATATGTTTAACAGTAAATTAGCACATGTTCCTTCTGCTAACTTATGAATTGATTTAAGAATATTTCACCTAAGAATGCCACTAATGGAAGTAATATTGAGTTTTGTGTGTTTTTTTACACATACTGGTCAACATTTCAAAATTTTTAAGGACACTCACTAACTTTAGATAGTCAAACTCTGTTATCACTATAAAAATGGATGCTGCTCTTCTAAAATATATGATGGAGATATGCATATCTTTATAATAAAAATAGTTTCATTTTTGAGACATTTTATAAATGGTCTGAGGTGCTAAGGATGTAGACACTGTTTAAATTTTTAATTCCCCACCCCAAGTTTTATTGATATAATTGACATAAAAGATTGCATAAGTTTAAGGGGCAGAATAGTTTAAGGTGTACAATGTGTTGATACACTTATCCTAATAAAAGAGTAATATGCAAATTTGACCGTACCTTTGCTATGCTACCAGCCAATCAGGAGTGGGAGCGGGGCCGAGGCACGTGAGGTGAGGGGCGGCACAAGGGGTGGGGCCACTGCAGCGCCAGCAAGCCAAGGCGGCTGCTGGGCTGGCGGGGGTCCAATCGCAGCCCCAGAGCCAGCAGGGGGTCCAGACCCACGCCGCACCCCCGGGCCCGGCCTCAGAAAACCTGGGGTGGCGGTGGGGGTCCCGATGGCTGCCCCGGACCCAGCAGGGGGTCCGGACCTGCACTGCCACCCCCAGGCCTGGCCTTGGCAAACCTAGAGGCCTGGTGCCATCAAGTTAAATACCTTAAGCATATATACTTTATTGACTTCAGAGAGGGAGAGGAAGAGAGAGATAGAAACATCAATGAGAGAGAATCATCAATTGGCTGCTCCCTGTATGCCCCCCTCTCCCTGGGATTGAGCTACCAATTTGGGCAATGTGCCCTGACTGGGAATTGAACTGTGACCTTCTAGTTCCTAGGCTGATGCTCAACTCCTGAGCCATGCTGGCCAGGCTACATACAATTTTCATTTGTCAAGAATACCACAATAAAGCTGGAAAAATAAAATATATGCTGATTTTGAAAGAATAATAGGACTATAAATGGCTGAGACCTATGGCCATTTTATGTTTATAGAACAAAAAAGTGGACAAAGCCATAAATGCTTTAGAATATCTTAAACTTCTCATTATATATTAGAAAAATAAAGCAAGACATTGACCAATTATTCTTATTACCTGCTTGCTCCTCAGATTAAGTTGAGGGAAAACAGAATTTAAAAATTTGAGTTGGCTAACTAGCAAACCAATGGGTCAGGAACATGGTAATGAAAACAGTTGCTCTTTCTGGAAGTGGGGTGTGGGGGTGGCTCTCCACCACTTTGTCATTGCTCATTGGTTTGCACCATCAGTTGTTGGAGGAAACTAAAAGTTCACATAAAAATTTGCAAAACCTGCCAAGACCGGTTTGGCTCAGTGGATAGAGCGTTGGACTGCAGACTGAAGGGTCCCGGGTTCAATTCCGGCAAGGGCATGTACCTTGGCTGCGGACACATCCCCGGTTGGGGGCGTGCAGGAGGCAGCTGATCGATGTTTCTCTTTCATCGATGTTTCTGACTTTCTGTCCCTCTCCCTTCCGCTCTGTAAAAAAATTAATAAAATATATTTTAAAAAAAATTTGTAAAACCTGTCAAAAGTTTTTTTCAAAAATCTGTTTAAAATTTTGTGCTTCTATACAAAATTAGCATATTCCAAATGAAGTTAAGAAAAAGCTTTAACTAGATGTCACCTCACATTTTTCATTTCTGCCTAAGGGAAACAGTACAAAAAGCCTGGACATTATTCTCAGAACTTTAGTGAAAGTCATGTTCATGTGTGAGCTGAGGACAACCCAACCCCCCTGCTGTTCAGGCTCGTAGCTGAGTGAGTCATACAAGTGCAGTGGTCCATGATGCATCAGATGCCGTTAGGCAAAAAGATGAAACAGTGTGGTGATTCTTGGATTTACTGAATTATTGCTGCCCAGAGTTAATTAGTCATTGTGGAGGAAGCTATGTCTAATTTTGGTAAATCTTGATATTAATTCCATTTGATGGAATGAAAACATCTACCAAATAACATTACAAAAATTCCAAAAATAAAAATATAGTTTCCTCATTTAAAAAAATTGAGTATAGTTTGGTAACAATTTACAATCAGACATATATGTATGTAATTTTATATAAATGCTTTTATTTCAAGAAATAGTGAATTATATTTTAAAATAACATAATAATTATGTTCAGTATCATATCGTGCCTCAAATTATGTGGGTTCCCATTGAGATTGATTTAACTAAGTCATTTTACTTATTTTTCTTTACCCTTTTCAACTAGCAAATGTTTCTTTCTTCCTAAATACTGAGTTTACGAAGGTGATTAGAAAGATGTGTTTATTTGATTACTAGGAGAGCATTTAGGAAGGTCTAAATGATGCAATATAAAGGATGAGCATTTTCTACTATAGCTCACTGTACATCCTCTTGTTCTGAGTGTGTTAATGAAAGAACTAAAGATAGAAAACTTACTAAATGAACAAGTGAATAATTGTAGCCACTTGTCATTTCTGCTATACATATTAGCTTTTCTATCAGCCAGTTTTCATTATTAAGTAAATTACTTCCTTCTGCTCACCCCAATTTGAAAAATCAATTTTCAAATAATATAAACCAATTAAAAATTTTAAAGTTAGGAGGAATTATTAAGTCATTAAAGCATTGACCAGACTGCTGGACCTCAGAGGGAAGGTAGGGGAGGGTGGGGGGAAGGAGGAGGGACCAACCAAAGGACTTGTATGCATGAATATAAGCCTAACCAATGGATATGAACAGCAGGGGGTGAGGGTATGAGTAGAAGGAGGATGGGGGGGCGGTTAATGGAGGGATGAGGACACATATGTAATACTTCAATCAAAAAAATTTTTAAAAAGTAATTAAAAAAAAATCAATTCATCATTACTATCCAGCACTCTCTGTAGTAGAACAAACAAAAGAGAAGGGACTGAGGAAAATTGAGAAATCCAGTGGAAGTCAGTATACTGCAACCCGCTGGTGTACACACTGTTTAATCCCTATCAACCCCTCGAGAGTGAGTAGAATCTGTGAACATGATGGTATATCACCATGGGACAAACACCAAGGGAATATCTGCATTCATTTTCTATAGCTGCATAATAACTTACCATAGACTTAGTAGCTTATAGCAACACATTTATTAGTTCACAGTTCTGTATGTAGGAAGTACAGGCACAGCTCAGCTAGATTTGCTGAGGGTCTCACAAGGCCGAAATTTAGGTGTTAGCTGGGAATACAGTATCATCTGAAGTCTGGGATACTCCTCTAAGCTAATTTAGGCTGCTAGAAGAATTCATTTTCTTGTGGGTATACATCCGAAGTCCCAGCCAGAAGGTAGCTCTCATCTCCTGAAAGTGATCCTTAGGTCTTAGCCAATTGGCCTTCTTACAACATGGTAGCTTCCTTCTTCAAGGCCCACAGGAGAATCTCTCAGACTTCTTGCAAGAGCTCACCTTCTAGGTCAGGCCCACTGAGCACAGTCCGATTAGTCCCTCAAAGTCTGCTGATTAGGAACCTTAACTGCATTGAAAAATTCCATCAACTTTGCTATGTAACATAATCTAATTATGGCCATATCACAGAATATCATCTGGGAATATTTGGCTTGTGGTGAATAATTGTTTAAAAGAGCTCACTGTGGCCTGGCCAGCATGGCTCAGTGGTTGAGCATCGACCTGTGAACCAAGAGGTCATGGTTTGATTCCCAGTTGGAGCATATGCTTGGGTTGTGGTTGTGATCCCCAGTGTGGGGTGTGCCAGAGACAGCCCATCAATGATCCTCTCTCATCATCAATGTTTCTATATCTCTCTCCCTCTCTGAAATCAATAAAAATGAAAAATAAAAAAGAGCTCATTGTGAACATGACCCTATAAACAAATGACTGTAAAATTTTTATCATCATCCATATAAAATTTAAATTTTATATCACTTTATAAGTCCTTTGTAAACATTCTGCCTCCTTAGATTTTCACAACTACTTGTCAGAGAGGTACAGTAAGTGTAATCCAGTGCTACAGGTGAAAAACACCGAGCTCAAAGCAGCTAAGAGACTGACCATAGCTTTACAGAAAAGTAGTAGTGGAGTTGGGCCTTTTCATTCTATAGTCCAGTGCTCTTTTTGGCTAATCCTGTCGTTTTCAAATTGTGTTTGGTGAGGTTCCAAGAAGACGTTTCAGGGATTTCTGCACGAATGGAAGTGACACTAAGAAGTCTGGGCCAGGTGTCGATGCGGCAGCTCTGTTTTTGTTTGTTCTGTACGTTGGGGGTTCTACATAGCTTTAACAACCACTGCACTGCATCATGCTGCCTTGGTAAAGGTAAAAAAGGATGTTGATCAGAACATTTAGCCTAGAAAATGGTTTTGATAGCTGTATATTAAAAAGCCAAGAGTTTATTCTACTAAAGTTTTAAGACGCCATCATTTCTTGCAGCAGCTGTTGAACCTTTTATAAAGACAGAGAGAGAAAAAAAAACAACAACAAAAAGAACTGTATTAAATAGTTGTTTTGAAATGCACACTTAAGGAAAAAATGAGAAATCCCATCTTCACTTTTTAAATAAGTATAAAAAATTAATACCGTATTAATGTCTGGTCTCTTATTTTTCTTTTCATTCAGACATTGACTGGCAACAGAGTACATAATTTCAATGGAAGCGAAATCAATGTCATTCATCTTCTTGTCAACATAATCTTCAATTGTCTTTTCTTCATCTTCAATTTCTTCTTTAATATCTAGCTTTAAAACCAGTGTTAAAACTTTGAGATTCAAGTGAAAGTGAAAAAAATCAGAACATAAATCATAATTATTTAATCTACATAATATGTACTCTTTTTAAAAAACATATTTTTATTTATTTCAGAGAGGTAGGGAGAGGGAGAGAGAGAAACATCAATGATACAGAAACACTGATTGGCTGTCTCCTGCAAGCCTCCTACTGAGACCCAGCCCACAAGCAAGGCATGTGCCCTGACTGGGAATCAAACTCTGACCTCCTGGTTCATAGGTCGACGCTCAGCCCCTGAGCTACACTGGCTGGACTGTAATCTTATTTTATTGTCTTCTTTTATAACCTTGTTAAGAACTGAAGACATATAGAAGAAACCTTATTTATTTATATATACATATATACCTCCTAGGTACTATTCATTTGCTACCTAATTTTTGTATTTATGCTACTGAGTTAACTGTGTTGTCATGCTCCTATTTGTAGCACTTACTAGGCTGCCGGTGCAGGGTGGTCTGCTTCTTGATTTGCTCCTGATAATACAGTTCCAACTTCTGAAAACAAATTCCCCTCCCTTCACTCAAACTTCTCTCTGAGTACTCAAACTGTTGAATCAAAGAGATAGAGGAAGGAAGAAAAGGGAGGCAGGCCATGGTGAAAAAGTAATGAACAGGGAGAGAGGAATAGGACTAGGTATAGTGGGTTGAGCAGTAGCCCCAAAAAGATATATCCAAGTCCTAATCCCCAGAACCTGTGAGTGTGGCTGTATTTGGAGGTAGGCCCTAAATCCAATGACGAGCATCTATACAAGATACAGAAAGAGGAGAAAACAGACATGGAAGAGAAAATGATGTGATCACAGAGGCAGAAACTGGATGATGTGGCTACAAGTCAAGGCATACCAACAGCCACCAGAAGCCAGAAGAGGTAAGGAAAGATTATCCCCTAGTCTCCAGAGTAATGTGGCCCTGACTTCTGGCTTCCAGAACTGTGGGAATACATTTTTTGTCATTTTAAGCCCAAGTGTGCAGTAACTGTTTTTAAGGCAGTCCTATGAAACATAGCGATGGCAAAGACCATTTTGTGAGGTGAACTATAGTCTTCAGAAACTCTTCCAAGAGAAAAATTTTGAAAGTATTTGGGTAACAGCATAATATAGTGATATGGTTATACTTGAATTAAAATTTTATTACTTTATAGTCATGTCACATTCACACCTTAAGAATAAGTCAGAGAGTACAATCTTCCTTGAAGTATTATGATTTTCACTATTATTTAAGGATCCATAAAACTTGTGACTGAGATGGACTCTATGACTTCCTGTATTACATCCTTATTTAAAGCAAAATTTCAAGGCTTTTATAATATTTTGAAAGAGAAAAAAGTCTCAGGTGAAAATATGGATAATTTTGAGCCTTTAAAACAGGTAGGCCTTGTAAAATGTAAAGTAGAAAAACACTTTGTTTTTTAAAACTGTCCTCCTATATGATTAATCTACACACTTTCTCTGCATAGTTCAATCCACACCCACAGCTTTATCTATGCCTGAACACTGCATCTCCAGCCTTGGCTTCTTTCCTGACCACCAACCACCAATGAGACAGAGAATTTTACATTTATGTGTATCATGGTAAAAAATTCATTATAAAAATAATAACTTTTTATATTGTTTAAAGTATTACAAATAGTAGTACATATATTTCCCTTCCCCCCCCTTGACCTTCCCCCAGTCTTCCCAACCCCCCAGCAGATGCCCTCTCCTGCCCCCCCGCCCCAGTGTCTTGTATCCCATAGTTATGCTTTTATGCATGCATATAAGTCCTTTGGTTGATCTCTTGCAGCACCCCCCACACAATCTCCCCTGCCTTCCTGCTTAAATCTGACAATCTGTTCCATCATGTTCTCTAAATATACTTTAATGTGCAGTATTATATAACATGTAATATTACATTACTACATATCCAGGAAACCATGGAAAGCTTTATAATGTAGCTTTATAAAATAAAGTTTTAATCTGTAGCAATATTATAATATATAGATATTGTACTGGTGGCTTTTCTTAAAAGAGTAAAGTACTGAGAAAAACCAAGATGGTGGCATGAGGTATACACCTGTGCATGCTGCCTCTCATAACCACACCAAAACTACAACTAAAAGACAAAATGACTATCACCCAGAACCACGGGAAAGCTGGAAGAGTAGAAGTTCTACAACTAGAAGGAAAGAAAGAAGCTCATTGAGACTGTGTAGGATGTGCAGAGGCTCGGAAAAGCAGAGGTACGGAGGTGCACGCGAATCGGGCTGGCAACTGGGTGTGCTGTTTTTTTTTTTCAATTGGAAGGAGATACAAACTTCTGATTGTTCTGAACTCCAGTTTCTGGCGAGACTCTGGGGACCCAGACTCCTATGGAAAGAAACTGGACTGTCTGGCATCGGGTCAGAAAGTAAGGTGGCTTTCTCGCAGAGGTGCGGGCAGGAACCATTTTTACTGTCTGGGGCGTGGGACTCAGGACCCAGAAGCACAGATATGCAGATACGCTGACTGGCAGCCATTGCTGTTTGCCACACCCTCGTGATTCTCAGAGACCTCACCCCACCCAATTTGCAAACCCACCCAAACTGTTCACAGCGGCTTTTGCATATGAATGGCCTGCCCTTTCACAGCTGAACCTAACAAACTGCAACTGGGTCAGACAGCTCCAAAACTTCCAAACCCCAAGCAAAGAGGAGAAATCTGCAGATCTCCCTGTAGCTCCTGCTGGGTGGTCTCAGACATTAGATGACTTGCACCTCCTTGGAGATCCAGGAACTACTGTACCTAGAGGTCAGTGTGAGATGACACCAGATTTCAACTCCTCACATAAGTGACACACTCAAGAGACAGACTCACCGAGCACCAAAGCCCCACTGAAGCAAGTCCTACCCCATAAGGATGTCTCCAGCACAGCAGTTCTTCCATTATAGACACAGCTTATCCTCACAGCCAATTGGCCTGGAGGTCAATTCCTCCCAGTGTACCAACAGCAATCAAGGCTTAACTACAACAAGACTGTGCACACAGCCCACAAAGAGGTGTACCAAGAGTGTCCACCTCAGGTAATTTGGGAGGCTGAACCACTAGGCCCTATAGAACACTTACCACACAAAGCCACTCCATCAACACAGGGAAGCAGCCAAAATGTAGAGACAAAGAAACATGTCACAAATGAAAGAAATGGAAGAAAGCAAACTACTGGACATAGAGTTCAATACCACAGTTATAAGGTTACTCAAGACTTTTCTAAAAAGTGCTGAGAAACTTAGTGAGACCTCTGAGGAACTTACTGAGACCTTCAAGGATCTTAATGAGAATGCAAAAAAAAAAAAAATGGAAAAGGAGCAGTCAGAAATTAAGCATACACTGTCTGAAATAAAGAATAATATACAGAAATCCAACAGTAGACTAGAGGACCCCAAGAATCAAACCAAAGATTTGAAATATGAGAAAGCAAGAAACACTCAACCATAAAATAAAAGGTAAAAGAATCCAAAAATATGAAGATAGTGTAAGGGGCCCCCAGGACAACTTCAAGTGTACCAACATCCAAATTATGGGGGTGCCAGAAGAAGAGCAAAATATTGAAAACCTATTAAAAGAAATAATGACAGAAGACTTTCCCTACCTGGTGAAAGAAATAGACTTACAAGTCCAGGAAGCGCAGAGAACCCTAAACAAAAGGAATACAAAGAGGACCACACCAAGACACATCATAATTAAAATGCCAAGGGCAAAAGACAAAGAGAGAATCTTGATAGCAGCAAGAGAAAAACAGTTAGTTACCTACAAGGGAGTACCCATATTACTGTCAGCTGATTTCTCAACAGAAACTATGCTGGCCAGAAGGGAGTGGCAAGAAATATTCAAAGTGATGAATAGCAAGAACCTACAACCAAGATTACTCTACCCAGCAAAGCTATCATTTAGAATTGAAGGTCAGATATAGAGCTTCACAGATAAGAAAAAGCTAGAAGAACCAGGATTATATAAAATGCTGAAGGATATTTTTTAAGAAGAGGAGGAAGAAGAAAAAGGTAAAAATAAAAATTATGAACAACAAAGTGACAACAAATACATATCTATCAAAAGTGAATCTAAAAATCAAGTCAATAAAAAATCTGATGAACAGAATAAATTGGTGAATATAATAGAATCAGGGGCATAGAAAGGGAGTGGACTGACATTTCTCAGGGGGAAGGAGCTATGAGGGGTGCGGGAAGAGATTGGACAAAAATCTTACACCTATGGATGAGGGCAGTGGTGGGGGTAAGGGTGTGGGGTGGGGGGTAATCAGGTGGAGGGGAGCTATGGGAGGAAAAAAATCTGTAATAATCTGAACAATAAAGTTTTATTAAAAAAAGAGTAAAGTACTCAGCTCTTGAGCATATATAGTATACTTTTGACTTTCTAATTCCCTTCTGGGAAATAAATCTTATACACACACACACACACACACACACACACACACACACACACATATATATATCTGTATATATATAGTCTAAATTTGTCACACTGGTTTATCCATATTAGAACACATTAATTAGAATAAAGTCAGTGAAGTTATTTAACTAATTTTAAGAAAACCTTATACATGGGAGCAGATATTTCTATAAATCTTCAGTTTTATAAAAAGAGCCTCTAAGTTCTTAAAATGTACTACACAGGGAAAAAGTGGGCGTGGCATAATTTTCCCATAGCCTTAGCATTCAGTTAGCCTTTTTGTGTAATCATCAATGAATACCTAATATAATATATATGTGGTGTTTTCTATGATAACTTTATAAATAAAATATTTCATAATAGAAATGGATAGAGAATTTTTGCTAGGAATTCTATTCTGATACAAATTGGAATAGGTGAAAGCCATGTTGTTTTTCCCCTTTGAGCTGAAAGACTGTTAGTAATCACTCTGAAAGTAACAAGTAAAGGTATACTGGAGATGATCTCAGAAACCATATAGCTCTATTCTGATTTACTCACAAAGAATCTAGAATACAAAATATATAAGTGACTCTTCAAAGCTTCACAAATACTTCATGGTATAGCTGAAATTAGGAATATTTGATCCTTTTTCAATATGCCACCATGTAATTGCCAAGAGAAAATGACATTTCCAGATGCCAAATTTATCCATATAAATTTAGATTATACATGCAAAGAGAAAAGGACCAGAAAAAAAAATGAATCTTTCAATTACCAACAACTGAGGTTCCCGGTGTTCATCCACAGCTGGAAGTCCAGTTATTATTTCTAGTAAAACCTATGAAGAGAAAAAAACAACAAATTCATCACTGTCACATTCCAGGCAACATATAGAAACTAGAAGGAATTATGAATCTTGATTATGAAATCTGGTTAATCATTTTCACACACTGCATTACGTCTTTAAGGCATCCAGATAGAAAGAACATGAGCTGTGGTCATTTCTCACCATCCTTTCAAGACTCACATGGATCCCATCCATCCCCACAAGCACGTCTTGCTACTGGCAACTTACTAAATAATCAGCTCCACTCAACGTGTTCTAGACACACATTTCCCTGTTTTGCAGGGAATTCTTCATAAGAATAAATTTCTTTTGCTCTTAGGAGAATATTATTTTCTGAACTTGAGGCATATCCCAAACCCTATACCTTAAGTTCACAGTGCTATGCTCTTAAATTTCCATATGTAAAACACATATGAAAAAAAAGGACCTGGAGGGTATTATGCTAAGTGAAACAAACCAGTCAGAGAAAGACAAATACCATATGATCTCACTAATATGTGGAATTTAATGGTAAATTACCCAATTTCTCCAACCACCCCCACTCACTCCTCACTCCATCTTAAGTTATCAGGCACAGAATGGAATATCAGAGAGTGCCAAAGCATATTTCTTTTAAAAAATACTTCATTTTAAAATATGACACTAAATTACATACTACATGACATTTATTTTATGCACTAATTTAAGTTTATACTAATTCATGAGGATAGTATAGTCAAAAATAATTTCTTGCAGTAATTTCAGAAATCAATATAAAGGCTTTACAAAGTTGAAGAAGTTTTTATAACTTTCTCATTTAACTAAAGGCTAAAGTTAAGGAAGGCAGGTGTATTCAAAATATTCTACTTAAATTTCGTAATTATTACCAGAATGACTGATTATTGTTACTGATATATATATATATGTATGTATATCCTAATAGCCCTGAGCTCGAATCCGTGTGCCAATAGCTCAAGGCTGCCCTCCTATAGCTCCCTCCGTGCCCCACTCCCTCTCTCCACCCTTCATAGCTTGCTGCTCTGCTCCCTCCTGCAGCCCTCTGCCACTTATAGTTTGCTGCCCCACCCTCCTACTGATCTGTGATCTGGTGGTTACTTCAAGGCATAACGACTATTTGCATATTGCATTTTTTAAAAATATATTTTATTGATTTTTTACAGAGAGAAAGGGAGAGGGATAGAAAGTCAGAAACATCGATGAGAGAGAAACATCGATCAGCTGCCTCTTGCACACCCCCTACTTGGGATGTGCCCGCAGCCAAGGTACATGCCCTTGACCAGAATCGAACCTGGGACCCTTCAGTCCGCAGTCCGACGCTCTATCCACTGAGCCAAACCGGTCTCGGCATGCATATTGCATTTTTATTATGTAAGAGGATATATGAAACTTACCACACCAAAGCTGTAGATGTCAGATTTGGGTGTTATTTCTCCTCGCAAAGCCTCAGGTGCCATATAAGCTGTTGTTCCCACAATTCTGCTAGTCATAATTGTCTGGGAAAACTTCTCAGAAGCCCGTGCAAGCCCAAAGTCAGATATTTTGGCTGTGAAGTCTCCATCTAGTAAGATATTTGCACTGAAAAAATATGTAAAATTTGCAGAGAAAAAAATTTATTAAAAATTTTAATGTTGACTATTGAAGATATCCTCCCTTTGTTCACCTCCAGTCACCTCCACGTCCACCTCCCTTGGCTGTGACCATGGGGTATGCATATATGTTTTTTAGCTAATCCATTCACTTTCTTTATCCAGTCACCCCACTTCCCTTCCTTCTCCTCTGGCACCAGCCAGTCTGTTCCATGTATCCCTGCTTCTTGTCCCATTTTGTTCCTCAGTTTACTTTGTCTATTAGATTCCGCATATGAGTGAGATCATATGATATTTGTCTTACTCTGACTGGTTTACTTCACTTAGCATAATACTCTCCAGGTCCTTTTCAGGCAAGTCAAATGGTTCCTTAAATAACTGTATGAATATATGTATGTATGTATGTATTTACAGAATATACCATGTTATAATATACATTGCAAAAGCCTGAAGTTTGTGTAAATAAATCTAGATTTCAGATTAAAGATAAAAAGAAATGACTGTCTTATATTCCCTTCTGAGAAAAAATTTAAGAAAATAAAATTAAAATAATGCTGTTCATATTAGTGAGAGATATTTTCATTATTTTACAAATAATTTATCACAGGGTCTCTTCCCTTAAGGTCTGCCAAAGCACCATTCTTAACTCTTTTTGTAACATTTCTAAATTCATTTAAAAGCAAATTTCTAACCTAAGTATCTCAATTTTTTATTTATTTTTTATTTTTTGTACTATCTGAAATCTTCCAAAGAAGAAAAAATAGAACCAAAAGATCTTTCTTCATTCATTATATGCATTCACTCATACACTTACTTTCATTCCACAAAACTTACTGAGGACTCCTTATATATTATAGTATTTAAGCTCAGTGCTGGACATGGGATAAATCTTCAAATCTTGTCTGTGACAAAGGTATATACATAAATATTTTTTTAATCCTCACCTGATGGTATATTTTTATTGATTTTTAGAGAGAGGGAAGGGAGAGAAACATCAATGTGAGAGAAACGTTGATTGCTTGCATTCCTGACATGACCCAACTGGGGATTGAACCTACAACCAAGGTATGTGCTGTGATGGGGAATTCAACCCACATTTTGATGCGTGAGAGGACACTCCAACCAAGTGAGTCACCTGGTTGTGGCCATGCATAATTTTTAAAAATCCAGTAAGTACACCATAATGGTGATATTAGGTACAAAATGCAGAGAGAATAACTATATGAATAAAAAAACTGGAAAAAATTCTAAGGAAAAATGTGTTTAGTCCTGAATAATTATTAGAAGTTGATGGTTAAACATGAAAAAGAAAGGCATTTCAGGCAAATGGAGCACCATGTAATAGTGATTAAAAAAAGCACATGACCAATTTCAATAAACTGGTATTCGGGCTTGATCTTTCGGGTCATAACCTGGCAATGCAGTAGTGAATGGGTAGGAATTGGTACAGAAAGGTTAAAGGCTGATCAGGAGGGTTTGTAATAAAGTCAATGATAGATAGCCAGGGTCTAAATAAAGGCAGAACCCTGGGGAGAAAAAGGACATCTATAACCTGGGAGTGCTCTAGATTGAGACATGCATGTGCATAGTGAGTAGAAAGAGGGAGGGCAAATTCTTCTTTAAAGATGGTTTTCCCAAAAGTAGCATTTACCTTTTAATATCTCTATGAATCTGATGGTTTTCATGTAAAAAACTGATGCCATTAGCTGCACCCTGAGAAATCCTGCATCTCATGTGCCAAGAAAGTGGTGGAGTATCATCCTTGTGAAGTAAGAAACAAACCAATTTAAAAATTAGGAAGATAAAAATACTAACAGATAACAGAAAACGTTCCTAAGCAACTTTTAAACAGAGGTTAGCATTTCTCATTTGACAATAAAAATATATAAGAGCATCTTCAAAGTCTAGTCTTAACTAATATTTTACATTTTAGATGATCACCTAATAGAATGGCAACCCCAGTTTTTTGCAGGACAAATGTATAATTTTCATTGAGCAGGACAAATATTAAGATTGATGCGGTTTAAATGATCTGTAACAAGATGAATATTAACATCCAACAGAGAAACAGAAAGCCAAAAATCTGATGAACAAATATCTTACCAAGCAAGACAGTCTGTCTAGCAATGAACCGTTAGGCATGTAAACATATACTAAGCAGAGGTCATCTCCATCACTTGAGAAGCCAAGTAGTTCTACTAAATTTTCATGTTGGCACCTGTGACAAATAATTTTTCACTCAAAGTTATTATGATACATACATATATTCAGCTATAGGTTGGGAGTTTAGAGCTTTACTAGAAAAAAGATCAATAAAATAATATGCTTAATATCATAATGTGATATATACTTATATATCCTATCTAATAAAAGAGTAATATGCAAATTGACCATCACTCCAACACACAAGATGGCCACCCCCATGTGGTCAAAGACGGGAGCCCCCATTTGGACACAGGATGACCGCCACAAGATGGCCTGCAGGGGAAAGCAGTTGTGGGAGATAAGGCCAGCAGAGGAAGGGAGTTGTGGGAGATCAGGTCAGCAGGAGAAGGCAGTTAGGAGGAACCAAGACGGCAAAGGAGGGCAGTTGGGAGAGACCAGGCCGGCAAAGGAGGGCAGCTGGGAGGGATCAGGCATGCAGGGGAGGGCAGTTTTTGGGGGGGGATGGCCTGCAGGGGAGGGTAGTTGAGGGGGACCAGGCCTGCAGGGGCGGGCAGTTAGGGGCAATCGGGTTGGCAGGGGAGCAATTAAGCATCGATCAGGCTGGCAGGTGAGTGGTTATGGGGTGATCAGGCTGGCAAGCAGAAATGGTTAGGGGCAATCAGGCAGGCAGGCAGGTGAGAGAAAGGTTAGAAGCCAACAGTCCTAGATTGTGAGAGGGATGTCCAACTGATTGGTGGGATTGGGCCTAAATGGGTGGGATTGGGCCTGAATGGGCAGTTGGAAATCCCTCAAGGGGTTCCAGATTGGAGAGGGTGCAGACTGGGCTGAGGGACAACCCCTCCCCGACAACCCCTCCCCTTCTCCCACGCCTGTGGACGAATTTTGTGCACTGGGCCCTCTAGTCTTTCTTATAACTTGATAATCTTCTGCAAACACTTCCACTTTTAGTTAGAAGCAAAACCTCTTTCTATTTTATAGTAAAAATTCAATAATTCAGACCCCTGGAACTTGTGATACTTTGATTAAGGACTAGGCTAATGTTTATTTTTGGTTAGCACAATTTTCAATTATAATACAAATAAGATTTCAATAAATCCATTGAAAACTGTATGAAACCCTTTCAGGAATGCTTTAACACATCCAAAGCGCTACCGATTTACAGACATCTGATCTTTAATCTCATCTAATCTACACATTTCTGATATTTCGTCATATCTGATTATTTATAATCTAACTTGAATTTCTTTATATATATGTGAGAGTGAAAAAACTAAAGCGAGCTCAAGTATAACAAAACTGCAGACATATGCAATACAGAAGAAAGAAAACTGGACTCAGTGTTCAGCGCTAAGTCTGAAGTCCAGCTCTGCCACCTCCTGGATTTGTGGACTATAGCAAATTAACAACTCACCAAGCCTCAGCAAATTTGCCTGCTAAAAGTGGGTAATAACACCTATGTAACATGGATGCTGTGAGAATTAAATGTGCAAATATATGAGAGCCTTGACAGGTACCTAGAGCATGATAAATGTTCCATCCTTTGCTTACTCATTTGTCCATTCAAATTGATCTATAATTCTAGCATTTCGTTACTTCAAACCAGAGTTTGATTTTAAATCAGTCTATCTTCAAAAATTTTTTATAAAGTGCAAATTAAAAGACAAATTCTCCATGTTCCAGCAAATTAGCACATTTTAGAAATGAGTAGATAACATTTGCTGAGTTTATGTTGTATATAAGGCACTATAGTAAATAATTTAACTGCTTTATTTATTCCTCACAATAACATAATGAAGAAAGAACTATTGCTATTCCATTTTATAGATGAGATAATAACAGTAATACTATTCAATGGTTGTGAGGTAGCAGTGAAGTTTGAAATTGTAATACATTGCTGATAAGAGTATTAATTATCATAACTTATATATAAGGCCATTTGGATATATACTTGGAAAGTCTTTAAAAAGTTCATGAATTCTTAACTATAATTCTTCTAGGACTCTATCCTAATGAAATAAGCAGATTTGCATTTAAAGATTTATGTACAAAGAGATTTCAAGGAGCTTTAATTTGTAATATTGAAAATCAGAAACAAACCTACTAGGGTAATGATTAATCAAAACATAATCCTCATATATGACAACATTTTATACAATAATTTAAAATGTTTTACAATTATTTTTAATGATTTGGGAAATGCTATGCAGATATCATGAAGAAAGTACATCAAATATTAGCAGTGGTTATTTCTGAGTGATATAATTAAGAGATGATTTTTATTAGTTAAAAATATTTTCCTATATTTCCCAGATTACCTACTTTGAATAAGTTACTTTAGGATTGGCGAGTGGGGGTAGAAATGAGGAGAAAAAATTGCAAAAAGTGTTTTAATTTTTCTTATCACTATGCATAATATTTACTGTAAATAAGTTAATTCCAGCCTATTATTTCTTTCTTGAGGTTAAGCAACTAGAATTGGTGATTTATAGCAATGGGTCTAGTAAAATTCATATCAAAAGCTCAAGCTCTGGAATCAGAAAGATCTGTATCTGAAACCCAGCTCTAATATTTACTGGCTATGTGACCTTTCTAAATCTCAGTGGGGAAAAAATGTTGGGAGGGAGGTTATAACAATTATCGTTAGGATTAAATCAGGCAATGCACTGTACAGTGTCTTGTACACTATGTAAATTCAAGTATCTATTATTACAATTATTAGAATAAATTTCCTAATTTGTTTCTGTTACTTTTCCTGATGATGCCCAACAATTTTCAAGCATACTGGGTCAAGGCCTGCTAAGCACTCTGGCATATAGTAAGGGTGTTAACTTATATCTAAGAGCCCATTATATTATAATTTTTTTATACCTACAATTTATCTCTCATAAATCCTGGGAGCAGAAAATATGATAATGGAAGAAAGTTTAAATTCTATATAACTTTGCTATGATTTAAAATAATGACTGCTGTTTAATCTACAGGCATATGGGTATGTTTAGTTATGGAATTTTAGTCAAAATTTTTTAAATTGCTCTAATCTAAACTCTTTATTTCATTTGTATATATGTGAAAATATTACTAGTTCACAATACCCTTTGGGTAAGAAAACAGATGCCTCATTCCTTGCCATGCTCTTTTCCACTGCATCACACCGCCAGATAAACTTACTTTGCCATTACTTTTATTTCTTGATCAAACTGTTGTTTCAATTCTTCATTACTAATGTCAACCACCTGAAAAAATAGTATACAATATAACACAATACAATAACCCTAACACTCCTTATGCTAGAACATAGCTAAATAGATCAATTGGCTGATACTACTTTCCTTAAAATAGCAAGGCATTAATCTTCCCATTTTATAGAACTGAGAACTAGAAATATTAGTGATTTGCTCAAGGTCCCGGGGCTGATTAGTGGAAGGAAAAGAATCTTGTAAACATGTAAACATCACTGAGTTATTGTGGGAGTAAAAAAAATAACATGAGACTTTACTGCATAAACATTTTGAAAAAAATTCTGTGAAGCAGAAAACACGTTAACTTAAAGGCATAAAGAAAAATAAAACCTGCAAAAGTATTTTTAGCATATATAATAGGGTGACTCACCTTGTCATATAAATAGGTACTATATTGATATTTTAAAAAATATAACAACAAATCTAGAATATAACAAATCAATAAGTAAAAGATGAATACCCTAACAGAAATGGGAACAAAGACTATAGAAAATAAATTTTTCATTTTTTATGTACATTTTATAAACTTTATTTTTAAATGAGAATATACAAGAAAGTTATTTTTATAAAATGTTCTTAGTATCTTATCATTTTAAACTTTATTGTGTATGAAGCACTGTTTAAAACAGGGGTTCTCAACTTTATTTTGAGAATCTCCCATAATTTTATGAATAATGTTATGTATGTGTACATAACTACATTTTGGGTAGAGATAGGACCCAGAGCTTTCAATAGATATTTAAATCTTAAGAACTACCAGCTTAGAATGATGTTTATTTAAAGAAAATATGCACTGAAATAATATATTTCCTAAAGATTAATTTAAAACTTATTCCAAGGGGGAAGGCTGGGGTAGATGGGAGGCGGATGCTGGGGGAGATCAACCGAAGGACTTGTATGCATGCATATGAGCATAACCAATGCATGAAAGACACTGGGGCGGGGAGGGGGCAGGTGGGGACATGTGCTGGGGAGATGGGGGAGGATAATGGGGGGAAAAATGAAAACATATGTACTACTATTAAATATAAGTTATACTGCAAAAAACATAATAAAAATTAATTAAAAAATAAACTTATTCTAGAGCACAGTAGGAAGTAACTCTTCCTTTATATCTTTTTATCCCTGGAAACAAAACTTACTGCTGCAAGCCTCTTCACAGCCACAGCTCTGCTGTCCACATAGCCTTTATAAACAACTCCAAATCCGCCCTCTCCCATTTTGTTGCCACCGACAGAAACAGGTCTTTCATCAAAGTTATTTGTGACATCCTTCAATTCGTAAAATGAAAAGCTGTGAAAACCTATAATGTCAATAAAGGGAAAAAGTGCTTCAATAAAAAAGTGGTTTGAGTAATTCCAGTATTTTATCAATTTAAGTATTTTATATTTAATTATTTATTACTTTGGATTAGGCACAAGAAGAGAGAGCAAAACAATTTTTAAATAAAAATTTTAGTCACTTGTTTTCTTCATAAAATAATCCTTTCAAGTTATGTAAATATTTACGTATGGCCTCTACTCACTGATAATATGACTTACACAATGAAGATGGTGCCTAATAAGTCAGAAAGGGAAAAAAACTACAAAAGAGCTATGCCAGTGTGCACAAACAAATGGAGGAATTTCTGTTTAGCAGTAATGGTCTTAGAGACAAACCACCAGTACAGCAATTTCCAACCTTGTTCACCGCATGGCACACATAAGCTAATTAGTAAAATTGTTCAAAATACAAAAAAAACTGCCATTTTGACAAAAAAAATAGGTATATTTTTTATGTTTCATATTTATTTTTTTTAGAGAGAGACAGAGAGGGCTCGAGATAGAAACATGAATAAGAGAGGAGCATCAACCAATTGCCTCCTGCTTGTCCCCTACTGGGGACTGAGCGTGCAACCCCAGGCATGTGCGCTGACCAGGAATAGAACTGGTGACCTCCTGTCATGGTTCAACACCCAACCACTGAGCGAGCAACACTGGCCAGGCAAAATAGGTATACTTTTGATTTATTCACACCATACGGCTATTGTTGTACTGGATATTGTCATTTTTTAAATTTGACAACGTAAGGGAAAAGAGATCAATGCCTCTGACTAAATAGTCAAGCGTTGCATGTTTTAAAGATTCTTTCAGCACATTGGTTAAAGATCGCTGCCCTAGTGGAATGCACTGCAAATGTTACTTACGCGTATCAGTAACTTCTAAACTTTCTGTACTTGAAGAGTCAGGTGGCATATAATTTTGCTCAGGATTCTGCACAGGTATCACAAATGACCTTTCTTTATTATAGAGAGGCATCTGATTCTGCTCCACTGTTACAGCTTCTTTACAAGGCAGCGTTTTAACAGTTTTGGGAACAGCATCTGCCAAGTGAAGTAAGATACAAGTCATCCCTCCGTAGAAGTAGTTAAAAAGTTACTCTAGGAAATTGATTCAGTTTCAGTGGTTCTCAACCTTTCTAATGCCGCGACCCTTTAGTACACTTTTTCATGTTGTGGCTACCCTCAACCATAAAATTATTTTTGTTGCTACTTCAGAACTGTAATTTTGCTACTGTTATGGATTGTAATGTAAATATCTGTGGTTTCCGATAGTCTTAGGCGACCCTGCTAGGGTTCTCAACCTCTGGGTCACGACCCGCAGGTTGAGAATTGCTGTTGTAGAGCCTAAGACCATCGGAAAACACAGATATTTACATTACAATCCATAACAGTAGCAAAATTACAGTTCTGAAGTAGCAACAAAAATAATTTTATGGTTGGGGGTAGCCACAACATGAGGAACTGTATTAAAGGGTCATGGCATTAGAAAGGTTGAGAACCACTGATTTAAATCACTGCAGTTTCGACATTAGCTCCATATTCTCATAGAGCACACAAGAAACTACCCAGTAAGAATTTTGTTTTGGTAAAGATAGGTAACACAGTGTCTTCAAAAAATGGTCTACGAACCACCTGCAGAAGAAGCACTGAAGTACCTGAATCCAATTCCAGAATTCCAATAACGATGTCTAAAACACAGCCCAGAAAGCTACCCAAATACAAAAACCTCAGATGGTTCTTACGTCCACCAAGAACCACTGATAGTAATGACATCAAAGGGAAAGGGTAATGTCGTGAGGAAGGCAATAAGACACTAACCCACCAGAATACAGTGTAAGGAAATCAGGACTACAGAATCCCATTGGGGTGGAAGTGGAGGGTGAAAAAAAATAAGAGCCAAAAAAAAAAAAAAAAACAACAACAATCCCCCAAATAATATCTAATTCCCATCCACCTAAACTCCTTGCTGGCACCAAACTATCTTTAATGGTGGGGTCAGACTCAATCACGAAGCTTCCAGCTCTTTAACAGCAAGCAAGTCTGCAGTGCCCTGACTGGGGTGCTTGTTAAGAGTTGGGGACAGTTGAAAGAATGAAAAGGAGTCTCAAATGTCAGGTTCGTCTGCTATGAGAAAAAGTAAGAGTAAGAAGAAATGGTGCTGTTTTTGCCACTTGTCTTTCCACCCTCATTGCTGATGCCCTAGTCACACTCAGTTTACCTGGTAGCAAAAGACTCGCAGGGGCAAAAAACTCATTTTGGATCAAAAGATCCACAAGATCACCAACTGTGCAATTTGTGGTGCCCCAGTCAAACAGTAATTCACTGGTGGGACTTTTTCCAGTTTGAAGTAATGCTTCAAATCTCCTTAAAAGCAACAAAGAAACAAAATTAGTATATAGATAGAGTTAACATGAAAATAGGAATCAACCCCCCTGTTCCTTTCTCTGATAGCACCTCCTATAATGTGAAAGAAAAGGAACAATAAAAAAAAACAGCTGTCTTGGCTGCTTTTGCTCAGTGGATAGAGCGTCAGTCTGTGGACTGAAGGGTCCTGGGTTCTATTCCAGTTAAGGGAACATGCCTGGGTTTCGGGCTAAATCCCTAGTAAGGGGCGGACAGGAGGCAGCTGATCAGTGATTCTCTCTCATTGATGTTTCTATTTCTCTCTCCCTCTCCCTTCCTCTCTCAAATCAATAATATATTTAAAAAAAGAAAAACAGCGAGAATTACAGAAAATAGGAAAGATAAGCAGAGGATAAAAGATGGTACAGGTGATGATAATATGTTAACACATACTGAGCACTTACTGAGTATTTGCTCAGTGGACTACAGGACATACACATATGAACCATTTTATCCTGAAAGACACTATGAATATCATACTAATTTACTAATGAGAAAGCCAGGCATGGAGAGGTAAAGTAAGCAGCTCATAGCCATACAGCCAATAAGCTGCATCTAAATTAAGATCCAAATTCCGATTTCACTTGATGTAGGAGTGTGCTCTCAACCTACAAAGCTCTATTACTTCCCTAGCAGAGTTAATGATATAATATACACTGAGCGACCACATTATTATGATCTCTGAATGCATAATAACCTGGCCATTCAATGTATATCCTATATAATAAAAGGCTAATATGCAAATTGTCCCCTCAACCAGGAGTTTGACCAGCAGGCAGGTTGGCCAACCGCTCATGTCCCCTACTCCTAGCCAGGCTGGCCAGACCCCACCCATGCACAAATTCATGCATTGGGCCTCCAAAATATATATATACATTTTGCCATGTTGTGCTCTTGCACGTGTTCTCTCCTTGTCTCTCTCCATTTCTCTCTCTCTCTCTCTCTGTCTCTCTGTCTCGCTGTTTGTGTGTGTATCACATCTGGAGGCACATAATGGCAGTTTGTACCATTACTGGTGACACAAACTTTGATTACTTGGTTAAGAAGGCATGCTTCAGATTTTTTTCTCTTTTTATAGAGAAGTTTCTCTATTTTTCCTTTATAATTCTTAAGTAAGCTGTGGGTAATAATTTCCAATCTCATGCAGCCTTACTCATCAATAACTTTTCACTTTGTGTTTTTGTTTTTTGTTTTTTAGCACTCTGAAAAAAAGCCTGGTATAAATTAATTGCTCATTGGTAGTTGTAAACGGGTAACTTTCTAATTCTATCATTCTTTCAGTAATTATTTGCTGCCATTATTCTGCAAAGAAGGGCTTTTTCTCCCCATCACCACTGTTTTATCTTCCAAAGTTTTTAATAGTAATATCAATAAACTATCTTAAAAAATAGGCTGGCAAGCTCTAAACTAAAGCTTTTTCTAAGTAATTTAAGATGTTCATCCTTCATGAGGAAGCATTTCCTGGAAGGGAGCCATAGTTTTAGGTTAATGCTGAAGATCACAAATACACTTCTTTTCCTCTTATTTTGGTTAATCCTCACCGAAGGATATTTTTCCCATTGATTTTTAGGGATAATTGGGAGGGAGGAAGGAAAAGAGAGAGAGAGAGAGAGAGAGAGAGAGAGAGAGAGAGAGATTGATTGGTTGTCTCCCATGCACCCCATGAGCCTGAGAGGATTAAACTTGCAAACCAGGACATGCCCTTGACTGGAAATTGAACCTGTGACCCTTTGGTGCTCAGGTAATACTCTAACCACTTAGTACTCTGGCCAGGGCAACATTTCTTTTCCACTCGTTTTTAAAGAAAGATTTTGATATAGGTTTGAGCTGAAATAACTGACCACAATAAAATCTGTACTTATACTCTATACTAAATTAAGCAGAGATGAATAGAGAGGAAGAGTAGAAATTATCTGAATGTAGTGTTGAGAAATCCTAGCTAAGAAATAAAAATTCTGTTCATAGATGTATACATTTATGAGCAACTAGGAAATGCCCATTTGAATTCCTAAAATATACTGCTAAAGTGAATTAGAGATTCATACACATAGAAGTTTAGGTCCCAGAATTGTGCTAGAAATTCTTATAATATATATATTTTTTTACTTCAAACTGGAAATGACAGTGTGAAGCAGATTGAACTGTACTCCTCGGCTTGCCAAACAGAACCAAAATAAAAGTGGGAATCTTGATTCTAATCCAAAAACCTATTTGCAAGATCACAGTATTAGGCTAGCTCAGTGGTCAGCAAACTCATTAGTCAACAGAGCAGCAAACCGTGGCTCGCGAGCCACAGCTTGCCGACCAATAGCCTAGCTGACTAAAGCAAACACTGCAAAACAAGTAGGGGGTGCTTTTTACCATTATCTCCACTGGGGAGAGGTTCATTTTCTGAACTGCAATATCAGACAGCATTTATACCTATTAGTCATTCTAGATTGTGATGTAACAATATTAAAAGGAAAATAATTTTAGACGTTACCTTATGTGAAACTGATTGTATCTATCATCACCAGATGGTTTTTTAATAGCTACTGCTAACTTCTTCCAGCCTTCTTGAGGATCAATAAAATCTGACAGCTTTCTAATTAGCCCAACATTGAGGCAGCGCACATATGTTGATGGTGTTACTGGTTTGTTCATCTTCTATTCCTATAATAGAAAAAAATTCTCATTAAAATTTTACAGTAGTTTTAGTGATTATATCTATAAGCTTATATATCATTCTGCTATAACATATGAATTGTTAGCAGCTGATTACATACACTATAACAAAGGAACAGTCCAAAGTCAACTACAGGTAATGCTTGACCAACAGGGGTTTATGCTATGCAGGTCCACTTATATGTAGACTAGAGGCCCTCAGCCTGGCCTGTGGGGATTAGGCCAAAACCGGAAGTCCAACATTCCCCAAGGGGTCCCAGATTGCAAGAGGGTGCAGGCCAGGCCAAGGGACCCCAGTGGTGCATAAATCTGTGCATGGGGTCTCATCTGCATATAAGATCTTTGGTTAATCTCTTCCCTCCTTCCCTCTCCTCCCTTCCCTCTGAGATTCATCAGTCTGTTCCATGTTTTCATGCCTGTGTGTTGAATGTATGCCCCCTGGTGGCCAGTGCACATCACAGCTACTGGTGGAATGGTCAACCGGTCACTTAGGCTTTTATATACAGTATATGGGTATTTTTCCATAAATACTATAAATGTATTTTCTCTTCCTTATGATTGCCTTAATAACAATTTCTTTCCTCTAGATTACTTTGTTGTAAAAATACAGTAACTAACACAAAAATGTATCATACAAAAAATGTGTTAATCGACTATGTTATCTTTAAGGCTTCTAGGTTATTAGCAGTTAAATTTGCAGGAAGTAAAATATTACATGTGGATTTTAAACTGCATGGGGGTGAGCGCCCCAACCCCTACATTGTTCAAGGGTCAACTATAGATGATATCCTAATAAATTAAAATCGTGGTTTATTTGTTTATCCTCTGGGCTTGCTTTTTTTCTCTACATATAATATCAATTAATAAATTACAATTTTTTTCCCTGATACTGAGATTTTCTGAGTGAAATTTACACAAAGGAGTAAAATGTTTACTTTTTTCAGAAAAAATATTGTGAACAAATTCAGGAATGAAATCTATTAATAAATGAGATTTACTTTTCAATTTAAAATAGGTTTACCAGTCAGTATTTCTATTAAATATTTATGCAATACTCTTTGGTAGAAGAAATATAAATATTCTGAAATAACTTGTGTAGTATTAAAAGATATGATCTATCAACTAACATTTCACATAACATGCTCTTCCCTGTAATGCCTCTACCTTTTTTGAGTCCATCAGCTCTATCTGATCACAATTCATTCCCTACTAAGCCAAACCCTATGGTTTACCACCTTAACTACTCTCTAGGCAGAGCCTTTACTTCCTCTGTTCCCTTCTTCTTCTGTTACTCCAGCTTGGAGAGCTGTAGCTAGGGATAACTCTCACAATTTTACTTGTATACCAGTGCTGCTGAATACAGCTAGAGAACCAGATGACAACAAATTGGTGTAAATACAAATTTACAGGGAACCCTTTTCCATTGGGTCTTCAACACAGCCATTAATCCTTTTACTTGTCTTCAATCATTGTCCTTAGTGAACTATGTCACAACTTTACTTCTCCATGTGATTTTATTTTATCTCCATGGCCCTCATCATCAGCAGGTGGTTACTTTTCCTTCTAAGTAATTAAGATACATAGATTCAGATACTCTTCTACCAATTATTCTCCTCCCCTATATATTTTTAATTTTAAGATGTTATACAATTAATATTTGGAGTAAAGAATATATTCATGTGGTACAAAATCCAGAATCTATAAGCAAAAAGTTTCCCTATATCCTAGGCCTCTATGTTAGCATTTTCTTCTCTTTTGCCTTCTTTGACTACAATATCTAAGTAGGTCTGTCTGCCCTCAACCTAATTATCTTTAATCGCGGCACAATTTATTTGTAATCATATATTTATTTGTTTAGTTGTTTACTGGCTGTCACCACCATTAGACTATAAGTTCCATGAATTCAGGGATCTTGGTCATTTCATTCACTAATATATACTTGTTACTTCAACCTTCTATTCATATACTAATATGTGAGAATGCTTATATAGTAAGCATTCTTTACCTGAATCTCTCTCCTAAGCTCTACTTAGTGTCATCTCCCCTAGATGGTGACAGAGGTAAGTATTCACATTTAATATAACCAGAATTTATTTCCTCCATCTACCTAATTGGCCTAGCCAAAAAAGCCAGGAATCAGCTTCTTTGTTTCCCTCATTCTTCTTTTTCTTTTATATCTAATCTTTCATTCAATTATTTTGATTTGGTCTCCTAAATCTTTTAATCTTTTTCTTCTCCATTCCTTGTTTATACACTGTTTCCATGTTTTCATTTCTCCTAGATTATTGAAGTTTTCAGACTGGTCTCCCTTCAATTTTTCATTTAGAGGAATCCACTTAACTAAGTAAATCATATAATATTTTTCCTGAAAACTCTCTAATGGCTCCCCTGTACCTTTTAGTATAAAGTTTAAACTCCTGTCATAGTATGTAAGGCACATGAGGATTTGTCCTTGCCTGCCTCTCTAACCTCATCTCTTATTATTTAATGGCATCTATCTTATGATCCAGCCATAGCAAACTCCTTGCCTGAGCCTAATCATGTCTTCCTGTGCTATTACTGATGCTTGGATTTTTTTCTTGGATGGGGGAGAATTATCCTTAATCCTTTCCACTTATTCTTCTATCCTCCCACCTCACCCAAATTTGTCTTAAGATAGCTCCTTCAGACTGGCTCAACTTGACACTCCTTCTCTGGGTCCCGACACACTCTGCACACACCTATTACAACATTTATCCCTCATAACTGTTTTATCCTTTGCTAGACTGAAAAACTTGAAAACAAAGATTTTTCTCTTCTCTGTAGCTCCTATTACCCACTTCGGCAACTTTCAACTGTCGTGCTGCAAGAATTTTAAGACATGGAATACCTGACTAGTCAGGGGCACTGACCGCTTTACCCTTACACTGTCAAATAGAAAAATGACAACTACTAACGCAATAGCTGTCTGATAGGAATGAATCACAATACTTATTTTTTGTTATATTAGTATATTAAGTGAAATAAGACAGTCAGAGAAGGACAAATACCATATGATCTCACTTACTGGTATATGTGGAATCTAATGAACAAGATAGAAACAGAGGCATGGTAGATGGAACAGACTGACAGATGGCAGAGGAGAGGAGGGTGGGAGGAACTGGATGAAAGAGGGTGAAGAGATTAGCCAGAGAATATATATTCATAGCCAATGTGGACACAGACAATAGTGTGGTGAAGGCCTGGGACGGGGGATGGGGTGGAGGGACTGGATGGAGGTGGGATGGGTGGTGGTGGTGGAAATCTGTAATAGTGTCAACAATATATATAATCTATATATCACACACAAAAATCCATTGCACTCTGAATGAATCTTTTGTTCTGAATGTAACTTTGATCTTATGAACCTCCTGAAAGGGACTGGGACACTCTAAACATTTCTTTCAAGACTTAAAGCTTGGCTGAAGATACAAAGTGGGTAGTGAATAGAGTACAGGTTAAGAGGTCAGCTTTGAACAGAAGGAAACCTCTTCTGAATCGAGCAAGAGGGAAGCAGAGGTTTGAGTATAGATATATCTGAAGAGAGAGAAAGAATTCCCACACAATGTTATCTTCTCTGTGAAGTGGGAGGTAAGGTTATTTAGGGCTAAGTAAAAGAATTACCCAATCACCTTGAGGGCCACCTGGTAAGTGTCTACTATCCCTTCAATTCCAGCTCAGACTTTTGACTTTCCCTAATGTCTTTTACTTCACCTGGTTTTCTATTAAAACAGTTATCATAAGTTATTGTTTACTAGAGGCCTGGTGTGCACGAAATTCATGTACAGGGTGGGTGGTGTCCCTCAGCCTGGCCTGCACCCTCTCACAATCTGGGACCCCTCAGGGAATGTCAGTTAAAGCCCGATCCCTGCAATGCGGGACTGCTGGCTCCTAACAGCCAGCCTGCCTGCCCGCCTGATTGCCCCTAACCACTGTGCCTCAGCCCCATCAATGTGGCTTCGTCTGGAAGGACTTCTGGAAGATCATTTGGCTGTCTGGTTTAATTAGCATATTTTGCTTTTATTATTATAGATGTGTCTATCGTATCTCCTATACAATCAGCTCTCTGGACAGAGATCCAAAATTCAACTTAAGCAGCTACTCACAATATCTGTGTTAAATGAGAGAAAGACTTTTTTTTTTACATTAAGAAATCCTAAAAGCCTATAGATTTTGCAGTTGCTCTATATACATTATTTTTTCTTGTTTATTCAGATTTCTACTGTGTGATTGACAACGCTCATAAAAGTAGAACTACTTGGTCATCCTAAAAGCCAGAGCTAAAACACAGGGAAATGAGAATAAAACCAATAACTGGGTAGCTCTCCAGCACCCAGATTTCTAGCAGAGGTGATGGCATAGGGATGCCAGAAAAAGGAAGGCTTTCTAACAATTCCTCCATACATATATGTCTTAAAGTTTTAAATCTCAAAATTTAAAAATTTTCTTTAAATATACATTCATATATCACCCCTAACACATATATTTGGAAGAATATGCACCAAAATGTTAACTGTGGTTACCTCTTAAAAATGAACTTTTTGGTGGTTCTTTCATTTGCTTTACTGCATCACCAATAATGAAAATTATTTGTGTAAAGAAAAAATTTTTTTATGTATCACCTCTTTCAAAGTGTTCGAAATTTTACTTTAGTGTACTTAAGATTAATGGAAGTGCAATGGGATTCATTGCTTACAAACAAACAAACAAATAAATATCTCCATGACTATTTTCTTATACCATTGATTTTCATGGTAAAGAAACATCACATTTTCAAACAAGAGAACTCAGACAAGAACACAAGGTAAATTGATAATTGAGAAATATACTAAAACCAGTGTCAGCTTGTGGAACCCAACACCTTCCCATTCATAGGCACCTTCTGAAACAGACAATGGACTGTGCCCAAAATAGGATTAAAAAATTCTTATCGAATGAATTCAGTCATACTGTGCTTCATTAGCACTCAGATCAGAGGAAGAGAGTGTTGAGAGGTGGATGGAAGATGGGTTTTGAGGTTGCAGGGGTCTGGGTTCCAATATAGCTCTTCCACAAACCAGCTGTGACCAGGGCAATAATTCAATTCACTGGACCTTGGTTTCTTCATCTGAAAATCAGAGATGGCAATACCCCAGAGTTGCTATTAGCTTTAAAATCAGCAAATGTGAAGGACCTAGTCCTGTCAATAACAGGTGATTAAAAAAATGCAGTGATAATTAATCCATGGCAGAAGTTATTCTTCTATCACATTAAAAAAATAAATGTACAGAGCTGTATTTAAGCTCAGTTTCCAGCATGGTGGCGAGGTTCTACCAAGAGAACAGGAATGAGAGGTCTGAGAATCTACCTGAGCTTTTCAGATGCTGTCAGCCTTGTCTGACCAAGCAGCGCGGCCGGCCTGTCAGGTACACTTTGCCTGTCCGACATTGCACTTATCGGACCCTCTCAACCCCTCTCGACTTTCTAATTCCCCGGGAGCTTGGAAGCAGGAGAAACGAACAAAGTGGAATCTCGGGGAGAAGCAATGCTTTCCACCTCCGAGCATCTCTGCAGGGTGCTGTCCTCACTTCCTGGTTCTTAGGGGAAGAGATTTCTTAGCCGGGTTCTGGGAACACATCTTCTGGGCGCGGAGAGCCGGGAGCCGGGAGCCGGGTCCAGCTCAGCCCCCGGACGGCCGGGCGAGGCCCTTCTACGCCCGGGGCTCCTCCTCGGGGGCGCCTCACGTTCTGATGCCTAGACACCCACCCAAGTGTTCACGGTGGAGCAAGCTCTGCCCACGCAACCTACTTCCTCTCGAACTTTTCTCACTTGGAAGATAAGGCGACTTGAAACGGCCCCTCAACAACTCGTGGGCAGAGGGTGGGCGGCCGAGGAGCGAGCCTCCGACCACCTGCGGGGAAGGAGGTGCACACAGCCTGAATCCCTTACCTGTCCGGGCGTGGGGACGGAGCCCGACCGCCCGTGCACCGCTGAGCAGGCGGAGGAGGAGCCAGCGCACTGGAAAGGGGCGAGGCGGGGCGAGGCGGGGCGGGGCGGGGCGGGGCGGGTCCGATCCTTTAGTCCCCGCCCCCGGCTCCATTCCGTCCCGCCCTCCCCTGCCTTTCCGAGCCTTCAGGCGGCTCCGCAAAGTGAGAAATTCTAGGTCTCGCGTGAGGCGCTACTTTAAGTGGGGGCCTGCCCCTTTAAATACGCCACTGTCGGAGCCTGCCCCTTTAAATACGCCACTGTCGGAGGCTAAGTATTTTGTCTTCCGGCGCGCGCACTGGGTTGCGCGGGTGGATGCCTTTACCTGTACGTGAGGTAGACGGAGGTCTAGCTCCGTGCGCGATCCCGGGCTAGTGTTTGGGACGATGACAGGGTTGGCATTGGGGGTCCCTACTCTTGATCCCCAAGAGGAGGCGACTTCGGCTAGTATCTCGCCTTGGGGCAGGCGGGGGTGGGAGGGAGAGAAGTAAGGAGAGGTGCCGGCGGTGTCTGGGGTACCTTCGGACGCGCCCGAAGGCCAGGGCGCCGAAGACAGCAGCCCCGTGGCTCGGCGACAGCAGTAGGAAGTAGGAGTGAGCTCAGCCGAGCTTTGGCGTTCGGTGAAGTAAGCAGGAGGGCAAAGGCGCTCCCTTCCTCTATTTCTATCTTTTTGCCGGAATCTGCCCTCCACCGCAGCTTCTCTACTATGTGTGTGTCGAACTAGCCTCTCCTCTCCACCCCGCACCCTCACCAGCAAATCTAGCCCAGGAGCATTTCGCATTGGTGCACAACTCCACGTGGATCCACTCTTTTGCTTGGTTGTATTTCCCTCCTCGAAACGTTCTCCCCAAGTTCTAGCTTAGACCGTTTCCTTCCTTTTGCTGGGGAAAGAGTGTAGCAGTATTCTTTTCAAGGCCAGTCTTACCGCTGTGCTCTGGGTTACATTGCTTTCCAGCCCTTCTAAGTCTTCGTCAGGTGTGTCTTGCTCAGTGCCTCCAGTCGTCTAAAACATCTTTGGGGGGATCGTGTCATTTTCCCACCCAAACGTCCCCAGGGGCCATCCTTAGACCACTCAGTGGATTCTAAGGCCTTGACGGGGCCTCAAGGGTCTTCCATGGTTTGTCACGAATCCAACTGTCTTTTCCAGACCTGGGCTAGAAAACGTTTTCTCCTACTGCTCTGTACGTGGCTGTCCAGTGTTTTCTAGCACGTAGCATATTTTGTTTTACATTGCTTATGATACTACTTGGCAACATCTCTATTGCTTGGACGATTTTGAGGACTTAGATGGCCACTTCTTGCATTCTGCACTTACTGATTTATCATAGGCAGACTTGCTCTTTCTTCCTCTTCGGTCTTGCAGTTCTTATTTTGTACTCGTTTCATTCATCCAACAATCACCATCGATTGCTTGCCTGCATGTGCTTGACAGTGTTCAGAATATGAGATAATCAGTGAATAAAGGCAGACAAGGTTCTTGTTCTTATGGATTGTAAGGGTTAAAGATTAATTAAATAAATCCTGCAAACATTTATTTTGGTTATCTGCAACTTTTCTTTCTGATAACTAACTGAAGAAACATTTCTTTTGTAGGTATTGTTATTTAAGAATGGAAGAGGATACAGATTTTAGAATAAGGTTTAGTTCTTTGTGTTTCATTACTGATCATGTTGGATTTCATGGCACCATAAAAAGCTCACCAAGTGACTTTGTTGTTATTGAGATTGATGAACGGGGACAGTTAGTTAATAAGGCCACTAATGAACCTACTTACAAGATGAGTAAAGTACTGCCTGAGCCAAATAATTTTGCCAAAAAAACAAAACTAGGATTTCAAAATCTAGTCCTTGAAGAGGAAAGTAACCAGAAAGCCAATATATTGGTCCAGTGCTCCGATGATGACCAGAATCATCAGTCTGGTTCAGAAAAGGAAGATACTAGCAATGATAGAACTTCCAAAGCTGAAGAAGAAAAAACTTATGCCTTAGGCTCTTTGTTGGATGAAAAAACTAATGAACTATTGAATCAGTTTGCCTGTGATATAAAAGAGAAATGGAATTCTAAAAGTGAGCTAACTGGACCATCTCTTGAATTCTCACTGGGCAAAATCCTTGACAAAAACCAGAGGGCTATTTTGCATAGTGCTATTCGGCAGAAGTTTCCTTTTTTAATCACTGTAGGGAAAAACAGTGAAATTGTTGTAAAACCAAATCTTGAGTATAAAGAACTCTGTCACTTGGTATCTGAAGAAGAAGCATTTGACTTTTTTAAATACTTGGATGCAAAGAAAGAAAATTCCAAATTTACCTTTAAACCTGATACAAACAAAGACCACAGAAAAGCTGTTCACCATTTTGTCAACAAAAAGTTTGGAAATCTTGTGGAAACCAAATCTTTTCCTGAAGCTAATTACAATGCTGGTAACCCAAATACAGTGATAACGGTAAGATTTCGTGAAAAAGCACACAAGCACAGGAAAAGGTCTGTTGAATGCCAGGAAAGAAAAGTTATTTACACAGGTAATTTAATAAATTATTACCATTTTCTTTGATAAGTTTAATTAAAGTTGTGACAGTAAAAAAATAAAACAAAACAGTGAAAACAATAATTCAAATGAGTTGAATGGACTTGTCCAGAGGGATATTGTAAAAAATATATGAGCCTGTTTTTAATGGGCAATAATAACTTTCAAATTACACTAATTGTAGAAATTAACCCTATTGATGATAGTGTGGTTAACACGGACATTTATAGTTAAAAGTCTCAAATATATAAGATATTTTGTATATAGTTAGTTTTATTGGAGTAAATTCTTTTAAAAATATATTTTTATCGATTTCAGAGAGGAAGGGAGAGGGAGAGACAGAAACATAAATGATGAGGGAGAATCATTGATTGGCTGCCTCTTGCATGCCCACACAACCTGGGCACGTGCCCCTGACTAGAATCGAATCTGGGGCCCCTCAGTCCACAGGCCAATACTCTATGTACTAAGCCAGACTAGTTAGGGCTGGCATACATTTTGATATAATATTTTGGAAGTTAGCTTAATTAAAATGAAGTATTTGTATGGTGGGCAAAATAAAGAGAATATTTTGTATTCTAAGACAGTTGAACCTCACCACCCTGAAAACTTTTAAGGAGCTCCTTCCTTTGGCTCTGTCAATCTTTTAGAGAAGAGGTTCTCAAATGTTAGCATCTGCTATAATTACCAAAAGAGCTTCTTAAAACAGATTTCTGAGTCCTATTCTCAGAGTTTATGATTTAGAAAATGTGGTGCTTTTTCTGCTGGTCTGGGAACCACATTTTGAGAATTGCTGTTTTAGGGGCTATATTCAGTTCCTAGGATGGGATGGAATTGATGAAATCTCACTCCATAAGTTTGGCCGACCATGTTTAATTGGCCTATATCCTCCATGAGGGATGGGAGATGTTTCATATGGTCATGTTTTATAAATTTATATAGAAAAGTATTTAAGATAAAATATTAACCCAAATTTGCTCAGATGTTTGTGACACAGAAATAAGATTGTACTTTATAGGGAAGCTGTGGTGTAAATGAAAAGAGTTTGGATCTTGGAACTATGTGGGTTTTATTTTACATTATGATTTTATTTTATAAAAATATTTATGAACTTTTTAATATCTTCAAGACTTACTTTCTACATACAAATGTAAAAAATTGAGAAAATAATACCATGGGAAAGTTACTTAATTCCTAACTTTTGGTTGTACTTTAAAAATGGAGTAATAGTAAAGTATAATTCACACTGATATTAGAGGAAATAATTAATGAAAAATTTTAATGCGTAGTAGTTACTCAAATGTTGGTGTCTTCTCTCCTGAAAATTTCTGTCTGGTTGTATGACTCGTCTTTTCCATGAAAAAACTGTTAGGATAGGACTTGACACAGAGGGCATGCAATAAATGCTAACAGATAAATCTATTTAGAAAGGAAAACAAAACTAGTTTTATACGTAGGGGGAGGAATTGCTTATAGTGATTTAAGCATTTATAGATTTTTATTTTTTGAAATTCTAAATGTATTTGAGTTAAACCAAAAAAATTGTGAAAACTTTGTGCATGTTGGTTTACATTAGTTTTACAAAAACTATGAATAACTGGAGGGATCTGTTAAAGAGAAGAATTAATGGTTCACCAGAGGATAGTATGAAGATAACCAGTACACCTACAAGTCTAAGAACAAAGAAAAAGAGATAAACATTCCTTATCCCAAATTTTGTAACAACAAAACTAGCTCCTATTTTTAAAAATTCCTTTAATAAGTAGTCCTATTAAAAAAATAGGACTTTGAAGCACTTTGAAAAAAACTTCATTTTTTGGCCCAGCCATTGTGACTCAGTGGTTGAGCATCAACCTATGAACCAAGAGGTCCCTGGTTCAATTCCCAGTCAGGGCACATGCCTGCGTTGCAGGTGCAATCTCCAGTCAGGATGTGCAGGAGACAGCTGATTTATGTTTCTCTCTCATTGATGTTTGCATCTCTATCCCTCTCTAAAAATTCAATAAAAACATTTTAAAAGTTTTATTTTTTAATTATTGTAAAATATATGTAACATATAATTTACCGTTTTAACCATTTTAAAGTCTACAGTTCAGTGGCATTAAGTACATTCATATTGTTGCACAACCATCCCCACCATTCATCTTCAGATCTTTTTCGTCTTTTCAAACCGAAATTTTATTCTCATTAACTCTTTATTCACCTCTACTCTCTAGCCACTAGCAACCACCATTGTGCTTTTTGTATATATGAATTTGAATACTTTAGCTATCTTTGTAAGTGGAATTATACAATAGTATTTGTCCTTTTGTGATTGACTTATTTCACTTAGATTAAGGTCCTGAAAGTTCATCCACATTATACATCTGTTGGAATTTTTTTCTTTTTAAGGCTGATAATCTTCCATTATATGAAGATAACCCATTTTGTTTACCCATTCATCTGCAAATGGATATGGGTTGCTTTTATCTTGGCTGTATTAAGTGTCGTGATACAGATAATGGCAGTTTGTGGAGACATGTAAAATTAAGCAATCATCTCCTTTTAGAGTTCATTTATTCATTGATTCAACAAATATTTGAATACTTACTATGTGTTAAGTGAGGGTATAATCTATACTAATAAAAGGATAATATGCTAATTAGAATGGGAGACCTTCGGACATCCTTCCAGACAAAGCCACGGTGGCGGTGGCGGGGCTGAGGCAGAGGTGGTTAGGGGCGATCAGGCCAGGAGGGGAGGGCTGTCGAGGACAAGCAGGCCAGCTGGGGAGGGCAGTTGGGGGTGAGCAGGCTGGCAGGGGGGCAGTTGGGAACGAGCAGGCTGGTATGGGGGACGGGGGCAAGCTGGCTGACGGGAGACAGTTGTGGGTGAGGAGGCTGGCAGGGGGGCAGTTGAGGGCAGGCAGAGTGGTTAGGGGTGATTAGGCAAGCAGGCAGATGAGTGGTTAGGAGCCAGTGGTCCCGGATTGCAAGAGGGATCCCAGATTGGAGAGGGTGCAGGCCAGGCTGAGGGACTTGCCCTCCCCGCGCGCCCCCACTCCCCCCACCATGCACAGATTCTCTGCACCAGGCCACTAGTCTTATATAATCTTATATAATAAAAGATTAATATGCAAATCAACCAAACGGAGGAATGACTGGTCACTGTGACACGCACTGACCACCAGGGGGCAGACCTCAATGCAGGAATGGGAGTGGCACATGTGAGGACTGAAAAGGGAGAATGGGCCTAATATGAATGCCAAACTAAGAAATTTGAATTTTTTTTCCTGTAAATCTTTAATGAGCCAATTGGCATTTTTAAAAAATATATATTTTATTGATTTTTTACAGAGCAGAAGGGAGAGGGATAGAAAGTCAGAAACATCGATGAGAGAGAAACATCGATCAGCCGCCTCTTGTACTGGGGATGTGCCCGCAGCCAAGGTACATGCCCTCGACCGGAATCGAACCCGGGACCCTTCAGTCCGCAGTCCGACGCTCTACCACTGAGCCAAACTGGTCTTGGCCCAATTGGCATTTTAAAAATGACCACTGAAATCTATGACACTGATTTTATATTTTTATTAAAAAATACTTCTATATTATGATTTGATTCAATATATTAATGTTAGTCTGCTAAGAATGTACTTAATGTATGGTAGCTGCCTTTTTTGTAACCTCGGATATTTTTTTTTCAGCCTTTACCCTACAAAAAGAAAATCTAGAAATGTTTGAAGCAATTGGTTTTTTAGCTGTCATACTTGGTGTGATTCCTTCAGATTTTAGTTACGCAGGCCTTAAAGACAAGAAAGCCATCACCTATCAAGCAATGGTTGTTAGAAAAGTGACTCCAGAGAGGTAATAAGACATTACTTGATAAGAGATAACTTTTTTCTGATTGCATCAAATAAGAAAATATAGGATTAAACTCTGAATAATTCTAGGAGCATATTAACCTCATTAATGTTAATTGATTGAGTATAGACTTACTGATCAACACATTCCACATTGATAATATAATTATTTTCTATATAGTTTTCTAGTAAATTTACATTGCAAATATAGGTAATTTTACCATAGAAACTCTCAGAAGTGGCTGATTTTAAGTGACCAAATTGTTTCTAAACATCCTGTTCTATATTCAAATATGCATTTATATTCAGAACAGTGTCTTAAAAATCTTTTTTTCCTAATTGCTATAATACTTTTATACTTTTATTGATATACTTCATTATATTTAAAATAAATCTAAATAGAAAGTAAAGTATTGAAATTTAGCCTCTTTTGAGCTCAATTGATTATTAAAAGTATTTTTTGGTAATTATCAAAGAAAGACATGTTCATTGTATATTCAGAAAGTAGAAAAAATGCTATATAAAAAAGAAAAGTCAGAAAGAACTACAGTAATATTTTGATCTGTTTCCTTCCATGCATTTTTCAGAGACTATTCTACAGACACACATTGCAGAAAGACTATTTATATGTGTGAAAATTATATCGTATTTGCAATTTATATTTTACTTATAAAATTAAGATTTTTTAAAGAAAATTTATGTCATGAAACATTTCAATTTTTTTTCCATTATTTAGGCTAACTTAACTTTCTCCTAATTTTGGAAATAGAAATTTGTTTCAATATTTCACTGTAAATAATACTGAGATTAATACTATTGTATTTAAATCTGTGCCTTGTAGCTACTTTTCAAAAAGTTGATCATTGAGCCAAAATTGAACTCAATTTGAGATAACAATAGATGTGTTAATCCTTAGTCATAAGATGTTTTAAGTAGGCATATTTGCAGGAAAAAATGCTTCTAAGCTCTAATATGAGGGACCCAAAAAAGTGTATAATTTTGTTTTTATGATCAAAAGTGCAGTATAGGAAAGAGAGAAGGATGTTAGATGTTAAAAGGTATTTGATGTTAAATGCTGGTTTTTAATTACCCAAAGACAAGTATTATTGGTTCCTAGGAGAGAGTTCTTTGATTTGGCTTATGGGTGTGGAGTTTTAATGACCTGTCAAGTAATAATAAGGTTTTAGACAATGCAGAAAATTTGAAGCTATATTTGGAGAGGTAGTAAGCTAAACAGTTTGTCTAATAAAACAGATAGTTTAAGAATAAGGACAAAAGTAAATATGAATGTACAGAACAATTGACATCAGTTCTTACATGACATTAAAAGTTATGCAAATAGTTGGAATCTATTCTTTAGATTTTGGGGAAGAATGGAGAGTTTGAGTTCAGAGCACAGTTTTGGGGAAATCCTCTGGTGCTAGTAGTTTTTCTTAGTAATGTTGGAGGAAGAGAGACAGGGGGAAAGGAACAAAATTTAGAAGAACAAAAGAACAGTTAAGAAATTATATCACTTGAACTAAAAAGTCAAAAAGTCTACATGGATTGAGTTCATAACATTAGGAATATATGTCACAGTTCTTAAAATCACTGATTAACATAATCCTGTAACAGTGGTCGGCAAACTCATTAGTCAACAGAGACAAATATCAACAGTACAACGATTGAAATTTCTTTTGAGAGCCAAATTTTTTAAACTTCTTCTAACGCCACTTCTTCTAAATAGACACGCCCAGGCCATGGGATTTTGTGGAAGAGCCACACTCAAAGAGCCAAAGAGCCACATGTGGCTCATGAGCCGCAGTTTGCCGACCACTGTCCTATAATAATGGGGTTTTAGTATATATTTGTTGAATTAATATTAACTTTGGAAGATGGAAAAAATTTTTGTTTTAGTATTGTGATATAAGTCATTACCTGGCAACTGTCATTCAAAACTTATAATATTTTTTAAATGTAAGATTTAACTGAGTCTATATGATTTATCATTTATAGGTTGAAAGATATTGAAAAAGAAATTAAAAAGAAAAGAATGAATGTGTTTAATATTCGGTCTGTAGATGATTCCCTTAGACTTGGTCAGCTCAAAGGAAATCACTTTGATATTGTCATCAGAAATTTAAAAAATAAAATAAATGATTCTGCAAACCTGAGAGAGAGAATTTTGGAGGCAATAGAAAATGTTAAGGTAAGAAAATTCAATTTTAAAAGAATACTATAGGAAATTTTTGATAGTCCCCCTATTTACATTGAAGTAAGAAGATAAACTTTCTTTTTTACCTTTTCTTTTTATTTACATGTATAGTTTTTTTATTGATTAGAGAGAGATTTATTGTTCCACTTACTTATGTATGCATTGATTGCTTCTTGTATATTCCCTGATCAGATATCGAATGCACAACCTTTGCATATGCTACGATGCACTAACCAACCAAGCTATCTGACCAGGGCCTGTATAATTCTGTTTTTAAATGATATTTAGGGCCATTTGGCTTATTTTAAAAATTTCTTCTTAGTACATTTTTATATTAAACAACAACTTTAATATAATTAAAAAAATAAAATGTGTAAAGTTTCCCAGAAATGGGGGAAAAATTAAAGCTATCTGTATAAGAAAAACGTTTTTCAGCATCTGCCATATAGGGTAATATTTTAGGGAAAGGAATTAATGTTTTTGGAAACTTTGTTTAGTAATTCTTTTCAGAAATCTTTGGTGATTTGGAAAATAATCTCTTGGAATTATAGTTTTGTTTTTTCCTTTTCAATCTAATTTTGAATTTTGTTTCAATGTACCATATACCAATGACATGATATACATTATATTATGTCTTACAGTAAAAAATTACTTAACATATATTTTAAATGACATTTGCCAGGCATTTAAATATACGTATACAACCATAGCCTTCAATCAGATTATCTGTACTATGGATCAGCAAATTTTTTTCTATAAAGATCCAGTAATGCATATTTTTTTTACTTTGTAGGCATATGGTCTCTGTTGCAACTACTCTGTTACTATTGTGTGGAACCAGCCATAGACAATATATAAATGATTGAACATAGCCATGGTCCAATAAAAATTTATTTACGAAAACAGATGTTGGGCCAGATTTTACTTGTCGGTAGTCAGTAGTTTACCAAGTCCTGATCTAGAACTGTAATTCTCAACCTGCAGAGCTTAAAAAATTCTCAGCAATGAATCTTTACCCCCCTAAACTAATTAAATAAGAACACTTGGGGATGCAGTTTAGGCATTAGTATTTTTATTTTTTATTTTACTTTATTTTTTATTTTTTGGAACTTATTTATTTATTTTTATTGTTCAGTTTATTAATTACATTGTTTCCCCTTTTTTATCCCCCTATATCTTCCCTCCACCCTGTACCTATCCCACCCTCGGCCCTCACCTCCCCCTCCCCAATGTCCTCTCCCATTTTTGCAAGATTTTTGTCCAATCTCTTGCTGTACTTCCAACAACACTTTTCTCCCCAAGAATTGTCAGTCCATTCCCTCTCTATTCCCATGTTTCTGTTATAGTCACCAGTTTATCTTGTTCATCAGCCTATCAGTTCACTTGATTTTTATGTTCATTTGTTGATAGATGTGTATTTGTTGTTCATAATTTATATTTTTACCTTTTTCTTCTTCCTCTTCTTAAAGAATATCTTTCAGCATTTCATATAATACTGGTTTGGTGGTGATGAACTCCTTTAGCTTTTTCTTATCTGAGAAGCACTTTATCTGATCCTCAATTCTGAATGATAGCTTTGCTGGATAGAGTAATCTTGGTTGTAGATTCTTGCTCTTCATTATTTTGAATATTTCTTGCCACTCGCTTCTGGCCTGCATCATTTCTGTTGAGAAATCCGCTGACAATCGTATGGGTGCTCCCCTATAGGTAACCAACTGTTTTTCTCTTGCTGCTTTTAATATTCTCTCTTTATCTTTTGCTCTTGGCATTTTAATTATGATATGTCTTGGTGTGGTCCTCTTTAGATTCCTATATTTTGGGGTTCTGTGTACTTCTTGGGCTTTTAAGTCAGTTTCTTTCACCAGGTGGGGAAAGTTTTCAGTCACTATTTTTTCAAGTAGGTTTTCATTAACTTGCTCTTTCTCTTTTTCTGGCACCCCAATAATTCGGATGTTGGCTTGCTTGAGGTTGTCCCAGAGGCCCCTTACGCTATCTTCAATTATCTGAATTCTTTTTGTTTCTTGCTTTTCCAGCTGAGTGGATTTTGGTTCTTTGTATTTCAAATCTTTGACTTGGTTCTTGTGGCCCTCTGGACTGCTCTCAGGACTTTGTGTAATATTTTTTATTTCAGTCTGTGTATGCTTGATTTCTAGTTGGTCCTTTTTTTTATCTGTGAGGGTCTGGTTCGTATCCTCAGAGGTCTTGTTCATTTCCCTGAGGGTCTCATTCATTTGCTTGTAAGTATCATTCATCTCCTTGTAATTCTCATTCATTTGCTGGTTGGTCTTGTTTATTTCCTGGTAATTCTCATTAAGTTGATCGGCCTTTTGTAGGAGCCTCTTGAAAAGCCTTATAACTGTGGTTTTGAACTCTATGTCTTGTCGTCTTTTCTCCTCCATTTCTTTCACACCTGATTTCTTTCCATGTCTCTGCATGGTGGCTGCTTTATGTGGTGGATATCCTCAAAGGGACAGTGGCTCAGTCTCCCCAGTTACCTGAGGTGGGTACTCTTACTGCATTCCTTTATGGGTTGTATTCAGTGTTTTTGAATTTAAACCCAGCTTTTTGTTGTTAGCCCTAGGAGGGTTTGACCTCCAGGCCAATTGGCTGTGAAGGGAGACTGTGTTCAGGTTGGATGGGCGGAGTCTCTGGGCTGCGTGGCAGCGGCAGTGGCAGCGGCAGCGGCAGCTGGGTCCTATGCAGCACTCGCGCGTGCGGGTCTCTGTTGGATGGGGATGGCTGCAGACACCTCCAAGAGAAAGCCGCTAGTCTCTTCCTCTTGCCAGACAACTCTGCCTTTCCCAAATGTGCCTGCACACCAAAAGTCTAGCCCAGGGCTGTAAAATAGATGGTTTCCGGAACCAGGAGACAAGTTTCCAGGGGGCAAGTCGCGGGTTTGCGCGACCCTTGGGACTAGGAGCCTCTGCCGCGCCCCGCTTCCAGGGTGCGTCCCCCGGACCTCGGACCTCGCCCAGTTCTGGGGAATCTGTGCAGGGGGACTTCTTGTACCCCGGATCTCGGACCTCGCCCAGCTCGGGAAATCTGGGCAGTGAGACGCCTCCGCCCTTCCTCGTAGGAGAAATCCGGACGGTCCCTGCTCCAGCCCCAGCCCACGCGCGCGCGACCAGGGCGGCTCCTAATCTGTTTCCGTCTGAAAGGCTGCGCTCCCGCCGGTCCTGAGTCTGTGTCCCACCTTTGCTCCTATTAGTGGAGTTTACATTCAGCCAGCTTTCTGGCGATTCTGGGTGCTTGTCTGTTCTGCTGTTATGTTGTATTTCTTAAATCGTTGCGCGGGGCAGAACAATAGGTGTTTGCTTATGTCGCCATCTTGGTGTTCCTCCCTGGAACTTTTTGATTATTATCAGAGGTATATTTCTTTGGTCTAGGCATTAGTATTTTTAAAAATAACTTCCTAAATGAGTGTACTTTGTAGCTAATATTGAGAAAAACTAATCTAAGTTTCTGACCACAAAGACCTTTTTATACAATTTTATGCCTCCTCTCTAGGAAAATAAAAACTGATTTTAATCAATATTATGCCTTATAGTCAGGAAAATATCCTCCAATTAAAGATTTTAAATCCAGCACATTCACGTGTGTATAGGAGTTCTCTTAATTTATACTCTATAAATTAAGTTTTGTTATTGGAGGAGCCACCAGAGTCTGAGGAGGCTCTCTCTTTCTCTCTCTCTCTCTCTCTCTCTCTCTCTCTCTCTCTCCTCTCTCCCTCTCTCCCTCCCTCCCTTATCTTCAGACTAGTGACAGAAAGCAGTGTTGAACAAAGCAAATTAATTTATTAAGGAAACAAAGCAATTTAATTTATAAAGCACAAATGGGCAACTCAGCTAGTCTGAGTGACCTGCCTGGTGAGGGTTCAAGGGTTTTATACAGGGTGTTCCCTTCAAAATGTATACATACTTTAACAGCTGATAGCTCTAGCTTCTATTACATTTTGAAAATGAAAAGTATTTTAATAAATATTATATATAGTATTTATTAAATACTATATATATATATATAGTATTTATTAAAATACTGGTGTATGTATTTTGGGGGGACATCCTGTAGTTTTTCCTTTATAGGTTTCAAGGTTCCCCTGCCAGATATTTGGGCAGTAGACTAAGTCTCAAGGTCCCTCTTTACATAGTTGTGGCTTTTTCCAGAATGTATGAGAATATCTGGTGATTTTATCTTGGCAAGTCCCAAGACTGCTGACTTCTTTGTTCAGTGGGTGAGAGAAACCCCATTTCCCCCCACTTTCCCCTCCTCCAGCCCTAGCAACTATCTATTCTGCCTAATATTTTTTTCCTTTTTTTTTCTAGACCTACCTAAAATCCTTTCCCCCCCTGAAGCACTGTTATTAAAATGATATTTCTTATAAAAGTAAAGAGGAGCTATATTGTGATTTATAAGAAATTTATATTTGGTCATTCATATGACCAAAATATATTTTTCAGTAATATATTTGGTCTTCATCCACAGTTTCTGGCTCACAGCTTCCCAAACCCTTGGAATTTCCTAAGTGTTGAGAGTGATAGAGTTGTCTTTTGTTGGTTAATGATGTGATTTTTATAAAGAACCTAAGGATGGGGGCTGGTTTCATATGGAGCTAACTTTGTGATTACAGGTTGTAACATTTATTTATTTATTTATTTATAAATATATTTTACTGATTTTTTACAGAGAGGAAGGGAGAGGGATAGAGAGTTAGAAACATCGATGAAAGAGAAAGATCGATCAGCTGCCTCCTGTACATCTTCTACTGGGGATGTGCCCGCAACCAAGGTACATGCCCTTGACCGGAATCGAACCTGGGACCCTTCAGTCCCCAGGCTAATGCTCTATCCACTGAGCGAAACTGGTCAGAGCAGGGTTGTAACTTTTAGTACTACCCCCTGAATTGGTAGGGGATAGAGGCTGACAGTGGAATCAATTGTCAGTAGCCAATGATTTAATTAATCATTCCTCTGTAATGAAACCTCCATAAAAACTCAAAAGAACCCAAAAGAAGGGTTCATTCAGAGAGCTTCTGGATTGGGGAACTCCGGTTGAATGTCTAGGGAAATTGGTCCACCTGGAGAGGGCATAGAAACTGCATCGCTTCCTGCGTAGGTTCCATGCATCTCTTCCATCTGGCTACACCTGGGTCACATAATTCTGAGTTTATAATAAACTGGGGATCTGGTCATTAAGATGTTTCTGTGAGTCTGTAGGCCTCTCTAGAAAGTTAGTGGAACCCGAGGTTGGGGTCTTGGGAACTTCTAATTTAAAGCAAACTGGTCAGAAGTACAGGTAACAACTTGAACTATCAGCTGGTGACTGAAGTCCAAGGAGTGTTTGCTATAACCTTCAGTTCACAGCAGGCCATCAGAAGCACATGTGCAGCCTGGATTTGTGACTGAACTGGCTTCTGAAGGTGGTGGGAGTGAGGCAGTCTTGTACCACTGATCACATAAGCTGTAGCATCTGATGCTATATCTTAGTAGAAAGATTGTTAGAATTGAGTGAAATGGTGGGGCACCCAACTGATGTTAGAGAATTGCTTGTTGGTATGGGAACTCCCTCTGCACATTGAAATTGGATGCTCAGAACACCAGAAGAGGGGCCTGAACTCTGATAGCATTTATTGCCTGTCTCATTTGGTACTTATGGATATATAACTGCTGATTATAAAAATCCCCAATTGGAATAATCCTACCATTAGCCAACTTTCCTTTAGTTCTCTTAATAAGCAAAAGGAATTGAGAAGCCCTGAAAATAAGAAGTCTTTGAAGTTTTATTTTAGAAGTTCATGTCTCTGATTGCTATTAACCTTGTTATTTCTAACCCTAAGTAATTAGAAGAGGTAGTTAAAATTCTTCTGGCTATTCTATGACATTATCCTTTTTTTTCTCTTCCAAATTTGAAATAGTTAAAATGTTAACTATGAGATTTAATACAGGGAGTACTTATTTCATCTGCAATTGATTTTCATGAATAGCATTAGGTAAAGGTGCCTTTTGTACCATGCCAATAACAAATTGTCTTAGCATCTTTATTGAACAGTCCTGGAGTTGGTGCTCAATAATAATTGTTGAATGAATAAATATATACTTCTTTCATAAAGTGAATGTGGAAGACTCTTTCAAGAAACCATCTGGCCTGGTGTTTTCTTTCTGAGAATACAGGCAGCCCTCAGGTTACATTGGACTCATGGTTACATCACCATCTCCCATTTATTTATATATATAAAAAAAAGTTCTGTCATTTCGACGTATGTACATATGTGCTTTATGTTTTTTATTATTTATCACAAGTAAAGGTCAGGAATTGTTATCTTTCTTTTAAATTTTTTTCTTTTTTTACTGTTTCACTTTATTACTGCTGTGTCTGTGCTCCATGTGAGTGACGTAGGTGCTTATGTAGGTGGGTTCCGACTTACGGTGAAAATTGCATTGCGTTGCCCCGTAAGAACAGATCTCCGACGTAACCCGAGGACCTACTGTATATTTAACTACTGACCAATGCCTTTAAATGGTTGCAGTAATAAATTACAATTTTCTATTCTTGGTGAAGTGACTCCATGTCATTGTCTTGGCCCAGTCTGTCAGAAACTGAGATGACTGAAAGATGAACTAGGTTTGAAAATAAATCTGTTTCTTATTCCAAACATGTCCAGACAGCAGAATCTCAAATTCAGAAAGAGCTCAGGGCAAAGATCAGATATAATGCTAGGTAACTAATTCATCCCAGCTTTCCCAGAAATTGCCCCATTTTAGCAACAAAAGTTCCACATCCCAGGGAACCCCTCAATAATGTTAGTAAAAAGCTAACATTTTAAAAGCTTTTTCACTCAATTTATTTTCTAACTTTTAATCATTTATTTTTCTCCTTTTTATTCTTTAACTCTATAGCATCTCTCAGACCATTTGGTCCCCATTTGTATATTACTGATTACAGGATTCTTTATTAAAATAAATATGAAGAGGAAGACTTGATTACATATTCTGATGAAATAATTGTATTTATTTGTCTTAGTTCAGTGCTATAACAAAGAACCCTGAACCGGGTGACTTTTAAACAACAAAACATTATTTCTCATAGTTCTGGAAGCTGGGAGCATGAAGTTACAGTGCCAACATGGTTTTCTCATTGTTTTCTCACATGGCAGAAAGAAGAGTAAGCTAGCTTCCTGGCCTTTCCTTAAAATGGCACTAATCCTATTCATGAGGGCTTTATCTTCATGACCTAATTATCTCCCCAAGCCCCACCTCCACATACCAACACATTGGAGGGTAGGATTTCAGCATATGACTTTGAGGGGGGGGGGGTCGTCACAAGCATGCAGTCCCTACCAACCCTACCAATATACTTTTAATTAATTGATTTTTTTCTATTCATAGCATAAAGGGTTTGTGAATTATTATGGACCACAGAGATTTGGGATGGGAAGGAAAGTTCACACAGATCAAATTGGATTGGCTTTGCTGAAGAGTGAAATGGTATGTATCTTAAAAATATGATCTTTTCTGTTTTCACAGTTCCACTTACTCATAAGCTGTGGGTGTTTTTCTCTCTTTTCCACGTCCAGCGTGGAGAGAGAGATTGGGTCCAGTTTCTGAGTAGAGGAGCTGGGGATTAACAAATAAAAGTATAGAAGACAAAGATGTGGTAATATAGAAAAAGTAGCTGGGGTCCAGGTGGGATGTCTGTTCTCTCTGATGGAGAGACAGCATGTGACACCCAAACAGCAGCAGTTTATTTATATTCCAAAAATACAAATGTGCTAGAAACCAATCCCTGTCTCACTAATAGGAAGATGTGGATAGGAAGCCCGGAAGGCTGGTAAACAACCTTAATTGCTCTGAAAGGTCAGAGCTAAAACATTGTTAAATAAAGCAGCTTCTACCTCTCTTTGGTTTTTGTATATTTCTGTCATTGGAATTTCCTGGCTAAGGGCTATGAGCAGATCCCATAGTTTTAACAAAAGGGATAGCCAGGCGCCTTGGATTTAGCCCACAAACAGTTAAGGAATGCTCAAGGTGTCTTGCCTGGGGCTTCCCCCACAATAAGCCAGCAAATACACATGTATACACACACACATGTATATACACACACACACATATGTGTGTGTGTGTGTGTGTGTGTGTGTGTGTATATATAATATTCTACATCACTGAACATATGTTGAGCAGCTACTATATTCTTGGCATCATACTATAAGAAAGCCAACTGTATGCCATGTGCAATATTGTTTGAGACTTAACAGAGAATTGACCAACGCTCACCAAATTTTAAGTGAACTGAATAAGAGATTTAGAGTAAAGTAATACCCAATAATTTTAGAAATCTGGTATCTATATGAATAAAAGGGTAATACGCTAATTAGACTGGGAGACCTTCTGGGAGACCTTCTGGGCAAAGACATGGTGGTGGGGCTGAGGCAGAGGCTGTTAGGACTGAGCAGGCCAGCTGGAAGGGCAGTTGGAGGCAATCAGGCTGGTGGGGGGGCAGTTGGGGGAGAGCAGGCCGGTGAGGAGGGTAATTGGGGTTGAACAAGCCGAAAAGGGAGGGCAGTTGGGGGCAAGCAGGCCAGCAGGAGGGGTGGTTGGGGGTGAGCAGGAAGGCAGGGGGTCCAGTTGGGGGTGAGCAGGTCAGCGGGGCGGGGGGGGGGGAGAGGGTGGCAGTTGGGGACAATCAGGCCAGCAGAGGGGGCAGTTAGGGATGATCAGACTGGAAGCAGGGGAAGTTGGGGGTGATCAGGCCTACAGACAGGCAGAAACATTAAGGGCAATCAGGCAGGCAGATGAGCGGTTAGCAGCCAGCGGTCCTGGATTGTGAGAGGGACGTCTGACTGCCAGTTTAGGCTCGATCCTAGGGATCGGGCCTAAACTGGCAGTCGGACATCTCCTAAAGGGTCCCAGATTGGAGAGGGTGCAGGCCGGGCTGAATTTCATCCACCAGGCCACTAGTCAGATTATATAAGATAGGAATTCACCCAAAGCTAGAGACTAAAAAGGGGATAACAGATTTGAAAAATTATCTGATTAGTTTCTAATGAAACTATAAATGAAGGTCACATATAAGAGGTAACAATTATTAAAATTATATACACATTTAAAGTGTATATTTTATATATATATACACATAGTTTTACACTGAGTGAAGTGCACATAATATGAAAAACCTACAAATCTATAAAAATTATATACTTGCACAAATGCAAGATTATTTATATGATAGTAGCATACTCATTTGTGTTATAGTATGTTTTCTTGAGTGGAAAAGAAAAGAATAGTAACAGCACTTGTGAGAATCATTGTGCATGTGAATATTATCTTGTATGTGGAAATATGGTTGACAGTTAATGATACAGACCACATCTGCAAATTTGCAGTCAGTATTGCTACGCAAAGACACATAGAAATAAATCACAGTTCTAGAGACAGTGATAAAATACAGGAACTAGTATATGTGTTTTTTTTAAAGAACATATTTTCACCTATTTAGGTTTTAAAAAAATATTAAAGTTGGCAATTTCAAAAAAGAATTGGGCAATTATTTTTAAGACCAATGAATTCTGAGAGTTGAGAACATGAATGCAGTTAGTGGCTTGCTATTCCCTTATGTTTGTATTCTTCCCTATTTTTGTTGTGTATGTTGGTCAAGTTTGAATATTATGTCATTACTTCACACTTGTATTCATGTAATAGAGGTAAAAAATGACAGAAGAAGAACTCTGGAAGATATGGGAGAGCACTTTTTCTGGTTCATAATATTTTAAACCTGTATATAAGTTTGCTTTGTACAGAAGTTTATTTCTAAATGTAACATTGATTATTTTTGTTGCTGTTAATCCTCCCCCAAAGATATATTTTCCATTGATTTTTTTTTAGAGAGAGTAGAAGGGAAGGAGCGAAGAAAGAGAGAGATATAAAGAAAGAGAGGAGCATCAGTGTGACAAAGACACATTGATTGGTTGCCTCCCACAAGCCTGCAACTGAGGCAAAAGCCCTTGAACAGAATCGAACCTCAGACACTTCTATGGCTGTGTTCTAACAGCCGATAGAAGCAAGCAAAATCAGCTATTGCTTATTTAATTTTTGGAAGTTTAAAGATAAAATTGTAGCATCGAATATCATGTTTTTCTTTAAGTAATTTGTCATTTTTGTGTAACATGTGTTTACTTGCTTGATTTTTAAAGGTGAAGGCTGTAAAATTATTTCTTACACCAGAAGATTTGGATGATCCTGTAAATAGAGCAAAGAAATATTTTCTTCAAACTGGTATGTAAAAGTTTCTTTACCCCATACATAGCCATGCAGATACATAATATAAATGCTATGTCAGCAGAAGGCCATTCATTGCTACATAAATGTGATAAGAAATAGATTGCAATATATTGTATATTTAATCATTTTATTACATGCCCTATGTACTCCAATTTTGATCTGATCTTAAAACCCTTTTGTCTGTTCTAAATCTTGCTTGCAGGGAGATCGTAGGGAAGAGATGGCATCTTGGTTTTTCTTGACCTAAATCCTCCGAGGAGATAGAAATTCCCAATTCTAAATGCTACTGATGGAAGTATATAATTCATTACACCTAGAGGAGATTGGAAAATAAACTAAATAAAAGAACACTTGTTATATCTGATGCTTTGTGCATTGATTCTGGTCTAGTTTGCCATTTAGCCCTGACTATAGATTTTGAAAACTCTAGCTCAATAGGATGATATATGCAGAATGCTTAATAGGAAACACTGAAGAAAACTAGTTATGAGTGTGGGTTCTAGGGTCAATTTACATGAGAGTAACTCTCACGTTTAGTACTTCCCAACTGTATATGGGCTTGTGCAATGATTTAGACTCATTGTTTTGGTTTCTTCACCTGAAATTGAAACTAATAATGGTACCTAAAAAACTATTATGAGATTTAAATGAAATAACAAATGTAATGCTCTTCCAATAGTGCCTAGCACATACTAAATACTGAACAAATCTTACTTGTATTTAAGTAATAATAACAGCAACCATACCATTTTAGATTCATTCAAATATGTGATCTACATATATGTGCATACTAAATTTAACTAACAGAAATAAATGATACCAGTTTTCAAAAATCTTCTTTGTTTTTAAGTATGTACATATTATAAAATATGTATTTATTTATAGGAGCGAAACATTTTTATGCCACAGTGCAATCTATAAATAATATGGGCATTTCAAATTATTATGAGTAATCTAAGTGATCCTAAAAAGATCCAAAGTGAGTTATTTGTCTCTATTGTAGAGTCCTGAGAAGATAATTTCTCTATGGCAATGATTTCAATGACATTTAAACTTTAATGTTCATTAGAAACCTAATAGTTATTAAAATGCTGACTCCAAGGCCCTGTTGGAATCAGCATCCTTACAGTAGAGTCTCTAATTTTAAAACACATCCCACCAGCTTTTAGAATCCAGACATCACCCTTTCTTATTCAGAAAATTCTCTGTAAATGTCCATAATAGCTCTTTTTAAATCCCTAGGCTCAGAGGTTTGTTTAATGCTCTTTTATGAAGTCATCTTAATAATTATAAATTAGTTTATCTTCGTTCTGAAGTAGGAATTACTACTGTGCTTTTTGTTATTTTTAAATGTGTTTTGATTGATTTTTAGGGAGAGAGAGTGAGGGGGATAGATAGTAGCATCAATGAGAGAGAAAAATCTTCCTTCAGTTGCCTCCTGCATGCTTCCTATTAGGGATCAAGCCCACAACCTGGGCATGTGCCCTGCCTGGGAATCCAACCCGTGACCTCTTGGTTCATGGGTTAAAACTCAACCACTGAGTTAAACTGGCTGGGCTGTTTTTGTTTTTTTGTGTTGTGGGTGTTTTTTTTTTTGTGGTGTTTTTTTTGTGTGTGTTGTGTGTTTGTGTGTGTGTGTGTGTGTGTGTGTGTGTGTTGTGTGTGTGTTTAAACAGGGAAAGTGAATGGCTCATCAGATAAATGATCTTTATTTTTAAAAAGCACAATTCTTCAAGTATAGTTAGATTTATAGTTGGTGCTGAACATCTTCATATTCAGGTGTAAAAGACAGCAGCAATTCACTGACTCTCATTTAGAGAGTATAATAAAGGTCTTCATAACTGGCCTTTAAATAAAAGTGGTTGACTAACTGATTTTTCTCTTTATTGCAGAGGATGCTAAAGGCACACTGTCTTTGATGCCAGAATTCAAAGTTCGAGAGAGATCATTGTTGGAGTCACTGCATCGCTTTGGCATGACCGAGGAGGGTTGTATCCGGGCCTGGTTCTCCTTTCCTCATTCTATGCGCATTTTCTACATTCATGCATACAGCAGCAAAATTTGGAATGAGGCTGTGTCTTACAGACTTGCAACCTATGGATCAAGAGTGGTGGCGGGCGATTTGGTCTGTTTGGATGAAGATGATGATGATGAGCACCTCCCAAATAATAAAGTAAGTGCCATTTCATCAGAATTTCCCAAGTTATCTTAATAGGAACACTAATTTTCTGAAGCCCTTATTTTAGAAACAATTTAAACCTAAATATGTATTTTATTTCTTTTTAACTTATATTTGCTCACCTCCTCTTCTACTCTGCTGTCAGCTGAGGCTTAATGCACATCAATAAATGAAAAAAATAAAATAGTCAATAGTGTGAAGTGGAAGGTACAAAGATAATACAACTTTCTTTGAAGAACACATTCTTTTAAAAATTACACAAATATGCACAAAACAGTTTCCTTAAAAATAAAAACCAAAACATTACAGATGTCGCTGTTATCCTTGCCATGACTCGGTTGTTATCTCCTCCCCTGCCTTCAGAAAACCAACCTCTGCTTTTTGGCCTTTGGCCTTCTAGATATTTTTCTCTGCTTTCACATAAATATCCGCAGAAAAGGATATTTTTATTCTATTAGTTAATACCGAGAAAAAAAATAGTCAGAGCTTACAGGCTAAAAGCTTAAAATATGAAAGAAAAAAAAAGATTTTTGTTGTAATCGAATATAGGGCATGTAATGTGTCTGTGTTTCTTTTATATAAGCGCAATCTCACAACTTGTTTACTTTTTAACAGTATCTTAGAGACGTTTATATTCATTTCAAATAAAGGAGCCCCACTTCACACTACATAAGGAAGAGCAGACAGGAATTTATTGGACCTCACACCTAGAAGCCCCTGATTGATCCAGGCCCAGCTGTATCCAGGGCATTATGCAATGTCCTACCTCATCCCTCATTTTCTTCAGCTGTCAGCTGATTTTCTGTTATATTCCTTCTCAGTCTGGCTTAAACTTTATTCCTTCAATGGCAAGATGATTATTAGCAACTTGACGCTTATTTCTCACAACTTCTCCAGAAAAGAGGGCTGTTCTTCCTCAACAGTTTTAACAAAAGCCATGGAATTGAGTCTCAGTGGCTCAGAATGGTGTGACTTGGGTCACAATTCCCCAAACCCATAGCTATGGACTGGAGTATATGATTCGTAAGCCTGTTTCTAGGGCTCCTTCCCAGAATTATCCCACCCTAACTGCATGTGAGATCTGGGAGGGGAGCTCCCTGGAAAACTCGCTACCAGAAAAGGGGTAGAAAAGCTGAGCAGGTTTTATTATTTCATTAAGTGGATGGCTTTTGAATATTTAGGTAAGAAAGTAATCACTAGGAGCATAAATTACTAAGGATGGTCATTTAACTGAGATGCAGACTCTGAAACTGTAGAAAGAAATCTAGTAGTATCTTAAATTTTATTCTAACTCATGTGAATGGAAGAAGAGAAATGTCAGTGATCCTCTTCTGATAAATAATGAAAAATTCTAAGTTTTTAGCAGCTTCTAGATAGCCTGTCTATTGAAATATTACCTGGGCAGTACATTACTTAGTAAGGCAGCCATTTCTCATTCAGATTTGCAGAAGTTAAAGGTTACTTTGACAAGATATAGCAATGATCTCTGAAATACATCTGTCTTATAGGCTTCTTTGTTCAACATAACATTAGTAAGGAGTCTTGTGGTCAGAATTGTATTAGCTTTTCTTTTTGGAGCTGCAGTTTCCTTTTCTCAGCAGCAAAAAATTGTTTATAATTTTAAGGCCATGCTTTACTAGTATTAGTTAACATTGAGGAAAGAACAGGCAAGACTTAGAGGCTCAAAACTTACTATGTAAAGGAAAAAACGCAGAGTAAGATTTTTAAGACATAGTATGTAGGACATGTAATGTTGTATATCTATAATTAAAAATGGTAGGAAACGAATCTGGTTCCCTTTTAGATAGGATTTTAGCCTAACAGGTATATCTGTACGTAAGACATTTGGTAGATTCTCTTTTAATTTTTTTATGAGCAAGGTAGATAAATGTGACTTGCACAGTTACACAGGTAAATTCATATTTGGGGAGCAGTCATACAGCAAGAGCCTGTTTGTAGATTGATATTAACCTGGAAAAAGTTCTCTTAAGGCAAAACATTGTCTTTTGTACTTGACCATGTTTGGTATTTTCATAAATTATTTAAATAACAATATTGTAGGTCTGCTTATGAATTTGTGAAAGATCAAAAGCTAGAAGTGATACAAGAGAGATCATAACCCCATCTATTTTGGTCAGATCACATCTGGAGTTTTATATCCATTTTGGAGTATAACAGTTAAACAGGTTATTTATCTATAAATGAACAACTCAAGTGAAAAAGGAAAATGAAAAGGAGGAACTTTATTGATAAGGATAGAGAATCAAGGGGGAAGCAAGCAGATTTAGGAGCTACCTGGACACTGTCTTACACGATGCGTGCTTTAGGAAGGTGGGGGTGCTGTCCTTGTGGAATGATACTGCTGCCTTTGAACTTGAGCTCTCCTTTGCAAGAGAAATTAGTTATTCTGTGACATCCTGCAGCAACATTTCTCAAACATAATACATCACACAACTCCTACGTGTGATACCCGTATCTGTTCTATGAAGCACATTTTGAGAAACACCACTTCCCATGGAGTCTGATATTTATTGGGAACAAGAGGAGGGAGGGGGTGGTTTGAAAGAATCAGATTTTTGCTTCAGCATAATAAAGAATAACTTTGTAATTTGGAAAAAGATTGCTGACGACTGAGGTAATAATAAAGAAGTATTAAGCTGCCCGCCAAAATGTGTGTGTGCCAACTTCAGTTATCAATTAAGCAGGAAGAATCATTCTAATTTTTATGTAGTCTGCTTCTCCAGAAATAAACTGTGAAAAGGTCTTGTTTGGATATGTGCATATTCAGCATAGGAATCAAATTTTACTAACAAATTAGGGAAAATTGAAGGAATTTGGAATATTTAAGAATCATCCATATTCTTTATCATTTTTAAAAAAAATAGGTTCACCTAGTAACTGCAGAAGAGGAATCGGCTAATGTATATGCAATACATCAGGTAAATTTGCTTAAAAATTAGTATTACTTAGATCTAAAGGTAGACATTGTCTCCAAAAGACAAATATGTGACCAGTTCCCCCCCTCCACACACTTTTTTTTCTCCCACTTTTAAATTTAGGTATACACACACACACACACACACACACACACACACTAAAATTCACTTTCCTAAGTTTATATTTATATGAGTTTTCATAAATGTATACAGCCATATGACTACCACAAAAACCAAGATAAAGAATAGTTTCATCTCTCCTCAAAATTTCCCTGTGCACTTTGTAGTCAACCTCCATCCCTGGGCAACAACTCATCTACTTTCTATCCCTATGGTTTTGCCTTTTTTTTTTTTTTAATATATTTTATTGATTTTTCACAGAGAGGAAGGGAAAGGGATAGAAAGTCAGAAACATCGATGAGAGAGAAACATCCATCAGCTGCCTCCTGCACACCCCCCGCTGGAGATGTGCCCGCAGCCACTGTACATGCCCTTGACCGGAATCGAACCTGGAACCCTTCAGGTCACAGGCCGACGCTCTGTCCACTGAGCCAAACCGGTTTCAGCTGGTTTTGCCTTTTTAAAAAATGTCATATAAATGGAATCATATAGTATCCTAGAGGCCCAGTGCACAAATTTGTGCATGGGTGGGGTCCCTCGGCCTGGCTGGCAATTGGGGCCAATTGGGGCCATCTTACCTACCCAGTCCCAATAGGGACTGATTGGGGCTGGCTAGCCATGCAAGATTAGGTGTGGGAGCCCACTGACCCCCAGGGGGCAGCTCCTGTGCACTGGCCCCCTGGTGGTCAGTGCACATCATAGCTACTGGCCAGTTGTCCAGTCGCCTGGTCATCAGTCATAATGGTCACTTAGGCTTTCATATATATAGATGGCCTTTTGTGTCTGGCTTCTTTCAATTAGCATAATGAATTTAAAACGTTAATATTGTGTGGATTTGAGTTTTTTACCTTGTTTTTTTTTTTTTTTTTGACTACCCTTTGGTACTGTTCAAGAGGTCATCAGTAAAGGAGGAAAACCCCACAGAATCCAGTATCTGCTCATAAGCGACTAAGAAAATAAACATTACTTTTGTTTGCTATTTGCTTTCATGTTTTTAAATTAGTAAGAGGAATGTAAAATTATCAACTAAAAATACCAATTGAGCAGTAGAGGTTATTCTTTGTGTTACAGAAAGAATATGCTTTTAAGATTATATGACTGCACAGAGATTGAGTCTGTTGATTAATTAAATGTACCTAAACTTCTTGTTCCATGTCTTCTACTTAGCAGTAGTTTGTCTAGTAATACCTGACTTGAATTGGTTATCTTGTTTATTATGAATCCTTCTTGTTTTTAGGTAGCTCTTTTCTTTGTCTTCTAGCATAAAAAATAAAGTAGTATAGCATTCAATAGTATGTTTTAGGTTGATTGTACATTTATATTTTGAGACTGTTGTTTTACAGATCTAAAAAGTAAATTTAAAATTTGACCATATATTTTTCTGAAGGCTATCTCATGTATCTTTTTACCCCCTTCCCTTGTGCAGGTGGTTCTTCCAGTGCTTGGATACAATGTTCAGTACCCAAAGAACAAAGTAGGGCCGTGGTACCGGGAAGTACTTAGCAGAGATGGACTACAGACTTGTAGGTTTAAAGTACCCACTCTGAAACTGAACATTCCAGGATGCTATAGAAAGATTTTGAAACAGCCCCGAAATCTCTCATACCAACTAATAGAAGAACCTGATACTGATGTCAAAGCAGAAGGTTCCTACATTGATGAAGTGACTTTATCTCTTTTGATTTCTTTTGATCTTGATGCTTCATGTTATGCTACTTGTTGTTTGAGGGAAATAATGAAGCATGACTTTTAAAACCAGTGTCACTGATAAACCATGTAATGTCATTCTTCAGAGGAAAGGGAGCTGACATTTCTTTGAGCATCTGCCATGTGCTGAGTTTTATAATTGTTATCTTCCTTAGTTACACAATATCCCAATAAAGTAGGAATTTGCTACTCACATTTCAGAGGACTTATAAGCTACTAAGTGTCAGGGTCTGAATTTAAGACTCCAAAGCCTGTGTTTCTCATCATCTGACATTTCAGTGACCTTTATTGTGTTATAAAAGTTGAAATCTTGCTGGACTATGAAGAGCATATATAATACTACAAGATAACAGTTAAGAAAGAATGCTTTTAGAGAAATGTTTATATCCTTTAGCTTCTTGCCTAGAATATAAATGAAACCAGATTGTAATGAAAGCATGTAGTTGGAGATAAAGATAGATGAAGCGTTTTGTTAACTGTTACTGTCATTCTTTCATATTTGAAATTATCGATCAGAAAAATACATTGGGGAAATGTACCCCTTATTTATGATAGCTACCTCAGGGTAGTTTACCATGTTATGAGATAAATAATCTTCAATTGAAATAAAATTTTTATACAATTTCTTTATCTTGTCGTATATTGATCTCCCCCTTTCCTCCTCTGCTGATTTTCTAAGCATAGATTTTTAGAGTCAGGCAGATCTGGGCTAACTCCATGTCTGACACTTACTGGTGACTTTGAGTATGTTACTGATTTTTTTTTTTTTTTTTGAGACTCACTTAAAGAATCAAGTTACCACCAATCTCATCAGCAACAAATAATTGGATTATCTCTATCTTTTATGTTGCTAGAGGAAGAAAACATTTGGCCCATTTAAAATTTAAATATTTGTTAGGTTAACTGTTTCACATTATAAGTCATTTCTAACCATTTTATTTAATAAATTAAATTTGGGCGGGGAGGGGAAGTAATAGGAATATCTGAGCAGTCTCTAACTTCTGGGAGCTTTATATAATGAAATTTTAAAAAGCATTATATATATCAGTAATGTGTCACATATATACTTTAAGTCAGTCAAACCATTTTGGGAATATTAGCATAAGAAAATAAAATGCAAAAGAAAGAAAAGAGCTACATACAATGCAAAATTTGCTTATTGCAGCATTTTTATATATAATGAAAGAAATTAGAAATAGTTTGAAATTCAAGCATTATATAACAAAAGTAAGTAAAATGAGATCTAGCAACTTGATGGCAAAACATGTTAATTACTAATAATGATCATGATCATTTTAGTTACAAGAAAACATTACCGCTTAAAAGCAGAACATAAATTACAGATGCAGTACATACAATGAATTCAGCTTTTTCCAAGGAGACACTTTAGCTTAGTGATTAAAAGCATAGGTAGTGGACAGAAAATCCCCTAGTTTGAACCTTAACTTAGCGACATAGCAGCATGGCCTTGGGCAAGATATTTAAGTTTTATGTGCTTCAGCTTCGATATCTATAAAGTGGGGATGATAATATCCCTATTAGGTTTATTGTGATGATTTGCTGAGTCAGTATATGTAAAGTAGTTTAGAAAATGCCTGACACTTGTTATTAAATAAATGTCTACAGATATAGATTAGATAGGAACAACAAATAAAAATGAAAATGACATTCTGTTGAGATGATAGGGTGTTTGGATTTTTTTAATGCTAAAAAGTTCTTGTTTTGTCATTATATATTTTAATAATAAGTTTAGGACACAAAAAGTGATGATTGTAGTTCATGGATTTTAAAAATTGCCTCTATTTTAATGGCAATGATGATATATTAAGTAGTAAAAATTTTAGAAAAAATGTTTTATTTGATGACAAATTATATAAATACATTAATAAATAAATTATGTAAATATAAAATAAATTATGTAGATGGTTAGATTTCATTTTTCTTTTAAAACATTGAGTAGCAATTAGAAAATGTCATTAAAACGTGCTGTCATTGATATTCTTTTCTTTGCCTGTAGATGGCACTATAATTTTAGATATCGTTCTTATTACTTTGGCCATCTGTAAAGAAAGGGTCACTAAACTTGTTTTAAGCCATCATAAAATGTATTCAGATACTGTACATGTGGATAATTATTTTGTATGCCAATAACATTTGCCATGTTCACTTTTTTTCAGCTTAATACTTTTAAGATAATTTGGACCAAATGATGGCCAGTTTTTTAGTGACCAGTTTTTCTGGGCCATTTTAGGTTTTCAGAAGGATGAATCTTAATTTTCAAAGTTGCATCTGAAACTGAGCCATAGTGCCTCAGGATTACTAAGGTAAAGCAAATGGAGATATTTTTATTTATGTTAAACACTTGGATTTTTGTGAGTTATAATAAGCTGAAAGTCATATGTGACTTTTGATACAAATAGCATTTTTTGAGTGTCAGTTGTACCAAGCATTTCTCTTATTTTAACTCATGTATCCTCGAGTTAGATAGGTAGTGTTTTCCTGCTTTTGCAGATGAGAAAATACTGAGTGGTTTACTGACCTATCAAGGTCAAACAAGCTAGTATGTGGTTGAACTTAGTTGTGCTTCCTAAATCAGCACTCTTTTCATCTACCTAACAGTTGCCTTCTGAAAATAAGTTTTTTGTTTAATAACTTTCATTCCTACCAACTTGATACTACTTGCCATTTATTATTCGGTATATTGAAGCAGTGAGACACAAGATTTCTTTTGAGATTCTGAGACCAAAATAAAAATAAAGGAGATTGATCTTTCAGGAAATTCACAAACCATTTGGTGTATTTTCCAGATTATCTTGGGACTTGTATCATAAACACAGGCAAAATTATTATAGGTAATAGGAAGTTATTTGAAATTTTACCTGGCACAGTATTAGATGTCATTTAAAAAGCACATTAGAGAGAGTTACTTTTTTCCCCGATTCTCTTTCGGTTCTTTAACCAATCATTCTGTTAAGGCAAGGAGAAAGCTGATTGATTCTGGTTTACTTATATCATTACCACTTGCTGATGTACTCTTTGAACAGAGACAGTGAAGGTTTCGGGCTCAGGAATACCAGCAGGCAACAATATCAATCAGAATTTAATAAGATCACTTTGTTTTATTGAACTTATTTTTCTAGTTGCCTTTTTTATTTATGGCAAATAATCCATATAAATTTTCCACTTACATGATGTTTCTTTAAAAAATAAATTTAATTTTAAAGAAAGGGAATCAATTTAAAGGCATTAAGGAAAAACTAGTGTAGCTACAGCAGCAGCAGGACAAGAATGCTTGAAGTTTGGGAAATGCTAGCATAGATCTGAGCACCTGAACCCAGAGAGGCCCCCCACCACTGCATTAGTCTGTGGCTTTACACGGCCCCCCCCCCCCCCCGGATTTCTCTGTTGTGAATTCTGATTTGAAGTAATGTCTGTAATCATTTCTCAGTCTTGCATTAAACAAAATAATGGAAAATATACAAATTCAAGATATTATGAGCACACATACTGGTGTTCACATGCCATGTCTTAAAATTGCACTGCTGAACCTTTATTTTAGAAAATTTTATGACACACTAAGATCAGGGTCTGGCATCTAATTAATTATCAATAAATGTCAGCTAGTGTTATTATTGATATTACCTCACTGTGCTCTCTGATGAAAAGTTTTACAATTAAATGGTTAATAACTTTCCCTTGAGATCTGATCTTATTCTGTCTTAACATAAAGTAATTATAATTCAGCACATTTTTAGGTTTATTTTATGGTAAGTGGAAATAGCTATTTCTAAACCTGGGAACTCAGCAGTTCATTCAAATTAAAATCTTTAAGAAGGATCTAGGTCAGTGTTCTTAGTATTTTCCACGTGGGAACTACCATTAAAAGAACCAAAAAGAAAATGAAGCTCTGTCTCACAGTGCAGACTTTTCTTGCATTAATATAAGGACAGTAAAAGAGGTTGGAGAAAAATATGGGGAGTAATAAGGGAAATAGGACTTTTCATTGTTTCCTCTATTTACTTCTGAAGTGTTTGGATTTTTAAACAAGAATACATTTGTGTATTAATTTTGCAATTAAAAACCTTGAAGAATACTTAAGGTTCAGAGAGGGTCAGGTAAAGCAATTGATGAATGACGCTTGTATTTTTTAGAATGCTTCTGGCTCAGGCCAACATATTGTCAGAGAGAGATTTGTGCATTGTACACTTCAATAGCACTAATGGTAGTTAACATAAATAGTGTAAAGTTTAGTGCCTATGCTATGGCTTTGCTTTCAGATTCAGAAAGATGCTTAGAGATAGCTTGGCATCTCATGGTACTGTTTTAATCTGTGTGTGTGTGTGTTTCAAACCCTCTGCTTTATGTATTTTAAAAATTTTTTTTCTTTATTGATTAAGGTATTACATATGTGTTCTTATCCCCCCCTCCCCTCACGCCTCCCCTCACCTCATGCCCTCCCCGCCCCTGGTGTCTGTGTCCATTAGTTAGGCTTATATGCATGCATACAAGTCCTTTGGCTTTATGTAATTTTGATAAGCCACAAAGCAATGTAAACATATGACATAATAATCAACAAAAATTTGAGTGCCCTAAGTTAAAGGCATTCTATAAGTTGTTATGAGGAAAGACAAAAGAAATCAGATAATATCCTTGCCTTTAGGGATTATAGTGTTATACCCTGTAAGCTATCATTTGATTTGCAATGCTGTCTACATAAAGAAAATATAGACTAAATGGCAAAGACAAAAAACAGCTTTCTTCCATTTCACTATGGCTCACTATATAACCAATAATGTTACTTGACCTCTCAGAACCTTATTCTGAATCCTTAAATGATACTCATATTAGCATTTCTAAGCATTTGAAATCTCTGAAAGTATGCTTTGAACTATTCAGTCTAAATGCTGCTTTCTAGAAAGTTACTAGTTTAAAGAATGGGAAATGGTGTTAATGGAGTTAATCTTGTGTAATTTCAGTGTGGGTTGTCAGGAATACCTTTAAGTAAAGAAAATGACTCTAATCTTCTTAAGCAATTCGTTTTCTTAGCAACTGTGAGGCAGGAGCTAATTTACTTTGCCTGTGTACATAAACCCTGTCTTATAAAGAAAAATTTTAGTCCTGGAAAGAAGTCAGGATACCCATGAAATTACTAAAATTTAGACATATTGAAAAATACCACAAAATATAAGACATTGCATTTTCTTTTCTGTTGTCGGTTTCTTTAATATATATCAAATACCAATATAGAAACAAATCCCTGTTACAAGGAGGGAATTTTATCATGGAGTGAAAACAAGAGCTATTTGGTTGTTTTTAAAGGGAAGAGATCAAAGCTGGTCGCTCCTTAGCTGAGGTTGTTTGAGCAGCAGGACGGGGTGGCGCGTGGAGAGGGTTACAACTCAATTCTTGATGCTTCTATTCCAAGTCACCCTTTTGTGATAATTCTTACTGGCATTTTCTTAGACTGGTTAAGTCAAGATTCTGAATTTTTCACTACAGCGGGGTTTTAATCTTTGCTGATTATTGTTTACACCCCCAGTCCTGACCATAAAGGACCAGTGTTCTTTTCTAAAACGGGAAGAGGAAGCCTTTTTCTAGAAATAACCTTTTAATTTCTGTAGGTTATAATACAATGGATTTATTTTTGCATGTGTTTTTTTCAGAAAGAATTAATTTAGCTTACATTTTCTCGTGAAATATCTTAAGGGAAATTTAGTAATTTTTATGGTACGTAAATTAGAACAGTGCGTGTTTCATATATTTAGAAACTATTAGAAAATCTGGGAAGCAATCATACTGATTCAGAGAACATTCTTCCAAAGCATGAAAAAATAAAACTTTAATTTAATAGTGAACCATTTGATGATTGTGTAGTTTATGTACATATTCTCTCTCATTTTGATTATTGTGATAATTTTCTAACTGGCTGCCTCCATTCTTCACTTTATCCAGTTTTCCATGTATACTAATGTCAGTTACCCTCCTTAAAGTAGAAATCTGATTGTTATTGTGTTTATGACATATAACATTTCAGTGGCTTCCCCGTAACTATGGAATAAAAGTTCAATTTTCTAAACATAGCACAGGTAGACCTGCACAGTATGGCTTCATCTGCCGCTTTTTCTGGAAGAAAAAAAAAGCCTTTATTTCAGCTCTGTTTGCTCTTTCCTAAAAACAGCAACTTTCCACATTATACACCTCAACTCCTCATTCCCATTGGCAGAATATCTTCTTTGTTTAGGTTAAAAGTATTGTTTGTGAAATCATGCACCCATAACACTTTGTATATGCCTCTACTATCTCATTGGTCACATCACAGTATACTTATTTGATTGAATATCTGGCTCATCTACTATTTAAGGTCATTGTTCTTGATGCCTCAGACATCCATCCACTGCCTGACATGTAATAAATAGGTTTAAGAATGCTTAATGAGCCCTGGCTGATTTGACTTAGTGGATCAGCCTGCAGACCAAAGAGTCCCAGGTTTGATTCCAGTCAAGGGCACATGCCTAGGTTGAAGGTTGATCCTCTGTGAAGGGTGTGTGTGCAGGAGGCAGCTGAGTGTTGAGTTGATGTTTCTATCTCTCCCTTGCCCTTACTCTCTTAAATCAATAAAAATATAATAAAAAATAAATGCTTAATATCGCAATCATTCCTTAGTAAATTATATTGTTACTAGGGGCTCGGTACATAAAGTTTGTGCAGTGGGGGTGGTGTGGGGGAATTTCCTCAGTCCAGCCTGCACCCTCTCCAATTGGACATCCCTCTTGCAATCTGGACTGCTGTCTTCTAACTGCTCATCTGCTTGCCTGTCTGATTGCCCCTGATTGCCGCTGCCTGCCTGCCTGATCGCCCCTAATTTCCCTCCCCTGCCAGTCTGATCTCGCCCGCAACTGCCACTGCCTGCCCGATCACCCCTAACTGCCCTCCCCTGCTGGCCTGATTGCCCCCAAATGCCTCTGCCCGCCTCATTGCCTCTAACTGCCCTTCCCTGCCAGCCAGATTGCCCCTTACTGCCTCTGCCTTGACCCCCACCACCACGGCTTAGTCTGGAAGGATGTCGGACATCCAGAAGATGGCTGGTCAACTCAGTCTAATTATCATATTACCTTTTTATTAATATAGATAGATGATATATAATAGGATTGCTTAAATGTGGGGCAGGGGGAGCCTTTTTTAGCAGGAGTAGAAGCTCTTGGCAGACAAAAACACATAATCCCCATATCTGGAATGATAGCCAACCATCCTATCTAATAAAAAAGTAATATGCAAATTTTACCGTACCTTTGCTATGCCCACCAGCCACGCCCACCAGCCAATCAGGAGCATGGGGCGTGGATGAGGCGGCCAGGGCCTTGGGGGGCGTGGCCAAGGCGGTCCGAGCCTTGGAGGGTCTGGGGGGGGGGGCCTGGAGGGGCATGTCCAAGGTGGCCAGGGCCTGAGGGGGCCTGGGGGGTGTTTCCAATGTGGCCCAGGCCTGGGCGGGCAGGGCCAAGGCCTGTTCTACCTGGGGGCGAGCTGGCTGAGGATAAGGCCCTGGCTGGAGGTGTGTGTGTGGGGGGGCGGGGTTAGGATGTAGCCAGCCATCTGCCCCATTGCAGGGTGATGGCTAGGTGCCCAAGGCCTAAAGCCTTGGCCAGAGGGCTCTCAGTATGTGTGAGGGGGCAGGTTGGGCTGAAGGATTACCCACCCCCAGTGCACGAATTTCATGCACCAGGCCCCTAGTATGCATTATAATACCGAACTGGTCATGAAAAAATTGAACTGCTTTCTTATACCTTATACCAAATAGCTGTTGCCCTCAAAACCCCTCCTCAGCCCCCACCTTAGGTTCTGCCTTCCTAGTTCACCCAGATTAGGTTCTGACTGGTTGGTTTCTATGCCAGTCAGTGTCAAAAGCTCCGCCTCTTAGGCAGCCATTGGCAACTCGCATTTCACCCAGATTTGGTTCTAATTGGTTGGTTTCTATGCCAGTCAGAGTCAAAAGCTCTGCCTCCTAGGCAGCCATTGGCTCCTGGCACTTCACCCACATTTGGTTCTGATTGATTGGTTTCTATGCCAGTCAGCATCTCCGGGCCTATTTCTGGGCCTGATCAAAGAGGCAGGCTGATCAGCAGCTCCAGAGGAGGCCTGGAGAGAAACAAAGGCACCGCTGCTGGTGAAGCTGGGAGAGAAAGAGTGAGGCAATGGCTGATCAACAGCTGCCATGGAGACTGGGGATCAGACCCTGCCTCTCTCTCTGCAGGCTTCTCTCCGGGCCTGATCGGCAGCCCCCTCAGCACAGCAACCCAGCACGGACTTTCAGTGTTCGGTGGAGCCTTGGTTGTTATGGACTCTGGCTCTTTATATATATAGAGATAAAAATAAAAGGCTTAAAAAAAAAAGCTTACCAGCAGCAAGAGAATGATTATTCTCAAGGAATGATGAGAGTGATTGCTAACTCTTCAGAGCAATGATAGAATATAGTAAAATAACTGATAAAATTCCCAACCATGTAGTGACTCACTAGTGGAAATTAAAACAAAAAACCAAAACACTTCAGGCAGCAGGTATAGGATCCAAATCAGCCTAAAGTGGAGGAATGAATGATGAATAGGAAAAGGTGCAAATATGTTTTAAATATAAACACACTGACTCATTTGTTTCTCAATCTGCTTAATCTTTATCAACAGCCCTCCCTTGAACAGTAAACAGTCTATTCTCTGTATCTCGGAGTCTGTTTCTATTTTGTTTTTTCATTTATTTTGTTCTTTAGTTTTCACATATAAGTGAAATTTGTGTTTCTGACTTATTCCACATAGATAATACCCTCTAGGTCCAGTCATGCTGTTGCAGATGATAGTATTCCATTTTTTTTATAACTGAGTAATATTCTATTGTATATATGTGCCACAATATTTTTATATATTCTCCTATTGATAGGCACTTGGGTTACTTCCATATCTAGACTATTATAAATAATGCTGCAATGAACAAAGGGGTGCATATATCCTTTTGAATTAGTGTTTTGGATTTTATTTTATTTTTATTTTTTATTTTTATTTTATTTTTTTATCTGTCATTTTATTTTATTTTATTTTTAATTTTATTTACAATATAACTTATATTTAATAGTAGTACATATGTTTTCCTCCCCCCCCAATATCCTCCCCCCAGCCTCCCCTACCCCCCAGCACATGTCCCCACCTGCCTCCCTCCCCACCCCAGAGTCTTTCATTCATTGGTTATGCTCATATGTATGCATACAAGTCCTTCGGTTGATCTCCCCCAGCATCTGCTTCCCCTCCACTCCAGCCTTCCCCCTGTAGAGTGTTTTGGATTTTAACATTGAAATATTCTAGAATAGAAAGAGTTGTTAGCTTCTTGAAACATTTCAAGTACTGTAAACTTTGAATGATTATAAAAAAGATTTGTTTTTTTCTACAAAGTTTTATATGTTGTTATATAGCATTTACTATTTTCTGAGCACTGTCACAAACACTATTCTTTTAATCATAAGTTTTGACCAGGAAGTGTGTGTAACTATTTCACATGCAAAATCCATTATGCTTACCGAAGGAATTTCTCATTAAAAAATTTGAAACTACTGTATTATAAAACTTATATAAATTCTATATTTAATATCTTCCCTAGTAGTTTTATTTTTCTTATAATTATATAAAGGCAATATTATTTTTCACTAACTCATACCTTCTAAATCCTCTCCAGGCTACTTTAGTGTGATTTCTACATTTGAGGGTAAAAGGTTGGGGAACACTATAGAACCAGATAGAGGTAGGGGAAGAGTATGAAGGAAAAAGTCCTCATTATCTTTAATCATTCTGCATTTTAAGGCTATATTAAAAACAACAAGTATTAGAAAATATAATATGTATGTACATATTGCTACCTATGTTTATTTCATTGTGTGCTTCTCCTTTTCTTTTCTCTTTGTTTTTGGTTCATGCCCCCATGCTCGCATTCTGCCTTTGATAACTGACTTGATCAGTTCCATAGCCACAAAAAGTCATAAATGGTTGGCTTCATAAAGATACTTCTGTGACCTTTGTACTGATGGTTACTTAGTGTTCCCAAAAGGAAACTCACTGGGAGCCAGCCTTCAACTTCAATGCCTACTCTAATTTCACAGTGAAATATATCCCTGTATTTATAACCCCCCCCTCCCAGCTCATCCAACTCTACTAGGTATTCATGTCTTAAGGCTGTAAGGAAAGCTGGTGCTGTGCTATAAATTTCTCTGCAATGTTCAAATGCTTATTTTATTGCACAGTCACTTTCTAGATGACTAATTAAGTAAAGTATTTTGATAATCAACTGAATTTCTCTAATAATTGAAGTGGAATAGAATTTCCCATAGAGCTATTGGAAAATATTTCACATGTGTTTAATAAAAACAAAATAGAGAACTCAACATTTTAAATTCTTGGTTACTGTTTTTATAATTGGTTTAATGTCATCCAAGAGAGTAAACTAAACAACAAGTCTTATAAGACATGAGTTAAATAAAGCTTAGGTCTCGGGTGCGGGTTGGAGGGCGTGAATGAGGGGAAAAAGAGGGACATCTGTAATACTTTAAACAAAAAAGACACATTTTAAAAAATTAATTATCTGCCAAAGCACCTTCAGGTGACTTTTGATAAGAATGTGGTTGTGCAAGTGGGCTTTCCCCCCTCCTCCTGGAAATCATACAAAAGCAATAAGGAAAACAATTTTTTAAACCCACAAATAATATAATCTAACTTACACGTGAGAGCTAGCTCTCAAGAGCAGCTGAGACCTGCAAAAAGTTTCATGGTAGGAAGTGAAAAAAGTAGGAAGAGAGTTCAGTAACAGTAAATCTCAAAAGCAGGGTGTGAGAAATGCTTTTTCCGAAGATGAGGTAGCTGCCTTAAAGAAAAAATGTTCTATCTCTTTAAAAAAAAGTTATATCTCTTGTTTGGAAGGGTTTGAGAAATTGAGTTAGCAAAGCCGGTGGCAGAAATTTACTAAACCTGGTTTGGAGCTAAACGAAGAATCACAAACGATGTGTTTTATTTGTGGGAAGCAGAAGAGAAAATCTTTTGAGTTATAAATCATGAAAGAATATCCTGGTCTCTCTTCACCAAGAACTTTCTGCAAATAGCTGGCCCAGAAAAGTTCAGCTCATAGAACAATGCAAAAGAAACGGATACAGTCATAACAGATACTGTAAGATAAATGTGAAAGATAGCAGCAGCATTTGTCAAGAGATTATGTAAAGGGGGCCATAAACAAGGTAAAGCTTGTGACATCCACTTTTATTACAATTTTTGTTGTTGTTAAAGAAAACAGTTTTATGAAGGAAGACAACAAAATGGCAATAGAAGAAGAAAAGGACATGGGAAATATAAGATGACAGAAGTGGAAGAAGAAACCCAAGAGAGTTGACTTCAGGAAGATGCAGAAGGCAATAGCAAAACCATCAGGGAGACGAAGTTGAGGTTGAAACAAGGACACACAAGAACAATATACAATTAAAAAACAATAAAGGACAAAAATGGAAGGAGGACTAAATTTAATTCACCCAAATATTTGAAGATGGAAACACATACAGAGGGAAAATAACAAAATGTTAATGGTTAGGTTGTAAAAGGATATAAAAGACCATGTTTGTGGTAACAAGAAACTAGGACAAAATAAAAATGATACTTCTTTATGGAACTGTAACAGTTTTGGGTACAAGGAAGGCTTCAGGAACTGAATTCTAGGGTGAAATGAATTCTTCAAAGCTAAGCAGAGAGGTTGGTGAACTCAGCCTAATTAAAGCTGTGGGTTCGCCTAAGTGCAAGTCAAACCCTAGAAAGAATGAGAATCAACCACCTTTCCTTCCAATCGTCAAATAAGGAAGGAACTGGGACTGTCTGAGAAATAAATGAAACAATCCTGGCCCTTTACACTTAGTCTGGGAACTAAAAATTTTTAAAAAACAAGATATTAAATGAAGCAAGAAAATATGATTCACAAGAAAGAGAAAACTTAATGGTGAAATATTGAACTGTTTTTTTCTCAGATCAAAAAAGAGGCAATGGTGTCTGCACTCACCACTTCTATTGTAGTAGAGGTCCTAGTGCATGCAATAAAGCAAGAAAAATGTATAAGTAAAGTTGGAAAAGAAAAAAATTATTTTTTTTATCTTTGGAAGACAATATAATGGTACACATAGAAAATACAAAAGAATCTACAGAGAGAAAAGAACAAGCAGAACTAATAAATGATTTTAGGTAGTTCATAGATTACATGGTCAATGTGCAAAAGTCAGCTTTTTATAATAGCAATGAATAATTGAGCAATAAAAATTTTAATGCAATACTAGTTACAGCTGCCTAAAAGCATAAAATACTTAGGAATTTATTTAACAAAAACTTACATGTTCTCTGCACCAATGAGAACAAAACATTTCTGAGAAGAAAGAAACAAACTAAGAAAATGGAGAGCAATATGACAGTCTTTGGAATACTCAATATATTTAAGATATCAGTTCATTCCAAATTGGTGTGTAAATTTAATTAAATATCAGTCAAAACAGCCAGATGTTTGTGTAAGAGATGGTATAAATGATTTGGAAAACTGGCAGATTCTCATAAATTTAAACATACCTTAGTGTATGACTCAGTAATCCCAATCCAAAGTATTTGTCAGATTAATGAAAATGTCCATAAAAATGTACAAAATGATGTACAAAAATGTTTACAGTAACTTAACAGCCAATAGTTTGCAACAACCCAAATCTCTATAAAAGGAAAATAGATAAAGAAATGGTATATATTTATACAATGAAATAAAAATTTTAAGATATATATGACAATATGTATGAATATCAAAAATATTATATTGCATGAGAAGCCAGAAATAAAAGAGAATATGTGCTGTAATTCCATTTATATGAAGTTCAAAGCGGGCAAAATAAACCATGGTAATAAAAATCTGAACAGTGTGTGTGTGTGTGTGTGTGTGTGTGCGCGCGCGCGCGCGCGCGCGCGCGCAAGGGAGCTGGCAGGGTGGCAACGAGGGACAGAAGGAAAGGGGAGGGGATCCAAGGACCCAAGGGAACCTTTTTCTGTGAAGGAAATAATCTCTTTCTTGTTGGGGATGGAGTAAATGGATTTATAAGTTTGTCAAAACTCCTTATATTGTGTACATTTATGACCTGTACATTTCACTGAGTGTAGGTTATACTTGAATAAAATATTATAAGATGTGTTGGGCAGCCATGTAGCTCTTTTACTCATATTTCCTCAGAGTGACCCTGCTGGGAGGCCTGTAGTCAGCATACAGCCTGCACTATAGTCCCTTCAGAATGCGCCACAGTGTTGGAGCTGACAGATTCTGCCGGCCACTCAGGCCAGTAACTTAGCATGACATGGATGTCAGAACCTGGTCATGTCTGCCCAGTGAGGCTCTTCAAGGGCAATCTTTGTCCTAGAGCTCCCCTTTAGGACAGGCCACCCTGGTTTTCAGAGATGCACTGGTCTGAGCCTCTTCCTGTCCAATTGGCCTTGCTTTCCCCTCTCTTTTCTTAAGTTTCAGACCAGTTCCATGCTCTGAAAGCTTTCCTAGCCTACTTCTGCTGTCTCACCTTTGACTTCACAGGCATTACCCTCAGTAATTTCTCTCTCTCTTTCTCTCTCTTTCTCTTTCTCTTCTCTCCCCCTCCCTTCCTCTCTCTCTCTATTAATCCCCACCCGAGGATATTTTTTTCATTGATTTTTAAAGAGAATGAAAGAGAGAGGGAAAGAGAGAGAAACATCTATCTGAGAGAAACACATCAATTGGTTGCCTCCTGTACAGTCCCAACCAGCACCTGGGCTGGGGAGGAGCCTGTAACCAAGGTACATGCTCTTGATTGGAATCTAACCTGGGATCCTTTCAAGCCAACACTCTATTCACTTAGCCAAACCAGCTAGCACAATAATCTCTTGTATAACCCAAGCTGTCAATCTTAGTTTTTATTTTATTTTATTTTTTTCAATTTAATATATTTTTATTGATTTTTTGCAGTATAACTTATATTTAATAGTAGTACATGTTTTCCTTTCCCCCTCCCCATTATCCTCCCTCCAGCCTCCCCTACCCCCCAGCACATGTCCCCACCCACCCCCCTCCCCACCCCAGTGTCTTTCATTCTTTGGTTAAGCTCATATGCATGCATACAAGTCCTTCGGTTGATCTCCCCCAGCATTCACCTCCCATCCACCCAAGCCTTCCCCCTGTAGCTTGACAGCCTGTTCAATGCCTCCCTGCCTCTATATCAATCACTCTCCCCTGTTTCTTTTCTTCAAAAATATCTTGCCTCTGCATACTAGAAATAAATGTATAAGAACAAAAAATGTTTCAGTCTCAGTTTCAATGTCTAACTGTTCTGAGTCCCAGTTTCAGTGTCAAATAATTCTTTATGTGTACATGTCAGCAATGGTATCCAGATGGTGGACACATCGTGGCAATGCAAGATCCATACTCTGGTTTGGTCCTGGGCTGCCTGCAGACATGCACAGCTGCCGACTGCTAGCATTGCAAGGTGTCGTCAGTGTTCCCCATTTCTGGACCATCCTTGTGACTGGAACAGATCTGTCAGTTCCTCACAGTCGCAGGACCCACATGGTCTTAGAGTTGTTCTCTGCAAACACACAACACATTCTCTACCAAAAGTTAACAAAGGGATCCTCTCTGAAATAGACTTGGGATTCTTTTTATTTTTGCCTAAATGATTTTCCTTTGGCTTATTTTGACACCATGTGTGTTTTTTCAAGGGTGTCCTGCAGTTGGTTTTACAAATGGAATTTACTTTACTGGAGTAAGAATTTTCTAGATGTATTTTACTTACTGGATATTTTTCCTTACATGATATTACCCCACTGCCCCCCCCCCCTTTGATTAATGGGGCTTTGGGAAAATTTATATTGCAGTCTTGGTAATTTTAAATTTTAATTTTTGCACACAAATATGACTGCTTTAGGTTCTTTGGATGTTAGGCAATTTTACAGTGAGATCAACTACTAATAGATATTTTAGTTAATGTTTTAGGAACAGCTTTTTGTCCAGTACACTTAAATTTTCTTGAGTATTCACTTATTTCACTTGGCCAATTTAAGTTAATCTGAAAACTTGATTACTATTTTACTGTCAATTTTAATACTCAAGCAGAAATCTTAGTTTACCCTGTAAATACTAATGGAAAGGAATATTTGCATTTTTGAGTAGGTCCTGAGCATTCCTCGTAATAAACTGAATTTAGATATAGAGCAGCTATTGCTGGCCGAGTCTCTGTCTGCCACCTGCGTTACGGTCTGAGTTGTGCATGGGAGGTGAAGCAGCCGTGGGGGTAGGAGACCTCCCTCAGGAGGGGTGAGAATTCAAGCCCCTGCAAGGTTTGTGGGTGAGGGTCTGTGCCCCACCTCTGTTGACCTTTTAGTTCTCTCCTGTTGGTCCCTCTGCGACTGTGCCTGTCTTAGGTTGTTCCTTCCCTGAGGCATCTTACCCTTCTCTGGCTAACCAGCCATCCTCAGGGGCCAAACAGGGTGATGTGAAGTTCAGTTCTGTCTCCTTTGTAGTCTATGCCCCCGTGGCCTCCACGTCCATCACCTGCCTTGGGGTCCCCTCACCTGCTGGCAGGGTCCCAGTACTGATCACATATCTCGGGGGACCCAGGTTTCTTCTCCAGAGAAGGCCCAGCTCACACCATTGGTCGAGACACAGATCCATGGTGCCAGCTGCCCAGAGGCTTCAGCCACAGCTTAAACTGAAAGCTCAGGCATCAGCTGTGTGTATTTGGATAGTAAGAAGAGGGTCCCTCTTGGCAAAAAAGGCAAGAGGGGCCAATATAGAATGCTCGGATGCCTTCCCAGTGCCTTAGTTCCTTCTGAAAAGGATTAATTCCTTTCATATCCTTTTTTAAATTGCTGCCCAACATTCAAAAAATTAGTTTGTAAGTTTATTTGGGATAATTGTATAACATGCTGTTGTCACATATCAAATATTATAATGACATTGTAGAATAATATCATGTAAGGGTATTATGGTGTCACGGGAGGTTAAGGAGGGCCTAGCCTAAGGACTGGTGTCCATAGGAGATGACAAGCTCTAGGCCATGTCAATTCAATCTCAAACTAGTTGCCAATTTTTAAAAAATAACTTTATATAAACTTTGTCAGGGATGTAAAAACACAAATCACTTACCTTAGTTCAAGCATTCAAATATATTGACTTTCCCCCTTACTCCCACCACCTGCACTTACCCTGAAGTTTGACATTTTGATGGACTTTTCTCAGTCTCTGGATCCATTCTTGTTCATCAGTCTATGTCATTCATTATATTCCTCAAATGAGTGAGATCATGTGATATTTGTCTTTCTCTGCCTGGCTAATTTCACTTAGCATAATGCTCTCCAAATCCATCCATGTTGTTACGAATGGTAGGAGCTCCTTCTTTTTTACCGCAGCATAGAATTGCATTGTGTAAATGTACCATAGTTTTTTAATCCACTCATCTGCTGATGGGCACTTAGGCTGTTTCCAAGTCTTAGCTAAGGTAAATTGTGCTGCTATGAACATAGGGGTACATATATCCTTTCTAATTCGCATTTCTAGTTTCTTGGGATATATTCCTAGAAGTGGGATCACTGGGTCTGATGGGAGCTCCATTTTTAGTTTTTTGAGGAAACTTATACTGTTCTCCACAGTGGCTGCACTAGTCTACAATCCCACAAGCAGTGCAGGAGAGTTCCTTTTTCTCCGCATCCTCGCCAGCACTAGGCATTTGTTGATTTGTTGATGTAAGCCATTCTGACAGGCGTGAGATGGCAACACATAGTCGTTTTGATTTGCATCTCTTGGATAATTAGTGACTTTGAGCAAGTTTTCATATGTCTCTGGGCCTTCCTTTTGTCTTCTTTCGAAAAGATTCTATTTAGGTCTGCTGCCCATTTTTTTTATTGGATCATTTGTCCTCCTTTTATTGAATTGTGTGAATTGCCTGTAGATGCTTGAGATTAAACCTTTATCACTGATAACATTTGCAAATATGTTCTCCCATACAGTGGGTTTTCTTGTTTTGTTGATGGTTTCTTTAGCTGTGCAAAAGCTTTGTATTTTGATGTAGTCCCATTTGTTTATTTCCTCTTTAGTTTCCTTTGCCCTAGGAGCAGTATCATCTAAGAAGTTCTTTCGGCATATGTCTGAGATTTTTCTTGCTGTAGATTCCTCTAATGTTTTTATGGTTTCCCATCTTACGTTTAAGTCTTGTATCCATTTTGAGTTTATTTTTGTATACGGTGTAAGTTGGTGGTCTAGTTTCATTTTTTTGCATGTATCTGTCCAATTTTCCCAACACCATTTATTGAAGAGACTGTCTTGACTCCATTTTATGTTCATGCCTCCTTTGTCAAATATTAATTGAGCATAGTGGTTTGGGTTGCTATCTGGGTTCTCTATTCTATTCCATTGATCTATATGTCTGTTCTTGTGCCAGTACCAGACTGTTTCAAGAACAGTAGCTTTGTAATACTGCTTGAAATCGGGTATTAAAATCCCACCGACTTTGTGCTTCTTTCTCAGAATTACTGTGGCTATTCGGGGCTTTTTTTTTATTCCAGATGAATTTTTGGAGAGTTCTTTCTAGGTCTGTGAAATATGCCATTGGTATTTTAATGGGGAGTGCATTAAATTTATAGATTGCTTTGGGTAGTATGGACATTTTAATGATGTTGATTCTCCCAATCCATGAACATGGTATGTTCTTCCACCTGTTTACATCTTCCTCTATGTCTTTTTTTAGTGTCCTGTAGTTTTCCGCAAATAAGTCTTTTACCTCCTTAGTTAAGTTTATTCCTAAGTTTCTTAATTTTTTTGGTGTGATGGTAAATGGGATTGCTTTTTTAGTCTCTCTTTCTGTAAATTCACTATTAGTGTATAGAAATGCCATAGATTTCTTGGCGTTAATTTTGTAGCCTGCTACATTGCTGAACTCATTTATTAAGTCTATTAGCTTTTTTATGGAGTCTTTCGGGTTTTTATGTACAATATCATGTCATCTGCAAATAAGGATAGCTTTACTTCTTCTTTTCCAATTTGGATGCCTTTTATTTCTTCTTCTGTCTAATTGCAATGGCTAATACTTCCAGTACTATGTTGAACAGGAGTGGTGAGAGTGGGCAACCCTGTCTTGTTCCTGTTCTTAGGGGAAATGGTTGTAGTTTTTGCCCATTGAGTATGATGTTTGCTGTGGGTTTATCATATATGGCTTTTATTATGTTGAGGTATGATCCTTCTATTCCTACCTTGTTGAGAGTTTTTATCAAGAAAGGGTGTTGGATTTTGTCAAATGCTTTTTCTGCATCAATTGATATGACTATGTGATTTTTATCTCTCAATTTGTTTATGTGATGTATCACATTTATTGATTTGCGGATATTGTACCATCCTTGCATTCCTGGGATAAATCCTACATGGTCATGGTATATGATCTTTCTGATGTACTGCTGGATCCGATTTGCTAGAATTTTATTGAGGATTTAGTCATCTATATTCATGAGGGATATTGGCCTGTGATTCTCTTTCATTGTGTCATCTTTATCTGGTTTTGGTATTAGGGTGATGCTAGCTTCATAGAAGGAGTTTGGAAGTGTTCCATCCTCTTGAATTTTCTGGAATAGTCTGAGGAGTATAGGTTTTAGTTCTTCCTTGAATGTTTGGTAAAACTCCCCTGTGAAGCCGTCTGGACCTGCACTTTTGTTTGCTGGAAGCTTTATGATGACTGCTTCAATTTCTTCCACAGTTATTGGTCTATTGAGTTGTTTAGATTCTTCCTGATTGAGTTTTGGGAGATTATATTTTTCTAGAAATATATCCATTTCCTCCAGGTTCTCCAGTTTGTTGGAGTAGAGTTGTTCATAGTATTTTTAACAATCCTTTGTATTTCAATGGGGTCTGTTGTTATTTCACCTCTTTCATTATTGATTTTATTTGTTAGGGTCCTCTCTCTTTGCTTCTTGGTGAGTCTGGATAGAGGTTCATCAATCTTGTTTATCCTTTCTAAGAACCTGCTCTTGGTTTTGTTGATCTTCCGTATTGTTTCTTTGGTCTCTATGTCATTTATTTCTGCTCTGATCTTTACTATTTCCTTCCTTCTGCTTACACTGGGCTTTTCTTGTGGTTTTCTTTCTAACTCTTTGAGTTGTTGGGTTAGATAATTTATTGCCACTGTTTCTTGTTTTTTGCAGTAGGATTGTAGAGCTATGAACTTCCCTCTCAAAACTGCTTTCACCGTGTCCCATAGATATTGGATTGTTGTGCAGTCGTTGTCATTTGTTGTCATGATGTTTTCTATCTCTTCCTTGATCTCTCTAGTAACCCAGTCATAGTTTAATAGCATGCTGTTCAGTCTCCATGTTTTTTATTTCTTTGGATTGTTTCTATTGTAGTTGATTTCTAGCTTTATGCCACTGTGATCTGAGAATATGGTTGATATGATTTCTATCTTCTTGAATTTGGAGAGACTTTGCCTATGACCCAACACATGGTCTATCTTTGAGAATGACCCATTGGCACTTGAAAAGAATGTATATTCTGTGGCTTTGTGTTGAAATGATCTAAAAATGTCAATTCCATCTGGTCTAGTGAGTCATTGAGGATTGATGTTTCTTTACTGATTTTTTGTTTAGAGGATTTGTCCAATGGTGATAGTGGGGTATTAAAGTCTCCTACTATGATAGTATTGCTGTCTATATCTCCCTTGATATCATCCAGGAGTTTTTTTTTTATGTATTTGGGTGCTCCTGTATTGGGTGCATATATGTTTACCAGAGTTATTTCTTCTTGTTGGATTGCTCCATTTAGTATTATGAACTGGCCTTCTTTATCTTTTGTTATGTCCTTCACTTTGAGATCTAATTTGTCGGATATAAGTATTGCTACCCCAGCTTTTTTTTCATTTTCATTCGCCTGAATAACTCTTTTCTAACCTTTTATCCTCAGTCTGTGTGCATCTTTTTTTCGGAGTTGGGTTTCTTGTAGACAGCAGATACATGGGTCGTGTTTTCTTATCCAGTCTATTACCCTATGTCTTTGATTGGAGCATTTAAACCATTTACATTTAAAGTTATTATTGATAGGTACTTATATGTTGCCATTTTTGTTCTTTACCCCTGTGTTCCTTCTTTGCTTCATATTTCTTTTTACAGAAGACCCTTTAGCATTTCTTGCATTGCTGGTTTGGTGGTAACGTATTCCCTTAGTTCTTTTTTATCTGTGAAGCTCTTGATTTGACCTTCAATTTTGATTTATAGCCTTGCTAGGTATAGTATTCTAGGATTCACACCCTTTCTTTGCATGACTTTGTAAATTTCATTCCATTGGCTTCTGGCCTGATACGTTTCTGTTGAGAGATAACTTGCTAGTCTGATGGGGGTTCCTTTGTATGTGACTTTCTGTCTCTCTCTGGCAGCTTTTGAGAATCTTACTTTGTCTTTGGTGTTTGTCAATTTAATTATAATGTGCCTTGGTGTAGGTCTTTTGGGGTTCATTTTGCTTGGGACTCTGTGAGCTTCTTGGATTTGTATGGATTTTTTCTTTCCTATATCAGGGAAGTTTTCTGTCATTATTTCTTCCAACAGGTTTTCTATTCCTTGCTCAGTTTTCTGTCCTTCTGGAAGCCCAATTATATGGATGTTGCTTTGTTTCATGTTGTCGCAAAGTTCCCTTAGGGTCTCCTCCTGCTTTTTATTTATTTTTTCTCTAGAAACTGCTCTACTTGGTTATTTTTTCCTACCTTGTCTTCTAGCTCACCGATGTGGTCCACTGCTTCTTCCAGTCTACTCTTAATACTTTCTATTTTTTTTATCTTTATTGTTCAGTTTATTAATTACATTGTTTCCCCTTTTTTATCCCCCTATAGCTCCCCTCCACCCTGTACCTATCCCACCCTCCACCCTCACCTCCCCTCCGCACTGTCCTCTCCCATTGTTGCAAGATTTTTGTCCAGTCTCTTGCTGTACTTCCCACAACCCTTTTCTCCCCAAGAATTGTCAGTCCATTCCCTCTCTATGTCCATGATTCTGTTATATTCACCAGTTTATCCTGTTCATCAGCCTATCAATTCACTTGATTTTTATGTTCATTTGTTGATAGATGTGTATTTGTTGTTCATAATTTATATTTTTACCTTTTTCTTCTTCCTCTTCTTCTTTTTTTTAAAAATATATTTTATTGATTTTTTACAGAGCGGAAGGGAGAGGGATAGAAAGTCAGAAACATCGATGAGAGAGAAACATCGATCAGCCGCCTCTTGCAGGCCCCCTACTGGGGATGTGCCCGCAGCCAAGGTACATGCCCTTGCCGGAATCGAACCTGGGACCCTTCAGTCCGCAGTCCAACGCTCTATCCACTGAGCCAAACCGGTCTCGGCTCTTCTTCCTCTTCTTAAAGAATATCTTTCAGCATTTCATATAATATTGGTTTGGTGGTGATGAACTCCTTTAGCTTTTTCTTATCTGTGAAGCACTTTATCTAACCTTCAATTCTGAATGATAGCTTTGCTGGATAGAGTGATCTTGGTTGTAGATTCTTGCTATTCATTATTTTGAATATTTCTTGCCACTCCCGTCTGGCCTGCATCGTTTCTATTGAGAAATCCACTGACAATCGTATGGGTGCTACCCTGTAGGTAACCAACTGTTTTTCTCTTGCTGCTTTTAATATTCTCTCTTTATCTTTTGCTCTTGGCATTTTAATTATGATATGTCTTGGTGTGGTCTTTTTTAGATTCCTATATTTTGGGGTTCTGTATACTTCTTGGGCTTTTAAGTCAATTTCTTTCACCAGGTGGGGGAAGTTTTCAGTCACTATTTCTTCAAGTAGGTTTTCATTAACTTGCTCTCTCTCTTTTTCTGGCACCCCAATAATTCGGATGTTGGCATGCTTGAGGTTGTCCCAGAGGCCCCTTACACTATCTTCAATTATCTGAATTCTTTTTGTTTCTTGCTTTTCCAGCCAAGTGGATTTTGCTTCTTTGTATTTCAAATCTTTGACTTGGTTCTTGTGGCCCTCTGGACTGCTTTTAGGACTTTGTGTAATATTTTTTATTTCAGTCAGTGTATGCTTGATTTCTAGTTGGTCCTTTTTCATATCCGTGAGGGTCTGGTTCATATCCTCAGAGGTCTTGTTCATTTCCTTGAGGGTCTCATTCATTTCCTTGTAAGTCTCATTCATTTCCTGGTTGGTCTTGTTTATTTCCTCATAGTTCTCAATAAGTTCATCGGCCTTTTCTAGGAGCCTCTTGAAAAGCCTTATAACTGTGGTTTTGAACTCTATGTCTAGTCGTCTTTTTTCCTCCATTTCTTTCACACCTGATATCTTTCCATATCTCTGCATGGTGGCTGCTTTATGGGGTAGATGTCCTCTAAGGTTCAGTGGCACAGCCTCCCCAGTTACTTGAGGTGGGTACTCTTACTGAAATCCTTTATGGGTTGTACAGTATTTTTGAATTTAAACTCAGCTTGTTGTTGTTAGCCCTAGGAGGGTTTGACCTCCAGGGCAATTGGCTGTGAAGGGAGACTGCGTTCAGGTTGGATGGGCAGAGTCTCTGAGCTGCGCAGGCAGCCTCAGTGTCAGCTGAGTCCTATGTGGCCCTAGTGCGCGGGTCTCTGTTGGGTGGGGATGGCTGCAGGCACCTCCAAGAGAAAGCTGCTAGTCTCTTCCCCTTGCCAGACAACTCTGCCTCTCCCCAAATGAGTCTGCACACCCAAAGTCTCGCCCAGGGTTGTAAAACATGTGGTTTCCTGGACCAGGAGACAAGTTTCCAGGGAGCAAGTCACACGTCTGTGCTGTGGCACAGTTTAAGTGTGCGCAAACTTCTTTTTCAAGCACCCGGCTTCTCCGCAGACTAGGAGACCTCTGCCGTGCCTGGCTTCCAGGGTGCGTCCCCCAGACCTCGGACCTCGCCTGGCACTGGGGAATCTGTGCAGTGGGACGTCTCCGCCCTCTCTGTTGGTGAAATCCAGCCGGGGTTGCTGCTCCAGGTACAGCCCGCATGCACGACCAGGAAGGCTCCTAACCTGTTTCCGAGCAATCTTCAAGGCTGCGCTCCCGCCGCTCTTCTGAGTCTCAGTGTCCCACCGTTACTTTTATTTGTGGAGTTTTCACTCAGCCAGCTTTCTGGTGATTCTGGGTGATGTTTGTTTTGTTGTTATGTTGTAATTTTTAAATTGTTGCGCGGGGCAGAACAATAGGTGTTTACCTATGCCGCCATCTTCTCCAAGCCAATACTTTCTATTGAGTTCTTTACTTCAGCAATGTCACTTTTCATTTCTTCTTGGTTCTTCTTCATTTCTTCTTGGCTCTTCATCATTTCTTCCTGGGTCTTCCTCATTTCCTCTTGGTTCTTCTTCAAGTCCTCTTGGTTCTTACTCATATTATCAAATTTGTCTTCCATTCTTTTCAGCCATCTTATGACCATTTCCCTGAATTCTTCCTCTGACAGGTTGTTAACTTCCATTTCGTTTACCTCCTTTTCTGGTGAGCCTTGCTTTTCTTTCATATGTGGGCTGTTTCTTTGTCTCCCCATGCTCTCTCTTCTCTGTGTATCTGGTTATGTAGTTCTCACTCTCCTGTGTTGATTTAAAGGCACAAAATACAACACAACCAGGTGCAACGCACCAGGCACTGAACCAGATTGTAGTCACAGTAATGGTAATTCCAAATAAAGGTGATCGCCAGAGAAAGGCAAATTCGGTGATAAGTGAGAAAAAGGAAAGAGAACCCCCCTCCCCAGACACACACAGACACTCACACACCCACACTCACACAAAAAGAAAGAGACCCTTCCCCACACACACATACACTCACAAAAAGAAAGACAGGAATGCCAAAATGATAATGGGAAAAGGGGAAGAAGTAAAAAAAAAAGGGAGTAAACTATAAATGTGGGGTGAAAACTCCTATAGGACAGCCCCTAATCTGAACCAAAACCTGCAACAAGTACCTGGAGATTGATACAAACTACATACAACTACTAATATCAAGGGAGGTGAGGGAACACAGAAGCAAAAATCTATCTAAAAAACAATGCAAATGAGGACAAAACAAGAAACAACACCAAAAATAAAAATAAAAAACCCCTACAAGACAAACCAAAATAAAAGAATAAGCAAATCAATCTCATAAACCTGCATAAAAAATTGATATAATCAACAGTCAAGTAAACAACAACAACAGGACAGGGATAAAAACAATTTAAGATAGAGAATTCCAAAAAGCTAGAGGTATATATGGACTTGGAGTAGGTGGTTGTAGATTAGATATATAAGTGGGGTAAAATTTTAACAGGGGGTAAAAAGAAAGAATTAAGGTAAATCGTAAGCGGGATAAGTGTAAGAGAAAAAAGGCACTAAATATGGAAAGGTTAGCAAGAGAGTGGTGGTATAAAGGTGAAGTTGAGGTAGAGTAAAAGATACTAAAGAGTAGATGAAAATAGACTGTATTCCCAAAGTTGAAGAGAAAATATAATCAATTCCTTGTGTCATACAAGAGTCAATTTGTGATTCGGCCCCTGGGTGGCAGTGTTTCTAGATTGACCTCTGGGTCTATTGGTCCTCTCTAGCCTGATCTAAAATCTCGCTGTCCCTGTGGTATTCAATACTGCCTCTCTGTTGGTGACTGCTGTTTTAGCAGCCAGGACCCTCCCAAAATCTTCCTGGTTTCCCTCCTCTGTCAGGTCCAAATTGGTTGTGCTCCAGAGGTTAACTCTGCCACCAGCTCCAAAGGCCCTCTCCCACGTTTACCAGCTCCAACAGCCACAGATTTTATTTCAGGCGCAGATCTCTGGGCTTTGAGTTCCAAGGTGCAGATATCCCAGTCTGCCAGCCCTCTCAGTTTCCCGCCCAAAGTACCCCCAGGGAAATCTGACCTTTCCGTGCTGGAGCGCAGAGCTCCTTGGGCTCTGTGTGTCCACGCCAACTGGGCGCAGGTGTTCTGGGAGTCTCAGCTATCCAGTTGGTACTGCAGCTGTATATTTTCAGATCCTTCCCCTTCAAGATGTCGTGGTCCACCTCTGTGCAGTTGGCTCAGGGAGAGAACCCAGCAGTACTGGGGCCGCTCAGGCTAGGGAGGCCATCCAGCAGTCCCCTATCTTCTACCAGAGCACAGCTGTCCCCCTACTCGCCAACAAACACTCCCTGTGCGACCTTCAGCTGCTCCTTCCTTCTGCCCTGGGAGCAGATTCAGATCGAATCCCTCTGTTCCGCCGCCATTTTTTCTTCCCCTCAATCTTGGTTTTTGATTCAAGCTCTCAATGTGAAAAATTAGATACAAATGAGACCAAATATATGTCATATCAATACATATAAGTTGGCTTAATTTCAGAAACGTTTTTTCTTCTTCTTAGAAAGAAATCACACTTGATACTTTTGCGCTGTTTGTGGCAGGCCCATCGAAAACAGATATATTAATAGTTGAATATAAAGTTGTGAATGAAGGCAAAGGCAAACAGAAAGCAGGAGTTATGATCTTAAAATCAGATTGGGAGGAATTCAAGCTAAAACACATTAAGAAGAGGAAATGCTCATTGTGAATGCATGAAGAGACATTTCAAATAGAGGTGACTTTAAAGGCAACCTTAGGATGAAGACAGAAGACATTTCCCCTGGAAACAAATATTTGAACATGTGGATTTCTCTGTAGTTAATTTAATTTAGTAAATCTATGTGGATGAGCCAAAAATATGAATTTATTTAGTATAGTCCCAGATCCAGCTCTCTCTTCAAAAAGTTATTTTCTTTAATAACCAAAATATATGTTCTGTCTGAAAATCTTTATAACATCTGGTTTAAATAGTTACACATAATAATTTCCAAAGTAATTCAAACATATTCCCTAGCATTTATCTCAGTTGAAGCTTTATAAATTTATCTCTGCGGTTATTAATGTCTCTCTCAACATACAATGAGATTTATGAGGGCAGGAACAGTATGTGTTGGCTGGCGGGTTTACTTGTATTTTTCATTGTATCTTCTACATTATAAAGTGTTAGCCATAGTAGGTATTTAGAAATTCTTACAAATAAATAAATAAAGAATAGTACACAATAATATTGATGTAATCCCATATGAAGGACTACAGCTACATTTATTTCTTCTAGATGGATGTCTTTCTGGAGGTAGAGAGATGTTTTACTCATTCATTGATTCACCCATTCATTCAACAAATATTTGCACTGAGTGGCCAGATTATTATGATCTCTGAACGCATAATAATCTGGTCACTCAGTGTATATCCCATGTAATAAAATGCTAATATACAAATTCTTCCCTTGACCAGGAGTTCGACCACCAGGTAGGCTGGCCAACCACCCATGTCCACTCCCCCTGGCCAGGCAGACCCCATCCATGCATGAATTTATGTACTGGGCCCAATATAGATAGATATAGATATAGATATAGATATAGATATAGATATAGATATATATTGGCCAGATTATTATGTATTCAGAGATCATAATAATCTGGCCACTCAGTGTACAAGGAAGACGCTATACTAAGCATAGAATAACAAGTGATAACAAGAAGAGATATAGTCCCTGCTCTTGAGGAGCTCATAGCCTGGTAGGTAACTAACTGCTTGGGTACTTGTCATTTATATCTCTAATATTTAAAGTACAACTAATTATACATTTGTCTTTTTTATTTAATTGTTTTTTATTGTTTAAAGTATTACAAATAGTAGTATATATGTTTCCTTTTTTCCCTTCATTGACCTCCCCCTGGCCTCTCCTACCCCCCAGAACATACCCTCACGTGCCCCTGCCCGCAGTGTCTTGTATCCATTGGTTATGCTTATATTCATGCATACAAGTCCTTCGGTTTATCTCTTACAGCCCCCGCCCCCCAACCTCCCCTGCCTTCCCACTATAGTTTGACAGTCTGTTCAATGCTTCTTTGCCTCTGTATCTATTTTTCCCCATTTCTTTTCTTTAAAAAATCTTGCATCTGCAAACTAGAAATAAACATATAAGAACAAAAAATGTTTGAGTCTCAATTTCAATGTCCAACAGTTTTGAGTCCCAATTTCAATGTCAAATAGTTCCTTATGTGTACATGTCAGCAATGATATCTGAATGGTGGACAAATGGTGGCAATGCAGGTCCCACCCTCTCTGGTTTGGTTCTGGGCAACCTGCAGCGATGCACAGCTGCTGACTGCTAGCATGGCAATGTGTCATCAGCGTCTTCCATCTCCTAATTATACATTTGCAATAATACTATATCAAAGAACTCATTTTTTTGTAACTGACCTCCACAGCAATGTTGTCTCCATTTTACAGAAAAAGAAACAGGTATAAAGCAGTTATGCTTTGCATAGATTAGTTCATTTATTTAAGAAATATTTATTGATTGCCTACTGTGTTTCAGGAACTTTTCTAAGATCAAAATAAAACAATGAACAAGACAGAAAAAGATCCTTCTAGGAGGAGGTGGCAAACAATGAACAAGTAAAAAAAGATAGATTTTAATAGCGGTGTTACAGAAGAAATACATTGAATGATGCAATAGAAAGTGACTATAGAGAGGGAATTCAGGGAAGGACTCTCTGAGGAGGTGCCAACTGAAACCAAACTGAAGCATTGGATAGACCAACCATTTGAAGAATCATTGGAAAGCCTTCAAAGGGAGCAACAAGTCCCAGGTAACGCGCAGGAAATAAACTTGGCATATTCAGGGGAAAACAAGGAAGGCTGGTGTAACTGAGGCAATGGGTTACATGCTGAGATAAGATCCAAAAATTCTAATCCGATCTTGTAGGATCTTACAGGCCAGGGAGTCTGTTCTTCAGGTATTGAGAAGCCAATGGAGAATTTATACAATTTACTTAGCATTAGTACTAAGCATGGGTAAAGATGAGGATTCCTTGACATTAAGTATAAAATAAGTGAGTTGTGCTTAAATTTGATTTCAAAGAACACATGAAATTGATTGTCTTACAAGCAGCTGGTACTTTCCTTTAGGCCATTGAATCACTCTGGAAACACAAAAGGTGGTCAGTCTTCTTCAGAGGTGTGTGTGTGTGTGTGTGTGTGTGTGTGTGTGTGTGTGTATAGCAGGGGTGCCTAAAAAGGGTGGCAATGCCTAGGAGACACTGAGGGTATCCTGTAGTATATTTTTGATCTATCCATTACATTTCAATTAATGCTGTTAGCTTTATTGGGCATACCATTTTTATTGGGTTTTGGTTTCTGACATATATTCTATGTTTAGGCATTTTAATTAATTAAAATTTTTTTTGCAGTATAACTTAGATATAATAGTAGTACATATGTTTTCCTCCCCCCAGCCTCCCCTATCCCCCAGCACATGTCCCCACCTGTCCCCCTCCCCGCCCAGGCATTTTCACCATTGCTGTAACTGAGTTGTTTCAACAGCTTGTGTTGAATGAAAATGCATTTGCATCTGTTCTTTCTTTCTGGGGCACTGCCTTTGGGCACCCAGGACTGCTTCACCTGAGAAACTTCATAAAGACTTACTGTTGTAGCCATGATATTTGATTTTTTTTGTTGTTGTTGGTTGCAAAGACTCTGTTTCCCTTTTCCAATAACACCCTGATTTGGTCTTTTTAAATTAAATCTTCCTTCTGTGTAGTACTGATATGATTGAAATCCAAGTGCTTGGTTTGCTCCTGCAAAAGAAAGCAAAAAAGTTACGTGGCTCTTCTTTCCAAAGGCCTTCTCTGACCTTCCCCAGTATTGTCAAGAGTGAGGTAGGAGACTTAAATATGGCTAACCAGTTGCTCTCCTGGGACACTGGCTCTTGAATGAAATAATGCAGAGAGAGAAGAAACGGTTGTTCATATCTCAGCAGTCATGGCCACATAGGTTTCAGAAGACCTTCTTGAGTTGTCTGTTTTCATTTTTTCCAATCTTGTTTTTCAGCTCTCCCATAGGACCTGTGAGCTACTTATATTTCCTTTTTGACTTAAGTAAGTCAAGTTTGGTTTTGTTACTAAAGAATCCTAAATTATACATAAGTCATACTAGGGTCTTCCCTAACTTTCCATTCATACAAAGAAATCTTCTAGGGAAATAAGTCCTACCAGGAAAATACATAACTAAGCTGATAATATTTATAAATATTAATGTTTATTAATCATGATTTTAATAGTAGGAGATACTATTCTTGCCAGATACTGTTTGCATTGTCATAAGAAGTGCTTTCATGGAAGAAATGTTTGGTAATAATGTGGTAGAGTCTTACCCAAAAGTTGCCCAGGGACCATCTTGAACAATAGTCCTTACACTTCCAGGACAACAGACATAGTGTTCACAGTTGACACTTTTGGCAGGAGCCGAAAGAACAAAGAAAAAGGATGCAGAGAGATGAAGAGAGCAGGAATTTGTTCTAGATCTGTACTCCCTAAAAACACCTTAAAATTTTTGTAAACTTAATTTTAACTTAAGCACAGCTTCTTCTTCTCTTATATATTTTATATTTGTGTTTTTTTTCTGAGTGCTTTGAAAATTCCCCCCAAATAAGTAGAGATTATGCAATACAGTTTTATACTTTGTAAAATCATGTTGTGATAAGGTTACAGTTCTTATGAATAGTATAAAAAGTCTTTAGATTAAATTTTCCTTTAATTTCTTTCAAGGTTAATAAAACAAGCATTTAAAAAAGTGAATAGAACCTTATTAAGCCTTAAAGCATTAAAATCAGGGAGTAATATTTAAAAATAAGGTTATTTCCTAATAGTATTACTTTGTCTTAAGACAAAATACTTGCTTTGAAAAGATTAATATGTTTATTTTGGCTTACATTTTCTTTTATTAATTTTTGGTCTCTGGTTAGTGTATCTCATAGTCATTTACTAGTATTTCAAACTATCTTTTAAATAGTAAATAATGAATTGTTTTAAGACTTATAGTCTATATGTTGGAATTGAATTATTATTTGCATCTGTTTTTCTTTATCTCAATGAAATGTAAGCAGCATTTTCAATTTCTAGGACATTATAATTTTTGGCTTCCTCTAGCATAAATGCACTAAGTAATCTTAATATTTATGCCTTATGTGGTTAGCCTCATTAGTTTGCTGTTTGTAAAAATCTCTGTTCTTCATTTTGATTAGCCAGTTCCAATCATCCTCATAAGCATAAGTCAACTCTTTTCTTAACTAGTAGGTCTCCTAAGAATATTCCAGTTTAAACTTTCCTGTCTCTAAAAGTATTTTAATACAGAACCATGGGTTCCTTTGTGACACTGGTTTTTGTTGTCTTATTATTCAGCACTCCACTATTTTTCCCTCAATTCAGTTGCAAATTCTCTGAAACCAGGGAATGAGGCAGTATATAAACCAAGTATTTAGAATCATGGACTCTTGAGTTGGAATGCCTTGGATGAATCACTGCTCTAGCACTATTTCCCTATGGGCATGTGACATAACTTCTCAAAGTAGTTTCTTCTTCTCCTTAAAAATACTCTACAATAAATGTTTGCTCTTATTTTTTAAAAATAACATTAATGTAGCATCTTAGCACAATTTATTGGATTTAATCCTGATAACATTCTATTAAATATACTAGAGGCCCAGTGCATGAATTTGTGCATGAGTTGGGTCCCTTGGCATGGCCTACAGGGATTGGGCCAAAACCAGCAGTCCAATGCTGCCTGCTGCTTCCGCCTGCCACTCCCACTCATCCTGGCCCATTCATTTCTGATCTGGAGAGGCTTGCCAGCAGTGTTGCTTGCCACCCACGAGCCCTATGTCTGGTGCCCGTCCCGAAGAGGGTGTGTGTGGGGGTCGGGACATGATTGGCCCTCTGGATGGGCAGTGGATGCCTTTGCTGGCCTGGGACCCAGATATGTCCCACTGACACTCGCATGGGTTGTCAGGAGCCACCTGGTGTCTGCTTTTATATCATTTATTCCTTGCAGAGCATCTAGGAATAGAAAGCAGCTGTGGTGCCTGAGACCAACTTCCTAGAGGCCAATGATGTTGTTGGGATTGTGCCAGCAGCTCTGGTTCATAGGTGTCTTGCCCGTTCTCCAGATATTGCATATGCAGGATTACTGGAGGAGTGAGTGGCTGCCACCAGGCTGGTGGGCCACTGGGACAGGTAGTCAGCTGAGTGGCATTCCCACTGTGGGAGTGCACTGACTAGCTCTTGTGTTGAGACTCTGCACCCTGGAGGTGAGTGTGTATCATAGTGACTGGTTATTGGGTCGTTCAATTGCTTAGGCTTTTATAGATGTATATTATTATCCTCATTTTATAGATGAAGACCTTGTTGCTTAAAGAAACTAAGAGCTTGCAAGAGATAATACTGCAAGAGGTGAAGTGAAGTGCCCAGCTGGTGTGGCTTAGTGGTTCAGTGTCAACCCATGACCCAGGAGGTCATGGTTTGATGCCCTGTTAGGGCACATGCCTGGGTCGAAGGTTCAATCCTCCATAAGGGGCATGCAGGAGGCAGGTGATCACTGATCCTCATCACTGATTTTTCTCTTTCTCTTTCTTCCTCTCTCTCAAATCAATAATAACAATAATAATAATAAACATTAAAAAAAATCACATACACACAGAAAGAGGTGCAGCCAAAGCTTGAACTTAAGACTGCTCACTCAAACTTTACATACAGGTAGTACCAAATTATGTGATTGATGAGTTGTCTCTTGATTGCAATCTCTCCTACTTGGTTGGGCTTTTTTACTTGAAGACAACTAACTGTTCATTTCTTTGAATTTCTCCCTGTTCATTTATCTTCAAACTTCCTCTCTTCTCACCTCAAGAATTTTAAGAACAGGAGAGGGTTATTTATGTATCAGCTACCATTTCACTGAGTCTAATCAAACTTTGAAATTTCCTGCTTGACTTGCAAAGTCAGTCTCTATTTATTTTGTACTTTCCTACCTCATCTTCTCTTGATCACCTTTCTGTGACTGCATAGCTGAGTCACCCTTTCATGTTCACTGCTCCATCGCTCACTTCCTTTCTTCCCCTCAAGCCATTACATCTGTCCTTCCTTACAAAATATGTTTCTTGTTGGTTGAATCTGTTTTTAATTCAAGTCTTCAATCATCCTTCATTGCTTGGAGTACTTACAGCTTGTCCGAAAGCCCATTTGTAATTTTATCCCTTTACTTTAGATTTCTTCTCTCTCTCTCTCTCTCTCTCTCTCTTTTTTTTCTTTGAAGAATCTTGTTCTATTAATCTTATGGCATTATTTCTTTATCTAGTGCTTGTTCAAACTTTACTATTTTTTTACACTCACTATAGAAGAATGAGTTGAAAATTATCTGTTAATAATCACACCTACTAGTATGTAGTTAGAGTTCACTCTATAAATACTACATGGATTAAATTTTTTAAAAAATTACCTCTGCCTCTTTTTATAAATCCAAAGTAAAAAAACACCACTAGAATGTTGTTTTGTTTAAGAGGATGGAATTTCAAGAGTAGGTAACATTTCATATAAAAATTTAAATGAAGCTGAGACCGGTTTGGCTCAGTGGATAGAGCGTCGGACTGCGGACTGAAGGGTCCTGGGTTCGATTCCAGCAAGGTCATGTATCTTGGCTGCGGGCACATCCACAGTAGGGGGCGTGCAAGAGGCAGCTGATCGATGTCTCTCTCTGATCGATGTTTCTGACTTTCTATCCCTCTCCCTTCTCCTCTGTAAAAAATCATTAAAAAATATTTAAAAAAATTTAAATGAAAACTTAAATAGACTAAAATTCTGCATCAAGATAAATACATATATTTAGTATAAGGCCAGTGTCTATAAAAGACCTGAGGTATTTTTTCTCTGTGTTGATGTAGGGAATTTATGATACTGCAAGCCTTTGTATCCTAATTGCTTTTTTCTCATGGTGGCATCCATATGGCTGTTATGATCCAAGATGACTCAACCTCCATATTCTCACATTTGCAAGCAAATGTCTCATTTTAGGTTCCCAATAATAACACAGATTATCATTGGGAAGACCCAAGGCTAGTAAGCAGTACTTAATTCTGCTAAAGTAGTTTTAGCCCTAGCTGGGTGACTCAGTTGATTGGAGCATTGTCCCATATACCAAAAGACTGTGGGTTCAATTCTTGGTCAGGGAACATACCTAGGTTTTATGTTTTTCTTCCCTGGTCGAGACGAATAGAAGAGGCAACTGATCAATGTTCTCTCACATTTATCTCTCTCCCTTCTTCTTTCTCTAAAAATCAATAAAAATATATCCTTCAGTGATGATTTAAAAAAAATAATGTAGTATCGGAGCTTCCATAAATTGGCCTACCTCTTCACTTTAAGGAATCCTAATTTGATAACTGTTGTTGTCTTGTAATTAATAAAACTCTGTCATGCTCATAAATTAGCTCAAGAAAGTCTAACACACCTAGGGTTGGGTTTCCTATATTACAAATTACCTTATTGTTTATTTTCTCACTCCTTCTTCCCAGACAAGAATATCTGAAGTTTTAGGTCAGTCTCTTGCTATGAGACAAATTCTAGCCTAAGGCTAAAGTTATAAGTAGTTAAACATTCACAAACTCTTCAGCTCAATAATAAACCCCATTTTTACCCATGCCTAGTGCTCAGAGTCATCTAATGGGACCTGAAACCTTACTGCTAACCTCCTTGGCTTGAGTTTCTGAACTTGTATTGCCCAGAATCTCCAGTATTTTATCACAGTTTTCTAGCATGGCTTCAAGTCCTCCCAGATGCTACATCCACCTGATTTGTAATCAAGGTTCAAGGTACTTGCCAACTCTGGCCTGCTTTTGTTAATTTTCCTGGCTTGGATTTTTGCCTGGCTAGATCTTTAGTCAGAGCCTTATCATTTACTTTCTTATAACTACATTCCTAGTTCTGCTCTTATAGCTCTTATCCTTTTTTGTTTCAAACTAAGCTCTGGTTAAATACTCTAATTAGTCATTCTACAACGTGCCCATTATGTTTAAGAAGATTATTGTTTTTCTCAGTGTACTACCTTTGTAATTTAATCAAATATAACACCAAGTAGTCAATCAAAAGAATGATGCCTGCTCACATGTCAACGTAGTTGTTATGAATTAATACATTCATTTATCTATAATTATGGAATGGTAACATAACTATTGGAATTTTCACTCAATAAATCAGAATGGTTCAAATATCCCCACTATACTATTAACTCAGGCTTTAAGCATATTTTACCAAAGCTGATTTTATCTATCTATCTATCTATCTATCTATCTATCTATCTATCTATTTATCTATCTATCTATCTATCTATCTATCTATCATCTATCTATTTTAAAACTAGAGGTCCAGAGCACAAAGTTTGTGCACTGGTAGTAGGGGGGAGGGTGTCCCTTAGCCCAGCCTGTATCTTCTCCAATCTGAGACACCTCGAGGGATGTCTGACTGCCCACTTAGGCCCAATCCCAGCAGGCAGTCAGACATCCCTCTCACAATCCAGGACTGCTGGCTCCCAACCACTCACCTGCCTGCCTGCCTCATTGGCACTAATCACTTCTGCCTGCCAGCCTGATCACATCCTAACCACTTCCCTGCCAGCATGATTCCCTGCTGGTCAGGTCACTCCTAACTGCCCTCTCCTGCTTGCCTGGTCCCCCCTAACTGCCCTCCCCTGCTGGTGTCATCCCTCCCAACTGCCCTCCTCTGATGGCCTGATTGCCCACAATTGCCCTCCACTGCTGGCCATCTTGTGGTGGCCATCTTGTGTCCACATTGGGGTGGCCATCTTTGACCACCTGGGGGCAGCCATCTTGTGTATTGGAGTGATGGTCAATTTGCATATTACCTCTTTATTATATAGGATATGTTTTTATTGGTTTCAGAAAGGAAGGGAAAGGGAGGGAGAGACAGAAATATCAATGATGGTAGAGAATCATTGATTGGCTGCTGCCTGCACACATCCTATTGGGGATCAATCCCACAATCCGGGCATATACCCTTGACCAGAATCAGCCTGGGACCCTTCAGTCTGAAGGCTGGTGCTCTTCCCACTGAACAAAACTGGCTAGGGATGATTTATTTTAACTTATAAGTTTAAAAGAGCAAGTGATAATGATTTCCAGTAAAATAATGAAGCAGTTGTGCCTCTTTAAATATAAAATGAAATGCCCTGTCACAGATTTATTTATATGTATAAGAATAAATTAGCATAGGAAATTATACACAGAAGGTTGGTAAATGTTCATTGAATAAATGAATGAATGGTTCAACTAACCATACTATTTATTTTTCACGACATGTTTCTGGACCTCATTATTTATTCATATACAGTATGATAATACTGTTTATTCATAGTATTTGAATAAATATATATTTTTCCCCCCCTCAAAATTATGAGAGAGCTGAATTTTTGACCAATTGATAACAAAAATGATTTGAAAAACTCATGCCTTATTGAAAATTATGTGTAGTTTTTATTTCTCAGAACAAATCTGAGCAAGTTATTTCATTGAATATATTTACTCTATATTTTGTATATAGCAGTAGTAAATTTAGGTATGCATTTTTCAATATCAGACATAACTATCAACTCATTGCCATTATGAACCTTGTAAATAGTGTTCGAAATGTTTATCTCTACTGAGACTTTTAATAGGACATACATGCTAGACAGAGATCTTAATATTTTGCACTAATGTCCTAGAAAATTAACTGATATAATAATCATGTATTAGATATGGTAATATTCAGTTGCCAGTAGCAGAAACCCTAAAATAGCAATGGTTTAATTAAGAAAGAAATTGATTTATTTCTCAAGTAAAATTCCAAAATGGGCAGTGCAATGCTGTAAGGAAGACCTGTTTCACAAAGTCCTTAGGACCTAGATTCCTCCCATCTTGTTCTGCCATACATAGATCTCCATTCCCAACATTTATGATGATTATAACTGGCAATTCCACCTACATTCTAAAAGTCAGGAAAGCAAAAATGGACCCAGAAAGGAGCAAAGGTGTGGACCAGTTATTTTTAAAGCAAGGTTTTGCTTACATGTTATTAGTTGGAATTCGGTCATATGCCATATTGAGCTACAAGACAGACTAAGAAGTGTAGTTCATATTCTGGGCATCCCTGAGTCCAAATAAAATGTCAGACGCTCTTCATTGTGGAAGAAAAGGAGAAGGATGGTTGGGAGGCAATGATTCTCTAACATTGTATGTGAGTTACTTTAGGTTGATGATGCTCTGAAAACAAAGATTAAAGGATGTAATTATTTTGATTAGTAAGTGGAAAATATTGTAGGGTAGTCACTAAATTTTTATTATAAAAATTGCAATGTATTTACATAATATAACTTAATATGTGCATCTTGTCAACTTTATAATAAAAATATATTTGAAATAAGGCATAGGGGAAAAAAGTAAATAGTAAAAGTTAAATATTAGTCATCATTTTAATTATCTATTTACCAAACCAGGTCAAGTATAAAGGACACGAATGGCTTAAAATTATCTGAAATTAAAATAAAGCTCCTTAGTAAAGTTGCATTTAGGTAATTTTATATTTCCTACATTATTGCGTTTAGGGTAAAAAAGAAAAGAGAACAGGGCAATTCACCAAAACAAACCGTATGAACTAGAGTCTTGATGAGCATCATTTATCAGAAGGTTGGGCTAGTTGGGCTAGAGCATCCAAGAGAATTAGGAAGACGTAAACATGTTGCAGGACAAAAACCTTTACAACACTGAATGGAACAATATTCAATCTTACATTTCTTTGATCACTGCATATTGTAAATGTATACATTTTAAATGATGAAGAAATGTCCAGAAACATATCCTTTATAAGATTAAAGTAAATATTAATTTAGGAATGCTTCAACTTTGGTGATATCTTATTTTGTTATTTGTATCACTTGTCCTGCACAATTTTCTCTTTTTTTGTGCACCTGTATTTACAAGAGATGAAAAATGTGCTGCAGTCTCTTCCTTCCCAACCCCCAATTAAAGCACTCTGCTCAATTTATACTTTGTGAAGAAGAGCTTAGAGGTTTTGTGTGTGTGTGTGTGTGTGTGTGTGTGTGTGTGTGTGTGTGTGTGTGTGTGTGTGTGTGTGTGTGAGAGAGAGAGAGAGAGAGAGAGAGAGTGCTTTCACACTTGAAAAGATTGACTTCTCTAAGGTTGCCTTCAAACAGATGTCATTTATTAAATCATTATTTTTATTCATTAATCTTAACATTTTTCTCATCTGTCTTGCTATGAAAATGTAACCAAAATAAAATTTTAAGGACAGTTTGAGGCATCTACTGCCCACTCCCTTCCTTTTAGAATAAGGGGCAAGAGGGAGATGATAATACAAAGAGAGCTTTCTTGGTCTCTAACTCTGTGATAGCCAGGAATTTATAATGTCGATAATGTGTTTTGTAGTACACAAATATTATTTGTTAGATATTAACATTTTGTGCAATAAATTGGGCTTCTCCCCAAGGTATTCTTTTTTTTAGAATTAGAAGTTTAAATGAGTTAGATGTTATTAATTCTTCTTTCCTTTGTCTTACTAAGGTGACAGGAGGCAGATCCCCAGGAGTGATGAGGAGCTGACAGAGCCATGAGTGGAGGGAAGTTTCCCAAAATATATAAATAAGTAAAAAGAATATTCAAAGGAGTGAAGACCAGGGTTGTGTTTAGGTTTGTGGGAGTCTGATGTTTATTTGACTTAGGAGGGAGGGGGTTCTTCTTTAAGAATCAGAATACAAAAATATAAGCTTAAAAAAATGACCATGTGACCACATTGATAGGGTCCCGTCTGGAATCTTGGAGGTGGCCTATGTGAGAGGCCATGATGTATATTTAGCTTTGTGGTAGGTTTGCCTCTGGCCGTTCCACAGTGTTGTTACAGATGGACTTTGTGGGGTTTTGCTACTGATTTGTGTATACTTCACTTGGTCTCCATTTTGATTTAATGGACTTTCTTGAGCTAAGCACTGGATTTGTTATATCACAGAACAGAAGTTGGGTAGTCCCTGCAGAGCCTGTTTCAGTCCATGGGCCGGAACCTAGCCATTGCTATTTTGTTTTCTTTCTAAAAAAGGATCATAAGGTCTTTTTCTGAAAGAAGAATGATTAATGAATTTTCTTCTAATAGAGAATCATGTTAAATTGTGTCCAGTCGTCCTATTGGGTATGATTAGTCAGTGTAAATAAACTATTTCAAACAGAAATCCAAATGTAATAAAATCTAATGACTATAACTCACATATTATAAGTCTTGTGATCTCCTCATAACCTAAATTACAAAATACAAAATTGAAGAGTGTATGTCTGTGTGTGAATTTATATAATAATTTTTATCAGTTTAGCAGGCAAATATTTTTACTTAAAACACATAATTTCTTGGCACTTTTATTTATAGGTTATTAATATATGCAGTTTAATTACAAAGTAGCTAGAGGCCCAACTGGGAGGGGGTGTCCCTCAGCCCACCCTGCACCCTCTCCAATCTGGGACACCTTGGGGAATGTCTGACTGCCAGGCCTAAACTACCAGTTGGACATCCCTCTCACAATCTGGGACTGCTGGCTCCCAACAGCTCACCTGCCTTCCAGCCTGCTCACCCCCTAACCACTCCCCTGCCAGCCTGATCAACACCTACCTGCTCTCCTGCTGGCCTGGTCACCCCCAACTCTCCTCCCCTGCATTCTTGGTCATCCCTAACTGCCCTCCCCTGCATGCTTGGTGCCTCCCAACTACTATCCCTCCCCTGCAGGCCTGGTCACCTCCAACTGCCTTTCCCTGCTGGCCATCTTGTGGCAGCCATCTTGTAACCACATGGGGGTAGCCATCTTGTGCTAGGGCATGATGGTCAATTTGCATATTACCTTTTTATTATATAGGATAATTTCCTATGAATTTTAAAAACATCTTGTCCACTTATTCAATAGAGCCAGCTGGGATTTTTCTAGAATTGCACTACAACTATAGATCATTTTGGGGAGTACCACATATTAACAATATTATATCTTCTAATCCATGAACAAAGGATGTATTTCTATATTTTAGGTCTTTAATTTGTCTTAATTATGTTTAATAGTTTTCAGCACACAAATTTTGCACTTCTTTCATTTAATTTATTTCTAAGTATTTTATTGTTTCTATATTATTGTAAATGTAATGGTTTCTGTTTTTTTTAGTATATATGTTTAGAATTATTTGATGAGCAGTTTTGATAGGTTTTGTTGATGTATTCATAGTTTCTTACACTGTATTTTAGCTATTATGATTCTGTGAAAAAAAGAGATGACATCACAACTTCAAAAAAGGCAATTCATATGAAAATCGAAATAAACTATTTTGGTGTTATTCTCTTGCTACTTGTATGCTAAAGTCATACTTTAACCCAATGATTCCCAACATTATCTTTCTTTCTGTCTTCATAATTCTTGCCATATCTGCATGCCATCTACATTAATAAAAGAGAAACATGCAAATTGACCATCACTCTGCTACACCCACCAGCCAATTAGAGTAAGTATGCAAATTAACCCAACTAAGATGGCGGCCATCACAGAGCTGGAGCAAGCAGGAGGCTTGGGTTTCCTCTGGTGATGGAGGAAGCCAAGCTTCCCACCTGCCCTGGCCTCTGCTTAAGGCTACAAAGTTTCAATTATAGAAGATAAATAAATCCCAGATACCTGCTTCCAGCTGGCCCTGGCCTATGCTTAGGGTGCCAGGGGGCATTGCTGGACTAAAAACCACCACAGGCTCCTCACCCAGGCAGCCCCATGCACAAAGGGAACCCCCACCCTGATCCAGCACACCCTTCAGGGCAAACCAGCCAGCCCCCACCCGTGCACCAGGCCTTTATCCCATATAATAAAAAAATTAAAAAATAATATGCAAATTGACTGTCACTCAAACACACAAGAGGGCTATCCCCATGTGGTCAAATATGGCTGCCCCCATGTACACATAAGATGGCTGCCACAAGATGGCCAGCAGGGGAGGGAAATTGGGAGGGACCAGGTCTGCAAGGGAGGGCAGTTGTGGGCAATCAAGCCAGCAGGGAAGGCAGTTGGGAGAAACCAGGCCTACAGGGGAGGGCAGTTAGAGGTGACCAGACTGGCAGAGGAGGGAAGTTGGGGTGACTGGGCTTACAGGGAAGGACAGTTGGGAGGGACCTAGGCCTGTAGAGAAGAGCAGTTGCGGGGGGCAGGCCTGCAGGGAAGTGCAGTTGGGGAACCTAGGCCTGCAGGGGAAAGCCGTTGGGGTTGATCAGACCTGCAGGGGAGGGCAGTTGGGGGTGACCAGGCCTTCATAGGGCAGTTTGGAAGGACCAGGCCTGCAGGGGAGGGCAGTTTGGGGGGACCAGGCCTGCAGGGGAGAGCAGTTAGAGACAATGAGATTGGCAGGGGAGGGCATTTAAGGGTGACAGGGTTGAAAGGGGAAGGCATTTGGGAGGTACTATGCCAACAGGGCAGTTAGGGATGACCAGGGTAGGGTAGTTAGGGATGACCAGGCTGGCAGGGGAGCAGTTAGGCATCAATCAGGCTGGCAGGGGAGAGGTTAGGGGGTGATCAGGCTGGCAAGCAGAAGTGGTTAGGGACAATCAGTAAGGCTGGCAGGCGAGCCTTTGGGAGCCAGCAGTCCTGGATTGTACCCAGACTAAAGGTAATGTAATTATTTGCCTTCCAACCACCCTTATTTACCTTCATACTGGGCAGTTGAACATTCCTTGAGGGGTCCCAGATTGGAGAGGGTGCAGGCTGGGCTAAGGGACACACCCTCCCATGCATGAATTTCATGCACCAGGTCTCTAGTTTAATATATTAAAACAAATAGGATCACTTTTTAAACTTTAGTAAATTTATCTGGAAGGAAATTTTATATCAAAGATCTAGGGATTAAATGCATAAATCACTTCTAATATGTGCTTTACTCTATGTCGTGTTATTATTAAAATGTTCTTTCATGTACCACCTAATAGTATTTTTAGATTATCATAAATTTACTACTCTTTTGGATTCTCTGCTATAATCAGCATAATTTACTCATGAAATAGATATTTCCCTAAAATTTATTTTATGGTAGATGGGTTATATCTTAGGGACATGAAGCAGGGATTTAAAGCCTTTATTAAAATACTTAGACAAAAGACAAGATTAATTTCTCCAGTCTTTGATTTTTTTTCTTGAGAATATCTAAAGGGTATGTACCAAGTTAGTGATATTTTGATGAATAAAATGTGCTCTCATTCAATGGTCCATGGATTACATCGTGCTGCTCTCTTATAAATAAAAATAATTTTCTCATACAGGGTAGAGACTGTGCCTATTTAACTTGCCTCAGACAGAATGCAGCATAACATTATGTTCATTTGGGCACTTAATAAATGCAAGTTAATGATATAATGCATTTGTTAATCAGCAATCATCCTGAAAAATAATGATGTACCCAGAGCTGATGTGTGTCCACCCAGACTTTTCTTATTGAGGGTTGAACATTATTGAGAGGCCTCCACTTAACAGGAAACACAGTAGAAAGTTGTTCAGTTTTTCAACAAATAATTTTCAAGTTCAGCTTTTTGGAACTAGGTACAATTTCAAGGAAATATTTTATCTCTTGAGTTTTAAACAATCTTTCAATAAGAACCAGGCCACAGGACCTTTGGCATGAGAAATTAGTTAAGAGTTAAGAGGTAGGGAATCAAAGATTCTTGGGTTATCTCCTGACACTAGAGTGTTGGAACATTTAGAGCAGTGGTTCTCAACCTTTCTAATGCCGCGACCCTTTAATACAGTTCTTCATGTTGTGGTCACCCCCATCAGTAAAATTATTTTTGTTGCTGCTTCATAACTGTAATTTTGCTACTGTTATGGATCGTAATGTAAATATCTGTTTTCTGATGGTCTTAGGCTCTACAACAGCGGTTCTCAACCTGTGGGTCATAACCCACAGGTTGAGAACCACTAGCAGGGTCACCTAAGACCATCGGAAAACACAGATATTTATATTGCAATTCATAACAGTAGCAAAATTACAGTTATGAAGTAGCAACGGAAATAATTTTATGGTTGAGGGTCACCACAACATGAAGAACTGTATTAAAGGGTCGCAGCATTAGAAAGGTGAGAACCACTGATTTAGAGAAACACCAAAATTTGCCTCATTCCAACCATCCTAGTTACCTTCATGCTACTCCTGTTTCAAATTCTAAGTTCAGCTTTTTGGGACTAAAGAAAATTTTGAGGGGAAAGCCCTTTTCTATAATTATTGCCATGGTCTAGCAATGCAAGAACTAAAAGAGTAGTTGTTTTCACTACAATCTGCTAGAGAGACTTGACTCATGTAATTTGATTTTGAACATAAATTTCCTAGATGTAGTACTTCATTAAAAGTAACATAACATTTCTTAGATGTAGCTAAAGAAGGCTAGATGGGTATTAGATAATAAACACAAAACTGTTTATGAAGCTTTATAATCTAATATAGCTTGTGAATTAACTTTAAATCGGCATCATATTGCTATCGGCCTGAAAGATATACCTGAAATACATTTTAGTGTTTTTTTAATTTTATTTTTAAAAATTTTGTTAAAGAAATGAGAGCCTTTAGTTTAAGAGTTAATAGTTACTTGTACTTTGTCATGACCTGAATCTTTCCTGCCTATAAAATGTGTGTTCCTGTATTTCTTTTGATTTCATTGTAACCTTGATGGAAGAGTTGTTTAGCTTGATTAAAAAGATGATAGGGCATCTATCTGACTGTTAATCTAAATAGAAATTCAAAGGTGACAGGAAACTCCTTGATCAGATGCCCAGACTAAAGGTAATGTAATTATTTGTCTTCCTGTTGAAAATGCCCTTCATAACTCAAGAGCTTTGGATATTTGAATGGAGTCTAGGATTAATGAAACAGTTGGTGTTCAAAAATCCTTAGATTAAACATCTGTAAGGCTATATATTTAGTTTTTTGTGTGTTTTTTTTTTTTTGCTTTAGGAACTAAAAAGTTTGGTTATGGTATCAAAATGTAAAGTTGGGAGAATGAATTATTTTGTAAGAGTAAAACTAGATCTACATTTTTTTCTTAGAATATATATATTTTTTGAATAGCAAATACATCAAATAAGGAAGACAAAGCAGATAAATTTGTATCTTTATGTGATAGAAAAATTTGAAGTGATTGGCTAAAAAGTCTCAAGTCCAAGCCTTTTGGCACTGGGAAGAGTACACATAGAGTACACCCTTGCAGTACACATAGACTTTTGCTTTGATGTGCTCAAGATTGTTAGGTTAAATAGCTTTCCTTTCCCATCCTGTCTCTCCTTGATATTGGGTACAACAAATCTGTCCTTCATTTATATTTTTCACCCTCCTTCTCTGCCTCCCTTTCTTTTTTTTTTATTCTTGGTTACCTGGGTTTGCAGTCCTCATTAAAGTCACAACTTTCACTTTAGGATTCTTGTTTACAGATCCAAACTAAAACAAGCACCCTCTCACACTCATTTGCTATAAAAATGTGTATATAAATTGGGATTTTTTTAATTCTCATTCGAAGGTATGTATTACTAGAGGCCTGCACAAAATTCGTGCAAGAGTAGGCCTTCACAGCCGGTAGCCTGGATCCCTTTCTCGTTGCAGCAGCAGCAGCTGTCTCCATCCTGGGGCTGTAGCCCCACCTTTATCCTGGAAGGATGTCCGGTCTAATTAGCATATTGTAATTTTATTATTATAGATTGACTTGAAAGAGAGAAAGTGAGAGAGAGAGAGAGAGAGAGAGAGAGGGAAAGCAATATGAGGAAGAAACATTTACTGGTTGCCTCCCAAATGCAGCCAGACCAGGGATGGAACCCACAATCTTTTGTTCTAACTAACTGAGCCCGCCAGGACTGGATTTCTTTCTTTAAGTCCTATGTCCTATGACAATAAAGATTTAAGTAACAAAAGTTTCTAAATTAAATTATAATTATGATTATATTTTATGAATACAAAAATGATAAAAACATGAACATCTACTATACATTTTGATAAATGAATGGTTAATATAATAATAACTTTTATTGGTGATACATCTCTTAATGAGATGGAAGTAAGGCTATTATCTCTAATTAATTTATGTATCAAGGGACAATTATTTATGCTGGAGTATTTTCTATTTTGAAAAATATATTGTTATTGATTTCAGAGTGGAAGAGAGAGAGAAAGAAAGAGAGAGAGAAGAGAGAGAGGAGAGAGAGAAACATCAATGATGAGAGAGAATCTTGAGAGAAACATCAATGATGAGAGAGAATCTTCTTTAGCTGCATCCTACATGCCCCCTACTGGGGGTTGAACCTGCAACCCAGGCATATGCTCTGACTCAAAATTGAACTATGACCTCATGATGCATAGATCAATATTTAACCACTGAGCAACACTGGCCAGGCTATGCTGGAGCATTTCCTGAGGCACTACACCATAGTAAGATTCAGGATGGATGACAATCTTGTCTTTTCTCATAAGGAAAATGATAATTATGAAAGAGGATTTGGCAAAGGAAACTTGTCTCTTTATCAAAGGCACTTTATCAGAAAGAGACCTGGGACATTTCAAAATCCTTTTGAAAATGGATTACTTTAAGAATATCTACGAAGATTGGAGTGATGCAGCCACAAACCAAAGAATGGCAGCAATCATCAGAATAGGTGGAAGGTGTATAACTAGATAAGCATAAAGTCACAGGTCACTCCTTTGTGGCTATAAGCCTAGCCCAAGCCTCGGGTTCTCTAACAGAGGCTAAGGACTTTCTGTGCTAGCGAACCCTTAGTCCAAACGAAGGGCAGTGTGGAATGTTAATTCCAAGGTATCCAGAAACAACAAGGAGACCAAGAGTATCCAGCTTTTCTTTGAGGTATATATACCTTTCTCTTTTATTCTATTTACTTTTTTTTCATAGCACTTATTTACACTTGCCCATTTGTTCATGATCTTTCCTACCACTATAATATAAACTCTATTGATTTGTTCACTTTTATATCCTCAACACATAGAATAATATCTGGCACAAAGCAGATGCTCAATTGTGTGAGAACCAAATTAATTTAAAGATAATGGTCATTTGCTTTAATGAGATTAGTCCAGTTTAGAGAAGTATATCATCTTTAAACATTTTCTATAGTTATTACTCTAATTGAGAAATTTAATTCCAAAGTAGAACTAAGTGCTCTAATTCTCTGACAAATTCTCAGAGTAAATCTCCTTTGCATTCTCCTTTTCCTGATATTTGACATTCTCCTTTGCTTATTTCTTTTTAATTTGAAAAATTCATTAAAGGCAGAAATTTATAATTATACACATCTGATGACCCAGAACTAATAACTATTAACATTTTGTTTTTCCTGTTTCTTTTTTAAATCTTTTCCCTATGTGTATCCTTTAAAAACATTATGTAAGTAACATACAGCATTTTCCTGTGTTTGTTATAACAAATTACTACATATTGGGTAACTTGAAACAATAGAAATTTATCTTCTCACAGTTCTGGAGGACCCAAGTCTGAAATCAGTTTCATTTGGCTGAAATAGAAGGTGTTGGTAGGGCTGCGGTCCCTTTGGATGCTCTAGGGGAGAATCCATCCTTACTTCTTCAAGCTTCTCATGGCTGCTGACACTCTTTGGCTTGTGGCTGCATCACTTCAGTCTTCAATGCCAACATCTTCAAACCTTGCTCTGTTTTATCTTCACATTACCTTCTTCTCTGGGTCTGTGTCGACCTCTTACCTCTCTGCTATAAGCATGCTTTTGATTGCATTAGGACTAATCTGGATAATCCAAAAGAATCTGATCTTGAAATCCTAAATTCAATTACATTTGCATAGTCTTTGTCTTACAAGGTTACATTTATAGGTTCTAGTATCTAGGTGGGTATTTTAGACTACCACATATGAATATATAGTCTACTTACATTAAAATTTAGGACATTACAGATAAAGCTAAAATCCCACTTGACCTCTGCTCCTTATTCTGGCCCAATTTACACTTCCTAGTGGTTACCTCCATGTTTAGTTTGTTATCCTTCTAGCATTTAAAAACATCTTTTACCTCTATGTATAGATATAGCCATGTAAAATGTATGGTATTGTGTGTATGTGTGTGTGTAAGCACCCCCAAATATTCAAAGTACACGTGTCATTTTGCAACTTGCCTTCTTTTTACTCACAATATTTTTAGAAAATTATCACTTAAATATATTTATTTTTTTAAAAATTACAGCATTTTACCTTAAATATATACCACATTTTATCTATTCTCTTGTTTATGGATATTTAAGGGATTTCTAATTTTTTGGCATTATAAACAGTAGCCTGTTGCAGGCATCCTTTTATATAGATGTGTGCTGTTGAAAGAGTGGATGAAAAACTTTCTCCATACCTTGACCTATACTTCATGTTCTCAAATATTTTAGATTAATAATCTAAAATTATTAGATTAATAATTCAGATTAATAATCCATCTATACTTTATGTGTATTATGTGAGATCAAGCTATAATTTTATTTTTTCCATTTTATCAGCCAATTTTCAAACATTATTTATTGAACTTTCCTCTTTTGTGTTATTTGTCATGTAGCTGTCTAATTTATATGCACAAGACTGCTTATCATTGTCTTTATTCTGTGCTATAAAATCTATACTAATAATATAGGAATATGCAAACTTTCCAGGATGCCATCACAATAACTGTAATGACCAAACAGCAGGCTGTGTGGGGTGACCAGACTGGCAGGGAGGCAATTGGGGGCAACCAGGCCAGCAGGGGGGCAGCAGGCAGGCAAATGGTTAGGAGCCCCAGATTGTGAGAGGGATGTCAGACTGCCAATTTAGGCCCGATACCTGTGGGATCGGACCTAAACCGACAGTCAACCATCCTCCAAGAGGTCCCAGATTGGAGAGGGTGCAGGGCAGGCTGAGGGACACCCCCAAGCACGAATTTTGTGCACCAGGCCTCTAGTATTTTTATAAGTCACTCTATTTCACTTTCTCCATAGCGGGTGTTTATACTTGCTCATTTGTATATGATTTCTTTCCTACTACTATAATGTAAACTCTATCAATTTGTTCACTTTTGTATCCCCAAAATATAGAATAATATCTGGTGCCTAGTAGATGTTCAATAAACATTTATTGAATTAATACATTTTTTAATTGGCCAACTTATGTAATCATTTTAAGTGACATTTTCTCTAATATACTATTACCTCTCTCTCTCTCTCTCTCTCTCTCTCTCTCTCTCGTGTGTGTATCACTAGGTACATAATTTAGTTAAAATATCTAGCCTTTAAATAGAGCTGAAAACTATTTCATAATGTTAGGAGATAGCTTGTTATGGATACCTCATATTTCTACATAGCCTGTGAACTGAGACACTGAGTGCCTTTGTTTCATACTATACTTTTAAGGATGTTTTTACTGCCCATGGGTCAATTTAGCTTGCCATCTGTGATTGTAGATAAAGATTTATTGGAACTTGCCACATTCATTCATTTAAATATCTATTTCTACTTTCATACAATATTACACAGTTGTAGCAGAGACCATATTACCCATAAAGCCTAATATATTTACTGTGTGTCCCTTTATAAAAAATTTTGCTGACCCCTGGTATAGCAAATATTCTTGGAAGATAGAAATAGTATCTCCTTCCAGAGCAAAGGGCAGAATAGTTTATTATTATCCAGTATAATAAACTAGAGGCCCAGTGCACAAAATTTGTGCATGGGAAGGGTCCCTAGGCCTGACTGGTGATCAGGGCCATTCTGTGGGGTGATTGGTGGGGCAATCGGGGGTCCCTGGCTGGCACCCACCTTGACTGGCCTGGTACTGTCCACTTGCTGGTCCCTCTCCCTACCATCAGCCCTGCCTTCCTCTGAGGGAGGAGACCTGCAGGGTGATCAGAGTGCAGTGCCAGCCCACTCACTGGCTAGCCCTCCCCCGATTACCCCAACCCCGCCACCACCACTGTTCACCTTCCTCTGTGGGGCATCTGGCGGGGCAATCACGGGTACCCCCACTGGCATCTGCCTTGGCTGGCTTGGACCTGTGGGCTAGGGGCAGCTCCTGCATTGAATGTCTGCCCCCTGGTGGTCAGTGCGCATCATAGAGACTGGTTGTTTCATCGGTGGTTCAGCCATTTAGTTGATTTGCATATTAGGCTTTTGTTATATAGGATGTCATTCTTTGGTACAAAGTCAAGCAGGCTTACTGCCCATTATGAAAGGTTCAAGTTTTATAAGGTAAGAATTTTACTCCTGTAATGCAGCCTACTACATGTATGTGCAGACATCACTGGCTCCCTGTATGGTACCCCATGGGAAGTGTAACTCAGGGAAACAGCACACATGTGAACACTTAGCCTGCTGCTATTGCCATGACCAATTAACTGTCCCTTGTCTCTAACTCCAGAGACCCATCTTTATATACAAAAGGCTAATATACAAAGTGACCCCACCAGGAATTCAACTGGGAAACCAGTTCTATTGCTTGCTATGATGTGCACTGACCACCAGAGGGCGGCACAAAATGAAAGAAGGCCCCTGCTGGCAGCCTGCAGCGGGGGAAGGCAGGCCCAGGTTGGCAGTCAGAAGGCCCCAATCAGAGCTGCTCACTGGCCAGGCTTAGGGACCCTACCCATGCACGAATTTCATGTATGGAGCCTCTAGAGTATTTTATAAGCACACAGGAAACTGTGACAGACTAACTTGTTAGCTTGTAAGTAGAGTACAACTTCTCACATATCACAGCTCTTGATGATATATATTTATCAGACTTTATTCTCAAGATTTAAATTAGTATAGCTAATGACTGCAGAAAAATGATATATTAGACCTCAAATTTAGATTAGAAAATGAGTTTAGAGAGGGTACTGTTTGTAAAAAAAAAAAAATCTACCATTCTACCAACATTTTGCTCGAGAAAACTCTGTGTTCTTATACTTTAAAAAGTATGTATGTTATAAAAATCATCTAGAAACTTATTTGGGAAAATAAGCAGAGAAACAAGTTACCTATAATATCATCATTGTGATATAACGAGTATTAAAATGTCTTTAGACATTTCTGCATCTGATCCACTCTGCCACATTTTCTTGACAGTTTTTATTAGCAATATACAATGATAAGGTCATACTTCAGATATACTGGAGTTTCTTTATTAACATATAGTGTAACTGTAATTTGTGGGTTTTTTTTTCTTTTTTGGTCTTAGATGTATTTTTATCCTGAACCTGAAAAGAGGACAAAAGGTTTACTACCTCCTTACAGAGTTTTTATCTGGCCACATTTACACTGTCCTAATAGACTGGGGATTCTTGAATAATACATGTTCACCCTATTTGGTATCATTATTTTCTTGGTTCAAATCATTTTTTTTAAAACTCTGTCATCATAGCCAAAATCTTACAGATGTTCTATTTTTTTCATCACCCAAGTCAGCTCCCTTCTCTCCCTAAAACATCTACAAATTCATTATATGTTTTAAAGAATTGAGGAGATATACTGCTTACATATTGGGAGAAAAATCACTAGTTTTGGTAGGTCATTAGTTTATTAATGGAATCCTGAGCCATTAATCTAAATTTTGTAGTGAAAAAACATGACCATTTTCCATAGAAAGGATGATGACATTCATAACCCAAAGAGTAGAAATATAGAAGAAATCCTTGGGTCTCAGTTAAAAAAAATTTCACTTGCAGTTTGAAATAAAAAGAAAATCAAACCAGTAACTTTAAGTAATGAAGTTGTTGGATAAAACATATCATACTAATAAAACTTATATTATTTAAACAATGAGGTCATTTTTACAAAAAGCTATAGGAAATTCATGCATGCACATTTTTCATTAATCTAACTCTATACTGTATCTTTTTTAAAATAGTTGAAATTATGCCCCATAGTCAATGCAATGTTGTTAGTGTATTCTATTTATAGCATGTTTTCAGAAAGAGAATGGTTCACAATTGATGATATGAATCCTCATGAAGTATTGTCTTATAAAATGAGTTCATGACCCTTCAAGATAAGTGATTTTATTATGGAAAAAAATACTGAAGGAAATTCTATTTCAAAAACGAACTTTCACCTATTTTGACATTTGAATGGAATAACATTTTTTGTGATAAAACATTTTTTTAGCAGCATCAAAATGGTTGTAAGAAATCTGTTCTTTAGGTTTTTCTAAAACTGTATGACCTTGAGCTAGCCAGTCATTGTACTTTCTTATTGCAAAATACATTATTTAGATTAATAATCAGTGAGGAAAAGATTCATGGAACCTTTACAGTACAATGTATAATTATATTGTAAGTAAGTGCTGCTGGGTAGGTTAACCTGTGACCATTGTCTTAAAAGTTACACATCAAGATCAATCATAGCTACTGCTATGACTACGTAGAGATTTGGTCACTACTTTTGATTTTACATTTTCTTTTCATGACTTTCCAACTTTACTGTTCACCTCCTCTTTTGTAATAACTTTCCTGGAAATTGGTGGATCTGCTCCATTTCTTCCTTATTTCCTACAACTATGCCAAACGTTGCTTTATTTCAGCTCTTCAACTGTTGGAAAGTTCAACCATCTTTCCTTCACAGAAGCCAAACTCAGCTTCAATGACAACAGCGTGGTCATAGGCCAAGGTCTTGCTTTAGTTATTTTTGCCAAGTTATTTATTCTGAAGAGTGAATCACATGTAGTTTATTAAGAAAATGTTATCAATTGTAAAGAGCTAAAACTGTAATAAATTTTGAAATGTGGTAACAAAGAATCTGATTGCTTACTAATTAAAACTACAAACTAATCATTACTGATAAATTAGAGTTAGTTAATGGGATTGTTGGGGTTTGTGATAGGACTATTAGAAGCAAAAGCAAATTTTTTATTGCTTTCCAGGTTTATATAAAGGCCAATCTGATCCACACAACTTTATGACTTAGATATTTTTATAAACTCTATTTATAATTGATGGGACTGAGGCTTGGGAAGATTAATGAGTTGTCCTAGAAAATATACCTAGTGAGTTCCAGATAGGGCTTCAAACTCTGGTGCCTGACTTTTTCTATGACAGCATGCTATATTAGGAGTTAACAGAGAAGCTATGCTATGTTACCAGAGGAGAAAAGGGAGAAGATAGTCAGGTTTCACCTAATCTTCCAGTTTTTCCTTTTTTTTTGTTTGGCCAGAAAATAGCTTTTACTATTCCAAGTTATTGCTGAAATGTATTTATTTGGGGGTGGGGAATGAAAGGTTGTTTCAGACTTTTCTATCCATCTTCATTAAAATGGATTAATTTATTACAGTTGCTGCTTCAAGTTACCCATTTTGAAAGAACTGGAGGATTTTTTTTTTTTTTTTTTTTTGCAGTTGAGAACTGAGAAAGTCAGTTTTAATAAGAAACAGGAATCTTCTTTGAAGGTGGTTGTGGTGCTGTGACCTGAAGATGGGGAGAGAGGAGTGTGGGAGTTGAAAGGGTAGGAAAGGGAACTCTAGACAAATTTAGCCCATTCTCTTCTATGTTCAGGGCCAGGCATGAAACCTGGGATGAAGTAAGGCAAGACTAGAGTTAGCAAGATGAAACTTGGATTCAGCTTTCTTTCCTGCCTCGTTCATCTTATCCTGGTTCTGCTAGATTTTCAGAAAGACACTGTCAAAAGATAGAGTTTCATGGTGGAGCACTTCTGCTCCTGTCAGTTGAGAGAACTGTCTGTTGCGGTTAAGATTGACAGGGGTGAACTGAGGTGGGTGGGGAGGCAGAGGCAGTAGCTGCCTCTTGTGCTTTGTTCTATCATTAATGGGAAACAGACAGTCCAAACACCCTCTGTAAATGCTCAAATCTACCTCATTCAGATATTATGGGCACTACGGGGGTATCCTTTATTTGGTCTTGAAACTATGAGTATGCCCACCCATTCCAAGAGGGCACCAGTAGTTTTACAACATGTTTCACTCTGGGAAGACTTATCTGATTTGAAATTAGTGAGCTCTTTCTTGGGATCAGATTACATGGCAGTGCACATATTTGCCTTTCACAGTGCCCCTCTTTACAGTGACCTAAAGGGCAGCTGGGCATTTTATATAGAAAGAGAGAATTCTTTATAAGAATGGCCTCATGTTTGGTGAAGACATTTTTCTTATACTGAAATACAGTGAATTAGTTACAGATTCTCTTTTCAATTTAATAACTAAATACCCTTTAAAACATGAACGTTTATTTAAAAACCCAAGCTAAACCTTTCCATATATGTGCCTCCTTGTTCATGGAGTTCTTTCCTACTTAGAAAATTTCCATTCCTTAATAATTTACATTCACTTGATGAATGGATTATATAAGAACTAGAGATAAAGTCAAATTAAAGAATAAAGAATATAATTTTTGTTAAATAATGTTTTAAAATGTTTTTAGAAAGATTTGGAGATTTAATATAAATATTCTAAATTTAGGTGTTTGATGGTTTCTGATTTTCTGGGGTTACCTAATCATTAATCAGGAGAATATAAATTATAAGATGAGTTCAATGACCACCTATGTGAGATTGTAATATGCAGACAAATAACTGAAATCATTTGCTTGGCTGAATTAAACGTATATTTTACTATTTTGTAAATTTCCACAGCTTGATTGTAAATACTGCTTTCAGGGAATCTACCAGGAACCTATATATTAACTTTACAGATGGTTATTTTCATACAACATTTGCTTCTTAATCTGAGCACACATTTGGACTTTAAAAGGTACTAGGAGGTTATGATGAGGTGACTAACACTTACTCTTCTGATCCAAGATAAGTGTTCAACAAATGCAGAAACTGCTCAGCTTTTTTTCCTCCAAAGGGCAACTTAATTTAAGTACTTTTCTAGTCCATAGAAAACTCATAATTTTCTAGCATCTCAGTAGGACTTTCAGGGTCCGTATTCTTACTCTTTCTTTAATTATTGACTTGTATATTCATTGTAGTTTAATTCAGGCCAGAGTGACTATTAGGGAAAGGCTCTGGGCTATTAGGTGGAGATTACAATTGTGCTTTGAGTTTGGGCATATAAAGAACCAACTGTGAAGACTTCTAGAAAGACTCTGTCCCAGTCTCTGTGTTTTGGAGCTTTGCCTTGAAGGGTTTGAAAAATGGTAATATATTTTATTTGCCTTGTCACTTATTTTTCTAAACTCTGAAAAGTGTAATTTATATTGCAAGCTTAAAAGATGAACCTAAATTTTCAAAAGACAGCAAGATAGGAGTTAAACTTGTATATATTTTCTCTTTTGAACATTATATATTTTAAGAATAATAATACAACTCATTATTATGCATTTAAAATCATTAAGAATGTTTCAATTCAATGGAAAGTAAAGTTAGAAGCAATTCCAATCAATTCATTTTTAGGCAAATTCATTAAGTTAGAATTTCTGATAACATACTAGGATAGTATTAACTTTTTATACTTTTATTTTTAATCCCTCAAATTTTTGGTAGTATGCCAACTTACAGTAAAATAGTAAGTGATATTAAACCAACTCAAAAAATAGTTCCTTTAAATATTTAGTGCAGTAATTATGGACATTCAAATTACTCTGTTAAATAAAAATATTGTATATGTTGAAAGTTGAACAGAGCATCTATTTAGAAATATATTTAAGCAGTTCCACCTCATACATATATGCAATACATCTGCATTCCTTTAAATATTTTTGAAGGCTGTTTTGAACTGTTCTTCTATAGTTTGGATATCCATTTGAAGGAAAAATATGAATTAATCAGAGGAGGAGGAGGACTCCAAAGAGGCAGAAACATGATTAGAAACCCAGAAGGGATTATTGTCAAGGTTGTCAAGGGAGCTGAGTTTCAACAAGCAGTACATACTAAGTGTTAGTGCAGCAGCAAGGTCAGGTAAAATACAGACTGAGAAGATGACATTGCATTTGGAAACTTGGAGTTCATGGGTGACCTGAGAGAAGTTAAATGGAGATACAGCTGGAAATCAGATTGCTGAGGTTGATGACAAAATGGGATGTGAAAAATTAGAGAGAAAGATCAGGTTAATTTTCCAAGAATGGTTAAGGAAAGCAGTAGGGTGGCAGAGGAAATTACAGGGCTAAGGAGTAGTTTTGAGGAAAGAAGGCAAATGAGTTTGTGTTTGTATATACATAGAGGGTAAAGCACAGGGTCAGGAAAGCAGGTAAAAATCAGGGAGAAGAGAGATGATCAATAAGTAGTATTGAATGTGTGAATTTCTTTATCTTATTAATACAAATAGAATTACACTAATAAGGTCCTTTTTTTTGGACTTTGTTTAAAGTTCAAAATCAGGATAAGGGAAAAAGATTTTCTGAAAGTCACAAAATTGTATTTGTGTCTGAAGCTTATTGATGATGCATACTGCCCCAAGCTACTGCAAAAATCTACTTTCATGATTCTTTTTCCTTATCAAATTTCATGTGCTTGGGAAGTGTCTCCTATTATTTTGGGGAAGAATTAAGGTAAAATTAATATTATTTCTTAAATGTTTAATAAAATTTACCAGTAACCACTTGTGACTAGATTTTTTTTATTTGTGGGAGGATTATTTCATTATTATTTATTTTATTTTATAGATGAAGCTATATATACTAATAACCTATACTAATAAAAGGGTAATATGAAAATTGATTAGGATACACACAGTAGTGACCAAACAGCAGGCTGCGTGGGATGACCAGGCCAGCAGGGGGGGTTAGTGAGGGAGAACTGAATGATTGAATAGTAGGCTGCATGGGGCAACCAGGTCAGCGAAGGGGGGCAGTGAGAGGCAACCAGGCTTGCAAGGGGGGGGGGGGCAGTTGGGGGCAACCAGGCTGGGGGGAGAGGGGGTGTTAGGTGCCACCATGCTGGCAGAGGGTAGCAGTGAGGGGCGATCAGGCTGGCAGGCAGAGGCAATCAGGGGTGATCAGTGATCAAGCTGGCAGGCAGGTGAGCAGTTAGGAGTCAGTGGTCCTAGATTGTGAAAGAGATGTCCGAGGGGGTCCTGATTGGAGAGGTGCAGTCTGGGCTGAGGGGACCTCCCACCACACGTGCATGAATTTGTGCATTGGGCCTCTAGTATATTTATAAATATAGAACTATTCAAAGTTTCTATTTCTTCTCTATCAGTGTTGGTAAGTTGTGTTTTTCTAGGAATGTGTCTATTTTACTTAAAATTTTAAAAATTAATTGGCAAAAATATTTGCTAATTTTTCTTAACTTTATATATTGCTAGAGACTATAAATCATTTATGATGATATTTGTAATTTATATATTTTTCTATTTTTCCTTGGTCAATATTTTCTGAGATTTATAAGTTTTATTAGTCTTTTCAAAGAACGAACTTTTGGCTTTGTTTTTCTTTTTCTATTATAGGTTTATTTTACACTTCATTGATTTCCTATCTTATCTCTACTATTTTCCTGTCTTCTACTTTCTTTGGATTTAATTTGTTATTCTTTCTCTATTCAGGTTCTTTGCACATATCTAAAATTTTTATTATCCTTATATTAAAATAGGTAATGTAGAAATTAACCTGTCTATTTTGCTCAGAATTTCTGAGAACTTATTTATCACAGCCTTTTCTAGTTTCTGAAATGCTGGCAGTGACTTTCTGTGGCCTGAAGCAGCTTCCGTGTGCTTTACTGTTTCCCCGGAGCCAGAGGTCTACATCCTCAGGAGATTTTCATGCTGCTGATGTGAGAAAAGGCAATGGTACAGAAATTATTTCTCTCCTCTATTATTCCTTCATTCTATCCCAATATGAGCCAAACAACATAAAATGACTAACGTCTTCTAAATGTATGAGATATGTTAAGAACAAAATAATATTTCTAAGCACTACAACACTTACTTAATAGATACTTATTTAGCATTTATCATGTGTTAGATCCCGTGTTTGTGAGTGAGATTGTTCATAGGCTCCAGGCAAGATGTAGGCATTTTCCCTCCTAACTTCATTAGGACAGGTGACCATTAACAATTGGTAGCAAGACTTCAAAGCATGGACTCCAGAGATAACTAGAATAGCATTTGGAAAAGATTTTTTATTTCTATTTTGTATCCAATGGAAGCTAACCAAGGGTCTCACCTAAGGTATATGACCTCCCTCCGTCTCTTTCCTCACCCCACTGAGGCCCCCTAATTTGTTTTCTGTCAAGCCCACAACCCATCATCTCCCACAGCTGCAGGGTGAATGTGAATGAAGATAAGGACAGAAATGGGGGTAGAAAGGAACTCTGGCTGGGGCGGAGGACTTGAACTTGCATCCAAGTCTTCACATGAGCAAGCAAAACATAAGACCCCATGGGCCATAAAAATCAGAAAACTAGCATGTCCCTGCTGCTAAACACTCCTTTGTAATTCCCCTACAGGAGAACTGTTCAGTAGTGTCAACATATGTATGAAAATCCACTTGTGTAAATTGAAACTGTGTTAAGTACCTGCTATGATAATAGGCACTTTTGTTTGTTTGTTTGTTGGCTTTTGAAGACAAGATTCTTCCCTCCAGGAGCTTGCAGTCTAGTTGAAGAGATAGTCCATCTGCAACCAGTGTCCTTCACAGTAGACATTGCATACAAACCTCTCTGAGCTGAATCCACCCATGTAGATGTGCTTGGTATGGCCTTCATAGTGTTTTAAGTAAATTCATTGGCTTCATATGAAAACAGAGTTTTCCCATAAAATTTTCTGGTAATTCTGGATGAAAATAGTTTTTCATAGAAAAAATAAGCAGCTCCCCCTTTTAAATGAGGCAAATCCTCAAGTGGCCATCACTCAGGTAAGTATCTGTCTAGCATAGTGGTCAGCAAACCTCAGCTCACGAGCCACATGCCACTCTTCGGCCCCTTGAGTGTTCTAACGCCACTTCTTCAAAATAGACTTGTCCCGGCCAAAAACCGACTTCTGTGCGTGGGTCACGAAGTTTCAGCCGTGAGCCACAGTTTGCCGACCACTGGTCTAGCATCTTGGGCTTCTGAGTTTGTAACACCTACTCTTCCCTTCCTGTGCACCATTCTCCTGCTGTCCCTAACCAGCATTTAAGCCCTGTAAGCAGGAAGTCTAAAGGTCCAGTCTGTACCTCTGAGGTTTCAATTTTTTCCTAGTATCATCCCCCTTCTGAGAAACATTCTGAGGCTTTCTTGCCCCCAGATCTTCCCAAATATCTAACTTACTCCATGCTTGAGTGGGGCAGCTTTTCAAGAAACCCCTCAAAAACAAAATTGCTTCCGTTATATGCTTCTGGCAAGACAATGGCACTGCTAGGTGAACATTTAAGTGAGTCTTTACAGAATAAGGAAGATCTATCTCTTCAAAGTTATTTATTCTTTGCTTAGCATGATGGGACCACAAGGCCCTACACTTTCATCAACGTAGGAGACCATTCAAACAAGACTTCACAAAACAAAGCTACCAATTTGTTTTCTGGTGGGTAACGCCTCTACTAGGATTCCTTTATGCATGTGTAAAAAACACACAACACACACACACCAAACAACTGAAATGCAATGAGGAAAATATTATAAAGATATGAGCCTAGTAGTTGAAATTTAGTTAACAAATTTTAATAGACTCAATCACCCAATTAATATTAACATAGTGAACGTTTTTCCAATAATTATCACCTTTGATCATTACAACTCATGAATTCTTGCATTAAATGACATATAATGGAAATTCTCATATAATTAAAAAAAATACTAATACTCCAGCCATTTGCCATAGCCCAGTTTTACATTGCTAGGCAGGGTACACTCCCCCCGTCTCTCCGCCCAAATTAGAAATTAGAAATTAGATATAGGTCCTTTTAGTTCTTGTTTCATAATATAATATTATATAACAATAGAGCTGAAAGAGTCTTTAAAGATCATCTAGTCCAGCCAGAGTATTTCACTTTTGCACATTAAACCCTTGACAGATGTCTTTAGATCTAAGTTGTATTCAGCTAGTTTCTATTATGTTGCTAGGCTTTGATCTAGAAGATTCCTTATCTGTGGTCTACATAAAATGAATTAAAAACCATTTCCTTTCATCTTCTAAGAGCAATAAGTGTGAATCCTTTGCTTCGCTTTGCTTCTTTTGAGTCGATGTGTGGATGTGTCTTTCCTCTCACTGGTTCCTGGTGAGGATTCTTTTCTTTCCTTGATGAACCAGTTCCTTTATCTGTTTCTACAAAAGGACCTGGCAGATGTCACCTCACGTTTGTCAAGCCTAAACCTCGTAATCTTTTTAGCATGGGATATTTTACAATATCTTCCTGGGGTTTCTCTTTATCATCTTTAATCCAGTCCCCCAAATTGCTGAGTAATTGAACTAAACAATCAAGAAACTTTGGCAGACTTCAGGAAGAGAGCACAAATTGTACACCTCATATCCATATACAGGGGACATTCAATGCATGATTTAGGGCAGTTCACTCAATTTTCTGAATTAACTATGTAGTTTCAGAATTTAGGGCAGCCGTACTTAAAATTTAACTACAACATTTGTAAGATTTAGATATTTAAGTCACTATCTATATATATAGTTACAGTAGGAGAGTATATAAATACTGTAAGACAGTTAATATTTCTGCAAGTCAATACATAACACATTCTTTATCATTGTGGCAATAAAGAAGAAAAGTTAAAAAATAAATTCCCTTGCCTTCAGACATAATTGCATTCTTCTGTTATTCAATATTTAATCTAATCCTTATTAAAGACAGTTTAAAATATATAGTAAATATTAACTGGGGAACTTATAGACATATATGCATAACACTTGGAAAATAGTGGGGTGAAGGCCTGGGGAGGGGAGTGTGGGGGAAGGGGGAGGGCATGAATGGGGGAAAAGGTGACATCTGTAATACTTGCAACAATACAGATAAATTAAAAATGAAAAATATATATACAGTCAATACTTCACTCTAACTGGGAGAATATGTAATTTATTCATGTATTCACAAGAAATAAAATATATATGTTGTCTAGAAAGCCACAATATTTTGAAAGAATTCTGTCATTTAAAATTGGTTTTGCTTTAAAAATTATAGTAATCTGTTCCAAATATCATGTTGTCTTCTTTAAATGATTGCTCTTAAAAACACACACACACACACACAAAAGCTTTTAAGCCAATTTCTTTTTTTTCCATTTTTAAAATCTTCATTGTTCAGTTTATTAATTACATTGTTCCCCCATTTTTCCCCCTATAGCTCCCCTCCACCTGGTACCCATCCCACCCTCTGCCCTCACCCCCCCCCACTGTCCTCTCCCATAGTTGCATGATTTTTGTCCAGTCTTTTGCTGCACTTCTCACACCCCATTTCTCCCAAGAATTGTCAGTCCATTCCCTCTCTATGTCCATGATTCTATTATATTCACCAGTTTATCCTGTTCATCAGCCTATCAATTCACTTGATTTTTATGTTCATTTGTTGATAGATGTGTATTTGTTGTTCATAATTTATATTTTTACCTTTTTCTTCTTCCTCTTCTTAAAGAATATCTTTCAGCATTTCATATAATATTGGTTTGGTGGTGATGAACTCCTTTAGCTTTTTCTTATCTGTGAAGCACTTTATCTGACCTTCAATTCTGAATGATAGCTTTGCTGGATAGTGTAATCTTGGTTGTAGATTCTTGCTATTCATCACTTTGAATATTTCTTGCCACTCCCATCTGGCCTGCATCATTTCTGTTGAGAAATCCGCTGACAATCATATGGGTGCTCCCTTATAGGTAACTGTTTTTCTCTTGCTGATTTTAATATTCTCTCTTTGTCTTTTGCTCTTGGCATTTTAATTATGATGTACCTTGGTGTGGTCCTCTTAGGGTTCCTAGGGTTTGGTGCACTTCTTGGACTCTAAGTCAATTTCTTTCACCAGGTGTGGGAAGTTTTTGGTCACTATTTCTTCAAATAAGTTTTCATTGTCTTACTCTCTCTCTTTTTCTGGCACCCCTATAATTCAGATGTTGGTATGCTTGAGGTTGTCCCAGAGGCCCCTTACACTATCTTCAATTTTTTGAATTCTTTTGGTTTCTTGCTTTTCTAGTTGAGTGGATTTTACGTCTCTGTATTTCAAGTCTTTATCTTGGTTCTTGCGGTCCTCTAGAGTACTTCTAGATCTTTGTATAATATTTTTTATTTCAGTCAGTGTATGCTTAATTTCTGGTTGGTCCTTTTTCATATCCTTGAGGGTCCCGTTCATATCCTTGTAGGTCTCATTCATTTCCTTGTAGGTCTCACTCATTTCCTTGTAGGTCTTGTTCATTTCCTCACAGGTCTTTTTCATTTCCTCATAGGTCTTGTTTATTTCCTTGTAGGTCTCGGCCTTTTCTAGGAGCCTCTTGAAAAGTCTTATAACCATGGTTTTACATTCTATGTCCAGTCATTTTTTTCTCCATTTCTTTCATATCTGATTTCTTTCCATGTCTCTGCATGGTGGCTGCTTTCCTGAGTTGGTCAATTAGCTTTGTGTAGTACATGTCCTCTAAGGGACAGTGGCTCAGCCTCCCCAGTTACTTGAGGTGTATATGGGTTGCACAGTCTTGTTGAAGTTAAGCCTAGATAAATAAATCATTGTTGGCACTTGGAGGGGTTGACCTCCAGGCCAATTGTCTGTGATGTTCCGCTGTGCTCAGGTTGGATGGGCGGAGTCTCCGGGCCAAGCAGGCAGTGTCAGCTCCGCCCTATGTGGCCCCAGGGTCTCTGTGCCAGGTGGCAACGGCCGCAAGTGCCTCTGAGAGAGAGCTGCTGCCGAGCTCCACCAGCTGCCGGAGAATTCAGACTCTCCCCAAATGAGTTTGCACACCCAACGTCTCACCCAGGGTCACAAAACAATGCAGTCTGACGGTTTCCTAAAGGAGAGAGTAAGTCACAAGTGCTCTCTGTGTGGTTACGCAGCTGTGCTGTTCCCAAGTTCACACGCACTCTGCACAAACACGCTCTCCACAAGCCCGCAGACCTCTGCAACACCTGAGCTTCAGCGTGCCCTCCCACTGTCCAGTTTTTACCCCGTATGATTGTGGGTTCCCTGGACTTCGCCCTGAGCTGAGGAGTTAGTGCAGTGGGATGTGTTTGTCTCCCCCGTTTGAGAAAACTGGCCAGGTTTTCAGCCGCCCACCCTATCCGCTGGCACGCTCACTGCTACAAACCTCTCTCTGCACGTATCTTCAACACTGTCCGCCACCGCTCCTCTGAGTCACTGTGTCCTATCTTCATTTTTATTTGTGGAATTTTTCACTCAGCCAGCTTTCCGGTGATTCTGGATGGTGTTTGTTTTTTTTTGTTAAGTTGTAGTTTTGAAATTGCTGTGTATGGCAGCAAGATAGGTATTTACCTATGCCGCCATCTTGGTTCTCCAAGCCAATTTCATAATCAATTAAACAGTGCATTGGTTGTGACTTTAAAATAACAAATTGATCATCTATTTTCTCTGTTATCACTATGTATGAAATAAATTTTTACTCTATGACTAACTTAGCATTTCTGTATAAAAATGGGAAAAGAGAAAATTCTTATTTATGAAATGATTTTAAATTTAATTTCATAAGAATGACATATGAGCACAATCTGCATTAAGTACTAACAATCTAAGAGTAACCAATGAAAAGGTATAAAAGCCGAATTCTTAGAAAATTCTATTTGGCTCTTCATATTTTAGTTGAGGTTGTTACTGCTTTTATAATTACATTATGGTAATTCCATATCAAGCCTTAGCTGAAAGTAAAATTTTCTGATCAAGTTATTAATTACTAAATGTAAGGAGTTAAAAGGAAATGTTGACAACCCACAATTTAATGATCGCAGAACTAATAGTTCTGGTATAATTAAAGACTAGTTTAATCCAACATTTCTATAAAATTTGCCTAGTTTAATTCCAAGAGCATGTTTATAGTGTGGTTTGTCTGATTAGAAAGGCTTTCTTTGTTTTGCTGCAGTGCAATTTAAATATCTCTCCCAGGAATATATATCATTACCAATAACCAATATGTCAGAACATAAGGCAAAATTTGTTAAAACCTACAGAGTCAGAAAAGTAGAGATATTTACAAGTATTTTGACCACTGAGATTTGCTGAATGAAAATTTCTATATGACCTCTTCCTTTCTGTATTGGTACAAACATTACTACATAAGGCTTTTCTGAAATGTATGACATTTTCTATAAACAGAGTATCCAATGCCTTTTTGTAAGGGCCGATGGTATAACAGTCCAGTCAACTATTAATTTAGGTCAAGTTATTTATTTTTATTCCCATTATGATATTCTCCAAATAGTTTTAATGAGTTAACAGTTAACATGTTTGAGAGAAGACAAATGTCCTTATGTGTATGAAATACAAAATTATTTGAGATTCAATTTATATGGATTGTTTAACTGATTATTCCCTTGTGCTTTGCTAACTTTTTCAGGACTTTCTAATTAATGGGTTAGATTAGCATATCCACATGCTTCTGAATAGTTCAACTCTCACTTTCCTTCCAAACATTCAGCATTAAGAAGCAGTATAAAATAGAATGTTTTGTGAGTGTCTGGGGTCCAACCTACTGGGAGAGTGAGTATTCAGATTGATAAAGTTCCAAGTGGAAGTAGTCTATCTGGGGCTTGGGCCAAGGCTAGTCCTAAAGGATCCCAAGCCCCCTGAAACCAGTCCTGACAGTCCTATGTGATCCTTATGGATTCTGGGTTCAGGATCACCACTTCTTAAAGAGAGGTGAGAACTTATCCTGTTTTCCTGTGGCCTGAGGAAGTGTTTTGAGGAGTCAGTGTTTATGAGAATGAATTCCCTAGGCAAAGTTTAATTACTACTTTGAACCTGAACTTTGGAGGCAGGGAGCATTCTGATGAGCTTTAGGAAGTCTACTGACCTAACTGACTTATCAGACTTCTCTTTATCCTGCAGTCTTTGCTAATTTTTCCAGGTTTCATAGTGATGTTGACTCACATTTTACAGCCATTTTAAATTATAAACTCTTCATAACCACATCATATGGTATAATGATACACATACATGCATATGACATGTATTTTTACTTTAATTAGTAGACTATATGGAAACATACCATAAGAATATTCATTTAGAGACAAAAAACCTTTGGATAAAAAATGTCATACTAGTTCAAGGTTTAGGTAGTTTTTTTTAAATATATATATATTTTATTGATTTTTTACAGAGCAGAAGGGAAAGGGATAGAAAGTCAGAAACATCGATGAGAGAGAGACATCGATCAGCCGCCTCTTGCACACCCCCTACTGGGGATGTGCCCACAGCCAAGGTACATGCCCTTGCCAGAATGGAACCCGGGACCCTTCAGTCTGCAGTCCGACGCTCTATCCACTGAGCCAAACCGGTCTCGGCTAGGTTTAGGTAGTTTTTAAAATTGTTGTTAAAAATGTCATTTTAAGATATATATGAGGGAAAGAGAACAAGAGGGAAAGGGGAAAAGAGAGAGACAAGATAGAGAGACTATGTGTAGACTACATTTATATTAATATAGTAAACAAATGTTATAATTTTTTTTCTTCATTTTATACAGGAGGCAAAAAGCTCCAGAGTGGATTTGTGATCTGATTATCATTTATTCTCTTGGATTTATCAACTTGGGAAAGTTTCAGTGACTGAGAGTACCAATGGTAAAAAGAGAATGAACAAAGCAAATGGGAAGGCTAATATAATTTTTACCTCTGCATGACTCTTTAAATTTAGCTATCAGTTCCTGTGTATTTATAGTACCATTGCCTGTATTTAATACACTTGTCTCATCTTCTTCTTGGGATGACAAGCTTACTCAGAGCTGAGGTAAATATATATATTTACAACCTGTGAACCTACTCTGTGCAGTGCCAACTCATTCCAAGCCAAACAACCATTAGAGAGTGAAGGAGAAATAGAGACCTTTAAGGAAATAAGAACCAAGAGTCTACCTTTTGTGACTTGGTTGTATAACACACTTCTGCTTCTAAGCGTTTGTGAATTTTCCTCCAACTTTTCCTTCACTTACATTTTTCCCACTTTTTTTTCTTTCAAATTTTCAGTCAAAACTCTACTTGTTTTTAAGTGTACAATGCAAATGTCAATTCTTCTGCAGTGTCTCTCTAAATACTCCTGGTAGATTATTTATTTATTCATTTGTTATTTTACATTTTAATTGAATTTATTGGGGTGATATGGGTCAATAAAACTATATAGTTTTCAGGTGTACAATTCTATAATACATTGTGTATTGTATTGTGTATTCACCACTCTAAGTCAAGTCACCATTTATCTCCTATACCCTCTCTGTCTACCCTATTCCTCTGTGTCTAGGCCTAATTTCTGCCTTGAATTGTATTAGTTATTTACATATCTGTCTCATCAGTTAAGTCACAGAACCGTCTCTAGAACTAATGGGTGATTCAAAGGCAAGACTATGGGGAGATGGAATGGGTAAAATTCAGACCCCTTATTGCTATTTTAACCGCAGATCCTCAGATTTGGTGATATATTGGTAATAACTAAACAATTTCTTTGATATAATTGTTATACTGCTAAAAAAAAGTTTAAAGATCATATTCAACATTTTAGATTACTGAATGGATTATTTTATTAATTTCTATATTGTGACATAATTGGAATGAGCAATTTTCTAGTAAATGAATAAATCAGTAAGTACCCCATGAGATGTTAAAATAACTGTATTGCATTGTAGCTTAAAACACAATGAATACATATAGTATTATTGCTCGAATTCAAGTATTTCCAAACATTAAAGTGAAAGAATAACAGAACCTCAAATGTTGGTGGTAGGAGAGTGGCAGGGGAGAAGAGAAAAAATCTGGGCCCCTGGGATTGATTTATGAACAAGGATGGTGAGGCTTTATGGAGTGTAAACTGACAGATGGCTCACACTTTTTTCCTTCCCACAATTACCCCTCACTCAATTACTTCTGGAATACACATTCTGTACTGGCACAAAGGCCAAAAGCTCTTTGGAGGATCTGTTGGAGTCACATGGAAATAGCACTTGGTGTGCTAACACAATGATGACTCTAAACATCCCCAGTCTCTATATTCATAGTTGTGGGTATTGTGGCTGATGACTTTTTAATTCTTCGTGCAAAATTGTCTTACCAAACATGATTTATCAGAGGATTGGGGAGTCACAGGTGTGCTTTTTAAGCTTCCAGTCTAGACAGAAGGTATAAAAACATTAGTCAACCTCCTCCAAATTCATTTAAATGAATCATAAGTTGATTTCCTTGAAATTCATTTAACAAATCTCAGTAACTAATATTTTTTATCCTTTTGAGATTTAAGGATGGCTTACAAAACCAATCTTTTAAAAATCAAGTTTTTTTCAGAAAACTTATTTATACTTCAACCTGCTTAAACATGTCACTAAAAATAAAAGACCTTATAGAATATGTACTTTGTTCCTTAACATCATTGACTTGATTAAATTTTGTTTAAAATAAAAATCAGAGTTCTAAACATATACTACCATTGAACCTAGAACTTGAATTTGAAAGGACTTTAGCAGTCTAATCATCTTCCAATCCAAGAATCATATATAATCATGAAATCTCCAGTATTGTTAGAAAATTCTCCCTTCAGAAAGCCAGTTACCTCTCAAGACAGCCAATTTATTATTCAGTGCTACTTGCTAACAGCTGTCTTTTTATCAAGCCACACTTTGCTTACAGGAATGAGGCTACCACAGACCAACTCTTGTTTTACCTTTTGGGAGTCTGCAGAATTATGATCTCTCTCCTAGAAAAGTTCTTTAAATATGTGATGATACATATTATGCCCCCTCTTAAGACTTTTCTCTTTTACATTATGCATACATACTTCAAAACTATTTTTACATATTGTTGATTTCTGGATCTTCCCAACACTAATTATATTTACCTGGGACATTTCCTAATTTGTCAGTGTTCCTCATATATTTATACCTGTTTATACCCGTGTTGTTGTTTTTTTTATGAACTCAGATATTTCAAGGAATCTAAGTGTTTCAGCTTTAAAGCAATATACAAATTAAAATAGCTTATAAACAAAATTTATCAAGTTATTAAAATAATTAAGTATTCAAATAAATACTTTTTCTGATATTTTGCACCATACCTTTACAGGCAAAATTATTAACTTGTGAATTCTTCATTCTCATACAGAATAAAGTATTTTCAATTTGACCTAAGTAAACCAGTCATTGTCACACAAACTTGCTAAGATTTTATGGTTTTTGCATGTAATTTCCATTGTCTCTCTTCTCACCTCTTCAAAGAAGCTTCACTAATTAAACCTCTTTTCACCTGGACTGAGAAAGTCCTCTAATTGAATTATTTTCCTCTTCCATTTAATTCATCAGGCCTGAAGAAGAAAACAGCATAAAGCATTCTCCTTGCCACCATTGATAAACAACTCTCTCTTAGAGGTACAATTTTCTTCCTATTGTCAGTAGCATTATCTATTGACGTCTAAGGCCATCTCTTTTCTTCCTTAGTAGTTTTAGTATTTAATCACAGTGTACTTCTCTTCTCCAATAAATATGTACATTTTTTTCTTACACTGGAGTCTCACCAACTCTAATGCTTTATATATCCACTCCATTTCATCTAGCTACATACAGATTGAATAATTCTTATTTGAACTGAGCTAGAATTTGACTCTCTTCCAATCATCACTGATTAATAACTAATTTCCATGGCTGCTCAAAATTTTTATATAGGCATTCCTACCAGTATTTCTAAAATTTAAACCCTAAAATAACATTTCTGATCCCAAGTGCTTTATCTTTATAATTTAGGGACCTACTAAACCTTCTCTGAGTACTTACTGACTCATGAATCTTTTGACTTCCTTTACTTCTCTCATTTAATCATCTTTTTCATTACTTCTTTCTCTAGTCAGCATGCTTCCAATGGCCAGCTATTTCAGGGAGACATTTACAACTTCTCTAAAATCCTTCCATTTCATTCTGCAGTGTCCACTCTCCAGATGTCAATCACTGATAGTCAAAATTTGACTGGTGGATTCTATGTATTTGTGCTATTTAACTTCAATTATGTTATTGTTTCATTTAATTAGTGTGAATTGAGAAGAAACCATGTTGATCAGCAACTTTCCTGAGGGCTAGCTATTGAAAGAGGAATTAGATTCAATTCTTGCCTTTGAGAAGGTCACAATCTAGTAAGGAAAATAACCACAAATGAATAATTTTTTATGCATGAAATGTACTAGAATGTAGATAGGTTCAATATTCAATTATGGTATAGAAGAAAGAACAAGAAATAATGATAGAATGTCTTCAGAGAAGAAAAGCATGATTTTTTTCAGTGTCTTGAGTGATAAGCTATAGTTTCTTGTGTGCTGGGAAGGGTTGATGTGGTTGGGAGAAGAGGACAGGGCATACAGAGCCGGTTACAAACTTAGATGACTAAAAGGGAAGATGATACCGGGTAATCACAGAAAGATAGAATTGAGCAATGCTGGGAAGGTTTTTGTGCTCAGGAGTTTAGCATTTATTTTGGAAGCCAGAATTCTCAGGCTGAGTTCTTTGAGCAATAGCATACGATCAGTAGTTATCTTCTGTAAAACAGTGTCTTTGTGATCCATAAATTGGGAAAATTCTGCAACACTAGAACCCTCAATTTTTATTGAATTTACTAGTGGCCTGGTGCATAAAAATTGTGCACATTAAAAGGGGATTAATTAGAGGAGAAATCAAGATGGTGGTATAGGCAAACACCTAAACGTCTGCCTTGCACAACAATTCCAAAACTACAACTGAAGGACAAAACGAACATCTTTCAGAATCACAGGAAGGCTGGCTGAGTGGAACGTTTACAACTAGAAGCAAAGAAAAAAGCACACTGAGACTCACAGGAGCTGCAGAAGGCAGGGGTACTGAGAGGGCTGGCAACTGAGTACTGGCTGGCTTTCTCAGTTGGGAGGAAGACAAAAGCTCCCAATGGCTCTCCAGTTTTGGGTGAGATTCTGGGGACCCAGACTCAGATGGAGAGAAACTGGACTATCAGGCAGCAGGTGAAACTCAAGGGCGGTTTTCTCTCAGAGGTACTTGCAGCAATTACCGGGGAACACTAAGACCCAGGGCCTCTTAGGGCAGGGCTGATGGGAAGCCATTGCTGTCTGCTCTGCTCTGGAATCCCGCCCCATGCAGCATAGCTGTTTGCTCTGCCCTGAAACTCTACCCCATTCAAGCTGAGCGCAAAGGCTTTTGCATATGTATAACCTGGTTCTTTGAATTCTAAACTTACCTAACAAACTGCAACTGAGTCAGTGAGACCCAAAATATCCAAAAGAAGGCCTAGGGCCCCACAGCAACTTGCATTGCTTCACAGCTAGACCTCATCTGGGCACCTCCAAACCCCAAACAAAGAAGAGGAATCTGCAAATATTTCCATAGCTCCTGCTCGGTGGCCTCAGGCAGAGGCTAAATTAGCATATCCTTGGAGATCCAAGAGCCAGTTTACCCAGGGGTCAGAGTGAGACCATCCAGATTACAACTCTTCAGTTCCATAAGAGACACACTCAGTGGGCAGACTCAATGAATGCCAAAGCCCTACTGAAGCAAGTCTTGCCCCATAAGGTTGTCTCCAGCACAGAAGTTCTCCCATCATAGACACAACTGATCTTGACAGTGAATTGGCTTGGAGGTCAATTCCTCCCAGTGATACCAACAACAATTAAGGCTTAACTACAACAAGACTGTGCACACAGCCCACAAAGGAGTGCACCAAGAGTGTCCACTTCAGGTAATTGGGGAGGCTGAGCTGCTGGGCCCTAAAGGACACCTAGCACATAAATCTACTTTATCAACACAGGGAAGCAGCCAAAATGCAGAGACAAAAAATAGGTCACAAATGAAAGAAGTGGAGGAGAGCAAAATACTGGATATGGAGTTCAAAACAAAGGTTATAAGGTTACTCAAGAATCTTCTAGAAACCTCCAAGAAATTTAGTGAGCCCTTCAAGGATATGAAAAAGGACCAACTAGAAATTAAGCATACACTGACTGAAATAAAAAATAATATACAGAGATTCAAAAGCAGACTAGAGGATCGCAAAAATCAAGTCAAAGATTTGAAATACAAAGAAGCAAAAAACAAACAAACAAACAAACAAACATAAAACAAAACCAACTGGAAAGGCAAAAAGCAAAAAGAATCCAAAATCTAAAGATAGTGTAAGGAGCCTCTGGGACAACTTCAAGTGTACCAACATCAGAATTATGGGGGTGCCAGAAGAGAGAGAACAAGATACTAAAAACCTATTTGAATAAATAATGACAAAAAAACTTCTCCCACCTGGTGAAAGACATAGACTTATAAGTCCAGGAAGGGCAGAGAACCCCAAACAAAATAAAAAAATAAACAAATAAGGGGGATTAGAGAAAATATTTTAATATTGTTATTTGCCCTTTCTCTATAATAGAAGTGTCAGAGGTGAAAGAAAATAAGTAAAATACATATGAAAATCTTCCTCCTGTCAGAGTCTGGAGTACACAGTGGGACCCAGAGTCAAGTCCCCACCCACCCACGGCACCTCAATATTGTGTGAGACCCAGCCCCAGCCAGCCCCACTCCTGTTGAGTGAGATCCAGATCTGGTCTTCTCCAACCTTATCAAGCCACACTGGGTGGGGGGCCCAGCCTCAGGTCCCCCAGCCCACCCTCAGGTCCCTTGTCAAGCCCTGTCGGGCCAGTGGATGCAGCTTGAGATCCCCTTCAAGACCCATCAGGCTAGGGGCACACCTTGAGGTCCCCTGTCAAGCCCTGCTGGGTGGGGGGCGTGGTTTGAGATCCCCTGTAAAGCCCCTCCTGGTGGGGGTTTTAGCCTCAGGTCTCCTGACAAACCCTGCTGGGCAGGTGATGCAAGTTTCACATCCCCCAGCTGGGTGCCAAGTGGGAGGCGCAGCCTCAGGTATCCTGGGGCCAGGGTTGGGGGCATGGCCTGAGGTCCCCTGGCCCAGCACCAGGATTGGGGGGACATCTTGAGGTCCTTTGTCAAATCCCATATGTGGGAGGCATGGCCTCAGGTCCCCTGGCCTGGCACTGGGGTGGGGGTGTGGCCTGAGGTCCCCCATCAAGCCCTGCCTGGTTGGGGGCATGGCCTGAGATCCCTTTTCCTGGCCTAGTGCCACAGGTCCCCGCTTACTGCTTGTTAAGGCTCATTATGGGAACTCGGCTTCCAGTGTGGGTGCAGCCATCTTGCATTACGGAAACCCCACCTCCACTGTGGGCACTGCTATCTTTGTGACAGTGTGATGGTCAATTTGCACATTCCCTCTTTATTAAATAGGATTAGACTAAAATTGGTTCATAAAATTATATAAGTTTCAGGTGTACAATTCTGAAATAAATCATCTGTATATTGTTTGTTCACCATCTCAAGTCAAGTCTTTTCCCCATCACCATTTATCCCCTCTCCTCCCACCTCCCTTTTCTCTCTGGTAATCACCATACTGTTGTCTGTCTATGAGTATTTTATTGTTTTAAAAATTATTTTTGTTGATTTTTAGAGAAAGAGGAAGGGAGAAGGAGAGAGAAACATGGATGTGAGAGGAAACATTGATCAGCTCCCTATCAGGGATCACATCTGCAACTCAGACATAAGCCCTGACCAGAAGTTGAACCAGCAACCTTTCAGTGCACAGGCTGATCTCAACCAACTGAGCCATGCTAACCAGAGTGAGGTTTGTTGTTGTTGTTGTTGTTGTTAATATTCAGGATTCACATTTACATATTAAAAATTCTGAAATTTCTGTATGAGTAGGCTATTTAATTTTGTTTAACACAGTGTCTTCTAACTCAAGCAGATGTAATGTTTTCCCCCTCTGAATCCCCCCTTCTTATTTCAATGATGTCCATTTGTGTAGGGCAAACTTTTGGCATCTGAGGATTTGGAAGGAGACTTCAAAGTCCATGGCATGTCATATTTGCTGAGGGATCATTTTGAATTGTGAGTGCTTCAGGGCTGTTCTGTGAGCCTGAGTCATAGAGCAGGTAAGAAAGTCTAGACAAACACGCAGAACTTACATACCTCAGTGCAACAGTGATAACCCATTTCATTTGTCAAAACCACCCTCTGATGCTTCTTGGCATCTATAGGGTGGAGAGGTAGAAGCATAGGGTCTATTGTTCAGACAGCAAAATCTGTGAGCTACAGAAGATTTTGCCAGGGAGTATGAATAGATATCCCAAAGCTCCATTTATAAAAGCAGATTTTTAAAATCCTCATCTGAGAATATGTTTTTATTAATTTTAGTGAGAAAGGAAGAGAAAGAGAGAAACATGGCCAAAACCGGTTTGCCTTGGTGGATGGAGCGTCAGCCTACAGACTGAAAGGTCCCAGGGTTCGATTCAGGTCAAGGACATGTACCTTGGTTGTGGGCACATCCCCAGTAGGGGGTGTGCAGGAGGCAGCTGATTAATGTTTCTATCTCATCAATGTTTCTAACTTTCTATCCCTCTCCCTTTCTCTCTGTGAAAAATCAATAAAATATATTTAAAAAAAAGAAAGAGAGAAACATCAATGGGAGGGAGAAACATCAATTGGTTGCCTTCAGTATTTGTCCTCACCAGGGATCAACCCCAAAACCTAGGTATGTTCCCTGACTGAGAATTGAATCTGCAATATTTTGGTATATGGGACAGGACTCACTCCAATCAACTGAGCCACCTGGCCAGGATTAAAAGCAGAATTTTAATTTCTGCTTCAACTTATCCATTTCTCTATATGAATAGTTATTTTAACAAATTTCACTAATACTAATATTTAACAATCTGATTAAATATGATATTGCATTTTCAGACTTGCTTGTGGTGTATAAATTCTAATTCATTTCCATTTTACATACTGAGCAGATTTATTTAGAATTATATTCACAAAATCGCTATGTAATCAAAGCCATAAATGTGTAAAATTTTGTTACTGCAAAATAGTAACATAGCACTGTGGACAGTAACATAGCAATTCAAACAGCCTATAGCATGTATTTATAGTTGGCATCGCATATTGGGTCTCTTTCTGCCTCACTTAACTTTGGGATTAGGATTTGAACCTGATCTCCTTGTCCTTGAGCTTGTCTACCTCTTTAAAAAATACACCAAATGATTTCTGTCTAAAGTTAATTATAATTTACATGCAGTAAATTTACTAAATTGCTTTCAGATCTGCCTTAAAAAAATAGATACAGACTAGGAAGTAATATTTGTTCTTTAAAAAGAATCTTTGTGTTTGCCTAAATGTACATTCTTTTTAAAGTTACATATGTTTAGTTAATTTTTTTCTGTGGCTGAAAATGGTGCCAAAGCCATGGTTGGCAAACTGCAGCTCACGAGCCACATGCGGCTCTTTGGCTCCTTGAGTGTAGCTCTTCCACAAAATACCATAGGCTGAGTGAGTCTATTTTGAAGAAGTGGGATTAGAAGAAGTTTAAGTTTAAAAAACTTGGCTCTCAAAAGAAATTGTATTGGTGATATTTGGCTCTGTTGACTAATGAGTTTGCCGACCACTGGCCTAGAGGAATTTGAAATTTATTTGTAAAAAATGGCAAAAACACAGCCTTCTGGAAAAGTTTTTGCCATGACCAAAAGTAGAGAAGGAAAATACAATTCATCTCCTATTTCAATACTGATTAATTGGCAGTGGCTCCCTGAAGGCCTTGTTAAAAAAAAATTTGAGGGTGGAGGAAATGGTTTCCAAGGAGGTATTCAGGTAATGATCTCTGCTGTATGTATGGAATGGAAAACTGTGCTGTGTGGCATTCATCCCAATATTAATGCCATTTCAGAAAAAGTAAGTAGCATCTCTACTAAAAATCAGCATGTCTAAAATTTATAATAGAAAAAAACATGTCTGACTATATGGACTCACATGTATGACCATATGTAATTCTCTGCTCCATTTAGTTATTGGCTATCCAACAAGTTGCCAGAGGTATTTGAAGTGATAAAAATCATACCCTCATATCTCTTACCTCTACTCTTGGGCACTATGTGGACATGAGGGTCATCGGGCCTTGCTCTACTACTTTCCCGAATTCAGGGATTCAAATAGGACTCCTAATAGCCTAACTAGATTCCAAATTTGATCTGACTTGAAATGCAAAGGAAAAGGGGAGGGTAGAGTAATGGGTGGCTAGAGAATGGGTCCTAATGTTTATGTATCAGTTCTCAGGCAAGCAGTTGAAGAAAGGAAAACCGGTACTGTCTTGTATCAGAAATACACAGGAATGGATTAATTGGGAGAGGAAGCAAAAAAGAGAATATGGCAGAGAGGAAAGAGAGAGACCAAGCATGTATGGGGCCTGCATCGTAAAGGTCAATGTAATCAATAGAGAATTCCTGATTGTGGGGGGTGATAGAAGAATTTTTAGCAATTCCAATTTTTCATTCTATGATGTGATATAAACTCTCTACATCATCATCTTCAGTAATAATCTCTGTAAAACTATCAGTACATTTTTTGAGGGAAAGAAATTTATTTACATAAACTCTGCAATAAACCCCATGATGTACCTATTTTTTGTTTGCTATTAGTTCTAATTTAGTCTACCATTCACCTTGCTGCTGATCACTGCCTAGAAAACTTAGATTTATGGTTCTTGTGATGTGGTGCAACTGTCCCCATATGAATGACAGTGGAGTGGTAAACTTGGGGAGGTCATACTTTCCCAATATTCTGCACAGAAATCTTACACATAAGATTATATAGATATGGAAGACTCATTTTCTTTCATTTGTCTAACACATATTTAGTACTGATTTTTAAAAATATTTTTCTCACAATCATTTTTTGAAGTATGCATGTTCATTACTATAGTCCCATAATATAAAACAGCCTTTGACCAAAACAGGTATTAAAAAATGTGCTGAATAAAAAATAAATAAAAATTTTATAAAACAAGTTACTTTTTTAAAACATGTCATACTAGTACAATCTGATGTAATAACATAGTCTAGTCCCTAACACAGTTAATTTTTAAAATGTGAATCAACAATTCATTAACCTGATTATATGAACCACCAGTGGTCATGACCTATAGTTTGAGAAACAATTTAAACAGTAAGGATAAGAGTTCTGGGTTCTATGTGATCATGTAAATAGACTGTAGCCTGTAGTTCCTACTAATTACAACTAAAATATCTCGCGGAGTGGAGGAGGGGGGAAGAAGACTATTCTTTAAATAAACGAAGTCGGAGAAAGGGGGTCAAAAGTAAATGCACAGGTTGTATTTTCCGTTTTTTTCTTCTTCTAATGTACTTTGTCCCAAGTATGGGCCCTAGCCGACAAGGCAGCATATCAATGGTGGATGCATGAGGTGCTAAGACTTCAGTGGAAAGCCCATCTTTATAATCAGAGAAACCAGGCAAAGGAGCTTCTGGGGGCTAGTGAGTGAGAAGAGATTCTTCGAGCAGAGGGAGCTAGAAAAGAAAATCCCTTAAGTTTGTATATAATCCTCAAGTATCTCTGGCTCAGTTTTTATTGTGGACAGGCTCAAACAAGGAGAGGAAATGTTTTTGAAACAGAACCAAGATTTGAACCACCATCTACAAAAGACAAGAGAGAATCTTTGGTTTAAACCTAACCATGTTGGTTGCCTGCTAAATAAAAATTAACATGCACCACAGGGTTATAACAGGAACTGGAGTCTAGACAGCATTTACAATGTCCAGTGTATAATCCAAAATTATTCATCATACTCCCAGGAAAAGCTGGATAATTATCCATGGAAAATAATCAATAGATGCTAAGATATTAGAATTATTAGAAAAAAAATTTAAACTGTTTTGTGAAGAAAAGAAAACATACTTGAAATAAATATAAAGTTTGACAAGAGAGAACTAGAAACTATAAAAAATCAAAATGGAATAGAATAGAACCTGGAAAATAAAAAATTTACTGGGTGGACTCCATTATATTATGTAGATGACAGAGGAAGTTGACGATGATAAGTAATTATTATACAACCTGAAAACAAAAAGAAATAAAATAAAAGAAAACATGTGTGACAATATCAGAAGGTCAATTATACATGTGTTTGGAAAAATTCAAGCCATTATTTTGTCAAAAGATTTTACTTCCCACCCCCATAGCTTGAAATTTCCAAATTTGGGAGAAGATAAAGTCTACATATTTAATAAGTTTAGAAAACCCCTAAACAAGATAAAATAAAATAAAATAAAATGTAAACAAATCATACTCAAACTTCTGGAAACCAAAGATTTTTAAAAATCTTTTAAGTGGCTGGACAAAAAAATGATACATTTCATATAGGGAACAATGTTTTGAGTGATGACTAGTCTCTCATAAAAAATCATGAGGTTAGAAGACAGTGAACCATCCTTCAAGTGTTGAAAGAACTGCCAATCTAGGCTTTTATATCCAGTGACAATATCCTTTGAAAATACTGATAAAATAAGAAGCTTCAATTTCTGATTGTGAATGTAAGGGACTTAGAAGTGCCACTGTTCTAACAAATAAAAAATGAAATAAACTGAAAAATTAACAGCGTTTCTTAGCTTCATCAGAGAAGAGAGGTTATAGGATAAACAGCTATCCTCAAAATTGTGGAGACAGACAGGCAGATGTACAGAATTACAGTTTACTGGAGTAGAAGCCATGAGCAGAAACATCCTCAGGAATCAGTGCCATGTTAAGAAAACTTAAATTGTAATTGATGAGTTGCTGTAATCTGAGTATAAACAAGTCTGAGATTTAAAAGGTCTGTGAGGACCTAGTCACATACTTTTGAGAGTTTTATCTCTAGGAGCTCTACCAAATCTCCACAACAAGTACTGGAGAAATATTTTCTGGTGCTTCCAGCAGGAGAAGAAGAAAAGAAACTATTTTGAAGTATGTCAGAGTACTCTGTCCTTTTTAGTAATGTCTGCTTTAAAATAACCTATTTTACCAGAGCCCTACTTACATGAATTTTAACAGAATCTAACCTAGTGGAGAGAAGGAAAATACACAAGTCTAGTCAGCCAGCTTTCCATTTGAGAGAGGAAAATACCCTATTTCAACTTACATTATCTTATAAAGTGGGATAATTTAAAAACCCAATTCCTGACCTCTCTAACCATCCTGTCCCATCTAAGGGGATGGGGGCATTGAGCAGTACTGGTAAAGTTCAGAGTCCAGGGGCACAGATTCGTTAAAAGGCTAAAATCTAATCATAAAACTATAGAATTCTTCCCCTTCCCCCAGCACGTTACTAAAGACCTATCTACCAGAATTCCTTTAATTCAGTACATCATGTCCACATTTCAAAAAAAAAAATTACAAGACATTTTAAAAGTAAAAAGTGCAGTTGAAGTGACTAAACTAGAGTCAGATACAGCAGGCATGTTGCAATTACCAGAACAGAAATATTTTTACAGTAGGATTGATATTTTAAAGACTTTAATGGAAAAAAGTAGACAACATGCAAGAGTAGATAAATAATGAAAGCAGAGAGATAGAAATTCTGAGAAAGATTACAAAAGAAATGCTCAAAATGAAAAACACTGGAACAGAAATGAAAATTTCCTTTGATAGCCTTATTAGTACACTAGACACAGCTGAGGAAATAATTTCTGATATTTATAACATGACAATAGAAACTTACAAAACTGAAAAATAAAGACAAAATAAACCTAAAAAAAGAGAACAGGATACCTAAGAACTTCGGGACAATTACAAAAGATGCAATATATGTGTAATGGAAATTTCAGAAATAACAGAAAAAGGAACAGAAGCAAGTTATGAAACATTAATAACTGAGAATTTCTCCTAAATTAATGTAAGACTCTAAACCACACATCCAGGAAGCTCAGAGAACACAAGATTGGATAAATGTCAAAGCAAGCAAACATACAAATAATTCTATACCTAGGCATATCATATTCAAATTCCAGAAAATGAAAGATGAAAAAATATTTAAAAAATCAGAGGAAAATCATAGCTACGGAGGAGTGAAAGTAAGAATAACATCCAAATTTTCTTCAGAAATCATGCAAGCAAGAAGAGAGGGAGGTGAAATATTTAAAGTATTAAGAGAAAAAACCCATCAACCTAGAATTCTGTAACCTACAAAACTATCATTAAAAAGTGAAGGAGAAAAACTTTCTCAGTCAAACAAAATTTGAGAGAATTTATTTCATGCCTTGCAAGAAATGTTAAAAGAAGTTCTTTAGAGAGAAGCAAAATTATATAGATCAGAAACTCAGTACTTTAAAATAAATGCAGAACATCAAAGAAGGCAGAAGTGAAGGTAAAATATACATTTTTATTTTTCTTAATCTTGATATAACACATAATTTGTTCAAAATAATAACAATAAATGATGTGTTCTAGTATTCAAGGTATGTATTTATCATGTACATGCTTAATTTTGCATTTTTATAAGTGAAATGAATGACAGCAATAATATAAGGCATAAAAGGGAGGAATTGAAATTATTTTGTTTTTATAAAATACTTGGTCTATCTGTGAAGAGGTACTCAGTACAATTTAAAATGGATTAGTTATAAATGTATACTGCAAACTGTAGATAGCCACCAAGAAAATAAAAAGAATAATTGATATGCTAAGAAAGGGGAAACACTGAATCATATAAAATGCTTAATTAAAACCAAAAAATGGTAGAAAAAGTGTGGAAGACAAAAATTAGGAACAAAAGGAAACAAATAGAAATTATATAGTGATTAGGGGGTCAATTCTCCAAGAAGATATAACAGTCCTTAATATGTATGTACCTAACAACAGAGTATCAAAATATGTGAGGCAAAAACTGATAGAACTGCAATGATAAAGATGTGAATGCACCATAATAGTTGGAGAATTAATAACCTTGTATCAGAAATGAACAGATCCAGTAGGCAAAAAAATCAGTAAGGACATATTTGAGCTCAACAACAATATCAATCAACTGAGAATTATTGACATCTAAAGACTACTTCACATTATTGACATATAAAGGAGTATACTTGTGTCAAAGTTAATGAAATGTTAAACTTGTAATATGTAAATGAACAACAGGAGAATGTACATTCTTCTCTAGCACAATATTCACCAAGAAACACCATATTCTGGGCTATAAAATAGACTAGAAATTTTAAAAGAATATCAATGAAATTAATAGAAAAAATAACAGAAATATAGCAGAAAAATCTCCAAACACATGAGAATTGAACAACACATTTCTAAAAGACCTCTAAAGATGAATTAAAAATAGTTTTAACTAAATAAGAAAAAACATCTTTCCTCTCTCCCTTTCTCTCTCTCTAAAAAAATTAATTAACATATCCTGGGTGAGTATTAAAAAAAATTAGCCACATCCTATAAAGTAGGTGCTAAAAATACATAAATCCATATAAAGACTTTTGCAGACTATTCCTGGCAGCTTTATTTGTAAAAACCCTAAACTAGAAACAACCCATGTGGTCATCAGAATAATGGATCAATAAATTTTTGTATAGCCAATGGATACTACTCAGCAATAAAAATAACTATTATTAATACATGGTAACATTGGTGAATCACAAATCATTATGCTGAGTGAAAAAAAAAACTAGACAACCTAGAATATATGATTCCATTTATATAAAATCCTAGAAAATGTAAACAAATCTCTAGAGACAGAAAGATCAATGATAGCCTGGGAAGGAGGTAAAGGGCTGATGAATTACAAGGGGAACATGGAAACTTTTATAAATGATGGAAATGTTTGTCCTGATTGTGGCAAAAATTTCAAAGGTGTATACTTATGTCAAAGTTAATCAAATGATAAACTTTTAATATGTGGTCTGTATATCTCACTTATACCTTAATATAAAATAAAGCAATATGGATGGACATTCCCTATAGTTCTACTAGTAAGTGAAAGCAAAACTTGTTTTCTCCCTTGGGACATGAAATATAACTAGATATAACTTTAATTTCCTCCTCTAAATATAATATATATATATTTCTCAATAATACAAATATATTTTTAATGTTTATCTTATCCATCCTATCTAATAAAAGTAATATGCAAGTTGACCACCACTCCAAGACACAAGATGGCCACCCCATGTGGTCAAAGATGGCTACCCCAATGTGGTCAAAGATGGTTGCCCCCATGTGGACATAGATGGCTGCTACAAGATAGCTTGCAGGGGATGCCAGTTGTGGGCAGTTAGGGGTGATCAGGCCATCAGAGGAGGCCAGTTGTGGAGAACACAGGCCTGCAGGGGAGGGCAGTTGGGTGGGCCAGGCCTGCAGGAGAAGGAAGTTGAGGGTAATCATGAAAGCAGGGAGAGCAGTTAGGGGTGACTGGTCCAATAGAGGAGAACAGTTGGGGGAGATCAGGTCAGCAGAAGAGGGCAGATGGGGGGGACCAGGACTGCAGGGGAGGGCAGCTGGGGGGAACCAGGCTTGCAGTGGAGAACAGTTGGGGGAACCCAGGCCTTCAAGGGAGGGTAGTTAGAGGGAACCAGGCCTGCAGGAGAGGGAAGTTAGGGATGATTGGGACAGCAGAGGAGGGCAGTTGGAGGGATTCAGGCCAGCAGAAGAGGGCAGTTGGAGGGATCAGGCCTGCAGGGGAGGGCAGTTGTGGGTGATCAGGCCAGCAGGGAGGACAGTTAGAGGTTCCTGGGCCAGCAGAAGAGGGAAGTTGGAGGAGACCAGGCCAGCAGGGGAGGGCAGTTAGTGGCAATTGGGCTGGCTGGGGAGAAATTAGGCGTTGATCAGGCTGACAGGAGAGTGGTTAGGGGGTGATCAAGTTGGCAGGCAGAAGCAGTTAGGGGCAATAAGGTAGGGACAGGCAAGCAGTTGTGAGCCAGCAGTCCTGGATTGTGAGAGTGATGTCCGACCACCTGTTTAGGCCCGATCCCGGTGGAATCGGGCCTAAACGGGCAGTCAGACATCCCTCAAAGGGTCCCAGATTGAAGAGGGTGCAGGCTAGACTGAGGGACACCCTTCCCAGTGCATAAATTTTGTGCACCAGGCCTTTAATTAAATTACAAGTCTCCTGGTAGCTAAGGAACATAACATTTGTACCTTTATCTTCCACTGGCCTTGTAAGGTGACAGTGATGGGCTCAATGCATTTTTACGAAAGCATCTTCTATTGCATTATAAAAAGTTGGGGCAGATTCTCCTACTTTTTCTGTTTAAGCTCTGCTGAAGATTGTTTTAAAAAGAAAAATGCCTACAATATAATAAGGTAAAGAAAGAATGGGAAACTACCCAGAAACATATGAACAGAACTAAATTTCTTTGCGAAGACCATCAATATACTCTCAGGATGTAAACTTATAATAGCCTTTCAATTGAAACACACACTACACACACACACACACACACACACACACACACACACACACACACACGTATATCACTTTTATCTTTGCAATAAACAAAAAAGAGAATCATAAATTGGAGACCCCTTACACTGTATTTAAAAGCAACCTACAATTAACTTTAGAACGAGTTACTCTATCCAGACAAACAGAAGGGTAAAAGCTTTGAAAAAACCCAGCTGTTCCAGTCAGTACTCCCAAGCATTTAAATAATGGGACATGCTTAGAGATGCTCCATTTTCTGCTCTATACCAAGAAAACCTGTATTACACTGTTAGGCAAAACTCTACCACCAACCAAGTCTGAATTTCAGTTGAGGAATCTCTTAATCACTTGAAGTTTCCTCTTCAAATTTTTGTTGTTATCCTTTCACTGATGGTCCCTACATAAACTCCTGAAGAAACCCTAGAGAAGAACAATTTCCTGTTGATACTAACTCTGGAGAAAATTTCCCAGTTGTTTGTTGATTTTTAACTCCTGTGGGTGGCAGTGGAGAGGCTGAAGCTACTGGATTTATCTCAAAACAGAGGGTATTTGTATACAGCTTCATGATGCACAGTACATCAGACACTTCAAATTCCAAAGTGTTGTTATAATTTTTAAATAATACGTCACTGAAATCTAGTCTTGGAGTAGAACATTCCAGTCCTCCACAAACATTTATAAGCTCCATTTATTTCTGCTTATTAAACAGCAGTCTTCCTGGCACATACTTAGTACTGTGCATCTTAGCCAAAAAAACCCACTGTCAGATGAAATTAGTTACATTTAATGCCTATTTCATGCAAGGTTGCAAACAAATTAAATATGCACCTTCTATAAATAAGATCAGTTGATGTTATCCTGTGAAACTTTGGACATGTTGACTTTTGGAGTCTCAAAGATTCAGTGAAGTGTAGATTTGTAAAGGTATTCCATATTCTGACTGCCATTAGGTCTAGTGATACGATACACAGAGGCTATTTTGCAGCTGTGGAAAGGATTACCAATGGCTTTGCCCTGCCAACAGTTACCACTCCGAAAGAGCATGAAATGCTGCCGTTCATTGCTCTGTGTGAATACACTCATGCTATACTGGGCTGCCTTGTAAAGACTGTGATCTTTGAACTTTGAGGGTTGCTCAGGCTCTGTAGAAATGAAAGAGCAGTTAAGTGGGAACGTTTTAAAATCAGCATTGCAAAGTAATTTTCCTAAAATAATGACACTGAAAGAAATAAGGAAATAAAAAAAGAAGGGACACTATTCCTATTCAATTCTCGTTCTTCCAAGATTCTAAAAATAAAATTATAAAATTGAAAATTTAATTTTTCTATCAAACTCTAAACATCTAATTTGGAGTTATTATTTTCTATTCTATTTTCTTGACTCCCTTCATTTGTGTAGGAAGTATGAGAAAAGGCACATAACATGCTCAGTGCTTGTGAACTTGCTGCCAAGTAGCTTCTGTGACACAGAACAGAGAACTCTCCCCTGTCTAGTGAGGGCTCCTAGGAGTCCACAGAATCTCCTGAAAAACATACCTTTTACTAGTATATTCTGTGGAGTCCCACACTCACTGCTGAAACTCAGCCTAGCTACTGGAGGGCGTTCCTATCTGCCAGTGGGGAAATACTACCTGACTTAGACCACTCATAGACCACAGCCAAGGCAGGAATTTGTCAGTTAAATTGTTCTCATTTGCTCATAAAGAAATGGCTGTATTTATTCATCAAGCAGTTTGGAACTATTTGATCTGATTCTTCACTTCATCCCAACCTCCTTCTTATTTCTTTTTTTTTCTACTCTTTATTTCATTTAAACCCCACTGTTATTTTTCTTTTGAAAATCATTTTTTTTTGTGTGGTGAAAAATAGAAGAAAGGATGTTAGAGTTGAAAGGGACTTTAAGATAAGTTAATCCAATATTCTCATTTAGGTTGAATAAATGAGGGTCTGGACATGAAGTAACTCACCTATTATTGCTAGATAGTGGCAGATCCTAGGGCTACTTCCTGAGTCTCCAAAACTTGCAGATTTGTTCTTTATGTCATACTCTCCTTGCTCTCAAGACAAATGACTGCTCCTTTTTTTTGGTTATTTGAACTAGTTCTTTACATAAGCAACCTTACATGGTATGATTGAAAGATGTCAGTATTTATGCTTGAAGCAACATTTTTTTTCACTGTTGGCCAGGATGCAGGGAATTTCCACCATAAGAGCATCAAAAGAGATCTACTGTTACTGATGAATGGACACTGGGTCGAACACAAAGATTTGCCCTATTTAAAACTCCTACAATGACTTTGGTAAATGGATGTTCTATCCCTGATCCTGACATTCGTTAATCCTGACTCACAAGATACAAGGAAAACTGTAATCATGCTTTCTCAGGATACTGGTTGCTAATCCTAAAGAATACACAAGGGAATTTCTTATATTGTACTTCCTAAGTATGTGGGTTGCACAATGGTTCAAACAAAGAGACATTTGTGGGTTACTATATTAATGGTTTACAAGTAATGGAAGGAAGAGAGGGGAGGATGGAGGAAGGGAGAGAGGAAGGAAAGAAAGAAGGATGAAAATATTCAAAGGAAAGGATGACTACATACAGAGGAAGAGAGTGAGAAATCAAGCCACTGAACCCTAAATACCATAAATTGTTACAGGCTTGAGTTTTTCCTAATCTATATATAACCAGAATGACAAGTTCTATAGGCAGATAGAGCTATTTAAGATTTGTGTAAACTTACAAAGGATCTCAGAATTGGAACAAAGTTTCATTAGATTATCAAATAAGACTTCTGAGTCCATAAGGATAAAGGGGTTGGCATAAGGGTTTTTCTAAAATAACCCTTATACAGTGAACAGAGAACACATGCACATTAACAAACTCTGGGAGAAGCGGGGAGGGGGTAGGTGGTGGAGGGGCTGCTGCGGGCAGAGAGGAGAGGCATGGAGTGGTGCGGGGCCACACAGAGATTCTCTGAGTATTAGAATTCAAGAATGGGCTAACAACAATAATCTAGGCTTAACTTCAACAAGACTGTGCAACCCATATCCACCTCAGGTAACTGGGGAGGCTGAGCTACTGTCCCTTAGAGGACATCTACCACACAAAGCTAATCGACCAACTCAGGAAAGCAGCCACCATGCAGAGACATGGAAAGAAATCAGATGTGAAAGAAATGGAGGGAAAAAAACGACTGGACATAGAGTTCAAAACCACGGTTATAAGGCTTTTCAAGAGGCTCCTAGAAAAGGCCAAGACCTACAAGGAAATGAACAAGACCTATGAGGAAATGGGTAAGACCTACGAGGAAATGAATGAGACCTACAAGGAAATGAACGTGACCTACGAGGATATGAATGAGACTCTCAAAGATATGAAAAAGGACCAACAAGAAATTAAGTATACACTGACTGAAATAAAAAATATTATACAAAGACCTAAAAGCAGTCTAGAGGACCGCAAGAATCAAGTCAAAGATTTGAAATACAAAACAATCAAAATCCACTCAGCCAGAAAAGCAAGAAGCAAAAAAAAAAAACCCCCAAAAATGAAGATAGTGTAAGGAGCCTCTGGGACAACCTCAAGCATACCAACATCTGCATTATAGGGGTGCCAGAAAAAAAGAGAGAGCAAGACAATGAAAACCTATTTGAAGAAATAGTGACCAAAAACTTCCCACACCTGGTGAAAGAAATTGACTTAGGAGTCCAAGAAGTGCACCGAACCCCAATATATAGGAACCCTAAGAGGACCACACCAAGGCACATCATAATTAAAATGCCAAGAGCAAAAGACAAAGAGAGAATATTAAAAGCAGCAAGAGAAAAACAGTTAGTTACCTAAAAGGGAGCACCCGTACGATTGTCAGCGGATTTCTCAACAGAAACAATGAAGGCCAGATGGGAGTGGCAAGAAATATTCAAAGTGATGAATAGTAAGAATCTACAACCAAGATTACTCTATCCAGCAAAGCTATCATTCAGAATTGAAGGTCAGACAAAGTGCTTCGCAGATAAGAAAAAGCTAAAGGAGTTCATCACCACCAAACCAATATTATATGAAATGCTGAAAGATATTCTTTAAGAAGAGGAAGAAGAAAAAGGTAAAAATAAAAATTATGAACAACAAATACACATCTATCAACAAATGAATATAAAAATCAAGTGAATTAAAAATCTGATGAACAGGATAAACTGGTGAATATAATAGAATCATGGGCATAGAGAGGGAATGGACTGACAATCCTTGGGGAGAAAGGGGGTGTGGGAGGTGCAGCAAGAGACTGTACAAAAATCATGCTCCTATGGGAGAGGACAGTGGGCAGGGTGTGCGAGGGTGGAGGATGGGATGGGTACCAGGTGGTGGGGAACTATAGGGGGAATAAATGGGGGAATAATGTAATTAATAAACTGAACAATAAAGATTAAAATATTAAAAAAACTCTGGAAGATGCTCTTATCTGGTCCCCAAGTGTCTTTTGGTCATTAATGGGTCTATGATTCTTCATTGCTCCACCTCTTTATGAAGGAACTGTTTAGAGAAATGCTTTTGTGGGATGAGCTCCAGTAGCTCTAATGGCTTTGTTTGTGCAAATACTTTAAGATTGACTTCCTTTCTCCTAACCTATCCTGGTCTAGACTTATCATTTTCTTCTATTATTTCTCAAATACTTTATTATTGGTTAATCTTGCAGGATACATCAAGAACATTCTGCATGTAGAAGTATTTGACGCTGCATAGGACGTAGCTGACATTGAGGCTGCCTGCTCAGCTCAGAGACTCCACCCATCTAACCTGAACACAGTCTCCCTTTACAGCCAATTGGCCTGGAGGTCAAACCTTTCTAGGGCTAACAACAACAAGCTGGGTTTAAATTCAAAAATACTGTACAACCCATAAAGGATTGCAGTAAGAGTACCCACCTCAAGTAACTGGGGAGGCTGTGCCACTGACCCTTAGAGGACATCTACCCCATAAAGCAGCCACCATGCAGAGATATGGAAAAAAATCAGGTGTGAAAGAAATGGAGGAGAAAAGATGACTAGACATAGAGTTCAAAACCACAGTTATAAGGCTTTTCAAGAGGCTCCTACAAAAGGCCGATCAACTTAATGACAACTACGAGGAAATAAACCAGATCAACGAGGAAATAAACAAGACCAACCAGGAAATGAATGAGACTTACAGGGAAATGAATGAGACCCTCAAGGAAATGAACAAGACCTCTGAGGATATGAACCAGACCCTCACGAATATGAAAAAGGACCAACTAGAAATCAAGCATACACAGATTGAAATAAAAAATATTACACAAAGTCCTAAAAGCAGTCCAGAGGGCCACAAGAACCAAGTCAAAGATTTGAAATACAAAGAAGCAAAATCTACTCGGCTGGAAAAGCAAGGAACAAAAAGAATTCAGATAATTGAAGATAGTTTAAGGGGCTTCAGGGACAACCTCAAGCATGCCAACATCCGAATTATTGCGGTGCCAGAAAAAGAGAGAGAGCAAATTAATGAAAACCTACTTGAAGAAATAGTGACTGAAAACTTCCCCCACCTGGTGAGAGAAACTGACTTAAAAGCCCAAGAAGTACACAGAACCCCAAAATATAGGAATCTAAAGAGGACCACACCAAGACATATCATAATTAAAATGCCAAGAGCAAAGGATAAAGAGAGAATATTAAAAGCAGCAAGAGAAAAACAGTTAGTTACCTAAAAGGGAGCACCCGTACGATTGTCAGCGGATTTCTCAACAGAAACAATGAAGGCCAGATGGGAGTGGCAAGAAATATTCAAAATAATGAATAGCAAGAATCTACAACTAAGATTACTCTATCCAGCAAAGCTATCATTCAGAATTGAAGATCAGATAAAGTGCTTCGCAGATAAGAAAAAGCTAAAGGAGTTCATCACCACCAAACCAGTATTATATGAAATGCTGAAAGATATTCTTTAAGAAGAGGAAGAAGAAAAAGGTAAAAATATAAATTATGAACAACAAATACACATCTATCAACAAATGAACATAAAAATCAAGTGAATTTACAGGCTTATGAACAGGGTAAACTGGTGAATATAACAGAAATATGGACATAGAGAGGGAATAGACTGACAATTCTTGGGGAGAAAAGGGTTGTGGGAAGTACAGCAAGAGACTGGACAAAAATCTTGCAACAATGGGAGAGGACAGTGGGGAGGGGGAGGTGAGGGTGGAGGGTGGGATAGGTACAGGGTGGAGCGGAGATATACGGGGATAAAAAAGGGGACACAATGTAATTAATAAACTGAACAATAAAGATAAAAAATAAAATAAAATAAAAAAGAAGTATTTGATAATTTATTGATTAATATAATACAAAACTTCTCAAACTTTAAAATTCATTAGAATCATTTAAGTCCTTGTTACAACACAAAATGTCTGCGATGGAGCCCTAGCTTCTGCATTCCTAACAGCACCCAGTTATGTCAGGATGGCTGGTTCATATATAATGTTCTTATACAGGAATGGATTGCTAACATCATTATCACCTAGTTTCCATATTGTGAAAGAGAAATTTTAGATATAAATAAGTAGTTATAGTGACTTTAACCCTGACTTTGATGGGCTTTCTCAGAGTATCCCATTACTTTTGAGAATTGGGTGAAATTTTTTGTAGTTACATTGTTACAGGCTCTTTGGCTTAGGTCAACTTATACACTGCCCAGAGCTCTTTGATGAGGTAGCAGCTGTTCTGCTTTCTACAGGTGTGGTTATCATTCTGGGGGGACAGCCACTCATGTTTTAGGAGAGATTTGGCCTATTAAAAAAGTTCGGCATTTTGTTTTGTTTTGTTTCACATTTGATATGAAGTCCATGTAAAGGGAAGATCCTTATTTACCCCTCCCTCAAACTCTGGGATAGAGGGATGTATTTAACATTGTTTTCCAAATCTCCTATGCAAACATCAATGAAGTAGACATCCAATGTCACCAACAGTTTGACCCACTTCTTCATAATTTTATAAATCTGCTACATTTTGCACAGCATTATTTGAAATACCTGATAGCTGAGATGTTTGGAAGCTATAGAACTTGTGCACCAAAGCCATGAAGAGAAATATGCTTTTAATTTTAAAAATGATAATCACTCTATAGTGAAATTATGCCTGCTTCCAAAATGCATCCTAACAAAGCTCTACTTGACTGTTCATGTATATGCAGATTTAGTGGTGAATATTCTTTCTGTAAACTCAATAGGCACATGGCAGGAAGTAGTGTCTTAAATTCAGGGAAATTATAAATTTGCCTTTATGTCCTCTGGAACACAAAAGGACAAATGGTGTTGTCATTGAATAAAAGAAAAATTTGAAAGATAGATGTTCATAATCAAGGGGAAATGACATAAGAAAATTTAGAATTCAGTCTTTTTGATTCTTACCTTTGAGTTATCCTCTGGACTCCTTAAATGTTACCCATTTTCTGATCTATCATGGTACCCTTGATCTATCAAGGAATAACTGAATGACTCTATTCTCATCTGCTTTTCACTTAAATATCTTTTTACTCTCATATTAATATTATCTTGCTCCAGATTAAAATTATTTTTTAAAGGGATTTTTACCTAAATTCAGTAGCTAATCTATAAAGAGTAATTAATGAAATATATTTAATATAAACATCAATAAACATCCTATATAATGAAGATGTAATATGCAAATAGTCATTATGCTGTGAAGTGTAACGACCCATTGTGTAATGACCGAGTCACGGATCAGCAGGAGGGTGGGGCAGCGGGCAATGGAGAGCTACAGGAGGGAGCAGGGCAGCAAGTTATGAGGGGGAAGATATGGGGGTGGAGGGAGCTACAGGAAGGCAGGGCAGCAGGCAGAGAGCTACTGGAGGGCAGCAGCGAGGTACTGGTGAGCTACTGGCACATGGATTCGTGTGTAGGGCTACTAGTATTATATATAATATAAACTTATATTTATATAGGTACACTTATATAAGAATCTTATTTTTGCTATTTGTGCCACTGGGTAATTAGATTGCAGGATACATCAGTCAAATATAAAAGCACTACAGGGCAAAGTACATTCTGCATTCTATATTAATTTGCATACCAAAATCATGTACCAAAACAAAGTTCTTGTTCTTCACTGTTATTATTAATCATATTACCAACATTTGTAACTATCTGTAAGTATATCCTCTACTTGTTGGTTTATTGTTTTCTCTTATCATGAATATGAAAATTACTGAGAACAAGGACTTCTGATTATCTTGTTCACAGCTGTATCCCCAGGGGCTATCCCTCTAGCACCGGACCCAGAAGATACCTAGCAACTGTCAGTTGAATAGATAAATGCATAAATGAATGAGTGGATAAACAAACGAATGCTACTTCTTAGGATCTCATCATCTGGGGCTTAGAAGATAGCTAGATCTTCCTTATAACCATTTTATTGTACAGTTAGAAATATGGTATATGAGAAAGTATAGGTTTCTGTGCTATCCAAAGGCAAAACATTTCTATGAAACCTTTTGTAAACATAAATGGCATTAAAGCAAAGAAGCAATTACCATTATTTACATGGGATATTTTTGAGCATTCCCAGACCTCCAAAATAACCTACCAAATCATACCAGCTAACACATAAAATCTAAAATAACACTAACATATAGTAAAAGCAGGAATGATAGGATAAATGCATAGTAAGCTTTGATTACCCATTAGTCCTCTCAAGCAGTAAACTTTCCATTTTATCCATTACTGATGCCATCTATGAGACCAAAGATCCAATAGTAACTTGGGCAGCTTATAAGATTCTTTCTCTGCAAGTGTAGGTAGCATGAACAGTATACAGAGGCAAGTCCAAAGCATGCACAATGTCTTTATTTTGTTCCCTATGATCAAAAAGCTTAATTCTGTCCAGTTTTATACTAAGGACAGCACCGTTATGCTCTGTTAGGCTTTTCTGATACCTTAGGACACATCTTGCTAATGGAGGCACACAATGACTCGAGGCAAAGCACACATGCTCATAGGCATAGTTCATAACACTGGTGGCTTGATGCTGAGATGCTGAAGGTAGTTTCCAGGGAGGGTCTTGGTGGGGCCACTGTAGCTGTTGGGTGCCCTGACCCTCTATGGCTCACTGCAAAACAAAGACTGATATCTATTTTTGCTATTCATTTGTTTAATCAAAGTGAAAATCCTCTTTGGATTTCTATTGGTCAGCAAAAACAGGTACATAGTAATGTAGGTATTTCATAAAAGTGAACTTTCGAAAAGCTGGAATGGATACCTGTAACATTGTTTCCAGCAAGCTCCAGTTTAGGTGTTTACCTATGCTGCCATCTTGGTTTCTCTCCACTGTTACTTTTTAAAGAGGGTGTAGCTTCTAGAATTGTTTGAAGTATGTTTGTAATGGTTTTTTATTTATTCAAAGGCTTCACACCATAATATAAACATCCATGTACAAATCTGCTCCTCTTATCTTCTGAAAAATCAGTCCTTGGCCTCTTTGATATTTCAAGTCTATTATTTCCATCCTTTCTATGCAGATGTCACCCTCCTCTATACCACCCCAATTGAGAAATATATTTTTCTTATATATTTTTAAAATATTCATTTACATTTTTCCAGGAATAAATCATTAAATATATTATCTTACAGATACTGCCACCAATGATAGGTAACATGGAAGGAAAAGACTTGTGAAACTTTCAGGTCTAAACTTTTCCACGGTGAGATGACAGTGAGATTTCAAGTGGAAGTGGGAGTCTATTCTGAGCTTCCTTCCAGGCTTGGAGCAGTTAAACTTTCTTTAGTTTGAACCTTGTTATATAGTTCATTAGCAAGCCTTTTGAATATATTCAAATTGGCTGGAAACTTTATAAAATACTGTGGTGTCCAGATTCAGAAGAAATACACAGGAAAATGTGAATTCTTTACCATTTTATTTGATTTTCACTTTTTGAATATTGAAACTAAGACAATATTTTTATTTTTATTATTTATTTATTTTTGAAAGTGTAAAATAAATCCTTGAAGAGTCATATGCTAACAGGACAAATTCTTCCAAGTGCCTTTCTAAGCTCATCTGCTGCTGTGTTTCTTCTTTTTGTTTCTTGTGCAGCCATCCAGAGGTGTCATTTACCTTAATTCATCACATCTCATTGTTTTCTCACAGTCTCTGCCACTGTTCCAGATAGTTCCACTGCTTAATATCTCCTACTATTTCTGTCTGAACCACTCTTATTTATCTTTTAATATCCAATGGAACTATCAGCACCATTATTCCACTATTTTCTAACTATTCTCTGCTCCCCACCCCACATAGTACTTTCCGCTTATCTCTGACCACACTGTGTAGAGACAAAAAAACACGTATGTATGTCTGCCCTGGTGATAGATTTCAATAAATGTATTAGGATTAGAAACTGAGACTTGTTTCTGTTTCTCCAGGGTCTAGAATAATACCTGGCACAGAATAGAACCTCAATAATTATTATTTAGTGAGTGTGAGTTCATGAGGGAATTCCTTAACAAATGATTTATTTGTATTAATTTACTAAATGAGAAAAGCATGGCGAATACAGAGATTCCTGTTATGCAATTTAAATAGAATTATTTAGAAAAACTATAAAAATCTTTGAGGAATATGAAATGTCATTAAAAAATTAAAATTGTTCCAATTTTGAATACTTAAGCATAATAAACACATGCTATAATTTAGTAGATTAAAATAAGGTAGAAATTAGACAGCATACAACTATCTGTTTTCATGAGAAATCATGGAAAATTGTTAGAACTCTCTGTTCTCAAAAGTTTTAGTGTTGTTCACATAGTAAGAATAAAGGTCAAGATAGTTATTTTCAATTTATTTGCCATCATATAGACTATTCAAGTATATATGTTGGTAGATCCAAAATTGGAAGGTGAATGAGATTTTGCTACAGTTAATTTAGAGAATGTCTGTTTTATTTCACTGAGCTTTTCCTCACTCAATACCTCTCTGTCTTTCCTCCACTTCCCACTCCCTATTATATAGATGAATTTCTTTCTCTTTCACATATGTGCTCAATATGGAAATAGTAATTATTTTTCCTGACATATGTAACAGATGATGTATCAGGATATGCATTCCAACACACATATGTTTGTACATATATATGTCTGAGAATTGAATGTTATAAGGAATATGTAAGAATAATAGCTTATATTTATTGACTACTTAATATATGCTAAAGTTTGTGTCAAGAGACTCATACTAAATTCCGTTTGTTTTTATGATACCCTTCAAGAAAGATAGTATCCCCATTTCATTAACTGGGATGCTATATAATGTCCATGGGGAGGTGCATTGCATTGGCAGTAGAATTTTAAACAATTTTAAACTACAGAAAAATCCTTTAGAAGTTGCTTATAGTGTTATGTACCTGGAGGTGGTGGTGTCACCAGTGGAAGAGACTGTGATTTGGTTGTGTGAAGCACCGGAAGTGGAGCTTAGATTACGCAAGTATAAAACAATATTGGAAATGGAACTTAGATTACGCAAGTATAAAACAATATTGGCCCATTGTTCTCAGGGAAAAACCACAAAACAACCATGAAGTTGAAAGCAAATGCTTTGGATGATATGTTAGAACTTCATTTAGTAATAAGTATTTGGTAATTTTTAGCAGGACCACTCCACACTGAAGACAGAGAATCTCTCCTGCCTCCCACCAAATCTGGTTTAAGCTGCCAAATGCCTAAAAGCATTGATTATTCTTGGAAGGGGTGTGTGTGTGTGTGTGTGTGTGTGTGAGAGAGAGAGAGAGAGAGACAGAAAGAGAGAGAGAGAGAGAGAGAGAGAGAGAGAGAGAGAGAGAGAGAGAGAGAGAGAGAAAGAGAAAGAAAGAGAGAACAGAGGAGGAGGAGGAGAAAGATTATTTCCTTTTGCCCAAGCATTGCTGTTAGGTGGTCATGAGACTAGATTGCAGCAGAGAAGAAATGCACACTTGATTTTTATATCATACTTAGGAAACACTAACAAAGTAACCAGGCTACACACTGCACAATACTACCTTGTCTTCACTTTGGCATCCCACAAAGGGTGTTATTTCAGACTAATTTAGTTGGCTTTAGGAAATATGCTGGGCTGAGCACTGTTATTTCTTTGTCTGGGTCATGGCAGGGGGGGGGGGGGGCGGGGGGCAAACCACACTTGGCAGGTAAAGGAGGCAGTTTCCCCCCTGAAGAAATGTGTGTTCCCACTGTGATGTTCCCATGCAGCTCAGAGGGTGGGGGTGGGGTGGGGTGAATGCAGATATGGAAGTTGGGTATGGAGCAAGGAATTTAAAATCACTCTCCTTTCTCTGGTACTGTGGGTGGTTGATCTAGGAACTGAACATGATCCTGACATCTAGAGCTTCCTGTTGGTGGGTGGAAGTAAAAGGATGCCTGTTGGCCTCAGCTTCCTCCAGTGCTGTGTCATTTTTCCACTACCCCAAGGTACTGAGAATCTTAGCATATGCCTATCCTTGAGTGGAAGCAGGATAATGTGAACACTTTCCCAACAACCTGGCAAAGCACTGAGGAAGGAGGGGATAATCTACAACACTCTGGAGCAGAGAAGGTCCCGAGTGAGGGGCAAACACAGATTTCAGTGCATGTAAGCATTACCTGTTAGGATGGTTTTATATTGTGTCAACTCAGCCAATCTAAAATAGCATTTCCCAGAATTCATTTTCCTGTATGGTTCCAGGTTAGGATTACCCAAGGAGAAATTTGTGTGAGTTTTGCAAGGCATAAGTGAAGCAGCTGCAACTCTGTGCTGAAGGTCAGTGGAGGGTACCAGGCACTGGCGAAGCTTGTGTGCATTTTTGCTGATCTATTTGCCCAGTTTGTTGGTGTGGGGCCAGCTGGCCTGCAGCTCCTCCAGCTTCCCCCATGTCTTTTTTCCGTTTCTTAGAGTTCTGGGCCAGGCAGCTGTGCAGCTCCATGGGAGGGGACGGGGCCCTTTCCTCAGGTCACCTTCATCTCAAGTTTGGAGACAGTGAGAGACAGATGTGGGATCTACTTTATACTTGTGATTTCCAGTTTGCCCTTTCAGGCACCAGTTTGTCTTCAGACATCCCCAATTCACACCCAGATGGTCTGCACTGTCGACTTACAGTGACTTTAGGCCTGACACCAGAGGCAGAAACAACGGGTTTCCAAAAGCTTCATCAGCTCATACAACTTTATAAGACATAATCCCAATCATTTATACTTCCTTGACCAAATCCTTACCTTTCAGGAAACCTAGAGAGAGGCATCTGGGTTGCATATGTATTCAGTAAAAATTTTAAAAATACTGTGATTATCTGCAATTAGAATGAATGATTAATAAATTTATGAATCATGATTCTATTATTGTTTCCTCTGAAAGGTAATCCTCTATCATCTTAAATAGGACTATATATTATGTGTCAGTAATATCCAATGATAAGTCAGGGACATATTGCAAATTCAAGTGACATATAACATAATTATCAAGGTCAAATTCAAATATGTTATAATTTAAATAGTCACCAATCATTCCCATTAAAGAATGTAGTTCAAAGCCACAGATGATTAGTATTTCATTCCCTTCAAAAAGTTTTTTAAAATCGTTATTGTTGAAAGTATTGAATCTCAGAGGGAAGGCAGAAGTGTGTGGGAGGGCGGGAAGAGACCTACCAGTGATCTTCAATGTTTTTTTTAACATATTTTCTGTACCAGTAACTATGTCAGATGCTAGGGACCTAATTAGAGATTAAAAAATGGTATAATTCTAGTTCCTGACCTCAAGATTTCACTACCTGGAGGTAGTGACCCCTCATAATCCTTTAAGCTAGCCAGTTTGACCATTCATCACTGTGACTGATAGCTAAAAAGAAGATGCAGAAAGCGACATCTGTTGAGATCATTTTTCCAGGCCTCTGTCTGCGTTGGCTCATGACTCCCAGGATTTCAAATGCCTGGCTCCACACTCTTGAATTCCAAACCTGCTTGTGCTCCTCCCATCTGTTTGGGGACCTTTGATTTTCTGCTTATTGGATTTCAACTTTTCATTGAGCTTTCCTTGTTCTTTGCCTCTGACATGTTCTGAAGGCTTTTCCAGTTCGGGCTCAATGAATTCAAAAGGTAGGTCTGTTCCAGACTCTCTCTCCTTGCTTGAAGGAGTGGAATTCAGATAAGTGAAGAGACAGAACTGTAATATAATGAAACAAGTGCTACACTGTTCATGTATGAAGTGCTACACATTCATAGAGGGTGATGTAATCAGCTCCATAAAGTGTGACCTCCATCAACTTCTTCCTGTAGAGCTACATATCTATATCTGCACTCAGTTATTCTTTCATTCATTCTACAAATATTTATTATGCAACCCCATGTGCCACCCACACATATCGCTTTCCATCCATCTTACAGATGTCTCCTCTGCTATTGCAGGCTACCACCCAGGCTTTGGAGCAGAAATATACTGTATAGTAGTGATTAAGCAAGGGGAGCTAACCTGTCTGTGTTCAAATCTTGACTCATAGTGCTATATGTCTTAGTTTCTTCATTAAAATATAAGGGTAATCACAACATTTACTTTTTAGGAGTGTTAAGGTTAAGGCAAAGAATGCATCAAAGCCCTACTCCAGAGCCTGGCAGGTTAGGTAAATATTCAGTGTGTGTAATTATTATTAGCATATGATCATCTCCTCTAAGACAATTTTTTCATTTTGCCATATTTTCAATCTTTCTTTACTGGTTCCTATCACCCCATGCAGTCTACAAATATATGCTCATGTCTCATACATTATTGACTGCTCCCAAGTCTATATATCTCTCTAGCCTCTATACTGACCATTTTCTTTTTCCTTATAATAAGAATGCTCAGGAATATTGACATTCACTATTTTTACTTTGCTTACATTATATTCACTTTCTAGCCTTTCCAATTATGCTTCTGCTCCTGACTAGTAACCTTATTAATTTCTAAGTTCAAAGATCATTTTTATCCTCTTTCGTTTGACTTACTACAACATTTTCTCTTCCTTTGGCATTGTCACACTGCTCTTTCTGGTTCTTCTTCCACATTTTCACCAATTTCTTCTCAGTCATATTTGCAGATTTTTCCCCATCCATATAAAATTGATTATAGAGTTCTGCTCTTTATAAGTCCTTAACATATCTTTTATCTTTCCCTTCCACTCTTTCACACCATGGATGTCTTAGCCCAGATCCTTATTATATCTCATTTGAATCATTGCATAGTCTTCAAGTTGGTCACACTGTTTTGTGTTTGCCCGCACTCTGTATTTCTTCTACAGTTAGAGATGGCTCCAAAATACAAGTGTAACACATTGTAAATTTCCCAGGCCAAAGTAGTATGGAGATAAAAGTGAGCTCTGTATCAATATTAAAACAGTATTTCTCCTCTCCAAACTTATAACCCAGTCTAATCTGAGAAGAAAAAATCAGAAAAGTTCCAGTAGAGAGGACTCCTACAATATGCTCCTCAAAACTGTCAAGATCATAAGAAAACAGATAATGTCATAGCTAAGAGGAACCTAAGGAGACATGGCAATTAATTGTAATGTGGTGTCCTGGACGAGATGCCAGAGTAGAGAAAGGACATTAGGTAATGTGAACAAACAATGAACTTTAGTTAATAATTATGTATCAATATTAGTTTATTAATTGTAACAAATGTACCATATTAATGCCTCTAGTTTATTAACAAAATGTAGTATGCCTTTATAAAAATATATATGTATTGAATTCAGAGAGGAAAGGAGAGAGAGATTGAAACATCAACGATGAGAAACAATTATTGATCAACTGCCTCCTGCAGTGCCCAACTGTAGATCAAGCCCACAATTGGAAGTTAACCGTGACCTGTTGGTTCATAGGTCAGCACTCAACCACTGAGCCATGCTGGCTGGGCCTACTATTCCTTTTTTTGTTTTACTGCTCTCTGTCTGGATTTCTCAAATTCTTCTCCAAATATGGGGCCTGGAGGCTGGAGATGTTGCACGTGTGTGCTCTGAAGCGGATTGTTGTCCACTATTTTTCTTCTTTTTTGTTCTGGCTCTTATAGGAAAAAAAAAAGGAATAATGTTGTCTTCTGAAATACCTGGAGTCCTTGCCAGGGCACTGATGCCAATGCTGATGGCCAATGTTTAAGGTACCCATTTCCTTGCAGAGCAGCCAGGACCTTTCTTCCTGCCAAAGCTACTGACTCCACTGCTGTGGACTTGATGATACTATCTCATGGGAGTTTTGTGAAATACCCCTTGTAGATTCTTCGCTTGTTACTGTAGTTCTTTCTTCATGGGGCTCAGGCATCCATCTGTAGGGACTGGGAAAAAGGATAATCACAGGGGCAGTCACTGCATGCTAATGCCAGAACCACTGCTTTTCTGTCAGTGACACAAGAAGCCTAGAACTCTTGCTTCTTATAGACTGACTTCTTTTCCAGGATTTTTTTTGACTACTTGTGCAAACATATTACTGAGGGCCTGGGCCACTAGCTCTCATTACCTGTCCAGACATGTCTGAATCTGAGGGAGGACACAGCACAGGCTTAAGCTGCATAAATAGGGTCATGCTGTTGTGCTATTTAAAATTCTTCAATGTCTCCTTTGTACAACTCCAAACCTTCTTTGGTGTATTTCTCCAGCCCCATCTGGAGACCAACCCTTCTGAGACTCTCTAGGAGAGCCACATGGGATTATTTTAAGCATCTAAATGTCATGAATTTGCCAGGCTTCTGTTGTCTCTTATCTAGGTCAGCTTAGCCACCCATCTTCTACCACCATACCAAAGGTTAATAATATCTTTGTGTATTTTCACCATTGCAACACTCCATTGTGTTAGTCATCTATTGATGCTTAACAAATTTCCTCCAAACATAATGGCTTCAAACAACAAATGTTTATTACATCACAGTTTCTATGAGACAAGAATTTGGGCATGGCTTAACTGGGTCTTCTTTCTCAGGGTCTCTTATAAGGCTACAATCAAAGCGTTGGTCAGGAAAATGGTCTCAATCTGAAGGTTCAAGTGGAAGTGGGTCCACTGGGAAACACTGATGCTCCTTTGGTGGGATTCAGTCTCACACAGGCTCATGGCCTAAAGACCTCAGTGCCTCAGTGGCTAACTCACAGGCCTCCCCCAATTTGTTGCTCTGTGGACCTCAGAAGGTATCTCACAACATGGTAGCTGGTTTCCATCAAAGCAAGGAAGAGAGCAATAGAGAACATGCAAGAGAGAAATCAGAGTCTTTTTGCAATATAATCACAGAGGATTACTTTACTCTTCTATTTTAAAAGTGATGACATATATCACTTTGCTGTATTCTGTTTGTTAGAAGCAAGTCACTTGGCTTAATCCACATTCAAACAGAGGGAATTATATAAGGCCATGAATACCAGGAAGCTGGGATCACTGAGGTCTGTTACCCTGTGGAAGGCAAGCTAACCCCATCCACAACTGGTTCACATGTTGAGACTGATGATGCCAAGATGGAAATAATTACCACTCAAAATTACCATTTTTATATTTGAATCTTTATTGTTCAGTTTATTAATTACATTGTTCTCCCCTTTTCCCCCTATAGCTCTGCTCCACCCGAAACCCATCCTACCCTCTGCCCTTACCTTCCCCCCACTGTCCTCTTCCATAGGTGTATGATTTTTGTCCAGTCTCTTGCTGCACTTCCCACACCCCTTTTTTCCCCCAAGAATTGTCAGTCCATTCCCTCTCTATGCCCATGATTCTGTTATATTCACCAGTTTATGCTGTTCATCAGATTTTTAATTCATTTGATTTTTATGTTCATTTGTTGATAGATGTGTATTTGTTGTTCATAATTTTTATTTTTACCTTTTTCTTCTTCCTCTTCTTAAAGAATTTCTTTCAGCATTTCATGTAATATTGGTTTGGCAGTGATGAACTCCTTTAGCTTTTTCTTATCTGTGAAGCACTTTATCTGACCTTCAATTCTGAATGATAGCTTTGCTGGATAGAGTAATCTTGGTTGTAGATTCTTGCTATTCATCACTTTGAATATTTCTTGCCACTCTCTTCTGACCTACATAGTTTCTGTTGAGAAATCCACTGACAATCATATGGGTGCTCCCTTATCGGTAACTAACTGCTTTTCTCTTGCTGCTTTTAATATTTTCTCTTTGTCTTTTGCTCTTGACATTTTAATTATGACGTGTCTCGATGTGGTCCTCTTTGGATTCCTATAGTTTGGGGTTCTGTGAGCTTCTTGGTCTTTTAAGTGAATTTCTTTCACCAGGTGTGGGAAGTTTTTGGTCACTATTTCTTCAAATAGGTTTTCATTATCTTGCTCTCTCTCTTTTTCTGGCACCCCTATAATTTGGATGTTGGTATGCTTGAGGTTGTCCCAGAGGCTCCTTACACTATCTTCAATTTTTTGTATTTTTTTTTTTTTGCTTCTTGCTTTTCTGGCTGAGTGGATTTTGCTTGTTTTGTATTTCAAATCTTTGACTTGATTCTTGCGGTCCTCTAGACTGCTTTTAGGTCTTTGTATAATATTTTTTATTTCAGTCAGTGTATACTTAATTTCTAGTGGGTCCTTTTTCATATATTCGAGTGTCTCGTTCATATCCTCAAGGGTCTCATTCATATCCTCGAAGGTCTCGCTCATATCCTCAAAGGTCTCATGATGTTCATTGACCTTTTCTATGAGCCTCTTGCAAAACCTTATAACTGTGGTTTTGAACTCTATGTCCAGTCGTTTTTTTTCCTCCATTTCTTTCACATCTGATTTCTTTCCATGTCTCTGCATGGTGGCTGCTTTCCTGAGTTGGTCGATTAGCTTTGTGTGGTAGATGTCCTCTAAGGGACAGTGGCTCAGCCTCCCCTGTTACCTGAGGTGGACACTCTTGGTGCAGCCCTTTTTGGGTTGCACAATCTTGTTGAAGTTAAGCCTAGATTATTGTTGTTAGCACTAGGAGGGTTTGACCTCCAGGCCAATTGGCTGTGAGGATCAGCTGTGTTCAGGTTGGATGGGCGGAGTCTCTGGGCTGAGCAGGCAGTCTTGATTTCCCATCAGCTCCACCCTATGCGGCACCTGGGTCTCTGTGCCTGGTGGTAATGGCTGCACGCACCTCTGAGAGAAAGCTGCCACTGAGCTCTACCCGCTGCCGGACAATTCAGCCTTTCCCCAAATGAATCTGAACACCCAAAGTCTCATCCATAGTTGTAAAACAATGCAGTCCGGTGGTTTCCCTTCTTTCTTTTTTTTCCTCCTGCATAAGAGAGCAAGTCATGAGTCCTCTCTGCATACTCACACGCTTCTGCAGTTCTCAAATTTACGTGCCCTCTCCATAAGCTCGCAGACCTCTGCAGTGCCCGAGTTTCAGCATGCTTCCTCCTTACTGTCCAGTTTCACCCCGTATGAGTGTGAGTTCCCCAGATCTCGCCCGGAACTGGGGAATCAGTGCAGTAGGACAACTTTGGTTCCCTCCCATTAGAGAAAACCAGCTGGGTATCCAGCTGCTCGCCCTATCCGCTCTCGCGCACACATGGCACTAAACCTCTGATTCCACATGTATCCTCAACTCTGCCCTTCATCATTCCTCTGAGTCACAGTGTCCTATCTTTACTTTTATTTGTGAAATTTCCACTCAGCCAGCTTTCTGGTGATTCTGGATGATGTTCGTTCTGTCGTTAAGTTGTAGTTTGGAGGAGGAGGAGGAAGAGGAGGAGAAGATTGGCAATAACTAAATTATACCTAGAAAATTCTTACTTCAGAAAATCAATTTCCATTTGTAATGCTAACAGCAGGATACACATGGTGTCAAAATAAGCCAAAGGAAATTCATTTGTGCAAAAATAAAAAGAATCCCAAGTCTAATTTACAGAAAAGATTCCTTTATTAACTTTTGGTAGAGAATATGTTTGTATATTTTCAGAAAACAACTCCAGCACCATATGGATTCCTGCAACAGAGAGGAACTGACAGGTCTGTTCCAACCACAAAGACAGTCTAGAGATATAGGACGCTGACAACACCTTGCCATGCTAGCAGTTAGCAGCTGTGCATCACTGCAGGTTTCCCAGGACCAAACCAGAGAGGGTGAGACCTGCATCACCACCATTTGTCCATCATCCAGATATCATTGCTGACATGTATACATGAGGAACTATTTGACATTGTAACTGGGACTCAGAACTGTTGGACATTGAAACTGAGACTCAAACATTTTTTGTTCTTATGTTTATTTCTAGTATGCAGATGCAAGATTTTTTTAAAAAATAAGAAACAGGAGAAATATAGATACAGAGGCCAAGATGTATTTAACAGACTGTCAGACTACAGTGAGAAGGCAGAGGAGGGTGGGGGCTGTAAGATATCAGCCGAAGGACTTGTATGCATGCATATAAGCAAAACCAATGGATACAAGACACTGGCGGGGAGGGGGCAGTTGAGGGCACGTCCTGGGGGTAGGGGAGCCCGGGGGATGGTCAGTGGGGGGAAAAAGAAAACATATACACTACTATTTGTAATACTTTAAACAATATATAATAAAATAAAAAAAGTTGTAGTTTTGAAATTGTTATGTGAAGCAGCAAGATAGATCTTTACCTAGGCCGCCATCTTGGTTCCTCTCACATAATTTACCTTTTTAAGAAAGAAGGACAAGAACAAAAGACAGTCTAATATATCTTGATAATCTGATGGCTTTAGTTTTTATTGTGGTTAGGGCTTAGGGTCTCAGTGAGGGCTCCTGTGGAAATGGGGTTTGGGTGGTTTGAACTTCCCTACCAGCAAAAATGGATGGGACTCTAAGGCTTTCTTAATGTTTTGCCCTCATATGGGCAAAAGGGATATGGAGGGTGGGGTGGGGATGGGATATTGGGGCATGAGAGCTGTCAGGAATCAAACATCAAAAATGCAGCTGGAGTCAGATTCCTTAATATAGGGGCTAATTTATCAGCTGTCTACTATATCCATTGTATTAAAATTGCTTGTTAACTTGTTTGTACTTGACAAATAAAGTATGTATTTTACTTACCTTTATGTTCTCAGCACCTACTCCAGTGCCTGACATCTCATGGCATTCAATAAAAGTTGGTTGAACGAATAATTAAATGACTGAATAGACTCTCTCCCTCCTGATTATTTGTTATATATCTATTGATCTTTCCATATTCATCGTAAGGATTATTTCATCTCTGTTGCTTTTCTTGATCCATTCCCCCCTCTTCTCTGGTAGAACTGACTATTCTCTCTGTCTTCTTTGTTCTCGATTACACTGGGCACAGATTTCTGTCATAGAGCTAACATAACTAAGTGGCATCTTTTGACTGGCAGGACCGTATTTTTTACTAGTCAGAAAGTTCACTGAGGGCAAAAACTTCTAGCATGTTATCGTACACAGATATGCAGTTAATGTTGCACAAAAGATTCACACAATTTTATCATGGAGAAAGGAGTAATAGGAAGCTAAATATAGAAGGGAATATTTAATCTGGATCTTGAAGAATAAGTAGAAGCTTAATAGAAATAGGTGTGGTGCAGGAGTAGGGAGGCTTTGGAGTGAGAATAATCTAAACACAATAGCAGAAGCAAAGATAATGACTTAGTGTATACAGGTAAGGTATAGCTGGTTGGAGATGAGGCTAAAAAGGCAGGTTTACAAGGATGTAAAAGGTTGTGAAATGTTGTAAGCTATATTAAGTAGGGTGAAACTCTTCTTGACGATAACTGGGAGCGATTTAAGACTTTTAAAAAGGCTTGGGTGAGGTTGTTAATACAAGTAAGTATTCCATAAAAACCACCGCCATGGTAGAGTAGAATGGATTTGAATAGGGAGTGACCCGGAAACAATGAGGAATGGGAAATGGATGGTTTTCACTGACACAAAACCAAACTTTACCTGCAAGAAATCAGAATAGTGATAGAAGGTAAGTTTCTGCATTCTCAATGCTGCTCAGAGGAACCAGGGATCTGAGAGTTGGGAGATTTGAAAAACAGAAAATCTCAGTGAATAGGTTTTTGACCACAGGTTAGAAAGAGATTTGACTCAACTTCCTTTCTTTACAGATGAGGGAACAACTCATCTGGAACAGGTCATTTACATAAATTGCTCAAGGTTACACAGAGTTCAAGAGCGGGGTAGAACCTAGAACTCCTGACCTTTAGATCAATTAACACAATTCCAAAATAGCATTAGACCTATTAAGACAAAGGCAAAATTAAGTTATAATGTGTATGCTAAATTGTATGCTATATGAGTTCTACTCTTCAGAAGTCCTCTTAGACTTTGGATTTTCTGGCATATTTGACATAGTATTGGGCCTATATTACTATGAAAAGTTAAAAATTATTTTTCCAATTTTCATTATTTGAAATAAACAATGCACCATTTAGAATCTATGTATTATAGGTTCTATCTATCTGCTTATCAATATATGCTAAGTATTTGGTACCACGTTTCAATCTCTTTCACATTAGTTCTTTCTCTATGAGAGAGGAAAAGTTTAAATAAAGAAAATAAAAGCCAGAGTGGCTTGCCATGCAGGAAGAGGAACGAAGGAGGGTCGAGAGGGCAGGCCTTTGAGATGCTGAACTTGGGTGCAGATGGCTCTGTTCTACCAATCTTGCTGAAGGAGTGTATTTGAAGTGGCATAATAATTAGGCTCAAAAATTTACCCTCTATGTGCCCTTCAAAGAAAAAGCTTGGGTTGAACCTTGGGGCAATTCATTTCTGATTTTTAGACCTCTGTAGGATACAGCTGCAGATGAGAAATCTCAAGAGAACTGTATTTCTTCCCCTCCCCCTTTGAGAGGTAATACTGCATATTTCTCACTAATCAGTGTTGGTGAAAGCAACTTCCCTTTACATTTTATGTCAGTTATTAATTCTTTAAGATTAAACTATTACTTTCAAAACCACAGGATAAAATTATAATTAGGCCTCATTTTTCTGAACTTAATATTTCTTAGAAATATTATTATTATAACATACAATCATTCTAAACTCTGTCTATTGTTTGTTTCAAATAATGAGTCGGGAAATTATAATTACTGAATGAAAATGTACATAGTTATCACTTCTTTCATTAAATATCTGAAATATGTTTCTTTGCATGATTTGTGGATGAGTTTTGCAATGTACATAAGTTTGATTCAGATGGAATAAAGGTTTGGATTCTATTCCTTTTGAGCAAAGTTAACATATAAACTTATATATAACAGACACTCTCTTTTGTCAATCAAAAAGATCTTAAATATGGTTTCTAAGGGAGATAGATTTAAACAAACAGCCACTTGCTGACACTTAAGATAAGCACTTTAGAAGTGTATTAGAGAGCATAATGTTATGTTCTGGCGCGGAGCCAGAATGTTTTATTTTTCTTACCAACATTTTATTTCCATGAACTCTAAAAGAAGTGACAGGTTATTTTGTCTGTAATGGTGGTTATTTTCGACTTCAAAAACTTTTCTGTGATCTTAAAACCTTATAATTTGTTCACAGTTACAAGTTAATACAGGCACTGAGCAGCATCTGTATGTAATTTTAGCTGAGAGATAGAGTGGGAACTTTCAGTCCTTCCAAACTTATTTCATCAGACACGAATTGTCTAGGAACAAGTTTGTTGCAAGCGGAGTCCTGAGTTTGTGTAAGACCAATGTATTGTTGGAGCGGTGGACATTTGTGTGTCTTTTGGGGTCTTTATGGCGTCCCACCTCAGTCTTGTTCTCTGTCATAAGGAGGTGGCAGGAGGGGAGAAAGGAAGGAGACACTTGGAGCTTGTTAGGCCAGGCCCAGTGGTAGTGCTTTCTCCCATGGCACACCACGTAAGACTGAAGAAAAGCTCACCTTTGCTCTCTTTGATATGCCCTCTTTGGGTCTGTCCTTTCTGACAGTGACTGGCCCCTCCAGCTCCTTTCTTTTCTCAGACATTTTGCTGCAGCATGACTGTGGCTTCTTACAGATGCAGGACTTAAAATAAGTGGTCTGAGGAGAGAAATAGGAAGCACTGGGGACAGTGCTCCTCAAGACACACAGACACTAGTTCCACCTTCAGGTAAGAAATAAATCCCAGGCCCAGCCACCATGGCACAATGATTGAGCGTTGACCTGTGAACCAGGAGGTCACGATTTGATTCCCAGTCAGGGCACATGCTTGGGTAGTGGGCTCAATCCCCAGTGTGGAGTGTACAGGAGCCAATCAATGATTCTCTCTCATCATTGATGTTTCAATCTCTCTCCCCCTCTCCTTTTCTCTCTGAAATCAATAAAAAAATATATTTAAAAATAAATAATTCCCATGGGTAGTCTGATTGAAGTGAAGGGGAGACACTTTCAAAAATTAAAAAAAAAAATTGAAAGAAGAATTAATTCGATTTTGGTTGAAGTCTCAATTATTTATGTATTTATTTTAAAATTAAATCTTTATTGTTGAAAGTACTACATATGTACCCTTTTTTCTTCCCTTGACCCCCTCCTGCCTGCTCTATCCCCTGTCCCAGGCCTTCACTGCCCTATTGTCTGTGTCCATGGTTTAGGTCTCAATTTATTTTTAAAAGAGAGCAAGTTAGAAGGCATCAAACTTTGTATAAAGTTAAAGTTGGAGAGGGTCTATAATTTGATAAACTTAGAATAAATGTGGACAATGCCAATTTAAAGATTATAAATCAGAGAAAAAGAAGGGAATCGCATGCATTTTTCAAAAATTATCTGCCCGGTTATATCTAATCTTTATATATGCAATTGTATCTACCTGTGAAAAAAATTATCAAGGCAAGTCTTACCTAATGCATTATTAGACATATTAACTAGGTAAAAGTGTATGAAGTAACTTCTCTGTAAAAGTCTAAAGGTGCATTTTTATCACTTAACAACAACAACAAAAAAACCAGGCCTCTGCTCAGTATTTTCCTTGCAAGGTTCTTGCCGACTGGCAATAGGGACAGAGACTGGGGTGTTTTGTGGTGGCAACTGAAGGCTGGCAATGAAAAAAAATATAACAATGCCTCTGTTTTCTGTTTCCAATTCTTGCAGCATAGAACTGGAATCCAGAAAATTTGCCGCCTTGAATAATTCAACTTTGAAATCTGTTCGTGGTTCATGACAATTGTGATTTACTTTTCTTTAACATTTTATTCTTTGCCTAGTTCTCATCACTAGTCACCACCCCTTCTCCCCCTCCCCTTCCCGTGGCCACTGCCTAAAATTCTTTGTTTTTAAGAATCAGAGTGGTGATCTTATTTAGAAATTATTAAGCAAGACTAGGCAGAAATAAGATACACAGTGAAAGATATATGAAAAAATTAAAAAAACACACACAACTTTTAAAATAAGAAGTCAGCCTGAAGTTTACAAAGCTTTATGATTTTATAACGACTCTCTTACTCCTCTGTACTGTTCTAGGAGAGTTTTAATGCTTTCTTGCCGTGAATTTCCTTTGTAGATGACAAGCTGACATGCTTTAAACATTGATAGTGGGACTCCACAGTGTTGCAGAAAGCAATGCAGCTCCCAGCATATGGCTACAAGGCTGGAGTCTTCATTAGGTTCACACATGGTGCTAGAGTGGAAATAAACAGTCTATAGAGGCAAGCCTGGAGAGGCTCAGAGAAGGTAAACATTCACATGTGTCTTCTCAATGTGTGTTCTATTACATATGTTTGTGTTTTCTTCTGATTTAAGAAAATAGTTTTTGTTCAAACAGCATGAACATGTTAATAAAGAAAATGTAAACTGGAAAATATAATTACTATTCCTAATAAAACTTTTTCTTTTTCTGCTTCTCTCTCTCTCTCTCTCTCTCTCTCTCTCTCACACACACACACACACACACACACACACACACACACACACACACACACACACATGCTAAGCTTCTCTTTGCCTTCATTCCCTCATACTGGTTTTCTCCACATGCTGGAGAACACGGCTGGGAGCAGCAGCTCCAATGTAAAGATGATAGCTTCATGGCTTTGAGAAAAGACAGGGCTTCTCTCCCCCTGCTTCTGTATAGAACACTCCCATGGAATAGTGCTGATTAACCACATTTGAGGCTTGTGCCCACCCTGTTGCTAAAACAATGGGACCCTTTGAGTGGCAAGTCAGGTTCATGTGTCTGTGACAGGCAGCCTCACTAGTGGGGAAGATCAGGGGAAGATCAGTCCCCCCAAAGAAGAGGTTGCATGTACTAGAGGAAGGGCAAGAGGGCATGTTCAGCAAATAATCTATGGCCACTATATGAACAATTAAAGATACAGTGAAAATTGTCAGATATGCTGTTTTGCAAGAACTGGTAATGAGATATTCTATAGAAGATGACAATATATTCATTGGTTATTCAATAGGCATTTAAGTGTCTATCACTGTAACCCTTAACATGCAGTTTCTCCCGTGCTGGGATACAGGACTAAGAAGTAGGGAAAAGTCAAATCCAAACCTTCTTTCCTTGTGTTGTTTATACATATTTCCTGTGACTTATAGTGTATCCCCCTGCAGCCACAAGAGGTTGTTTCTGTAATTCTTAATTCTGTAATTCATCAGAGGCTGCTGCTGCTGAGAGTTCAAAGTCAGGGCTGCTGTTCCATTTCCTCTGTGTCTGTGCACACACTGAATCCACACTTTGCTGCTCAGCATCTCACCTCGTTCATATTGGTTGGCCGAATCATGACTTGGGGTTTGTCGACTTTCCTTTAATATTGTGCACATAGTCTCATGCTTGATAATACTTTCTTTTCCCCATCACTTTGATAGTCAGCTGATGTAAGATATAGTCTTATTTTTTCCAATGAAATAACTCTTTCCTGGAACCCAAATAGCTCCTTTTGCAGTGCCTAGAGATAAATTCGCTTTAAGAGGCTTAATTCCTTAAAATTCTTCACCTGAGGCCTCTGAACCCAATTTTAGAGGTAGCTGGTATTGCTTACTACTGACTTCCCAACTTCTATAACTCAGACACATCTGCTAGTGTCCTAGGACTAAGTCCTAATATCTCCACATTGATCCTGCGGGTTCACCTCAAGACCTTACTTGTCACAGGTCAGGAGATTTGCTTGACCCTAGATTTGTTCAAGGGTCTCAGTCTCTGTTCTTCCAAGAAGACACTTTGAGTTTGCATGCAATTAAAAATTTCCAAGTTTTTTTTTGATATGTCAGAAATGTATAGCGAATGTAGATTTGGGGCTTTTGTCATGTACCCTTTTGCTACATGACTAACTATAATATGAAACAGAATGAAATAAGATCAAAACCAAAAGAATACAGAAAAGGTCAGGGGAATACAGGCAAAGGACTAACTGATTCCAACTGAGGGAATCAGGTAACAATTTTAAGAAGAGGTGATATTTGAGCTGAGCTTTGAAGGGGGGTTGGATTTTGATTGGGGGCATGGAACATTTCAGATTAAAAGGCTGGCATAAGGCAGAAAGTTGCAACATCCTTAGTAGGTTGGGGAATAAAATACATGGCCACAGAAGATTGTGGGACCACAATATATTCTCAGAGACCCATTAAAGATTTCCCCTTTGTAGTGGGCCCAAATATGAGTCAAAACATTTATGTGCTAGAAAGTGAATTCAGAGAAAGGATAAATTAAATTCCATCCCTGAATACTGAAGAGTTCAGGCTTAATTGGGAGGGAATACATATCATGAAACAGCCTGAGCAAAGTAATATTTTTTAAGAAATCTATTGATAGCAATGTAATTGTTGGATAAAGAACTGCTAGACTGAGGATAAGGTGACCCACTAAGAAACTACCATGGGTTGAGAGAAACCAATTTATGAACCTTCTCAGGTTCAGGGGAAATGGATCAGGATATGGCTTTGGAGGTCAGGAAGAAGGAAAGGGCTGCTCTTCTTGGACTGAGGACTGATCTTGCTGCTGTTGCCTGGCTGCTGGTGCCTCCTGTAAGACATGTGCCCAAGTACTTGCTCTTCCTCTCATGGAAGCTCTTTTGAGGCTCTCTCACAGACCCACCCCCACTAGAATATAGCTTACTTCATTAATACTGGTCCACCAGAACTCAGGCATTCAAGTCCTGCCAAACTCTGAAAATGAAAGCTTGCCTTTTCCCACTCTGCCCTCTTTCCTCTTCTCTCTATTCACCTAGCAGCCATACATCACTTCCAGACTCCTCTAGGTGAGTTATATATTTAGACTCTCTGCCCTCCAAACTCCATGGATTCATTAGGTTTCCTCAAGGACTCATACTTCACTCTTGTATTTAGCCTAAAATGGGTCAAGGGATTTATGTAGATTAGGAAGCATCCAGTTTGGGAATGAGGTGTCAGCTGACTTTCCTGTTGGGTATGCCATCCCCACCAATCTATCAAAAGATTTCCACTTGTCCTCTATTACTAGAATTCATATCAGAAATGCCTCCAGAAGGAACTCTAATGAATCTCTAACCTTACTTTCCATAGACTGTTAGAGGTGATGGCTTCTGGCACAGTCAGAAGCCTCTTACTAAGTCCTGTGATGGTGTGCCCTTTAGATGATAGACATGGCACTCTTTATCCATTGAACTCAGATCTGTGGCCTCAGTTGAAGATGCAGGGAAACCAAAGAAGTCCTGTTTAACATCTTTTATATTCCTGGATGTGAATATGAATTGAAACGTCCTCACTAGGAGTGTTGGCTATGCAGCCAGATGGCTGCAATCCATTTTACTGTCTGCCATTTTTCTCAAATGGAAAATTGGATGTTAATTAAATGTGTTTTCTGTGATAAAGTACTATAAGCATTAAAGGAATTAATAAATTTAATGAGTTTATGTATAACTTGACCATACTAATATATAGATACTATTAGCTTTTTGTGGTTAGTATTATCCTAAACTCTTCTTCCTCTTCCTCTTTCTCCCTCTCTCTCCCCTCTCTCCCTCCTCCCTCACCCTCTTTCCCTCCCTTTCTCCCCCTCCTCTTCTTCCTCATCCTCCTTCTCCTCCTCCACCTTCACCATCACCACACCACCTTCACCACCACTTCTTCCCCTTCCCCTCCTCCTCCTCCTCTTCTTCCTCCTCCTCCTCTTCCTCCTCCTCCCTCTCCCTCTCCTTCTCCTTCCTCTTCTCCTTCTCCTTCCTCTTCTCCCTCTCCCTCTCCCTCTCCCTCTCCCTCTCCCTCTCCCTCTCCCTCTCCCTCTCCCTCTCCCTCTCCCTCTCCTTCTCCTTCTCCTTCTCCTTCTCCTTTTCCTTCACCTTCTCCGTCTCCTTCTCCTTCTCCTTCTCCTTCTCCTTCTCCTTCTTCTTCTCCTTCTCCTTCTTCTCCTTCTTCTCCTTCTTCTTCATCCTCTTCTCCACCCAAATTATTTTTATAGTTTTTTTTTGCTTGCTGTTCCTCTCACAGTATGATATTGGAGAAACAGTGAAGAATATTAAGACAATTTTTCTCAAATATCTCAGTTAAAATTATAATCTCCACTTCAGTGACAAATTAAAATGGATCCATTTAAGTTTGGTCAAAAGTTATAAGATGTTAACTTAAGGGTGAATTTTGTTCATTGAGTCAATGAATTGAAGTTGGGTAAAGTTTCAAATGTTAGGAATTAATGTATTTGTGCTTATGGCTTTCAAGAATAGATAAGAGATTACTGGGCTGGGAGAGAAGAGGCCTTGGTTCAATTTACAGTTTGACAATTAACAGAGTGTGCGATTGCTAGTACAGACAACTCACTTTATCCCCTGGGCCTCATTTTCCACATTTGACAAAAGAAGATGTTTGACAAATGGATGGAAAGACACTGTGATTAAGAGTGTGATCTCTGTTCACAGAAGTAACTGGGTCCATAGTAGCTCTGTGCCTTACCAGATCTGTAATCATGAACAAGATATTCCACCTGTCTAAGTATCATTCCCAATGTTAACAATGATAATACCTGTCTCTTAGGGTTGTTGTAAAGATTGGAGAATTCATCTAAGTACTTAGCCCAGAACATGGCATCCAATAAGCACCCCAGAATGTTATTTTAATAATAAATAATTGACATTATTTTGGTTTCATGATTCAGTCAATTGACCATCAATTAAGGAAATCTGTATTTGTATTGACAATTTCCCTAAGTCATCCTTCTGTCATTTGCCTCCTGCTTCTTTCTACTGCCCATCTGATACATGAATGAAATACAATGACCTTTTAGAAGAGAACTGGGTCTCTTTTAAGTACATATACTCCTGAAAAGTAACACATTGAAAGCATATTTTTATGTCTTTCCACATGCAATTTACCAGTAAGAAATCTACCTTCCTTTTACTTCTACTGATATTGTATACTGACTCCTGTTATCCTGAACATAAGACACCAGTGTTTCATTTTCACATCCATCCACTTAGCATTAATTTCAAGAAATATTTATTGTCTGCCATGCGCTTGGCTCTGGTGGGTCCTTGAGATACAATGTCAGAAAGACATAGTCTATGGCCTCATTAGCTTAAACTGATATTATCTGGAAATATGAGAAATCTTGGGTGCCATGTGGAAGCTTCAGTAATTCGTGTATTTAAATTGGTCTTAAAGGCAGACAATGCTATGCAGTTTCCATTAAGTGGTATAATTTTAGAAATTCTTAGAAGGCCATTTTTTTCTTAGTATCTTTTGTACTGAAGACAATAGCCTAAACATGAGTCTGATGCCATTATAAATTCTTTCCACATTTGGTATCTTCTTTAAACTTCTTGGATATCCTAACTGTTTCCTACATTATCTCCCTCTGTATCATCATCAGGACCAAAAGACCTTTCAAACGTTCTCAATTTACTTGAAACCTCTTACCTCTTTCCCTGACTTTCATTTTTAGAAGGTAATTTGGTTACATGCATAGTAGAAAATAGAAGTCTGAAAGTGGAATACCCTAAATATCCTGCTATTGCACAGACATACTTACTTAAATTGTAACCCACCCTTTTCCCAGCTGGATATCTCTTTTATTCCCAGACCAATCCATTCACCACTTCCCAGGAACCCAATCTGCTCCCTTTTCTTCTCAGTCTTCAACTGCTTAGTGTTGACTGGCTTTATTCCATCAGCTTTTGAATATGCTCAAGACACCTTTGCCTTTAAAAAGTTTAGAAAACACAAGCCTGTTCAACCATGTATCTCTCAGAGCTTATTCTCTACATAATGAAGTTACTTGAAAGAGGTGCCTGAGTTCATTACACCTTCTCACACCCTGGTCCACTTCCACTTTAACAGTGGTTCCACCAAGGTTATCAGTAATTTCCTTTCTTTAAATCCAATAGATTCTATCACTCCTCATTTTATTTGACTTTTCCCCATCCTTAGTTGAGTATATGCATCCTTTCAGAAAATCTCTCTTAACTAATTTATTTTTGTCTCATATTTCAACATTCAGAGAAGTTTTCAGAGTATGGCCAGTAGGGATTTGTGGTTACACAGCACTTAGGAACTACTCTGGAAAAATTAAAACCCTAAGCATTATATTAAATCAAAAGGAGACACAGTGAGAGGAGATTTAAACAAGTTCACATGTGGGGCTTTGTAATAATAATTGCAGAATCATGCCTGCCAATTCTCACTGATTAGTCATAGATGTGGTTTCCATGGTGATATTATACATAGCTCACACTCCCAACCTTGCTCCTCCTATCTTCACTATAGCTTACATTAAACAAATCTAAGCATAAACAAGAATAATTAATAAATATTTCAATGTTGTAAATTCTGGTCTGGATCCTGGAAAACCATTGTCAAAAACAGATAATTTAGCCTATCATTTCTTATTTTATATTTATTGAAGGAAATGGAAATACAGATATTTTCAAATTACCAAGTCCATATAAGACAGGCTCAGTGTGCATGTTATAATTTTTTTTCTGGAAGAATAGAGAAAAGATAATGTTAAAAGATGAGAATATCTAGTCTATATTTAAGCAACATTTCTGTTTTGGATACCACAATCTGTGCATAGTATCATCTCAAAAGGAAGGAAAAGTTAGAATAGCTAACTTTTAAATTTGTATTTATCTAAAACCATGTGAGTGAAGAAAAGATACTTATAAAAATTGTTATAGTTTTGTTGTTGTTGTTAATCTTCATTAAGGATATATTTTCCATTGATTTTTAGAGAGTGGAAGGGAGGGAAGGAAGGGGAGAGAGAAGAGAGGGAAGAGAGAGAGAGAGAGAGAGAGAGAGAGAGAGAGAGAGAGAGAGAGAGAGAGAGAGAGAGAGAGAGAGAGAGAGAGAGACTGGTTTGGGGCTAGAACCTGCAACTCAGGTATATGCCCTTGACTGGGAATTGAACCTGTGACCCTTCTGTGTGTGGGCCGACACTCTAATTACTTAGCTATACTGGCCAGGATAAATGTTTATAGTTTTGAAATATGTGGAAAATCATGTTGGAATAATAAAGCCAAGATAAATTTTTGCTCATTGTCATATTCTTTTGAGTGCAGATATTTATTTGGCTTTTTGCAAACATGATTACAGTCTTATATTTAAACCATTCAACCACCATGCTAACCAGATAAATTTCCAGGTACCTCTCCCTAGCTAGAACAGACATTATTTTGTTCCTCCTATTGCTTCCATGGTTTTATCATTTAAGCTGGTCAGGGAGAGAGCACTTCTTTTTCTGCCATTGGGATGATGCCATCCTTCCCTTCATTGACTTGCTAAAGGCTCCTTGCCTTATTTTCACTCCATCCTGGTGGTATTCCACCTTATTTGGCATTCAGTCATGTCACTGGGGTAACTTAAGCTTGGTTCCCATGTTCTCTGATCTTTTGCCATTTTTGGCTAAAAAGCTCTACTGGTTAAATGCCAGAGTCCATTTTCAATTTAACCCCTTCTTAAAAGAAAGGTATTTTTGCTTTTCCTAAATATAGTAAATTGTCTTTAACACAGGATTTTAAAAAAAGTCTTAGTGGTAATAATTTTTTTTTCTTTTCTATGCCTTATAGATTGCTAGAATTTTTGCACTGGGAAAATGAAATGCATATTATCTTACTTATTACTAGTAAATACATTGTGTAGGGCAGTGGTTGGCAAACTTATTATTCAACAGAGTCAAATATCAATAGTACCACGATTGAAAATTTGTTTTGAGAGCCAAACTTAAACTTCTTCTAATTCCACTTCTTCAAAATAGACTTGCCCAGGCCGTGGTATTTTGTAGAAAGCCACACTCAAGGGGCCAAAGAGCCGCATGTGGCTTGCGAGCCGCAGTTTGGTATATGGGGAAGCATTTTATCTGTATGGGTCTTAGGTCATAAACTATCAAAAATGTATGATCAACTTTCAGGAACAAGGAAAAGACTTCAGTCCATTAAATTTTACAGAATTACAGTACAAGCTCATTTTAATAAAAATAACTGTGTAATTGTTTAGAAAAACTTGTTTTCTTTTAAAGTAGTTGACTCTTCCAATTATATTTTGCTTTCATGGATTACTAACATTACTATGTATAGAAAGTCAATTGATCTATTCAGGATGAATTCACTATGTCACAAAATATCATAAAATAATTGTATAATATTTGTATGACCAATAGGTTATAGACCTTAATATGCAGTAGAATATAAAAGGTAAAAAATTACAAATAAAATGTAAAATTATGATTAGACCCATCAGAATTCTGCATTCTCTTGTGTAAACTTAGCACTATATAGTTTAAAAGAAAACCAATGAATTAGTCATGAATCCTTCAAAAGATCAAGATAAAGTTATTAGATTTCCTTTTTTCCCCTTCTCTCCTTCCCTCCCCTCCCTTTTTGAACTTACGGGTTAAATACCACATAATTAGCAATCTATTTTAATTAAATATGTTCTTTGGAAGAATATATATGCCTCTTTCTCTGCTCATTTAAAAAATAGAATATATGGTTAAATGACTGATAAAAGCCATGGAAAATATTTTTGCCAGAATTTTCCTGATTGTTTTGGTTTGTGAGATTCTAGTTATGGACTTTGGTTATTTAATTAGATTGGGTCTGGAAATAAATATTTATCCCAACAGATTGCTTAATGTTGAATAACTTGAACTTATTTTAAACTTTCTCCATATAGTAAAATTAAAGTGTTTTTTATAGTAAGATATTTAAATTTAAAAACTGTTCATTATGGTATTAGATACACATATACATAGAAAATTAATATATACTATGATATGAAAATACATAAGTGCAAATGTATAAACTTTCACAAATAAAACCTACTTGTACCACTAGAACCCAGATTAAGAAACAGAAAGTTATCAGCATCTTAGAAGCCCATTTATCTTTAGTCCAATCTTTATTCTGCCCACCCTAAGGGTTAGCCACTCTCTTCTAATGACATTGAGTAGCTTTGTCTACTTTTGTACATTGCATTTAGAATTAAATCAAAGTATGTAGCCGGGGTATGAGTCTCTCTAAAGAATATTTTTGTGAGATTCATTTGTGTTGTTGCATATATATATTTGTAGGTTATACAGTCTCCTTTTGTCTAGAATTCCATTGTGTGCATATATCATAATTTGTTGCTCTATTTCACTGTAAATTGGCTTTAGAGTAGTTTCTAGTTTTGGCTACTACAAAATAGTGCTGCTGTGAACATTCTTGTATATGTCTCTTTTTAAAGCTACAGGTGCATTTCTTGTTAGGGTATACTCAGGAGTTACACACCGTGCATATGTTCAGCAGATTCCAAAGCAGTTATAGCAATTTGCTTCCCCACCAACAATGTCTGAGAGCTCCCACAGCACTGTGTCCTTGTTATCATTTGGTATTTTCCTTCATTCAAGTTTACTCATTCTGTGGGGACTGGTAGAAGAGAAAAATTTAAAATTTTGTGTTTTATTTGCATTTCCTTGCTGACTAGTGATATTGAGCATGTTTCTTTTGTTTATTAGCTATTTTGATTTTTTTTTAACCAAATATATTTTTAAGTCTTCTAACTATTCTTTGGGAAGAAGTTTTTTTTATATATATATTATATTCTTGATACAAATTTTTTGAGATAAATATATTACAAATATTTTTTCTGACTATTTTTATTCTCTTAATAGGATCTTGAGTAGAAGTTCTTAATTTTACTATAATTTCGAAGTATAATTTTTACCTGTGTATTTTATGAACAAGTTCTTTGTAATATATATGAATTGCATATAATTTCTTGCATATTTTTTATTCTTCTAATGCTATATTTTGATTAATGAAAATTCCTAGTTTTACTACAATCATTTATCATTTTTGTTGATACTTTTGTATCTTTTTAAAGAAAGTTTTTTTAATCCCAGGTCATAAATATGTTACCCTATGTTTCTTTAAAAGGTCTATTGCTTTTGCTTTTGTTTTTAAATCTACATTCATCTGGAATTGATTTTGGGGTACCTTGTGAAGTAGGAAATGACATTTAATTTATTATTATATTTTATTAAATTGTATCAAATCTATTAAAATATATTATTAAACAGCAATATTAAGTATTTATTATGTATGATGTGGTTATATAAATATGTATTTATATAAATATTATTATTACTAAATATTTATCATTAAATCATTTAATTATTATTACTTAAGGAATACAGGCTCATTGAAGAGAAAAATAGAGAATACATATTACTATTATCCAAGGATGTCATCACTGACACTGTGGTATGTATCTTTCTACACACTGCTTTTGATATTATTTGTTGGTTTTATTACTTAGTGGTATGTTGTAAAAGTTATTATTTTTCACTTTTCTCAGTTATGTAAGCTATGGGTAAGATGTCTAGCTATTTCTCTTGGAACTTCACCCTCACCACCCAGGACTAAAAACAAAGTAAATATCCCCAGAATAATGTGAGCACTTTCTTATTTTAAGCTTCATATATTACAGGCCAACTTTTCATTGACTTTTGAATTTTCCTCCTCCTGTGGCAAATTTTCCTATCAAAGTCAGTTAAATACATTATCTTTACTATAATTTGAGGGCCCATAGTTTCTAACTCTTTCATTTTAACTATATCTTTATTCATTCTTGTATTTTGCTTTTCTTTACTTTTTCCTCAATATCTGAATTATTTGCTAAATTAAATTTTCATTCCTTTTTAAAAGTGATCTAAAATTTTAAGGTTAGAGATTTTCTTCTGAGTCTTGAATGTTACACAAAGATTAATACATAAGGTTTGTTTTTAAGATACAACTATTTTATTAATTATGTTATTTAGGTTCTTTATATTCGTACTTATGTTCTTGCCTTTTTTTCCCCTCTCATGAACTTATGGAAAAATGTAAATTTAAAATTGCACTATTAATCTGTTCTTTCCCATACCTGCTTATAAAAAAAAACGAGGCCTTTCTTCCCCTGGCTGCCAGTACCAGCTTCTGTCTGGCACCTGGGACCTGGGATTCCCTCTGGCACCCAGGACCCAGGCTTCCCTTGCAGCCCCAGCTTCATCAGAAGGTTGTCTAGAAGGACATTTGGTCTATTTAGCATATTACACTTGTATTATTACTAGATGCCCAGTGCATGAAATTTGTGCCCATCCTGCACCTTCTTCAATCTGGGACCCCTCGAGGGATGTCTGATTGCCCGTTTAGGCCTGATCTCTGGTGAGACATGCCTCTCACAATCCAGCACTGCTAGCTCCCAACTGCTCATCTGCCTGCCTTCCTGATTGTCCCTAACCACTTCTGCTTGCCAGCCTGACAACCCCCTAACCACTATCCTACCAGCCTCATTGATGTCTAACTGCTCCCCTGCCAGCCTGCTTGCCCCTAACTGCCCCCCCTGCTGGCCTGATCACTCACAACTGTCCTACCTTGCAGGCCTGGTCCCTCCCACCTGCCCTCCCCTGCTGGTCATCTTGTGGTGGCCATCTTGTGTCTACAGGGGGGAAGGATCTTTGACCACATGGAGGCAGCCATCTTGTGTGTTGGAGTGATGGTCAATATGCATATTACTCTTTTATTAGATAGGATAGAGGCCTGGTGCAAGGGGAGAGGCCAGCTCTCCTGGCCTTTGTTCTGAAGTGTGTCCAAGATCAGGGTGGGGGTTCCCTTGGGGCATGGGGCAGCCTGGGCAAGGGGCCTGTGGTAGTTTGCAGGCTGGTCACACCCCCCAGTGACACAAGTGGAGGCCCTGGTATCTGGGATTTATTTGTCTTCTACCATTAAAACTTTGTAGCTTGGAGCAGAGCCAAGCCTTCTGCTAGATCTGTGGTGGCAGCCATTTCTGTTGGGATTTATTTATCTTCTATAATTGAAACTTTGTAGCCTGGAGTGGGCCGGCTAGGGTGTGCAGAAATTTTGGCTTCTTTCATTGCCAGGGAAACCCAAGCCTCTCTCCTGCTCTCTCTGGCTGCGGCATCTTGGTTGGGTTAATTTGCATATTAGCTCCTGATTGGCTAGTGGGCGTAGCTGGTGGGCATAGCTTGTGGATGTAGTGGAGTGATGGTTAATTTGCATACTACTCTTTTATTAGGATAGATTTCTGCAACATGGAGGTAGTTGTTATGTTATACGATAATATATAACTGCCATATATTTCTCATCTTACTCTATAAAATGGCATTTCTCAGTATTTATTTTAATATTAGTTCTAAGTAAAAATTCTTCAGAAAAATATTCTCTGAGTTTTGCAGATTCAAAACTGTGTATAGTCTAAACCTGAAGGGCAGCTTGGTTGAATATAATCCCTGTCTCAGATATTTTTCCTTGAGTATCCGGAGGAGGGCAAAAGGTGTTTTATAGTTATGAGTATGTGAAACACAGAGTTTATTGTTGTATTACTTTAAATTAATTATTCTATTATTTTCAATATGTATACCTATAAACCTACTTCTGCCCAACCCTGTGTATATTAAGGATGTTATTTCACTGTTTTCTGATGTTGAATGTCACTGTGGAGAAATATGAAATAACCTAATTATTTTCTTTTTATGAATAACATTTACTTTGTCTGACTGCTTAAACATTCTTTATTTTTAAAGCCCAATAGTTTTACTAGGAAATGTCTTGGTGTTGATCATTCTTGGTCATTCTTTTGAGTCTAATATGTAGATTCAGGTCTTTTATTCAACAAAAGCATTATTGAATTGTAACTTCACATTTCTTTCTGTTCACTTGTTGATTCTTTGTCCCTCAGGAGCTGCTCCAGATATGTCTATGTGGATCCCCAATGCATATATTTTCTATTTATTGTTTTCTCTCTATTCTGACCTTCTTTCCTCCCTCCCTCCCTCCCTCCCTCCCTCCCTCCCTCCCTCCCTCCCTCTCTTCCTTCCTTCCTTTCTTCCTTCCTTCCTTCCTTTTCCATTCTTTTCTTTTTATTCATTCTTTATTTCCATTTCAATGTGGTCACTTCCCTCATTTTCCACATTCTTTATTGTTTTATTAATATTTTCTATTCTTCCTCATGCTCTTTTCAATTTTGTTTTTATTGTGTTGAGGTGACTTTTTCACCTCTACTTCTTTTCTGAATTCTTTTTTTCTCTGAGTTCTGCTAGATCATATTTTATTTCTTCGTATTGCTTTTCCATATCTTCCATTAGTTCTTATTTCTGCCTTGAGGTCTTACTTCAAAAGTAATCTCTTCAGCCCTGGCTGGTTTGGCTCAATTTTCAGAGCATTGGCCCGAGGACTGAAGGGTCACCAGTCCAATTCCCGGTCAAGGGCATCAACGTAGGTTGCTGGTTAGATCCCCTGGCTTAGTTGGTCGGTCCCATGCGGGAAGCATGTGTCTCTCTCACATTGATATTTCTCTCTCTCTCTCCCTTCCTCTTCCTTCCCCCCTTTCACTCTGTCTGAAAAAAATCAATGGGAAAAATATTCTTGGATGAGGATTTAAAAAAGGAAGTAATCTTTTAATTTTTTCTTTAATCTAAAATTTTTGTCTGCTCCATGGCAACATGTTTCTAGTGTTTTTCTTTACCTGTAGGTAACTTTTGATGCTCTTTCCCAATGTGTTTCTTACAGTATATTTGCATTTATTGTATGCAATCCCTTAATAAAAAGCTAAAACTCATCCTTTAATTAATTAGATTTTCCTGGACTAGCTATTTATTAGGGCAGAAAGGTTCAGAGTAGCCTTCTAGCTGCGCTCTTTGTCTGCTGTCACAGAGACAGATGCTGCCTGTAGCTCTGGCTCCTCTTTTTTATTATCTGTATAGCCCACTCCTGCTTCTCTGGAAAACACAGTCCAGGAGGACTTCTGCTGACAGAACCACTCATGTACTCAATCTCTAATGTTCCACAAGAGAACTCTAACTTTCACAAAACATGGTGAACACTCAACTTCAGAATATATATATTTTTTCTGGTATTACTTGATAGCTACACTGCTAAGCTTTATTGCTCCTTTTTGAATATTTTCTTTACTTTTTTTTCACATGGCTCCTCCCTCATTTGTTTATGGAAACTGTTATATGATCTGGGAGTTATCATTCTTTAATTTTTAATTTTATTTGCTTTAATATATATTTTAATTTATTTTATAGAGGAAGGGAGAGAGAGAGAGAAACATCAATGATGAGAGAGAATCATAAATTAACTGTCTTCTGTACGATTCCCACCAGGGATCAAGCCTGCAACCCTGGTATGTGCCCTGACTTGGAATTGAACTCTGACCTCCCGGTTCATAGGTTGATGTTGATGCTCAACCCCTGAGCCACACCGGCCAGGCACTTCCCCCACCTTTAAAAAAAAAATTTCCAAGAGAAGGTGAACTATCCCAATGTATATAGCAATATTAATCTTTTGTGTTGATTTTATTGGCATATTTGAATAATATATAATACTAAAGTCTAAAAGTAGTACACATACATGCGAAGAAATTCTATAAGAAAAGGGAAATAATCACCTAAAAAGATTAGAAGTAGCAGTGCTCCTCCTATGGAGCTAGGAATAGAGTCTGTTCCCATTAACCAGACTGGAAAACCTTTTGATGCATAAGCTTTGGGTAAAGTACAGAAAGGTCTTTCGTCAATAGTAGGAAATAATTATCTTTTGACTGAACACTGCTGTACTCTCTCTTGAAAGCAAACTGGAAAGTTCTGTTTCTAAGAAACCTAATTGCATCCCAGAGCAAAGATAGAGAAGATGTATAAGAACACAAAAAATAAACAGCACCCAAAAGGGCAAAACTGACAATGTATGACACATAGCCAAAAATTATCAGGGATTCAAAGAAGGAAGAAAACATGACCAATACAAATAGAAAAAAACACAACACAAATAATCAAAATTGACTAAGAAATTACTCATATGTTAGAATAAATATTAAAAGAATTATTATAACCGCATTGCATAAGTTTAAAAAGTTAAGTAGAGGCATGTAAGATACAAATAAGACCCAAACTAAAGTTCCAGAATAAACTTATAACATGAGATTAAAGCTACACTGAATAGGATCAATTGTAAATTAGACATGGCAGAAAAAAAGATTAATGAATTTAAAGACAACAATAAAAATTATCCAAAATAAAATACAGAAAGAAATAAGGAATTTTTATTTATATAACTAGAGTCCTTTAAGGAGAGGTGAGAAAGAACAAAAGATATATTTTAAAAAATGATTCCAAACTTTGTAAATTTGTTAAAAAATAATAATTCACAGTCCCCCAAAATTCAATGAACTCCTAAATAAGAAACATGAGAAAAATCACATGAAGGTCTACCATAAAAAACAATTGCACAATAATAGTCATGAAGATCAAATCTTAAAAACAGTTACAAGAAATACTCTATGTACAGAAGATAAGAATGAGATATTATTTTTGTTAGAAAACTAAAACAAGAAAAGAGTAGATCAAAATCTTAAAGTATTGAAAGAATTCTAAACCTGGAAAAAAAGGTTTCAAAAATAATGGTCAAATAAAGACTTTAAAAAACATATACAAGTTAAAAGAACTCATCATCTTATTTTATAAGAAATCTTAAAGGAAGCTTGAATGCAGAAGGAAAATGATATTAGATGAAAATAATTGCTTAAATAAAAATAGCAACAATGCAATATGGGATTTATAACCCATGCAAATTAAATGTATAGTTACAACAACACAAGGTTAGAAGGAAAGAAATTGAAGTGGCACACTATTAATTGAAGGTAGACAAAGTTAAAGAATTACACTATAAATTCCAGGGTAACCATCTAATAACAAAAGAAAGAGTTCTAATTAACAAAGGAGATTAAATAGAATGATAAAAACACATTTAGTTAATCCAGAAGGAGGCAGATAAAGAAAAAAAATGAATAACTAGAACAAACAGGAAAAATAGAAAACAAATAGCAAGATAATTGACTTGAATGTAAAGATATTATTATATTAAATATAAATGGTATAGATATCTTTATTAAAAGACAGAGATAGTAAGATTGGTAAACTGTTTAATTTTCCTTGGTTATATAAATTTTGATATTAGTACTTATTTATCCAATGAATATTTAATTTATTTTTGTTCAATGAGAACACAGCATCTGATGCTAGGAATACTGTCTCAAACAGACTAGCTATAGGTCCTCCTCACATGATCCTTACAATCTGGCGTTGAATCCAGCTAAGCAAATAAAAATTAGAACAGAGTGTAATAAGTGCTTGGGCATAAGAATTTGATTATTTCCTGTATACTTGGAAACAAAAATGCTTCAAAAATTATTAACACAATAACCCACAGCTCGTATCATTTTAATTACAGTGATGGATAATTTCTCACTCCTGCTACAATATATAGTTTTTTTTATTAAACAATTGGCCACTTGTAATTAAGAACAGAGCAGCATCTCTGAGGTCTCTTGCCAAACTTATTTGTGTGCATTTCCCATTTCCCAATTCTCTCCCTCAATTAAGTCAATGAGTCTCAACTCGGGTCAATTTTGCCCCCAGGGGACTTTTGACAATGGAGTAGGGTACTCCTGGCATTCAGTGTGTAGAGGCTGGGGATACTGCTTAACATTCTACTATTCATAGGGCAGTCTTCCTCTCCAGAAAAACAAATCACCTAGCTCGAAAAGTCAATATACTAGTAGTTCCTTGATTGAGAAACCCTGAACTTGGAGTCCCAATTCATCTAGTTTGCCTAGAACTTCCCATTTAACACTGAATGTCTAGCATCTCAGGAAACTCCCTCCTCTCAGGTAAACAGTGAAGACTGATCATCCTATCTCCTACCTGCTAATATAACACATAGTTGTTCTTTTTGATAAGGACATTCAGTCCCCTATTGTAATAACAATCATAATCAGCATGAATATGAATTGAGCACATATTTTATCCAGTATTAGGCCATGTATGTTACCTGTTTAATTCCTTTTAATCCTGAGATTATGATTATTACCTCTATTTACAACTAATAAAATGTAAGCTTATAGAGTTTAGGTAAATTGTTGAATTTACATATCTAGCTATGGTAGAATCAGGATTACAAAAGAAGATCTATCTTGTGTATGGTGACTAAAATTAACATTCCTACCTTGCAAGATTGAACATATTTTTTTCTACACTATGCCAACCTCATAGCATAGTTTGGAATTATGACAACTTCAGAATAACAAATGAAATAAAATTGCATTTTTTATAAGTATAGCTTTCATTTTCTGAGTTGCTGGTTACACAGCGCTCCATCAGAGTTGAGCCTGCATGAAGAATACAATCTTTTTTTTTTATTATAGAAATTAAAATCAAAGATATTGGAGTCTAACTGGATATGTCCTCTGAGCGAATTATTTAATTTCTCTTGATACAGTAGAGGGAATGTGCAATTTAAATGGATTAATCTTTTTGAAGTCCCATGTACAGTGCTTAGTATGTTAATGATATTTCATAAGTAGTAGCTATAATAATCAATGTGAGGAAATTGCTTGATTTAAATGGCATATATTAGCTTATTGATACTATATGAAAATGTAATATTTATCTTCTATTAAATGAGGGAAATAATGCTCTTTATTAAACACTAGAGGCTCAATGCACGAAATTCATGCAAGAGTCGGCCTTCCTTCCCCCTGCAGCCGGCACCGGCTTTCCTCCGGAACCTGGGAACCAGGCTTCCCTCGCAGCTCTGCTTCATCCAGAAGGTCGTCCAGCCTAATTAGTATATTATGTTTTTATTATTATAGATTGTAAAAATTATAATGGCATAGAATACACATTCCATGCATTTCCCCATTTCTTTAAAAAAGCAAAAAAAAAAAAAAAAAAAAAAGAAAAAGAAAAAGAAAAAGAAAAAAAAAGTCCTATTCTTAGAACAGTGTTTTCAAATAGAGTAGGTTGAAACTCAAATACTCCATTACAAACACTACTTTGAGTGACATCCAGTGATGGAAATGAAATACCTATCTTGCCTGCAGCCAGCAGTCAGATAGCCAATTAAACAGGTGCAGTTCTATTTTCTGTTATTTGTAGGGGGCAGGCATGGCTGTACTGTAAAGATGCATTCAGAATGGCAATGTAATTAAAATGACACTAATTTTAATGTCTTGAAGGTAACCACTAAACAGACAGGTGCAGGTGAAGTCAGTTTTGTTGTTGTAATAACAACAGTACGCTTAACTTATAAAAACATCAGAAGAAGTCTGTAATTCTGTGATGAATAAAATTACACTTGTGAGGAAGTGGTACATAAGAAGTGGATTGATTGTGGAAGAATTATCATCGAAGCTGGGTAATTTCCTTGGCAAAAGTAAGATGAAACTCTCCTTCCCTGAATAAGACTGTTCCGCATTTGTGAATGACAGATGGACCAAAGTGTATGATGTAAAAGTAAAGAGGTATGCCACAAGAGGTCAATTCAAAGCAAACAGAAATCTCATTGTTGAGAGCTCAGAGGAGGAAGGACAGCCAGGGACTAAATGGAGAGTGTACTCCTTTATGTTTGTGGAGATTTACCCATACATCTCTTTACTTTTTCTTTCACATTCTTTCTCTCCTTTGGTTGGATTTCAAGGCAATCTGACTACTCTCTTTAGTGTTCATACGGGTTATATAGAGAAGCATTATGGAACCTGCATGTCAAACGGGGGAACCTGGGAAATGAAGCAATTCTGAAATGACGATTGCTTTCTGCTGCCCCTGAGGTCCATCCAATCGCACAGACACCAGTTGACACAACTGGATGCAGGCAGAGCTACAGTAATTGTTTAGAAAGGTCATTATGGATACTTGAGGGTCATTTAGATATTTCATGCTATAAGAAAATACGACCATTTTTTAAAAAAAGTAAAACGATCATCAGAAAGTTTCATAAAAATATTGACTCATAGGCAGGGTCAGATCCAAATTTTGTGGGACTTAATGTTTTTATAATTTTGGGCCCCTTTATATACCCATTAAGTTCAAAAATAAATATTAAAAGAACAAAATCACAATAACTTGTCTGGGACTTTGGAGACTGAGGGCCTTTTCTTTTCGAGTTTCTTTAAACCATTTCCAGAAATTCCCACTCAGAAGTGTTTGTTGATTGCATGCAACCTTAGCTTCTGTTGGGCACTCTTTAATGTCCAACATCTTCTAGGCTATTAAGCTTCATGCCTACAACAACGATAGCTTACTTTATCTTGCTTGAGAAACCTAAAACGACCGTGAAACATAAATAACAGAAACCTTCTATCAGATGCTTATTTCATTATAAGAACTAAAACCCTCACACACTTATATTTCTACCTCGGCCTCTCAGCTTGTGTCAGTCTTGGGCTTTACAGGTACCAGGATGGTGTCCAGCTGAACCTCAGACAATCCCACGTTGCACGCCCCACAGCAGGAGCCCGCGGGGGACCGCACTCCTAGAGCAGCTCGGTGCTGGGGGGGGGGGGGGGGGCGCTGCGCGCCTGAGGGAGAGCCGGGGCCGCGCCTCCCCCTGATTGGCCGGGGCCGGCCCTCGGGGCGGGCTCTCCCCCGCGCTGGCCCGGCTCGGGGAGGCTATATTGGCACCGTTCCTGCTGGGTCGAGTCGCTTCCTCGCGCGGAGCTGGACCTGAGCTGAGGGCTTCTGAGGGCATTGCTGGCGCGGGAAGCGGAGCGAGGCTGCTGAGCAACAGGAGGGGGCTGCGGGGCTGCAGTGCGATGAAGCAGCGGCTCAGGGAGCGGAGGCTGGCGGTGTGGCGACACGGGCCGGCCCGGGGCCGGGGCTGCTGCTCGGGAGGCTGCTGAGGCGCCGCGGCGGCCGGCGCGGAGAGCGGCGGGCGAGAGGCAGGAGCGGCGCGGAGCGCGGGGGCAGCCGGCAGGCGGGGGTTGGCCTCCCGGGCAGGGATCTCCCGGGTGGAACCATGCGGGTGGCCAAGTGGCTGACGGGGCTGCTCTACCAGCTCTCGCTCTTCATCGCCAGGTCTTGGGAAGTTCACTTCCACCCCAGGCAAGGTAAGGTCCCCGCGCGGCGCCGCCGGCAGCGAGGTGGGGGCGAGGGGCCGAGGGGAACCCCCCGGGCGGAGTTGGGGGAGTGAGCGGCTGAGCCCGTTGCGGGGAACTCTGGGCTCTGCAGGGGCTCCGGAGACTCCCGGGTCCAGTCGGCCTCCCAAGCATCCCGAGAGGTTTGTCGCTTGGGTCGGGTTTCGAGGAATCGTGCTCGGGGGACAGGACTCTCCCTCCGGGGACCACGCGGCGGGGGCGCGTGGGGCAGGGGGACACGTGCGCCCCTCGGGCGCGGGGCGGCGCCGGGCGGAGGGGAAAGCGGAGAGCGTTGGGGAAGGAGGTGGGCTGCTCAGGGCCTGGAGTGTCAGGGTCTTTGCTCGGGGCGGGGGAAGCGAGTCGGGGGTGTGGGAAAGCCGGGGTTCACGCTCACAGGGCACACGTGTAGTGTGTGTGTGGCGCGCGCGCTCGCCATCCTGTGAGCATTTGTCGCGCTCCAGGGTGTTCTGGGGAGTTGGGACCTTGGATCTTCGGTGGGGACGTTTGGTTGTAGAAGTTTGGGGGCTGGAGTTGGAAACACGTGTGTGTGTGTGTGTGTGTGGACTCAATGGCCATTTCCCTGTGGTTGCAGAAGCGCTGGTGAGGACACTGGCCTCGTACGAAGTGGTGACCCCCGCGCGGGTCAATGAGTTCGGCGAAGTGTTCCCTCAGAGCCACCACTTCAGCAGGAGGAAGCGCAGCTCCGAGGCGCCCGAGCCCACGCCTTTCAGGACCCACTACCGAATCAGCGCCTACGGGCAGCTGTTCCAGCTGAACCTGAGCGCGGACGCGGCCTTTCTGGCCGAAAGCTACACGGAGGTGCACTTGGGAGCCCCCGTGCGCGGGGCCGAGACCAACCAGGCGGTGTCCCCGGGCTTGCGCCACTGCTTCTACCGGGGCCAGGTCAATGCTCGGGAGGATCACATAGCGGTCTTCAGCCTCTGTGGAGGCCTGGTAAGCGCTCTCCGGCCCTTGGACGTTCTCTTGAGATCCAGTCTTAAGGCTCCATGCAGGCAGCCATGTAATGGGTTTTTCTGAGTGAGTGGTTGGTGACCCAAGAGATCAGAGGGGGTCACCGGAGGGATTAACACCTAAGTGAACCCAAGCTAGAGGCCGCTCCTTCCTGCAGCGAGGGGCTTGGAAGAACAGCATGTCTACCTGCTGGGCAAAATGAACTCTACTGTGAAAAGCTGAGAGGCTCTTGAAAGTGTCAGACGGAGGGAGGCCCAGTTAGTGAGTCAGGGAGTGGCCGTATGGCCTCTGCTGCAAGTGAAGTGTGGTTTTCACTCCGACACATCCATTCCTGACCATCTGTCGAGCCAGAACCTCCTGGATTTACTTAAGTTTGTTCTTTAAATTTTAGACTGATACAAGGAAAAGAATGTATACCTGTAAGGAAAAGGTTTGAAAGGAAGAGTGGGTTTTCAGTAGTATGTGGATGCTCATTAATTGGTGCAGTACAGAATAGCGAAGAGGTTGAATCTGACTGTTTAAATACATTGCATTAAACAAAATGTAGTAGAGTATCTACAGTGGCTTGGTGCCAGCAAATGGCCATTCGAGTGACAAGAGTAAAAGGTGGAGACTCTGTGGGGAGAGAGAAAATAAAATGAAACACATAGAACCCACTATTTTGTTTCTCTCCCTCTAAAACAAATTGCAAATGTTTTTGCCATGATTTTTTTCAGTCTTCTCTAAATTCTCTTAAAATCATAATTCATATGTTATTTTTCACAGTTAAAATGACCTAATTGGCTCCCTTGTAAATACTAACAGTAATCAAAATGTTACAACTATTACAATTTGTGGTGCTGTGATGTATACTTCTGTAAGAATTCATTCAATATCTGTTGGGAGGGGTCTGTTTACTACAATAATTTTCCAGTGGTGATGACTATAAAAGATCCAGATAGCTACATCAAGTCTAATGTAATACAGAAGTATCAGTTTATTGGTAACAGAGTAACAATGTCTGTGGTTTTTACCTACAATCATACTTTTAGGAAATCATAAATTTAGGAAATGTTAGATATCAGAGGTTAGTAAAAATAAAGATGTAATACTTTCCTGTCCCAGTTCATGGAACCCAAGATAAATAACACTTCTATTAAAACATCTGAGCTCACTTCATCATTAACTCCTCCAATACATGTTCAAGAAGAGACAACCACTAGGACTTTGATATAGGATTCTAGTGTTCTTCTCAAGTAGTTTAGCTTTTTCTTTTTTAAAACAAATTTTAAAAGAATAGTCATAGAATATCAACACTGTTTATTCTTTAATTAAGTAAAATAAACGGATAATAGTCCTCACTAGGCCACATATAATACTTCCTCTCAGGTTAATTGATGTAAGATGTCTTCCTGGGTGTGAATAGGTCATTACTAAATAAACTTGCAAAGTTTCTTTGGTCTTTTTTCAATAGTTACATTTACATGGAATGACTTTAACAATTTTCTTTCTGCTGTGGATAAATGCAAAATTCTTGCAACATAAAAATGGCAGAAACACACTAATATTTACATGGCTACTTATATGGCAAAGGAAATAAAAATATTCTCTTTCATAGAATCTTTCAAAATAATGTTTACCTTTTCTGGAAAATTCTATATTTACTACCACAAATTTGACATGATCAATATATTTGTTTGTTTTTTCTTAATTGAATTTGTTGGGGCGACATCTATAATAATAAAAGCACAGTATGCTAATTAGACTGGGCATCCTTCCGGGCAGCCTTCAGGATGAAGCCAGGGTTGCAAGGGAAGCCAGTGCTGGCAGCTTGGGGAAGGGAGGCCTACTGTTGCATAAATTTTGTGCATCAGGCCTCTAGTTGGTTAATAAAATCATACAGCTCTCATATGATCTCACTCATGTGAAATCTAATGAACAAAATAAACTGATGAACAAAATAGACCCAGAGGCATAGAAGCATGGACAGGACTGATGAATTTCAGAAGGAAGGTGGCAGGGGTGGAGGGGAGAGTAGGGAGCGATTAACCTGGGAACTTATGCATATATGCATAACCTGTGGACACAGTAGTGTAAACACATGGGAGAGCTGGTGCAGGGTGAAGGGGGTCAATGAGGAAAAAAACCAAAGGGGATATCTGTAATACTTTCAAAAATAAAGATGAATTAAAAAATAACTGTATAGTTTTCAAGTGTACAATTCTGTAGCATGTCATCAGTACACCATATCGTGCACTCACCACCCAAACTCAAGTTTCTTTCCACTACCATTTATCCCCTCTTCACCCTCACTCTCTCCTCTTCCCCTGGCAATCACCATACTATTGCCTGTGTCTGTGAGTTGTTTTTTTTTTTTTCTTTTTGCTTAATCTCTTCAACTCTTTCTCCCAGCTCTTTCAAACCTCCTGCCCTATGACAGCAGTCAGTCAGTTCTCTGTATCTATGATTCTGTTTCTATTTTGTTTGTTATTTTGGTCATTAGATTCCACGTGTAACTGATACCATATGATATTTGTTTTTCTCTGACTGGCTTGTTTCACTTAGCACAATACTCTTCAGGAGCAAGCACAGCAAGGCAGAGCCATTGGGACTTGGGAGAACAGATTAAAATAGTCTCCTGTTAGGGGTGGTGCCAGCCAAGCCTGCCAGAGTGGAGCAGGTACTTCACCACCTCTCTGTTCCACAATCATATAACCTAGTGTCCATCTGAGTCCTGACCAGAGCCTCTGTGGAAGTGAATCTATTAATCCGAGCTAATTTCAAATACAGAGGAGTATGGCACAGACGGGCCCCGGGGTTGCTTTAATGACATGGGTAGCGCCTGCCAGCACAGAGCTGGCCTCAGGCGCACAGCGGCCCTTTTTGTGATTCGGTCGGCCCAATTTATCTTTCTGATAGTTCATTTTGGGTGTATAAAAATGCCACTGGTTTCTGAATATTAATTTTTGTATCCTGCTAATTTACTGAATTTGTTGATCAGTTCTAGTAGTTTTTTTTTTTTAATGGAATCTTTAGGGTTTTCTAAAGATTTGTGAGCAATGACAGTTTTACTTCTTCCTTTTTAGTTGGGATGCCTTTTATTTCTTCTTTTTGTCTGATTGCTTTGTCGCATAAGAGTGGTGAAAGCCGACATCCTTGTCTTATTCCTGACATTGAAGGAAACACTTTTAGTTTTTGCCTTTTGAATATGATGCTGGCTGTGAATTTGCATATATGGTTTTTGTTATGTTAAGATACTTTTCTTTTCCTGCTTTGCTGAGAGTGTTTATCAAAAATGGGTGTTGGATTTTAGCAAATGCTTTTTTCTATGGATATGATCATGTGTTTTTTATTCTTCATTTTATTTATGTGGTGTATCACATTTATTTATTTGTGGATATTGTACCAATCTTGCATCCCTGGCGGCGGGGAGGCGGGGGGGGGGGGGGGATTCTACCTGATTGTGTGTAGGGTCTTTTTAATGTCTTGCTGGATCCTATTAGCTAAATTTGTTGTTGAAGATTTTAGCGCTAAGTTTACCAGGGATATTGGCTTATAATTTTCTTTCTTTGTAATGTCTTTATTTGGTTTTGAAATTAGGATAATGCTGGCCTCATTATCCTAATTTCAAGAGCTTGGGTGTATTCCTTCATTTTCAATTTTTTAAAATAGTTTGAGAAGGAGAAGTGTTAGTTCTTCTTTGCATGTTTGGTAAATTTTCCTGCGAAGCAATTCAGTCCAGAACTTTTGGTTTTTGTGAGTTTTTCATTACTGCTTCGATTGTTGTAATTGGTCTATTCTGAATTTCTGATTCTGTTTTGAAAGATTGTATATTTCTATAAATTTATCCATTTCACCCAGGTTATCCACTTTGTTGGCATATAGTTGTTAATAATATTTTCGTACATTTCTTTGTATTTTGTGATGTCAGTTGTTTCTTCTTCTCCTTTTCCATTTCTGATTTTATTTATTTGAGTCTGCTCTTTTATTTCTTTGAGTCTGGTTATAGGTTAGTGGATCTTGGTTATCTTTTTAAACAACCAGCTCTTGGTTTTATTGATCTTTTGTATTTTTTTTTATTCTCTGTGTCATTTATTTCTTTTCTGATCTTTATTATTTCCTTCTACTTACTCTAAGCTTTGTTTGTTGTTCTTTTTCTAGTTATTTTAAGTATAAGGTTAGATTACTTATTTGAGATTTTTCTCATTTCTTGAGATAGGTCTGCAATGCTATGAATTTCCCTCTTAGGATTGCTTTCACTGTATCTCATAGATTTTGAGTTATTATATGTTCATTTTCATTTTTCTCAAGGTAACTTTTGTTTTTTTTCTTGACCTCATTGTTAACCCATTTATTGTTTAATAACATGTAACTTAGCCCCCATATGTTTGGGTGTTCTTCCTTTTTTATGGTAATTGGTTTCTGGTTTCATACCATTGTGGTTGGAGAATGTGTCTGATATGATTTCAATCTTCTTGAATTTATTAAGACTTGTTTTGTGTCCTAACATGTGGTCTATCCTGGAGAATGTTCCATGAGCACTTGAAAAGAATGTATATTCTGCTGCTTTGGGAGGAAGTATTCTGTAAATGTCAATTAAATCCATCTGGTTTAGTGTGTCATTTAAGGTTGCTGTGCTTTTTTTTCCCCCCAGTGGTCTGGAAGATCTATCCACTGATGTTAATGGAGACTGTATTACTATTGGTCACTCTCCTGATGTCTACCAAGACTTTATATATTTAGGTGCTCCTATGTTGGGTATATATGTTTACAAGGGTTATATCCTCTTGTTGGATTGATTCCTTTAGTATTATATAGTGACCTCCTTTGTCTCTTGTTAAGACCTTTGTTTTAAGGTATATTTTGTCTAATGTAAGTATTGATACCTCAGTTTTTTTTTATTTCCATTTTCATGGAATATCTTTTTCTATCCCTTCACTTTCAGTCTGTATGTATCTTTTGTTGTGAGGTGGGCCTCTTGTAGACAGCACATATATCATGTTATCCATTCACCTACGCTATGTCTTTTCACTGAAACATTTAATTCATTTACATTTCAATTAATTATTGAGAGGTACTTTCTTATGGCCATTTTATTTTTTATTTTTATTTATTTATTTATAAAATATATTTTATTGATTTTTCACAGAGAGGAAGGGAGAGGGATAGAAAGTCAGAAACATCAATGAGAGAGAAACATCAATGAGCTGCCTCTTGCATACCCCCTACTGGGGATGTGCCCAAAGCCAAGGTACATGCCCTTCACCAGAATCGAACCTGGGACCTTTCAGGCCACAGGCTGATGCTCTATCCTCTAAGCCAAACCGGTTTTGGTGGCCATTTTATTTTTTTATACCTATGCTCTTCTCTTTCATTTTTTAAAATTCTTCTTCTTAAAGAAGGCCCCTTAACATTTCTCGCAATACTGGTTTGGTGGCAATTAACTCCTTTACTTTTTTTGTTGATGTTTGTTTGCTTGTTTGGGAAGCTCTTTATTTCTCTTTCAATTTTAAATGATAGCCTTGCTGGATAGAGTAATTTTGGTTGTAGGTCCTTTCATCACTTTGAATATATCATGTCATTGCCTCTGGCTTGAAGTATTTCTGTTGAGAAATCATCTGATAGCCTTATGGGAGGTCCCTTGGAGGTAACTGTCTTCTTCTTGCAGCTCAAAAATTTCTTTATCTATAATCTTTGCCATTTTAATTATGATAAGTTGGTGTGGGCCTCTTTGAGTTCATCTTTTTTGGGACTCTGTGCTTCCTGGACTTGTGTATCATTTTCCTTCACTAGGTTAGATATGTTTTCAGATATTATTTCTTCAAACAGGTTCTCCATTCCTTGCTCACTCTCTTCTCTTTCTGGTATTCTTATGATGTGGATGTCATACGTGATGTTATTCCAAGGCTCCCTTCTGAGGAAGACACACTCCAAAGGTCCCAGCTCTGAGCAGCACTTCTCCCCTCCTAACCCTATGGAACTGAGCTGATCAAGACTGGGCTACCAGGACTTGGGAGAACAGATTAAAACAGTCTCTCTTTGGGGTTGGTGCAGAACGGGGGGCAAAAATGGCCCCTGTTCCAAAGCCACAGGGCTTAATGACTGTCCAAGTGTCTGCCTAGAGCTTCTCCAGAAAGAGAGTACACCAAAGGTCCCTGTTGGGTGCAGCCCACAGACCTTTCTGCAGGACTGGAGCTTGGCAGGTTGGTGTCGCTAGCAGTTGGAGGTCTGAGTTAGTGCACTTCCCAGCTGGTGCTGTAAGAATAGAAATGCTCATTTCCTCTTTCACATCTCATTTATTAACCCATTTTCTTTCAGCGTTCTACTTCAGGTAGCATTTACTTTTCTCTGGTGGCTGCTAAGGAGTGTGACTTTTAGAGGAAAAGAATAAAAACAAATTAATATTTTCAAAATATTTCTTCATTGCAACCATTTTAGAAAATTGACACTCCAACACATAAGTATATTATATTTAGTTATTAATGTTGCTTTAATCCCAAACATGTGAACTGCGTTTTCTTTTAATTTCTATATGGTTAATTGTTTTCCACTTTTAGAAGTCTTGGTAATTACATGTTTTTCTCTTTCATTAAATCACTAAACCATGACTAGTATTGTTTAGTTTTCTTAAGTGTTTTGGGCCCAAGAATCAGAAGGGGCTAAGAGTCTGCCAGAAATTGTTTCATGTGTGCATAACGTTTGCTTTTTTAAAACCTATGTATTTTTCTTAAGAGTATAAGTATATATCTCGGAATGTAAACATTTTTGAATAGAAATTTATTTAGACATTTCTAAAATCTATAGCATATATGAAAGTAGAGCTGAATCCTAGGATTACCTGTAAGTTATGGCTAGTGAGACTTTATGTTTTTTGTCCATTGATATCCATTGGTACAGAATACATAGTTATCAGGTCTTAATAGTTCCTACATTCAGCTATAAACTTCATTTTCATGATCATATTATTGATCTCCTAATGTTGGTACACTCTTGCCAAAGTAGAGGTCAGTATTTAATAAGTTGGTGTATTTTTGGTGGATAGTTGTCATGACAGCATGTATATGTTGTACAGAGGCCACAATCCCTGTGCTCTACTCACCCTCTTCTCATATTACCCGGTGGGTTCCCTTCTTCCAAAGGCCCTCAGGGACAAACCTGACCACCTAGACAGTTAACATCACCCTTTCTTGGTAGGATTTAAAGCAATACAATCTTTTTGGTTGAAAGAAACAGTTTCCAGATGTCATAAAACCAGACATTGCATCTGGCTTGTACAGTATTCTCACGGAGTAGCTCACGGGGGCTGTGTGTACTTTTTTGAAGTTTCTTGTGTGAACCATCCTGCAGCATGTCACACGCTAATGCTCTCTGATGACTGATTATTGAGTTGCTCTAGTAACTTCTTGTTCAGACAAGAAATAATTGTATAGAAACTATCAGTGTCTTTACTGGTTTTTGTCTATTCTGGGAAAATTTTAATTTTATTTTTAAAAACCTTCCTGTTTACAAAGAATTAATATAGTCCCAGATCATTACACATGCCATTGTATATTCATATTTTTTTGTTGGAAAAATGCATAGAGACTTCCTTTAGTAATTCATGTACTCAGTCAAACAACATTAGGGAGACTTTCTTATGCCTTTACTTCTCCCAATTTAGTGTTAGTTATGTCTTTCTAGAAGCAGATATGCAAGGATTTTATTTAGGGGATGTGCCTGTGTTAGAGAAAGTAAGAAGAGAATGATGAAGTCTGAAATGGATGAAGAAAGATGATGAGAATGTTAGAAGCATCCCATGCTGCTGGGCAGTCTAAGTAAGGCTCAACAAAGCATGCCTCAAGCTAAATTTGCTGGAAGAAGAGTCCCATGCCTCCTAAGAAGGAGTCTACCCTTATATCCTTGCCATACTCAGGTACTGACTTGGTGTAGCACTTAGGAGCCATGGCTGGGGCACAAACACTAGGTTTTTTGAGGGATTATATTGTCAAAGATACCAGTAACTTGGACTATAAAAAGCCTTGACTGCTTTTGTTGCGACTTGTAGACTCTTAGAATGATGGATTTCAAAACCCAGCATCTGGGGCCCCTGACCAATTATGCCCAGAATTCTCAGGGCCACCACAGCATGACACAAGCACATAAACACTTAGTGAAAATAGTCAAGGAGTACAAAAAGTGCTGTGTGAACTTTGGGGAAGGAGTGATTGAGATTGTTATGAGACCTGTATTGGAGAAGGCTTCTCAAATGGACTTTGAAGGATAACTACACATAGGAAAACGTAAGGGCTTCTTGTGAGTCTGTGCAGCTGAAAAGTAAGGTGAACGGGTAGATTGAAATCCAATTATTAGGACCTGAAATGCATTGTGAAGGATGAGGGTTTAAATTGAAGATGGTAGGTAAGTTCAATGTGTTAGGAGGGGTCTTTCCTTATGTAATACTGTGTAGGATACGAGGGAGGCAGTGAGTCACTGACAGCCACTGTTGTAGTCTCCTATGAGTAAGGAAGAGAGGCCACTGAAGGTATTGTGGTTTTAGGGGAGAAGAAGAGTGGGTGCTTATGGAAGGTGCACTACTGTAGACCAGCGGCTCTCACCTGGGGACAGTTCTTCCCCCCGGGGACATTTGGCAATGTTTGGAGACATTTTTAGATATCACAGTTGTGCAGGGATGAGGGAGGGAAAGCCACTGCTCCAAACAATCTACAACAAAAATTTATCAAAATTTCAATGGTGTTGAACTTGAGCAAACTTTTAGGAGGTCTGTTAGAATTTTAAACCGTAAGAGGAGATCAAATAATTGTAATGACTCCGACTTAAGTGACTGAGGATCCTGTGGCTATTAATCAAGAGAGAGAAGAACAAAGGAACAGGAGATAAGAAATATATAATTCTAGAAATATTTGTTTGATTCTATTGTTGGTTTACTTTAATCTTCATAATTGTTTGAATTTCTATTTACTCTTTGTCTAGAATGTCTTTCTCTTAACTGCCTCCCATCCTTCCAGATCCATTTTGGGCCTTTCTCCCCGCCTCTTGCCTCCCACTTCCCACCTTATTCTTTCCTAGACAGAGCTGACCAGGCCTTTCTTTGTTCTATTCCTGGACATTTTATGCATAATATATTGAATTGTACTTATTTGTCCACACTGGTATCTCATTTGGAGATTTAAGTGTAGGATCCAATACAGCTTATAGAAGAAATTCCCAATACATATTTGAAAGGATGAGTTCAAGCAGACTTTATTAATATGTGCCAAATAATTAGACTAGCTCTTCTTCACATCAGTCATTCAGTGCAGGAAAATTATATTAGCAATTTTAGTTTAACTCCTTGAACATACCTAAAAATTTGGTACAGATTAAATCTTTTTCAGATGATAACTAAGCTGTGTTCATATGGGCTCACATTGCACTCTTGTTACTTGTGGCTTATTCTTGTTTTGCTTATAACTACTGTTTTCTATATAATATAGTTAAGCTATTTGATTCAGAGGAAGACACAGATTGTTCATTCTTTTTCAACAAAATATTTTTCAGTCACTTATGTACCAGCTATCTTTAGATATGGGTGAATGGTGTCCTTATTACAACAGTATAAAATTTATTAATTAAAATATTCATGATCTACATAAATCCTTTATTACCATAATAATAGCATGGAGAAAGCATACTGGTTCTTGACTACCTCAGTTCAAGGGAGACACAATTCTATGTACTTTATTGATGAAAGCTAGTTGCCTGGTTCTACCTTGATGCACAAAGGCTGGGAAGCAGGGACAGTGATATGCCCAAGAGGAAGAAAGGAGAACAGATACTGGTGATTACCAATAGTCTCTACCACAGGCTGTTCTCCAAATATCCCTTTCTCTTCCTATACATCAAACATGCTCATCTTGCCCAGCTCAAATTTCAAGATCTCTGGGTAATATGGTGTTCTTCATAAAGTTTAGATGTGGCCCTTTGTAGTTTAGTAACTAATGAATGAATAGGACATTATCTGCACCTCCCACCAAGCCAATGTACCACATGATCAACATGACTGCAACCCTAATCTTAACTTCCTATAGATAGAAGGGAAGACACTTAGTAGTCACAGATTTATAGCAATTATGGACTTCTGGGGATTGTGGAGACTTGGTATTAAGAGAGTTTCTTTCTTATCTTCTTTTGATTCTTCTTTCTGGGAAGTCCAGTCACCAAGGTTCCTGGTTCTGTTCTCTGGAAAGGTCTTGCCCATCATTCATGCCTACATCTAACATAGATCCTGGGAGAATTCAGAAATGCTGGGGGAATTCTGAGAGTCTATAGGTTACAATGAAAGCAGTCAAGGTTTTTTTAGGTCCAGGTTCCTGGTTTCTTTGACAATACAGGAAGGGGCAAAAGTAAGTTTATAGTTGTGAGCACAAGAAACTTTTATTCTTGTATTATTTATTAATTATTGTATTATTTTCCATATGAACAACTGTCAACCTACTTTTGCCTTGCTCTGTATAATCCATCAAAACACTCATTGACTTCTGATGGTATATCACGTTTTGATAATTGCTTCAAGTTAGTTTCCTGTGACAGTTGCCAAAACCTAAAAGGCATTTATATTAAATCTGTGAATGCCAAGAATCTCTTATAAGGCAAAACTAAATACTGGATTCTCATGTACTAGTAAACCAAATAAAATTAGCAGCTGTTTTAAAGATGTAGCATCACATTACATATATTATAACCTACAGATAGGGAAAAATACAAAGGAAGACATCATAAATGAAAAATGTTGGCCTACATGATAATTGAAGAATATCAAATGTCACAATAGCTTTAAATTAAGAGATAGACTAGGAAAATATATGCTCTAAATATGATAGATGGTCTGGCAGATACTTGGCATTTTGTCTCTATAGATATTATATATATATCTTTCCAAGTAATATTGGCTTATAATGTTTAACAAGCATATTTCCATTGTACACCTGCAAATTAGTTCTTAATGGTTTACTGTTAAATTTCTACTGTTATAATCACTGTATTTTATGGGTTCACAAATACTTTGTTTAGTAAGAGGTTAGGAGAGGTTGTCCTGAGAATCACTACCTAGGATTCACAAGAACACAGCCATTTTTTGACAGTTTCCTCCACTGTTAGTGATAGTGAGCTCAGAAGACTTCAAAAACATGTCAGTGCCTACAATAAAGAAAAATATTACAGAATATAGTTATTGATGTTGCTGGAATACTATTTGAACCTGAGTCATTTGGCAACATAATCTTGGTAGACAGGTCTCAAGTTTTTGTCTTATTTTCTTGATCCTCATAGCAAGGACTTGGTGAGAGAGCAGTCTCTTTTTATTTTTTTAAAAATATATTTTTATTAATATAAGGGAGTAGAAGGAGAAGGAGAGATAGAATCATCTATGATGAGAGAATTATCGATCGGCTGCCTCCTGCATGCCAACTACTGGGGATGAAGCGCACCCCATAACTTGGGCAAGTGACCACCTGGTACATGGGTCAGTGCTCAACCACTGAACCACACAGGCCGGACAAGAGAGCAGTCTCTTTTTAGGGGAGGTATCAGCAACACATGTCATCTATTGTCTCTCACTTTTATACTGGAGATCTGGAATTGGAGGTGGGGTGGGGAGGTAAAGAATGATGCTAGAGGAGAGAAGACTCATCTTTTCAAAAATATTACAATGAATTGTTTTGCTTCTGGAGCCAATTATGCTTTTTTTGTAATGAACTATTCACTCAATGTGTGCTTATATGCCCTACAGTATTTTCCTAGGTGTGGTCAGTGGTGCTATAATCAGAAACTGTCAGGGTGATAAACCCTTTGCATTGAATAGAGTATCCCAAAATAAAAATGAATCTCAGAGTTAATCTTCATGACCTTTCTTGCATAACAATTATACTTTGCCTAGGGTAAAAAGGGTGGCTACAATATCTGTTTTTAGTGAAGAGTTCTTTAGCCTATTTCAAAATATATTCAATTTCAAAACAGTTACTGACATTATTTTAACACACTCTGCCTTTCTCAGGAAATTAGGTGGTTAGAATTATTTCTATTTTGTTTTACAAGTTATGGAATTGACGGTCCAAGATATATAAAGTGGTTTGTCCTAGGTTCCATGAGTGCAAACCCAGGACTCATACTTGGGCTCTCAAATAACATTAAACTGATTCTCACTACATGACACGAATGAATATTGAAAAACTAAATATTTTCGTTTTCATGGTAGTAATTACCAGCTATCTAGCCCTTATGTGCCAATCCAATTTAAGGAATAGTTGGGAGCAATTTGTTACTAAAATAATTTCTCAGTATGGACTCTAATTGTCTTGTTCAATATTTTATTTTTGAGTCTTGGTTTTTAGTTACCTAATGTAATACTTATAAATGATTTGGGAAAAGAGTCCAAATAGTTTATATTTCGTACTTGTTTTTATCCCTCAATGAAATCTGAGAGTACATTATTGGTTGTTGCTGTAGTACATGTGTTCACCATGTATTTGAGGGAAAAATATGGATGAATGGAAAAAATATATGGGTTGAATGCCACAATACTGAAATAAGAACATTTTGGAAAAACAATTGTATAAAAAAACCCTCTAAACATATAAAAATTTTGGCGTATGAGAATAAATTAAAACCAGTTGTGCAATCACTTACTGCCTTTCAAAATAGTTGGCAAATAGAATATCATTGCTCCAAATAATTGGGAAACCCTTGCCCAAGTGAATACTGGTTTTGCTGCCTTTAATAGTTATAAAAAGAAAGTGTTTGGAGTTTGATTGGCATTTCTTATGAATCAAATTGCAGTGCCCATTTGTAGATAGGCAGTTACTAAAAATATGGTGTGATCTAAATATAATTCTATGAACCACCTGTTTTGTTAAGTCTTCCAATTCCTTCCCAGATTCTTTTCCAAGTTAAAAAAAAGTAAGTGCTTCCTCAGGAGCCTTTAGGCAAAGCTCTAGTATTTATATTTTTTGAACAAAAAAGTCCTCTGCAATGGAATGGATTACAGAAAAATTGGTAGAAGTAAAATACTCAACTCCTTCATTGATTAATACAGGGAAATTACTTAGAGGACAAATTAGTTGCCATTTATTCTTTTTAATTTTAATTTGTCCCCCATTTATTCTTGAACTTAGTATTTTATAACAAAAAGGATTTGTTGGAGAAAAGGCCTTTGAGTGGTAAAAGCAATATTCTTAGCAGGCTGGTTGTTCTAGCGTGACTTACAAGGAGATGCTGATGGCCTCTGGGTAGAACTGTATTCATTTCCCACATGGGATTACAGATTGGACCCATGTGCAGCTTTATTGGAACATTATAATAAAAGTACTTCATAGTTAGGTTTTGATTTAAAGGAGTATAGAAAATTCCCCAGGTATAAATATTCTCAATATTCTTGGGAAAGTGTCACGTGATTTTAAAGCAGTTTTCTAGGTGAATTTCGATAAGTAACATGTTGCCTCATGTCTATTTGTATCGTTTACAAAGATGCGATCACATTTCTCATCCTCAGCATGCTTTTCCAAAAAGGCAGAAAGTGATTTTCCTTGGGTCCATTTACGGGCATTTCGAAGCCAGTGTCTATAATTTGTAAGCATAGCTAAAATTATCTTTCTGGGAAGGCAGAAAATGCTGGAATTTTGAAATATTGGAAAGAAGTGGTTTAGAAAACAGGCACCGGTAGAATTAAATATGCTAGATGAAATCCAAATGTATAGAAGACTATAATTTTAGGATGATGGAATGTCAATTATTTTTCAGTTTTTAAAAAATCTGTAATTTAACATATTAACACATTACATAATCAGGAATGCCTAGACATTTTACCTTCTAGCACTGAGATAAAATTATGTAAATATCTCAGACAAGTTTCCAAGCTTCTATGACTTAAGAATGTTAGCGGAAATAAAGGGGTTTCAAAAGGGTATGTGGGGGAAAACACAGATGTTTTACTATATTTATTAGGAAAATGTTTATTTCTGCAGATATGTATTGAGTGCCTGCTCTGTTGCCAGTCATGATTTTTAAGGTTTTTGAACTGTAAAAATAGAAAAGGCTTTATCTTTTGAGGAGGAGACTTAAATTAGTAATACTTATGGATGTAAAGAGAACTTTAAATGATTGTGGCAATTATAGTCACAAGTGGCTTTAAGTGATTATTCAGTTAAAAGTGATTTAAAATGTGTTTATTATTTACAATGAATTTAAAGCAATGATTTCAACGTTATTATCTTTAAGGAATTTTAAGATATTTACAAGTAGGAAATGGAAGTGAAACTTCCTTCACCAAAACTGGGCTTATCATAGCATCTAGAATTCAGTAATTCATATTTATTTCTAGATAGTTTCTTCACAGAAATATGCTTTTCTAGGTGAAAAATTGCAAGGTTTTAGATGCAGATAAATATATCTGTATGTTCTGAAGTGTGATGAGTGCTTTTTGATGTCAAGCATAATGAGTGCAACCGTAGCCTGTCTGTCTGCCTGCTCCTACTGCATATCCACTTGTTGGCACAGCTTTCGCCTCACTGTTCTCTCTGTCACTTGAACTGCCAAGTTTTTTCCCATCACTGGGCCTTTCAGTCCCTTCTCCTTCTGTTTGGAATGTTCTACCAGAGTTTTCCATGGTTACTTCCTCATTATTATAGTCTCAGCCTCCTCGCAACACCCTCTATTATTCTGTTTCCTTGCCTTAATTTTTCTTAAAAAATTTTTTAATTACATTTATTGGGGTGACAATCTATCCTATATGATAAAAGGCTAATATGCAAATCAACCAAACTGTGGAATGATGGTTGCTATGATGCACAATGACCACCAGGGGGCAGACATTCAATGCAGGAGCTGCCCTCTGGTGGTCAGTATGCTTTCACATGGGGAGAGCCACTCAGCCAGAGGCTGGGCTCATGGCTGACGAGCACAGTCGCTATGGCAGGAGCCTCTCCTGCCTTTGTAGCAGTGCTAAGGATGTCTTGCTGATGGCTTAGGCCTGCTCCCCATGCTGGTGGTTGGACATCCCCCAAGGGCTCCTGGACTGTGAAGGGTGCAGGCCGGATTGAAGGACCCTCTCCTTCCCCAAGTGTGTGGGTTTCATATACCGGGCCTCTAGTCTATATCTAAGAGCCTAAGCAACTGGCCAACCAGCCGACTGGCTGGTAGCTATGATATGCAGGGGGCAGGTACTCAATGCAGGAGTGGAAAACACAGGTATGGAAACATGGAAAGACTGATGAATCTCAGAGGGGAAAGGAGAGGGAGTAGGGTGGGAAGAGATTAACCAAAGATCTTATATGCATATTAGAGGCCTGGTGCATGGATTCATGCACCAGTTGGGTCCCTTGGTCTGGCCTGTGCCCTTGCACAATCTGGGACCCCTCAGGGGATGTCAGAGAGCTGGTTTCAACCAGATCTCCCAGGCCAAGGGACCCCAATGGTGCATGAATCCGTGCACTAAGCCTCTAGTGCTTAATACGATTATATAGGTTTTAAATATGCAATTCTATGAAATATCATATTTATACTGCATTGTGGGCCTATCATCCAAAATCAAATCTTCATCTCCAAGTAATTATTTTCTCCATTGCACCTGTTATTACCTGGCATGATATATTTTTATTTATTGTTTATCTTTTCCCATATAAGTTTAAATTCTTGAAGGCAGAGATTTTTGTCATGGTCATCTCTGCATATATAGCCTCTAGGACTGTACCAAGCACATGGTATAAGTGTTCTTTAAATATTTGTCAACTATTTTTCAGGGTTTATAAAAATTGGAATATGATAACTAGTTCAGTGTAATGGATTAAGGCATGAATTGTGGAGCCAGGCTATGTGGGTTCATATCCTGGTTCTGTCACTTACTGGAAAAAAGATATAAGCAAGTTGCATAACCTCTGCTCTTAATTTATTTCACCTTTAAAGTGGGTACAATAATAGATTTTCCCCCAAAGAGTTATTATTAACTGAAAATAGATACAAAATATGTATAAATGATGTCTTCTGGACATATTGGAGTTAACTAGCCTATCTAATAAAAGAGAAACATGAAAATTGACTGTACTTCTGCTACATCCACCAGCCAATCAGGAGCAAGTATGCAAATTAACCCAACCAATATGGTGCCTAATTTGCATATCCAGGCACAGAGTGAAGACTGAAGACAGCGTAGAAGGAAGCCAAGTGCTGCAGAAGGGAGCGAAGCTGTGGAGAAGCAAGCAAGTGGGGCAGCAGAGATGGGAGGGAAGCAGGCAGGGCAGCGGAGGTGGGAGGGAAGCAGGTAGGGCGGTGGAGAATGCTGCAGGAAGCCCTATTCTTACAGGAATCTTCCTGCAACAGGCCTCTAGTTATTATAAATGCCTTTACTGATTTTTTTTCTATTCATATAAACAATTAGAATGAATTATATTAATAGATGTCCAATATTAAATCATATTTTCATTCTTAGGATAAATTCCATCTCGTGATGTATTTTTCTTTCCAAGTGTTGCTGAATTTTGTTTGTTAATTCAATTTAGGACTTTTATCTTAATATTCATATATGATCTTAACTGTATGCTTTTGTCTAATTTTGCTGCCATCTTTATCATGTTTTGCTAAGTTTACACTAACTTCATTAGATTAACTTGAATGTTTATTTTTAAATATTTTGGAACAGTTGAAATAACAGTGGAATTATTTGCTCTTTCAAAGATTTGGTGGAATTTCTCTGTGAAATCATCAAGGCCAGGAGATTTCATGGTGTAACTCTGATAACCTTTTCTATTGTTTGGTACAAAAGGGGTCTGTTGAGATTTTTAACATTTCTGGAGTTACTTTGGTAAATTATATTTTCCCAGGAAATTGTCTTTATCATAAACTCTTTTTCTCCCTGGTTTTCTGCTTTCCTCAGGCATTGGCATCTTAAACTTTTTTTGTTCCAACTCCTTTATTATTACTGTTATTTAAGGTTTGTTACCTCTCTTCTGGGCTATAGCCTCTGTCTTAAAATCGCTAGTATTTTTTTATTTTTGCTACCATATATAACACTCCATGTTACTAGATTACATTGCATACCTTACAGTCTTATTCATTTAATATGTTATCCAATATCTGGTACACGGCCAGCATGAGAGGCATGCAGAAAAGAGTGCAGGCAAAGCTTTGCTCTCACAGAGTTTATATTTTAGTGGATAGTATCAGACAAGGAAGAAATGAACATAAATAAAAAAACACTAGTGATAAGTGCTATGAAGAAACATGAAACTCGATAAAAGAAATAAAGTAGAAGTGCCATTTTATAGAGGATGATGAATGTCGAGTAGAGACAGGTAGCGAGAGCCATCAGGGAAACATTGAGAGGCAGAAGGTTGAGTAAGTACAGAGGTGTTGAAGGGAGAGTATATTTGTCATGTTTGAGGAATAGCAAAGACACTAGGATGAGCCAAGGTGCAAGCGGGAGAAGGAGTCAAAACTATTAGTCATCTGTGTACTTAGAGGGACGGGTGGTGAAAAGCGATGGACAGTTCACACAAGATATTGTAGATCATTGAAAGAACTTTGGAGTTTACTGAGCGACATGAAAAGTCACTAGAGTGTTTTTTGTTTTCTTTTTTTTAGAGTGATATGATATAGACTTAAGAGTAAATACTGTGACTCTTCTGTGGAGACTAGACTATAAAGGGCTATTGTTTTGGTTTGAGAAAGAGATCATAGATGTAGTGGTAAAATTTGAGAGTAGTGGCTGGATTTCAGTTACACTTTAAAGGTTGAGCAGTCAGGATTTTGATGGTGAAATGAAGGTGGGATTGAAAGAAAGAGTCATCCTTGATATTTCTCTCAGGATTTTTGGCCTGGGCAATTTGAATAATAATGTTACTGTTTACTGAAAAAGAGAGGTTTAGAAACAGTTTAGCACGTTTGAGACATAAATCAAGAGTTTGGCTCTGGACATATAAAGGTTGTGAATGCTACGAGTTATTTAAGTAGAGATATCAAATAGTAAGTTGGATATTGGATTCTGAAATCCAGAAGACAGGTTTTTGTGAAAACTTCAATGGCTCCCCATTGCTTACAAATTCAAATCTATTTGCATTACATTTAACATCTCTTTTTTTCTGACCCCAGCCTAGCTTTTACATCTTGTCTCATACTACTATTGTACATAGACCAAGCCAAACAGGTTTTCTTATTCCTAGATGTGCTAGAAATTTTTTTTTTGCCATTTTGATGCTGCTGCCTGTACCATTGTTTGTCTTGAATACCTGTCATTTCAACTCTGCCCAACTTTATACATATGAGTTGAGAGAAAAAGGTGAGCCACAGAACGGAAAATTCATGTTCAATTGATGACATTCAGTAAACAGACAGACTCCTGGCTGTCTTGCTTCGGTGTGTGTGTTAATTTTAACCTATGGCACAATGTATTATTTTCTCTTAGTGATGAAAATAGTAGTTAATTTTTTTTTAATTTTCAGATGGGAACATTTAAAGCACATGATGGTGAATATTTCTTAGAACCTATAATGAAGGCAGATGGGAGTGAACATGAAGATGATCATAACAAGCCACATCTTATATACAGACAGGAGTTAAAGAGGAACTATTTTCTGCATCCTCATAAGCCTTGTGACGTTTCAGGTAAAAATATTTGAGTTAAATGATGATAGTATTTAAATCTTTTTATAATTTAGAGTTTGCATATTTTCTTTAAATATTGAAGTATGTGACATTTTAAACACATTTTCTTGACCCATTAGAAATCATTGAATGTCTGTGTGCAGCTTTGTTGTGGCAGACTGAATTTAAATTAAAAAAAGTATTTAGTATATGAGGTATGTAGCAACTAACTATATAAAATTTTTACTTCAATGTGTTAGGTGAGTATGATTTAATTTTTCTAGCAGAATTTTAGATAGTTAAAAGTGAACTAAGTAATAATTACATGTTCAATTTTGTGGGCTTTTTTTATGTTTATGTAAAGGAAATGTATATAGTATTCTGTGACTTATCCATTTGCTCTGTGTGGTGACTGAGTTTCATTTATATCACTCATTTTTATGGCTGTATAGTATTGGATTCTATCATGATTCATATGTTCATTTTCCTGTTGAACTTTTGGATTGTTCGCAGTTTTTCATTATTATAAACAATGTTGCTATGATGTTCTTGTTCCCATCTCCTGTGTTTGAGAGTTTCTCCAGAGTTTTGCAAGGTGGTTTTTATCAATTTATTAATACTTCAGCAATATATGCGAGAGCTAGGTTTTCATAATTTGTCCTCTAGAATTGAGACTATTGAAGACGTAGTAAATTAGAACCTAAGAATCATAGATATCTTTAAAGTGTGAACTTGTTGCTGATAAATTACTTGTATGTTGCATAGGGGTCATTTTAAGAGTTATGTCCACATATGAACATGAATCTTCAACATATCATTGTCTATCATTCTGTGAAGAATGGAGAAAGGCACCTGCGGTTATCCTCAAAGTACAAAATCTAGACAAAAGGGAGGGATTAGAAAGGATTTATTTCAGATTGTAGGTGTCCATAAACTATAGTTTCAAGCACTGAGATGCCATCTGTTTGGGGATATAATCACATGTAGGCCTTTGAAGGTTTTTCTGGGAGTGCACTTCTTAACCTTTGCTATAATAAGAGGGCCATTTTGGAGTGGTTCTCACTGTGTCTCAGGCCGTGTTTTAAATCTATTGACATAATAGATGCCTTTCTTATGCTTTTAATATGAGCATAAGGGTTTCATTTTCATGGTTTCAAAGAAAACACAAATGGGCACAGCCTCACAATAGAGTTCTACAGAAGGCAGCGTATGCTTGTTCTGATCTACCCATTCAGGAGCAGCTTGTTTAATGAACTGTTTAGCTCCTTAAGGAGAAAACCACCAAGTAGACACTCTGAATGCATAAATGTTTCACCTAATGATATGCAGGGCTTTGCATTCACAGTCAGTGTTCATTATCAGAAATGGTTCAAGAGAGGCCAGGCTCTTTGGCTTTAAAATTTTTTTATACTAAAGATTTATTATAAAAACTACCAATGAAAAGCAAATAGTTATCGGATTTAGTTTTCTTTTATTTGCAATATATTTTTCCACAACGTTTATCTACTAAAATGTTAAAGGTAGTAACCTTCTTTTAGATTCTTAAGTTGCCTCCATTTTTGGGTACAATTAACGTACATATTTTTAATCACTAAAAAAGGCAATCAATTAATGGTCTAAGTAATTAGCTGCTTATCATCATTTTGTTCATACATAAAAATAAAGTCTTGAATGTATTCAGTAAGATATTATTAAAGGCTCCCCCCCCCCCCCATTCACACATCAGTCAGAAATACTTGCAGAATCTTATATATTCCTTAGGTGAACCTTTATTCAGAAGAATTTTTCAAATAGGTAGGCTTAAAAATTAGCATATGAATAAAAAAGATTAAGTGGAAAAAGAAAAGTCACTTAAAAATATTTCTATTGATGGTTTAAAATTTAAAAATTTTTTTACTTATTGATTTGAGAGAGAGAAAAAACATCAATTTCTTGTTCCACTTATTCATACATTCATTTCGTTGCTTCTTGTATGTGCCCTGACTGGAGATCGAACCCATAATCATTACATATCAGGAAAATGCTCTAACCAATTGAGCCACCTGGCCAGGGCTGATGGTTTTAATTTACTGTGACCCTAAAATTTTGTAACTTGTAGTGGCCTCAGCTTTGATGAATTAGTTCAAATTGTTTTCAACATCAGATTTCACCATGTGCCATGAAGCCATACTAGTTAATATTCGGTAGCCATACCTAGCCATTGAGGTTGACAGGCTCCCAGGTAGACATCAAACATGTTCTAAGTAATATACAGTGGAAATAGTAACACACACACACGACCTAAAAAGTGAACAAAAATCCTGCACACACTAACAACCTTAAAACCCAAGGGAAGGGGAACCCTGAAAATACTGACCTCAACTCCTCTGTCTTAATAAGCATAGGTAGTGGATGGTTAATGTATTTAATGTTTCCTATATAAATGGCAAGTTTATGGGTTTTTAACTTAAATACCTCACACTCCAGGAACCAGACAGTTATCAGAAATGAGTGAAGTGGGGTGTCATTAGGACATCCAGGTAGCCACAGGTCATTGGAATATGTATGCTTGCCAAAGGTGCATTGGGAATGTGGGATCAGTTTTACCAGAACTTTGAATTTTATAGAGAAGTTAAAAATATGTATGGGAGGGGGAAAGTTTGAAACCTGAGAGCTGAATTTGGCTTGTTAACTACCAATTTGCAATCTCATATTTAATGACTTCTAAGGTCCCTGAAACTTAAAAACATTTTTTTTAAAGTTTGTGGACAGAGGAAGAGGTGCCATCAATTAATCTAGAGACGGGATTATAAATATGACTAAGACCATGGCCAATATTTTCAATTATTGACTTACTGGTGATTTTAAGAGTCAGCTCAAGCTTCTAAATACATATAGACATGACTCTAGAGATTTCCCTCCTCTGCCCACACTTTGTTAAACTTCTCTCTCAAAGATCACTTATGACCTACTTGCCAAAAGCAATATCTCTTATTGTTACTTCATTTTAGTGCAATTTTCCCTTTTTTTTTTTTGCTTCTCTGACACACTTTGCTTTCAGCTTTGCTGCTTTTCTTTCTTACTATTTTTTTCCATTTATCTTCCCAGTTGTTGTTACTGCTTTCCCATCTTCTAAGCATTTTTCAAGTCTTCTTCTTGGCCACCATTTTACACTATTTTTACATAGAGTCTACATGATTTATTTTTTCTACTTCCCTAATTTAACTATTCACTTAAATGCTACATATTTTAAAAATGATTTAACTTCAGCTTGTTTCAAGATTAAATCTCAGATCTACAACTGATTCTCATGTTTCTTGGATGTTTCAGTGGCACCTAGAATTAATACATCTAACCTGAAACTATTGTCTCTCTTCACCTTCTCCTTCTTCCATATCCCTAAAAAGAAGTCTTTCTTCTTTTTGTGCCCAAATATCTATCTAAATTAAATTAAGCACCTGCTAGAGGATGCTTAAGTGTTAATTTTTGAAAACTTCTACTCTGTTAACTAAAGAAGACTGATTTAGATTTGAATAACAAATTTGCCTCAACTGCTCAGATCTACCCTTTTATTTTATTTGTTAACTAGAGGCCTAGGGCACAAAATTTGTGCACTTGGTGGGGGGATGGGTCCCCCAGCCTGGCCTGTGCCCTGTCATAATGCAGGAGCTCCGCGATTGATCGCCCCAAAGAGGCAGGCCCTGCTCATCCCTCTGGAACTCCTTGATGAATTGTCCCAAAGAAGTAGGCTGGAGCCGAGGATCTGGCCTCTGCAACACATGGATCTGGGAGGCAGGACACCTAGGACCCCCAGGCAAGCCTCGCCATGCAGAGCTAAGGGACACCCATCCCCACCCAGGCAGGCCTTGCCATGTGGAGCTGAGGGACCCCTATGCAGGCCTTGCTATGTAGAGCCAGGGGATTCCCAGGCAGGCCATGCTGGACACCCAAGCAGGCATTGCTTGTAGAGTCAGGGGACTCCCAGGGGAGGCCTCACCAGATCCCCAAGCAGGCCTTGCTTAGATCTGGGGGACCCACCTCCTCCTAGCTCCACATAGCCAGGAGGAGGCGGGACTACTAGGCAGACTCCATGTTATGCACACAGCATCAAGCCAAGCCCTGCCACCTGCATGAGCCTGCTGTGTGCACAGCCATCTTGTGAGGGTGTGAGGGCATCACAGCATGACCACCGCTTAGGCTTTTATTAGTAAGGATACCTGTTCATAGGGACTTTATTCATAATAACCAGAAAGTATAAAAAGAGCAAGAGTCTATACACATTTGAATAAACATACTCGTATATAAAAATTGTGACCCCCCATGGCCCTCAGTACCACCATGGCTGGGCTTGGGGCCAGGTTTGTGTCTGCAATCGCCACCCCTGCAGCCCCAGTGCCACCGTGGCCAGGCTTGGGGCCGGTTTGTGGCTGTGATCGTGACCCACCTGCCCTCAGTGCTGCCATGGCTGAGCTTGGGGCCAGTTTGTGGCTGCCATTGCCACCCTCACAGCCTCCAGCACCGCCATGGCCGGGCTTGGGGCCAGGTTTGTGGCTGCAATCTCAACCCCGCGGCCCCCAGTGCCACCTTGGCCAGGCTTGGGGCCGGTTTGTGGCTGTGATCGTGACCCACCTGCCCTCAGCGCCGCCATGGCCTGGATTGGGGCCAGGTTTGTGGCTGCCATAGCCACCCCTACAGCTTCCAGCACTTCTATGGCCTGGCTTGGGGCCATGTTTGTGGCTGTAATCGTGACCCACCTGCCCCCAGTGCCACCATGGCCAGGCTTGGGGCCGGGTTTGTGGCTGTGATCGCCACTCCACAGCCCCAGTGCTTGGGGCCGGGTTTGTGGCTGTGATCGCCACTCCACAGCCCCAGTGCTTGGGGCCAGTTTGTGGCTGTGATCATGACCCACCTGCCCCTAGTGCCGCCATGGCCAGGCTTAGGACAGTGGGGGCCAGATCCCCTGCTGGGTCTGGAACTGGAATGGGGACCCCTGCCACTCCAGCACCACCATGGCCAGCTGAGGGTGGAGGGGGTCCCACCCGCCATCTTGGTTGAGGGTTAATTTGCATATTTCTCCTATTGGCTGGTAGTGTAGTGAAGGTACAGTCAATTTGCATGTTTCTCTTTTATTAGATAGGATTAGTATTCTAACGTGCATAGGTAGTTTATTTTCTTAAAGAACTATTTCCAGTCTTACTGTATTAGTAATCTTCGTAAGTTAAATTCTGTTCCAAACCAAAGAAAAATCTTAAATGTGAAATTTGATCTATTAAGGTTTTGAGATTGTGAATCCTCTGGTATTAGAACTACCTCATAGCCCTCTGGCTAGTTTGGTTCAGTGGATAAAGCATCATTCTTTGGACTGAAGGGTCTTGAGTTTAATTCCCAGTCAAGGGCACATACCTTTATTGTAGGCTTGAGGCCTGGCCCTTGCTATGTCTCTCTCACATCGATGCTTATCTAAAATAACCAAAACAACAACAACAACAAAACAACCTCATTTATATTATGAAAAACTCTATACTTTTCAAAACATTCTTCATAGTCATAGCTCATTGATCCCTAGAGTAAGTCTGTGAGATACAATCATCCTCAAATAACAGATGTTTTCTGTGAGGGGAAGAAACCCAGGGATGGTGTGACAGTTGTTTGTTCTGCGCATACAGGTTTATCTTATTAGCTGACCTAGTTTGCCAATTGTACTGTTTGACATGTAAATGAAGTGGTATATGTATTTAATAATGCACTCCAAAGAGAAAAATCAATCTTTTGTATATGTTCCTTACTATGTGTTGTCATTCTGTCATTGGCAAGCCCTAGAGCTTTGAAGTTCTATTTTATTTATGACTAGAGTCCCGGTGCATGAAATTTGTGCAGTGTGTGTGTGTGTGTGTGTGTGTGTGTGTGTGTGTGTGTGTTCCTCCCTGCACCCTCTCCAATCTGGAACCCCTTGAGGGTCCCATTTAGGCCTATTTAGGCCCAATCCACTAAATGGGCAGTTAGACATCCTTCTCAAAATCCAGGACTGCTGGCTCCCAACCACTCGCCTGTCTATGCCTGATTGCTCCTAACCTTTTCTTCCTGCCAGTCTGATTGATGCCTAACTGCCCTCCCCCATGGGCCTGGTCACCCCTAAATGCCCTCCCCTGGCCCTGGTCACCACTGTCCTCCACTGCAGGCCTGGTTCCCTCCAAGTGTCCTCCCCTGCTGGCCCAGTCACCCCTAACTGCCCTCCCTGCTGGCCTGATCACCTACAACTTCCCTTCCCTGCAGGCCTGCACCCCCCAACTGCCCTCCTATGCAGTACTGGTACCCCCCCCCCCCAATTGCCCTCCCCTGCTGACCTGGTCTCCCCAAACTACCCTCTGCCAGCCTGGTCACCCCTAACTGCCCTCCCTGCTTGCCTTATTGCCCACAACTGCTCTCCCCTGCAGGCCTGGTCCCTCCTCCCCAACAATTGCCCTCTCCTGAAGGCCTGTTCCCCCCCAACTGCCCTCCTCTGCTGGCATGGTAACCCCCAACTGCTCTCTTCTGCTGGCCTGACTGCTCACAACTGTCCTCCCCTATAGGCCATCTTATGTCCACATGGGGGCAGCCATCTTTGACCACATGGGGGCAGCCATCTTGTGTCTTGGAGTGATGGTCAATTTGCATATTACTCTTTTATTAGTTCTATTTATCTAGTTCTATTTATAATGAGGTTGATAATTCCAACATTGGGAGACAGGGCCAATGAGAAAGGGAACCAGAATGCACAAACCAGAGATATGTTTATCCAATCAGGTTCATTTAAAAAATACATAACATTGAGGGTAAATGCAATGCTTTACATTTTAGGTGTGTTAACAACATTCCTTTCTAGGAGGAGGTCCTCTTTACTCTGAAGAATTAATGTTTTAAAAAATCTTCTATTTTTTATACTGATATTGTATTTTTTTTTCATACTACATTATTAAACTGGAGACTGTTTTGTGGGTTGAAATGATTCATTGTTTTTTTAAGTTTTAGAGGCTAGTTTTAAATGTTATCTATGTGCTAGCTTGGAGCTGAATAGGACAGAATTATGAATCTGGAAGAATAGAAGAAGCTATACCATAGTTATAACCCCTAATTGAAGAATAAGCTAAGATGTATCTAAATACAATGGTGTCAAACCACTTTCATATTTGTTCCGATTTGATTGTCTCTCACTGTAGAATTAGAACTTCCCATTTGTTGCTGGGATTTTTCCCCCCCAAGCATGTCAACTTGTTCTGGTTCATGTATTTATCAAGTCTACTTTTGAGGTGGGACTGAGACTATTTACCCTTCTTTGAAATATATAATACATCTGTTTTTTTTCTACCCCCATTAAGAATTTTCTGTCTTTGCTTTACTTTGGTTTACTTCTTGTTTTGAAATTCATATGCAGGGTTTTTAGTCTTGGTAAAGTTCCTATGAGTTTTTACTGAACAGCAATGTAGGCCTCCATTGCTAGAATTGAATACATATTCATTTAACTTCTTATAATGGTGCTTGCCCTTCAGTGATCTATCTGCCACCTTGTATTGCCTTTGACTTGTTTCATACTCTTAAGTCATTTATCCTTTCAGAAATTCAAACGTTTCCTTCCAAAGTGAGATATGTCTCCTCAAAAAAAAAAAAAAAAAAAATCCTTTGCTCTAAATGTGTTTATTTAAGTTTTTAAGGTATTTTCACTTATTGGGATTAAAATGTGAAAAGAGTCATTAGTTTTTACCTCTTTTACCAATTGTATCTTATTACAGACACTTCTTTATTGAAAATTTCTATTCAATTGTTTTATAATTAATATCTTATTCTGTGGTTAATGTACTTGCTCACAACGTGATAGTATTAAGAGTGTAGGCTTTGTCATCACTGATCAAAGACTATCTAACAACTTAGGGGACATATTTATTCTGCATATAATTTATACTACCTTGCATTGTTTTTAAATTTGTTATATGCCTACGCTAGCCTTCCTATTAATTTTAAGATTTTGTCTTTATGTTTCTTAAAGTAAAAGTTACATTTTATGTCATTTTTCACATCCTTTTTAAAAATATATATTTTTATTTATTTCAGAGAGGAAGGGAGAGGAAGAGAGAGAGAATCATTTTATTGGCTGCCTCCTGCATGCCCCTCACTCGGGATTGACCCTGAAATCAGGGCATGTGTCCTGACCTACAGGATTACTGAGGGAGTGAGTGGCTGCTCCGGGCTGGTGGGCTACCAGGACAGGTCCATCAGCTGAGCGGCTGTGGGAGTGCACTGACCAACAGGGGGCAGCTTTTTTTTTAGCATCTGCCCCTTGGTGGTCAGTGCGTGTCATAGCAACTGGTCATTTGGTCATGTAGGCTTTAATATATATAGATTGCATTTTTGAATTATTACTTATACATACAGATGCAGAGATTTTTCTTATATTCAACTTTGATCACATATTCTAATAGTTTATCTATTGATAATTTTGGATTTTTTATGTGAATATCATGTAGACAGTTACTTCTTCCCTTCCAATCTTTCAACCTTTTATTTATTTTACTTTATTTCACTGGCTAAGACTTCTAAAACAACATTGAATGAAAATAGCAATAGCGAAAATTCTAACTCAACAAATTTTAAAAGGGAGGCTTTCAACCTTTTCTGATATGAACAATGTCTGTTGGTTTTTCTTAGGTGCCCTTTAGATAATTAAGGAAGTTCCCCTAAATTACTAGGTTACTAATTTTTATTATGAATGGATATTAAATTTTATCAAAACCCTTTTCCTCTGCATATACTGAGGCGAACATGTATTTTTCCCCTTTGCTCAGTCAATTGATTTTCACATGACAAGTCCACCTTGTGTTCTAACTATTTGTATTTCAATGTTTATGAGTGAATTTGGTTTAAATTTTTCTCTGGTTATATAGGAAAAGAGCAAAGAAAATTAGTGCCTATTGGAAGAGACTGATTAAAATAATGGGCCATAGTATATGGGCTGTTTAAGGATGTTATCATTTTTATTTTATACACTCAATAGTCTTTTAGATTTACTCATCAGGTAAAGGACAGAAGTGAAAAATAACAATATATTTATGAGGAGCAATAAAATGTGAAGCTTTCTATCTAAGGTCTTAGGTCATTAATCAACCATATAGCTCATTTTACAGTTTTCCTCTGTTTGGTCTAGCAAACACAACTTAATTGCAAATGCTTAGTGAAGTAAATGTTAATCTCTGGCTCCCTCCTGCTTAGCCATGTGATGCTTTCCTCCTGAAGAGGAAGCAAAGATTTTAATTATTTCCAATTAGAATCTGATTCAGTATTGCAGCGTTCAAAAGCAGCCCCTTTTAAAGACATAGAGACAGACGGGCCTGCTCTCACAATGAATACACAAGGATGATGATGGTCCATATTCCTTACTTGGGGAATGTCATTACTGCGGGAGTCAGAGTTGGGCCCATTGCCAGGTCAGGCGACAGACACACTATTTCATGGGGAGAACATCCAGACCTCTGGATCTCCCCCGAGTAGGCTGCTTCCTTGGGCTTTTCTTCCTTGGAAGAGAGCCAGATCTCTGAAGGGGAAAAACTCCCTCAGTCTGACCTGTGAGTCTGTAGTCTGCGACTTCTTCTTTTGTATTCACACAAATGTGCCTGGATATTAGATGAACATGCTGTTAAGATTGACAAAAACATTCTTTTAAAAGGTGGTGTTTTATTCTACGCTATAGTAGCATAAAATCAAATAACAAAATGCCCACTTGAAAATAAGAGTTCAATGTATCAGTGATCTTAGAGTTTGATTCCCCCCCCCTCACTTTTATCAAAAACTAAAAAATAGTGGCCTTAATAAAAGTTGACAAAAGCAATGTGGACAAAAACTGATTTCATAATAAAGATATAGTGGTACTAAAATAACATAGTATTTTTATTTTTAACATTTTATATTCATTTAGTGAGGGCTTTTATTAGAACTAAGCTTTTCAATGTTAAATTTAGTTTAGAAAATACCTTTTTCTTATTTTTAAAAATCTTTTAAGCAAATATTAATAGAGGAGTATTGCATGTGAGAATTCTATTTTCAATCAAAAGCTGTTTTAGGAATTACAAAGCCCAGAGTAGTCAATTATAATGGCTGGATAACATTAGAATAAAGAGTGAGTTAGAGTCTAACCTTAGATTATATTTTAGATTTTTATGAGTTATAACTTAGTTTTTAAAAATATTCAATAAAATAATAGAAGTTATCGTTAACAACATAATAGGAAATGCTCATGCTGATTTCAACAAGTTACTTTGTCAGGAAAAATAGTCTTATACTAAAATTTGAATTGATAGAGCAAATAGATATAATATTTGTAAATTCCTATTTCAAACTGACTTTGCATTTTGAGGATGCTTAGTACTTAAAAGGATCTCAAACATTTTGGGAATGATTTCACCACATACATGAGGCAGATTGTCAGATAATATGGGAACAGTTCTAGCTCAGGACCAAACTTGTGAAAGTCTGGCGAACAAAGGGAGTTATATTTTCTGTTAAATCATAGTAAGTGGATATATTCTAGAAATGGACCACCCTGAAGGCTCATCAAAAATCCTATCTAACAAAGAGGGAATATGCTAATTGACCCTCATGCTATTGCAAAGATGGAGGCATCCACAGCCAACAAGGAGGGAATATGCTAATTGACTATCACACCCTCAAAGATGGCGGCACCCATAGCTACAAGATGGCGGAACCCAGTCCCCTCATCCTCACCAGGATGGCAGGTGTGTGGCATGGCCAGGCACGCCCCACCTCCAGAATCCCTCTAGGAGCAGGTAAGCCTTGGACGGTGGTTGCCAAGTTGATGCCTGAGTGTCAAGCCTTGAATGTCAGCTGCCCAGCTGCCCAGGGTAACCAGGGCTGGCCAAGGCATGCACTGCTGGCAGTGGCAGCAGCAGAGGTGTGATGGGGGCATCACCTTTCCCTGATCGCTGGGTCACCTCCTTCACCTGAGGGCTCCTGGACTGTGAGGGTAGGCAGGATGGGCTGAGGGACAACCTCCAGTGCATGAATTTTTATGCACTGGGCCTCTAGTCTATATTTATAAAACCCTAAGCAATCGGTTGATCATTTGACCAGTTGACCATTTGACCAGTTGCTTTGATGTGCACTAACCACCAGGGGGCAGACTCTTAAAGCACAGAGGGAGTGTCGCTCAGCTGACTGACGGGTGCCTGACGCTGGGCTCACAGCAGGCGAGCACAACAGGGCCAAGATGAGCAGGAGCAGCACAGTGCCTGGCTTGGACTCCTCCCTGGTTGCCTGCTGCTTTCTGCACTACTACATCCCTCGGGACATGTCGCACTGCCAGTTTTGGCTGGATTCCTTCAGGTTAGGATCGGGCTGAGACTAGCAGTCCAACCTGAGGGGCCCTGGATTGCCAGATGGCTTAGGTCAGGCTGAGGGACCCCACCAGTGCATGAATCCACGCACTGGGCCTCTAGGAGCAAGATAAGATAGGTAGGTAGAGTCTTGTACTGTTGTCAGTTTTAATAATGTTGCTATATTCTAACTTCAGCAGTCACACACACTTGCAAAATAAGAGTACTAGATGTGCTAAACATGAATTCTGAATAACTGATTTTTCTTTAAAGAATGAATTTACCTCATAAGATCTTCAAACATCTTTTCATGAAGTACTAGATTGTGAGTTTGGAGTATCACATTGTTATATGTACAATTGTCCATCTAAAGTCTCCTAACTTTTATTATTTGGCTAGTTTGTCTTAGTCTCATTTTGCTCAGATTTTCTGACAAAGAATGGGATTTGAAGATGTGGAAAGCACTTTTCAAAGTGCAAAGGGATACACAGTTCCCCTTCTATACTCTTCCAGTGGAGAGGTTGAGAAGCCAAAAGCTGGAGACAGCTAGTGAATATTCCTTCTCACCTAAGAAAGAAATGTTAAAAGTTTTGAATTTATTAATGAGTGTGTGCTTATTTTCAACTCATGATCTGAGCAAGAATCCTTGATTCAGCTTATTAGGCAAATCTATCTTACGTATCTTTCTTGAGAATGTGGAAGAAAGGGTATTTACTCTGTAATACTTGACCAGTGTGCTCTTTGCCCTTTTAGCACACTTTGAAAAAGGAACTAGAATTTCTTACTGGGTGTAGGAATAATGGGAGTAATTTGGGAGGTTTCCAGTTCCTTCCTTTTTTATTTTTTTTCCTTTAAGGGCATTAGAGTGACAGGACAGTAGCAGATTTTTCTCAAGTCTGTGCATTGTAGAGTTAAATGTATTTTTATCCATGGACAACAGTGTGGTGATTGCTTTGGGGGGGGAGGTAATTGGGGGAAATGGCAGAGGGTATGGGGGGAAAATAGTGATGGATAGAGACTTGACTTAGGGTGATAAACAAACAATACAGTATATAGATAATGTGTTATAGAATAGTGCATCTGAAACTCATATAATTTTTTAACCAGTGTCATCCCAATTAACTTTTTAAAAAGGGGGAAAAAAGAAATAGAAAAAATGTGCAGGGAAAAAAATAAATGGATTTATATCAAAATCTTGACTCAGCTCTGTATTTCTGAAATGCAAAAATTAGACCCATATTTTCATGAATACGAGTAGCTAGTTCCTCTTTTAGTTTTGGAGGAGTCAGAATGTTCCTTTATGATCCTGCTTACTAAATTCTTCACATTCTACATGTATTACCACATAGAAGAGTCATGCAATGTGGAATTCAGATGTAATATCTGATATTGAAAAAATCTGAATTCATTTCTTTGTTATGCCACTTAGTTGGTGGCTGATGAAATTTCATGTAACCTGTGTCATGTCTGTTTCAAAATCTGTACTGTAATAGTGACTGATTCAAGGATGCAATAAGGACTAATGATGTAATGATTCTTTTATGTTGTTTCAAGTTTCAGCTGACCGCAGGCAAGTCCACAATCTTTTGCATGATTAGTAGCAGTAGGTGCAGTTCTAATTATTAACTTGTGAATGTCTTTAACATGAAGTATTTTATAAGTTCTGTGCTACAATTTTGTAAGAGTGGTTGAGATTTCTAATAATATTGACAAATCATAGAGGATTATAGATTTTCAGAAGTTTTGTCATAGAATATTGTTGTTTTAAAAACTTAATAGGTTCTAAATTATATTTTACTAGAGGCCTGGTGCACAAAATTTGTGCATGGGGGGTGGTGGTCCCTCAGCCCAGCTTGCATCCCCTCTGATCTGGGACCTTTTGAGGGCAGTAGAACATCCCTCTCACAATCCAGGACTGCTGGCTCCCAACTGCTCACCTGCCTGCAGGCCTGATCACCCCCTAACCATTCCCCTGCCAGCCTTATTGATGCCTAAATTCGCCCCTGCCAGCCTGTTTGCCCCTAACTGCCCTCCCCTGCAGGCCTGCTCATCCCTAACTGCCCTTCCCTGTAGGCCTGGTCACCCCTAACTGCCCTCTCCTGCAGGCCTTGTACCCCCAAGTGCTCTCCCCTACAGGCTTGGGTTCCCAACAACTACCCTTCCCTGTAGGCCTAGTCCCCCCCAACTCCCCTCCTTTGCCAGCCTGGTCACCCCTAAATGCCCTCCCCTGCAGGCTTGATCATCCCCAATTTCCTTCCCTTGCAGGCATGTTCCCTTTCAACTGCCATCCCCTGCTGGCCATCTTGTGGTGGCCATCTTGTGTCCATCTGGGGTGCAGGATATTTGACCACATGGGGGCAGCCTTCTTATGTGTTGGAGTGATGGTCAATCTGCATATTACTCTTTTATTAGATAGGATAGAGGCCTGGTGCTTTGGTGGGGGCCAGCTGGTTTGCCCTGAAAGGTGTCCTGGATCAGGGTGGGGGTTCCCTAAGGATGTGAGTCAGCCTGGGCGAGGGGCCTGTAGTGGTTTGCAGGCTTGCCATGCCCCCTGGCAACCCAAGCAGAGGCTTTGGTATCTGGTATTTATTTATCTTCTACAATTGAAACTTTGTAGCCTAGAGTGGAGGCAAGCCTTCTGCTCACTCAGTGGCTGCTGCCATTTTGTTGGGATTCTATAATAATAACTTTGTAACCTGAATCAGAGGCTTGAGCCAGCAAGGCCAGGCAGAAAGCTCTGCTTCCTCCATTGCTGGGAAAACCCAAGTCTCCCTCTTACTCTCTGTGGCCGGCCACCATCTTGGTTGGGTTTATTTGCATATTTGCTCCTGATTGGCTGGTGGGCATGGCTGGTGGGTGTGGCTGGTAGGTATGGCTGGTGAGTGTAGCAGAGGTATGGTCAATTTGCATATTGCTCTTTTATTAGATAGGATTATGTGACCTTGGCCAGTTTATTTAATCTTTCTGTTCCTCATTTTCTTCGTGTACAAAATAAGAATGATAGTATCTTCCTTATAGAGTTGTTAATAGTACAGAAGATAATTTAAATTAAGTGTACCAGTATTTGGTACATAGCAAGCACTCATTAAGTACCGTGTGTGTTATTGACAATAGTAGTATTAGTAACAAAATTCAATGTGACAACATAGGGCATATAATAAAAAAAAACCAGTTTAAATCATGAGAAAACATGTTAGATTTTACAGTATATCTGATATGATTGTTCTTTATTTCAAAGCACACCCAGTTCTTTGAGTTGGAAGTCTTGTTGGGCATTTAACAAGTGGTTTGAAATGTTGATAGTCTAGAACAGGGGTGTGGAATATCCAGTCCATAGGCCGTATAAGGCCCGAAAAATCATTTGGTCTAGCACAGCCAAGGCAATAAGGGTGAATTAATTAAATATTTGACCAAATATAGCAGGCAAATTTTTAAATTGATAATTTTGTATGGCCTGCAAATGATGTGAATAAATATCCAAGTGGCTCTTGGCAGATAAGATTCCCCACTCCTGGTCTAGAATATGCTTCATTTGATTTAATGCCTTCATGTTTAGAATGGGTGGCTACCTGCTATTGGACAGGTATAAAATCTGTTTTCTTATCTGGTGAAATATAGATTATTAGTATCAATTCTGGCCTCAGTACAGAGACCAGAGTGAATTTTGTATTTGATATCAGGAAAGTTCAAGGCAACCTCTTCATCTTTGTATTGCTGTGGTTGTACATGACAATTAGTATTACACTTACATTGAAGTTCTGGTCTGATAAACCTTCCTTTGCCTTGTTCTTCAGTATATTCCTTTCTTCCATCTCCCCCTCTCTCTTCCTTTTTTCCATCTCCCAACTCTCATCATTCTTTCTTCCTTCCTCTTAATCCTTTTTGCTCCTTTTCATGAACATTTATTGAGCAGTTACTAGGGCAGAACTCATTGTCCAACAGTGCTCTCAGTCTTTAGAGGGTTTATAGCTTGATGGTAGTGGTGGTGATGAGCATGTTTAGTGGTGGGCTGGTGGAGGTCAGGGGTTTGAACTTCATCTTATGGACAATGAGAATCCATGGAAATGAAGGTGAGATAAAATATATATTCTTAAAAATTAATCTTTTCTGGATGTAAACATAGGATGAACAGGAGGGATAAGAGACTGAAGATGGTGAGACTATTTGGGAGACTATGTCTAATTTTGCACTCATGATTCTAATGATAGGTGAAAATGACATGAATGAATTTAGAGGCAAGGGCATTGATGACAACAGGTGCAATACTAGGGATGTTTTGAAGGAGAAATGGAAAAACTTGGTGACCATATTCTGGAAACCAAGATCAATAGTAATTAATATAAATGTGAGGAGTCCAACAGAAGGCTGAGTTTGGTCTCCTTTTATATTCACAGGGTGAATCTCTATTTTATTACCTCTGCTGACTCAATGGCCTAAAGCAAACTGCCCACAACCTGATAATCTTATTGTTTACTAAACATCACCATTGATATATCTGTCTGCATTCCTAAAAGGCAATTGTGTATTCTAGTAAATGAAAGCAGCTGGGAACAGAGACTCAGTGGAACTTGACTACTACAATTGAGCTTTTCCCTGGCTTCCTCCCATAATTTCAAAATTAATTTTTCCTGTCTTGCATGTCAATTTGCACATCAGCTCTTTTTCTAAACCTTTGAACCTGAAATCTACACTGGCCGTGGCTTTTCACAACCATATACAAAGAGTAAAGAGGAATCCCATGGTAATATACGATTTAGTATGAGTTATGGATATTAGGAGATTATTGTTCACAGTTGTAGAAATAGGGAAACTGGGAATAGGAGAAGGAAATGAAAGATTGAGATGTGTCAATTTTGAGTATGTGGTGCTAGTAGGATTTTCAAGTGGAATTATGGGTTTCTAATTATTTTCTGTAACATTTTCCCCCACAAAGCAGGGATTCCCATTTTATATTTTCTCCCATCTGTAAAGTAGATATGTTGTTAATGATAATTTCTTCCCATGATGGTGAGAAATGAATGAAGGGATACAGGAGAAAACTGTATAATAGTTACCTACATCTAAAATAAGTAACCAGGTATGTTAGCTATTCATATTGCCATTAAATCCTTAAGCCATAAGCACAGAGATTGTTAGATTTATATCATGTTCAGTTCTAATGTCGATTCCAGCTCAGTTCCAGGCCACTGATGGAGAATTAAGGCCAAATTTCGAGTGCCACTCTGTGACAGAATATAATTAGGAGCCTCATTTCATGCATTGTAATTCTCAAAGTTGGCACAGGATCTTATTGTAGTTTAAAGAAATTTGTTCAAGCATGCCAATCAGATTCTTGGTCTAGGAGAATGGCTGGTAGCTGTTTCATGTTAATGGTATGGTATGCTAGACGCGTGCTCATCCAAGAGCCCATCGGCAATGAGACAAGGAGATCATGCCAGAATGTAAATCAACATATTGCCCTCATTATCAAGAAAGTCTTGCTATGGAAGGATTGGCGACTGAACTTACTGGTACATTGAGTAAATCACTTTTGAACAGCATATGTCAGGAGCACAAATTCCCCAAAATAAATTGATCAGAATGTCTGATTTATTATTTTCTTAAATAAAATGCAGAGGTATTTTTTAAATTCTATTGAATGACATGTATTACAGCATTACCCTCCCCCTAAGATGTAGAAATTTAAGTAGAATTACATGTTTCTTATTACATTATTTTAAAACAATTTTTAGTAGTTTATATTCTTATGGATTATTAATTTTTAACCAACTCCTTGCATTTCAGAATACAGTATGGTATAATGAGGATTATATTCAGTGATTATTGTTGTTGCATGATGTTCATGATTTATTTTGGTCTAAATTAGTTTTGGTTTATTTGACAGTTGTTATTAATAAAAAACAAGAAATCATTTTAGCATTTGACTTGATGGAACATAAATAGACAACCATTGCATAAGATGATGTAATTGAATTGGCAAATGAGCTTTGAATATGCACATTTATTTAGGGTATTTGAAAAGGTCACTTCAGCATTTGTTACTCTGCTTAAGTATAAACATAAAAAAGGTAATGAAATTAAATGTTTAGCTTGTAAAATAGTTATAGATGCTGTTTTAAAATTATACTTAAAATTGCAGTAATAAAACAAGTTCATTGCAATGATTTAAAGGGCACTGAAAAAGAGTTTGATAGTTTTTTTTAAGTCCTCAGTCGAGGATATGTTTTTCATTGATTCTAGAGAGGGAGGATGTGAGAGTGGAAAGAGAGAGAGAGAGAGAGAGAGAGAGCGAGAGAGAGAGCGAGAGAGAGAGAGACTGGATCTCTGGGAACTGAATCTGTAACCTGTGTATCTGACCGGGAATTGAACCCAAGACCCTTCGGTGCATGAGACAGTGCTTCAACCAACTGAGCCACACCAGCCAGGGCAATAGTTGGATAGTTTTACTATCCCCCTCTTCAGTTACACCTGTCTAATAAAACCTAAAATCTTTGAGGTGTGTGCTTCCTTAACCTTTTGTTCAATATATAAAGCTGGAGGCCTGGTGCATGAAATTCATTTGGGCTCCCAACTGCTCACCTACCTACCTTCCCGATTGCCCCTAACCACTTTTGAATGCCAGCCCGATCACCTCATAACCACTCTCCTGCCAGCCTGATTGATGGCTAACTGCTCCCCTGCCAGCCTGTTTGCGCCCAACTTCTCTCCTCTGCTATCCTGATCACGCCTAACTGCCCTCCCTTGCAGGCTTGATTGCCCCTAACTACCCTCACAGGCCTGGTCCCAACTGCCCTTCCCTGTAAGTCTGTCCCCTCCCAACTGCCCTCCTCTCCTGGACTGATTGCCCACAACTGCCCTCCCTTGCAGGCCTGGTCCCTCCTAACTGCCCTCCCCTGCTGGCCATCTTGAGGAGCTATCTTGTGTCCACATGGGGGCAGGATCTTCGACCACCTGGGGGCAACTCTCTTGTGTGTTGGAGTGATGATGAATCTGTGTATACTCTTTTATTAGATAGGATAGAGGCCTGGTGCATGGGTGGGGGCCAGCTGGTTTGCCCTGAAGGGTGTCCTGAATCAGGGTGGGAATTCCCTTGGGGCGTGGGGTGTAGGGTGGCCTGGACGAGAGGCCTGTGGTGGTTTGCAGGCCTGCTATGCCCCCCAGCAATCCAAGCGGATGCCCTGGTATCTGGGATTTATTTATCTTCTACAATTGAAACTTTGTAGCCTGAAGCAGAGCCAAGTCTTCTGCTCACTGTGTGGTGGCAGCCATTTCTGTTGCAATTTATGTACCTTCTATAATTGAAACTTTGTAGCCTGGAGTGGAGGCCTAGGTTGGCCAGGGCTGTAGAAGATTGGATTTCTCCATCCCCCAGGGCAACCCTAGCCTCTGCTCTCTCTAGCTCTGTGGCTGCCACCATTTCTGTTGGGATTTATGTGTCTTCTATAATTGAAACTTTGTAGCATTGAGTGGAAGCCTAGGCCAGCAAGGGCAGGCAGAAATTTGGCTTCCTCCATTGCCAGGGAACCCAAGCCTCTCTCCTGCTCTCTGTGGCTGTAGTCATCTTGGTCAGGGTTTGTTTGCATATTTGCTCCTGATTGGCTGGTGGGTGTGGCTTGTGGGCACAGTAGAGGTATGGTTAATTTGCATACTACCCTTTTATTAGATAAGATGTTATAAATATACTAGAGGTCCAGTGCATGAAAATTTGTGCACTGGACAGGGGTGGGGTTCCCTTAGACTAGCCTTTCCCCTCTCATAGTCTAGGAGCCCTCAGGGGCAGGAGGCAACTGGCGATCAGGGAAAGGCGATGTCCCATCACACCTGCTACGGCTACTGCTGGCAGCGCAAGCTTTGGCGGACCCTGGTTACCTGAGCCTCGCTCGGGCGGCCCTGGTGGCTGGGCAGCTGGCATCTGAGACTTGCCTGTGCCTCATTTGTGTTCATGAATATCCCACATATGAGTGAAATCATATAGTTCTTAGCTCTTTTTGACTGAGGTATTTCACGAAATGTTTTCAAAATATTTTTGAATACTCATAGCTTTAGATAAGTTTTAGTAAGACTTAGGCACAGTTTTCATAGTGCAATGTATAAAAATATGAACATTTTTTACTGTGAATAGTAATGCTCATAATGCTGTAGAACATTGTTTTAAATAGTAAGTTATGTCTTATTATTGTTTCACATTGGAAGCAGATGTGTAAGTATTGCATAGTTGACTATTTTATTTTGCTCCATATTTTAGTCACATAACTTAATGATTGCACATTATATTCTTTTCCCCCCCAGAAAGTCAAATAAAGAAAACCACTTTACCTTTTCATAACTACAGCAACATGAATGAAGATCTTAAAACAGAAATAGTTTTAGGACACTCTTCAAAAAATGTGTCACTGGAAAATGAAAAAAGTCAATTACATTCCAGGAAAAAACGGTTTTTATCATATCCAAGATACGTGGAAGTTATGGTGACAGCTGACGCTAAAATGGTTCATCATCACGGGCCGAATTTGCAGCACTATGTACTGACTCTGATATCAATTGTAAGTAAACTGAAGTCTTTTCTGTTTTCTAAAATATTTGTTGTAATATTTTCTCACATTTGATTTTAAAGTTTTCCCAAATTGTATCTAGGTTTAAGGCAAAAATAATTTGTTAAATTTATTTTAGCTGTATAGCAAGTATCCCATTCTGTTAATTGGATGGCTTTCTAAAACATTTAAAATTCTCTGAAGCTACTTACAGAAAATGCTTGATTTACTTCATCATTTGAATGACATCTGCCCCCTAGTGACAGGGAAGATCTTTTGCCCTTGAAATCTGAATTTTTAAAATTTTACTCTATTTTTGCACAGAGGGGAGGATATGATATTTTTTTCTGACATATTGGCCAAATCAGAAATTAGAATACATGACATTTTAAAAGCGTAGACTATTACTAATAGAACTGCTTTAGCAACTTTGAGATGTAAGACCATGTAGCTATAAGAATCCTCTATCTAATGTTGATACCTCTGTTGTGCTGTGGTGGTGCCCAAATTCTAATGCCAGTGAAGATACCATTCCTGTATTAGTGGCATCACTCTGTGTCATACATATCTATCTATATCTATATCTATATCTATATCTATATCTATATCTATATCTATATCATCTATATCTATATCTATATCATCTCTCTGTACACACACACACACATACACACACACGCACATACACACACATACACATCCACTGTTTAAGGCATTTTTAGGATTAGGCCTGGTATTTTGGATTGATTATTAAAAGCACCCCCTTTGCATGCTCATAAGTATCCTGGTTTAGTTGATGACTTATATGGTCCCATATTTATACAGATTCAAGGTATTTGAACATATCTCATAGCTGGAAATACCTTTATTCACATACAGGAAATTTTGGCCCACTTGGTTGAAAAGATTTGCAGAACACATTTGTAGGCCATTGGCAATTTCTCTTTGCTATAAACAAGTTTATTTTGACTTAAAGGTCATAAGACCCAGTTATTTTTCTTACAAATAATGTTTTATATTAAATTCTTATAAGTGCTAAGTATGGATGGTTTATGTTACCTACACACTATCTGGTACAAAATGGGCACTTAATAAAAAATAATTGAAAAAAAATGAATGGGTAGGTAATTAAAATAATGCTTTCCCCTCCACAATGCATCTCTCTCTATATAAAAGGCTAAGTGACCAATCATACAACCATATGATCAACTGGCCAGTATATATGAGACACACTGGCAATTTAAAAATAAACATTGACTAACGCATGCATGATACATAAAAAGGTCTCACTGGCACCAATTGCATGTGTGTGTTTCAATCTGTCATGGTTGACATGAATTTGGTTGTTTTTCTTGACATTCAACATGAATTACATTGCAATTTATTCACTGACTGTCCAACAGACCGGCTGGTACATATGATGTGCACTGGCAATCAATATATATAAAAGACTAATATGCTAAGTGTCTGACTGTCCTACCAGTTGCTATGGTGCACACTGATCACTGGGGCCAGACACTCAACAGAGGAGCTGTTGTGATGTTCACTGGCCATTTATAGAGAAATGGCACCACGGACCTGGTGCCAAGAAAGCAACACTGGGCTTCTCCCAAGTGGGAGACAGGCCCCACTGCCATACTGGAGTAACAGCCCACCAAATTGCAGCTGATGCTGCCAAGACCCCATGGCACAAAATGTGGCCACAACCCAGGGCAGCCTGGAGATGGTGGCTGTGGGTGCTAGGTAATGACATCATGTAGCAATGCCTGGCTTCCTCTCTCTAGTGACAGGCCATTTAATAATAAATGGCACTGCAGACCTAGCACCCACAAAGCAACACTCAGCTTCTCCCAAGTGGGATACAGGCCCCGCCATCACCCCAGAGCAAGACCCCACCAAGTCGCAGCTGATGTTGCTGAGACCCCATGGTGCAAAATGCAGCTCACAGTCCAGCCCAGAAACAGTGGCTGTGGGCGATGGGCAATGACATCACATAGCAATGCCTGGCCTCCTCTCTCTAGCAAGGACTAGCCTCCTTCCAGTTTCTTCAGCCCAGGAGCACAACTTGCTTTATAGGCAGATGCAAACATTTCACACTTTAACCAAATGTCTGTGAAATGTTTTTATCCTCACAGAAGTCCTGGAGTAGGAAGATAGGAGACCTGGTGGAATCCTTTTTTTTTTTTTTCATTAGCCAGAAAAGGGAGATTTAGAAAGTTTAGGGACTTGACCCAACTGAAAAGAAGTAAGAAATGATGGACCTTGAAAATGATTCAGTTTTTGTCACTGTGCAGAATATAGTGAAACACTACTATAGTTAAATATTTTACCCTTTGTTCTTCCTTTGTGATCTATAATAATAATCTGCTCCATGTTGATATTTACTGCTGTGTTGCTATTACCTGAAAGAGAAGTTGGGGTGCTTCACTGGGCTGGCAAATCTTAGCTACATCAGAAAGCAGGTCTAATTAAGCAAGTTATAAATAAAGGGCTAAGATGACTCACTCATGTATGATACATATAAAGCTCTCTCTGACAGCAATCTCATGTGTGTGATTTGATCTGTCATTGTTGACTGTGAATTTGGTTGACACTTCTATTATAAAGGGTGAATAGCGATATTAAAATATTCTAATTAACTGCAATGTGCATGAATTTGCACTGAGCCACTAGTTTAAAAATAAATGTTGACTTGTGCAAATTCTTGCTGGTGCCAATCACACACATGTTTTAATTTTATAATAATACTAGAGGCCTAGTGCATGAATTTGTGCACTGGTGGGGACCCTTGGCCTGTCCTGTGCCCTCTTGCAATCTGGGACCCATTGGGGGATGTCAGAGAGACAGTTTTGGCCCAATTTCCACAGGCCAGGTCAAGGGACCCCACTAGTGCATGAATCCCTGCCCTGGACCTCTAGTATGCATATAAGATCTTTGGTTAATTTCTCCTCTTTCTCCCTCAACCCCCGTTTCCCTCTGAGATTCATCAAACTCTTGCATGTTTCTATGCCTGTGCATTGAGCATTTTCCTTCTGGTGGTCATTGTGCATCATAGTTACTGGCCGGTCAGCTGGTTGCTTAGGCTTTTATATATATAGATATTATATATATTATTTTGACATGTAGTTTTTTGCAGTAAGGTAATTACCACACAAATCTTTCTTCTAATTAATTTACTTTCAGTGTGCATGAAGCCATGCACCAGGCCACTAGTGACATTATAATAGACAAAAGAGATGATTCAAAATCATTTTCTGAAATTTATATAATACAGACATCTACTTTTTTTGCTTAATTGAATTTAATTTTTAAAACGACAACAGAGCTATGCATAAAAATTTATCCTGATGACACTTTATTTTTACTTCTGTTTCTTAAGTAATTATCTAGGTGTATAATTATCTAAATGTAGGTGTGGCATGCTCATTATGAAGAGTTCTAATGAGAACAGTGACATGGAGGATGTCAACTGATATGTAGAAAATTGTATCAATTATATGGAACACAGTGTGGTAAACTTTGCCATTTTAAATGTTTAAAGGAAATGATAATCATTAAGAAAATTAAGGAGGAGGTAGTGATACTGAAGGAAAACTAGATTTTGTATATGCAGCAGGTTTTGAAGTATGTTAAATGACATATAACCCCAGTATCAATGCTTTGGAAATATTAACTAGAAGGAATATACGAACAAAAGAATAATTTTGTAATAGCTAAATGCAGTTTTGGTGGTAATTCCATATTCCAAAAGTTTTATTATCTGTATTCTTAATAAATATATGTTTTTTATTGATTTAGAGAGAGAGGAATGAGAGAGAGACAAAGATCAATTGGCTGCCTCCTGCACGCCCCCCTTCCCCCCCCAGGATCAAGTGGCAACTGGGGCATGTGCCCTGACCAAAGACCTTTTGGTACATGGGGCAACTCTCAACCAACTTAGCCATACCAGCCAGAGGTTAAAAGTCAAAGGTCTCACTTCATGGAGAGATGAGAAACCTGTGTTTGTGGCTGCACCACTGAAACAGTAGCAAAGGTGCTGGAAATGTGTAAGTCCATGCAGTCTTGACCCTGTCGGCACCTCTGGAGATGCTTTGGCTCTTGTTCAGGTAGTGCTCCATGTGGCACTAGAAGCCGCAGAAGGGTTATGTTAGTCATTGTGCTGATGGAGTGAGAGCTCCACTACCCGTACTTCTAGCAAATTGTTTTCTCCATAAGATCAGTGACCATGTCTTCTAGCCAACAAAGCCAGGAGTAAATGCTGAGTGTTTGTTAAATAATGGAGGAAAGTAGTACTTCCTGAAGTAACTGCTGCCTTGGTTTGGGCTGTGGTCCTGGAGATGGGGACCCAGGTGTCAGAAGCAGTTTTTATTGCGCAGGAGGTCCAGGTCCGTAGAGTTATGTCATTAAAGGAATGCAAAGCAGAGGCACATAGGCCATGGAAGACACTCTTACTGCACTGGTAACCTCTATGATGGCTCCAAGGACAGGAAATGAATTAGTGAATTGGATAGCACCTTGAGTATGAATCACAAATTGAGCCCATGCAGAGTGCCTCATAGGTTGTGTTCTTCAATTTTGAAGAATTAGACCCATAACCTTTCCTATGGCTCTTTATATGATTCTGGATGAATCCATCTCCATGGAGTCTAGTAGTACTAATCATTAAAAATCATAAGCTCAGAATTGGAAATATTCAAGCATGGCAGAAGAAATCAGGTAAAAGAATAGGTAAAACTTACATATTTATTATGAAGTATCATGGCACATAGATTGTGGATTGTGATACAGAATGAAGTGAATTTCTTCTTGAATCATCCAGGACAGTCTTTTCCAAGCTCTGATGCATGTTCAAATCTTATTAAAATCACTCACTAGTCCAAGGTTTTGTATTTCTTATTAGCTCTAATGATAAGGATGCTGCTGATTCAGGGACAAATCTCAGCAGCAAGGATTAAGGTATTGGTTCTCAAAGTTGGCTTCACATTGGAATCATTAAAAATAAATGCTGGGGAATTTTAAGAGAGATTGATAACTGAGTCTCATCCCTAGAGATTCTGACTTAATTGCTAAGGGCTGTGGCCTGAGCATCAGAATTTGTGAAAAGCTCCCAATGTGCATTTAAGTTGGAGAATTCATGCTCTTGGACTGGTTTAAATTTACTTTTGAAAAGAAATATTCACTTTAGACATTTAATCCTACATATCTTTTTCCTCGCAGGTGGCAGCAATCTACAAGGACTCAAGTATTGGAAATCTTATAAACATAGTTATTGTAAAGTTAATTATAATTCATAACGAACAGGTAAGAAACAGTTCTAAAATTAATAATCTTAGTTGTAGTAGGCACCTAGCATAAATATATATAGATTACAAAACTTATTAGAAATGAGATAGTTTAACAATTTTTGTTTAAAAAACTTATTTGGAGTGAGGTTAACTTTTCCTTTTGTGATGGAAATAAAATGCAATAATAGCAGAGGGAGTAAGAAACGTTAATAAACAAAAAATTTAAGCTTAAAAGCATCCATGTATTCACTTAAATAATCCTACTGGAGGCCTGGTGCATGGGATTCGTACACTGGTGAGGGGCGTGGCCTGCGGGGATTGGCCCACTGTGGGAGCACCACTCATCCTGGTCACCTGAACAGTGTTTCCACTGTGGAAGCGCATTGACCACCAGGGGCCAGTTTCTGTGTCGAACATCTGACCTCTGGTGGTCAGTGTGTGTCAGTGAGTGGTTGACGGTTGTTCTGCCTTTAGGTCACTGGGCTTTTACTATATAGGTATAGGATTGTTGAAGGATTTAGAATATGGTAGTTTTTAGAAGGTAGTGTTTTGATCCTAAATACTGGATGTTATATTGAGGAGGTCTAATTAGATTCTGCTTTGATCACACTGTTGTATTGCCAACGTATGTTTGAATACCATGGAAAGATACTTCTACTTCATTTGCCTACCAAAATGTTTTTTTGATATATTGCATGGATGCTGACAGGCTTTGAGGGAAAAGAGACCATGAATGTTTTGCGTAATATTGGTTTGCATATTCTTTTGCAAAGGAAGGACCAGTCATCAGTTTTAACGCAGCTACGACATTGCGTAACTTTTGTTTGTGGCAACAAACTCAAAATGTTCTTGATGATGCTCACCCTTCCCACCACGATACTGCTGTTCTTATCACAAGGTACAGTTTCAGAAATATAACACTTCTAACAGAAATCGCTTATCCTTTCTTTCCTGTGTGCTCCTGGTACATCTTGTTATCTCAATTCTTTATCAATGATACACAAGAGTGTCCTATGAGAACTTGTATTACAAAAGGTGGTATTGAACGAAAGCATTCTTCTCTTCTTTCAGACTAGTACACGAGGCTATTCCTTAGGAAATTAGCAATGTTAGGTTATTAAGCAATTGTATGACCTAAACAAAATAATTATCTTATTCTATTAGTGGCAGAAGAAGAGAATTAGGAAAATATTTAGAAATTAATTTAGGGCACTGCGAACAGGCTTAGATCATTTCCCACTTGATCTTGCAGTCACTTGGAAAGAAGAGCTTTTGAATTTATTTTTTTGTCCAATCAAAGTGATCCTTTTATTTAAAAAAAATTGGTTCCTTGTTTTGATGTTCAGTGCATGTCTTAATTACTAGGCTGCTTTTGCTGGGGTGCTTCTCAAACTTATTTACTTTTTTGGAAAACGCTTCTGCTATTATAAAGTGTTGATCCATTTTCAAGTATCATTATCCATTGTTAAATCACACCTTTGTTTCAGCAACTCTGATGCCACCAGAATATTTACATCCCAGGTCTGTTTTCTGTTGGTTGGTTGTTCAAAGGAAAGAAAGCTCTCATTTCAAGGGTCAGACTTGTAAAAACTTCACCTTTTAGAACCCTGAGATATAATTGGAGACATACAGTCCATATGCTTTGTATCTTTGCAAAACTAAAGCAGAATTGACTTAATTTTATACACAGTAGGCTATTATCAGTCCACGGTTCTGCTCTGGATTATAGTTTAGAGGCCAAGCAACAAAGACTGTAGACAACATCTTAAACATGGCAGGGAGAAAGGGCTATAAGAGCAGAACATAAGGAAAGAGATAAGGGAACTTTTCAGTTAAATGGCTAGAGAGTAAGTAAGATCACATCTGAGAAGATCATTATTTTATAGCAGAGAATAATTGCTGAGGCTCATAACGACATTAAGACAACAAGGAAACAGTGAATTATATTATATATACTGTATAAGTAAAGGCAAAGAGGTGAAAAATACAATTAGAAAGCTTTTCCTAAACTTGATTTAAGCTTCAATTATTTACAGTATAGCTATCACTTTTATATAACACCCGTTGCTTACTGCTATGCACAGCTCTTAAGTTTAAACTTATTGAGAGCTTATTAAGAACTGGATTTTAGAAGTTGGTTTGTACTAATAGTGAAAAGCTTGTTTATCTTTTGTTTTGTTGCAAAAATATTTTCTGAATATGCTTCAAAATCTTTTTTTTTTTTTTAAGGGAAGACATTTGTGGAGCTAGAGAGAAATGTGACACATTAGGTAAGTTATTATGTAAATTAAGCATAACCTATATAATTGTTTTATGAATTATTTAAGGTGATTTTTAGGTTATTTTACATTTTAATCATTTTGACCAATTATCTTGATTAATGATTATTATTTTCACTATTATTTTATTCTGCTTCTATAAATTTTAAAGACTAATAAGAGCTAACTTACTAAATATCAATTGTTGTGCAGAGCTTGACATATTTTAAGTGTTTTTATTTATAATATATTTTTTAAATTTATCTTTATTGTTGAAACTATTAGATGGCCCATTTCCCCTTTCCACACTGACCTCTTTCTACTCTGTACCCCTCCTCCCCCACCCCCCGGGGTGGGGCCTTCATGGTACTATTGTTTGTGTCCATGGATTATGCATATACGTATATAAGTTCTTTGTTTAATCTATAATATTTGATTCATGCAAAATAATACTTAGCAACTTATATGCAAATTTAAAGCAAAATAATATAATGAATAGCCATGAACCCACCACCAGATTTAAGAATTAGCATTTCTTCGATACTGCTGTATGGCTTGTTCTAAGTTCTGTTCTGGTCCCTTGCATTCCCCAGAAGGTAGCCAATACATGAATTTTGTATGTTCCAGTTCCTCCCATTTTTTGAAAAAGTTTTATTAATTTATATATAAATGTGTTCCTAAAAGAAATTGCTTGTTTTTGCTTCTTTTTAAGCTTTGTGGTAGTAGTTCATGCCTTTTCACTGCTGTATAATATTTTGTCCTATACCTCTTAGTGGATTGGCCTGATTCCAACTGTGTTCTATTACAGACTTTACTATAAGAGCTAGGATATAGTCTTATGATTAGAATTGCTATGTCAGTAAATGTGCTAATGTTCAATTGTTATAAGATTTACCAAATTATTTTCTAAAATAGTTTTACTAATTTAGACCTTTATAAGTAGTATATGAACATTCCTTTTGATTATGCTCTTATCAACACAAGCTATGTTGAGATTGTTTATTTTTGCCAATCTAAATATATTTGATTGCAGTAATAATTTTCAGTTCCTTGATTATTAATAAATATTGTCTGTAGAGCTTGTCTTTGTAAAAAAACAATAATTGGCATTTTATCTGTTTTGTTATTGTTATTAATCCTCACCTAAGGATATTTTGATATTTTTTCATTATTTTTAGATAGAATAGAAGGGAGAAAAGAAGGTGGAGGGAATGGGTCGGGGGAAGGGGGGAAGTAGAGAAACATCAATGTGAGAGAGACTCATTGATTGGTTGCCTCCTGCACATGCCCTGGGAATGAACCTGCAACCTAGGTATGTGTCCTTTGACTGAGAATCAAACTCTTGATGCTCTAACCGTTGAGAAATACTGGCCAAGATTCTGTTGTTTTTACTTCATTAATTTCTGCTCTATTTTTTTCCAATTTTGCTCTTATTGTTTTATTTGTAATATAAATTGTCTGCTTAGCTGGTTAGCATCAGGCTATTTTCTTTTCTAATTTTACTATTTAAAATTATCAATTTACTTTAATGTATCATGTTGTTGTGTCCTACAAGTTTTGATAGATATTTTCCATGTCATTCAAAAATTTAAAAAATTCTAAGTATGTGTAAATTTTATCTTGATTTCTTTGACTTATTGAAAAAAGCATTTAAAATTTTCTTTGTATTAAATTCTAATTTAATTTCATTGTAGTTGGACAACATGATCTATATAAAACCTATTCTTTGAAATCTTTTGATATTATCTTTGTGGTCTCCTATGTAGTCAATTAAAAAATGTTCTATGCATTTTTTAAAAAAATGTATATTCCCTAACTGTGGTACACAGGGTTCTCTATGTATGTTTAAATCAAAGTTGCTTAATTGTATACTTACTAATTTTTTGCTTGTTAGTAACTAACTTGAAACATGGGTATATATCTGTCACTCTTTCCATATAGTATTACAATTTTTTGTTTTGTCCATTTTATGCTAAAGTTTTTGGTACATATAAGTTTGAATTTAACCTTTTACAATTGAATAGTGACTCTACACTTAATAATACTTTTTAAATAAAATAAATCAGTAGAGTTAAAATATTTCTGGTAATAATGTAACTACCCCAACTTTTTTTTTTATATTTTATTGATTTTTCACAGAGAGGAAGGGAGAGGGAGAGAAAGTCAGAAACATCAATGAGAGAGAAACATTGATCAGCTGCCTCCTGCACACCCCCCACTGGGGATGTGCCTGCAGCCAAGGTACATGCCCTTGACCGGAATCGAACCCCGGACCCTCCAGTCCGCAGGCAGACGCTCTATCCGCTGAGCCAAACCGGTTTTGGCATACCCCAATTTTTATATAGTATTTTCTGGATATATCTGTTCCTCCAATTTTCCAGTGCCCTTATACTTTAGGTGTTTTTCTTGAAAACAAGATATAATTGGACTTAAAAATAACATCTATAATCTGTTTAACTGGCAAAGTTAGTCCTTTTACACTAATTGTAATTATTGTTATATATTGACTTACATATACCATTTTGATTTTCTTTCTTTTTATTCCATTTTGTACTGTGCTTCCCTTACCTGCCTTCACTTTTTTGGCCTCCTTTGGGTAATTACATTTCTAAATCAGTTTTTTTATTCTACTATTTTCTTTGCAGGTTGAAATTGCATATACTATTTTATTATTTTTGAGGTTTCTCTGGCTTTTTACTAGCATATTTAATGTTGTCTAAAGCTCTCTCCTAAACAGATATCTTAGATTACTTAAACTTTGTTCAACTTTCTCCTACATTATATGATATTGTCTATTTTCTGTCACATTGTAAACTTTGTGTATTAAAGAATGTTTTATATTTAATATTTGTTAAAATTTGTGTCCACCTTCACAATTTTTTCATAATTTTGTCCCTTCCTCTGAATTATAAACTTTAAAAGTTTCTTTAATGAAGATATAATGAAAAATTCTCTATTTTATTTCTTCTGGAAGTTTCCTTAATTTACTCGTATGTACCAATTCTAAGTTGACAGTTATTTTATGTCAGTTTTTTGAATATGTAATTGGGTTAGCTTCTGACTTTTGCTATTGAGAAATCTGTAGTGTGTTTAGCTATAAATTTTTGGTGATCTGTTTTTTATTCTGGCTGCTTATAAGATCTCTTTGCTTTGGATATGATAACAGTTTCATTAAAATTGTTTCTTAATATAATTTTCTTTTTATTTATTCTGCTTGGATTACCTTGTGATTCCTATATCCATTGATTAATATCTTTAATTCTAAAAATGCCCATCCTTCTTTTCCTTAAAAATGTGTCCTTATATTCTATCTGCTCTCTTATGGGGCCCTAATTACATTTGTGTTAGCTCTTCTCATACTGTTTTCAATGCTTTCATTTTTTCTTCTCATGTTTCATTCAGGCAGCTCTAACATGCATTTTAGTATTTCTCTCTTTGGCTGCTTTTAATTTGATATTTCAACCATCCTCTGAATTTTCTATTTTAATATATGTTTTTCAATTTCATAGATACTAGTTAGCTCTTATTCAGAATCTGTGTTCATTTTGTTTACATTCTTTTTATATTTGTTCATATTTGTAATTGCCTTTCTTGTTTACTTAAACATTTCATTTGGAGTAATATATCCATCTCTGACAGTTCCCATATCTTAAACAGTCGAAGGCCAAATATGTGGTTTCTGCTTTCTCTTGTGTTGACTTGTTTGTATGTTTGACGATCTTTGATTGTGAGCTCATATTTACTTAAATATTAGTTCATGAGATTAGAGGTGAACTGTATAAAAAGAATGTCTTTCTTTCAGAGAGTATTTTCTGGTGTTTTGCTATTACTCAGAGGTGTTACTAACCAGGGTCCTTGACTTATATGGAAAATTCAGGATCAGCTACTGTACCTTGAGGCTTCTTCGACCAAACTCTTACTTTCTGGATCATATTACTTTTATCAGTATTTGCCCTCAGAGTATCATCTATCGTTGCTATTCATTGCTTACCCCTTAAGATTTAGCTCAGGTATAAATGTGTGTGCCTATGCATGCATGTTGTATGAAAGAGAGGCAGGGAAACAATGTATGTTAGATTTTGCAGATTGGGACTTGATCATTCTTGTAAAATATGTCAAGTCAGTATTCATTAAAATGTAGTTTTTATTAATTGATATAGTTCTTTGTGTTAGGAGGACTCTTTTGAAACTGTAATCTTGTATAAATGTGGAAATAGAAACCCGCTACTGTAATTATTACAACAGGACCATGTTCTCTTCTCTCTGAAAACTATTCTCTGGCCATGTTAGGTATAGTATTTTATCAGTCACTCTAACAAGAATCCATAAATGTATTTCTTACTAGAGGCCAGGTGCATGAAAATTCATGCACTGGGGGGGGGGTGCCCCTCAGCCCAGCCTGCCCCCTCTCACAATCTGGGAGCCCTCAGGGGAGGGAGGCAACCCAGTGATCGGGGAAGGCAATGCCCCATCACACCTCTGCTGCTGCCACTGCTGATAGCACAAGCCTCAGCCTGGCTCTGGTTACCTATGCCTCGGGCTGGTCCTGGGAAGCTAGGTAGTCCACATTTGAGACTTGCCTGAGCCTTGTGCCAGCACTGAGTGGCTGGGGGGCTGAAGGGACTGGGCACTGCCATCTTGTGGCTATGGGTACTGCCATCTTTGAAAGCTTGATGGTCAATTTGCATGTTCCTTCTTTATTAGATAGGATATTATCTATGTCCTATTTTCACATCTTTATACTAAAAGTTAAATATGAAAATGTCTGCCACATATTATTGTTTTTTAAGTGATTTAATGCTAGGCATTCTGGACTATTCAGGTAGAAGTGGGTGGTCTTCTAGTCTCCATTTTTTTAAATAGTTTCCAGACTTCCCTATCATAGTGACATTTAGAAACATAAACTGAAAATGAGGGTGTTCTTATTATTCTATTGAGGAAATGATATTATCTAATGATAATAATGATAGCTGATATATCTGAGTGGATTTTGTATGTTATATACAACTAGAAGCCCAATGCATGAAGATTCGTGCTAGAATGGGCTTTCCTTCCCTGGCTGCCAGCACTGCCTTTCCTCTCTGGCCTAGCTCCTTTCCACTCAGGCCCCAGAGCCACCTCTTTCCTCTCCAGGAGCTGCCTCTTTCTGCTCCAGCCCTGCCTTCCCACGCTACCAGAGGTCCAGAGAGACCGGGGGTGGGACAGAACACCTGCATCTGCCCAGTCACTCGGCACCTGTGTATGCAAATTAACTTTCATCTTTTTTGGGTTAATTTGGATATCACTCCTGATTAGCTGGTTACTAGCAGAGGTACAGTCAATTTATTAATACCCTATTATTAGGTAAGATACTAAATTTTACATAATTTAACTCTTAATTTTTACAACAAATCTATGAAGTAAGAACAACTATTCTAATTTTATAGATGAGAATAAATGATTTTCCCAAGGTTACCCATCTTATATTATCACAAGATATAGTATTTTATGTTCTCATCTGAAATATCTGGAAAAACGACAAACTAAGGGTAGTTCTTAAGATAAATACAAAACGTTGGTAATAATTGCTATATCTTCTTTTGCAAGTACTGTTGCCCCAGTCTCTGAGTATATTTTGCAGTGTATTGAAAATGGTGGTTATTGTTCAAGATGGCTGGATTAGATGACTCTATGCAGCTTATTGCACCAACAAAAAAGGGAGCCTGTATCAAATTTGGACTCATGCTACTTTATTCTATCTTTGGCCACTTTTAGAGAACCCAATACCAGCTTGAGTGACTCTAAGCACAAACCATCAACAAGCAGCTTGGTATCATAATACTATACATTCAGTTAGATTTTTGTTGGTCTTAACTGTTTATGGGCATACTTGAAAGTGGTTTCTATTCACATGCAATGAATATTTTCACAAGTCTATTATGTGATTAAATGGCCATATTAGAATATATCCTTAAACATGAAACAAAGTTTGAATGGTAATATCTCCATGTCCCTGAAATAAATATATTGGAACTTGAGCCATTTGACTGAAAATACTAATGAAGACAGGGAGAACAGCAGAAATTCATGGAAAATTTTGTTCAGTTATAACTTATTCTGACAGAGGTGAAATATAGTATTGACTAAAACTGACTAAAGAATTTCACATATAATATGAATTTCCCTCATACTTTGGACAATTTAGCTACATTTTATTTTATTTTTTTCTTCCTTGCTTTTGTTCTTGATTCTAACCAAGAAAAATTTCTTTGATATTGGTGGGGGGCGAGAGGGGGAGTACTCAGAGGCGACTTTGCCCAAGTAAGTTTTTTTGGCCAGAAAAGGGTCAGAAAGAGAGCAGATCTTTTCTTATTATTTTATTGTTGTTGTTAATCCTTACCCAAGAATATTTTTCCATTGATTTTTAGAGAGCTAGAAGGGAGGGAGAAACAGCTGCTCTGTCCACTGGCTAGGGCTCTTTCCTTATTGTTATAAAAAGTTTTGGGAAATGAACTAAGTCTGAATTTTTCCAGCATTTTTAGATTTTTCAGTTTAGCCTCTACCTTTAAATCCCAACAAAGCCATTCTAATTGTTGGGATACTTACCTTAAATGCTGGAAATGTCTGTTTTGAATTTTTATGGATAAAAATATACACAGAAATAGAGAGCTAAACACAGTAGATAACACAAATCTAGTCTATATTGACATTTCTGAATGCAAAAACTTTACAGTAAGCAATTGGTTTAAAAATAAAAATTCTTTATGAAAGGAATCATTATAGGAGAGAAGCTAAATTTACAAACAAATGTTGAAGGATAATATAGCAAGAACCAAGGTATTATGTTAAATTAAAAATAAGTGAAATCGAGCTTGATTGATAGAATATGGATTGTTGTAATGAACTCTTATTTTTAATTTCTTATTCTAGTTTATTTTTAAAGGACTCTATCAACTGGAATTGCTGTGTCAGCCAGCTCATACTACCTTCATCTTTCAGCAACACATTCATTGCACATTATCTATAATAATAAAAGCGTAATAGAAGTGTCAACCAAATTCATGATCGACAATGACAGATCAAAACACACACTTGTAATTGGTGCCAGTGAGAGCTTTATATGTATTGTGCATGCTCCAGTCAAGTTAGCCTTTTATATATATATATAGAATGAACTTGCTTAAGTAGACCTACTTTCTGATGTAGCTAAACTTTTTCCAGCCTAGTGAAGCATCCCAACTTCTCTTTCAGGTCATTGTCAGCAACACAGCAGTAAATATCAACACAAAGCAGATTATTATTATAAATCGCACAGGGAGAACAAAGGGTAAAATATTTAACTGCAGCAGTGTTTGACTATATTCTGCACAGTGAGAAAACTTGAAGTCATTTTCAAGGTCCACCATTTTTTTTTCCAGTCAGGTCAAGTTCCTAAGCTTTCTAAATCTCCCTTTTCTGGCTATTGAAAAAATAGAATTCCACCAACTCTCATATCTACCTACTCCAAGACTTCTGTGAGGATGGATCAAAGGGGATGAGGCATGGGAAAATGCTTCACAGATGTTTGGTTAAAGGGTAAAATGTTCCCACTTGGTTATAAAGCATGTCATGTTCCTGGGCTTAAGAATCTCCAAGGAGGCTAGTCACTATGGGGAGGAAGCCAGGCCTTGCTACATGATGTCATTACCAGCCATCATTTCTGGGCAGGGCTGTGGGCCACATTTTGTGCTATGGGGTCTCAGCAGCATTGGCTGTGATTTGGTGGGCTGTAGCTCCAGGATCATAGTGGGACCTGTGTTCCACTTTGGGGGAGCTGAGTGTTGCTTTGCAGGTATCAACCAGGTCCACGGTGCCATTACTCAGTAATAGGCCAGTGCATGTCATGTCAGCTCCTGCATTGAACGTCTGCCCCCTGGTGATCAGTGCGTGTCATAGTTACTGGTTGACCAGTCGTTCTGGTCGTTCGGTTGTAACGTTCACTTAGGTTTTTATATATAGATATAGCTAGAGATATAGATGTAGATGTAGATGTAGACATAGATAGGGATATATATATATATCCCTTTATATATATGTGTGTATATTTATATATATATATATATAAAATATATCTATATATCTATGTATCTATATATCTATATATATATTATATAAATATATATTATATATATATATATAAATATATATATATAAATAGATATATATTAAATGCCTGGTGCCATTCTAAGCTTGTAACGTATACCAGGTGGAGCAAAAGTAGGTTTATAGTTGTGAATACATTAAACACAGTTTATTCTTGTATTGCTATTAATTATTGTATTTTTCATTTGAACAACTGTAAACCAATTTTTGCCCCACACTATATTCACTCATTTAGTTATCATGGTAATTGAATAATTGTATGCTGTTTGAAAACTTAAGGAAATTATAGATAATTCATAAATTATTGTGTCCATGCTATTTTCTTTACCAGTTGTCCTATTACCAATTTCATTCATTGCCTTTCTTACAGTCTACACTAATGGGGGTCTAAAAGTTTATTTTTTCCTACACCAAGTAATTCTTTTTCTTTTCCTGTTTTAGAAAAATTGTTTGCTTGCCCATATTTTTATATTATTTTCTTTAGTAAAGGAATCCAAGAATTTCTTTAAAAGACTTAAACTGCAGACAAATTATTGTTTTCTTTCTTTACCTTATAAAATGTTCATGCACTGTTAATAGCCATTCTGCATTCATTTCTAGGTAGTGATGCCATTAGTAAATGCTTTAAAATTGAATTGTTACTTTATGATTGATATTTCCCATTTTGATGAAATATGAATGTGAAATTTTTCAGGCTTGGCAGAATTAGGCACCCTGTGTGATCCTTTACGGAGCTGCTCTATTAGTGAAGAAAATGGCCTCAGCGCTGCCTTTACCATAGCCCACGAGCTGGGACACGTGTACGTACCTTCTGACACCTCAGTAATATCCCTTCTCTCCATCCCACTTAGTGCATCTAAATGTTCATCTTCAATTAAATAATTAACACCTTTATGTCTTCAAAAACATTTTAGTGTAATTTTTGTCCCCAAAATGCTAACTCTTTTGTGATTCTTTTGTGATCTATGTTAGGTCAGACAGGCTGCACAGATCAACAGTCTAAGCAAAGAACTAGAACTTGTGAATTCTTGTATTTCATTTACTGTTTTGGATTACATGGCAAGCACTTCTGGCCTCTATGCTTTGTTATCTTATATACTAGAGGCCCAATGAATTAAAATTCATGCACGGCCTGCCCCCTCTCACAGAGTTGGAGCCCTCAGGGGCGGGAGGCGATGCACCCATTATACCTCTGCTGCTGCCACTGCCGGCAGCACAAACCTCAGCTGACCCTGGTTACCTGAGTTTTGGGTGGCCCTGGGCAGCTGAGCAGCTGCCATATGAAGCTTGCCTGCACCTTGGGCTGGCCCTGAGAGTCTGGCAGTCACCATCCAAGGCTTACCTGCACCTTGGGCTGGTCCTGTGTAGTTGTGGGGCTGAAGGGAATGGGCATCGCCATCTTGTGGCTGTGGGCACTGCCATTTTGAGGACGTGACAGCCAATTAGCATATTTCCTCATTATTGGCTATAGGTACCACCATCTTTGTGAGCATGTGATGGTCAATTAACATATTCCCTTTTTATTAGATAGGATGACCAGGTACTCTCCTCTACTATCCTATGGGAGGGTCCACAGAGCTGCTGATTATGGGAAACTCCCCAAAATATTTGTACTACCAACTCATTTCTTGCCCTTATAGCTCAGAGCTCTAGCAGAGAATGTGGTATGTGAAAATTGGTTAATAATTAAAAGAAAAGCTTTTTCTCTGAGATCCATAGTTTTTTGTTGTTGTTTTGTTTTAGGTTGTGTGTGTGTACATGTGTAAAAATTTGGAATTCTACTATCTGTTCCCACATTATTAAAAATTCCAATGGGAAAAAAATTCTAATGGGGTTCTATACTGTAAGAATGGAGGCTGCAATTTCCAATGATACCTTTGTAGCTCCCATGGGAAATCAGAAACCCCTACACAATCTCATCCTCTGAGAAATGATTCTGATGAACCCCCAGGACACCTGGGATTTCTCGGTTAATGGTTTATAAGGAATGGAGGCTTAAGTTGCCTCTTAGTTTGACCACATTTTCTTTTCCTGGTCATGCTTTGACATAATTAGAATATTTAGCTGAGACAATTCTAAGTGGAGATCATTTTTAATAAATTAGGACCTCTTCCATTCTCTTTTAGGATGGTTCTATCTCATGAGCATCAGCAAGATGCACACTCTGATTTTTTAAAAATTGTTTCTTGAAGTGGGGGATAGGATTAGGAATATAACTGAGGGCCATAGATGCATTGCAGTGACATCAGAAAAGCACTATTTGCTGGTTTAGAAGACCATTCTTGCATTGAGCACCATCTTAGATATTTATTTTCCTGAGAAAATCTTTAGATTTCTTCAGAATATGGGTAAGTAGTTTATCTAAAAGACTGATCTAAATACAGATTTCAACCTGCAAGTTAATTTCAATGTTCCTTTTAACTGTGAGTTTGTACTTGGGTCCTCACAGAATGCGTAGGATCTGTTCCCGACCAGCTAATTATTTAAGGTTGCTCTTATTGTGAAAATTTGTTGCCTTTTAGGAATGTTTTCATTATTCTAGTCTATTCATCATCACTTAGTAATTATAAACTAGAAACTTAGGCTGTTTCATATAAAATAGATTTGTATTATAGAATAATATGGAATTAGTGATTAAAGAAGTCCCTTTTAAAAATTGAATTTATTGGGTGACTTTGGTCTGCAAAACCATACAGATTTTAAGTGTACAACTCACCAAAATATAATCTGCACACTGTGTTATGCACCCATCGCCTCAGGCAAAGTCTCTTTCCCTCCTCATTTCCCCCCTCCTTTGCCCACCTCCGTCTACCCTCTACACTCCTTTCCCTCTGGCTATCACCACACTATTGTCTGTGTCTAGGTGTTATGTGTATAGGTTTTTTGGCTAATCCCTTCACCTCCCCTCATCTAGTCCCCTCTTCCCCTCCCCTCTGACAGCTGTTAGTCTGTTCCATGTTTCCATGCCTCTGTCTCTCTTTTGTTCATCAGTTTATTTTGTTCATTAGATTCCACGGATAAGCGAGATCATATGGTATTTGTCATTCTTCCTCTTACTGGCTTATTTCAAAGAAGTTCTTTTGGTACTGTACCAATAATCAGTGGTCTGGAATTTAGTGTGGTATTGCCTTTACCTAATCTTTCCACACATCTAAGATATGCATGTTGAAAACTGCCAGCATTTTTATGTGAATGCTTTGTCCTTATTCGAGGAGGTGAGCCAGAATCCAAATATTTTAATTGTGTAGATTCAGATATATTAACAGACTGCTTCTGATCAAAGTTATAACCTAGTGTTTTTCAGAGATTATGTGCTTCTTAAGGTGAAGGTTTATAATGCTTTATGGAGAGATCAAGAGTACAAATTCTGATGAAATCAGGATTATCTGCATTTTACATTATAATATAAGATAGATATAAGAGTTTGTTACTTACGTTATATACATATTTTAGTATTTTTAAGTGTCTGTTTTTATTTTTAGATTTAATGTTCCACATGATGATAGTTTTAAATGTAAGGAAACTGGAATTAAACATCAATATCATGTGATGGCTCCAACTCTAAATTACCACACAAGTCCTTGGACCTGGTCAAAATGTAGTCAGAAATATATCACTGAATTTCTAGAGTAAGTCTGGTTTTATGTTACTTTAGTTAATTATTACACTATTATTAGATTATAAAATTTAAAATTTGTATCTTTTAAAGGGATTCAATTTATGTTTAGTTTTTCATTGTTTAAATTCAAACCTGCATTCACTGTACAAATGGATGTTTAAAAATATGGGAAGTTTTGTTTGTATTTCAGTCTTAAAATTTTTTTTGAGGGTCTACAATTCAGATCTAGCATTCCCCTTGCCATTTTCCACTTTCCTAAATCCTCTAAATATATGATGTACTCTAATTACAATTTGTAGTGTAGATATTATCACTCTCAATTTGCAGATGAGGAGACTTAGGACTTAGGGAGATGAAATAGCTTGTCCATAGCCATACATCCTGGGAAGTGGTGGAACCGATAGCCAACTCCCAAAACTGCTATTCTGTCTGTGTTGTTCTCCTTTCTTAAAAACCCCTTTAAGATGGAGAAGGCATAATAGAGTTTGGAATTTCTTTGTTTCCTTGTTGTTCCGATCTATAAATGTATTTTTTCAAATGATTTGAAAGCTTATTTCTATTTTTACATTTTGACTATTGGGGCATTAGATATAAGGCATTACTATTGGGTGGCAAAGTAGACCAAAAGTATCATGTGATCAACATATGAATGTTCATTTCATAAATTATAATGTTCATTTCATTTCATATATATATATATAATTTCAGAGAAGAAGGGACAGGGAGAGAGACAGAAACATTAATGATGAGGGAGAATCATTGATCAGCTGACTCCCACATGCCCCCTTCTGGGGATCAAGCCCACAAATGTGGCATGTTCCCTGACTAGGAATTGAACCATGTCCTCCTGGTTCATAAATGCTCAACCACTGAGCCATGCTGGTCGAGATCTTTTTTTTTTTTTTAATTGTGTCCTCAAAGAAGTAGTGGGGTTCCAATGAGAACAAACACATCAGAAGTCCTTTGTAAACTCTGAGGTTTTCTTACTGACTTTGATTTGAGCTAGGTTTTAAATTATGAAAAAATATACTGATATTCTCTTTGGACATAAAGAACTACAAAAATGTGATGAAGAATCTTATATTGATATGCATCTGTGTATATTCACAATATTTTATCTTCTGTTATGGGTACAGCACTGGTCATGGGGACTGCCTCCTTGACAAACCAAATGGGAGAATATATGATCTGTCCTTACAACTTCCTGGATTAATGTATGATGTAAACAAGCAGTGTGAACTCATGTTTGGTCCTGGATCACAAGTGTGTCCCTATTTGGTAAGAAAAATTTTGTCTTTTTGTTTGAAAACTACCATAAAGTTGTAGCTAGAATATATTTCAAAGTGTATATTCTGTTGAACAGAAGGTAAATTAAATATATCTTAAACATTTTTAAGTATTAGGAAAATCTGGTGTTTGTCAGAAAGGGCCTTAAAAAAGAGAAACTAAAATTTATTGAGCAATTATTATATGCCAGGTACTGTATTAGGTGCTTAAAAATTATCTCTAATTCTCACAAAATCCTATGAAGTATTCTCATTTAGAAACAAAGCCACAGAGAGATTTTGAAAATTAACAGGATTTAAATATTTACTTTCAAATGATATTATTTTTGTGGACGTGGAAGAAAATTATGTGAGACATTTTTGTATTTTGATGAGTTGTATTAAAAGACCCAGGAATATAATAGACTGTATTTTAATTTATGTAGATTTGAATAAAAAGAAATGAAATTTGGGGCATGTTGTTTAGTTTTCATTAAACTATTTATAAATTGTTCTTAGGATTTTTCATAAGTTAGATACAGTACTACGTTGTGAGAATCATTGGCCCAGAAATGCAACCATATTCATTCATTTAAGTAAAGATAATGATCTGCCACATAATAGCTGCCATAGAATAAATGCTTGTTGAATGTTGTATGAGTGAATGTTAACAGTGAGTGTAGGGACATACAAGGCATATTGAATATTGTTCCTAAAGTCTTAAGTTCATAGTCATAGTTTTTCATAAGCCTTTAGGAAACATTCACTATGGAAGGGAGAAGATTTACCTTAAATTTTTCATAGAAGCCACATTTCTTCTTTCTTTCTACCTGATTTAGACACTAAACAAACTTTGAATTTAAATTCAGAAAAAGGAAGGAATTATCTTGTGTATAGCTCCTGTGAGCTTCCATAGATTTTTGTTCCTAGAGAAAAGTTTAGAACCCTTTGTTTAAAAGTTTAAAGTCTGTATTATATTCACAAAATAGGAAACCAGTATACATTATACAGTATTTCTATGCACATTATTCATACATTCCTCCATTGGATCAAAGAGGGCTTTTGGAAACTCTTTGTGAATAACATTTAACAACAGAAAGTTCTTTAGAAAAATATCTTGCAAAGAGAGGAAAATGCCTCACATAATTTTGAATATTTCCACTTCAATTCATCTCTCCCATTGTTCAGTGCATGATGAAAATCTGAAGTTAAAAAAAGGACACTAAATGCTGCCATTTTCTATATTTAGAAGAAAGTCAAGAGCTAAAACTTAGTAAAGATTTTTAAAAATATATATTTTTATTGATTTCATAGAAGGAGGGAGAGGGAAAGAAACATCAGCATCAATAGGCTACCTCTTGCATGCCTCCTACTGAAGATTGAGCCCACAACTGGGAGTCAAACCATGATCTCCATGTTCATAGGTCAATGCTCAACTACTGAGCAACACTGGCTGGGCAGTAAAGATGTTTTGCTGATTATTTCCAGCTGTGACCATGAAACCAGGAATTACATAAGATCAGTTTGTGAACTGATGCATTATATTGACTTGATCGGGTAATTGGGGCATCATTTTCACTCTTGCTCGCCTGCTCTGGTTCTTCTGCAGAAACAGTGCAGGCGCCTCTGGTGCACAAGTGCAGAAGGAGTCCACAAGGGATGTCGCACTCAGCACATGCCAGTGGCAGACGGAACCAACTGTGGTCCTGGGATGGTAGGTTTTCTCCAAGGGTGAGTCTTGTATCGAGAGATTATCTGAGGATGTGATTGCTCTGCATTTCAGCACTGTTCATCATTTGCTGTCAACTTTTGTTCTGCTAGTTGATTTAATATTATTGACTTTTTTAAAATGTAGAATAGTGTCTAATGAATTAAAATGATAATTTCCCCTGTTTTTCAAGATATAACAGATGAATATTAAAATTACATAGAGTTATCATAAAGATAAATTCACATGTACATAGAGTTATCTAAGTACATTTATTATAGTTTTGTTATTTAAGACTAGAGGCCCAGTGCATGAACTCATGTACAGTAGGTGTCCCTCTGGGTGGCTTGCAGGGATCTGACCAAAACTTGCAGTCCAACACTGCCTGCAGCTCCTACCTGCCACTCCTGTACATCCTTGCCCCACTGTGTCTGCCGCAGGCTCTAGGAGAGGCTCGTGTTGCCGCAGCAGTGCTCACCAGCCATGAGTCCTGCATCTGGTGCCCTCCCAAGGGGAGTGGCCTATGAGATCAGGCTGAAACTGGCTCTCTAACATCCCTTGAAGAGTCCCAGATTGGGAGAGAGTGCAGACCAGTCTGAGGGACCCCACTGGTGCACTATCGAGCCTGGGAGGGACTGCAGGAGGGCTCCAGGGTGTGTCAGGCCCATATCAGTCCTGATTGACCAGACCTCAGCAACAAGCTAACCTACCAGTTGGAGCATCTGCACCCCAGTGGTCAGAGCACATCATAGTAACTGGTCAACCAGTTGACTGCCCCTGGTGGTCAGTGTGTGCCATAGCAAGCAATTGAGTGACCTTAGCATATCATTAGCATATTATGCTTTGATTGATTGTTTGGTTGTTCTGCCATTCAGTCTATTTGCATATTACCCTTTTATTATATAGAGTGAGTATAGGCATGAAGGTCCTAATATTTCAGCAAATCTCCAAATTTAAGGATGTTAGCATTTCATACATTTTTCTCCCATAAAATTCAGTTAAGTACAACTGACAGTTGTAAGTGTCTCCTTTGGATTATGTTGGTTCTAATTATATTAAAACTAGAGGTCCAGTGCATGAAATTTGTGCACGGGGGTATGTGTCCCTCAGCCCAGCCTGCACCCTCTCGAATCTGGGACCCCTTGAGGGATGTCTGAAGGCCTGTTTAGCCCCAATCCCAGTAAGATCGGGGCTAAACAGGCCGTTGGACATCCCTCTCACAATCCAGGACTGCTGGCTCCCAACTGATCACCTCCTGCCATCCTGATTGCCCCTAACCACTTCTGCCTGCCTGATCACCCCCTTACCACTTCCCTGCCAGCCTGATTGATACCTAACTGCTCCCCTGCCAGCCTGTTTGCCCCTAACTGCCCTCCCCTGCAGGCCTGGTCACCCCTAACTACCCTCCCCTGCAGGCCTGGCCCCCCTCAACCACCCTCCCCTGCAGGCCTGGTCACCTCCAACTGCCCTTCCTTGCAGGTCTGGATCCCCCCCAACTGCCCTTCCATGTAGGCCTGGTCACCTCCAACTGCTCTTCTCTGCCAGCCTGGTCAGCCCTAACTGCCCTCCCCTGCAGGCTTGATTGCCCCCATCTGCCCTCCCTTGCAGGAATGGTCACTCCCAACTGCCCTCTCCTGCTGGCCTGATCATCCACAACTGCCCACTCTTGCAGGCCTGATCCTTTACAAATGACCCCCCCTGCTCGCCATCTTTGGTGACCATCTTGTGTCCACATGGGAGCAGACAACTTATGTTTTGGAGTGACAGTCAATTTGCATATTACTCTTTTATTATATAGGATTAGATAGGATAGAGGCCTGATTCACCTGTGGGGGCTGGCTGGTTTGCCCTGAAGGGTGTTCCGGATCAGAGTGGGGGATTTCTTGGGGTATGGAGTGGCCTGAGTGAGGGGCCTGTGATGGTTTGCCGGCCAGCTATGCCCTGGCAACCCAGTGGAGGCCCTGGTATCTGGGATTTATTTATCTTCTATAATTGAAACTTTTAGCCTTGAGTACAGACCAGGGCAGGACAGGAAGTTTGGCTTCCTCCACTGCCAGGGAAGCCCAAGCCTCCTGCTTGCTCCATAGCCACAGCTGTCGTGATTGGATTAATTTGCATACTCACTCTTGATTGGCTTATGTACATGGCTTGTGGGTGTGGCAGAGTTATGGTCAATTTGCATATTACTCTTTTATTAGATAAGATACATTATATTCCTACAATAAACTGACTATCATCCTATATAATAAAAGAATAATATGCAAATTGATCAAATGGTGGAACATCTAGTCATTATTATGCACACAGTGACCACCCGGGGGCAGGTGCTCAATGAATGAGCTGCCCCCTGATGGTCAGTATGCTCCCTCAGGGGGAGTGCCATTCTGCCGGAAGCCCTGAACTGGGCTCATGGCTGGCAAGCGCAGAAGTGGGGGTAGGAGCCTTTCCCACCTCTGCAGCAATGCGGGGAGCAGGCCAAGTCTGGCAGTCGGACATCCCCTAAGGGCTCCCGGGCTGTGAAAGTGGACAGGCTGGGCTGAGGGACCCCCATGAGTGCATGAATTTCATGCACCCAGCCTCTAGTACTCAATATTTACCATTCTAAGATCAATAAATCTGCCAGCATGATGTCCAGTGACAGGGCCCACCATGATCATGAAATGTGTTTTATGTGAAGATGAATTCAGATTGTACTTGGTGCTCCAGTGTGAAGTCAAATATTGTTTGTACTCAACAAATTTTAGTCAGCCTCCTCTGAGCTACCCCATGCAAAAGGAAAACTTTTTGGCAATGGGTTAGCTAGTGCTGCCGAAGCTCACATTATGCAAAAGTAAGAACTTCAAATTAAGTTCAGTTCACTAACTGACCTTGTGTCTTTACAATCTGCTGCTTTAGAAAAATGTTTGTACCAGCTACTGCCCTTTTTTTAGATCACTTTCCATCCAAAGGCATGTGTTTCCCATGAATACCACTTAGATTACAAATGGATTATTAAAGTTTCATTTGAAACTTTAGCAATTTTTGTAGTACCTGAAATACTCATTGAAATGGTTTTGCACTCAAATTGGCTTGGGATCAAAATTCTACTGGAATTCTTCAATTTATAGATTTAAACTGGAACTAAATTTTAAAATTTGAATTTTATCTAAATTTATATTTTGAGAGTAAGAAGACTATTTTTTCTCATTTTTTGTGACCAGTATTCATAAGTAGCTCTTTGTTTAGAGTTACTGATGATTTGAACCTGAATAGAGAAAAAGACTTCTCTAAAGTTTGAATATGGGGCTGTTGATATCAGCAAGAATACTTACTCCGAGATGTTCACCTGATTCAAATCTAGGATTGAGCCTTAGTGTCTTAACAAATGTTATAGTTACTATATCCCATTGGCCTTCAGGCTTGATTTCATGTGACTAAAATAGTAATTGATATATTTATAAATATCAAGAGATATATTATATATAGCTAATTTATTGAACAGTCTAAATCCAGTTCAGGCACAAACATTTTATATTAGTCACATGAAGATATTGAAAATGTACAGTTTGGAAGTTTTATAAATGTAGCTGCATACATAGCCAACATCCCCATTAAAAAAGTTCAGTCTTGACTTTTTGCAATTTCCCTTCTCTCTAGAACTAGCTCCTGTTCATGTTTCTATCTCCATAGATTGGTTTGTTTGTTCTTGAGTTAATACAAATGGAACTATGTAATATACCCCTTTGGGGTGGAGATTGGGTCAAGTTTCTTTAGTTCAATATAATGTTTTTGAGTTTCATCCATATTATTGTATGCATCAGAACTTCATTCCTTTATGTTGCAATATAACTCAAATGTACAAGTGCACCATAATTTGTTTACCCAGTCTCCAGTTGATGGACATTTGGATCATTTCCAGCTTTTGGCTGTTAGGAATAAAGCTGCTATGAGCATCCTCATACAGGTTTTCTTATGGGTATATATTTACATTTCTCTTGGGTAAATATCCAGAGTAAAATTTCTGGATCATAGGGCAGGTGTATGTTTGACTTCATAGAAGAGTGCAAAACAATTTTCCAAAATATGTGTACCACTGTAGAGCCCATAAGCAATGTCTGAAAGTTCTAGTTGCCCTGCATTATTTGCCAATTTTTGATATTTTGAGTATTTTAATAAAAATTTAGCTATTCTAGTGGGTGTAAATGGAATCTTATTCTGGTTTTAATTAATATTTCACTGATTATTTCCAATCTTAGGAATCTTTTCATGTGCTTTTTAGCCATTTGAATAGATCTCTCTATGATGTGGTATGGTGGGCATGAATTTGTTGGAATTAAGGTAAATGTGACGAGACACCAGGACCTGCTTTAAAGGCCATTTAGATTGAAAGCAGAGGTGGTGTTTGGGGTAACTACGTGCAGATCATGATTGGTATAAATTCCCTTTTTAATTAATTGAAAGTAGTGAGCCCTTATATTGCATTAGCATTAGCAATACCCTGCATTTAATGGATTATTTATTAAAGAGAAATTTTAAATAAATGTCCTGTCACATTACCTTAACACTCTTCTTTAGTCCATTTATCTGGGACTATCTTATATGTAAGATGGTCTGTTAATTCATTCATTTTTGTGAAAACACTAGAGACCCAATGCCGGAAATTCATGCCAGAGTAGGCCTTCCTTCCCCTGGTTGCTGGCACTAGTTTTCCTCTGACACCCAGGACCCAGGCTTTCCTCTGGCCACTGGCAGGCACCCGGGACCTGGGTTTCCCTGACAGCCCCAGCTTCGTTTGGAAGATGGTCCAGAAGGATGTCTGGTCTAATTAGAATATTATGCTTTTATTATTATAGACTAGTGGCCTGGTGCATGAAATTCATGCATGGGGGGAGTCCCTCAACCTAGCCTGCACCCTCTCCAATCTGGGACCCCTCAGGAGTCTGACTGCTAGTTATGGGATCAGGCCTAAACTGGCAGTCGGTCATCCCTCTCGAAATCTGGGACCACTGGCTCCTAACCACTTACCTGCCTGCTTGATTGCCCCTAATCACTCTGCCTGCCAGCCTGCTCACCCCCAACTGCCCCTCCCATCATCCTTCTTGCTCCCAACTGCCACTCCATCTGTCCCCCCTACCTACCTGTTCAATCCCAACTGCCTCCACCCTGCTGGCCTGCTCACTCCCATATACCCCCCCCCCCCTGCCAGCCTGCTCACCACCAACTGCTCTCCTCTCTGCAGGCTTGATTGCCCCTAACTGCCTCTGCCTTGGCCCCATTACCATGGCTTTGTCTGGAAGGATATCCAGAAGGTCTTCTGGTCTGATTAGTATATTACCCTTTTATTAGTATAGATCAGTGGTCGGCAAACTGCAGCTTGCAAGTCACATGTGGCTTTTTGGCCCCTTGAGAGTGGCTCTTCCACAAAATACCATGGCCTGGGTGAGTCTATTTTGAAGAAGTGGCATTAGAAGAAGTTTAAGTTTAAAACATTTGGCTCTCAAAAGAAATTTCAATCATTGTACTGTTGATATTTGGCTCTGTTGACTAATGAGTTTGCTGACCACTGGTATAGATGATGAACCCCTTTGACAGTGAGTTGATTTTACTACATGTTGTCTAGTATAACATTTTATCCTTTTCATTCTCTGATATTTCTCTCTCTTTCTCTCTGTCTCTGCTCCCTCCCTGCCACCTTTACACATGCACACATAAGAATGCATGCAGGAACTATTGAACTATTTCTGGAAGATGCCAACAAAAGTTACAGGCATATAGTACAGTCTGTATTGAGATTTTGCTATTGTTCACTCCTAATATGGCTTTTTTATATATTGAATGATTTATTCTAATGAAAGGTACTAAATATTTTTTCTCCTGATAAAATTGCTGTAGTATTCACTCATTCAGCAAAGATTTATTAAGGGTCTGCTGTATGATCAACTTAGATAAACTCAAGCTATTTTGAGGGGGCAGGGCAGGAATTTGATTTCTACATTTGAAATGGTTATTAGACATTCACGTGAAGAGAAGGAAACAGTTGTATACAGTCAGGAGATCAGGAGAGAGATCTGGACTGGGAGTGATTGTGAATAGAGAAGAATAAAGGGCCAGGACCTAAGCCTGGGGGACATTCCAATGTTAAGAGATTGGAAAGAAAAAGAAATAGTAAAGGAAACTGAAAAATTAATCATTAAAGAAGAAAGAAGATCAAGAAAGTGGAGCTCTGGAAACTAACAGAAAAGTAATGTATCAGGAAACATAATTAGCTATTCACATACTGCTAAGTCAGAGACTGGAACCTAGCCATTGGTTATACACTGGAAGGCCATTGGAGAGCTACACATGAGCCATGGAAGTTGGTATAAAGCTTGGATAAGGTGAGATTGTGAGGAAATAGGCAGAGGGAGATAGACAATAAGCATAAGCAAAATCATAGCTGGTAAGGGAAGTGTGATCTAAGAAAAGTTGTTTTTTTTTTGGTTATTGTTTTTAAAGTGGGAGGAAATGGAGTATGTTTATATGTTAAAGAGAATATTCTAGTGGAGTATTTTCAAATTGTCTCAATTACAGAACCAGTCTTCTTTAAAATAAAACATTTTCATATTTTTTTTTTGTACACAATGATAAAAACGGTTGACTAGGAAAATGAAACAAAAGAAGACCTCCAAAATGTAAGCCAGATTTTCCTACTGGAAAAAATTGTGGATTCTAAAAAAATTTAAAAACTGAATTTTATGAGACCCAAACCACTGCTGGGATATTCCATATCAAAAAGAATTGAGATTAGGGTCTTGAAGAGATATTTACACATGCATGTTTGTTGCAGCATTATTTACAGTAGCCAAGAAGTGAAACAACTCAACTGTCAATCAACAGATGAATGAAAAATATATGGTATTTACATAACATAAAATATAATTCAGCCTTTTAAAAATTTATTGGGACGACATCCTATATAATAAAGAGGTAATATGCAAATTGACCTTCACTCCAACATTCAAGATGGCTGCAACCCATGTGGTCAAAGATGGCCAGCAGGAGAGGGCAGTTGGGAGGGACCAGGCCTGCAAGGGAGGGCAATTGAGGAAGATGAGGCCTTCAAGGGAAGGCAGTTAGGACTGACCAGGTGGGCAGAGGAGGACAGTTGGGTGGGGGGGTCCAGGCCTATAGGGGAGGCCAGTTGGGGGGAACCAGGCCTGTAGGGGAGGGTAGTTGTGGGTGACCAGACTGGCAAGGGATGATAGTTAGGGGTGACTGGGCATACTGGGGCAGTTGGGGGTAACCAGGCCTGCACAGGAGGATAGTTAGGGGTGACCAGGCCAGCAGGGGAGGGACCTTAGGGGCAACCAGGCCTGCAGGGAAGGGCAGATGGGGCAATTAGGCTGGCAGGGGAGCAGTTAGACATCTATCAGGCTGTCAGGGGAATGGTTAGGCATCAATAAGTCTGGCAGGGGAGTGACAGATAGTGGGTGATCAGGCTGGCAGGCAGAAGCGGTTAGAGGCTATCAGGCAGGCAGGTGAGTGGTTGGGAGACAGCAGTCCAGGACCTAACTGGGCAGGTGGACATCCCTCGAGGGGCCCCAGTTTTGAGAAGGTGCTAGGTTGAGGGACACTCCCACCACTGTGCACAAATTTCATGCACTGGGCCTCTAGGTGGTTAATATGTATATTGCACTGTGTTCCCACCATCCAGATTTAGCCTTTGTAAAAGAAGGAAATTTTGGCACATGCCTTGTGTGTGAATCTTGGAGACATTATGCTATGTGAAATAAATCAGTCATAAAAAGATAAATACAATATGATTTCAATTATATGAGATATCCCGAGTAGTCAGATTCATAGAAACAAAATAGAATGGTGGTTGCTATGGGCTGGGAGAAGTGGAGAATGAGGAATTATTATTTAATGGGTGTACAGTTTTAGTTTGGGAAGATGAATTTTCATTTTGGATGGTTGTACAACAGTGTGAAGGTAGGTAATATCACTGAACTATACACTTAAAAATGGTTAAAATAGTAAACTTTAATTTAAAAATAAACATTAAATTATAAAACAAATACAAGCTTATTTTTAAATTAGTAACTAATAAACATAAACTTTGTAAGACTCTTACAAATGTTTCTAAATGCTCACTCACAATTTCTGTGCTCATCTCCTCACAGGCTGATAGTGACTAATTCATAGACCAGCATCAGCACATGAACCACATTAGTTTTCATGTCCTAGCGACTGGAACAGCAATGGCATAGCGGAGATGAGAGAATTGTTGAGGCATGTTTTGAGTAGTGAGAAGGGCTGAGATTAAGTGGATAAATGGAGGGATTAATTTTGACTAGGATCCTGGATTTTTCATGTATATAAGTAGGCACAGATGCTGATGAGTGGGTAGAAGGGCTGCTGGGAGATTATGACAGATTTTTCTGAAAATTTCAATTTTCTTGATGAAAGTAAAAAACAAGTGATAATTGAGACTTTGGAGGAGATAGAGTGGGACGTTAAGTCAAAGAGTGAGGGATAGATAACTGCATAAAAAACAAGTATGGCTATATACCATATTAATCTAATATTTACTTTAAAATTTTTTCAATTTTACTAAGTTTTTTTCAATATGTATAAGTTTTCCCTACCCTAAGAAGACTTTAAATCTTAAAGGCAAGAGAATTTTTAAATTCTTCTTGCATTCCATAAGTCTTACTTGATAGACACTCAATAAATATTCAACAACATGACATCAAATGTAATCACATCTGAATGAACATTTTGCTTTAAATTGTTCTATTGATCTTCTGCTACTCTTATAGTTACTATGGTGTTCTCGCTAGATCTACATGAGTCACTTTTCTTTGTGTTATTTTTATAGCATTGCCACCATGGGCTGTGTGTAAACAAAGAAATGGAAACACGTCCTGTAGATGGTGAATGGGGACCATGGGGACCTTACAGTTCTTGTTCAAGAACATGTGGAGGTGGAATCAAAAGCACAACCAGGCTCTGTAATCGCCCCGAGTATGTCCTTTTTATGTCACTGTAAATTAAGATTATCTCAAGGCACCAGAAACTAAACATCAGTTTCATTCACTTCTAAACTGGAGGTCAGTTTGTAAGTTTCTGAGATTCAGAAAACTTCTGGGACACTTAAGCCATATTACTTTATATTTTGGTAGAGTCAGATCTTTAAAAAGCTGATAGATAAAAATAATCGTTGGAATCTGAATTGAGATAGTGCCTTTTTATCTGATTTAGTGTGAATTTGAGAAATAGTTATAAATAATGACAGTAATATAATGGCATTTTTTACATTTAGTGTTTCTGTTGAAAGCTACATTCTCCTTTTAACTATGTTTTGGGTGTCCTGGACCAGACATGTAGTTCCATTACCAGTTTTTCACTCATTTGTGTAATTCGACAAGCCATTATTTCTTTCTTTACCTATTATGTTATAGATGCATCCATGTCTTTAGCTTAAATAACTACTGAAACACATCTCCTCTCATTATTTAAAAGAACTTAGAGATTCCATAAATATTTTAAAAAATAGTTTTCCTATTGTTATGTGATATGTAAAGTGGTAAGGAATATGACACTTTTCACTTAAAATGTATTGCCATGGATTTTTAATGCAGAAATATGACATATTTCTGAATAAAATCTAAATTCATTTGAATTTTAGAATAACTAAATTATGCTAGAAGTCTTCATATTTAAAAATGCTGAGAAAAGAGTTTTTGTTTTCCAGCATAAGTTGGATGGATATAGAATGATACCATGAAACTTGTTGAACTAAATGATAAGTAGGAGATCTATGAAAAATACACATATATATTTATTTTTAAAAATGTGGTATTATCTTTCTTTAATCATCTTTGACTCATTTCCCTCCCCCTCCCAGAATATGAACAAACCATTTAAAAAAAATATATTGTTAGTGGTTTTATAGAGGAAGGGAGAGGGAGAGAGTGATGATAGAAATATCAATGATGAGAGAGAATCATCTATTGGCTTCCTTCTGCACCCCCCCCCCCCCCACTGGGGATTGTGCCCAACCAGGAATCAAAGTGTGACCTCCTGGTTCCTATGTGGAAACTCAATCACTGAACCACACTGGTTGGGCAAACAAACCATTTTTTGAAATTTTAAAAGAAATCTCCATCATAGTTCCTTGTTAATCAAATCATAAACCATTTCTCTCCTCTAGGCCACAACATCCACCAAGATGGATATTTTTAGGTTATTAGTCAGGGGATTGCTTAAAACCATGTTACATATTTGTATTATATTCAAAGTGTGAGTTGAACCTCATGGAAAGGAATGGAACAATTTTAGAGGTAGACGACAAAAATAATACTGTACTGATGTGCTTTAAAATGTAATGAATTTGACTAGGCCGAGAAACGGAGGAAAGTACTGTGTGGGCCGCAGGATGAAATTTCGATCATGTAATACTGATTCCTGTCCAAAAGGAAAGCAAGACTTTCGTGAGAAGCAGTGCTCTGATTTTGATGGTAAACATTTCAACATCAATGGTCTTTCCCCTAACGTGAGATGGCTTCCAAAGTACAGTGGGAGTAAGTAGTTAGAATATTTTTGATGTGTATCTTTTTTGAGACCTAGGAACAAACAGTTGCATTGTTGTATGCCAAAACGTTGGCTTTTTTTTTACAGTTGCCATAAAAGATCGCTGTAAACTCTACTGTCGGGTTGCTGGAACCACTAACTTTTACCAATTGAAGGATAGGGTTGCTGATGGTACCCCTTGTGGAAGTGAAACTAACGACATCTGTGTTCAAGGCCTGTGTCGGGTGAGTAAACTTACTCTGTTTAATGTGGCCTTCAGGAGACTATGACTTCTGTTACTTCAGAACACATTTTTTTTATGAATCCTATACCGCAACCTTTGGTGATAATCACATTATCTGTAGGAGTATCGTTAGCAGACTTTTTTTACTAGGCAATTTGCTGCCATGAAGAGTAACTCACGAGCATTAAGGTAAGTCTGCCAATTTTGTTTTGTGTATGGTACTAAAAATCAAGATAAGGGATGAGGTCCACTTTCTAAAAACAATAAAAATATTAAGACACAAGGGTTATAAAGTCCTTTTAGCTTTCAAGTGTGACCTTCTGTGACCTTTTATCCCCTCAGTGGAGGAAGTGGTGGTATCCTCCCTTTTGTCTTAATTCTTGGGTAAATGCTTCAAACATTTACTAAGAACCTACTAGATGTCAGACAAAAGGATGGAACAGAGTACTAACCTCCAAGGTTGTCACAGATTTGTGAGAGAGAAAGGCAGGCAAACAATTATAATGCACTGCTGATGGAGTCATCTACAAGGAGGCTTGGGGATACTGGGGAAGGAATGTCTTAATTAGGGGGAGGTGGGTAAAGGTTTTAAAGAATACTCATGGAGGGTGTGAGGCTTGAGCTAATTATGTAGGTTTTAGAAAGGTGAAGATATAAAGTGAGATAGGGGCTAATTAATGGTTGTTCTATGCACTTTTCCCCTAAAGTCCTTGGAGATCTTTAGGATTTGGAATTGAGGAGATGTGATTTGATTTGCATGTCAGAATCCTCAGAATGCACTGGGCTAGGAGAAGATTGGAGATTGGTGGGCCATTTAGCAGGATTTTTGGTGAAAGCAGATGAGGCCCTAAATTCAAGCACAAATACTGCACATGGTAATCTTAAAAATGGTGATGAACTTGAAAACCAGGATAGTGAATGCTGTCTAGAGAATACATGTGAAATTTTATGAACTCATTCTCTCGGTTAAGTGTAATTAATAGGACCAAGTTCTCCCTGTATCCAAACATCTATTACCAGTTACCCAGGTGACAGAGGGTTTGCACTCAGGTGCTAATGAGATGATGAAAGGAACTTAAAGTAACTTACACATTGGAAAAACCTTAAATACTAGAAAACGGGTACTCAGTGGCCTGAACTTTTTAAAAATCTAATTTGTCAGCAGAAAGTCATATAAAATGAAAACGATATGATTAACTGAACATGTATAGATGCATACTACTTTCAGAAACTATCTTCTTGAAACTTTAAAAGTTCAAATGTTTGCCCTATATATAAAAATTCACGAGGTTTATGAAATTTTCTTACTTTTCCAATCACCAAATTTGGAGGATTAAAAGTTATTACTGCATATGTAGGAGACACCTTCTGCATTTGTTCTTTTAAACCTCTGGAACAAAACATTTACTTTCACCTTTACTTATGTACTCATTCTTTTCATAAACCCTGTGTTGTATGCTGGATATGAATTTTGGAGAAATAAACTTTCAACTCTACTTAGTGTATTATGAATTCTAATGTCATGAGTTTAAAAAGAAAATAAATCATGAAATATATCTTTTTGGAGTCACTTTTTAAAATTCTTACCTGAGGATGTTTTTTATTTTAGAGAGAAAGTGAGAAATGGGGGAGAAAGAAAAAAAATTGATGTGAGAGAGAAATATTGATTGGTTGGTTACCTTCTGTATGCACCCCAACTGGTACCAAACCCACAATCTGGGTATGTGCCTTGACTGGGAATTGAACCTACAACCTTTTTAAAGGTGTACAGCATAAATGCTCTAACCAACTTAGCCACCTGACCAGGGTTGGGGTTATTTTAATGTGTTACTTACATAGTCATACTTTTTGTGCCTTTTGAATGACATTTCTTTAAAGAGTCATTTTCAAATGAGGGATATAGCAATCAGTCATTGTTGGTTACAATGTGGATTCCTAGTTTCACCTTCAAGGTTTCCCTGGTGGCCTTTCTAAGTGCCACCCTGTGTGATTTTGATGCAGGAGGTATATGGATGACTCTGAAAAACACTACTTTTTCGACCAGGTGAACAGATATGTGAAAATATTGACATATGAAAAGATCAGTAGATATTATGAAAAAATCCTGCTGTATCAAATCTATTAATTGAAAGAATACTTACAGAAAAGAACTTAGTAAAGCACCATGTTTATCATTAGTCATTTTTTATAACATTGATTTGATTTATTGTATTTTGAAGCAAGCTGGTTGTGATCATGTGTTAAATTCGAAGGCCAGGAGAGACAAATGTGGTGTGTGTGGTGGGGATAATTCATCATGCAGGACAATGTCAGGAGTCTTCAACAGTGCTCATTATGGTAAGCTGTGTATTTGGTTCTAGTTTCCCCTTTTATTTGGTATAATAATGGTATATGTGATGAAGGTATACTAGTAATGGTTTGTTATTGTTTTGTCTACTCTATACCCTTAATTAAAATTGATTGTTAGAGGGTGGGAGCAGAGTGGAGAGGGTCAGTGGAGGAAAAAAAGGGGACATCCGTAATACTTTCAACAATAAATATGAATTTAAAAATATAAAATACAAGCCGTGAATCTTTAAAAAAAGATAATTAGAAAAGTTTCCTAATTTTAAAAGATTAAATCTTATGCCAGATTTATCCTTGAATTAGTGAAGTCCCCTGCTAAAGGGGAATACATTTAAAAGAATTTATTAGGTGCATTTATCAGAGTAAATCCACTGCTATTTGACAATGATATAAGAATAGTCCCCTCAGTTACTGGTGTGTTCTTAATGCAGTTCCTATAATCCCTAATGTATACTGTGTTTATAGTGTTTCCAGGAAACTTGCTTTTAATTATTTTTATTATTTGAAGAAAATTTTTCTTTTTGTATGACCTGGCCCAGTTGTGCTTCTTATTGATGACATATTGAAAATGTTGATTGAAAGTGGAAGGATGAAAACATTAACTTAAATGTGGATTTTGAATTATTATTACATTTGGTTTTTCAGGAAGTATTTGTATTATAAGATGTAATTGATATTTGGCCATGATTTCATTTTTCTTCAAAATTGTTAAGAGAATAATATAGCAGTTATTTTCTATTCTAAAAATTTCTAGGAAAAAAGCAGCTCTTTATTACCATAAAAAGAAAAAAATTTTCCTTGCAAAATAAAAATTTTTCCTTGCAAAATAAAAATTTACTTTTACAGTTTTATTGTTCAGCTTTAAATTGTATTCACATATGTTTGAGCACAGTTAAGTTAGTATGAATTGCTTCATTGAAAGCAGTGTATTTTAAAACAAAATTTACTTTTTATTTATATTAAAAGTATAGTACATTTCATAATATGATGATACTTATAAATCCTAGTTACTAGATAACCTGATTTTGGTAGTTATGATTCATTATTTCATGGAAGCCAGATATTTGATCCCTTTTTTTATAATAAATGGCCCATATTTACCAGTCTGATATGTATTCACTGGAAAACATTTTTTTTTCTGTATAAAACCACAAGCACCAAATTGTTCTATGAATTGATTAGTTTGCAAACGGAAAAAGATGTTAAATACATTTGTATACTCTGAACAGCATTGTCACATCACTGCCCCCTGGCGGTAGCCTTCATCTTGTCACTTTTGCCATGCTTAGGAATTGCCTTTTTGAAAAATATATAATAGCAGACAAATAGTGAAGGTCATAGGAATATTTTATAGTAAAAATATGAATTAAAATTACTCTTCTAGATTTATGGCTGGCAACAATATCTATATAGTGTATACAGAATCATCAAGCCTTATATTTAAATGTGATGCCTTAGAGATAAATAAATAATGCTGCTCTAAAAACATCCAAGGTAATTTCATGTCAAACTTAAGCTCTTTCAAACTTCCCCTTTTTAAATTCATTCCATATTTATCAAAGTGAGTGTACAAGAAGAATTTCAACTCCTTTTATTCATGTATTAAATAGAAAGGAAAATCCTATAAGGAAAAACTTAGAATTAATATCACTAGAGCAAATGAGAATCTTTAGACAACTATGAACTGTGTAACATGAGTACTTTTAGCATAGGGAAAACTTTCCACTCTTTCTTAATATATATTTAATATAGTGTTTCCTCATTTTTTGAGCAGTGCCAGTGTTGGTGAATTAGATCTCATAAAATAGAAATATTATTTTCATTTCTCTCAAGTAAATTTTTTACTTTTCTCTTGATGATAATATAAAATGTTGGGGGTAGCTATAGGGATTTCTGCTTATATTAGAGTCTAAAAGTTTAAAAAATATGCTTCTAATTAACTCACATTATTTTGCTTTTTTATTAAGTCTCTAGGTACACATATAGCAGTGCCCAACTATTTTGATAACTTTTGGATTTGTGGCTAGCATTTGGAATATTGCATTAAAAACATGTTAGGAAATATAAAATGTAGCATACTAGCTTCATTCCTATACTATATTCAGAATTTTAGAAGTAAGAAAAATTAGAAAATGTACTTTTTAAGAATCCCAAACTCTCTTATGTTTCTAGACAACTGCTTTTTCTCAATTCTTAGCAATTTGTATAGGCATTGATTTAAAAAGAGTAAGCACTGGTATCATTTATCAAAGATAAAATGAAATTAAGTCTGACTATACTATTGAAAATTTTCAGTCATTCAGCAGCAATAGCCTCTGGACCATCTGTTTTTTTGTGTGTGAAAGTTAACATGTATAAAATTTTGTTGTAGGTTATAATGTTGTCATAAAGATTCCTGCAGGAGCAACCAACATTGATATTCTTCAGCACAGCTATTCTGGAACACCAGCAGATGACAATTACCTTGGTAAACATTTCTAGTAAACAGCACCAAAATGTGGTTCGTGTGCGATTTCATGGAGGTCTGCGGTTGATGTAAATTCTTGGAAGGCAAGCAGAGACCCCTGAAAAAACATGCAATTTCAGTTCAGACTGAGCTGAGTCATCTGACTCCAAATAGGTTTTCTTCTGAACTATACACTGATTCCTGTTTGAAAAATATGGAACTAAATTCTGAAAAGTAAATTTGAATTTTCCCCCACGAGAGCATTTTAAATAACCTTACAGGTTATATTTAAAGTTGCATGTGTATTTAAAATAAAATCCTCTTCTATCTTTTAATATAAAATTAGAGACTTGGTTGAGGTTTGATGTTTTAAAGAATTTTCTTAAGTTCTCCTTTGCCATGTAGTAAAAGAATTTATATAGTTTTTAAAAAGTTCTTACGTTAAAGAAAAAGAACTATGGATTCTTATTTTTATATGTTAATGAATATTTAGTTATAGTATATGGTCCTTTAGCTATTTCTAGAGTATATATTTCATTTCTTATTTTTTTTAGGAAGAAGCTTTTAGGCTTAAGGAATTTCATTTAGGCCAAAAGATAAAGAGAATGCTTTACAATCCTTTTTCTTCTGCCTGAAAAATACTTTACTATTAACTTATGTATGACTCCCCAAGCTAGAGTAGGTGGTGTAGAGCTGAAATTCAGAAAGTACCTGCTTCACACTAATGAAATGTGAAACACTGGCTCAAATAATCACTGCTTATAACTGAGGATCTGCATCTATAATGAACAGCTTATCTCAGAAATTGCATTTGGCATTATAAAGTCAAATGTAAAATGAACAACCACTTATTGGATGCAGGATATTTTTGGGGGAGTGACAAAATAATTTTAGAACTGAAAGAGATGATGATTGTGCAACATTGTTCACTTTAAAATGGTTAATTTTATGTTATATAAATTGTTGTAAAACTGCAAAAATATTATCAGAAAGTCAAGTGTAAATAATTTGATTAACCTTTTACATTTAGTTAATATCTCTCTCTTAGGTTCCAAATATAGAAATTGTATCTTCCTGAGGAATGCCCAAGTTTAAATATTTGAAATGTCCACCAATAAAATAGCAAAATGCTTCGCAAGAGAACTGCTAGTGACAATATCAAAATCTAAATTGAAATGAACAAAAACAAACATGAAGGGATTTCTAAAACATATGTATTTATAAAATTTGCTTTAGTAACTAAAAGTAGTGAAATGTATACAGTATTCCTCAATCATGTTCTACTCATTTTCCTTAGTTTCAATGTAATTGGTACTCCCTTAAATAGGCCTACCCACTTTGGCCAAAGTACAGATTTATGTGGAGCAATTTCCATTTTGTAGGATAAACGTAGAACTTTATGGGTTCTTCATTGAATTTAGTGGAACATAAAGACACTCATAATAGTCCATACCAACATAGAAATATCAAAGTTATAAATACCTAGGTAGCTTTTCAAAGGGGTATAGAATTTATTATGAAATTAGCCATCAGTAACTTTTATGCCCTAAATGAGGTTCCTTGAAAGACCAAACAAACGTTTTCCAAACAGATTATTGTTCAACTGAGAACTATAATGTAAGTAAAATGAAAAAAAGGATTTGGTTAATATAGCATTTTTATTAGTGTAAATTATAAAAAAAATTATATACCCTCTTGAAAATTAAAAATGCACAGGACAATTTATGCACAATAACAGCATGAGTCTCCATAAAAAAGATCCAGACATTTATATAGAGAATCGTGTAGTCATCACATGCCTTTGAACATTGACCCTAAAGTTAAAAGAAATTGTTTTTTGTTTTTTTTGACCTTACAGTCTGAAAGCTCTGTACATTTTTTCCAAGATAAATGTAAATGGAATGTTGCTGCAGTCCAGGGGCTCTTCCTTTCCTTGCCACTGATGGCCAGGATGGTTTCAGCTGATCCTGCTGCTGGGCCCATGGCTTCTTTCTGTTCTCTCACTTCTGTACGTCCCTCCCGAACCTGCATGATTGAAGAAGAAGGTTCCACTTCAGACAGAAAAGTGTAGGGCTGACAGTTCCCTACATTGCAGTGAAATAAAGGATACCACATTGTAGTAACAAAGTTTATCAACTCAATTATTTACTTTCTTCATTTCAAAAGGATTTGAATTTTAAAAGTTAAAAAATTTTCTGCGCTGGTGACTGGTTTTGCTGTTTCACGATTACCATTCTTTTACAGCATTATCTGACACTCAAGGGAATTTTCTTTTGAATGGAAATTTTGTTGTAAGTATGGCAAAGAAAGAAATCCAGGTGCAAGGAGCCATTTTTGAATACAGTGGTTCAAACAGCTCAACCGAACGAATCAATAGTACTGATCGGCTAGAAGAAGAACTTGTTTTGCAGGTAAATTCTCAGTAGTCATTAAAAAGGCTTAGCTTTAGTCATATTAGTAAACTGGTAATGAAGTGCTTTGCAGTTATTATTAAAAATAAAATGTTATCTTTAGGAATATGTCTTTTATAAATTAACTATATGCTCCTGTGCATTTGTATTGAGGTTTTGTGTGTGGGTAACTTGTACAACCCTGATGTACGTTATTCCTTCAATATCCCTGTGGAAGAGAAGAGAGACCAGTTCACCTGGGACCCATATGGACCATGGCAAGACTGTACCAAAATGTGCCAAGGTACATTGGCATTAAGAGACAAAAGCTTGTGCAGGCGGGTATAATTCGGGTTACTTTTGAGTCTGACTTGTATGGGTCTGGCAGAATTCTCCCACTGTCCACACACATGTATACCACACAGACATACAAAGCCTCCCCGTCTCTCCCCTTCCCATTTTTCTCTTCACTCATCCTTTTTTATACTTTGCCTCACTTATCTCCACCCACTTGAACATTCTGCATAACCATTCCTTTCCTTTCTCTTCACAGTTTCTGTCTTACAGTCACAGAAAGTTTCTCTAACTTGTTTCCCAGTGAAATACCACCCTCCACACACTTCCCCAGCCCCTTCTCCTTCTTTCAGTGTTAGAGTGCCAAACATTATTTCATTCTTTTCTTTTCCTTCTGTGGCCACAAGAAATATATGTTTGTACTGATAGCACAAATCACTGAAAGGAGCATAGTGGGAAATGAAAAATTTACAGTAGGGACAGAAAATAAAATAAACTGGTGCCTTTAATACTCTGTAATGAAGGGTAGGTAATTTGTGCAGTACTGTTTGTTCAAATCAGTAAACATCTATTGAGAGACTACTTTGTTTCAGGTTATTAATAAGACCGCGATTCTGTGTTCTAGTGTTAACGTCTAGTGGGTGAAACAGAGTCTGAGTAGATGACCTTACTTTACAATGGTAAATACAGAGCTACAGGTAGACAGAGAGGATCACAGAAAAGGGAGAGGAAACACTTCATGAGGAGATTACATCTGAAGGTACAGGGAAGTGTGTAGAATGAAAAAGAGGTTCCCATGGGGACTAGACATGTTTGGGATTTAGGGGAGCAGTGGGTGAGAGGAGAGGATGCTGCTAAAGACAGTGTGGACATGAGCTGATAAAAGGTGGGTGGCCAGAAGCAGTGACCACAGATGATGGAGATTGGCGGGACAGTCTAACAAACTGACATCCAGGTGCCAAAGGAGATGCGGCATCCCATTCAGAACACTTGGTCTTGTGGAGTTGGCACAGGGGCATCCTGAATGGCTGTGTGGGAGCCAGGTGCTCCGGTTTGGGCTGTGTCTCAGGGGAGGGAGGAGGCTGAGGAAGATGATACCAGGCTGACTGGGATAGGTGCTGGCAGTAGGAACAGAAAGCTTCGATGACACAGAGGAGAAAGAATTCATTTCCACAGAAAGACCCTGCATGTGCTTTACAGGAGAGAATGGAGATTTTGGGAGTTGGGGCCAGCTTTTGAGGATTGAGTGGGTGAACTGGTCTGGGGCAGTGAATGTGGGAAGCTAGGAACACATCCATGGAACAGGGGAATGAAGGAGTGTTCTAAATGTGAACACACCGAGCAAAAAATAGCAAGATCCAAAATGGAGGGTTGGCCAAGACATGGTCGGATGGTTTGGAGGTCTGAACCAGAAGAGGTCTCTTATACAACTGTGTGCAAGGGAAAAGGAGCTATTAGTCCTATTGCCACATTGTGATACTATGATTAATATTATCTCTTATTTTGTGTGTGTAACTTTTGGTTTCTCTAAAGTTAAATTTCCTCAGTTTTGTCTCCTTGTTCTTCTGTGTACTGAAAGTTATCAGTTCCCAGACTTTTGGTGAAAACTATATATTTTGTCTGTCAGTTTCATCTATCAGTTTAAATTATTCTTCATCTATGGCTACCATGGTCCTCTTTTCTCTTGTTCTAATTAGTGTTGTTTTTAGGCCTGTTACATGGCCCTCATCTTTTGCTTTACTTTCATTATTATTCAAGGAAATCTGTTTGACTTTCTTTTGTGTTGGATTTCCAGTTTTCTAAATCCCATGAATTCCTCTTTTTGATTGATTTCACCAACTGGGTAGAACATATCCCCCAACATTTTTCTGAAAAAGGAAGGTAGTTTTTTGAGACCTTTCATATTTGAAAAAGGCATTCTTCTCTTCTTAGGCCTGGCTAATAGTTTGGCTGGTATAAAATTCTAAGTTAGATTATTTTCCTTTACAATTTTGAAAGCCTCCTTTTCTGGGTTGTTTTCTGATATCCTGTGATACTTTCTGTTGTGGAAAGTTTGTGGATTTCCTCTTTAGTTCTCCTGGTGTGAAATGTAAGGACAATGGGCTGTGATGTGGGTGTTTCTCTCATCTATTTTCCTAGGTTTTTAGGATGCCATTGCAATTCAGAAATATATTCTTTGACTTGAGAACATTTATCACATTATTTATTTGATAGTTTTTTCTCACATTAAATTTCTCTCCCATTTTTCTGAAATATGTATTATTTGGATGTTCAACATCCTGGGGTGATCACTTATTTTTCATTTTATTTTTCTTATTTACATTGTTTCCTTAATATTTCTTCTCGTAAATCTTGATTTGTTTCATGGGTACAATATCTACATCTCTGAGAATATGAATCCTAGTCTACAAGTTTTATTTTGCTCCCTGACATACATGTTTCATTTTAGTTCCATTTTTATTTTGGTTTCTATTATATTATTGGTTTTCCTAAAGTGTCTGCTGATTCTCTCTCGCTTTTTCATTATTAAGACTAAAATGCTGAAAGTCTTGTGTGGGTCAGACAAGTCAAATAGGGGCCTCATTATTGAGTAATTGGGTCACTAAATAGTCTTTCCAGATGTCATTGGGGATATGCCCCCAAGTGTCATTGTCAGTGGATCTTTTCTCTTGGGCTGAAGAGTCTCCCAAGAGAGAAATTCTCCCATCGTCTTCTTCTGATTCTTCTTTTAAAAAATATTTTTAATGATTTTAGAGAGGAAGGGAGAGGGAAAGAGAGATAGAAACATCAATGATGAAAGAGAAAATTAATAGGCTGCCTCCTGCATGCCCCCTTCTGGGGATGGAACCCACAACCCGGGCATGTGCCCTTGACTGGGATCGAACATGGGATTCTTCAATTCACAGGCTGATGCTTTATATATTGAGCCAAACCAGCGAGGGCTCCCATCTTCTGAAGGTCAATGAGAGGACCAGGGAACCATAAAAATTGGCTTGGAACTAGAGGGAAATGAAGACAATCTAGTCTGGATCTCATTATTCAGAAGGAAGATTTTTACCTAACCCCCTATTTTCAGTGCAGTGCTTCCCAGCTTCCTTCAGCTGGGTCTGTGCCCTCAAGTTCACCTTCTCTGGAGTTACGATAGCCACAAAGCACACATGGCTAGTCTGTTCAAATGTGCTCTCTATGAAATACCAATAGATTTGGAAGACTTAGCATAAAAAGAAATGTAAAATATATCATCAATAATTTTTATATTGATACTAGAGGCCTGGTGCATGGATTCGTAAACATTGAAAGGAAATTAATTAGAAGGTGGTTGGCAGGACGGGACTGGGTGAGACAGTCCAGACACACCCTGAAGCCAACCTCCCATTGTCCCTCCCCAACCAGCTGCACCTAGGGTGGCACCGAGGCTCGAAGGGTGTCTGTAGAGTGAGTGGAGTCCCTCCAGCAGGTGGGGTCACTCAGCCTGGCCTACAGGATTGGGCCAAAACCAGCTGTGTGACATCCCCAGAGGAGTCCTGCAGTGTGAGAGTACACTCTGCAAAGTTGCTGTCACTCAACAGTTCCTGCGTTGAGCATCTGCCCCCTGTTGGTCAATGCACACCATACCTACCAGCTGGTTGGCAGTTGGCCAGTCAGCTGGTCGCTTAACCTTATATATATAAATAGATAGATGTTGAAATTATTGCTCGGATATTTAAGGGTTAAATATAAATATTAATTCCACCTTTATCTTTTACTTTTTAAATGTGAATACTAGAAAATGTAAAAATACATATGTGGCTCACATTCTGTATTTGTGGGACAGTGCCGCTTTCCACTGGAAGGGTAGGAGTGGAAGCATTCTTTGTAAAAATTTTCCATCAATTCTGGGTTTTTTTTTTTTTTTTTTTTTTTAGGCCTCCCCCTCACACACCTCCTCAGAGTAGTCTGGTCTTTTTTATTCCTGGGCTTTTCTTGGATTCCATGGCTTGAGTGGTTAGTTTCTTATTCACCTACCTCCTCCACTCAGGATTAAGTTTCAGCTTTCTTGACTTTGTTAAACAGTTATATCCATTTACTATTCATATTCAGAATTTCCTTTTCCTGCCTACTGTGTTTCATTTTCAGTCTCTGTGTTCTTTTAGGTTTGTGCCTTTTTAAAATACCTTTAAAAGTTATTTCAGTTAGTGTTTAGGAAGGAGCAGAGATAAACATTTGCATTCACATTTCGCTAACTGGAAGTATGCCCTTGAATTTTGATAAAGCAGAAATCTGATCATGTCACTGACTGCTTAGACTCTTTCCTGTCTCCTCCATGTGGAAAGTGTGAAGTATAATGTACTCTGGCGCGTTACAACCATTTCTGTTAGTTTACTTTTGCTGTGATTATGCTACATGCAAGCACCTGCCAAATCTTAGTGGCTTAGAACAACAAAAGTTTATTTCTTGCTTACATTGTTTTGGCTCTTAATTGTCTGACTCTTCTTTTTTTGGTGTCTGTGTACATGTCATTTGAAAAAAATCAGTAGGCCCCTAGATGTTTTGGTTCGGTGGAGATAGAGTGACAGCTTGTGGAATGAAGGGTCCTTGGTTTATTTCTGGTCAAGGGCACATACCTCCAGTGCAGGTTTGATCCCAGGCCTTGGTCAGGGCATATGTGGGAGCAACTAATTAATTGATAAATTTCTCTTTTCTCTCTCTCTCTCTCTCTCTCTCTCTCTCTCTCTCTCTCTCTCTCTCTCTCTCTCCCCCCTCCCTCCCCTCTCTCCCCTTCCACTCCTTTCTTCCACTCTCCAAAAATCAATGGAAAAATATCATCAGGTGAGGATACCACTTCCATTGTTTGTGACAGTAGACTTTATTTTTAGAGTTGTTTTAGGTCTATAGAAAAATAGAGCAGAAATTTCCTGCCTTTCTTCTTCCACTCCCCACCTCCATTCCTGTTATTAACATATTGTATTAGCAGGGCACAATTGGTACAGTTAATGCATTATTATTAACTAAAGTCCATAGTTTCCATTAGGGTTCAGTCTTTGTTGTACATTTTATGAACTTTGACAGATGTATGAAGACTTGTATTCACTATTACAGTATCATGAAGAATACATTCACTCTCCAAGAAATCCCTCCCTCCATCCCCTCTCCAACCTATGACAACCACTGATCTTTTTGCTGTCTGTCCGTGCCTTTTTCGTTCATGACCACAGGCTGAAAGCTCAGCCCCTGTGGGGAAGGCTGTCTTGGAGATGGAGGGAAGGAAAGAGTAGACAGACACATGTAGGGCTTGAGAGCTTCTGCCTGGAACCGGAATAGGCCACATCCCCTTACAGTAGATTGGATAAGTCTGAGGTCAATGGGCAGGGAAGCATGTTCCTTCCACAGGAAGTTACAGTAACACTGTGACAAATGGAGAGGTGTAATTCTATTGCAGGGAAAAGGAAATCAAATAATGGAGAGTAATAACTTAGTGTACCATATAGCATCAGTGCCAACCTGGCCACTCAGTTCTCCTCTCACAACCACTCCTCCCAGCTATAATACATTTCTATTTACTCCACTCATACCTGCCCACTTTTCTTATCTTTTCACTAAGCACACCCTTCAGTTGATCAGGATTGAGTTTATTAGAGAAAGTCATTCCTGACTAGATTAATATGCTAGTCTGTCCGATATACTGAATGGAATTGTTTTACTTTCTTAGCTGAATCCTGTAGACTATCAGCAGACTTAAATAATTGCAGAACATCTTCTTAATATGAGTTTTCTCTTTAATTTTCATTTGACATTGGCCAAGGTCTTCACAGAAGAAAAATTACCTGCATACGTAAGAGTGATCTTATGGTAGCACCTGATCAAAGATGTGACCACCTACCACTTCCATTGTTTGTGACAGAAAGGTGCAATACAGACTGTGAACTAAGGTAAAGGAGCAATAATGTAAACAATGTATAATGTAACCAGAGTAGAGGAAATTATTGAGAAGATGTAAAGCATCTAGTACCATGACTGGCACAGAGTGGGCATGTAGTTAATGTTTATCCTCTTTTCCTGCCATGCCATTATGAAATTTCAGGCTCACTGTCTTATGGTGGAACTCAGCAGTTGGTTTGAATGTTTGTTCATATTATTTGCTAAATAACAGTGTCGTGGCCTAATATTTGTTCAGAAAATAGAATCAAATTTGTCTGTAAAATATATACAAATAAACTCTAATCTGAAAACCCATGGTTTAGGATCTGAAACAATAAATTTTGTAACATGATTCTGTAATTCTCATATAACTGATAAACCAATGAACTTTCAAAGTTTTTAAGGATTAGAGAATCAATAGAGAAAGAAATTAATTTTGTCAGCATTTTGTCCACTAAGCATTAAGAAACATGCATAGTGGAGAAGTTTGCATTTCTAAATTAAATTTCTCATTTTTAGTGTGTTTTTTTAGTGTGTATGGTGTGTGTGTGTGTGTGTGTGTGTGTGTGTGTGTGTGTGTGTAGTCTAGAATGAAGCTAAGAACAATAACCCATCTAGCAGGTGACAATTAACATTGGGATGGCCAGAACCTCCTTCACTCAGCAAGGATGAACATTTTTATATGTTTATAATGGTGTTTGAAGTCATGTAGTGAAAGCCTAGTGGTCGAACTGCATGTAAGTTGCATCACTGCATTGCAGAGAAGTGAGGCACAATGGCATTCTTGAGATACTGTTGGGGATAGAGATGAACTCTGTGTGTTCTATGCTTCGTCATACTGGAACATGACTATTGCCTGATAGGTTGCTGGACTATAATCGAAATAATTTGGCAAAAACTTGAAGATTTTACTTGTGGAAAAAAATGTTTACCCTGAAAATGTCTAAAAATAGATCAAATGAATTAAAAAGAAAATGTGGACATGCTCTACAAAAACCTGTTCACCACCTTTCAAAGGCTTTGTCTATGTAGTCAGACCCTCAGTATTGCCTGATCACAACTACAGAGGGTTGCCAGGAAGATACTACCTGATTATGAGTCAAATACATTCAGTTATAGACTTAGTCATACAATTATTGCTACAAAATAATTGGGTAATCTTGATCTAAATTAGTTCTTTTCAAAAGTTTTTGGCAAAGCTTGGGGTTGCAAAGCCACCCCCTTGAGCCAGGGTCAATAGATATAGTGCTGGCTCCTATCTCCAGCTTTTCACCAGACCAGCTATGTTTTTACGTAAGTGGAGAGCAAGTTTAGTTTTTGGGGAAAAAAGTAATATTTCTAACCCCTTCCCCCCCAAAAAAAATTCAAGTGCTTATACCATTTGAATGCACAACACCTCTGGGACTCATTTTCTCATCTATAAAATGAAAGTTTGGGCTGTATGATCTCTAAAAATTTTTTCATTTAGAATTCAGTGACATGCAAAATATTTTCTGATGGCTTGCTTATCGACTTCCATACAATTCTCTGAGTCTGGTTTTTAAGATGCATCAGTTGTCGTACCTCCTAAGTATGTTAGCATCCTTCCCACTAGGTGGCACATCATCGGCAAAAGTGAATGCTCGTCCCACTGTGGTCAAGGATACAGGTCTTTGGACATCCACTGCATGAGGTATTCCGTTCATAAAGGACAGACCGTCCCAGTGGATGACAACTACTGCGGTGACCAACCGAAGCCCCCGCCCCGAGAGCCCTGCCATGGCGACTGCGTGTTAACAAGGTGGCATTATTCAGAATGGTCCCAGGTACAAAGAAAAAGTATTCCTTAAGAAAAGTTACTCATTTTTCCTAATTAAATATTTGTTTGTCTAGCATACTTTTATTAAAATCCCCCCCCCCATTAGTCTCTACTTTTTTTTTGTTTTGTTTTTCAGTGTTCCAGGAGTTGTGGAGGAGGGGAAAGATCTCGAGAATCTTATTGTATAAATCACTTTGGCCACCGTCTTGCTGACAGAGAATGCCAAGAGCTTCCCCAAGCGATGACTGAGAATTGCAATGAATTTCCCTGTCCCAGTTGGGCTACCAGTGAGTGGAGTGAGGTAACATTAAACACACGAGGCTTAGATTTACTATGATATTGTGTAGGAAAGCTTTGCAATATTAGGCTTTGTGTAATTCAAAACTACTTAATTTTACATTATTTCACTTTGCAAATAACATGGTTGTCATGGCAGTAAAAATTAGTAAGCGATTTGGTTTGTTCTGAAAATATTTACAGTATCTGACTAACAGGAACCTTAACTGGTGTTTAATCTGTAACTCTCTTGCTAAGAAAGTCCCACTGTCTACCAAAGCATAAGACACATACTTGTTCTAAGGTTATCTTTGTACCTTTGTTTCTAGGACAAATAGATGTTGCACTGGGATTTAGGCTAGCAAGTGTTGGTGGCTGGTCTCACTCAGTGACTATCTCTAGAGGAGTGAAAAGAAAAAAACGTCCTTGGGAATGGTCTTTCAGCTGCATTTTAATGTGCAAATGAATCATTGTGTCGTTTTGCAAGTCACTGTATTGATTAATATTGAAAATAAGTAATGATCAGTGATGTTCTTACAGTGTCCTGTTACATGTGGAAAAGGAACAAAGCGGCGACAGGTGTGGTGTGAACTGAATGAAGATCATTTGAGTGATGGCTTCTGTAATCCAAGTACCAAACCTGAATCCTTGAGACCATGTGAGCTTCATACATGTGCTTCCTGGCAAGTCGGACCCTGGGGTTCTGTGAGTATATGATAAGGGTTTTTCTGATTTAATCTATCTTTACAGAATAGCATAAACAGTGTGGTATACTTATTCCTTTAGTAGATGCAGCTAAATTTGATTGATTTGTTGGGAAAATGCCTCTGCAATAGTAAACCCTTATCTGTAAAATTTTCTAAGTAGTGCTATTAATTTGTTCTGGTAACTATTTCAGCTTTGGCTTTGAATTTACTTTTAACCAAGATGCCACAAATTTTGTGCTTTCATCAGCTTTGTTGATAAATATTTTCATGTTGTTTCTAACTATCTTTACTGTATTTAGAACAGGCCTTGTTTAGGTTTGCCAACAAGGAAGCTAGGAATGTGCAGGATGAGGCATGGATAGGCTGGACAAGGGGGAGGCACTTTATTATCTTGTGGCAGCTTGCCACGGTTAATGGGAAACCTCCCATCTTCCCTTTGACTTTGTCTTAATGCTCTTCCTTCTATATCTCTTTAGAATTTACTCAGCATGTGTGTGTTACATGCTAGTGAGTTAGCCCAGACTCCTGGGGACACTATGAATGGGTGATGTCCACAATGGACTATCTTTAGCAGTCCTACTCCACTCTGTAGACACATATCAATGGCTTCTTTATGGAATCAACCTATCTGATATTTAGTCTTCTAGTTTTTCTGCTGCCTTCCATTCTTCCCTGCATTATTCTTTTCCTGCCCTCTCATGATGTGCCCAGAGTAGTATCACTTCAGTTTTGTCATTTGCCTCTAGTGATAGTTTAGGCTTAATTTACTCCAGGGACCAACCTGTGTATCTTTCTGACAATTCAGGATATCCACAGACCTCTGCTCCAACACTGTATTTCGATTAATCAAGTTAGCCTACTAAATGACACATATGCACCAGCTAGATTTTTGGGAAAAAGTATTTAGTTTACCTAAATTCTATTGATTCTGCCTCTAAAATGTTAGGTCTCTATTGATATTTTCACATGATTATGTTCTAAAGATACAACAATAACTGCCAATTTAAATTTCAGTATTTCATTAGTATGTATATAAGTTTGAATAAATATATAGAGTAAATTTACTAATATTTAGTCTAGAATCTGGTATCAAAAACTAATAAAAATATCTACTGAAAGTATATTAATTGAATTTATTAAAAATTTAAGTTTCTGTAATTCTATCTAATAAAAGAGTAATATGCAAATTGACCATATCTCCACTATACTCACTAGCCATGCCCACCAGCCAATCAGGAGCAAGTATGCAAATTAGCTCTAACCAAGATGGCTGCGGCCATGGAGAGAGCAGGAGGAAGGCTTTGGATTCCCTGATGATGGAGGAAGCCAAGCTTTCTGCATACCCTGGCTGGCCCAGGCCTCCACTCAATGCTATAAAGTTTCAATTATAGACAATAAATAAATCCCAACAAAAATGGCAGCAGCCATGGAACTGGAGAGAGCAGGAGGCTAAGGTTGACCCTGGCAATGGAGGAAGCCAAGCTTTCTGCAGCCCTGGCCTGCCTTGGCCTCTACTTAAGGCTACAAAGTTTCAATTAGAGAATATAAATAAATCCCAACAGAAATGGCCGCTGCATGGAGTGATCAGGAAGCTTGGCTCTGCTCCAGGCTACAAAGTTTTAATTGTACAAAATAAATAAATTTCAGATGCTAGGGCCTCTGCTTGGGTCGCTGGGGAGCATGGGTGGCCTCCAAACCACCATGTGCCCCTCTCCCAGGCCACCTCACACCCTAAGAGAACCCCCACCCTGATCCGAGACACCCTTCACGGCAAACCAGCTGGCCCCCACCCATGTACCAGGCTTCTATTCTAACTAATAAAAGAGTATATGCAGATTGACCATCACTCCAACACACAAGATGGCTGCTGCCATGTGGTCAAAGATCCTGCCCCCATGTGGACACAAGATGGCCACCAAAAGATGGTCAACAGGGCAGGGCAGTTGGGAGGGATCATGCCTACAAAGGAGGGCAGTTGGGGGTGATCAAGCCTGCAGGGGAGGGCAGTTAGAGGTGACCAGGCCGGCAGAGGAGGGAAGATGAGGGCGATTGGGCCTGCAGGGAAGAGCAGTTTGGAGGGGGGGGGCCCAAGCCTGCAGGGGCAGGTAGTTAGGGCCAAACAGACTGGCAGGGGAGCATTTAGGCATCAATCAGGCTGGCAGGGGAATGGTTAGGAGTGATCAGGCTGGCAGGCAGAAGAGGTTAGGGCCAATCAGGAAGGCCGGCAGGTGAGCATTTGGGAGCCAGCAGTTCTGGATTGTGAGAGGGATATCCGACTGCCCATTTAGGCGCAATCCCGGGAGGGATCCCATATTGAAGAGGGGTCCCAGATTGGAGAGGGTGCAGGCTGGGCTGAGGGACACTCTCCGCCCCCCTTGCATGAATTTTGTACACTGGGCCTCTAGTTTTTAAATAATGAAGGTGTTTGATATCTGCTTCTGTTCTTCAGTGCACAGCCACCTGTGGACATGGGTATCAGATGCGTGCTGTGAAGTGTGTCGATGAGCTGCTCAGTGCCATGTTAGATGACAGAGTGTGCTATGGAGCTAGTCGACCCAGTGACAGGCAGGTAAAGGACACCTCTTCCTGGATTTTAGGAAAGAAAAAACTTACGATACAGGAGGATTATTGATGTGTTAAAATTATTTACACGTGTATTTTACCCACTATATGCCTTATGAACATGTATGTGCATACTCATCAGGGAGAACTTATTGTGATTGGTTTTGACAGCCTTATAGCTTTAGTAATGCTTTTTTAATTCTTTATCTGCCATTGGATCTCTCATTTAATGTATATTTCCATCCTTTGAATTGTGAAAGCAGGGCTTGTAGAAAAGTTTATAAATATCATGAATTTTTGAAGTGTGTGGTACTATTTAAGGTAGTGTGTGTTCATTCAAAATGTTTCAGTTCAGTGATATTTTTGAAGGACTATTGCTCTTTTCTTTTTTAACCATCAGAACAAAACAACCCAAACTTTAGGATTCAGAATCATATTATCCACTTCAAGCCCTTGATGTACTTTATACTCTTTGGGGGAGTGAGGTGGGGTCGACGACTCTTTACATTATTTGTTTGCAATTGAGTAGTAACTGCACTTGAATTAAGTATCTGGAAGAAGAAATGAAGCATAGGATTTAATATACACCAGAGTGATTAGTTAATTGATGCCTTATAAGATCCATTTTTCTTTTGAACAGGACTGCATCGTGACACCTTGCCCAGTTATCCCTAAAATTGGGACCACTTCATTACCAGCTGTTCCCATGGGAAAGATAGCACAGTGGCGATATGGTTCTTGGACTCCAGTAAGTGAATTTTATTAGGAGGTACAGTATTTCTACTATTGGAGGTATTTAGACATCACCAAAGTGGTTGCTACAGATTTGCAAAATTAGTGTGTGCATTCATTCTCAGGTATTTTGATGATTAGAAGGAGTTTGGGGTTTAGAAATAGATATTCAATGGCCAAATCCTGCTGTGTCTTTCAAGGACTCTGTATCTCTGGGCAAGAAACTTAGGTATTCTGGGACTATTTTCTAATCTACAAAATGGGGGTGATATGTCACAGGTTGTGAGGAGAAGCAGATGGGACATGAAGCTTTTTATTAGCCTTTATTTATACTACTGACATTTTCATGTTTTTCAAAACTGAAAACTCTGCTTTAGGCATATTTAAAGCTTTTGCATATTCTCTGAATCAATGATGGGTTCATATCTACTCCATTAATTAGGCTTTCCAAGATATTTAAAATAAATATCTTAGTGTTTTCTTATATACAATGCTCTAAATATCTCTAATTTGCAAATAATTAATCAGTATTCCAGAAAGTTGATTGTTTTGTTCTCATTACCATAAATGTTTAATTTATGACATTTATGATCTAAATTGACTCGGATATTCACTGCTGTGTCATTGACTCAGAAGGGATGCCAGGTGATAGCATTTGTGATTTGATTTTTCAAGAAACTTGATGTTTTAGGAATTGGAGCAATAGCTATGTGTACAGGAAGTAGGAGAGGCACTATGTAACACCTTGGTATCATTCCATTTCTTAAGTGCTCTGCGTCTTGTGGAAGAGGAAACCAAGCCCGCTATGTAAGCTGTCGCGATGCTCACGACGGAATAGCAGATGAATCATATTGTGCACATTTACCTCGTCCTGCTGAAATCTCCATCTGCTTTAGCCCTTGTGGGGAGTGGCAAACAGGGGATTGGTCTCCTGTAAGTATTTTTATGAGAAAAAAAATGAAATGAGCAATTTAAATATAATTAAGAAGTACAATTGGCAGTTATAAAATAGTGATGGGGGATGTAAAAATACAGCTTAGGGAATATAGTCAATAATATTGTAATAACTCTCAATGTGTCAGGTGGGTACTAGACTTGTGAGGGTAGGGGTGGGGGAAGATAACTTTATAAGTTATATAAATGTCTAACCGTTATGCTGTACACCTGAAACTAACATAATAATTGAATGTTAACTGTAATTGAAAAATAAAAAAATAAAAAATTAATATTGAGTATAATCTTGTAGTTTACTACATTATGAATGTTGTCTAAATTTGTGATCAGTGTTCAGCTTCCTGTGGCCATGGAAAAACCAATCGACAAGTTTTATGCATCAAGTACAATCAGCCAATTAATGAGAATCACTGTGACCCTGAAGTTCGCCCTTCAGCAGAACAAGAATGCAATGTGGCAGCCTGCCAGCCCTCGTACAGCAACTTTCCAAGTTCCTCTGAGCAGCCAAACCATTTTCCAGGCAGGAATTTTCCATTAACTCACAAACCAGAAGATAATGAAAAGTGGGGGGTCCATCCATCAATCAGAGGAAACCAATGGAGAACAGGACCATGGGGATCGGTAAGCCATCTTTATTGAGTTATATTAATTCTGTAATTTTGTTATATTATAGCCTTTTAACGGATATATATGTAATGACATCAAATGCTTTTAATGCTAGGTTTATCTGAAGATCAATAGTTTAAATCTTACAGGGATTAATCAAATTTTGATATAGATAACAAATCCCCAGGGTTCTTATTGAATTACACTAATATGATGTTATGCTTACAGAAGAATGCACTTAAAAACAATCAGATTACAGTCCATTTTAATAAAAGCAAAAAGAAAATCTTTTAAGACTACAAAGGTTTATGAAAAAAATCAAACTCAGAAATTGGTAGCAGTGCGGCAGGCTGGTATAAAAATATGATAAACTACAGAAGGTATGACTGTATTCCATATTTTCCATGAGATTAATGACACAATATAAAGAAACACATGTTATAAAAGTTAAGTAACAACACTATTTATTCCTTCATATTGAGACTTTAAAAATGTTAATTCCTTTTACTTAATATTTAGGAAAAAGGTGAATTTCCTATTTCAAGCTTTTTTAAGACATCACTTTTTCATGGATTGGATGACTCAGCATTATACAGATTCGAATCTCCCCAAATTGGCATGTAGACTCCATGAAATACCAGTCAAATTTTAACTCCTTGTAGGGGTCAGAGACTTATAAGTTGTTTCTGAAATGTGTATGAAAGTTAAAAAGTCAAGAACAGTAAAAAAACAAACACAAAAACACAGTCACCCTTTCATCAACAAACTCTAATGCAGCCCCTACTAAAACTCAAATGTTCTAACAGATTTTCTCAGTGCAAATTATGATTCCAAAAAAGGTGGTTTTTATGTGTAGAGTTTGAAATTGAGTCAAAATCTTATTTTTTTTACCATGTAACTTCATGATGTGGATCTGTAGTTGTGTTTTGCCTTGTCAGTGCTCCAGCAGCTGTGCTGGCGGTGTCCAGCGTCGGGTTGTGGTTTGCCAGGATGAAAACGGACAGAATGCCCATTACTGTGATGTGGCCGCCAAACCCCCTGAGGCAAAGCACTGTGACTCAGGACCCTGTCCACAGTGGAACTACGGGAGCTGGGGAGAAGTAAGTCAAAACATTTCTTTTTTTTTTAATTTTTATTTTTACATATGTGTCCTTATTACCCCCCACCCTCCACTTATGCCCTACCCCCTGTTGTCTGACAAAGCATTCCTTAAACTTGTGGACAGTACAACATCTCTGAAGACCAGAAGTTAAGCACTTCCTACTGTTAACTGATGGATAATCTTACTTTTTTTTTTTTTTTATTGAGTTACTACAACCATGTTCTGCTCATAGATATTCTATCAGTAGAGGCCCAGTGCACAAATTTATGTACCAGTGCGGTCCCTTGGCCTGGCCTGTGGAATTGGGCCAAAACCTGCTCTCCAACTTCCCCCCTAGGGATTCCGGATTGCAAGAGGGAGCAGCCCAGACTAAGAGACTCCATTGATGCACAATCAGGGCTGGGGAGGGACATAGGAGATGGGCCAGCCAGGGAGGGACTGCAGGAGGGCTCCAGGAATTGTCTGGTCCGTCTCACTCAGTTCCAATTGGCCGGACCCCAGTAGAAAACTAACCTACCAGTTGGAACATCTGCTTCCTGGTGGTCAGTGTACGTCATAGGGACTAGTCAGCTTGTCAACTGTCCCCTGGTGGTCAGTGCATGTCACAGCAAGCAGTTGAGCAGGCTTAGCACATTTTTAGCATATGAGAGGCCCAGTGCAAGCAAATTCATCCACTGGAAGGGGAGTTTCCTCAGCCCAGCCTGCCCCCTCTCACAGTCTGGGAGCCCTCAGGGGTGGAGGCAACCTGGTGATCAGGGGAAGGCAACAACCCCATCACACTTCTGCTGTGTCACTGTTGGTAGTGCAAGCCTTGGCTGGCCTTGGTGATCTGAGCCTCAGGCAGACCTGGGCGGCTGGTCAGCTGCCATCTGAGACTTGCCTGTGCTTCAGGCATCTGCTGGGCAGCCGCCATCTGAGGCTTGCCTGATCCTCAGGCCGGCCCTAGGTGGCTGGGCAGCTGCCATCCAAGGCTTGCCTGCACTTCGGACTGGCCCTGGGCTGCTGGGGGGCTGAAGATGAATCTGGTTGGACTGTATGCCTGATGCCCCCCTGGCTGGGCTGAAAAGACTGGGGGACTCTGGCAGGGCCACCATCTTGTGGCTATCGGTGCCATCATCTTTGTGATAGTGTTGTGGTCAATTTGCATATTTCCTATTGATTAGATAGGATTAGATAGTATTATGCTTTGATTGGTTGAATGGCCAACCAAAAAACTAGACACTTAGCATATTAGGCTTTTATTATATAGGATGGTGTATATATATCACTCACTCATGACAGGAAATACATACTCCAGATTTTAAAACTGAATCTAATAAGGCTAGCCAATATGTCCATGAATCTAATGCCTTTCTAAAATTAATATATTAATGTCTTAATTTCTTAGAAATTTAGATTTATATATAGGCCATGTTTATATATTATTATTGAACACTTCATTTGATGAATCTCTTAAACAGAGAGTTGATGATTATTGAGCACTTTGTTTTTGTCTTGGCATTCTTCTAGTTACTTTGAATCTGAAGATAATTTTTAAAATGGTTTTAATGATACCAGTCTCGCCTGTATTATTTGTGAGAAGAATGAGAAAGAAATTGGCATTGGATGAATAAAATAAACCACTCAACTTAATTAGTCAAAAGTTTTTGCTTCATAGGAAATTTGGAAATTATTTTTAAAGATACACTTCTGACCAATAGCTTATATACATATATATTAAATAACATTTATATTTCTCAAGTTAGATATGTTTATTGTAAATATTCAAATAATATGAAAAATTATGTAGAGACTAGAGGCCCAGTGCATGAAATTCATACTCTCAAGGGAGCGGGTCCCTCAGCCCTGATTGTGAGAGGCCAGGCTGAGGGACTCCCACTGGTGCACGATTGGGGCCAGGGAGAGACATGGGAGGTTGGCCTGTGGGGAGAGACCAAGGTGGGTCCAGCCTACCTTGCTCAGTCCCAATCTGCCAGATCCCAGCAGAAAGCTAACTTATGGGTTGGAAACTCTGACTCTTGGTCATCAGTGCACATCATAGTGATTGGTTAACAAGTTGACTGTCTGTCTCTTGGTGGTCAGTGCATGTCATAGCGAGTGGTTGAGTGGCCGTAGCATATAATTAGGATATTATAGTTTGACTAGAGGCCTGGTACACAAAATTCATGCATGGGGTGTATGTCCCTCATTCCAGCCTGCACCCTTTCCAATCTGGGACCCCTCAAGGGATGTCCAACTGACCATGTGGGTGGGCAGTTGGACATCCTTCTCATAATTCAGGACTGCTGACTCCCAACCACTCGCCTGCCTGCCTTCCTGATTGCCCCTAACTGCTTCTGCCTTCCAGCCTTATCACCTCCTAACCACTCCCCTGCTAGCCTGATTGATGCCTAATTGCTCCCCTGCCAGCCCGATTGCCCTTAACTGCCCTTTCCTGTCAGCCTGGTTACCTCTAATTGCCTCCCCTGCTGACCCGGTCACTCCTAACTGCCCTCCCCTGCAAGCCGGGAGCCCCTCCCCCCCAACTGCTTTCCCTTGCAAGCCTGGTCCCTCCTAACTGTCTTCCCCTGCTGACCATCTTATGTCCACATGGGGGCAACCATATTTGACCACATGGGAATAGCCATCTTGTGTGTTGGAGTGATAGTCAATTTGCATATCATTCTTTTCTTAGATAGGATTGGTTGAACAGATGACCAGAAAGAGCATAATAGGTTTTTATTTTATAGGGTAAAAATTTTGAACCTATTGATACATTTTCTGCCAGACTTCTGTTTTATAATGGTCTAGAAATAGGGTCATATTACCCATGCTGCTTTGCCAACTGCTGTCTTTATGTAATATATACTGAATACCTTTCCATGTTTATAAATTTAGATCTGCCTTATTAACTTTCATAGCTACAGAGTAATCTTATCTAATAAAGAGGGAATATGCAAATTGACCTCACACCATCACAAAGATGGTGACACCCATAACCACAAGATGGCAGCCCCCAGTTCTCTCAGTCCCTATGGAGTCCCCCAATCCTTTCAGCCCAACCCGGGGGGTGGCAGCAGACACACAGACCAGCCAGAACTACTCTCAGCCCCTCAGGGGGGGCTTTGATAACAGCTGCCCAGGTGCTTAGGACTGCTCAAGGCTCAGGTAACCAGGGCCAGCAGAGGCTTGCACTGCTGGCAGTGGCAGCAGCAGAGGTATGATACGGGCATCACTTTCCCCTGTTAACCAGGTTGCCTCCTGGCCCTAAGGGCTCCTGGGCTGTGAGAGGGGGCAGACCGGGCTGAGGGACCCCCCTCCAGTGCATGAATTTTCATGCACCAGACCTCTAGTGTATTGATAAGACACTGTACATTATGTAGTTAAAACTTATTACTTAAGTAAATCAGTTTTGCCAGGTCCTTAACCTACCAAGAGTCTGTATTATAGATCCTTTATATTTTATTGAATTGCCTCATGGTACTAATTCTCAAAATTCAATTTTTTAAATTATGGAAGCAATACTTTGACTTACTTTTTGCCAGGAAGAAATGTTGACATTATGAAGAAAGGATAAACTTTAAACTGTAGCATTACTAATTATGTATTAAACATTGAATAAAGCAACATAATATTCTCTTTAAAGCCTCATAGTTTTGAATTTTCTTTTCTTTTTTTCAGTGTACACAAACATGTGGAGGAGGAATAAAATCAAGATTTGTAATATGTCAATTTCCCAATGGCCAAGTGTCACAGGAGCAAAACTGTGAAATCTTGAACAAGCCACCTAGTGTGGCACAGTGTCATATGCATGCTTGCCCTGATGATGTCTCATGGCATCGGGGACCATGGAAATCGGTACGATAGTATTCTTATTCTTAACCTTTTTGTTTTGTTTCACTGTGTCCCTTTTACTTTCATTTCCTTTTTTCATAAATTGTGATACACACTATGTCTTCTCATTTTTTAAGGAGACCATTGGTCATCTTGGCTTATGTTATTAAATATCATAGTTTAGAAGAACAATCCATTCAATTTCAAGTATTGTAATATATATAATAGTTTTATGTGTATTTATTTTTTTATAAGTGAATTTTGAACCATAGTCCTATTCTAATTGAAATATTTTACTCTAGTACATCTTTCACTTACCCTCTTATCAGAAATGTTTACTATTTACATTTGTATCTAATGTTAATGTTGTGCTTGTAACAATGGCAAATTAAGGCAGTGTGTTGTTTGAGCGCATAACTGTATGTGGCTTTCTTTTGTCTGTCAATGTCTAATTACTGATCCAAAAGCAAAAAAAAGGTTCTTTAAAACTTTTTTTATCATTGTTAAACCTAGTATTTTGCTTTGAAATGTGAAAATATTATATAAAAGTAAAGATAGAGAATTTTACATTGCTAAAGTAAGTTAATTGTTTACAGTTTGTTACATACATCATGGCAAAGTATGATATACATAGTAATTTATATGAAAATTCATTTCTTCCACTGTGTGGAGTTACTGTGTTTTGGAGATGTTTTAAATTTTTTGTTTATTTTTTGGAGCCATAGACAAAATTCATAAATATTGTTTGTGAATGGTTTATTTTTTCTAGTATTTTTTAAATATTTAGGCTTTGAAGAATAATTAATATATATATATATATATTTTGAAATTAGAATTTTGGTCACTTTTGATATCTTAAGTCATAAATAACCAAGTACACTTCTTTCAGGTGAAAACTGATTTGAGTCTATAATCTATTTATAATTAACTTTATACAACTAAACAGTTCTGCATTTGAAAAACAATTATAACTCTGGTTTTATAACCAATTTTGATGTGTACAGTTGTTTTTCTTTGTCCAAGTCAAAGCGTTACAGTGATAAGTAAACCCATGCTTCTACTTATGCTATTTGAAAAGTGCTAGTAGGTCATGTTCTAATTTATGCAAAAATTCATCTTTACAATCAAAGTGTGACTGATGATATAAAACAGCAGAACGTTTTAACTTCATAGGAGGATAGAGTACCATTTTGTGGGAATTAACAAAAGACATATTTTGCCATAGGAAGCATCTGCATGGATACTTCATATAAAGTTTACTGACCATCTACTATACCCTAGGCTTAGGCTACAGAGATAGTAAAGATGTTTCTTACTCCTTTGGAGTTTACAATTTAGTTGAGAGATTTAAAATACTATAGAAACAACACAGTAGATATCGTACTTTTGTTAGCCATCTTAGATTGAAAATTCACTTTCTCTTTTTTAGATCTCTATATTTTCTTTCATTTTATTGGTTTTAGTTTGCAAGCATAATTTGGATTGCTGTCTTGGAATTTTGCCCCAATTAGGAAAGCGGACTCCTAACCAGTAATTAGACATTGAATCATAATGGCATTTGATTCTGAGCACAAGGTTTTATTTTCCCTACATCATTAATTCTCAGAGTATTAAACATTTATGTAATGTCTTCTGCTTTGGGCTAGTTATTGAAGTAACTAAAATTCAGTGTTTTTGAGTCTGATTTTCTTCTTAAGGGGTCAGCAAACTACAGCCATTGGATTAAATCCGGCCAATGGCCTCTTTCATAAATAAGTTTTATTGGAACACAGTGAAGCACATTTGTATGTGTTATCTATGGCTGCTTTGTACTATAAAGCAAAGATGATTAGCTGCAATAGAGACTGTATGGCCCTAAAAGCTGAAATATTTACTATTTGCTGACTTCTGTTTTATTTAATAAACTTTAAAATGCTTTTAAAATTTAACATAAAATATAATTATAGTTATAGAATATTAGAATTACAAAAGTTCATTTGGGGTCAGCTTTAGATTTTTTTAACTCTTTGTTTCACTTTTTAAAACAACTTGAGATCTATTAACCTTCTCTATATATTCACTGTGATATTCACAGAATTTTTTTCCAGCTTTATGACATATAATTGGTCTATATCATCATGTAAGTTTAATGTGAACAGTGTCACACATTTAGATATTGTGTTGGAATATATGATATTCCAATATATTTATTTGTATCATGCTTGTTTTTGTGTGTAAATGATATCATAAGGGAAAAATCTTGAATGTTCACTATAAGTCCTGTGCATAGATGACTTCTTCAATCTCACAAAAATAAATGAACAGGGAAACAATAATAGCCACACATTATAAATAGTAAGACAGAATTACACAATTCATTGCCTACTGCATATCTATTCCAAATGGAGTTCATTAAATAATTCAATCTTTGCACTAATGAAGAAATGTAATCTTTATTTTTCTGATAAATTGAAGTTGAATTTTAAAAACCACAAATGTTTATATTAGAATTTTTACAAATTTATTTATTTACCTTTATATGTATAAAATGTATATATAAGAATATGTATTTATATGTGTATATAAAATGTATATATAAGTGTGTGTGTGTATATATATATATATATATATATACACACACACATACATACATACAGTGCCTGGATTCATTTTATTATATGAAGAATTTAACTCAATTCTTAAATTAGCCTTTTATATTAAAAGGATTTAAGGGATCTGAAGTTTTATTAAAGTTAGATATAACTTTTACCTCTTTCAGTATTGCTACATATTAGCCAAACTTCAAAATACCTCTTATTAACATATCAGTTTAATATTCTTTCATGGATAATTTTAGTTTCAACAGGTCCTGTTCACTAGATTAGAAAATTAAGAATGTGTATGTATATGTATGTGTATACATATACATATATATCAATGTCATGAAATTTCAGAAACACTTTTCATTTTAAAGCAAAATTAAAAATATGAAATGCTAAATCATTATAATGTAATTAAGAAGAAAAGTTGTTACTGTACATTTAAATTTTCTCCATGTTGTGGGAAATCTTGTAATAACTTACAACTATGATTAAAGAAAGGAATAAATAAGTCTTAAATATGTATGTTAATTTAATGATTATTTTTTGGGATTAGTCTATGTAAAATGATTGTATTTTAACCCTTGTTATTAATAACATGTGTTGTGGCTTTGTGCTTTGCCTAATTTATATGTATATGTTGTATTTTTACTCTTTGGATTAATACCTAAAATGTTTTAAGTCACTGAACAAATCTTTTATTGTAATGAATGCCTCTTTTCTTTTGGTGGGATATTTTCCTTAAATAACAACTTTTCATTTCTATAATTAAACATGTAATTGTTTGAATAGTACATGTTTTTATAATTTTACTTAGAATATGTGTAAGCTGCTGCTATTTTTCAGATAATTTTTTAGAAACTAACATTGATATTAAAATATATGATTTGTTTAGTTATCAATTTTTAAATACTAGAAATTTTATAATCTCTTTTTATATGTTATAAACAATAAAAATTTATGATACAAAGTTACTTAGTACATTAAAAATAAATGTGCTTATGATCAAGATAGTGTTTAAAAGGTAAGTGAAGTTTTATTTTCCTCTTTCATATATATATATAGTATGGAATATTACACATAACATAATCAAACTGTTGCAACAAATGTTTTTTAAATAAATTTATATTAATCTCTGTGTTTTCCCACTAAGTCTCATTTCACTGATTCATTTTCCTACATTTTTATCCCTACATAGAATGAAATCATGTTTGGTAAGACAAATAATGAGTACTTCTGTGTGTTCTGTGATTGGTGATGACCTAGCAGAAGTAAAGAGAGTATACTTTTCCATTAAAGATTGTTTTGTTTTTCAAACAAAAATAAGAAAATTGTTTTTAAAAAATGAAATCTCAATACTTGAACCCTTTTGATTCTGGCACTTTCTCTCAAAGTGTGTTTTGTTTTGTTTTTTAAATAGACTTCTGTAGCATTTTGTAAATATATATATATATATATATATATATATATATATATTTGCTGTATGTGTGAATATGTATATATGTATATATATATATATATATATAGTATGTATACTAAATATATAACAGAATGTCACAAAAGTACTTCTAGAAGTGGGTAGTGGTAGCAGCACACACCCAGTAAATCTCCAGTTTGTTGATTTTAACAGCTTTGTATAACAAAAGAACATTGAGGGTCTGAAAAGAGGGGTTAAGCTGCTTGAGTCAACTGCTATTATGTAATTGACTGACCCTTATATATTTTTTAATATATTTATACATTGAAACATATTTAATATGTAAATATATTTTTGTGATTTGTAGATTATATTCAAATGTGGATTTAAAAATATAAGTTGAATATATAATATTAAACATAATTTTTACTTTATGAGTAACACTTTTCTCTCACTGAAGTATTGCTATAATTATTTCATTTTAAGAAAATGATAGAATGTTTTATTAATTTTGAAAATCTTTTATCAACATTGTTATAACAGTTCAAAAATCTGGTTGTTTCAATATGTGATATAAGTAGCTTCCATAGCTTAAAAATTACCTTGCAAAAATACATACCTTCATAAAGCCAAGTTTATCACCAATGCTCCTTTCATATACTAATAAGTGATTTTAAATCCAGTATATTAATTATTTAAAACATTTGTTGAAATTTTTCTCACAGATTTTCAGTTTTCCTTGATATCATTCAGTTCTTGAAGTACTGGAAAGAGTAATATTTTTATATTTTAACAAATGGCATTCATGTTTAATACAACTTTGAAAGATTTGGAAGCTAAACAGATGAGAAAATTTTCCTTCGAAGTTTTAAATATTTGCATTTCTGAGAGTTTTTATAGTTGGCATGCTGTTAATGATAACATCACATAATACTAGAAATTAGTAAAATTTTTCTAAAGCAGAGGTTTTTCTCATTCACTCTTAAATATCTCCTTTACCTTAAAGGATACAAGATAGGTCTTTTAAAAATATATCTATTAAATATCACATTTTTGTCACTATTATAGGAAAAAATTAACAAATGTGGAACAAGCTTCTTTTTATAGTGAAAAAATTAGAAAAGTGATGATAATTATGAGATCAATCTGGTTTGTGTTTAAAGAATGTAAAAAATTTGGACAACAAGCCGAGTTTATTTGAGAGCATTGGGATTACATATGCAAGTTCAGGGCCCATTTGACGGAACGTAACTTGATTTTGTATATTAGTCTCATGTAAGAGGATTAATTTTGCTTTCACCAAGAAAAATGTAAACTTTCATTTACCAAAAAAATTTGGAGATATTCTTAAGATTGCTGAAATGTTAATGCTGAAGTTTATTCTAGATCTTGTAGTTGAGTCAGTTGTAGGGTTAGAATGCTTAGGCTTGAGGCAACTGCTATTATGTAACTGAGTGACCTTTAACAAATTACTTAACATTTCTTAGAGATTATTTTCATAGGCTAGAAATAGTAGCTACCTAAACAAGACATTTTATTAGGGTTAAATGGAACAATAGATAAAGTGGTTGGCATGGAGCGTGCTACATAAAGGCTCAATATATTTTGCTTGTCATTTTCACTTACCCAATAATAAGTAGATATTTCCTAGGAATTCACCCAGGAGCTAAAAATCCAAATACAGTAGTTAAAGCTAATAACATGAGACTCACTGATGCAAGTTATATTCTAGTATGAGAGAAATCAGTTTGAACTGGAATTTTAAAAATAATTTTTATGAAAATAAGATATCCAACAGAATTTGAAGTCATAAAGGTACAGTTTAATGAATTTCCCAAAGTGAACACACATGTGTAGCCTGCACCCAAACGGAAAATAGTGGCCCCAGAAATTAATCTATGTATCCCCTTAAAGTCACCCAAAAGGTAACCCCTATTCTGACATCAAATATCATAAGTAAGTTGCCTGCCTTTGAACTTTACCTAAATGGTACTTAATTTGCTTGTGAGAGTAGCAATGTTAGGTTTGTGAGATTCATTCATGTGTGTAATTTTAGTTTTTCATTGCAACCTAGTATTTATTGTATAAATTGAATGAATATGATTTGCATGAATATTTATTTTCCACTTGACAAGCAGTATAGGGATTGCTTTTAATTTGGGACTTACAAATAATGCTGTTAGGGATGTCTTTTGGTGAACATGTGTATGTAGGTCCATTGGATCTGTAGCCAGCAGTTGAATTGCAGGATCTTAATGTATGCATATGTTCAGGTATAGTAAATTGTATCAGACAACTTTTAAGGTGGTTGTATGAAAATTCCAATTGTTCCACATCCTGATCAACATGGTATTATCAGACTTTGAAATCTTAGTGATTCTAGTAGAGGTATGGTGGTATTTTTTTGTGTGGTTTTAGTTTGTATTTTGTGATGCCCAGTTAAAGTACTGTGTCTGTATTTCTATTAAATTTTCTGCTTTATTTTATTGACTTGTGATTGAAGCATTTAAACCGTTTACATTTAAAGTTATTATTGATAGGTACTTATTCATCACCATTTTTGTTCTTTACCCCTGTATTCCTTCTTTGCTTTCTATTTCTTTTTACAGCAGACCCTTTAGCATTTCTTACATTGCTGGTTTGGTGGTAATGAATTTCCTTAGTCCTTTTTTTGTCTGTGAAGCTCCTGATTTGACCTTCAATTTTGTTTGATAGCCTTGCTGGGTACAGTATTCTAGGATTCAGACCCTTCCTTTGCATGACTTTGTATATTTAATTCCATTCCCTTCTGGCCTGATAAGTTTCTGTTGAGAAATCACTTCATAATCTGATGGGGGTTCCTTTGTAGGTGACTTTCTGTCTCTCTCTGGCGGCTTTTAAGATTCTCACTTTGTCATTGATGTTTGCCAATTTAATTATAATGTGCCTTGGTGTAGGTCTTTTGGGGTTTATTTTGCTTGGGACTCTGTGAGCTTCTTAGATTTGTGTGGGTTTTTTCTTTCCTATATCAGGGAAGTTTTCTGTCATTATTTCTTCCAACAGGTTTTCTATTCCTTGCTCAGTTTCCGTCCCTCTGGAAGCCCTATTATGTGTATGTTGTTTTGTTTCATATTGTCTCAAAGTTCCTTTAAGCTCTCCTCCTGCTTTTTAATTTTTTTCCCTAGAAACTGCTCTACTTGGGTATTTTTTTCCCTACCTTGTCTTCTAGCTCACTGATGCGATCCTCTGCTTCTTCGAGTCTACTCTTGATACTTTCTACTGAGTTATTTACCTCAGCAATGTCACTTTTCTTTTCTTCTTGGATCTTCTTCATTTCTTCTTGGGTCTTCTTCATTTCCTCTTGGTTCTTCTTCAATTCCTGTTGGTTCTTACTCATATTGTCAAATTTGTGTTCCATTCTTTTCAGCCACCTTATGACCTTGCTCTGAATCCTTTCTCTGACAGGTTGCTTGCTTCCATTTTGTTTACCTCCTTTTCTAGTGAGGCTTGTTTTTTTTTCATTTGCGGTCTGTTTCTTTGTCTCCCCATGGTTTCTCTTCTGTGTGTGTCTGGTTATGTAGTTCTCACTCTCCGGCATTGATTTAAAGGCACAAAATACAACACAACCAGGTGCAACACACCCAGGCACTGAACAAGAATGTATTCACAGTATTGGCAACTCCAAATTAAATGTGATTGCCAGAGAAAGGCAAATTTGGTGTTAGGTGAGAAAGAAGAGAGTAAGAGAAAACACACACACATACACACATAGACACTCACACACCCACCCACACACACACAAAAAAGAAAGAAATGAATGCCAAAATGAAATTGGGGAAAGGGGAAGAAGTAAAAAGAAAGAAAAGGGGAATAAACTATAAATATGGGGTGAAAACTCCTACAGGACAGCCACTAATCCCCCCAAAAGCCAGCAACAAGTACCTGGATATTGATACAAACTACATACAACAACTAATATCAAGGAAGGTGAGGGAACACAGAAGCATAAATCGATCAAGAAAACAATGCAAGTGACAACAACAAAACAATGCCAAAAATAACCACAAACCAAAAGAAAAGAATAAGCAAAGCAATCTCACAAACATGCATAAAATATCAATATAATCATCAGTCAAGTAAACAACAACAGGACAGAGAGAAAAACAATTTAGGATAGTGAAGTCAGAGAAGCGAGAGGTGTGTGTGGACTTGGAGCAGGTGGTTGGAGATTAGATATATAAGGGGTGAAATTTTAACAGGGGGTAAAAAGAAAGAATAAGGAAAATCTAAAGCAGGAAAAGTGTAAGGAAAACAAGAAACTAAATAGGGAAAGGTTAGTAAGAGAGTGGTGGCATAAAGGTGAAGTTGAGGTAGAGTAAAAAGATACTAAAGAGTAGATTAAAATAGACTGTACAACATTAATCCCAAAGTAGAATAAAAAGGAAATAAAATGGCACTTAAAAAAAGGTGAAATAGTTGTAGAAATAAAATTGATTTCTTAATTTGTGTTACACAATAGTCAATTTGTGATTCAGCCCCTGGGTGGCAGTGTTTCTGGATTGACCTCCGGGTCTATTGGTCCTCACTCGCCTGAACTAAAATACCACTATCCCTGTGGTATTCAATACTGATTTGTGGAAATGGGCTGCCCCAGAGCTGCCTCTCTCATGGTGACTGCCTGTTCTGATCCCCAGGCTCCAAAAAAACAGCTCTTCCCTGCAGTCTCCCATGGCATTCCCCACCCGGCGATCCTAGGTTCGTGGCTTAGCACTCAGAAGCTCGGATTAGGAGAGGAAAAAATGCAAGTGTGCGAACTCGGGTTCCACACGTATGTCTGTGCCAATCCCTTTTCCCCCTTGGGTTTAGCAGCCAGGACCCTCCCAAAATTTTTGGGCTGTCCTTCTCTGTCTGATCCAAATGGGTTGCTTTCTAGGAATCCCCTCTGTCACCAGCTCCGAGGGCCCTCTTCCACGTTAACCAGCTCCAAGAGCCACGGACTTTTTTCAGGCGCAGATCTCCCTGCTCCTCCAGCTCCCTAGGTATCGTGCCCAATCTAACTCCAGGCTAAATCTGACTTTTCCGTGGCAGAGCGCAGAGCTTCTCCGAATCTGTGTCTGCACCAACTGGGAACCGGTGTTTTGGGTCTCTTAGCAGTCCAGTGGGTACTGCAGCTGTATATTTTCAGGCCCTTCCCCTTCAACATGGCATAGTCTGCCTCCAAGCCTGGTGTCTCTGCGAGAGAACCCAGCCACACCGGGGCCGCTCAGTCATGGGAGGCCAATCCAGCAGTCTCCCTTCTCCTAGAGCCCAGCTGTCCCCCAACTCGCCAACAAACACTCCCCTCGTGACCCTCAGCTGCTTCCTCCATCTGCCCTGGGACAAGATTCAGAATGTGTCTGAATGTTCTGCTGCCATTTTTTTCTCCCTTTATCTTATTGACTTGTAAGAGTTAAATTTTTGCTCAGAGTATGAGTCCCTTGTGGGATATATGTATTGAAGAATAGCTTACATTTCAGTCTTCTACTGCCATTCAGTCTCAGCCATAGCTCCTAAGAAGTAGAAATAGTAAAGGAGTTTCCACTTCTTGCCATTAAATAGGTAGGTGAGTGATTCAGAGAAAATGAAAATAAATAAATATGAAGAAAACAGTATGACTAATGGTTCATGTCCACAGTGAATGTTTATTTTTAATAACATCAAAAAATTTTGAAGAGTTACAACTTCCTACTTTGGTATTTTAAAAGAAGAACAATTAGCCAATTTCTTTTCCAATAATTTTCAAAAATCCCAATTTATAATCTTCATGAGTTTCTATTTTAATTCATTCAGGAGATATTTATATAGCAGTTACTGTGTATTAGTGATATTTATTAGGTGTGGAGAGTAAATCAGGACATAAAATTCATCGTAAAGCAGGTAAAAAAAATTTTAAAGATATATTAAAACAGATGACAATCAAATTATTTTTGCAACTAGCATTCCATTTATTTATTTAATCTTTATTATTGAAAGTATTATGTATGTCCCTAGTTTTCCCCCATTGACCTCATCTAACCTGCCCCAGGCCTTCACTACCCTATTGTCTGTGTCATATATGCATACAAGTTCTTTGGTTGATCTCTTCCTACCTACGCACCTACTTTTAGTGAAATACTTATTAATGGCAAGAAGAACTACTCTAAACTAAACTAACAACATAATTGAAAATACTGTATCAAACAGAATTCTGTGAAGGAAAACTTGGATGCAATAATTAAAATTGTCAGCAGGCCTCCTGAGGGCTCCTGGGCTGCCAGAGGGATGTCTGACTGCCAGCTTAGGCCCAATACCTCAACGTGTAGGCATAAGCCAGTAGGTGGACCTCCCCCAAGAGGCCCGAGACTGCCAGAGGATATAGGCCAGGCTGAGGGAGCCCCACCACCAAGTGCACAAATTTTCATGCACCAGGCCTCTAGTAATGTGTAAATGATAATGTGTACTCTGTGAGAACATATTATTTTTAAGAGACTGAAAGGATAAAAGGAAATTTATATTGCCATACCAATAAAAACTAACTCTATTCTGCACCAGATAGAGTTCACATTTTTCCATCTGTGGGAAACTTCTTTACTGTTTATTTGTGGCCCATACGAGACTTTTCACTTCTAGAAATAGGGAAGGTAATCAGGCATGGCACTTCCCTTACTCTGGAACATTTCTTCAGAGTCAGGAAAGAAACTCAAAAATAGTAGTTCATAAGGGATCCTGTGTCCATGTCAGAATTTCTCTGCTGAACTTGGCAATCTCTCCATCTTAGATGAAACCAGGAGGAGGCCCTTCTTATCTCCAGGGCACCATGTAGAATGAGAACAACAGCAAGAACTATAAAAATAAGATCCATTACACAAACCTGTCCATTCCATATTACCTTTTTGTAGAACTAAAGACCATTCAACTCTACCTCATTCAGATAAAACAGATTGCATATTTAAAATATCTTTATATGTATACTAGTGGCCTGGTGCACAAAATTTTTGCACAGGAGGGAGGTGTTCCTCAGCCTGGCCTGCACCCTCTTCAATCTCGGACCCCTTGAAGGATGTCTTTCTGCTCGTTTACAGGGATCGGGCCTAAAATGGCAGTTGACATCTCTCTCACAATCCAGGACTGCTGGCTCCAGCTGCTCACCTGCCTGCCTGCCTGCCTGATTGCCCCTAACCACTCTGTCTGCCAGCCTGATCATCCCCAATTGCCACCCCCCCCCTGCTGGCCTGCTCACCCCCACCATCCCTTTTCACTGGCCTGCTCACCCCCAACTGCCCCCCTGCTGGCCTGCTCACTTCAAACTGCCCCCCTCCCCCTGCTATCCTGATCAGCTCCAACTGACCTCCACTGATGGCCTACTTACCCCCAACTGGCCCCGCTGCTGGTCTGCTTACCCCCAATGGCCCCTGCTGTCCCATCCTGGCCTGATCACCCCTGGCGACCCAAGGTCCCAGCCCCTCCTTTTTTTCTTTTTCTTTTTCTTTTTTTCTTTTTCAGTGCCTCCTTGAGAGGAGACCAGGGTCAGTTGGAAGCAAGTATCTAGGATTTATTTGTGTTCTAAAATTGAAACTTTGTTGCCTTGAATAGAGGACAGAGCCAGCCAGGAAGCTTGGCTTCCTCCATTGCTAGGGGCAACCCAAGTCTCCTGCTTGCTTCAGCTCTGTGGCCACTACCATTTTGGTTGGGATTTATTTATCTTCTATAATTGAACTTTGTAGCCTTGAGTGGAGGCACAAGGCTGACCAGGGCAGGCGGGAAGATTGGCCTCCTCCATTGCCAAAGCAACCCAAGCTTCCTGCTTGCTCCAGCTCCACGGCTGGCCGTCATCTTGGTTAGGTTAATTTGAATATTCACTCCTGATCGGCTGGTGGGCATGACTTGGAGTAGTGGAGTGATGGTTAATTTGCATGTTTCTTTTTTATTAGTGTATTAAATAAATTATATATATATATATATATATATATATATATATGTATATGAAACCCTCACCCCAGGATATAGAGAGAGAAGAAGAAAGGGGCCAGGAGAGTGAAAGAAATAGAGAGAGAGGACCATCAATGAGAGAAACATCAATACATCAATTGGGCCTTCTGTATGTGCCCAAACAGGGATCGAACCCACAACCTATGTATGTGCCGTGACTGGGAATCAAACTGGCAACTTTTAAGTGTATAGGACAATACTCAACCAACTGAGTCACTGGCCAGGCTGTTCATATATTGGTTTCCACAGGGCATTCATTCATTCACTTGTAAACATTTATAGATATGATTTCTGCCTTTATTGAGTTTAGAATTCTCAATTATAATTCACTTCACCAACTGCAGTATTTGGGCATATAAAGGTAGAAAGTCTAGCTATTTTTGATGATACATAATTTATACATGAAACTCATGCTAATATCCTAATTTTTATTGTGTTATTAGGTATTTTATTTATTTAAATATGGCAAAGTAACCTGTTAAAAATGTGGTCTATAGTGTGGAGTGCTTTAGAGATATTTTTTGTGTTTAAAGGAATTAAAAATTATCTCTAAGTTTTTCCTGTCAAACTATGAAGATCTTTTATAGTTACTTTTAAATTCAAAATATGGAGAAAACCATGTTATGAATGATACTCATAGATTGGGGAAATGTTTTATTATATATTTGTTTATTCTTAGGAAGACTAAAGAAATTTTTTAAAGGGAAATTGGAAATATTTTAGCTCATGGTTAGAACAAAAAGCAGCTTCCTCTTTGGAAATCTCTTTTATCAGAAACTAAAATTTAAAAGTCTGGTAGTAACTTTAGGATTTCAGTTAGCTATCCGATATCTCAATAAAAGAAGTAATATAAAATGATCAGATTTATTTAATAATTTTTAAGAACGAAAGGATTTCATATTTTCCTTCCAAATAAAGGAAGGAAAATATGGCCCCTTTTCCTTCCCATAATTCAGATACACAGAAATCTGCATTTTCTCATTTGAATAAACAACATAATATTTCCTCTGCAGAAGAATACATTATTTCAACAATTTTTTGACTGAAGTACCACAGTTTTTATTTTTAATTTTTTAAAGTTACAGTTTACATTAAATATTATTTTGTAATAGTTCCAGATGTACAACATAATAGTTAGACAATCAAATACTTTACAAAGTGTTACCCCTCAATATTTCCAGTATCCACCTGGCACAAACATAGCTATTACAACATTTTTTACTCTATTTCCTATGCTGTACTTTAGATCCCAATGACTATTTTGTAACTACCAATCTGTACTTCTTCAACCCTTCACCATTTTCACCCAGTCCTGCAACACCCTCCTTCTGGCAACAATCAATTTGTTCTCTGAATCTAATGGTCTGTTTTGTTTTTCATATTGTGCTTTAGATTTGACATGTAAGTATAATCATATAGCATTTGCCTTTCTCTGTCTGACTTATTTCATTTAGCAAAATGCTCTCTAGAACCATATATGCTACCACAAATGTTAAGATTCCATCCTTTTTATGGCTGAGTAATATTCCATTATACACACACACAGACACACACACCCCACTTTTTCTTTATCTACTCATCTCCTAATAGGCACTTGGGTTGCTTCCATATCTTGGCTATTATAAATAATGTTGCAATAAATATAAAGGTGCATATATTCCTTTGAAGTAGTACTTTAGGTTTCTTTGGATATATACCCACTAGTGGGATTGCTGTGTCATAAGGCAGTTCTATTTTTAATTTTTTGAGGTAACTCCATATTGCATTCCACAGTGGCTGCACCAATCTACAGTCCCATCAGCAGTTAAGAGTTCACTTATTTCCACATCCTTGCCAACACTTGCTATTTATTGAACTTTGATGGCAGCCATTCTCCAGGTATGAGGTGATAACTCTTTACATTTAATTTGCATTTCTCTGATGATTAGTGACTTTGAGTATCTTTTCATATGTCTATTAGCCATCTGTATATCTTCTCTGGATAAGTGTCTATTCCAATCCTTTGCCCATTTATTTTTTAAATTGATTTTTTTTTTGGTGTTGAGTTGTATAAGTTCTTTATAAATTTTGGAAATTAACCTCATATCAGATGTATCATTGGCAAATACGTTCTCCCATTTAGTAGTGTTGCCCTTTTATTTTGATGATGGTTTCCTTTGCTGTGCAAATACTTTTAGTTTGATGTAATCCTATTTTTTCTTTTGTTTTCCTTGCCCAAAGAGATATATCAGAAAAAATAATACTAAAATAAATGATTGAGATTTTACTGCCTTTGTTCTCTTCTACAAGTTTTATGATTTTGAGATTTAGCTTTAAGTCTTTAATCCATTTTGAGTTTTTTCTTGTGTATGGTGTAACAAGGTGGTCTACTTTCACTTTTTTGCATCTATCAGTCCAATTTGTCCAACACCATATATTGAATAGACTGCCTCTATATAATTGTATTTTCATGCCTTCTTTGTCAAATATAATCAGCCATTTAAGAAAACTGGATGACTACTAAAAGCTGAAATTTGATGCAATTTGATTATGTTGGTTACAGCGTTCATAATAAGGATATAAACCACTTACAGCTATGTTCTTTCCAGTTAGACCATGTTTTTCCATGTTTTTTACTAATGGGTGAAACTCAAGATGCCACATTTTGAGAGGGTCGTAACAAAAGAGATTGGGATAATTAAAGAGTTGGACTAGATAGATAAATTTAACCAAGGAAACAAAAAGAGAAAAACAGCTGTTTTCAAATATTTGCCCTGTGAAATTGGATGTAGTCCTACTTCAAGGTGCATAATAAGAATTACGGCTGAATATTTCATACTAGAAGCCCAGTGCACAAAATTCGTGCATGGCGGGGGGGGGGTGAAGAGGTTCTCCCTCAGCTCAGCTTGTACCCTCTCCAATCTGGGACCCCCTCGAGGGATGTCTGACATCCTTCTCACAATCCAGGACTGCTAGCTCCAAACTGCTCGCCTGCCTGTCTCCCTGATTGCCCCTAACCACTTCTGCCTGCCAGCCTGATCACCCCCTAACCACTACCCTGACAGCCTAATTGATGTCTAACTGCTCCCCTGCCAGTTTATTTGCCCCCAACTTCCCTCCTCTGCCAGCCTTGTCACCCGTAACTGCCCTCCCCTGCAGGCTTGATCACCCCCAACTGCCCTCTCTTGCAGGCCTGGTCCCTCCCAACTGCCCTCCCCTCCTGGCCTGATGGTCCACAACTGCCCTCTCTTGCAGTCCTGGAATCTCCCACTGTCCTCCCCTGCTGGCCATCTTGTGGTGGCCATCTTGTGTCCACATGGGGGCAGGATCTTTGACCACATGGGGGCAGCCCTCTTGTATGTTGGAGTGATGGTCAATCTGCATATTACTCTTTTATTAGATAGGATAGAGGCCTGGTGCATGGTTGGGGACTGGCTGGTTTGTCCTGAAGGGTGTACTGGATCAGGGTGGGAGTTCCCTTGGGGTGTGGGGCAGCCTGGGTGAGGGGCCTATGGTAGTTTTCTGGCCAGCCAAATCCCCCAGCAACCCAAGCAGAGGCCCTGGGATCTGGGATTAATTTATGTTCTGCAATTGAAACTTTGCAGCCTGGAGTGGAGCCAAGCCTTCTGCTTGCTCTGTGGTGACAGCCATTTCTGTTTGAAACTTTGTAGCCTAGAGTGGAGGCTTAGGATAGGGCTGCAGAAGTATGGTTTCCTCCATCACCCCAGAAATCCTAGTCTCTACTGTCTCCAGCTCTGTGGCTGCCACCATTTCTGTTGGGATTATGTATCTTCCATAATTGAAACTTTGTACCATTGAGTGGAGGCCTAGGCCAGCAATGGCAGGTGGAAAGCTTGGCTTCCTCCATTGCTGAGGAAACCCAAGCCTCCCTCCTGACCTCAATGGTGGCAGCTCTTTTGGTTAGGATTTATTTGCATAATTTGTTCCTGATTAGCTGGTGGGCATGATTGTGGGCATGGCTTGATTGGAGGTACAGTCAATTTGCAAATTACTCTTTTATTAGATAGGATATGTACATAAGTTTCAGCTCAAAAGGAAGAACAATAATCATATAGTCTTCCTAAAAAGAAATAGCTACTTCTTTTCCTTGTATCTTTAAAAAAAAAAGGTACAACTCTAGCCAATTTGGTTCAGTGGGTAGAGCATTGGCCTACAGACTGAAGGGTCTCAGATTCGATTCCAGTCAAGGGCACATACTCGAGTTGTGGTCTCAGTCCCCAGAAGGGGACATGCAGGAGGCTGCCCAATCAATGATTCTTTCTCATCATTGATGTTTCTATCTCTCCCTCTCTCACTTCCTCTCTAAAATCAATAAAAAAATATTTTTAAAAAGCTATATTTTTCCATTTGTGCAAATCTCAAAATGTGTTTAGTAAACCCATTTAATTAATAATTTTGATGATTATAGATTGAAAATTTTCTTCAGAATTTCTAAGACATTACCTTATCTTCTAGGAATCTCAACTATTATGAAGTCTGGTAATCTAATTCCCAGTCTGTTGTATATACCTTTTATCTACACCTGAGCCAATGAAGCTTTTGGTTTCTTTGCTTAATCCCTAGTGTTCTGATACTTCATGATGAAGTGACTTAATGTTTTCAAATTTAGTTTGCCAGGCTTTCTGTAGGTCCCTCCATTAAGAAGACTGGTATTGAGAAATTGGTTGTCTTATTTCTTAGGTAATTTCTATGCAAACATTTTCTTTTTCCTTTTTTATTGTTTAAAGTATGACATATAGTAATATATATATATATATATATATATATATATATATATATATATAATCTTCTTTTATTCCCCCTATTGACCTTCCTCCAGCCTCCTCTACTCCCTGTCGCATGCCCTCATCCCACCCCACCAGGGTCTTGTGTCCATTGGTTGTGCTTACATGCACGAATACAAGTTCTTCGGTTGATCTCTTCTCCCCCACTCCCCAACACTCCCCAGCCTCCCCACTGTAATTTGACAGTCTGTTTGGTGTTTTACTGCCTCTGTATCTTTTTGTTCATCAGGTTATAATGCTCTTTATTTTCCATAATTGAGTGAGATCACGAGATATTTTTCTTTAATTGCCTGGGTTATTTCACTTAGCATAATGCTCTTCAGTTACATCTATGTTGCTGCAAATGGTAGTAATTCCTTCTTTTTTAAAGCAGTGTAGTATTCTATTGTGTAGATGTACCACAGTTTTCTAATCCATTCATCTGCTGGTGAGCATTTAGGCTGTTTCCAAATCTTAGCTATGGTGAATTGTGCTGCTATGAACATAGGGATGCATATATCCTCTCTGATTGTGTTTCTAGTTTCTTGGGATATATTCCTAGAATTGGGATTACTGGGTCAAATGGGAGTTCCATTTTTATTTTTTTTGAGTAAACTCCATACTGTTCTCCCCGGTGGCTGCACCAGTCTGCATTCCCACCAGCAGTGCACAAGGGCTCCTTTTTCTCCACATCTTTACCAGCACTTGTCGTTTGTTTATTTGTTGATGATTGCCATTCTGATAGGTGTGAGATGGTACCTCATTGTCATTTCGATTTGCAGCTCTCAAATAATTAGTAACTTTGAGCATGTTTTTATATGTCTCTCGGCCTTCCTTCTGTCTTCTTTCGAAAAGTTTCTATTTAGGTCCATTGCCCATTTTTTTTGTTGTTGTTGTTGCTGTTGGATCATTTATCTTCCTTTTATTAAGTTGTATGAGTTCCCTGTAAATGTTGGAGATTAAACATTTATCAGTGATAACATTTGCAAATATGTTCTCCCATACAAGTGGGCTTTCTTGTTGTTTTGTTGATGGTTTCTTTTGCTGAGCAAAAGCTTTTTATTTTAATGTAGTCCCATTTGTTTATTATCTCTTTAGTTTCCATTGGCCCAGGAGTGGTATCAGTGAAGAAATTGCTTTGACATATGTCTGAGATTTCTCTGCCTATGGATTCTGCTAGTGTTTTTATGGTTTCCTGTCTTATGTTTAAGTCCTTTATCCATTTTGAGTTTATTTTTGTGTATGGTGCAAGTTGGTGGTCTAGTTTCATTTTTTGCATGTATCTGTCCAGTTTTCCCAATACCATTTATTGAAGAGACTGTCTTGAATCCATTGTATGTGCATGCCTCCTTTGTCTAATTTTAATTGAGCTCTACGCAAACATTTTCATTGTTCTTTCTTGAATTCTTTCTAGTTAATTATTAGTGTTCTTGGATTGATTCTCTAATTCTCTTGTTTTTATTTCCCCATTTTAATATCCCTGTCATTTGCTTTTACTTAATGGTAAATGTCAGTGCCTAAACCAATTACTGAATTATTTATTTTATTATAAACTATCAAAAGATTTTTCTTGCATTCTGACTGTATCAGGGGGTCACAGTATTATATTCTTATTTTATCCAAACAACATCTACTCTCTGTCTCAATAATTACAGTTTTGTTCTATTTTGAACAAAATTTGCCTCTTCATCCCTGGAACCCTTTCTTTAGGGTGTGAGTGGTTTTCTAGTTTTCCTACTAAAGCTTTTCTTCAAAAGTTGATGAACCTCTGCAGCTCATTCTTGTTTAACATTAAAACACTAGGGAATTCGTTGAAAGCTCTGCAATTGCACAGAGTTGAGTGACTGATGATTTTCTCTGCAAATCAATATTTTAAGTTCTTTTTTTCTTGGAGACCCAGTTTGTCAGAGAAGAATCCATAATGCCCTGTTTGGGAGGAAGGGTATATAGGCAGAAAGACGATGGGTCAAGATTCAATGTGAGAAATTCCCTTATTTTTATCCCAGCATCCCCAACTCAAGCCCAAGCAGTTTAAATTCTCCAGGAAACAGACCCTTATCTGGCTGCAGAGTAGAGGAGTCGCATATCTCAAATGGTGCTGAGTTTGTCCGGGGGTGGGTGGTGGGGCGTGGGGGGGTGGGGGGGAGGGTGGGGGTTGGGTACAAGTGTGACCTCTATTCTTGTTATCCTCTCTGCTTCTTCTGAGGTTACTGAAACCTATTTTATTTACTTTGACTTTGTGGGTTGAAAACAATTGAGGAGAATAAATGAATATGTATGGTTAATCACTCCACAGTTTTTAACTGAAACTATTTTTTTTAAACCCAATATCTATTCATCTTCTCTTTCAATTGCTCTACCTTCTCCTCACTCTGGAAGTAACTTGAAGTATGTCTGATGTGTTTTTCACCATCTAGTAAACAGTTCCGCCCTCTTCCCACCCCTCACCCCCCCACCCCCCAGCCCCCAGGGAAACAGACAGGATCTTACTGAAATTGCATTAGAGTGTTTACCCTCCTTATCTCACTCACCACAGAATGAGTTCTCACTGTAAAAGTTTTGACCATGTTCCATTCAAGTGTTTACTAGAGGAATCCATGCCACAGTTATATTTCCACTATCTCTTTTATATTTCCTCAGTGTTTGGGAAAGGAAGGAAGAGAAAGGAGAATGGAGGTTTCACATGCATTTGGGTTATTGAGTCAAGCCCTGTTTTAGGTTCAATCATATGCTCTCTTTAATCTCACACCTGCCCTGAGGTGTAGGTATTATTACTGCCACTTTAAGATAAGAAGACCAAGGACCAGCAAAGTTAAGTATAAGCATCTACAACGTTGCTCAGCCACTGACAACTGAGAGTCAAACATAATTTTTTTTTATTCCAGATTCCAGGCCCTTTTTATTATTCTATCCTCTACTCCTTAGTAGTAAATACTATGAACCCCCATCTTAAATCTTAACACAAATAATTCATATTTATCTTAAGATAATTTTTAAATTAGCTTTAATTCCCTGAAATATTAAATCAATCCCTAAAACATTCTTGCCTCAAAACTTTTATTGCAATATGATAAAGAGACACAATTATGTGGAATGGCGCATTTTAATTTCAGCTCTGTCTTTTACTTTATCAAAGTATTCATAGAGTTCCCTTTTTATTTCTCATCTGAGAGTTCTCTGTGCATATTCCTTTTAGATCTTTATAGCCCTACTTAAAAGCAAACTTCTTGGCTTTATTTCTGTTAACTCCCACAGCTAGTAGGAAAACATTTGTAGAAATGTGGAATGGTAAATCCTGCTATTCTGCTGGCACTTGATTTAAAAAATTTTGTAAATATTACCATAGTAACTAGTGCCTTAAAAGTAAAAAAAAAAAAAAAAGAAAAAAAAAGAAGGAAAGAAAAAAGAAAGAAATTAAAGGTATGTTTTAGTTATTTTCTTTGTTTCTTTACCTTTCCATGGTCTGCCCACACTGGATAGAGGGATATGCTCTGTTTCCTACAGGAAGGCAAATGCTCATGATTCTGACGGAGGCTCCTCTGGGGTGAGGCAGGAATGGGGTTTTCATCATGGGATGTGCCATACATATGGTCTTACAAATCCCATGTGCTATGATTTGTATAAAGACATCCAGAAAAAGTAAATTCACAGTAATGGCCCCAAAAGGATAGTTAAAACTAGACAAGATTTTATTGTTCTCATACGGATAATAACATTTTTTCCCTCTTAATCATATAATTATAAAGATTTGTGTTATTCAAGGAGTCAATAAAAACTCCAAACAGAAACTCTTTAGATTAGTTCCACTTGCTAACCAGATTTTATAAGGGAGTTTGAAATGTGTATTACCTCTTTGTAGTACAAACAAACTACATACTATTAGAAAGGTAAAAGAATAAATTACATGTTTTAAACTAATGGCAGTTTTTCCTGAGTCTTTCTTGTTACAGATGGTGCTTAACATTTTGAATTAGAATCACAATTTCTGTTGCTTCTAGCAAATAAACCTTCATTCAGTACTATTTGCAGGTTTATAATTACTGGCTATCAAATCTTATTATTGGACAAAACTAATCTAATAATTACCAGATAACTTGACTTTTCATGCTGATCTATTTTATGTATGGGAAATAATATTGTTGATAAGTGAAAATTTCTGTATAAAATACTTGCATGAGTTATTGCAAATTTCATCCAGGTTTTATATTTGAAAATAAAAATAATCACAAAACTTTTCCAAAATCATAATTTAGGCAATATTAACAATTAGATTATAAAATATTTTTAAATATTATTTCCAGTTGAATAAGCCATATTGCATTGACTAGCTTAAAACTTTAAATCTATTGTGAATATATAAATCAATACACATATATGTTCAAAAGTAAAATTTTAGAACATAAAATAGAAGATAATTGTACAATTCTAGTATTATAAAAATATGAAAGTAATGAGATTTTACAGGATGTTATTAAGTATATATTTCTTTGACCGTTAAGTTGGAACTCAACATTTTTTCAAATAAATCTTCCTTAAAATTTTTTAAATGTCTGAAGGTTTCAGTTTTACATATAATCAGATGCAATGCAATAGAATAAAATATTTTAGTGATGAATATTTTTAAAACCAAATGCCGTCTTGGTTTAGTAAAGCTGCATAGTCAAAAGATGTCTGTAACAGGTTAAAAAGAAAAATTTCAAACTCCATTCAACTTTAGAACTCTAAGTATAATCTTTCAGGAAATACTATGAATGGGGTCCTTGTTGATAGATTTAGTATCTCACTCCTTAGTGCACATATGTGTTGAATTAAAAGAACAGTAGCAACAGTATTTTACAGATTTGACACTTTATCTTAATATGCATATTTTATCTTTTGCTGTTTGTTTTTGTTTAAATGAGGGAGGGATACCTTACTCTACTGTGGATATTTAATTCTAGTCTTACTACTTTAATGTCTTCTCTAATAATTGAGGAGTTCAGTTTAAAAGTGTTCCACCACTATAGATAATGCCCTTAATTATGAAGCAATTGTATAAAATTTCTATCTAAGATTTTACTATAGTGAGAGGTTTTTCTCTTAGATATGTAGATATCATTAGCTTCCTAAAAATTTCAAAACCATGTTGTTCCTGGGGCTTAGATATAGCCTCTATTTTATTTAGAAAATGTTATAGACTTATTAAAAATTGGAAAGAAAGAAAAAACACATAGATGCATAGATGCATACATGCAGTATAATATCTAATTTCTAATACATATTATCTAATTTCTGGTCTATATTGACCTGAAACTCTATCAATTCCCTATTTAATTTGTCATTTCATAGACATACCTCTTGTTTAATAATCTATATATATATAAAAGCCTGACAGAACAAATGAATGACTGGTGAGTCGGTCACTATGATGTGCACTGACCTCCAGGCATATGCTCAACTGTGGAACTACCCCCTGATGGTCAGTGTGCTTCCACAGCCAACCTTCTGTGGTCCCTCCCCCTTGCCAGCTGGTCCCAATCATCCCTGATCACCAGCCAGGCTGAGGAACCTCTCCTGTGCACGAATTTGTACACTGGTCTCTAGTCTATACTAATAAAAGGATAATATGCAAATGGTTGTGATGCCCTCATGCTGTAACAACTGATCAGGAGCAGGCTGCATGTATGGCAAGCGCGGGTGGATGGGCTGTGTGCATGGTGAGGCTGAGTGACTCGAGGCTGCTTCCCCCACCTGGCACCAGCCAGGGACATCCTGCTGTTATTGCTTATTTCTTAATAAATTTATATATCATTTCATACACATTTTAATAATTTTCTTTAGTCTCTGACACTTCTATTATAGAGAAAGGCCAAATAGCAATATTACGATATTTCATCTAGTTAATTCCCTTTTAATATGTGCACAAATTTTGTGCACTAGGCCACTAGTAGTATTTTTTCCATTAAAAAATTTCAACTTTGCTACAGAAACATAAAATAGCTTGATTTAGAAAAAGTGCAAAACAAAAATAAATACTACATGTACCTATATTGAGAAATTCATTGATACTCTGGACTTTTCCTGAAAACTAGGGAATTTCCTTGACATTAAGGAAAACTCTAACTAATCCCCTCAAGGTATTCCAAGAGAGACACTCTATACCTAATTATGTTTTAACTATTCCAATATGTTTGTTTTGAAGTCAGAATCACTCCATTTTATGCATTTTAAAATGATGCTTCTTATTCAGATGAATTTGTTCTGATGGAAATGACTTATGGTTTGTAATGAGAGGGTTAGACTTGTACTGTGAAATGATTACATTTCTGTGAGTTTAACTTTCCTAAAGCAAAAATAATGTGAATTCTTTGTCACAGAGTAGTAGGTTTTCCTTGGTTGTCTGAAGAAATTAACTAATATTTGCCATGCAGTGAACAGTTGGGTAGGTGTGATAACCAGCCACATGACTGTGAGCTGTTTTCTTTATTCTTACCTGAGGATATTTTTTCCATGGATTTTTAGAGAGTAGAAGTGAGAGGGAGGGAGAGAGAAATATTGATGTGAGAGAGACAGATCTACTGGTTGTCTCCTGCGTTCACCCAGACCAGGGCTGCAGGATCTAGCCTGCAACCAAGGTATGTGCCCTTGACCTGAATCAAATCTGATACCCTTCAGTTTGCAGGCCAATGCTCTAACTATTGAGCTAAACCAGTGAGGGCAGATGACTATGGACTTCTGACAGTTATCATATCTATAAATAAAGTAAAAATTTCTTTCTTTACATGATTGATGACTTATGAGGTTTATGTTTTGAAAAAGCAATTAGAAAATTCCAAATATTTTGAAAAGCAACATGAAAGTTATTTAGCAATACACCACTTATTTTATATGGTTTAGTATTTTCTTGTTAGTCATTTTTCTTTCATCTAATAGCAACATTAGAAAACTAAAATTAAGGCAAATGACTGGGAGAAAATTTATTATATTTATGTCTAGTTAGATTATTTAGGATAGGTGAAAAATAAATTGCCATAATTTGTAACCATCCATGAAGTGGTTTGTGACTAAGCAATATTGAATAAAATGTTTACAATAATATTATCACATTTTGAAATAATTCTGTTTAACTTTAAATATTTTCCTGATCAGCAAATGGAGAGGAGTGTTAAAAGGAGCAGTAGTTTTATTGATATAAGATACCTCTAGTTCTGATTAATTGACCTTGAATGACTACTGACTTGTGCTGATTTTATTTATTTTAATAATTTTTAAATTATAATTGACATACAATATTGTATTCATGTCAGTCGTATAATACAGTGATTGGACACTTATATACCTTACAAAGTTACTGCCACAATATCACTACTCACCTGGCACCCTACACAATTATTATGATATATTGACCATATTCCCTACGCTATACTTTACATCTCTGTGACTTATTTTATGATTGGCAGTTTGTACTTCCAATTTCTTCACATTTTCCACCCATTTTCTACCTGCCTCCTGTCTGACAACCCCAATTTGTTCTTTGCACATCTGTTTCTTTTTTTGTTTATTCATTATTTTTTATTTTAGATCCCACATATATGTGAAATCATATATTTGTCTTTCTCAGTCAACTTATTTAGCATCATACCCTCTAGGTCCATCCATGTTGTCGCAAAAGGAAAGATTTTATTCTTTCTATGGCTGAGTAGTATTCTATTGTGTATATCACATTTCTTTATTCAGTCATCTGTTGATGGACACTTAGGTTGGCTCCATACCTTGGCTATTGTAAATAATTCTGCAGTGAACATAGGGTGTTTGGGACTTTTTCAGATAAACACCCAGAAGTGGGTTTGCTGAGTCATATGGTAGTCCTATTTTTAAATTTTTGAGGCTTTTTCATAATTGTGCACCAGGCCTCTAGTAATTAATAAATGATAATAGAACTATAAACTCTGTTTTGCATGCTCACAACTATTAACTTACTTTTGTCCACCCTGTATTTGGGCTGATTGCCCCTTATTGGATATATTTGCAAATTTGCATTCAGTAGGTTTCATTTTGTTTAGTCGATGATTTCTTCACAGTGAAAAAGCCTTTTAGCTTGATGTAGTCCCCCAATGTTTTATTTTCACTTTGTTGCATTTATCCTAGAGGCACATCCAAAAATATATTGCTAAGACCAATGTCAAATAGTTTATAACCTATGTTTTTCTAAGACTTTTATGGTTTCAGGTCTTACATTTAAGTATTTAAGCCATTTCAAGTTTATATTGTGTATGGGTAAGAAAGCAGTCATTTACTTTTTTGCATGTATCTGTTTAGTTTTCCCAGCACCATTTACTGAAGAGATGGCCTTTACCCAACTGTATTTTATTACTTCCTTTCTCATAGATTAATTTGCCATATAAACATAGTTCTATTTCTGAGCCCTCTATTTCATTTCATTGATCTATGTACCATACTGTTTGATTATAATAGTTTGTAGTATAGATTGAATTCAGGGAGTGTTACACCTCCAACTTTGTTTTTTCTCAATAGCTTTGGTTATTCAAGGTCTTTTTTTATTTCATATGTTTTTAGGGTTATTCTCATTTTATAAAAAATGCCATTTATATTTTGATAGGGATTGCATTACATTGAATCTATAGATTGCTTTGGGTAAATATACTTCCAATTTATGAGCACGGTATATCCTTCCAGTTATTTGTTTTCCTGTTCAGCTTATTTCATTATGTCTTATAGTTTTCAGAGAGTAGGTTTTTTACCTCCTTAGTTAAATTTATTGTTGAGTATGTTATTCCTTTTAAAAAATATTTTTATTGATTTCATAGAGGGAGAGAGAAACATTAATGATGGAGAGTCACCAATCTGCTGCCTCTTGCATGTCCCCTACTGGGGATCAAGCCCACAACCCGGGCATGTGCCCATGTGCCCTGACAGGGAATTGAACGATAACCTCCTGATTCATAGGTCAATGCTCAACCACTGAGCATCACTAGCTTGGCTATGATTCTTTTTGATGCAATTATAAATGGGATTGTTTTCTTAATTTCTCTTTCTGATCATTTGTTTTTATTATATGAAAATACAACAGATTTCTGAATATTAATTTCTATCCTACATCTTTACTGAGTTATAAATAGTTTTTTAGTGGAATCTTTAAGGTTACATAGTATCATTCTATCTCAAATAGGGACTTTTATTTTCTTTGCTTATCCGATTTCTGTGCGTAGGATGTTCAATACAAATTTCAACAAAAGTGGTGAGAATAGGTATTCTTGTTTTTAGAGTTTTCTGAGTTTGGCTGTTTTCTTTATCCTTACCTAAGAATTTATATGAAATAGATACTATTTTACAAAAATTACATATGAAAAATAGAGATTCAGTGATGTTAAATAAATTACCTATGGTTATCCAGCTTGTAAAGTTTATAAAAGCCATTTTACGCATAGCTAAGGTCAGGCTACTTTATTGTCTATTAAGTTATATGCCTATTCTCTTAGTGTGTTTTCCACTATTGTCAGAGAGGGTAGAAAATCAGATAAACATAATAGTTTATGATAGTTTACACATACACACATACGGAAACACAAAGTTTTCCATTTTCTAGACCTGAAGATAAATTTTATTTTCTTATTTTGTCTAGAAATTTAAGTTTCCAGAGTTAATCAAGTGTCTCACCAATTAAGTCAATTCATTCACTCTTCTGTAGTGATTTTTTTCTAATTACTTTCCTTTAATAATAGTTTTATTGATTTTAGAGAGGAAAGGAGGGAGAGAAACACTGATGAGAGAAAAACATCAATGGTTGCCTCTTGCATGACCCCCATTGGGACTGAGCCCACAACCCAGGTATAAGCCCTGACCAGGAATTGAACCCGTGACCTGTTGGTGCATGGGTTGATAACCCCTGAGACACACCGGTCAGGCTGTAGTATTATATGTAAACAAATGAAGCAGTAATCCACATTTCAAATATCAAAAGTAATCTTATTCTGTAATATACAACTAAACTTTAAAATAAGAATAAAATTGTCTCAAAGTTAATCATGTTAAAAGTGTACTGATTGATTTCAGTTCTCACCTTGGTATTGAAAGTGCCAATAATCTACATAACTGCAGAGTCTATTATAGTCTGAGGGTTTACAAATTCTGTATTTGTTTAGAATGTCTTGTTTTCCATAGTAGACAGTTGTCTTCACCTAATTGATAGGAATGGTTAATGTAAGTTGCTTGCATTTAATGCTATCATTTCTAAAGAACATATCTACTATTCCATAGCAGTTGTGAAATAAATCTGAGAATTTAAGATTATGTCAGCTAAGAATGATAGAGGTGATCTTTAGGAAAAATTATTTGCACAAGAATACTTTAAATGAATTATACAGTATTAATAAAACTTCATGGAAATAGGTGGTTTTAGAGGCATAACAAATAAACAAAAGATTGCTGGGGTACAAGAAAAAAGAACTGGCATGTGGGTATTCCTACTAAATGGGGCATTTTTGTGGAATCTTTACAACTCAGAATGTACTGTGGTTTGAGAGAGAAAGGCAGCAAGTCACTATTTATTTACATGAATATTACCTCATTCCAACTAATACATCATTCTTGGTATAACATGTTCTTTTTTACTTAAATCCGTATATGGATTTAGTCAGATATGATAACATAGTTATTTTTCTTCTAATATTGGGAAAAGTGAAACAAAGATATAATCTATGTTACAATACTTTAATTTTCTATTTTTTGGTCTCTCTTCTAGAGGAACTTGAGTTTATTAACCAATAAATATTTGTCATGGAATTTAAAATGTTTTAATAAGTTATTTTATAGTTTACTAAAAACAAATAAGAATTGTTTATACCAAGAATTGACCTCAGTTAATCAGCTGATATTTATTGTACTTGACATTTTGTGGGTGATCTAAAAGTTCCTTGACATACAGAAGGCTGGGTAGATGAAGCATGTGGCAAAACCAGAAAATAAAGTGATAGAAACAGAATGAGCCTCAGACAGAGGAGTTCAGAGAAATGGAAGATTGATATGTGTTTACCCTAGAAATGGAGTTGACTCAGAGCTTTAGGATAAGAGTTAGAAAGCTGGGAAGTGATTAGTCAAAGTAAAAGGAAGTATCTGAATAAGGCACTGGTGTTGAGTGACTATGTCACGTTAAAGAGAAGTAATTATATCATCCCGAGTGGAACAAAGGTTGAAGGATAGAAAGCAAGGTCAGAAAGGTGTATTAACTGAAATTTGATGGATGAAGAAAGCAAGGAAGAATACTAAGTTTTGGGTTTTACTATTTTAGACAACAAAGAGCCTTTGTCAGTTCTTGAGGGACAAAGAAGAGAAAGAATCAAAGATGGCCTCAAGTTAGAATATGCAGTTTTGTGGAGAATAATTTTAATTTTGATAGTGTATTGCAGTGTCGAACTTTTCAGGCCATTCACAGATACTGCCTATAGAGAAAAATCTTTAATGTCTCTCTCTTCTTATGTTACATAGTTTTATAAATGAATTGGTTATTCCTATAAACAGTTTACTACACACTTACTGAGTGATTCTTGGATTCTTGGCACTGTTAAAGAACTCAGCAGTTTGCAAATTAGACACACAGAGCAATATCTAGATAAGGCATATCGAAATATATAAAACCATCCATCTTTGTTCATCAACAAACCTACTTCTTCAAGACTGAATTTAAATATTAATTTCTCCTTTAGAACTTTTAAAATAAGCAAGAAAGAAATGACCAGTTCCCATTAGTTTCTTAAATCTATTATAAATTTTATTATGTAATTTTAATGGTCTTTAGTGTCTTATGTTTTTTCTTTGACCTTTATTGGGTTTAATATTTAATTATTAACATAATAGGTATATGTGTCATTTAGATTATGAATACTTTGAGGGTAAATTTAGGGCAAAAGCAAGAGATGGTATTTAATGAATCTGCAATTCTTGGTATATTGTAGAAAGTGATATTTATAATGAATAAAATAATATTTCTTCATTTTTCACAAGTACTACTGTGTTTCCATAATTAATATTCACAATAATCACTACTTTTTAAAGATGGGCTAACATGGAGAGTAATGAATTTTCTTTTGTTCAAATGGTTGCAATTTTAAAGTTAGAAAAAATAACAACACACCTTAGGAGAAAAACTCTTCTCTGTGTGAATATGCATGTGTACTCTCTGATAGTATATGCTTAATACTTGAAGATATATGATGTTTTGGGTATAAAATATGTTATACTCTTTGAAAAATTAACAGCGAGCTAAAGAAACAGACAGGGAAGTGCCCAAGAAAAGTGACCAAACTGAGTAGAGCATATAGATAGGTCTGAAAAAGCGAGTCAATCACAGGAAAGAATGTGCACTTAATACAGTTTAGGAGACCTGTAGATATGTTCACAAATTAAGTGTGTTAGTGGAATGTAAAAGCTATATGTGTTAATGGGAAGAGAACATCTCAAATATAACAATAAGTCAATACTCAAGACAACAATTTAAATTAATTGGCTGCACAAATGGGATTTAGTATTGCAGGTAAATTATTCCCAAACAATTTTTAATTTACAACATTTTAAGCATCAAATAAGCTGTATTAGTCTAAAAGTCTTTGAACTCAGAATATACATAAAATGTATAATATATTATCTAAGGTCCTCAGAACTTTGGATATGTTTCTAAATGAAACCATATGTGAGCAGCTGTTTCAGAGTTATGAGTGGACTTTTCTGGGATTTGCATCTTCTTTGCTTAACTTTTCCATGGTGCATATATCATGCTCGCACATGTAAGTGTCCTCTCTGAGACTATGTGAAGGAAAACAGTAGAAGATGAAGCTGATATTTCCTGAAGATGCACCATGGGTGATGGGTCTGAGTTAGACATTTCATATTCTTTAACTCATGTCTCACGTTAATCTTCATAATAAACCCGTAATATTGATGGGGTTATCCCCATTTTATAAGTGAAGAAACCGAGGCTTGGACAGGTGATAAAATGTGCCTAAAGTTACCCCACTAGGATTAGTTAATGGCAGAGCTGGTATTGAATGCTGAGCCCAAGCTCTCTCCACTACATTTCCCTGGCTTCACTCATGAAATGGCAACTGGCTGAAACAAATTAAAATCATTGTTTATCTATATCTTTACAGAGATTTTAGTCATTTTGTTTTGTACTAAACACTGGTATATTGGAAGGTGGATGGTAAAGAGATATATCTTCCAGGTTGATGCAAAAACCAAGCCAGAATTGAATTGCACTTTAAAAACACACTTCCAGCTTTCTCAATTACAGTTGACTGTATCAAGAGATCAGTGCATTTTTTTAAACATCCCAAACATACTTTGCAGTGTGAAAAGCATATCGTGTTAAAAATAGAAAAGCTGGTGACTATAAAAAACTGAGAGGAAGTTTTTGTTGGATTATGTGTCATCACAGGAGTTAACTTCAGTCTTAAATCTTAAAAGATCTAAAAGCATTTATGTGCCAGAAAAGTTCTTGGTATATTGTAGACAATATTTTTAATAGAATATTTTAACCCAGAGTGTATTGGCAACTTTTCAATTCTGTCTAATTAGAAATATCAAAGCAATGAGATTTTGATTGCTTCATGTTATATACTTCTTGTAGATAAATTTAAATTAATGTAAAATGAATCAAGTGCATTTGTATTTGTCTTCTAGTGTTCAGCTTCTTGTGGTAAAGGTTTAAAGTACCGTGAGGTGCTTTGTGTTGACCAAGTCCAAGGGAAATTAGAAGAAATATACTGCAGTCATCTCCAGAAACCTCGAACTCACAAAGCTTGTAGATCTGGCAGGTGCCCTGCATGGAAAGCTAAAAGATGGAAGGAGGTATGTGATGTATTTTTATAATTACACTAGAGACCAGTTGCAGGAAGATTCTTGCAAGAATAGGACTTCCTGTGGCCTGAACAAAGCTCCCCCCTTCTCTGCTGCCTTGCTCCCTACTGTCTCCCTCCCCCCACCTGTTTCTCTCAGTCTCCTCCACCCCGCTTGCTTATTTCTCCACAGCTTTGCTCCCTTTTTCAGTGCTTCACTTCCTCCTACACCATTTTCTGTGCCCAGATATGCAAATTAACCACTATCTTGGATGGTTAATTTGCATACTTGTTCTGACTGGCTGGTGGGCATGGCTTGTGGGTATAGCAGAGGTATGGTCAACTTGCATATTACTCTTTTATTAGATAGGATAAATTTAAAGAGAATATATTTTCATTTGAAGAGGATATTTTAATTTACTCTGTAGGCTTTGAATAACCTTGAAAATTTTATGCCACCAAAATGTGCTTTTGTATGTTATGCACTTTTGTACTAATCTCTGAATTAATGCTGTACAGTGTTAACCACATTTGCTGTCTAGTTAAATAACAAATTAGTCATTTAATTTTTTTGGTATGTGTGTGACTGTAAACTTTATAAGAAATTCTATTACTGAATACTAGTGGTGTTACTGATGATCAAAATATTGTTCCAGGTACCTTAACAGGAAATACATAGGATGAGGTATTTATTAACTGCCTTGTTTCCACACCAAAGTCTTGGGTTTGAGCTAATGTTGAATCTTGGAAAAGTGAATGTTAAGTTTCAGAGGAATTTTAACTGGAGGTTGAAAGTTAAGTGACAGAACTGGGTGCCCAGCTCTAACTAAGACTAGAATCACACACACTTAGAAAAAATTCAGCAGAAAATGAAGCTGGTACATAGCTGGTATCCAGGTTGAGAACTCAATTTATAAAAGAAAGATAAATATCTGCCCTGGCATACTCAGGGAAGTAAGCCCAAAAATCTAAATTGGGGGAGGCAGAACTTACAGCATGGCGGTCAAGTAAAGACCAGCTTGGGAAAGGCAAGAGTCAAGGCCACGAATGAAGTCAGAAACTTTTACTAGAACAGTTGCCTCCTTTTCCCTTGACCCCACAGGTTCTCTCAATTCTATTCAGGCAACTCTTTTTTCTTTCTTGTGACCACCCCTACCTAGTTCATCCTCCTCTGTTCCCAAATATACAATGGTCTCCTTGCATATATCTTTGCCATTATTTACTTTCATGTAGTGTGAGCTTTAGAAGAACTCAGATGTGACCATGTCATTTGGTATCATCTGTGACTTATTCTGGTCTTCAGAGGGCGAATCTAAAGCCTAACCCATGCTTACTTCTCCCGCATTATCCTGGGCCACTGAACCATGGACACCAATGGATATCTTGTTCACTAAGCACTTCGCTGAGTATCTAGCTTAATACTTCTGGCTTTGAATACTACAATTTAGTCGCAAAAAGGACTTGCCACCTCATAATTTATTAGTTATCTTTGTCATACTGTGATTTTGCTTGAATTGGGGTTTGCCTTACTTTATCTGGACTGTAATGTGGCAGAAAAATGGCAAAGTAGCTCCTAGAGAGGATGGAGGAGAGTAAAGGCACTGAATTCAGCTTGGGGCACATACCTCCCAATTCAGACATCAGGCAGGAGCTGCTGGGGATGGGAGCGGAAGTGAGAGAGACTTTATGCTTCTTCCCCACCAGCATTCCTGTGGATCTCCCAGATTCTGCAGCTGGTGAGGTTGGTACTCAGGAGGGACCCTTTCTGACTCTTGACCTCCAACCCCGCAACATGAATCAATCGTCAGTGCTAACACATTGGCCTTGGCCTACATCAAGTATGACGTTCTGTAGGATTCCCTAAAGGAGCATGTTTCAGGGGTTTCTAAGATAAAGCTAGGAATACTCAGAGACCACAGAACACGGATGGTCTTGTATAGACCCTGCTTTCTTCTCTTTGAGCTGGTTTTCCTCGTCACAGAAATTAGCTTCGTACCCCCACACAGTCCCCACATCTCTGCCAGAAACAAATGACCACTTGTTAAGCTGCTGGCTTTTGATTTATGCTATAAAAAGCACCCACATGAAGCTAATTAACAATTGCAGACTGTCATTGCACTACATATAATAATGTCCAACAGAAGTGTAATTTCAGAGGTAGTTAGGAGATAATCACTGGTTGCTACTTGGTTCTGACTGCATAAATTGTAACAGAGCTTTCATAGAATCGCTCACTATAAAATAATTTTATTTTATTACTATTTTACATTATACCTCAAATGGAGAGACTCATTCGGCAAAAATTGTGACCAGACATGGGCTCCAATAACTTTTGATGTAACACCTTCATTCAGTGCTTGATATCATTTTTTAAATCAAAGGATTTAGTAATACACTTTAATCTCTGCTGCTAAACAGGAACAAACATTGCTATCCAGGGCCATTTGTCCTCTGGGTCCAGATGCATACCTTTAGAGGAAAATTAAATACTACAATTCTTTTTTTTTAAACTTATATACTCCTCCTCCTTCTGGAACCAAAAAGATTTTTGCCGGGGTTCTTGTCCCAGCATTATGAAGGGTTCAGCAATCTGGAGAAAGGCTGTGTGTAGATGATTAAGTAGGAGTCCAAAGACAAAAGATAATTTTGGGGGTCAGAGGAGCTTCAGCTAAAGGAGCTAAAGACTCTCTAGCCTCAGGAGTCCTTGCTTTTTATTAACACAATTTCTCTTAAGGCAAGGTGGAGATAATACATTTCAAAGGTAGGGTTTACAGGAGCATTGTCAGATTGGAGAATAGCCTGCAGCTGTTCAGGTGTTTGGCCAACAGGAGGCAATAACACATAGATTAAGATGCCCTCAGCGGTCTAGCATCAAATAATTATCCTATTCAGGTTTGGGGGAGATGCTTTTTAGCAGTTCCAACAGATGATTACATATGTGACTCAGCCCTTGTAGAACCCCAAAGCTTCATCAATCTTTTGATAAAACTCTTGTAATTATGACATGCTGGAATTGGTTTCTGGCAGATTTTCCCCCACTTAATTTTACCTATTTGGGAATACTAGCTTCACTTATAAAGTCAAGTATTTAAGTCTAGAATGGTGCTGGATTCTTCATTGTCTCATGCCTCATCTACTTAGTTCTGGGCCATTCAATGTAATCTTTTTAATTGAATTGATTAGAGTTAATAAAATTATATAGGTTTCAGGTGTATAGATCTGTGTATACATATATCATCTGTATTTGTATTGTGTTCACCACCCAAAGTTATGTTTCTTTCCATCACCATCGTCCTCCTTCTACCTTCCCTCACCCCCATTTTCCTCTGATAATCACCATACTTTTGTCTGACTGTGAGTTTTTTTCATCCAATGTAATTTTTTCATGTAAAAAAAAAATCCAGAATTCTCACCTCCCCTTGATGATGGCAAACCTGCTAGAAATCTATAAAAATACATAAAAAATTCACTGACTACCTAACAAATACCCTACTGAATCTAAAGCCATATGACACCAGCACTTACCTAGGTCCTTTTCGGAGACCCATCATTGTCTTTCTAGTATTTTAAGATCAGAGCTGATCTTAAAATGACCTGTACCTCTCAGTCATTTCTAGCTAGTGCCAACAATTCTGTTTTTGCATTTCTATGCTGTCTGTAACTTTCCTTATCATCTTGACTTAAACTTAAGATGGTCTTTCTTTGACTGGGTCCAGATGACTGACACTGTTTGGCTTGAGGCATATCTCAAGAAACTGTTCAAGGCAGAAATAAGAAAGAGGAAAAAATGGGACGAAGAATGGAACAGAAAGAGACAGTCATTTCCTTACATTGTGTGAGAGACTTCTGTGTTTCTCACAACCTAGGTATCCTTGCATTCATTATGCAGACGAGAAAAATACAGCTTAAGTGGTTAACTAGCTTGTGCAAGTCACAAGCCAGGAAATGGGGGAGGGCTTTTAAACACAGGTCTATTTGAACTTTTCTTACTGTAGTTGCTGTCATGATTATTAAATTATTATCAGTATATATAACTTATTCTTTATTTCCTTGGCAACATATTGGCCTTCTCACAAGGGGACCTGAAGTCAACAACTGCAGACTGTTACTGCATTCAACAGAAATTTAATTTCTGTGCTATGCTGACTTCATTGCATGCTTACTCATGTTAAAAGTCTGTATTTGTTCTGTTGGTAAGGAGGAAAGATTCCAGACAGTGGGTAAAAGTTCAAAGAATATTTCAGCTCCATATAAGTGAGTATTTTCTAACATTAGAATTACTCAAAAATGGAATAACAGCGTTCGTGATATGGTGAACATACCAGACTGAGGCTATAGAATTATGTGTGGTTTTGATGGTCATTTATTCACTATAGGTACAAAAGGGATTTCAGAATTAAAGAGAAATTAGGATTTAGATATTCCTAAAGTATTTTCTAACTCAGAATGCTCTACTACTGCTACATTATTGATTCATTTAAAATACGCCAAAGTTACAAGTAACCAACTACAATAAAACCAAAATCTTATTCCATTAATAAGAAATTATAATGTATCAAGAGCAAGTATTTGAATTTTAAGCAACCTTATTAAACAGAATGAGTCAGCCTCAATGAGCCTGTTTTTGCAATGCATGTTCTAACATCTCTTTATCTCTGCTCTATAATACAGCTACATTAACTACAGTACCTGTGGATGGGATAAAATTTACCTTCTCCACTTCCACTGTCAATTATTTAAAGTGCTAGAATTTGCAATGTTATAGTATATCTATGTATAAATAGGATAGTTGGCTGATTTTTCCTGTTCAAGTTTAATTACACAGTGTTGGTGAGTTAGTACCTTCCCATCAATTATTTGTGTTACACTTGTAACAATAGCCTCACACTGGCTTCATATGTATTGCCTAAAAAAATTGTTAAATGCTTATAACTATGTAGTTTTATAAAGCTACTGAATAAGGGTGCATATTTTGGGGTTAGAGATGTACCTTTGGAGGTTCTTCTAGTAAGAGACTTAAAAGTGGGTGATCACATCTTCCCTTTCCTGGGCAAAGGCAGGAAGTTGTGTTTTAGAAATGTTGAATTTGAGGTGCCTTTGACATATCCATATAGAAAATACATGAAAATTATGGTAAATACATAAAAGTTTTTATAAACATATCTATAATAACAAAAGGGTAATATGCTAATTAGACTGGACAGCCAAATTACCTTTTGGACATTCTCCCAGATTACCTTCTGGATGAAGTGGTGGCTGTGAGGGCTGAGGCAAGCCTCCACAGCTGCGAAGGCTGAGCCCCCTGCACGAAATTTGTGCATCGGGCCCCTAATGAAAATACTAGTATAAAAGTAAAGCTCAGAATTATGATCAGGGTGGAAGAGAACAGTCTTAGAAATTATTGGTTCCTAGAAGAAATTATTCAGAGCAAGTTCAGCGTGTATAGAGGCGAGTTTTAGACAGAACCTTGAAATATGCTAACGTTTCAGGGCTGAACAGAGAAAACAGTCAGTTAAGAACTCCGAGAAGGTGCAATCTCAGAAGAGGAGAGAGAGCTCTGGGACCAGTGGGATTTCAGTCCCAGAAGCCAGCCTGGCTCATGGCTCTGCAGAAAGTGGTCAGTGGCACTGAAAGTGTCAGGGAGAGTAAGAAAAGATTTGAAAAGTTCTTATTGGGTTTGGCAATTACGCTTACTAATGAGATCAGGCTAAGCAGTATTTCATGTAAGCCATAAGTTATCTGTTCAAATCTAAAATTGCATCAATTCAGTCTTTTATACTCTTATCTAAAAAAAAAAAACCCTGAAAAATATTATTTGTTTATTCCAAGCAGTAGTCCATTTTGTTTCCTTTCAGAGAAGTGGACCACCAATAGCAGTTACCCTGCAGAGGTTTTTTTCTAAATGCGTGCTGTGATAGATGGGGAAATAAATCATTGTGGTTTGCTGAATTATAGAAAATTATATTGTCTGATAGGATTGCTATGTTTTGTGAATTATTTTTTCCAGGTTGTTTTTTTTTTTCAGATTTAGAGGCAGGAAGTTTTCCAAATATAATTTCCATTTCTGAAATTATCTCTGGAAAATGTTTTCAGGAGTCTTATTTTTGTAGACTAATTATTTTCACAAGAGGTTCAGATAAGCTAACCCACATACAGGTATTTTAGTCTTCTTGATATGGTGCCTTTCACAAAGCACACATTCCATTACTATTGCCTCCATAGAAAGGAGATGTATGTGTTTTCTTTTTTTGTGAAAAGATTCAATGCGTTGTCACAATTTGCCTGCCTAAGCATAAAATGAAAGTCAGTATAAGTATGTAGACATGCATCATATTCTCCATAGGTTAAAAATTACAAATTATCTTTCAAGACTGTTTGTGCTTATACATACAAGATAGAAAGCAATTTGAAAGAGCCTTTAGAATAAAAATGCTGCACAGTCTGTGAGAGGAATTTGAGTTTACCAGGTGGGATTTTAACCCCTTAGGTTTTGTGGGATTTTAATGTTCATTCATGTTAAAACCATATACTGCCTGTATATATTTACTGCTGTGAGAAAATCTACTTACTCTGGAAACCCTACAGATAGAGAAGTTAATGAAGAACCTGTTGTTGTTTTTTTACCATTGTAATATCGATGAGTCCCAAATATTAGTCAATCCCCAAGTTATCACTCAATGTGACTTTCAGTCCCTTCTGGAACAACAAGGAGTAGCTATGAAAAAAATTCCAAACTCACAAATTAAATATCACTGGATAGTCTCCACACTTTACTAATGTTGGCATCCCAGTGTGGTTGTGGTCCAGCTCTGTTGTTTTATGAACTGGCATCCTAGAGCTAAAAGAGCCCTGAGAGATTACCAGGTCTGTCCCTATCCCCGGGACAGAGCAGCCTGGTGAGAGCTCAGAGTCTGGGAAAGAACTGAGCTTGCACCTGCTTCACCGATAACCAGAGGCCGCAGTTCAGGCAAGTGACTAACACCTAACACCTCTGTGTCTGCTGTCCTCGCCCCAGGTAACTCCATCATAGAGCTGTTGCCAGGAAAAAATGTATGGGAAGTGTTCTATCACACTTTACAAATAACACAAAATTTTCATTGTATAGATCAGAAAAATAAGGCCAGGAGTGGTAATGACAAGTTTGTCTCATTTTATATTTATACAGCCAGGTTCTCAAAACCTGTCCATTGAAATGTAATCATGAACCACCAAATTAGCAAATTATTGGATCCCCAAAGTGTAGAAGGTACTGCAGCTATAAAGATGAATATAACACAACCTTGGAATTGACTATTTCTCTCAGGGAAGTTATGCAGACAGTGTAAGGAATTAAGTGATGTGAAAAAACAATGCAGATAAGTTTTGTGTAATTTTATAGATATTGAATACATTTAAGTAGGAAGAGAGTGTTATTAATTGGGTTGGAGTGTCTTGTAGAACCTGTCGTGGTTTCTAGAAGACTTGAGTAGATATTGCAAAATAAAATCTAGTTGCCTATTTCTATAGATGCTTCACACCAAACAGTCTTGAATATATTTACTGCATGTATTTTTTTTTTGTCTAATCCATGATATACATATACAAGCTATGTGTAAATGAGACAAGAAAATATGGCACCATTTTGCCTTTTTTTTTTTTTTACATAGTTTAATGTCTGTTAGTGAATTGTTCAAGTTTCTGGGCTTCTTTGTAGTGTTCCGTGACCTGTGGCCCTGGAGTTGAGCAAAGGGATGTGTACTGCAGACTGAGAGGCATTGGTCCGGTGGCTGAAGAAATGTGTGACCGGTCCACCCGGCCTCATTCGCAAAGGCAGTGCTGGCGTCAGGACTGCATGCAGTCCCAGTGGGTGGCAGGAGAGTGGTCGGATGTGAGTATCGACCAGTCAGGCTTCAAAGACACTGCATAAAGGCGTGTTACTCATTTCGTCATTGTGTTTCTAGTGTTTAACATCATGTAAAATGAAGGAGACGCATCGGCAAGTGCAGTGCATTGATGCACGAAACATTCAAGTGAATGAAAGTTTCTGTGACCCTTCAATCAGACCTATTTCCATCAAAAAGTGCAAGAACCTTCCTTGCAAGTACATTGTGGTTACAGGAGATTCATCTCAGGTAAGACAAAAAATTTTATTCTTGGAAAAAACACCCGAGTCTAACATTTGACGTAATTGAAACTGAGTCTAAATTGGAGTATGGGGGCGGATAACAGTATCCATATTAATCTAAAGAATAAAGCCACCTACAGTTGGATGATGCAAATAGAATGAGAACAATATGGATAATAAACTCAGTACAGTTCCAGTGTCAATTAGTGCCTACTTGAAATCAACTACTAGGAACAGTTTGGCAAACTTACCCTGCAGAGTTGCCTGCTTTTTACTTTTTTCCTTCCTTCCTTCCTTCCTTCCTTCCTTCCTTCCTTCCTTCCTTCCTTCCTTCCTTCCTTCCTCCCTCCCTCCCTCCCTCCCTCCCTCCCTCCCTCCCTCCCTCCTTCCTTCCTTCCTTCCTTCCTTCCTTCTTTCTTTTATTTTTTTATTTTAAATTCTTTATTGTTTAAAGTATTACCTAAGTCTCCTTTTACCACCATTGACCTCCCCCCAGCCACTCCCACCCCCCAGAACATGCTCTCACACCCCCTCCTCCAATCTGTGTCCATTGCTTACGCTCATATGCATGCATACAAATCCTTTGGTTGATCTCTTACCCAAAAGATAAGAGATCCTTTATAGCAGTGTAGAAGGTATGAGAATCCCCCACATTCTACACTGCTGTGAAAAAGAGGGTGTTCTTACCATTTGCAATAGCATAGATGGACCTGGAGAGCATTATGCTAAGTGAATAAGCCAGTCAGAAAAAGATAAATATCACATGATCTCACTCATTTGTGGAATATAGTGAACAACAGAAACTGATTAACAAAAATAGAACCAGAGTCATAGATGCATTGAATAGACTGCCCAACCTGTGAAGGAAGGCAAAGCGTTGCCTGCTTTTTAAAAACAGCTTTTTAGAGAATTGTTGACACTATTACAGATGTCCCCTTCTTCTTCCCTTTCTCCTCCTCTATCCAGCCCTCACCCCACATCCCAGCCTTCACCCTATTGTTGTCTGTGTCTATGAGCTATGCTTATATGCATAAGAGCAGCTTTATTTGGTATAAATGACAAACAATAAGCTGCATATATTTAAAGTGTTCAGCTTGATAAGTTTTCATGTTTGGATATAGCTACACCCATAGAGCCATTACCATCCTATCTAATAAAAGAGTAATATGCAAATTTGACCTTATCTTTGCTACATCCTTGCCCACCAGACAATCAGGAGTGTGGGGCTGTGGCCGAGGCGGCCCAGCTGGGGGGTGTGGCCCGGGCCTGGGGGCGCCTGGGGTGTGTGGTTCAGACAGCCCAGGCCTGGGTGGGTGGGGCCGAGGCCTGTGCTAGCCTGGGGCAAGCTGGCTGGGGCTAAGCCCTGGCCCGAGGGGTTGGGGAGTGGGGCTGGGATGGAGCCAGCCATCTGTCCCATTGCAGGGCAATGGCTGGGTGCCCAAGGCCTAAAGCCTCGGCCAGAGGGCTCCCAGTATGTGTGAGGGGGCATGTAGGGCTGAGGGTTCACCCATCCCCAGTGCACAGATTTCATGCACCGGGCCCCTAGTATTTAAAATAAACAGCATCTCGATCACTACCCAAAATGTCCTGGTTTTGCTTTGCAATTCCTCCCTCCTCTCTTCCTCTTCCTTCCCCACCCCATAGGTAACCTAATCTTATTTTCATTAAAATTATCCATTACCATATTCATTTATATTCTTGAGTTTTATATAAATGGAAGTATATAGCATGTACTGTTTTTATCTAAGGCCTCATAAGTATTTGGAGATTCAGTCAGGTTGTATGTATCAATAATTCATTTCATTTTGTTATCGAATAATGTCTTATTTATGGATATCTTTATGTCCACTAAACTTCTCTTCTGTGATGTCTGATTTGCCATTATTCCCCATCAATTTATTTTTCATCTCAGATAATATAATTTTCACCTTTAGAAATTTGATTTCAGTTTTTTAAAAAAATATCTTCCATGTCTACTTGACTTTTTGAACACACTGGAGTTACTAATAATTGTTTTTTTTAATTTAATAAATCTTTATTGTTCAGATTATTAAAATTCCTCCTCTTTTTTCTCCCTTAGCTCCCCTACACTTGGTTCCCACCCCACCTTCTGCCTTAACCTCCCCCACACTGTCCTCATCCATTGGTGTACGATTTTTGTCCAGTCTTTTCCCGCACCCCACACACCCTTTTCCCCCTGAGAATCATCAGTCCGCTCCCTATCTATGCCCATGATTCTATTATATTCATCAGTTTATTCTGTTCATCAGATTTTTAATTCTCTTGATTTTTAGATTCACTTGTTGATAGATATGTATTTGTTGTTCATAGTTTTTATCTTTACCTTGTAGGTAATTAACTGTTTTTCTCTTGCTGCTTTTAATATTCTCTCTTTGTCTTTTGCTCTTGGCATTTTAATTATGATGTGTCTTGGTGTGGTCCTCTTTGGATTCCTTTTGTTTGGGGTTCTGTGTGCTTTCTGGACTTGTAAGTCTATTTCTTTCACCAGGTGGGAGAAGTTTTCAGTCATTATTTCTTCAAATAGGTTTTTAGTGTCTTTCTCTGTCTCTTCTTCTGGTACCCCCATAATTCTGATTTTGGTACACTTGAAGTTGTTTCAGAGGCTCCTGACACTACCTTTAAATTTTTGGATTCTTTTTGCTTTTCCGGTTGAGTGTTTTTTGTTTTTCTTTGTATTTCAAATCTTTGACTTGATTCTTGCATTCCTCTAGTCTGCTATTAGGCCTGTGTATGATATTTTTATTTCAGTAAGTGTATGTTTAATTTCTAGTTGGTCCTTTTTCATATTCTTGAGGGTCTTGCTAAATTTATCAACCTTTTTTTTCAAGGAAATTCTTGAAAAACCTTATAATCGTGGTTTTGAACTTTGCTTTCCCTCCTTTTTTTCATTTGTGATCTGTTTATTTGTCTCTGCATTTTCGCTGCTTTCCTGAGTTGGTAGAATAGCTTTGTGTGCTAGGTGTCCAGAGGCTCAGCCTCCCCAGTTACCTGAGGTGGACACTCTTGGTGCACCCTTTGTGGACTGTTTATACAGACTTGTTGTAGTTAAGTCTTGATTGTTGTTCATATCACTGGGAGGAATTGACCTCCAGGCCAATTGGCTGTGAGGACCCCCCTGTGTCTATAATGGAAGAACTGCTGTGCTGGAGACACCTTTTTGGGGCAGGACTTGCCTTAGTGGGGCTTTGGTGCTCATTGAGTCTGCCTCTTGAATGTGTGTGTCACTTATGGATGTGAGAAGTGGTGTCATCTCACACTAACCAGTAGGTACACTGGCTTCTGGATCTCCAATGGCATGCATGTCAGCTACTGTCTGAGGCCACCCAGCAGGAGCTACAGCAAGGTCTGCATATTTCTCCTGGTCTGACCAGAACTGTAATTTAGGTTAAGCTGTGATAGGGCAGGTCATTTATGGAGCAAAACTGGCTGCTGCCCACAGCTCTGGCAGGTTTTTTAATTGGGCTGGGTCTCCAGGAGTCACTAGGGTGTGGCAAACAGTGAAGACTGCCACTCAGCCATCTCTGCGTTTCCACATCCCCACATCCTGCGCCACAGCACAGTAAACAATGATTCCTGTGCACAGCTCTGCAAGAAAGCCACCCTCACTTTCCAACCTGATGGCAGATAGTCCAGCTTCTCCCCGTAGTAGTCTGGGCCCCCAGAATCTCACCAGAAACTGGAGTTCAGAGTAATGGGGATCTGTGTCTTTCTTCAGGTTGAAAGAAACAGCACACCCCGTTGTCAATTGCTAGCCCGATTCACACAACTGCATTCCTCAGCTTTTCTGCACTTGTGCATATCTCAATGCTCTTTTCTCTTTCCTTCTAGTTGTAGAACTTCTACTTAGCCAGCTTTCCCGTGGTACTGGATGATAGATGTTTTTTCTTTTAGTTGTAGTTTTGGTATGATTGTGAGAGGCAGCACATAGAGATGTATACCTTAGGCTGCCATCTTGGTTTTTCCAATAATTGTTTTATTCTTTCTCTACTAATTCTAACATCTTTGTGTGCGCATTTATAACTTAGGGGATTTTAGTATAATCACAAGTTTGTGAAACCATTGCCATGGTCTAATGCTAGAACATTTTGTCACCCATAAAAGAAACTCCATACCCATTAGAAGTCACTCCACATTTTCTCCTTTCCCCAAACCCAGACAATCAGTTTTTGTACCATCTGGATTTGCCTATTCTGTACCTTTCATGTAAATAAAACCATACAATTTGTGACCTTTTGTATCTGGCTTCTTTGACTTAGCATGATATTATTAAGTTTTAGCATATATCTGTAATTCATTCCATTTTATGAATGAATAATATTCCATTGTAGAACTATGATACATTTTGTTCATTCATTCCGTACATGATGGACATTTAGATTAGCTTACTTTAAAAAAATTTATCTTTATTGTTCATATTATTACATTATTACATTTGTTCCTCTTTTTTTCCTCTCATAGCTCCCCTCCACCTGTTTCCCACCCCACCCTCTGCCTTTACTGCGTGCCCCCCCACCTCACTGTCCTCATCCATAGGTGTACATTTTTTGTTCACTCTCTTTCTGCACTCCCACACCCTCTCCTCCTAAGCATTGTCAGTCCACTCTCTTTCTATGCCCCTGATTTTATTATATTCACCAGTCTATTCTGTTCATCAGACTTTTTATTTACTTGATTTTTAGATTCACTTGTTGATAGATATATATTTGTTGTCACTTTGTTGTTCATAATTTTTATCTTTACTTTTTTCTTCTTCCTCTTTTTAAAGAATACCCTTCAGCATTTCATATAATATTGGTTTGGCAGAGTTGAACTCTTTTAGCTTTTTCTTGTCTGTGAAGCTCTTCATCTGCCCTTTAATTCTAAATGATAGCTTTGCTGGGTAGTGTAATCTCGGTTGTAGGTTCTTGCTGTTCATCACTTTGAATACTTTTGGCCACTCCCTTATGGCCTGCACAGTTTCTGTTGAGAAATCAACTGACAATTGTATGGGTACTCCCTTGTAGGTAACTGTTTTTCTCTTGCTGATTTTAATATTCTCTGTCTTTTGCCTTTGGCATTTTACTTATGATGTGTCTTGGTGTGGTCCTCTTTGGATTCCTTTTGTTTGGGGTTCTGTGCACTTCCTGGACTTGTAACTCTCTTTCTTTCACCAGATAGGGGAGGTTTTCTGTCATTATTTCTTTAAATAGGTTTTCAATATCTTGCTCTCTCTCTTTTTCTGGCACCCTTATAATTCAGATGTTGGTACACTTGAAGTTGTCCCAGAGGCTCCTACACTATCTTCATATTTTTCAATTTTTCTTTTTTTTCTTTTTTGACTGAGTGTTTTTTTGCTTCTTCATATTTCAGATCTTTGACTTGATTCTTGGGATCCTCTAGTCTGCTGTTGGATCCCTGTATATTATTCTTTATTTTAGTCAGTGTATGCTTAATTTCTAGTTGGTCCTTTCTCATATCCTTGAGGGGCTCACTAAATTCCTCGGAGGTTTCTAGAAGATTCTTGAACGTGGTTTTGAACTCTATATTCAGTCACTTGCTTTCCTCCATTTCCTTCATTTGTGACCTGTTTCTTTGTCTCCACATTTTGGCTGCTTCTCTGTGTTGATAGAGTAGCTTTGTGTGCTAAGTGTCCTATAGGGCCCAGTGGCTCAGCCTCCCCAATTACCTGAGGTGGACATTCTTGTTGCACCCCTTTGTGGGCTGTGTGCATAGTCCTGTTGTTGTTAAGCCTTGATTGTTTTTGGTATCACTGGGAGTAAATGACTTCCAAGCCAATTGGCTATGAGGATCAGTGTGTCTATGATGGGAAAACTTCTGTGCTGGAAACATTCTTATGGGGCAAAACTTGCTTCATTGGAGCTTTGGCACTCACTGAGTGTGTTTCTTATGGATGTGAAGAGTTGTAATCTGGACGGTCTCACTCTGACCACTGTGTACACTGGCTCTTGGATTTCCAAGGAGGTACAAAGTCAGCCACTGCATGAGGCCATCCAGCAGGAGCTACAGAGATCTGCAGGTTCCTCCTCTTTGTTTGGGGTTTGGAGGTACCCAGATGAGGCCCAGCTTTGAAGCAATCCAAGCTGCTGTCCAGCCTTGGGCCTTCTTTTGGAGGCTCTGGGGCTCTCTGACCTAGCTGCAGAAGGTTAGGTTTCAGATTGCAAAGGACTAGGCCATTCATATGCAAATGCATTTGCACACACAGCTTGGGTGGGATTGTAAATTGTGAGGGACGAGGTCTCAGGAAATCACCAGGGCAGAGCAAACAGCAATAGCTGACTATTAACATTGCTCCAAAGAAGTTCTTAGGTGTCTGTGTCTTGCAGCACCATACAAGAACAATGATCGCTGCAAGCACCTCTGAGAGAAAACTGCCCTCATGTTCTGGCTCAATGCCAGACAGTCCAATTTCCCCCCATATGAGTCTGGGTCCCCAGAGTCTCACCTGGAAGTGGAGATTAGAGCAGTAGGGAGTCTGGGTCTCCTCCCAATTGAAAAAGACAACAGCATACTCGGTTGACAGCCCCTTTCTGCACTCGCCTTCATTCCTCTGCACTTCACTTCTTCACCTCTGCACCTCCGCATCTCCTCTGCGTCTCAGTGTGCTTTTCTCTTTCCTTCTAGTTGTATAATTTCCGTTCAGCTAGCCTTACCATGGTTTTATTTTGTCTTTTAGTTGTAGTTTTGAAGTGGTTAGTTGTGCGAGGCAGCAAGTTCAGGTGTTTACCTATGCCACCATCTTAGTTTCCTCTCCCAACCCCGTAGGTTGGCTTACTTTTTTACTATGGTGGATAATGCTGTTAACACTTGTGTACAAGTTTTTGTATGGACATATGTTTTTAATTCTCTTGGGCCTATAGCTAGGAGTAGAATTCCTGAATATTGTAACTCTGTTTAATTTTTTTGAGGAAATTCCAAGCTCTTTTCCACAATTGCTGCACCATTTTGCATTCCCATCAGAAACATATGAGGATTCCAATTTCTCCATATCCTCATCAACACTTATTATGGTCTATCATTTTGAATATACCCATCCTAGTAGGTATGAATGGAATCTTATTACATATTTGAATTTCATTTCTCTACTGACTAATAATGTTGAGCATTTTATTGTGTTTTGTTTATTCCTATATCTTCTTTGGAGAAATATCTATTCAAATCCTTTGCCCATTTTTAAATTGGGTGATTCATATTTTTATTATTGAATTGTAATTCTTTATAGACTTTTGAATACCAAGTTTTATAAGTTATATGATTTGCAAATATTTTCTCCCATTCTGTGTGGGTTGTGTTTCACTCTCTTGATAGTGTACAAACTGTCTTAATTTTGATGAAGTCAAATTTATCTGTTGTTTTGGTTGCTTGTATTTAGGTATATTTATATCTAAAAAAAATACTATTGACTAAGGTCACAATTCATGCCTTTATTTTATTCTAAGAATTTTTAAATTTTAGCTCTTACTTTTAGGTCTATGATATATTTCAAATTAAGTTTTGTATAGGATGTGAGGTGGGGTCCAACTTAATCCTTTGCATGTGGCTACCTCATTGTTCCAATTCAATTTGTGGAAAAGATTGGGCTTTTCCCATTGAATTATCTTGGCATACTTGTCAAAAAATATAGGTCATAAATGTATCGGTTTATTTCTGAACTTAGTTCTATTGCCTGATCTATGGCTCTATCTTTGTAGTCTTGGTTATTATACTTTTACAGTCAGTTTTGAAATCAGGAAGTGTGGGGGGACTAACTTTGTTCTTCCTTTTAAAAATTATTTGGTTATTCTGTATTCCCTACATTTCTTTGTCATATTCTGTATAAAAGCCAGCTGGGATTTCGCTAGAGATTGCAATGAACCCTAATAAATATGAGGAATATTGCCATCTAAATAAGTCTTCCAATCCTTGAACATGAGATGTCTTTCCACATATTTAGGTATTATTAATTTCTTTCAAGAATGTTTTAATTTTAAGTGTACACATGAACTTCCACTTATTTTGTTAAGTTTATTCCTAAATATTTTATTTATATTTTATGCTTCTATAAATGGAAATGTACTCATCAATGTTCTCTGATTATCCATTGCTAATGTGGAAATAGAATTGATTTTTATATGTTGAACACCCATTTATTGCACCTAATTTTTATTTGTGTGCAGATTCTGGAGGGCTTTCTGTACACAAATGTGTATCATCTGCAACTACAGAGAATGTTAATTTCTTCTTTTAACTTTGGTTGTCTTTCACTTTGTCTTGTCTAATTTTCAGGCTAGAACCTCCAGAACAATGTTGAATAGAAGTGGTGAAAACAAATATCATGATCTTGTTCCTGCTTGATAGAGGAAAGCTCTCAGTTTTCACACTTAAATATGTTAGCTATATATTTTTTAATAAATTTATTTTACCAGTATACTTCTATTCCTGTTTTGCTTAGGGTTTATGTCATGACATGTGTTGGATTTTGTCAAATGCTTTTTCTTAATTTCTTGAGATTTTTGTGTGGTTTTTGTCTGTTATTCTATTAGTAGAATAGATGTGTTCCATTAGTTCATTTTCATATGTTGAAAGGATCTTACAGTTCTGTAATAAATCTCACTTGGTCATTGTGTATAACTCTTTTTGTGTATTTCTAGAATTTTTTGCTAGTATTTTGGTGAGGATTTTTGCATTTACATTCATAAAATATTTTGGTCTGTTGTTTCCTTGTGATGACTTTGCCTGGTTTTGGTATAAGGGAAATACGGGCTCCATAGGATGAATGAAGAAGTGCTCCTTACTCTTCTTTCTTTTGCAAGAATTTTGGAAACATTGATGCTAGTTCTTTATACATTTGGTGGACTTCACCAATGAAGCCGCTGGTCCTGGGCTTTCCCTGTGTGTAGTTTTTGGATTATTAATTCAATCAGTTACTTGTTATAGATATGTTCAAATTCTTCCTCTCCTCAGGGTTCTTTGTTGTAGCTCTTTGTTTTTGCTTGTTTAGTGACTTTCCAGAATTCACTGTAAAGTCTGTATTTCCTGTCACATTTAGTCACTGAAGTCTCTACTTGATTCTTTTAAGTTTACAATTAATGATTGTACAGTTATTCCCTTAGCTGTCTGGAACCAATCATCTCTCTTGCCTGGGGCTTCTGTGTGTATGTTTGGGTACCTTTAACACTCAGCCAGGCAGCTGACAACTCTTCCTTAACCTTAGTCCTGCTTGTACAGAGCCTTTACATTGGCCAGAGGTGAGTGTGCAGGTGCTTTCCAGATGTTTCCTGAGCGTGTGCACAGTCCTGGACATGTGAGCAACCATGTGCAAGTCCATGGCCTTCTGAAGTCTGTAGATATATTGAAGCTTTTCAAAGCCCTATGAACATCTCTTCTTGTCCTTTTAAGATTTTTTTATGAGCCTATTCCTTACCCTAACTGTATTCTAGGTCTTCTGGAAGCTTCAAAGTTAAACAATTCAACAAGTTCCCCTGGAGGGAAAATTCTTTTAGCAGTGGGTAAGCTCCAGTTAAGTTAAATAATGACAGCCTGGTAAGTGGAGTCTTCTAGAAAACCCACCAAATAGTTCAAATAACAAGTCTCTGCAACAGAGTCTTTGAAAGCTGCCCAACCCTGTTCTGCCCCTATGGCTGCCAGGATGCTGGCTCTACCATGTTTGTGGGGCTATTGATTTTCAAGTCTACTGTGGCGCTAGAGGGGAGAATGGGGGTAGGACAAATTACAACATCACAAAGCTCTCTTCTGAGATTTAGCCTTGTTTATTGAATAAATGCTTCCTGGATTGATGCATTTGGTGAATTTCCAGAGTTGTGGAAAAGTGTATTCTGACAAATTTTGCCAGTTTTCTCATGGCTTTATGGAGAACAGAATTTTCAGAGATCCTTCCTTTGCATTTTTACTTTTCCCTCTGGGTTTGTTTTGATAGATGGATTTTTCTCTTTATTATGGGCTATATTTTCTTGCTTTTTGCATGATGGTTAACTTTTAAAAATTATTTAATTGATTTTAGAGCAGAAGGGAGAAGGGAGAGAGAGAGATAGAAACACTAATGATGAGAATCATTGATCAGCTGCCTCCTACACACTTACTACTGGGCATCAAGCTAGCAACCCAGGCATGTGCTATTGACTAGAATAGTACCCAGGACCCTTAAGTCAACAGGCTTATACTTTATCCACTGAGCCAAACCAGCTAGGGCTGACAGTTAACTTTTTAAAAATATATATTTTATTGATTTTTTACAGAGAAAAAGGGAGAGGGATAGAAAGTCAGAAACATCCATGAGAGAGAAGCATTGATCAGCTGCCTCCTGCACACCCCTAGTAGGGATTTTCCCACAACCAAGGCACATGCCTTGACCGGAGTCAAACCTGGGACCCTTTAGTCCATAGGCCGATGCTCTATCTGCTGAGCCAGACCGGTTTCAGTGACAGTTAACTTTTTATTGCATGTTAGACATTATAAATATTACTATTTTAGCTACTGGGTAATTTTTATTCCTACCTGTATATTTTGACCTTGGCTCTAGAATGTAATTATTCTGTCTAGATGCAGTTTGACCCTTTCTTATCTCACTGTTAAGCTTTGTCACATCAGACCAGTGCATTTTTTAGGCTTAATTTATTCCCCTCTACTGTGCTAAGTAAGACCCTTCTGAGTGTTCCACATATCATAAAATACATGTATGTAAGATTTGCCAATCTGGTTGGACAGACCAGACTATATTTGGTCCCATATGAGTACCAGATATAGTCATTTCTATGTCTTTTGATTGGTTCATTTCTTGGCCGCAGGTGATGTCCTCACATGTGTGTGCATACTGGTCAGTACTCTGCTATTCCCTAATTAATGTCTTTTATTTCAGGTGAGAACCCTCACATATGTTTTATTTCTCCAAAGCTGTACGTAGTGGGAGAAAAGTTTTCATTCAATTAAGATAGTCTTAGTAGTGTAATTGGAAAAAACAAAAAAAAGGAACCATAACTAGACAATATAGCCTGGATATGGATCCTTTCCATTTATTGGTACAACTCTGGGAAAGTTATGTAATCTCTCTGAAACTTTTTAAACTCATCTGTAAATGAAGATAATGAATAGGATTGCTGTCAGTGTAACATTGTATAGTGTGTTCATGTATATTTATATGTGTTACACACACACACACACACACACACACACACACACACCTCTGGTTAATATTAGACCTGGTTAAGTTTAATGATATCTTCTCACCCTGACAATTATTTTTCAGTGTGCTGGTAACTGTGGATTTAGTTACCGACAAAGAATTACATATTGCATTGAGATTCAGTCTACTGACAGATATAAGCTCCATCAGCTTTGGCCGATAGATTATCGAGAATGCCCTGTGCTGCCTTCACCACAGGCTTACAAGTGCAATCTAAGGAGCTGTTTGCACATGGCCACTTGGACAGTTGGAAAATGGAGCAAGGTCAGTATATAATTATGAATTTAAAACCTTCTGAGTGAGACTTTCTAAGTGTGAATGCCTGTGCAGGTGCGTGTCTAACTTGATCCCAGAATTTTTTTCATATCCCTGTTTGTCTAAAAATCATTTACTTTGTCAGTTACTTATATAAATATCTTATCTCTTTTTCTATGCTTACTATAACCTACTTATATCTATTCCTCTGAAAGCCTTGTACAGTGACTTGCAGTTTGAGTAGATACTTAACCAATGAATATTTTAAGTGAAATAAATAAATCTAATATGCGAGTAATAAAAATTACTTGCACTCTAATCCATTTCCAAATTAATGGGTAGAAAACAAGTAAATATTGTTTTCCAAACAGCATAAACAATGAGTACAAACTAAGTAGTCTTGAAAACTAACATTAATAATGTTTGTCAAGTATTTATAATATAATGTTGATATAACTATATGAAATAAATAAAATGAAGCCAGTAACTGAGAAATAACAAATTCCTCCCATCTGTGACTGTCCAGTCAATAGGGTATTTTTGTATTTTCAGTAGGCCTAGACACTATTGTGCTCCAAAAGGACCTAGTATGAGAGGAGATATGATTGACTGGCCTTAGTACCCATTATACACTTTACCTACAAATTCTACTCTGTTCACAGTGCTCAGTGACTTGTGGAGTAGGGATAATGGAGAGAAGAGTGGAATGCATGACTGAAAACAGTCGGTCCAGTGACTTATGTTTAAAGCATTTAAAGCCAGATGCTCAAAAGAAATGTTATGCCAATGACTGTAAGTAATAAACTTCAAAAATCTACCTAGTGTTCCTAAGAGTTTTAATTAAAATTCTGAAAATGAATATTTGCAGTAATCATATGCTGCACAAAATGAAGTGCCTAGTTTTTAGCATAATATTTGCATGATTGAGTTAAATTCATGCTGTGTTTTTAATTTGTTCATTGTTGGTAAGTTGTATTCACTTGTCCTTGAAGGCAAAACATTTACCAGCTGCAAAGAAATCCAAGAGGAAAACAACATTACCGAGGATGGTGACTATTACCTTAACATTGAGGGAAGAATAATAAAGGTATTGTGAACACCTTAACTTTAATACTGACTGTTGACATTGGGAAAAGCTTTTCTAGGTGTTTGCATTTTCCCTTTAGGTTTATTGTGTAGATATGCACTTGGAGGATCCCAAGGAATATATATCACTGGTCAAAGGTGAAGAAGACAACTTTTCTGAAGTGTATGGTTTCAGGTATGAGATGAATCTTTGGCTTATCAGTGCATTTTTTATGGTCCTTCAAAAAAAAAATCAGAAATTCCAGCAGTCAGAGTGATACTTGAATAGCTTGCAAGTGGGACAAGTAATTCAAAAGTAGGTGGACATATAATGATCTAAATTAGATGTTGCCCATACCTGTTCAAGCCCAAAGACTTGAGTACTAACATGTACTCACAGAAAGATGGGCTAAGAAGGATACTGTGAGTGAGCCGTGGGAGAACAGAGAAGGGGAGAATTTAAGAGCTATGTGTATTTTCATAGAAGTCATATTACTTCCATTAACAAAAGCTAAGAGAACTAGAACTGGATTATTTTTCCACCAGTCTTGAATTTCTCATTGATAATTTCATATGTTAACCTTGAGTGATTTTTACTTCTTTCTCATTTAACTTGTAGACATTGTCATATTGAAGAGTGTATCTTTTACCTACCACTTCCAAAGTTTACCTGCACTGTGGGGTGATAGCTGTATCTAATAATGAAAATATTCTAATGTGGTTACAGACTACAAAATCCATACGAATGTCCTTTTAATGGAAGTAGGAGGCTAGACTGTGAATGTACAAATGACTACCTGGCTGCTGGACACACTGTTTTCAGCAAAATAAGAATTGATCTCACTTCTATGCAAATTAAAAGTAAGTACCAGATCTCTGTTTGCAAAATGAAGAGCCTTCCTTTGCTAATTAAAGTCCAACAGTATGCTGGTATGTAGAATAGCTAGGATATAGCAAACATTTTAGCATTGGGCAATAGTTACTTAAATTAGTTTTTGAAGTTATTAGCCATAAACTTCTTCTTCAATAACATTGATGGTAGGGACCTTAGTAAAAATGTAGTGGTAATGATAGTGATAAGATACATAGTGTCCTTCCAAGATATGACCCTCTACCTTCAAATTCCCCATTACATTAGGGATAAAGTTAATATCTTAACATAATTGTATAAACTTTTTGTAGGGGTTAAAGTAATTTCAGATTACAATCTGTAAAGCATTTTCCCATAGATTCTCTCATTTAATCTTTTAAACAATTAGTTAAGGCAGAATTGCATCACACTGTTGTAAGAGATGCAATTAATTCCTATTCACAGACCCCAGACTATGGACCTGTTGCCTTTTAGGAAGCAATTTATAGCAAGTCCCAACAGATTAATGAAACCTAATAGACACTGAGCAGCCTGCCAGCCTGGAGGTTACATACCTACAAGAAATGGCAAATAAGTTTTAGAAGTTGAAACTAAATCACAATTGAATCACCAGTACCTAGCACAGTGCCTACGCCATAGCAAGAAACAATGTTTTTCGTGATAGTGAATGCATGAATTCTTAATCTCTAAGCCACAGTTAGATGATAATGACTGGTATTAGTAGTAATAATGCTAGCATTTACTGAAAACTCACGATTACTACAGTGGGGAAGTGTTATACTATTATGGTTATGCTCATGAACTCGAGTTACATTGGGTGGAAATTCTCTGCATCCATTTACCAGTTAGTGACTTGGACATATCTCTTCAAGTCTATATTCTCTTAAAGTGAGAAAAACCCTCTTAGGTTTTTTCCCCCCTTTTCTTTTTTCTCCCTCCTTCTGCTACTGACCCCTTTTTTGAGGGATGTGGGGAGGTAGTAGGATTAAGAGATAATACTTGTAAAATTCTGAGAAAATAGCCTTGCATGCAGTAAATGCTCTATACATAATCATTATTATTTATTTATAATAATGATGACAGTCCCAGAGGTCCAATGCACGAAATTCATGCCCTGTGGGGAAGTGTCCCTCAGCCCAGCCTGCATCCTCTCCAATCTGGGACCGCTTGGGGGATGTCTGACTGCTGGTTTAGGCCCAATCCCACAGTTGTTAGGAGCTTCTAACAGGCATGATTGATACCTAACTGCTCCCCTGCTGGTCTGATCACCCCCAAATACCCTCCTCTGCAAGCCTTGTCCCCCCTAACTGCCCTCCCCTGCAGGCCATCTTGTGACAATGTGGGTGCAGCCATCTTGTGATGACATGGGGTGGCCATCTTGTGACAACATGGGTGCAGCCATCTTGTGATTACGTGGGGGTGGCCATCTTGTGGTGGCAGACATCTTGTGATGATGTAGGGGGGCAGCCAGTTTGTGATGTGAGGGTGTGAGGGTCAATTTGAATATTACCTCTTTATTATATAGGATGTACTAGTATGTGTGTCTGGTAATTAGCATTATTGAGCACATGATGGGCACTCAGTAAGTTAGCTGTTACTTAGTAAGCTGCTGGTTTGCATTAATTTATCAAAAAAACAAGCATTTTGCCAGGCTGGGCCCTGAGGATACAATGTTAAATGTCTACATTTTTAGCTTCCTGGTCTCTCTTTTTCTCCTCAAACTTGTGTGACAAAAACCAGTCTTGACTAAATTACACCTTTCACCTACTCTGCACTTTGTACCACACATCCTTTGGATGGCAAATAATACACTGTCCTCATGGATGAACTCACTTTAAACACATAGCTACTAAGCTTACATGGACCATTCATGCTGCTGAGTAATCCTATTGTACTTCCCTAGTTCAGGAGTCGGCAAACTTATTAGTTAACAGAGCGGCTTGCGAGCTGTGGTTTGCCGACCACTGCCCTAGTTCATTCCCTCCCCACTCTCCTAAATGTCTAACTCACATCTTCTCTTCTAGCTTCAGACTTCTACAACTTCTAATATTCCTCTCTAGTCACTCATTGCTAATTATCTTGCTTCCTATCTCACTGAGGAAATGAGAGTCAGAGGGAATTTCTACCAGCTACCACTGCCACATCCACTAGCCTACCCAAATGTTCACCTACAGACTTTGCCTTCTCTCCTGGTTACTGTGGAAAAACACCCCCACTCCATGGAAGGCCACCCTCTCTATTTGTGTTCTAGGCCCGTCACTTTATATCTATGCAAGAACATTATTTCAGCAAACTTTCTTTTCTCTCTTAGATCACCAATTCTTCATCCATTTCATAAATCCAGTGAAAAATTCCTGGTTTTTATCTAACTTGATCCATCAGCAGCATTTAGCTTTCAGGACATTGCACTCCCATTCTTTTGTTCTTTTAGTGGCCACTCTTTCTCACTATTTCTCAACTTGGTTAATTATTCTTCATCAGCCACAATACTGAGTATGAAAGAATTTCAAGACTCGGTCAACCCCTTAGGGATCTTATTCAATTTATAGATTTTAAATACTATCTATTAGATGACAGTCCCAAATATCTATCTCCAATTTGGACTGCTACCCTGAATTCCAATATTATACTGACTATTCAGCAAATCCATGTGACTAATAGGCATCTCAGATTCAATGTTAATCTCAAACTGAACTTTCAATATTTCTTCCCAACCATTCTACCCCAAATATTTGCCATTTCAATAAGTAGCAACTATAATTTTCGAGTATTCTAGCTAAAACTTAGTAACATCTTTAAATCGTCACACATACAGAATCATTAAATTCTGTCAAGTGACTCTTCAACAAACCTGCTTCTATGGATTGAACTGTGTCCCTCAAAACTCATACACAATAGATTTGGTAACAGCTGACTCCAGCTCACCATGGTAGGCTTTAATGCTTTGGAAACTGTCCTTGGAGATATGATCATATTTCCATAAATGCTACCTTTAGCGGTTGTCATCATGGTAGCATGCACTAATCCTGCAGTCCTCTTGAAAAGTCAAGTGATTCAAAATATATTAGTGGAGGTGAGAGCCACTGACTAGATGACCATTGTTTGGGATATTATCTAAATGACTCAAGCATGAATAAGCGATTAGATCAGCATGCATTGCCCTGACTGCTTTGGCTCAGTGCATAGCGCTTCAGCCTGTGGACTGGAGGGTCCCAGGTTTGATTCCAGTCAAGGGCATGTACCTTGGCTGTGGGCACATCACCAGTGGGTGGTATGCAGGAAGCAGCTGATCGATGTTTCTCTCTCATCAGTGTTTCTAACTCTCTCCCTCTTAATTCTTCTCCAAAAAATCAATAAAATATGTTTTTAAAAGATCAGCATACATGTATACATATACAGAATTCTATCTAATAAAGAGTAACATGCAAATTGACCATGCTTCCACCATGCTACCAGCCAATCAGAGGCAGGGGGCATGGCCAGTGGGCATGGCCAGCAGACAGGAGGTGAGGCTGGCAGGGACATGGCCACAATGCTGTGAAAGCAGCCACTATGGTATAAGCTCTGCCCGCATGGTACTTAAGGGCTGGCCCTCTGTACAGTAAACTGTGACTTAGTCACATGCAAATGAGTGCCCAGGGCACCTTGGGTAATGAGACCAGCTGTGAGGCAGGGCTGTGAGCCAAGCGGCAGTTTGGGTCCACGCCCCCAGCCCAGCGCCCTGTGGATACCCTGGTGGCCGCAGCTGTGTGAGGTCCAGGGATCTCTGCATGACCCCAGCCCAGAGCCCAGGATGAGGCTGGCTGCTAGCAGCCTGCCTTTCCACCACTGCGCAGGGGCAGAGGGGTGGTCCCTCTCACGCTGGTTCCGGGCATCCCCAGCGGCCTCTGGCATCCCTGGCAGGCTGCATGGGTCCTGCGGAGTGGAGAGGTGGTCCCAAGTGGCCCTTCAGCCACTGTGAGGGGCCGTGGAGCAGAGGGGTGGGGACTGAGGGACCGGTGGGGTTGCCCGGGATCGGCGGTCTCTGCAGCGGGGCCCAGGAGCATAGCGGCAGTCCCAGGCAGGTGTTCCGCCGCTGTGTGGGGCCATGGAGTGGAGGGGTGCATGCATTTTGCTGCTCCGCAGTCTGTGGAGTGGAGGGGTGGGGACCCAAGGAACCACCTCTCGCGTGCATTGTGCTGCTCTGTGGGGTCTATGGAGCAGAGGGGCAGGACTCGAGGGACCACCTGTACCGGGCAGCCTTGACAGTCTTGGGCAGCCATTTTGCTGCTACGCAGGGCCCAGGAAGCTGAGAAGAAGGTGAAGGAAAAGCTGTCCAAAGTGATGAAGGTGCTGGGGAGGAGCAAGCAACCAAGAAGATTGAGCCTCCCTTTCCTTTATTATTTCAAGAATAATTCTCCCAATAATCAACCCCATCACCAACCAAGCAGTTGAGTACCTGATAGTATATGAATTAAAGTCAGACATTAAATGTTAGGCTATGACTTTTCTCCTTATACAGAGTATCAGTTTGCTTGCAGAGTGGCTTCCAGGCTTGCTTCCAGCCTGTTCATGGTCCATGCTTATGAGTTCAGGATCTATGACAATGTGAATAATTCAGATGTTTACAATAAAAACATATGGATACAGGAATTCACTAATGTTAATGTTAAAATTCATGGAAAAAATAGTCCTTTGAATCTTTGTTGGTTAGAAATTAAAGACCTCAAATTAAAGACCTCAAATGTGCAATAAACAGTAAATAAAGTTACGCTGAATGGAAAAAAAAAAACACCATTGGGCGCCAGAAAATGTTCAAAGATCTGGGAACCATTCCCAGATCAGGAAAGGAAGTCACAAGGTGTATATTATTGCTACAAATACTGTATTTCCTACTACTTACAACATATACAATATAATGTATTAGATGCCTTCCTATCTCATGAAGTATGTATTCTCACAAGTAATATTGGTAGATATGTTATAGTTATGGCAATATGTTATATCCTATCTATATTCATAAGAGGATAATATGCTAATTAGATCATGAGACATTCCAGATGTCCTTCCGGACAAAGCCATGGTGGTGGGGCCGAGGCAGAGGCGGTTATGGGTGATCAGGCCAGGAGGGGAGGGCAGTTGGGATTGATCAGGTTGGCAGGGTGGTGCAGTTGGGGGCAAGCAGGCCAGTAGGCAGAGTGGTTAGGGGAGATCAAGCAGGCAGGCAGGTGAGCAGTTAGGAGCCAGTAGTCCTGGATTGCGAGGGGGTTGTCTGACTGCCAATTTAGGACCGATCCCACAGGGGTCCCAGATTAGAGAGGATGCCAGCCAGGCTAAGGGACAACACCCCCCCCCCCCCCCCCGTGCACTGGGCCACTAGTATTTATATAAAAAACCTGGGCCCATTACAACTGGAGGCTCAACCATCCAGCAACTGCACCTCCATTTCTTTCTAGGCTTCCACCAGGGCTGCTGACTGGTATAGAAACTCATCAATCAGAACCAAATTGGCCAGCAGAGAAGGGCAGTTGGGGGTGACAGGCCAGCAGGAGAGGGCAGTTTGGGGGCAAGCAGGCTGGCAAAAGAGCAGTTAGGTGTTAATCAGGCTGGCAGGCAGGCAGGTGAGCAGTTAGGAGCCAGCAGTCCCAGATTGTGAAAAGGATGTTTAGGCCCCCAGGGATTGTGCCCAAACTGGCAGTCAGACATCCCCTGAGGTATCCTAGAATGTAGAGGTGCAAGCTGGGCAAGGGACCACCTCCTCCCCTCCCCAGTGCATGAATTTTGTGCACCGGGCCTCTAGTATATATAATTTCATCTATAAACACCCATGTGTTGCTTTATAATAATGTATTTATCTTTAAAATGTGGTAATCAAAACCTGTAATTTTGCTCTTGATCTTACTTTATCTATCTTAGATATTCACTATGATGTGCAATATAATAAAGCACTTACTTAGTTTAAAAAACTTCTGGTTCTGCCCAGCCAGTGTGGTTCATTGGTTGAGCAATAACCATAAATCAGGTCAGGTTTCAATTCCCCAGTAGGGCACATGCCCAGGTTTCAGGATCCCTGGTAGGGGAAGTGCAGGAGGCAGCCAATTATGATTCTTATCATTGATGTTTCTGTTCTCTCCCTTCCTCTCTGAAATCAATAGAAATATATCACAAACAAACAAACAAACAAACAAAACACTTCTAGCTTAGTTACAGATGTGCCTGCCATTTTTTAAGGAAATTTATGGGATAAACATTTTTGTATTAAAGAAAAAAATATTTGCCCTGGCTGGTGTGGCTCAGTTGGTTGAGCATTGTCCTATGCACCAAAAGGTCACTGGTTCAATTCCCGGACATAGAAGATACCCAGGTTGTGGGTTCAGTCCCTGGTTGGGGTGTGTGCAGGAGGAAGTCAATCATTGTTTTTTTCTCTCTAAAAAGAAAAAAAAAGAAAATAATTATTTATTGAGAGCCCAATCTATAATTATATAGCATTTTTGCTTAATTTTTAAAAATTAATTATAAGATGTATGTAAGAAGATGATCTGAATACTATGTTTTGCAATGAAAATTGGAAAACATATAGGGTCCCATTGCTAAAGAGTTTTATATTTTGCATTCTAGCTACAGACCTTCTATTTACTCAGACAATATTTGGAAAAGCAGTTCCATTTGCCACTGCTGGAGATTGCTACAGTGCTGCCAGATGCCCACAGGTATTTCAGATTTGTTTGTTTCTCCCTAACTATGAAAAAAAGTAATACTGTTTTCCTTAACTCATTTTCTTGATCATAATATTATAAGAAACATAATTAAATAGAAAATGCAGTCTTTCTATATGAACTTTATTTTAAAGGTTATAATAAGCTTTGGAGGATTTTTGCCAATGTTGGATTTGTTTGAAAGGTGTAAAACAAGAGTTTTAAGTTGTTCAGATCTTATTTCGTCTTCCATGATGCTTTATTATTTTTAATCTTTCCACTAAGTCCATGGAAATGAATGGACATATAGTATAAGGAATGGATCACAAGCATGTGACTTTTTACACCACTGCTAATGTCAATTACAGTAACCTGGTCTACAACTTACCAGAATAACTTTCTATCATCTGTGGAAAAACACATTTCCACATCTTTATTCTTTTTTAGGCCTTCATTTCCAAAGTTCTCTATATACAGCCTTCTATGTCATCTGTGATTTCCAGAATAGAGTATGCTTTCTAGAAAACAACATACTCATTTTATAAAATGTGAACAACATTTTTATGATAAGACTAGAGGCAAATCCATTGGTGCCAAATGGATTTATGCACCAATGCCCTTGGTCTGGCCTATGGGGATCAGGCTGAAGCCAGCTCTCCCATATCCCCCGAGGGGTCCCAGATTGTGAGAAGGTGGTTCTCAGGTGATGCAGTCCAGAATGGTGCACCCTCTCTGGTTCTAGGTATGTCACCTGAGAACCAGAGCTGCCAAGTCACTGCAGCTCAGCAGCTCCTGCATTGAGCATCTGCCCCCTGGTGGTCAGTGAACATCATAGCTACTAGTCAGTGTCATAGGTATCCACTGAAAGGTCGAATGTCTCTTAGGATTTAATACAGACAGTTCTCAGGTTACCTTGGACTCGATGTATGTCATTTCATGGTTACATCGCCATCTCCTATTTATTTATTTATTTATTTATTTATTTATTTATATTTTTAAATTAATTTTTATTATTTTTTGCAGTATAATAGTAGTACATATGTTTTCCTTTTTTCTCCCCATTATCCTTCCCCAGCCTCCCCTACCCCTCAGCACATGTCCCTACCTGCCCCCCTCCCCGCCCCAGTGTCTTTCATTCATTGGTTATGCTCATATGCATGCATACACGTCCTTCGGTTGGTCTCCCCCAGCATCTGCCTCCTGTCTACCCCAGCCGTCCCCCTGTAGCTTGACAGCCTGTTCAATGCCTCCCTGCCTCTGTATCAATCACTCTCCCCTGTTTCTTTTCTTCCAAAATACCTTGCCTCTGCATACTAAAAATAAATGTATAAGAACAAAAAATGTTTGTGTCTCAGTTTCAATGTCCAACTGTTCTGAGTCCCAGTTTCAATGTCAAATAGTTCTTTATGTGTACATGTCAGCAATGGTATCCAGATGGTGGACACATCGTGGCAATGCAAGTTCCATCCTCTCTGGTTTTGTCTTGGGCCACCTGCAGCCACATACAACTGCTGACTGCTAGCATGGCAAGGTGTCGTCAGTGTCCCCCATCTCTGGACCATCCTTGTGACTGGAACAGACCTGTCAGTTCCTCACTGTCGCAGGAACCCATATGGTCTTGGAGTTGTTCTCTGAAAACATACAAACACATTCTCGACCAAAAGTTAACAAAGGGATCCTCCCTGCAAATTAGACTTGGGATTCTTTTTATTTTTGCCTAAATGATTTTCCTTTGGCTTATTTTGACACCATGTGTGTTTTTTTCATGGGTATTCTGCTGTTGGCTTTACAAATGGAAGTTACTTTTCTGGAGTACGAATTTTCTAGATGTATTTTACTTACAGGATATTTTCCCATTTATTTATTTAAAAAAAGTTCCATCATTTCAACATATGTACATATGTGCTTTATGTTTTTTTATTATTTATTTACCACAAGTAAAGATCAGGAATTGTTATCTTTCTTTTAAATTTTTTTTTTAACTTTTTCACTTCATTACTGCTGTGTGTGTGCTCCATGTGAGTGACATAAGTGCTTATTATGCAGATGGGTTCCAACTTACGGTGAAAATTGCATTATGTCTTGCTGTAGATACGGATTTCTGACATAACCCGAGGATCTACTGTGTATATAGATGGAGAGATATAAAGATTACACATATAGCCTTATTAGGTAGAGTCCTAGCTAATTTTAAAAAATCATGCACAAGAGGTAGTAATTATAATTTAATATACCATAATGAAGAAGGTAACTAATGGTTTGTCATTGTTCTCTGTTCTTGGAATTGTCTATTCACAGTTCTCAATATCGACACAGAAGGTATGCTTATGTTAGAAAGAAAGGGCATTTTCTATGTTAGAGAAGAAAACTTAAAGGAGATAAAAAGATACTAGCTCTAGGGACTGAAACAAATAAGGTTATAATAAATACGTATGTCTTGGGTCCAGAAATGCAAATTGAACTTGGCAATGTCTTATGAAAGACAGATATTTATTCAAGCACTGTAAGTTCATTATAACTCATGTAGAACATGGAATGATTTCTAAACAACCTAATATAATAATAAGGTACCAAAAAACAATATTGAGACCAAAATGTTATTTGTACTTGACAATAAAATATTATATTTATTTTTAGATTTCTGTTGAGAAAAAATAGGAGGTGGAAACTACGGGGGCAAAAGAACCTTTAAATTATGTCACATAAGGAAAATGAAAAGCGTGGCTAGGAAAGGAGTAGAACGTTATCACTGTCTTTAAATAATTAAGGAGATCCATGAAACAGGTCAGTGTGTGTCACTTCAGGAGACATTAATAGGGCAGCAAATTCCAGCTCAAGATAAAGAAGGCTTTTTGACTGGGAGGATTACCATAAATAAACTTTCCCCCCCTAAATATGAGGCACAAATCATTAATATTTTCATATAGTTTTATAAATGTATCTAGAATACTACAATCTTGCTGAATTAATTATTTAATTGTAAGAGTTTTTTATTGGATTCCTTAGGATTATCTATATACACAGTAATGTTATTAAGAAATGAAGATAGTTTTACTCTTTTCTTTGCAATCTGAACACCTTTTATTCCTTTGTCTTGCCTTATTGTTCTTACTAAAACTCTAATACAGTGTTGATAGAAGTGGTGAGAGTAGACATCCTATCTTGTTTATGATTTTAGGGGGAAAGCATTTAGTCCATCATAAAGTCTGTTACTTGACAGTTCTTTTAATATAGGCATTTACAGCTACACAATTTCAATTCTTTCATTGCATCCTTGAAGTTCTGATATGTTGTGTGTTTATTTTCACTAATTTTTTATATTATCACTTATAATATAATATAATTCTTTGACCCATTGGCTATTTGTGAATTTCCCAGATTTCCTTCTGTTACTGATTTTCACTTTCATTCCACTGTGGTTGGAACACACTTTCTAATATTTAATCCTTTTAATCTATTGAGACTTATTTTATAACATAGCATATGGCTATCCTGGAAAATGTTCAATCTGTGCTTGGAAAGAATGTATGTTCTGTTGTTGGGTGAAGTCTGTCAGGCCTAGTTACAGTCTTGTTTAACTCTTACATTTTCTTGTTGATCTTCGGCCTAGTAGTCCTATACACTGAAACTTTGCAACTATTATTGTTGAATTGTCTGTTTCTCACTTCAGTTTTATTGTTTTGCTTACTTTGTATTTGATTCACTTACTTTGGGGTTTTGTTGTACATGATTATATGTTTATAATTGTCATAATTTCCTGATATATTTCCCTTTGTCATAAAACGTTGCTCTTTAACTGTAGTAACTTTGTTTTAAAATATAATTTATCTGATATTAGAATGGCCACTCAGCTTGATTATAGTACATGGTATATATGCTTTTATCCCATTTAGTTTTAACCTATTTATACCTATCTTTAGGTAGAATCTTATATAATAAAGCAGTAATATGCAAATTGACCATCACACCAATACACAAGATGGCTGCCCCCATGTGGTCAAAGATGGCCATCCTCAAGTGGACACAAGATGGCTGCCACAAGATGGCTGGCAGGGGAGGGCAGTTGTGAGCGATCAGGCCAGTAGGGGAGGACAGTTGGGGGTGACCAGGCCTGCAGCGGAGGACAATTGGGGGTGACCAAGCCTTTAGGGGAAGGCAGTTGGGGGCAACCAGGCCTGAAGGGGAGGACAGTTGGGGAGGACCAGGCCTGCAGGGGAGAGCAGTTAGGGGTGATCAGGCTTGCAGGGGAGTGGTTAGGGAGTGATTAGGCTGGCAGGCAGAAGTGGTTAGAGGCAATCAGGCAGGCAGGCAAGCAAGCAGTTGGGAGCCAGCAATCCTGGATTGTGAGAGCGATATGTGACTGCCCATTTAGGCCCAATCCCAGTGGGTAATTGGACATCCCTCGAGGGGTCCCAGATTGGAGAAGGTGCCATCTGGGCTGAGAGACACACTCCCCCATTCATGAATTTCATGCACTGGGCCTCTAGTTTATTTATATCTTTGTCTCCTATGGAGAGCACTTTCTTAGATCTCTGCTTTTTGATTGTACTCTTCAATGTCTGAATTTATACTTGCCATGTTAATGTTTGTTTTCTATATATCTTACTTTTTTTTTTTTGCTTCTCTGGTCCTTCTTGACCATTATCTTTTTTATTCAGTGAATGTTCTCTACTATAACATTTTCATTTCCTTAATAATTTTCATTATTTTAAATTTATTTCTTAATGGTTGTTCAAGGGCTTACAATATGCCTCTTAGCAGAATCTACTTCAAATTTAAACTATGTAATTTCAGTGAAATATAAAAACATTGGTCCTCTATATGCTCTATTTCTTCTTCATTTTGTGTGTTATGTTTGTTAAACATAAGCATTCTACATATGTAACAAATCAAATGCATTTTTATAATATTACTCTATATATGGATTTATGTTTTTAAAGGATTTAAGAGAAGAAATGAAAAAATTATATATCCATAGTTTTTTTAATGAATCTTTTATTTAACATTTCTGATTCTCTTTATTTCTTCCTGTAGATTTGATATCAGCTGGTATCATTTTCTTTCTCTAAAACAACTTTGTTTCCACTTGCCTCATTTGTGCCATTATGATCGAATATATTACAGGATAATAATACAATTATGTATGTATTGGTTTATAATTGCTTTTTAAGTCAGTTAATAGAAAAAAGAAATATGTAATTATAGTGTCTTTTATAATTACATTTCCCAGTACTCTTTTTTTGTGTGTGTTGATTTGTATTAATGCCTGGTGTCACTTGATTACAACCTAAAAATTTTCCTTCATTTTGTCTTGTAAGACAGGTCTACTAGTAACAAATCCTACTTTTGTTTAAATGCCTTTATTCTTGAAATAATGACTGTCTTGTTATAAAATTTGTGATTTATAGTTTTACTTGTCAGTACTTTAAACATGTCATTCACTGTCCCTTGGCTTCTAGATAAACAATAGAAGACAACTATCTTTTTGGGGTTCCATGTATGTGGTCATTTTTCTCTAGATGCTCCCTCTAGATATTTTTCTCTAGATATTTGGATGTGGATCTCTTTGTGTCTACACAACTTGGAGTCCACTGAGCTTCTTGGATGTGTATACTAATGCATTTCATCAAATTTGAAAAGTTGTTAGCCATTATTTCTTCAAATATATTCTTTTCTCCTTTTTCTCCTCTTCTGTTGGCACTCCTATTATACATAGGTTGGTGCAGTTAATGGTATCCCCTTTTCTCTGAGCCTGTTTATTTTTCTTGATTTGTTTTTTTCTCTTGGTTATTGAGATTGTATCATCATTATTGATATTTTTTCAAGTATACTGATTCATTCTTCTGCCAACTCCAATCTATTGCTTGAGTCAGTCCAGTGAATTTTTTGTTTTGGTTAGTGTACTTTTTAACTCATTAAAAAACAAAACTATGAATATGTGATTTTTTCATTTCTTCTCTTACATTCTCTAAAAAACATAAATTCAGCTCTCTTTATAATTTGTATCTCTTCACTGATATATTCTATTTAATGAGACACTATCATAACTTTTGTTATCTTTTTTAAACATGGGTTTCTATAGTTCGTTGGACATATTTATATTAGCTGCTTTAAAGGCTTTGTTTGATATCTGAAGCCTCTCAAAGTTTGTTTCTGTTGCCTTTTTGCACTGTATGCAAGTCATCCTTTCCAATTTGTTTGTTGGAAGCTGGGCATTTTAGATAGTATCCATAGTTGCTAAAATATATTAAGTCTCCTTTAGCCTCTAAGATCCTGGTCGGCAAACTGCGGCTCGCAAGCCACATGCGACACTTTGGCCCCTTGAGTGTGGCTCTTCCACAAAATACCACGGTCTGGGATGGTCTATTCTGAAGAAGTGGTGTTAGAAGAAGTTTAAGTTTAAAATATTTGGCTCTCAAAATAAATTTCAATCCTTGTACTGTTGATATTTGGCTCTGTTGACTAATGAGTTTGCTGATCACTGCTCTAGAACTTAATTTTGTTTACTTGCTTATTGGTTTAGTTCTTTGGCTAGACTGTGCAGTCTTTGTAATTACTTCTCAGAGGGTGCAGCTCTGAGGTGTACACGGTCATCATGGTTCTCCTGAAATGACAGGTTTTTGTTTTTGGTGTTTGTCCCTTTTTCTGACTGCTCTTTAAAAGTTTGTAGTGTATCTGCCTCTAAGGATATCACACTCAGCTCTTAGCGTCCACTGATTGCTAGATGATTGCTCTATGCTAAATTACTCCATGGGTTGATGCAATTCAAGCTCTTTGGCCAGAGTAGTCTTACAGGTCAGTCTTTAAGGTCAGGTCAGACCTCAAGATGAACCCATCTTAGCTGTCCCTTTCCCTGTTTCTCTATGTTAAATTTTAATTTGATCTAACACTTTGCTTATTACTCCACTATACTACCACCATCCTCATAATTGTGCACCACTAAAATTGTGTTTATATCAGCATCTTTAGGCTTAAAATTCTCCATGCTCTGTCCCGAATAAGCTCAGTCTCCTTAGAAAAATCAGTGGGTTTTTTGTTCTTACAACCTGATTCTCTCCCAAGGAAGAAGTCTTGGACCAATTCCGTGTACTTAGAGATATGGCCCACTTCTCAGAGTTAACATCCCCACTCAATAAGCACGCTACTAGGTCACAGTAACTCCTATATTCTTATCTTGTCCTTCTCAGCATGGAGCCTCTTCCTTAACAGTTACTTCCCCAACAGCTACTTGAGTGGGGATGACTCAGGCATTGTGCTTTTGGCCTGCCGTGCCTGGAGTAGTTTTTCTGTTCTGTGTGTAAGGACTGAGTGACAGAAGGGAGCTCAGACTCTTAGCCACTCTTGCCTATACTAGATCTTCTGTAGCACAGATCTGGATGATATGAGAGGTGCTGGTGGCTTGCTTTCCTAGGGAGAAAATGCACTTCTAACAGGAATCTGGGGAAAACAAAGTCCTGTGTTCTTTGTTGTTGTTGTTCTTTTTTACAATTTCTTTATTGATTAAGTTATTACATACATGTCCTCATCCCCCCATTTGCCTCCCCATTCCCACTCATGCCCTTACCACCCAACCCCGCTATTGTCTGTGTCGGGGTTAGACCTACAGACATGCATACAAGTCCTTTGGTTTATCTCTCCTCATTACCCCCACGTTCCCCTATCTTCCCTCGGAGGTTTGACTGTCTGATCGATGTTTCTCTGTCTCTGGATCTGTTTTTGTTCAGCAATTTGTGTTTTCATTATATTCCATAAATGAGTGAGATCACACAATTCACCATAGCTAAGATTTGGAAGCATCCTAAGTGCCCATCAGTAGATGAGTGGATTAAAAAACTGTGGTACATCTATACAATGGAATACTATGATGTGATAAAAAAGGAGTCCTTACCATTTGCAACAGCATGGATGGAACCAGAGAGCATTATGCTAAGTGAAATAAGCCAGTCAGAGAAAGTCCTGTGTTCTTTGCTGCACCCATCAAGGGTATAATTCTCACCTTGTTGAGGTAGGGGGAGGAGATGACGGGTTATTGTTCAAATATCACAGAGCCTCACTGTTCTTACCTAGAGTTCATAGATTTTTTTTGACATAAACATTTCTCTATTATATAACATTAGGACAATTTCCAGAGACTTTAAATGGTTATTGTATCTTATAAGTTTTATCATCTATGATTATTTAACTGGCTATCTTTTTAAAGGTAGCTAACTTTGCAGAGGAATCTCATTTAATCTTTGAGGTTAGTTAGCCATACTCACGTCCATTTTTCTCCTTCCCTACTTCAGTCATATTGGTCTACCTCCCAGCTGGAGACTCCCTGATCAACATCTTCTAGTCAGTTCTTTTCCCAGGACTGTCCTTCCCCTTTGAACTTCCCTCTCTGAAGTCTGATACTGTGTCCTTTGGACTCCTGTTCTAAAGTCAAGGAGGGTAATATAAAACGTCTAGAATTCTAAACAATATTCTCATTCACATATGGATTTTTAAACTAACACTTCCATTGTGACCCTCTTAAATGGAGAGTATTCATTCTCCAATGAGCAACACATGTCAAGACTGGTCAACTTTATTCAACATCTCATCCTCTTTCTAATATATGCTTTTTGATCATTTACTTGATATAATTAGAAAAAAGTCAATTGAGCATGCCACCTAGAGATGTGAAGAATCTGCTACAAGATCTCACAGATGCCATTACTTTAGGAAGGCCACCAAGTTTTGTATTACATGTTGCATTGAGTAAGATATGGTCAATGAGACAATGCAATTTATAGGAGACTGATATACAAGTAAATCATATAACTGTCAAGTGGAATCAAAACTCCTTTTATCTCACTAGTGAACTTTCCTTATAGGAAATAACAGAAAACTTATTCTTATCAACAATATTTCTCAGTGAGCATGGAATCTGAATAAGAGGTATTAGCACAATCAGGTTTTAAAATAAGACAGCAATGCCCATTAATTTCTAATACATTTTTCTAACTTTCATGTAACTGCATCCCTCCCCCACAGTATCTTGAGAAAGTTATATAGTTGTAAACTATGTAATCCTAGTTTATAGTTGGAGAAATACAACACTCCATGTTAATAACCTGTCCAATGTTGTTGAGAAAGTCAGAGGCAGAACCAGTACAATAAAATACTCTTTGCCCATCAAGGCAAGATGCTTCCCTCACATAGTTCTCTAGCCATTTGTGAAATACAAAACTCAGTTCCAAAATTAGACATTATTGGGTAAAGATATAAGCTGCCAAAAAGAGCTATACTCATTCATTCTTTATTCAACTGCCTGAGGTTACTGTTACAAAAAATACACACTGCCCTACATTCTTAGAGATGTTCTGTCAAATATATAAACCAGATTCTGTGTTGAGTTACACAATATTTGCATGGATACTCTCCAGATGTTTGATGTCACAGAAAGAAGTTATTCTGTTTGGGATTCATCAAAACCACATCCTTTGTGTTTGCATATGATAGGGTACCCCAGGACATGAATGCTAAAAAGAGAAGGGACGCATATGGCACTCTTTAGGGAAAATAAGCTTTGCCACGTTGCAATATAAGATGAAGTTTAAGGAGTGTGGTGTGACATTAGAATACATATATCAAAAGTGAAAGTTGGATAGGACAAACGTTTTACAGAACCACAAAAATTTTAAAAAGTGTATCTTTTTAGCTGTTTTGTAATTAATATTGATTACATAAGAGCAAGAGAACCACATTTAGCCAATGCCGGTGGATCATGGCCAGCATTCATTTTGAGTATTCAGAACCCATTGTAAAGTATTTTGAACCTGTATTCTTTATTATCGGAGTGTAGATCTAACCTTTTAATTATATTATTTTGATTTTTTTTCATTCTTTTTGCCTACTTGATCTGCTTGTTACTAAAAGTGATATATTAAAATTTCCTATTATTAGGTTGTTCTTACGGCCTTTGTGACTCTCTTTGCTTCAAGTGTCTCTCTATCACATAGTGTGTAGTCGGGTTTTGTTTGCAATCCAATTGGAAAATATTTTTCTTTAAATAGATGTCATACCCATTCACATTAAATACACTTTTAATAAAATTGCCTTTTTTGGTATACAGTTTTAACATAGGTACAGATTCATGTTACCATCACCATAATCAGAATATAGAGCAGTTCCCTCCCACCTTACTCCTGGTAAACTCTGTTGGCTAGTTTTCCCTTTTCTGAAATGTCACAGAAATGTCATAGAAATAGAATCATACAGTATGTAACCTTTTGGGATTGGTTTCTTTCACTCAACATAATGTCTTTGATATCCATTTGTGTTGTTGCATGTTATCAATAATTTGTTCCTCTTTAATTGCTGAGAACTATTCCACCATATGGATATTGTATAGTTGCTTACAGTTTGTCCACTCGTCCATTGGAAGAAAATGGGTTAACCGTTTTAGAGAATATGAATACATCTGATATGCATATTTGTGCACAGGTTTTTAAACACACATTTTTATTTCTCTAGGATACACACCTATGAGTCAGATTTGAAGGGTTATATGGTATGTGCATATTTAACTTTAAAATAAATTACAACACTGTGTTATAGAGCAGCTGTACCATTTTATATTCCCAGCAGCAAAGATTAAAGTGACTGTTGCTTTGCTTCGTTGTCAGCTCTTAGTATTGCCAAGTTTTTTGTTTCCTCATCTTCAGTGGTATCTGCTTGTGGTATCTCCTTTAATTTACATGTATTTGATGACTAATGTATTAAGCATATTTCTTGTGTTTGTTTTCTATCTTTATATTCTCCTTGGTGAAGTGTGTGTTCATGTCTTTTGTTCATTTTAAAAATAAGGTTGCTTCCTGTTTAGTTTTGAGAGGTGTTTAGAATTTTTGATACAAATCTTTTATTGGCTAGGACATTTGCAAATATTTTCTCTTAATCTGAGCCTTATATTTTCTTTCTCGTAAGTGTCCTTCAAAGAGGAAAATTTTAATTTTAATAAAGTCAAATTTATTATTTTTTCTTTATGGGTTATGCACTTAGTATCAGATTTAAGGACTCTTTGATTACTCAAAGCTACAGAGATCTTTTTCCTATGTCTTATTTAACATTTAGACTTGTGATTGATTTTGAAGTCTGAGAGGGCTTTTGAATATAGACATCCAATTGTCCTAACACCATTTGTTGAAAATACAATTAATTGTCTTCCCACTTTCTCAAAAATCAATTGACATATTTATAACTATTTCTACACTCTCGATTATCTTACATTGATCTACCTATCTCTCTTCTCATCAACACAGCATTGTCTTGGTTATGACTAAATAATACAACATATCCTTAGAATTAGTTCTCATTCAAGTATTTGCCAATAAAATATTAATGTGTCTAATGTTATTGTCACTCATGGAGTATGAAGATTTTAAATGTATGTATCTTTACTTTTTGAATTCATCATTCAAAAGGACTTATTGAGTATCAGTGTAGTTCCACTTCTGGGCTCTGAGAATTCAGCAATGAAGCAAACATACAGGTCATATTCTACATTTCATAACCAAATAATACATGTAATAAGATTTCTTTTGAATTTATATAAATAAAATAATTTGTGTTATGGATAAAATCTTCCATCTTACCATTGTATTAAAATGTATTTGAATATCTATTTTGGTTTTTAAGTATAAAATATATAAAGATTGCTCAGAAAAATCAATAAACTAAATTGATATATATTTGTTTTTAGCAATAGTATTAATTCATATTATAAATATATACATTTAAAATGCATTTAGCCTTTCATTCATATAATATAACCCCCCTTGTTTTATTAGTCTTGCTCAAGATTCATGAGTCTTATCCACAGGATATTGTGATGTGATCCTAGAATGTCTTAATATCTGTATGTGTATTGAACATTGGCAGCAGATGTAAATTAGCATTAAGTACTACTTTTCAGTGTATAATTCTGTATTGCAAGATCATGTAAATGTGACACAAATTTTATGCATTTTTCAGTTAAAGTTTAAATATTAATGTAGATAGAGATATTTTTACTTCATTGGTTCTGTTTCTTGAAAAGAATTATATCATATAGCCACTAGGAGGCTCACACACCACGTGTGTAAATCATGTGGCATCACCTCCATGTACACTTGCAGTACTTATAAAGGACGTAGTAGCTGGGACAATAATACCACATTCAGTTGTTTTGTGTGGTGGATTAGGGCTTAATACTCTTAATACCAAAGGTATACAGTGCAAAATTATATCTGATTGACTAAATAATAGAATGTGTCCTTAGAATTAGTTCTCATGAAAGTATTTGCCAGTATACAGTAACAGAAAATTCATCAAACCAGGTGAAACTTACCGGGGAAGTTAGCAACTAGAGGTCAGAAACTGCACCTGGAGAAATGTTCATGTCCAGTGGATGTCCCACTGTCAGGACTGGCCTGTTGCTACAGGAACACTGGCTCTAGCTGTTATGTCTTAAGAGTCTGAGGGTTGGACAGATTTATTTTGCTCAAACAACATATTGTGGTATTAATTCACTTGTCTCTCATATGAGAAGACTTGTCATCAATTTAAATTTGTTTTTTAGCTGGTTCATTTTCTTTAGAGCGAGGCTGTGCTAATATTTTTTTCATTTTATAAAGGAAAGGGAGCAATTTGAGTCCTTTCTTATATAAGTTACATTCAGGTGTTTCCAATCAAGAGCATTCTTGAATATTTGATAACTTCCATCTATTTTTGTTTTGCTTTTGTTTATATCCAGGGACGGTTCAGCATTAACTTGGCAGGAACTGGATTGAAGATACCCAGCACTGCAAAGTGGCTGGCTCAGGGCAGCTATGCCTCTGTCATCATCCACAGATCACAAGTAAGTTCTGCTGGGCGGGAATCCTTTCTGAAATACATCTGTGCCGTGAACTTGCATTAAAGGGCCTTTACCTCAATGTAGAGTTATATGAGTTGGTGACTGTGTTACTGCATATAGTAGAATAGAACATTAATTTATGCAATTGTGGAATAAATTTATGTGCATAAGTAGGTTTTATATATACACACAAATTCTTGTATAGGCTATAGATATCTGAGCATGAATAGTAATGTCAGGGCATATAGATTTTATCCAGCTCAAGTTGAGGGCTAATGACTTGAAAGGCAAGTAATTCAGAAAAAGGTAGTGCTTTGAACTTTAATGGTTTGTAGTTTTTAATATTTCAAAAGTAAGTTTTTGGTTTATTTATCTCACTGCTTTGATTTAGTGATGGAATGGTGCTACAGCCATTTGTCACTTAACAACTTAACCTCTATATAACCTTCTTTAAGTCTACTTTTATGTTTTTATACATATTTTCCTGTATCTAGAAAACAATGTTATTTGTATTCATCTCTAACACATACAGCATGGGCCAACAGTAGATTTACAGTGGTTTGTATGAAAAATAATACAAAAATAAATGGTTTCATGTACCCACAACTATAAACCTACTTTTGCCCCACCCTGTACGTTTTCTAAAATATAATCCATTTAATTTTGCTGCTGGTATGATGTACTAGGACATACACTTTAGGAGGTGGCTCCTATTAGAGTTACCATGTCTTAGCATGACTCTCTACATAATAAATTAGCATCTGCATTAGAACTGTTCCCACCTTTATTATACATAAATTAACACCACCATTAGCCCCTACCCACTATTTTGATTGCTTTCTTTTGATAAAAATGAGTTCTGCTATGCTCCTACTTTTATGAATATTTATAAAGCAATTCAATTTTTTATACTATAGAGTTTAAACATTCTATTTCTGAAGACTGAAATTGTTTTAATTAATAAATAATTAAATTTCTGTTCTGCATATTGGTAAGCAGTAGGCTTTTAAGACATATCTAAAATAAAGAGCTATTTGCATTTGGCATATTTAGGTCTAATCCATTTTGTAGAAGAATGGGAGAAAGTTAATTAAAATATATTCTGAGTAGGTATATTCATAGAGCTCAATGGAATATTCTGACCTTATTTATTCATCTCTTAAATCTTTTTGGTTAAATGTGAAGACTGAACTCGGGCTAACATCACCAATAGATATGAATATCTCATGCAATCATTTCTTTTGCTGCTACCTAATTTTATTCTAAAGATTAATTAACTGAGAATTTCTACCTTAGTCAAAATGTTACACAAGGTCTTTCCTGAATCTGATGTAAAACTGAAACCCAAATATAGTTATGGGAATGCAAACACAATATATTTAACCAAGGTTAGGTTTTTAAATTTAATCTGGCATAGGAACATATGTAAATTGGAATTTTTACTGCCGTTCCCTTCTTTTCTGCTTACATAGATTCTTGAGAGTTAAAAAATTTCTCAGACAAAAGTCAACCTCGAAAACTCCTGATCTCAAACATCCATCCCAAAATATTCCAGGAAACCTTCCTCTTTAGATTAAAAGAAAAACCACAAAAACAACAATAAAAAACTAACTTAACTTTTACCTTTCCAAAAACTGCAGGAGTTTAAACTATTTTTGCCTCATCCAATCAAAATGTTTTCAGTTTTTTTTTATTTTTGGACTGAAAGTTGGAAGGCCTGTCTATCTTGTCCTGACTATGCCTTTCACCCACCTCTGACCACTGTTCCTCTATGAATGGCTTTAGGGCTTTTCTAAAAAAAGAAAAAAGTTCTCTTCTAATTACTTCTCTCAGTCCAATTCCCTTCCCCCTTCTATACTTTTATTCAGGCTCTATTCTACAAATATTTTTATTTAGTGTATGAAAATCTTAAACTCACTAAAGCAAATAGATGCCTGAATGAAAAATATGTGGATTGAGATGAATCATCTAAATTATAGAGTGGTATATAATCATCAAGAAGCTAATATGCATCTCAGGTGGGTTATCTCAGTGCCATAACCACCAATCCTAACACGGCATTTACCTCAAGTGTAACTGTCATAGGAAACTTTGGCTGATTGGCTTTTTCTGTCTTGTTCATGTGTTAAATTCTTCTGTATTTCTGCCTCTTCCTATTTTCAGGATGGAACCAAAGTGTACGGCAGATGTGGAGGGTTTTGTGGGAAGTGTGTTCCTCACCTGATGACTGGTCTCCCAGTTCAAGTGATCTGAGCATTCAGAAGGGAGAAGTACATCCCAAAGAGGAGACAGTCTTTGAACCTGCAAATAACCGGTGCTCATTTCTTTCATCTTCCCTTCCTGAGATTTCCGTGTCCAAAAGGTCTGTGACTTTGTTTAGGGTGCTCACCGGGGAGTCAAATCCCCACTTAACTTTTTCAAGGCCCTCAACTTAACAGGTATATAACTCTAATCAGGATATTTTTTTAAAGTACATAATTTATGGTAGAATATACAGGGATGCCTGAATGAATTATACCAAGATAACATTGCAGTTAACAGCTTGGACTGGACCACAGTTAAATTTATAAACATACACGTAAATCTCTACTCAGTATCCTACTGTGCAAGGAAATGTTTGTTCTGCTTGTTAAGTGGAAAATGAACTTATTTAAAACTATCATAAACATTATTTCATGTCAGGTGAATAGTAGTAAATCAATAGTTACTTGGAAACAGTACATAGCCATTATACTTACTGATACAGCATAGATACCTTGTTTTATATTCCTTTAATTGTGAATTATGGTGCTTCAAATTTTAAAAATGTGTGCTTGGGTTAAATACTAAATAACTTTTGTGGGTATAATATAAAAGAAGGTATAATATAGTAGAATTTTAAAACACCTACCTCTAATTTAATGTGTATGCTCTCTATGTCTTTATAACTCTTACGTGTGTATATATCTACCCTTAAAAATCTATTTTCTCAAAGTTTATACTGTATTTTATTAAATACAGAAGTGAGAATTATTGAAAATTTGAAGATTCAATAAACAAAATTATTTTTACATGTGTGCAAAATTTGTATTAGAGATGTTCATGTTATTTTATACCCAAGATATCTCAAAGCCAGAACATAAAAGATAGTAAAAATTAACTATCCCTGGACAAATTCTCAGGTATGAAATTTTTTCAGGTGGATAATTGTGTATTATATAATAATGTGATTTTAAACTAATCATGGACAAATAATATTTTCTATAGAAACCTACTAATAGAATTTCATCAGTTAATAATAGAATATTAATTTTACCCACAAAGTTTTCCCCCAAACATTTATTAGAGGTATATTGTACCATACAAGGTACTAGAGCAATTTTATGCCAATGTGGCTAAACATTTAGGGATCTCTGTATCAGAAATAAAGTATTTTGCACTATGTGCCTTAAATCAGTTACCAACATGAATATGAAATGTATAACATTTGGTATAAATGTTTTCATTCATAATTAAAATCTTTAAATTTATAAACATTTAAATAATAAAAATATTGTGTTATACATGAACACCATGTTTTCATTTTCCTTCTTTAAGAATCCTTCAGTAAAGAAATGTCTGTGAATCTAAAATTACTTCAGAAGTTCTAAGGAATTTTTAATTGAAATTATTGCAGTTGAATGGAAATAGCTGTTCACCCTTCTGATGGCAAAGGGAACATGGGCAGGAGGCTGACAAAAAAATGCAATGCCTTTAAAAGCTTCCATTCATACAAGGGTTACTACTGTATTTATATATAATGGGGTAAGAAAGTATACTATATGTGTGTGTGTGTGTGTGTGTGTGTGTGTGTGTGTGTGTGTGTGTATGTGTGTGTGTGTATATATATATATATATATAATTCTTTTTTGTCCCAGGGATTCGTGTGTGTGTGTGTGTGTGTGTGTGTGTGTGTATGTGTGTATGTGTGTGTGTATCCTTAATCTATCACAATATATGTCAAGTGTTATAAACTCCAAATATATTTTCATATACATTTTTGCTTATCAAGTGTCTTTTAAATTTTCTTTCCTTCTTTATTCTTTCTTATAGATCTGAGTTTCTATTATTTCTTATAGTGTGAGTTGGCTGGCACAAATCCAGCTTTCATTTATCAAAATGTCCATAATTCACCTTCACATTTTTTAACTTTACCTATAAATGTTGACATAATTTAAAGCTTACAAAAAATTGCAAGAATAGTACAAATAGCTACCATATGTCTATTAGCTGGAATCACAAATTTAACATTTTGTCACATTTGCTAAATCAATCTCTTTTTTTATATGTATACTAGAGGCATGGTGCACAAATTTGTGCAAGCATTGGGTCCCTCAGGGGGCCTCTGGGGATCTGACCAAAACCCATAGTCCAATGCCGCCTGTAGCTCCTACCTGCTAATTCGTCTCTTCCCAGACCCACTGTGCCTGCTGTGACTTATGCCCAATAAGTTTGGATTGGGAGAGGCTCACAACATTGTAGCATTCCCCAGGCATCAGCCCTGCGTCTAACACCCTCATGAGGGGAGTGGCCTGTGGGATCAGGCCAAAACTGGCTCTCTGACAATCCCTGGTGAAAGGGTGCACACCAGGCTGAGGGACCCCACTGGTGCATGATTAGGGTGGGGAAGGGACTGCAGGAGGGCTCCAGTCCAGATCTGCTGGACTCCAGCAGCAAGTTAACCTTCCAGTTGGAGTGTCTGCCCCTGGTGGTCAGTGCACATTATAGTGAATGGATAAGCAGCCTTAGCATTCATTAGCATATTATGCTTTGATTGGTTAAACAGTTGACAGGTCACCAAATGACCAGACACTTAGCATTTTCGGCTTTTTTTTATATAGGATAGTATAGATATACACAGAAATATCTATCCACATATTTATTTTAATTTGAGAGTTGTTGATTATCTCATGAACTTTTATTCCATAATATTTTAGTATTACTTAAGAAAAAAGATATTCTCTTGCATAATCATGGTACGGTTCTGAAATTTCATCACTTAATTTCTAAATAGACTCTAAAACAGTTTATTTCAGATAAGCAAGTAGTAGGAAAGATGATGGGATGAGTGTCATGGTTAATTAGTTCTCCTCTTATATACCATTCTTTCTCAACCTTATATTATTCAACACTATAAATGCTTGACTTTCTTTAAAGTAATAGCTCATTGTGACAACCTCAAAAAGTATTTCCTGGACCATTCTGTTGGGAATATTTTATTTTAAATTCTTTATGTATTATTTTCCTTTCTTACATCACTTACTGTTTTCTAGCTGGTACAAGACTAGGATTTTGACCACCCATCTTACCTGCTCTCCAAGATGGTTATTTGATTAAAAATTAATACTTGCTTAGTTTCTATTCTAGGCCACATACTGAGAGGCACTTTACATCATGATTATTTAATCTTTACAACAACCTTATGGAGCATCACCATTTTAAAGATCATCTATAATAATAAAAGCATAATATGCTAATTAGACTAGACACCCTTCCAGATGAAGCTGTGGTGGGCTGAGGCTGAGGCAGCCACTGTGGCGGTGGGGGCAAAGCCCCTTGCATAAATTTTGTGCATCAGGCCTCTAGGCCTATCAAATAAAGAGGGAATATGCTAATTGATCATCATGCCTTCACAAGATGGCAATACCTACAGCCAATAAATAGGGAATATGTTAATTGACTGCCACTCCCTCACAAGATGGCAGCACCCACAACCAGCTAGAGTCCCCCAATCCTCTCAGCCCCACCTCATCCAGCCTCAGTCCCCCAGTCCCCTCAGCCCTGCCTATCCAGCCAGAGTCCTCCAGTCCCTTCAGCCCCACCTCATCCAGCTAGAGTCCCCCAGTATCCTCAGCCCCACCTCACCCAATCCTCGCTGCATCCAGCCTCATCCAGCCTCAGTCCCCTAGTCCCCTCAGGGAAAACAGTTGGGATGATTAGGGCGATTGGGCCAGCAGGGGATGGCAGTTGGAGGTGATCAGGCCAGCAGAGGAGGGCAGTTGGGGATGATCATGCCTGCAGGGGAGCAGTTAGGCATCAATCAGGCCACCAGGGAAGCAGTTTGGAAACTATTAGTCTGGCAGAAAGAGTGGTTAGGGGCAATCAGGCAGGCAGGCAGGCAAGCAAGTGGTTAGGAACCAGCAGTACCAGATTGTGAGAGGGATCCCAGATTGGAGAGGGTTCAGACTGGGCTGAGGGACCCCCCCGCTCCCATGGACAAATTTCATGCACCGGGCCTCTAGTTTTATATAATGGCAAAAAATTTTTAGCACAGTGCACATCTGTCCAGACACAAAGCTCAATTGTATTCTTTTTGCTCACATGTATTCTTCCCTTAATGGTGGAAGCTATATTACTTTATTCTGAATATTTTATGGAAACTATCAGAGTGTTGTCTACACAGCAGAGATTTAATATTTCATTGTGAATAAATTAAAATACATAGCAATTCACTTCCACAAAAAGATATATGAAAACATCTACATGAGCTATAATTTAGACATATTTGGTAGGATTGATGTTTTTAAAAAATGAAGAGCCATCCCAAGAATATGTTCAAGAAGATACAGGTATTGCTGGAGAGTTCAATCATGCCCCAGAATAGGATTTGGGAGACCAGATTAGAAGTGAACAATAGCCACCATGCATGCTTTTTTCTCAAGGAGTAAATTTTGTAGGTCTACTTTATTTAAAAAATTTTTAAATTAAATTTATTAGTGTGACATTGGTCAACACATTTTAAATTATTTTCAAAGACTTCACACCTACAAACATTGTTACAAATACACTATAGAACTACATTTTTCAGTGACAACTCATTTGTAACTTAGTATATCTTTGATAAATATAAATGTTCCAAGCTGTCACAATCATTTAAAAATAACAGAATTGATTTTTATTTATTCTTTGATGTCAGACAGCAGGATGAGATATATTTTGTGCTATAAAAATATAGCTATCACTCAACATATTTTGATTTGTAAACATTATTATTTTCAAACACAAATGACTCTTGTTCAATTTTTTTCTGATCATTTAACTTGTGGTTTAGTTGCCAACTTTCTATTTAAATGTTCTGTTTAAAGGGAAATAAGAAGACCCAATTGCACATTAGTTTTGTCATTTATTTTAAGATAACATGTCTATTTTTGTTATACTTTACTTGCCACATTTTTTTTAACCCTGCAATGACTCATCTTTATTAGAAACAGGAAAATTTACTTAAAACTGACAATAATGGCATCTTCTGGCCACTCTTAACTATTCCTCAGTAGGATAAAGAAAAAAAATTTTTTTCTCTGCAATTTTCTGAATAATTTGAGTAGTAATTGCTTGAAATGCAATAGGCGACTTGTGTTTGGGTTTTCCTTAATCTAACTGAAAGCATTAATAGCTACATATCCATGTCATCTCCATAGCTGTACTTCTAGCATACAGGCATACATGGGTTCTTTTCACTACTTCAATCTACAAACATTCTTGACAATATAAATCCTTTTTCAGTCTCCAGGAGCAAATAGAAAAGTTGTTTTAGTGACATAGTTTTGGAGGGATGATCTTTATGTTATAAACAGAAGAAGCTTGGATTAGGATCAAGTGCTTGAGGATACCCAGCTTTCTAGACCAAGCACTAACATTAAATAGTGAAATATAAAACTATTAAGGGCCCGGTGCATAAAATTTGTGCACAGGGGGTGGGTTCCTCAGCCCTACCTGCACCCTCTCCATTCTGGGAGCCCTCTCCAATCTGGGAGTTTCTGTCTGTCTTTGCAATCAGATGAGCTAATTGTCTGACACCCCAACCCAGTTTGGTTTGGTGCTCACAGAATAACAGAAGTATTTTTTTTTCTTTGCTTCATTGGTGGAGATTTCCTATAAGTTGCAGGATATCTTCTTTTTAATTTTTCCTTGACACACTAACTTTATTTATGTCTCTCACCTTTGCTTTCTCTCCATCCCCCACCTGCAACTGTAACTTGCTCCAGGCTCACTTTGCTCTAGTGTTTAGGAGATCCCACAACATGTCTGCCACCAGAACTATAATTCCCAGAATTCCTGGTGCTCTCCACCCTCTGGGCTTCCACCTCTGGTCTAGGGGCTGCCACCAGAACTATGATTCCCAGAACACCTGGTTCCCCATTCTTTTGGTTTCTGCTTCTGGTCCAGGGGCTGCAGAAACTAAAAAAGACTGGGAACATCAGCTGCGCCCAGGCTGGGCTGACAGGATCAGACATTCCAGTGGCATCTCAGGGACCCTGGCCCCATACATTTGTTAGCGTATGCACACTGACCACAGTCTCGAATCCCAGGGACACCCGCTGCATTACCCCAGGTATGTGGTAGGCTGGCAGGCATCCCACCCCGCCCCCAGCCACTCAGTGCCTGCATGCATGCACACTGCTCACAAGCCCATCTTTGTTGGGTTAATTTGCATACTCACTCCTGATTGGCTGTGAGCATCATGGAAGTACAGCCAATTTACAGATTTGTCTATTATTAGTATAGATAGACAGGTTTGTTTCCTCAATTGTAAAATTAGAGGTTTGAAAAAACTTCTAAGGTATTTTTCAGCTCTAAACATTTATATGTATAATTTGTGTCTGGTGCATTATTTTTTTTACTATTTTTTTAATAGAAATAAAGTTACTTAGTATTCAATCTGAGTAAAACAGAACGAAACAAAACAAAAAAACAGTTCTTGGAGGGGGTAGATCATCACTCTCTACTTTCATTTTCCTATACAGAAAGAGTTCAGCTTACCCAACAAAGCAAATATATGCTCCTTTCATAGTTTAATACTTAGTGTTTCAGAGTTAAGAAGACCTGAGTTTTTCACATGCTCTGACACTTTCTAGCTATGGAGTCTCATAACAAAACACACAACCCAAACCTCAATATCAAATTGTTAAATAGATAGAAGGAAAATGCCCTGCTTACCTTCCCAAAATAAAAATTATGAGGTTAAATGAATGTTTGTAAATATGTTTTGTTTAGTAGAAAGTGCCAAATTAGTTACATTTCATCATTTTAAATATAAAGAATAACTTTAAAAGCAATGTACACAGTAGAAGGTAGGTTCTGGGGGAGGGAGGGTCTAAATTCTAGCTCTATTGCTTTTGTAAGCTTTATGGCCTTCGGAAAAATCATTTAATCTTTCTGACAAGCAAACGCTAAAAGATTTCTTCACCAACCACTAAAACAGTTATACAAGAAATGTTAAAGGGTTTTCTTTATGCAGAAAATAAAAGACCATATCAGAAATGAAAAAATATAAGAAAGGAAAAATATTGCAGGTAAAGGTAAGCCTAGAATTAAAACTGTAAATAAGCAACTTAAGAAGCTAAGATGAAGGTTAAAAGATGCAAGCAGCAAAATTAACTATAACTATAATAATAGAGGATATATACAAATTATATATAAAATGTGACATTAAAAACACCAAGTGTAAAGGGGGGTGAAAATATAGTGCTTTTATACTGTGTTTGAATTCAAATACCTACCACCTTCAAATAAACTTCAATAGATATAGATGGGTATATAGGAACCTCACAGTAACCACAAACAAAGGAAATACCAATAAATAAATAAATAAATAAATAAATCCCACAATAAATAAAGAGAAAAGAACCCAAACAAAATACTAAAGAGAACCAGTAAAGCAAAAGGAAAGAACACAAGAGAAGAAACAGAGAATATAAAAATAACTGAAAAACAACAAAACATCAATAAATAGATAACTTATCAATAATTATTTTAAATATAAGTGGACAAATCTGCCAAGCAAAAGACACAGGGTGGCTGAATGGATGAAAAAGAAAGTCCCATCTACTAGTATATGATGTCTACAAGAGACTCACTTAATTGACAGACACACGCACTGAAAGGAGAGGCATGGAAAAAGATATTCAAACAAATAAAAACAAAGAAATCTGGAGTAGCAATACTTATAAAGAAAATATTGATGGAGACAAAGGAAAAATTAACAGCAATTTCAAACTATATTACAAAGCTATAATAATCCAAACATTATGGTACCAGAACATAAACAGACATAGATCAATGGAACAGAATACAAAGTCCAGAAATAAACTCTCACTTATATAGTGAATTAATTTATGAAGAAATTAGAGTGTCGTGGGAAAACTGAATAGGTACATGCAAAAGCAAAAAACAAAAAACTGGACCATGCCCTTGCACCATTTACAAAAATAAACCCATTGAATTAAAGATTTAAATATAAGACCTGAAACTATAAAATGCATAGAAAAAAAAAACATAGGCCACAAACTCCTTGACATCACTGTTAATATTTTTAGATATGTCCCCTTGAACAAGGGAAACAAAAGCAAACTTAAACAAATAGGACTACATGAAACTAAAAATCTTCTGCCCAGGGAAGGATCCTATCTAATAAAAGAGCAATAGGCAAATTGACTATACCTCTGCTATATCCACAAGCCACAACCACCAACCAATCAGGTGTGAGTATGCAAATTAACCCAACCAAGATGGCTGTGGCCATGGAGTGAGCAGGAGGCTTGGGTTTCCCTGGCAATGGAGGAGCCAAGCTTCCTGCACAACCTGGCCAGCCCAGGCCTCTGCTCAAGGCTACAAAGTTTCAATTATAGAAAATAAATAAATCCCAACAAAAATGGTTGCAGTCATGGAGCAAACAGGAGGCTTAGGTTTCCTTGGCAATAGAGGAAGCAAAAGTTCCTGGTCAGTCCTGGCCTCTGCTCAATGCTAAAAAGTTTCAATTATAAAAGATAAATAAATCCCAGATCCCAGGGCCTCTGCTTGGGTCACCGGGGGCATGGCCAGCCTGCAAACCACCACAGGCCCCTCACCAAGGCTGCCCCACACCCTAAGGGAACTCCCTGATCCAGGACACCCTTTCGGGCAAACCAACTGGCTCCCACCCATGCACCAGGCCTCTATCCTATCTAATAAAAGAGTAATATGTAAATTGACCATCACTCCAACACACAAGATGGCTGGCCCATGTGGACACAGGATGGCCAACAGGGAAGGGCAGTTGGGAGGGATCAGGCCTGTAAGGGAGAGCAGTTGGAGGCAATCAAACCCCCAGGTGAGGGCAGTTAGGGGTGACAAGGCCAACAGAGAAGGGAAGTTGGGGGTGACTGGGCCTGTAGGGAAGGGCAGTTGGGAGGAACCCAGACCTGCAGGGGAGGGCAATTAGGTGCAATCAGGCTGGCAGGGGAGCAGTTAGGCATCAATCAGGCTGGCAGGGGAGTTGTTGGGGATGATCAGGTTGGCAATCATGAAGGCAGACAGGAGAGCAGTTGGGAGCCAGCAGTCCTGGATTGTGAGAGAGATGTCTGGCTGCCCATGTAGGCCCAATCCCAGTAGGATCGGCCTACACGGGCAGCCAGACATCCCTCGAGGGGTCCCAGATTGAAAAGGGTGAAGGCTGGGCTGAGGGATACACCTCTCTGTGAACAAATCTTGTGTCCCAGGCCTCTGGTATCATTAATAAAACAAAAAGATAACCTAGTAAATGGAAGAATATATTAGCAAATAATATATTCAATAAGGGGTTAATATCCAAAATATAAGGAACTCATACAGCCAACATAAAAAAAATAAACAATTCCATCAAAGAATTAGCAGAGGGCAGGAATAGACATTTCTTCAAAGAGGATACACAGATGGCCAATAAATATATGAAAAGATGCTCAGTGTCACTAAACATCAGAAAAATGCAAGTCAAAATCACAGGGAGAAACTACTTCATACTGATCAGAATGGCTATTATCAAAAGTCAAGAAATAAGTGTTTCAAGAATGTGGAGAAAAGGGAACTCTTGTATACTATTTGGTGGTACTATAAATTGATGCAGCCACTATGGAAAACAGTATGGAGATTCATAAAAAAACCTAAAAATAGAACTACCATATAACCCAGCAATACCATTTCTGGATATTTATAATAAACAAAACAAAACACTAACTTGAAAAGATATGTGCACCCCTATATTCATTGGAGCATTATTTACAACTAGAGGCCAAGTGCATGAAAATTCATGCACTGGAAGGGAGATTCCTCAGCCCAGCCTGCCTCCTCTCACAATCTGGGAGCCCTCAAAGGTGGGAGGTGACCCAGCAATCAGGGCAAGGCGACACCCCCATCACACCTCTGCTGCTGCCACTGCCAGCAGCTCAAGCCTCAGCAAGCCCTGGTTACCTGAGCCTTGGGCAGCCCTGGGTGGCTGGGAAGATGCCATTGAGGCTTGCCTGTGCCTTGGGCATCGGCTGGGAAGTCACCATCTGAGGCTTGCCTGAACCTTAAACTGGTCCTGGGCAGTGGGGAAGCTACCATCCGAGGCTTGCCTTCATGTTGGGCTGGCCCTGGGTGGCTGGGCAGACTCCATCCCAGGCTTGCCTGTGTCTTGGGTGTTGTCTGGGCAGCTGCCATCTGAGTCTTGCCTGTGCCTCGGGCCAGCCCTGGACAGCTGGGGGGGGCTGAGGGGATTGGGGGATTCTGGAGGCAGGCACACAGAGCAGCCAGACCCACCTGGTTGTGGGTCCAGCTGTGCTGCATGCCTGCTGCCCCTGCAGGGCTAAAGGGACTGGGTGCTGCCATGTGGCTGTGTGTGCCACCATGTTTGAGGGTGCGACAGTCAATTAGCATATTCCCTCCTTATTGGCTATGGGTGCCACCATCTTTGTGAGGGCTTGATGGTCAATTAGCATATTTCCTCTTTACTAGATAGGATAACCAAGTTATGGAAGCAACCTAGGTGTAATATGCTAAATGAAACAAGTTCTACAAAGAAAGATGAATATTATTTTATTTGTATGTAGATTCTAAAACAAAACAAAAACAGACTCATAGATACAGAGAATATTTACTGATGTTTGCTAGAGAGTGGCAGATGGGTAAAAATGGTGAAGAGGAATCTAGTCAACAGTATTGTGATAACTTTGCAGTGACAGATGATCACTAGACTTAGTGTGGTGACCACATTATAAGGTGAATAAGTGTCAAATCACTATCCATACACCTGAAACTAACATAATATTTTATATCAGCTATATTTAAATAATAAAAAAGACATTTCTTGCTATCAGTTCAATGTATCATCAAAATTGTCCTTAGTGTAGTTTCCCAGGTAACTGCTACTTATTTATTGAATTTTCCCAACATGGGGTATATCTCTGCTCTCTCTGAAAAAAAAAAAAAGGTGTATCAAACCAGGAGCAATGGAGTTCTCCTGAGCCTAGCTTAGTGGGCTAATTAGGTGAGAAGAGATGAATTTCCAAAGTCATTCGGAATATATTTGTTGAAACCAATTCTGGCCCAAACACTACACCTTAGCAATTGAGAATGTAGACACAATCCCTGCATCACAAAGGATGTAGTTTGATCATAATTTTTCAGAAACTACTGAAGTAGTAACTAGTGGAGATACTTTTTAGTTTTCTTCATTTTAGTTAGAACCAGCACAGGTTTCTAGGGGTATAGGGAGGGCAAATCCTATACTTGGGATTTAGAAAGTGGTATGAGAAAGAATAACTGAGAAGTTGCATGTAATCTACTGCCGATGTGTATTTCTCGGCATCTAGAAGGGTTCAGGAATCTGAAGAAGGCACTGCATGTGAATTAATCAAGAGTTCAGAGATGAAACAGAATTTTGGAAGGCATTTTGGGGATCCAGAGAAGACTTAACTAAAGGAACCAAGTTCTCCTTGTCTCAGGACCCCTTGCTCTTTATGAGCACAATTTGTCCTAAGGCAAGGGAAATACATATCAAAAGCCAAGGTTTAGTAAACAGAATTCATTGTCAGATTGGGGGAACTGCCTTTGGCTGTTCCAGTGTTTGCCAGTAGGAGGCAATAACATGTAGATTGAAATCCCTCAACTGTCTGGCAGCAAACAATCATTTATGCATCCTTTTCAGGTTTGGGGAAATGCCCTCAGCCATTCCAGATGATTCAGCCCTGCTGTCATCAATCTAGGGCAAAGAGAGTTAGCTCCCAACAATCTAGGGCAAAGAGAGTTTTCCTTTAAAATCTTGTTAGACACATACTGGAGGACAATTATCATTTATTTTGGTGCACAGCCTCTTATGTTCCATGAATATACCAACTTATCAGGTAACTCAACCATGCTTCACAGTATGGAGACTGAAAATATCAGATATTTGCTTTCCTGACCTTCCTTTTGGCTAAGGCACAGGCATATAACCTTGACTCCCGCAATCAGCATGACCATCTTTGAGTTTAGTCAGAAGTAAGTGATTTCCAAGGAGAGGTTGTGTGCAGAACTCAGACTAGTGACAGCTGGGGATACTGCTGATGGCTACACCCAAGACTCAGGAGCAGCAGCAGGAGCTCTCCTGGTAGAATCTCGCAGCAGCAGAGCAAGCTGAGGCATCCGATGCATTGCTAGTATGTCAGCAAATCTTCAGCACACCAACTATTGGAGTGATTTTGACCTTTTCCCCTGGCTTTAACTAGATACACCTTGATACTTTATTTTATCTTTAATGAGCCAGGACAATTTCTGAAGTAAGGAACAAAGCAAACCAAAAAAAAAAAAAGGTTGCTATGCAGGTACTAGTTCATCTCAATCAATGTTCAGTATTGCTAGAGGTAGTTCTCTCAATAATTTAGACATAGAGGTCGGTTTCTAATTTTAATAATATGGTAAATCATAATCCACATAAAATAGTTACATTTCTTTTCTTGGTTTACTTGAGTCTTTTACACTCTTACTTAAATAGAAATTTGGGCTAAAGACATGAATTTCACAATGCCCAAGAAGAAGCCTAGGTCTCTAATAGGTTTTAGCAAAGTTAAAAACAGATCAAGTCTTATCCTGTCTAATAAAAGAGTAATATGCAAATTGACCATACCTCCACTACACCCTCAAGCCATGCCCACAAGCCACACCAACAAAGCCAATAAGAGCAAGTATGCAAATGAACCCAACCAAGATGGTGCTTAATTTGCATATCCAGGCACAGAAGATGGTGTAGAAGGAAGCCAACCACTGCAGAAGGGCACAAAACTGCAGAGAAGCAAGCAGGTGGGGCGGGGAAGAAGGGAGGGAGCGAAGCAGAGGAGATGGAAGGAATGAGGCAGCAGAGAAGGGAGTGAGGCAGAGGTGATGGGAGGGAGCTTTGCTCAGGCCACAGGAAGCCTTCTTTTTTTTTCAAGTTTCTTTATTGATTAAGGTATTACATATGCGTCCTTATCCCTCTATTAACCCCCCAACCCTACCCCCACTCATGCCTTCACCCTTCCCCCAACCCCAGTGTTCATGTCCATTGGTTAGGCATATATTCATGCATACAATTCCTATTCTTGCAGGAATTTTCCTGCAATGGGTCTCTAGTTTAAAAAATAAAAACATAATATCTGACTGTACATTTTTAGAACATTCCTCCTGTCAATACTGTCAGTTCTAAGGACAGCTGTTCTACAGCTACATTTGAGGATTCATGTCAAATGCAAATATAAGTGCTCCTTGTAAAGGGCTACAATGTTAATTATAGTCTTACTGTTATTATTATACAGAAGGTTATGAATAGCTCCCCTTTATTGAGTTAAAAATATATTGTTAATAACAGAGATATATTCTATTGAAATTCTATTCTACCCAACTTAATAAGAAAGTCTGGAAACTGTCTGAATCACCACCAAATTTCAGAAATAGACCTGAGATTTCCTACCCTAAAACGTCATTTATTCAATACTTTCCCATTTAAGAATCATTGTTTAAATACCTACTATTCTCTAGGTGCTATGTAAAGTGCGAAAGACACACCTGAATTAGGCACCCTCTACTCCTCATGATGCTTACACTCTCATGTGGAAACTAGCTAGTTACAAAGTAGACTTCTAACAGTGCTGTGATTCAAGTTGACCCAGGATAGGAGGGTGCAAAGAGAAGTAACTAGTCAGTTTCTTCTGGGCTTAGGGCTGTGCTATGGAATAAACTTCACAAAGCCTGCTCACATCCTCACCAATTAAGAAGATAAAGCCAACTTTATACATTAGAATGTGTTTGTATGGAAGAAAAAAACTCAAGTGGCTGAATCATTAGAAAGGCATTCTGAGTATAGCCACTCCCTGGGCCTGGAGTAGCACAGACCTCTCCCCCACTACAGACTTGCAAAGATGCTGAATAAGACAGAGCAGCAACAAAATGCACAGCCAAGCTAATAGTGCATAAGGATGAAAAGGTCAATCCAGTATTGTATAATAATCCTATATAAATAAAGAGGTAATATGCAAATTGACCCTCATACCATCACATGATCACAAGATGGCTGTTACCACAGCAGAGTTGGGGTTCCCATAACACAAGATGGCTGCACCCACAGGGAAGGCAGGGTTCCCGTAAGGAGCCATAATGAGTTATCAGCAAGGACCTGAGGCTGCATGGCACTGGGCCAGGGCGGGGGACCTGAGGCTGTGCTGCAGGACCTGTGACTGCATCCCCAGCCCAGCAGGGCTTGATGGGGGACCTGAGGCTGTACCCCCCCAACCAGCAGGGTTTGATGCGAGACCTGAGGCTGTGCCTCCCTCTCTATACCAGGCTGGGGGACCTGAGGCTGTGTCTCCCACCTAGCACCGGGCCAGAGGATCTGAGGGTGCACCGCCTTCCCAGCAGGACTTGACAGAGTGGGGTCAGTTGGGTCTGGATCTCGCTCAAAGGGGGTGGGGCCAGCCAGATCTGGATCTCGCACAATTTTGAGGTGTACACATGTAGATGGGGACTTAATTCTAGGTCACACAGCATGCCCCAGACTCTGACAGGAGGAAGATTTTCATATATATTTTACTAATTTTCTTTCACTTCTGACAGTTCTATTATAGAGAAAGGGCAAATAGCAATATTAAAATATTTCCTCTAATGAATTCCCTTTTAATGTGCACAAATTTTGTGCACTGGGCCACTAGTATAGACAGAGACTGCATTGCTGAATGACCATTAAATAATTTACATCATTAGTAAGAATAGCTAACTCACCCTGGCCAGTGTGCTTCAGTTGTTTGAGCATAGTCCCAAAAGGTTGCCAGTTCAATTCTCAGTCAGGGCACATAGCCAGGTTATAGGTTCAATCCCTGTTTGGGGGTACATATGGGAGGCTACCAATCAAAGTTTCTCTATCACATCAATGTGTCTCTCTTCTATCTCTATTTCTCTATCACAACGCAATAAAAACATATTTTAAAAAAGAATATTTAACTCAGAATGTAAAAGCAAAGAGTTTAACAAATGTGTGAATATAAACAAGCCTTTTTTGCACAATTAGCAATTAAAATAATGCTTTGTTGCTATATATAACAAACCCACAGCCAACATCATACTAAAAAACTACAAGTGTTTCCCTTAAGATTAGGTACAAGACAGGGATGTCCACTTTCACCATTCTTATTCAAAACAACACTAGAAGTCCTAGCCACAGCAATCAGACAATAAGAAGAAATAAAAGGCATCCAAATTGGAAAGGAAAAGGTAAAATTTTCATTTGCAGATGACATGATATTATATCTAGAGAAACCTAAATATTCTAACAAAAAACTACTAGAACTGATAAATGAATTTAGTAAAATCTAGAAATTGGTTGCATTTGTATACATTAATAATAACTATCAGAAAGGGAAACTAAGAAAATAATCCAATTCATAATTGCTTCAAAAAGAATAAAATACCTACAAATAAATTTAACCAAGGCAGTAAAAACCCTATACTCTAAAAATTATAAGATACTGAAGAAAGAAATTGAAGATACAAAAAAAAAAAAAAAGCAGAAGCATATACTATGTTCATGGGTAGGAAGAATTGACATTATTAAAATATCCATACTACCCAAAAGCAATCTACTAGTAGAGAGTCAACACAATTCTTATTAAAATACCAATGGTGTATTTTACAGAACAAATACTGCAAAAATTTATATGGAACTACAAAAACCCAGAATAACTGCAGCAATCTTGAGAAAGAACAAAGTTATAAGAATTTCACTACCTAATGTTACACTATACTACAAGACCATAGTAATCAAAACATCATGGTAATGGCATATAAACAGACATATAGATAAATGTAACAGAATAGAGAACCTTATAGTAAATTAGTGTTTAACAAAGGAGGCAAAAATATACAATGGAATAAAGATAATCTATTCAATAAATGACACTGGGAAAATTGGACTGATATGTGCAAAAAAACACAAAAGTAGGCCACCATAAACTCAAAATTTATTAAAGATTTAAATGTTAGACTTGAAACTATAAAAATTCTAAAAGGTGACATAGGCAGTAAAATCTTGGACATTTCTTGTAGTAATATTTTTTTCTGATATTTCTCCTTGGGCAAAGGAAACAAAAGAAAAAATAAACAAGTGGACTACATCAAACTAAAACGTTTTTTGCACAGCAAAGGAAACCATCAAAAAATGAAAAAGACAACTCAGTGAAGAGGAGAACATATTTCCAATGATACATTTTATAAAGGGTTAATGTACAAAACTTATAAAGAACTTATACAACTCAACACCAATAAGGCAAACAACCCAGTTAAAAATGTGCAAAGGACCTGAACACATACTTCTCCAAAGAGAATATACAGGTGTCCAAAAGACATGTGAAAAGTCTTGGTAGTGGTGGTGCTCTGAGATGATGGCAGTGATTGGTGCCACTGTGAAGGATCAAATGGATACAAAGGTGGTTTCCCCATATTATCTCCATTTAATTCATGTCTGTTCCATACGGAAACTAGATGGATCCTAAAGGATGACTACCAACTGCCACGTACTCAATCCAATAGTAGTTGTCAACACAGTCTTGGTGCCAAAGCAGATCAATATGGCTCCATATTGTAGCCACTGATTTGTCAAAAATAATCTTTTCTATTCCAATGTGGAAAGAGGATTATAAATAGTTCATAATCACATGCATTGGGAAAAAATTATCCATTTACAGTTCTGTTGCAGTCCTATATTAATTCGCTCACTTTCTCCTATAATGTAGTTCAAAGAAATATGGACCAACTGGGCATCTCATTGAAATTGTATTGGCCCATTACAAAGATGATTAAATGCAGATTGGGAAAGAAGGGAAAGCACAAAGGAAGTCTTATGAAAACACTAGAGGCCCAATGCATGAAATTCATGCAAGAGTAGGCCTTCCTTCCCCTGGCTGCCGGCACCAGCTTCTCTCTGGCACTTGGGACCTGGGCTTCCCTCGCAGCCCTTGCTTCATCCAGAAGAATGTCCAGTCTAATTAACATATTACACTTTTATTGTTACAGACTTGAGTCCTGGTGCACAAAATTCGTACACAGAGGGGGTGTCCCTCAGCCTGGCATGCACCCTCTCCAATTTGGGACCCCTCAGGAGATGTCTGACTGCTGGTTTAGGCCCAACCCTGGCAGTCAGACATCCCTCTCACAAATCAGGACCACAGGCTTCTAACTACTCACCTGCCTGCCTGCCTAATGCCCCCAACTGCCCTCCCCTGCTGACCTGGTTGTCCTCAACTGCCCTCCCCTGCTGGTCTACTCTCACCCCTAACTGATCTCCCCTGCGAGCATGATCTTGCCCTTAACTGCCTCTGCCTCAGCCCCCACCACCATGGCTTTGTCTGGAAGGAAGTCAGACATCTGGAAGATGGCCAGTTGACCTGGGCTAATTAGCATATTACCCTTTTATTAGTATAGATAGATTATATAGGATAGGATTACTTAAATGGGGGGGGGGAGTCTTTTTTAGCAGGAGGAGATATTTTGGCAGACAAAAATACATAATCCTTATATCTGGACTGATAGCCAGCCATATGCACTATACTGCCAAAGTGATTATTAAAAAATTGAACTGCTTTCTTACACATTACACCAAACAGCTGTTGCCCTTAAAACCCCTCCTCAGTCCCCACTTTAGGTTCTGCTTTTGCAGTTCACCCAGATCAGGTTCTGATTAGTCAGCTTCTTTGCCAGTCAGCATCAAAAGCCCTGCCTCCTAGGCAGCCATTGGCTCTTCTGAAAAATCCAGAATGGTCCAGCTAACAGCTGTCTCTCTCTCCAGGCCTATCTCCAGGCTTGATCCGCAGCCTTTGGGGAAGCTGCAGATCAGGCCCTGCCTCTTTCACCATGCCCGCCTTGCCCTGCACACCTGCCCACCGGCCTGCCTGCCCGCTGGCCACCAGCCTTGCTCTGATAGGAACCTATGGGCTATTGGGGAGGGACGGAGAGGTGCTCCATGCACTTCCTGGTGACTGTTCATTTGGTGGTTTTGGTTCTTATGGCCATTGGCCTTTTATTATATGCACTCCAAAGGAGAGGAGCTAAACCTCAGAGCTTGCCACATTTGTATGATTTTTATGAATCCATTAATCACAGGTATGCTGAAACACTCCATCTTGATAAAAATTGAAGTATTTTATTTTACTAGTGGCCCGGTGCACAACATTTGTGCATATTAAAAGGGAATTAATTAGAGGAAATAATTTAATATTGTTATTTGACCTTTCTCTATAATAGAAGTGTCAGAGATGAAAGAAAATTAGCAAAATGTACATGAAAACCTTCCTCCTGTCAGAGTCTGGGGCACACCATGGGACCCATATGTGCCTCAAAATCACGTGAGACCCAGACCTGGCTTCCCCCACCTCCCAATTGAGGTAAATCCTGACCTGGCCAGTCCCACCCTTGTCAAGCCCCACTAGGCAGGGGATGTAGCCTCAGGTCTCTTGGTCCAGTGCCAGGATGGGGAGCGTAGCCTGAGGTCCCCCAGCCCAGACTGGGGTGTGGGGCATGCCTTGAGGTCCCCCATCAAGCCCTGCCAGGTGGGGGACATGGCCTGAGATCCCCTGTCAAGCCCCACTGAGTGGGGGGCATGGCTTGAGCTTCCTCAGCCTCATGCCTGGGTGGGGGCATGGCCTGAAATCCCCTGTCAAGCTTCACCAGGTCGGGGGGTGGTGTGAGGTCTGGCACTGGGGCTGGTGGAGCAGCTTGAGGTCCCCTAGCCCAGCACCAGGATGGAAAGCGCACCTTAAGGTCCCCCATCAAGCTCTTCCAGGTTGGGGGCATGGCCTCAGGTCCCCTGGCCTGGTGCTGGGGCGGGGGGTGATGTCTGAGTTACCTGTCAAACCCATCCAGGTGGGTGGTGCAGCCTGAGGTCCCCTGTCAAGCCCCAGGGGGTTGGGGGAGGGCATAGCCTCAGGTCTCTGCTGGATTGCTCGTTAAGGCTCCTTATGGGAACTTGGCATCAGATGTGGGTGCAGCCATTTTTGTGACAGAGTGATGGTCAATTAGCATATTCCCTCTTTATTAGATAGAATACTGCCTACTAAAAAGAAGAAAGCAACATGCAAGTTGGCCATTTTGGATTTTGAAGGCAGTCTCTTCCACAAGTAAAAATATAAATGGCCCTTATACTGGGCTATGTGATGTGGCCCAGCACAGGAAAGGCCTGGGATGAAAGCAGCCCTGCCATGGGACCATGAGATTTGACAGACCCTATGGTGTTGGAGGATTCAATGCTGGAAAAAGATGTGAAGAATTTGTGACAAGACTTAGTGGAAGAATCAGAATGCCTGGCTCTGAGATTCTGGAGTAAGGCTATGCCAGCTGGAGAGAAGTATCTTAAAAAAAAAAAAACTGGTATGCTATTCTGCTGAAAGCCATTATATTTCACTGTGCAAAATCCATTTACTTAATTTCTTTTTTGAATAGTTTGTTGGTGTAGAGAAAAGCAGATGATTTTTGTATGTTGATTTTTATATCTTCAATTTGTTTATTAGTTATAATAGTTTCTTTATGGAGTTTTAGGGTTTTCTCTACACAAGATAATATCATCTGCAAACATAATTTTACTTCCTCCTTTCCAATTTTGTCAAATGATTTGTCTGCATCTATTGAGATGATCAATAAATCATTCTTGTCCTATTAGATGGTGTAATACCTTAATTGATCTATTTGGACCATTTTTGCATTCCCAGACAAATACCAGTTAATCATCGCGTATGATCCTTTTAATGTGCTATTTCATTTAGTATGCTAATATTTTCTTGAGGATTTTTGCATACATGTTTATGAGGGATATTAGCCTGTAGTTTTGTGATTCTTTCTCTGGCTTTGATATCAGAATATTACTGGCCACATAAAATGAGTTTAAAAGTCTCCTCTCTCTCTCTCTCTCTCTCTCTCTCTCTCTCTCTCTCTCTCTCTCTCTCTCTCTCTCTCATTTAAGGACTGCTATTAATGCTTCTTTAAATGTTTGGTAGAATTCACCAGTGAAGCCATCTGGTTCGTTGCGACATTATCCACAATGGCTAAGACACGGAAGCAACCTAAATGTTCATTGATAGATGAGTGGAGAAAGAAAATGTGATATATATATATACAATAGGATATTATTTAGCCTTAAAAAAGAAGAAAATTCTGCCATTTGTAACTTCAAACTTCATTGATAAACCTGGAGTATATTATGCTAAGTAAAATAAGTCAGACACAGAAGGACAAATTCTCCATGATACCACTTATCTGAAGAAACTGAAATAATCATGCTCATAGAAGCAAAGAGTAGAATGGGGATTACCAGGAGTGGGGTGGGAGGAGCAGGAAGGTATCATTCAAAGATATAGAGTCAGTTATATAAGATGAATAAGTCTTAGAGAGGTACTATACAGCATAGAGCTTATATTTAACAATACTGTATTGTATACTTAAAATTTTGCAAAGAGGGTAGGTTTTATGTTAAGTATTCTTACCATAAATAATAACAACAAAAAATAAAGAGGGAAGAAGGAGAGCTTTGAATGTGGTAGATATGTATATGGAATAAATTGTGGCGATGGTTTCATAAATATCACTCATCAAGTTGTATACATTAAAAATGTACAACTTTTTTATGTTAGTCCTACTTCAATAAAGTGGTTTTTAAATTAGCTTAAACGCAAACATTTTATTTTCCACTCCAAAAGAGCATAATGTAAGGAAATAAAAGTCACCGGTAAGTTCAATAAAGAAGGGGCGATCCAAACTTTATTCAGACACTCACATGAGCTGGTGACTGTGACACTACGAGCCACAGTCAGTAGAGGATGCTGTTGTATCTTTTATAAAGTGCTCTTTCAAAGAAAGCTTCCCAGGGCTGTGAACTTCTACTGGGCAGGAAAGGAAAATGAAACTGAGTTGCAGAGATGAAGACTTGCCTGGTGAAATGATTCACCCAATTTGACTTCCTATTGAGCAAGAGAGCAAGGACTGAAAAAGCTATGAAAATGCAAGGGAAATTATAAGCAGATGGAGGCTTTGGTGCCAAAACTGTCCTGGGAGTAATGTTCTAAGGTGATTTTAAAGACAAGGAAACTATATAATTGAGGCACTGTACACTGCTATCTCCTTTAATATATTATTTAGTCATCATAGGAGTAAACCATTTTTTTTTTATTTCTGGAAGCTTGATGTTAATTAAACAATGTTGTCCTAACAAAGAATATGAGTTTGGACAACTTTTGATTTACTCCATTACTTTTGAACTTTTGACAAGGTAAAGTGTGTATACTATGGTTTGCAGCATTTTCCCTATTGGTTTAGATTATACATTTCTATTTTTTATGCATGGAGATGTGTCTTGGAATATGTGCGCAAAAAAACAATAGAAGTCATCAATAAAGACATTTGAATAGGGCTTGAAAATCCTCAAGGTGGTGCAAATATATATATACACAAATATATATACAATATATATGTATATTAAAAGGATAATATGCTAATTAGACATCTTCCAGATGTCCTTCCTGATAAAGCTGGGGCTATAGGGCAGCCAGCCTGGGTCCCGGGCACCTGTGGGTGGCCAGAGGAGGGATGCAGCTTGGGTTCCAGGTGCCAGAGGGAAGCCAATGCCAGCAGTCAGGGGAAGGAATGGCTACTCTTGCACAAATTTTTGTGCATTGAGCCTCTAGTCTACATATATAAAAGCCTAAGCAACCAGTATGGGCTTGGCCAGTAGCTATGACACACACTGGCCACCAGGGGCAGACACTTAGTACAGGAGCTGAGCAGTGGTCTCTTGGCAGTGGTGGTTCTCAGGTAATGTGCCCATAATCAGAGAGGAGGGAGCCCAATTCCAGGGTGTGTCACCTGAGAACCACCCTCTCACAATCTGAGACCCCTTAAGAGATGTTAGAGAGCTGGTTTAAGGCCAATCCCAGCAGGCCAGACTGAGGAACTCCACAAATGCATGAATCCATGCACTGGGCCTCTAGTATATATATAAAAGGCAAATATGCAAAGTGTCCCCTCAGGAGTTTGACCGGAAGTTCAATTGCTTGCTATGACATGCACTGACCACCAGGGGGCAGTGTGAACAAAGGAAGCCCTGGGCTGGCAGCCAGTAGTTGGGGAAAGGAGGACTCAGCCAGCAACTGGAAAGAAGGACCCGGCCAGCCCTGATCACCAGCCAGGCCTAGGGACCCTACCCATACACAAAATTTGGGCACTGGGCCTCTAGTATGCTCATGGAAAGCTCAGGACCAGGCAATTACTGTCCAGTATTACCCTTCGATAGCTTGTTGCATGAATTTGAACAAATTGGTTCACCTCACTGAACATCAATTTCTTTATTATTCACCACAACTGCTTACATATAATAAGTCCTCAATATGAATCAACTATTATTTATAAGTTATTTCTCTTGTTTCATTTGATTTTCCCCAACAATTATGAGGTGAATAAACCAGGTATTTTTGTCCCCACTTTAAGAGGTTTGGAGAGCTTGAACTGCAGGCTGACATCCCCATGCCTAAGAAGTGAGAGAGAGGGATTCCAGTATAGTAATGTTCCAAATAAAAGTCATGCTCTTTTTCTGTAGCCTACACTAGTGCTTCTGGGGTAATTACTAATGGGCATGAGATCATATGTAGATCATATGTGAAATACAGCTTCCAACTCAATGGGACTACAGCTGGGCCCACTCTTCTGCATTTCACACCAGCTCTGACGTGGCCAGTGGGTCAGCAGCATTTTCTAAGAGTTAATTGGATCCCTAGACCCACTGGATCTGAATTTGCATTTTAACAAGATCTTGGAAGATGAATTTGGTAATGTTGAAAAAGTATTGATCTAGAACAGGAGTCAGCAAAACTTTTCTGTTAATGACCAGATAATAAATATCTTAGGCTCTGCAATCTCTGGTAATTCCTTTACACATTAAAGTCTTACAACCCACACTTTCTTCCTCCATGGAAGCAGAGCGGTGTCTGATGAATTAAGGTCTCACCAGGGACCCACGAGCACTTTTTCTCTGGACAAGTTCCATCAACAACAAAATTCTCAATTTTTGCCTGAAAACAAGATACCTTCTAATGGAAAAGCATCTTTGTCTTTGGCAACAGAAATTCCATTTGAGTGGAAATGTTTGACTCTGTGTGAGATTTATCCACCATTTTATGATGTCTCTTCTTTACTCTAAGTACACCACAAATATACTAAAACAAGACACTGAAACAGCAGTGTTCACAGGAACAATGCGGGACTCCTGATAGAAAACAGATGGGCTCTTCCACAAAAGCTCACTGGAAGTTCTGGATCAGACCCAAGAATTTTCCCTTGAAGATGCTTCACAGGTGATTCTGCAGCAGGCAGCCCAAGATATCTTGGGAGACCTGGCTCAAGGCATTCTGGATGAAACTGGACTTGGCACCTCTGACAGAGAGCTTGAAAGAAGTCTCAAAAAGAATGGATTTCAAATGATGTCCTGTTAAATCTGACTACTACAAGTTCACAAAATTGTTGGATGTATCCACAAGAGGTCATGATTGAGTCTATATCAAGGCCAAACTATTATTAGAGAAATAGTTCTCAAACCTGGCTTCAGGATCTCTCTAAACTTTTAAACATTAATGAAGACCCCAAAGAGCTTTGCATAGGCAAATTATATCTACTGAAACAGAGCTAGAACTAGAGCTATACATACAGGGGTGGACAAAGCTAGGCTTGGGAAACTTTTTCCAGAGAAAACGTGCTTGTGGGTTCCTGGTGAGACCTTAATTTATCAGACACTACTCTGCTTTCATTGAGGAGGAAAGTGTGGATGGTAAGACTTTTTTTTTTTTCAGAGAGAGAGAGAGAGAGAGAGAGAGAGAGAGAGAGAGAGAGAGAGAGAGAAACATTGATTGGTTGCCTCCCATATGCCCCTGATCAAACCCACAGCCTTTAGGTATATGAGACCACACTCCAACCAACTGAGCCATCTAGCTGGGGCAAAACAGTTTATTATTGTATTATTATTAATTAATTAATTACTGTGTTATGTATTATTTGACATTATTATTGTTGTTATTGCATATCCTTATGATTTATTTTTTAAGTAATGATAGCTGGTAATTTAACCTTCTTTTGTCCATACCTGTATATACTATCTTTATATTAGGAAACGGAAAACTTAAAAATTTTTTTTAATATATTGTGAAATAACTATAATATCATGATATATTTTTGCTGGAAACTATTCATTGTCAACACTATTATGAAAATGCAACAAGGAACTAGGAAGGCTGATGAACCTTGAGATTTAGCAAGGGCTAAAAGCTATGCACTGATTGTTCTGTCGAGAGAGTGGTGGCTCAAGCAATTTCCTTACCTAATAGTTTCAAAGTAAATTTTTACTAATATTTACTGACCTTTAAGATAGTCTGTCTGCTACCGGATTCCCTGCCTACCTGAGGGCAAGATGTGTATTCTAAAATTAAATAAAAGCTAACAGGGCCATGGCTTTGGGGTGCCTCTCCACTAGAGAAAAGTTTCCACTTGGCCCCCATGCCTTCTAAATTCATATTTCTTGTCTATTGCATTTGCTTGTGTGCCAACCCCTTTTCCAGATCCCAAATCCTTGCTGCAAAAGGTTGCGGCTTATTATTTTTTTAAATAACTATATTCTCAAAAACAATGACATTGTTATTGTGTAGAATGGCATTTGTTCATGTTGATATAGATCTCTTTAGTGTCTGGCTTAAGAGAAAACACCTGGCTTCTTATATCTGCTTTTGTATTCAATCTTTTGCTGTCACACATCGTGGAAAACTCCACTGTAAACTGTGAGACAATGAGGGTAACAATGGATATTAATGTTTTAGTATTATTATGAAAATATGTTGACCTCATGGACTTTCTGAAAGTTCTATGTTGCCCCACCTCCACCCACACCTCACCCAGGGTTCCCTAGAGCACACTTTGAGAACCATTGCTTAGAATACTTAAGATATCCTTAAATATTGACTTCTATAATAATTACTTCAGCATAAATTTTATTTTCCTTTGCTAAATTGAAAGTTTTTGACAATGCCTTTGTATAGCAATCATTGACAATTATAGGATTTTTCTTTCTAAAGGTAATTGTTAGTCTTATTTTAATGAATAAATAAAAACTGTCTTGATTTTTTATATGAATGTGCTTCTGGCTACTTAAGTATTTTAAATGAGGTTTCCAAAAGAACAGTCAGCCTTTCATAAAATTTCTGTAAAATGTTAGAATTTAAAAAATCAGAGGGAATAGATTATATATATGAATAACTTTATAAGGTACATAGAAGCAAAGCTGATGATTCATTACTTAAAATGTTACTTAGTTCTCAAGATTACACTAATCATATGGCAAAAAGTAGAACTACATTCAATTGTGACTTAGCAGAAATTTGGAAACATTTTAAATGAAAATATTTTATATTTGAAATTGTAATGTTAGTTAAATATATTATAACCTACAATGTCATTTGGAAATAGTACACAAAAACAAACTATATAGCTCATGATGCTTTTCTTTTTATTCGAACCATATAACCAACATATTGTTAGCCACGTCAGTATGTTTATGCATATATTTCCCCACCCTGCCTGAGGAAGGCATACACAAAGTCTCTATGTTTTGTAGTATATTTGTTAGGCTGTTAGTCTGAACAGCACCAGTTCTAAACACAGTCAAAACAACAAAATATCCCCGTAGCAGCTAACAGAAAGCACTTCCCATTGTACCCATTGTAAAATTTTTAATTGCAAACATTCAGATTTGAATTTTCTGTGAATAGAAACTAATACATAGGAATCATGTGAGCTCTTTTCCCATGGTTGAACTACAAGAAAAAAACAGAATCTTCACTAAATATTCATTCAATCCAGCTAAACTTCCTTTAAAAAGTTAACACTGTAGTTTTCTCTTACAGTGAAGAACAATGTGATATTAAACAGACTAGGCTTAAAGTTTAGCTTCAAATCTTTGGCATGTTAGTACAAATTTCTGAGAATCTGTGTCCTCATTGGTTTAAAACAAAAATATCATTTATTCAAATCATTTGATCACTTATTCAAATGATAATACTTAAGATTTATGAGGCATTTTATATGAATTCTTATTTCATCCATACAGCAAACATATGCAATAACTATTGTGATTTTTCCCTTGTTGTAGGAATGCTGATTTTTAAACAATTTTTTTATTGAAATAAAATGAATCTATATAATAAAAGCCTAAGCAACCATTAAGGCAGAACAACCAGAACAACCAGTTGCTATGATGCACACTGACCACCAAGGGGCAGATGCTCAATGCAGGAGCTGCCCCCTGGTGGTCAGTGCACTCCCACAGGGGGTGCACTACTCAGCCAGAAGCTGGGGTCATGCCTGGCAAGTGCAGCAGTGGTGGCAGGAGCCTCTCCTGCCTCCACTGCAGGCAGGCAGTAAGGGGCGAGGGGTTCCAGACTACAAGAACCCAGTCTGATTACCAGACATCCCCAGAGGGGTCCTGGACTGCGAGAGGGCACAGGCCGGGCTGAGGGCCCTCTCCCACATCCCTAATGCGCAATTTTTTTGCCCTGGGCCTCTAGTATTAAATTAAATCCACAGATCTTAAATGTTCAATTAAATGGGGTTTGACAAATGAATATACCCAATTAAAGTAAGAAAAATAGAGAAATATTTATTTTAATTAACTTGCTAATTGTTGAGCTGGGATTTTAACCTAGGGATTCTGGTTTTGAGTCTGTAATCTTTGAGTCTGTTTCCTTATTGATTAAGGTAATCTAACCTTAATCAATAAAGAAAAAAAAATAACAAAAATAATCCTGCTCTTCACCTTCAGCTGCTTTTCAATTTAATCCTGGAGTTTAGCAATAGAGAATGTGTGTTTTAAAATTATGCATATCACAACATCTATGTTGTTTTAGTTACATTATTTACATGAATGAAATATAGGCTACACAGCTTTTATTATCTATTTGTTTACCCATTTTTAAATCAGATTTACTGAACTAAGTTGTTTTATTTACAATATCAGATTGTTCAATGATAGCAGATAGAATTCCTTATATAATCTCTTTCAAGTATGTTATTAATATTTTCAAGCTTGAGATCCTTGTACTGGTTTTCCCCACCTCCAAGTCCACATAGGCCAATGAAGGGCAATGATAAGTGCTTCCTGGAAACTCATGACTCACAGAATTTTTAGAACAAGACAGTTGATAATTTGCAGGCGATAGAGTTAACTGATTAACAGATACATGTTGCTCTGCACCATTTATAAAGTTTCTCACTGATGCTCTCTTGTTCCAAAGGGGCTTAACAGATCATTTTACCCAATTACATCATTTATTTATTTTTACTCTTAAAATGGAGGATCTTCACTTCGAACAGCTTTATTTAGGGTGGGACTGTTTCTGGGAAGGATGTGGAGAAATGTAAAGTATCTGACCACATAAGTAACAAGCATGATCTCGTAAACTGAGAAGCTGAAGAGAACATAATAGCACTTTATATTTGGATTATATTCTTCTTAGTTGCTGAAAGCACTTTATGGACTCTATTTTTTAAACTTTAAAATGGACTTGTAAATGAAGAATCAAATTTTGCTGCTTAGGGCAATCTTTTGTACTTGCTCCAAATCATGTTTCTCTATACAATGGCTTTGAAGGTGATCGAGCTAAAATAGGAAACACAAGAAGGAGGTTTACTTGGACCTAAGCATTTATTAAAGGTAATCTAACCTTAATCAATAAAGAAATAAAAAAATAACAAAAATATGACTTCCTGGTTCATAGGTCAAAACTCAACCATTGAACAACACTGGCTGGGCTGTTTGTTTTTCAGGTGATGAAAATGTTCTAAAACTGGCAATTTACATGCCTGAATAAAATTGAAAAAAATATACTAAAAACATTGAATTGTATAGTATGTAAAATAAAGTTGTTATTAAAAAATAAGAAATAGATAAAATAAAAGTAATCTAAATACTTCCCACCCCAACACTGCAGAAATAGGATGAAAGACAAAGAAGGGAGACAATAGGTTCTCCCATTAGAAAATCTCTTTATACAATTCAACACCAGTTTGTTTATTTTATTTAATTTTTGTTCATTCTCACCTGAGGATCTTTTTCTATTGATTTAAAAAAGTATATATTTTATTGATTTTTTGCAGAGAGGAAGGTAGAGGGATAGAGAGTTAGAAAGATCAATGAGAGAGAAACATTGATCAGCTGCCTGCATCCAAGGTACATGCCCTTGACTAGAATCAAACCTGAGACCATTCAGTCCACAGGCCCACACTCTATCCACTGAGCCAAACTGGTTATGGCTCCACTGATTTTTTAAAAAGCGAGTGAGAGGGAGGGGGCAGAGCTAGAGAGAGAGAGATAGAGACAGAGACAGAGGTAGAGATAGGAACATTGATGTGAGAGAGATACACAGGTTAGTTGCCTCTTGTACTCCCTCTGACTAAGGCCAGGGATTGAACCTGCAACCCATGTAAATACTCTTGACCAGAAATCAAACCTTTGGCCCTTCAGTATGTAGGCCAATGCTCTAACCACTGAGAAACACTGGCCAGGGCAGCTTATTTTTTTAATCATTTATGTGACTCACTCTTTTGTTCACTTACAAATGTTTATTCTTTGTTGTGCAAGTGTGCTTAATAAATACATGTTTTACTGGATAGGACAAATAGGTATCTGATCTTGAAAGCTTACATTTTTAATAGTGGAGATACACAAATAAATATAAGATTGGACAGAATTTAGTAAGCACTAAAAAATAAGATAAAACTATGCAACAGAGTTAGGGGCAGATAAAATGATGATATCTTATTAGAGCATAAATGAAGTTTTCATGGGAGAGGTGGCATTTAATTGGTGACTTGAACCATGGGAAGTATTTTCACAAACAGGTGTTTACAGGGACAATGATTAAATATAACTTGTCAAGTAGAGGAAGTAGCATGAACAAGGGGCATACAATGGCAATTTGTGGAGCATGTAAATGGAGCACTAAATAGTCTCCTTTGGGTGAAGCATAAGTAATAGGAATTATAAAACAAGAGATACTGTGGGACAAAATTTGATAAAAGTCACAGAAAAATTCTAGTTGGAAGCTAATATCACTAGAACACTGCCTAGTAATGGTTAGTCCACAGAGTCTAGTACAGTGGTTAGCAAACTCATTAGTCAACAGAGCCAAATATCAACAGTACAATGATTGAAATTTCTTTTGAGAGCCAAGTTTTTAAAACTTAAACTTCTTCTAATGCCACTTCTTCAAAATAGACTCACCCAGGCTGTGGTATTTTGTGGAAGAGCCACATTCAAAGGGCCAAAGAGCTGCATGTAGCTTGAGAGCCGCAGTTTACTGATTACAGGTCTAGTGGGATGTGAAGGAGAGAGAGTAGTGGATTGGTATGATACAGAAACAACCAAACTAAAGTGGTGGAAAGCGGCATGGAAAGAAAAAGACAGAACAAGATCCAAGCAACCTTTCAGCAATAGAATCAATAGGACTTGGCAGCTGAATGGATGAAAAAAAGTAAAGGGAGGATTAATAGGTAACAGACTTCTACTTTGAGTAGGATGCAGGAGGTCACAGTACACCAGTGCTCTTACTGTAACAACTAGAAAAGCTGGATGATTTTTTTAAAGTCCTATTTGAAAAGCATCAGACAGCTATATATTATTATTAGAACAACTAAAATGTGAAAGAAAATGAAACTTCCTGAAGTGAGATCTCTAATTACTTTCTTTGTCTCTACTAGGAGTTTTGCTGATTCTGAGCATGGCCATAGGCAAACTGAGGGTTATCTAAGCAAAGAACATATTTTTGAATTCTGCTCTGTTCAGGCAGCCAGAAGCTGGGCCTGCAGTCTAAAGGCTCAGGAAATGAAGACCTGCTTTAAACCATTCCACAGGGTTCCCTGTTGCGTCTGACTGATTTTGAAGCTGCTTTGAATAGGGGGCTTCAAACTCTGAACAGAAGAGCATGGTCTTCAAGGGATGAGGTGATGGACTTGTTAGGCTTAGGGTAATTCCTAAGAATTACCATCATAGGGTAATTCTGAGGAATATGGGAGACCCAGAGGTAGACTGATGGGCAGAAGGAGAGGTTGAAATTGAGGTCCAGTAAATCTCTGCTAACCTGGCAGGGAGCTTGGGAGCAGGTATTGCCATCAGAGTTGTCTTGTGCCAGTTGAAGTGGCTAGGCCTACAGAAGGTGCTCAATGAGCAGATGCATGCTGCCCTAGAAGCTGCAGAAGACTTTGGATGAACTGCATCTTTGAAGTGGAGGCAGACCCGGAAGGAGCTGAGCAGGAGGCTGTCTGCTGATAATAGTCCCTACAGCAGGGCAACAAGGCCTTTCTTGAAGATCTGAAAAATATACATACCTGTCTACCAGCATATGGACTAAGTAGTCCAAGTAAAAGATTAAGATTGTCAGACTGGATAAAGGGCTGAACAATTATAGGGAGCTTACAAGAGACCTCTTATATAAATGTACAGAAAATTAAAAAGAAAATGATGGGAAAAACTGTATCACACTAATGCTACCAAAAAAGCTGATATGACTACACTTATCCTAGAAAATGTTAACTTTAAGGCACAAAATATATAGGAGATGAAGAAGAACATTTCAGAATGATATCTTACAGCAGAAAGATTTCAATCATAAATATGTATGCATGAAATCACATAGTTTCAAATATGAACAAACAAATTTGCAATCTTAGCGGAGACTATAACACACCTTTCTCAATTAGATACAGAAGGCACAGAAGATGTAGTTTACATGCATAGAAAACAACATCTAACAACATAATCACATTTTTTTCAAGTATACATGGGAAATTTATCAAAACAAAATCAAATGGAAATGTTAGAAATACAAAGCATTATCAGGAAAAAGAAGAATGCCTCTGATGGGCACAGGGTGCTAAATTCAACAAGTGAAGGAAAGTGTTGGTGATTTGAAGATAAGTCAAAACACATCACTCAAACTGCTACACAATGAGAAAAGGGATCTAAAAGAATACAACAGAACACTCCCAAAAGCTGTATGACAATACTAATCCAAGAAACAGAATTAGTCTGTCAAGAGAAGAGAGAAAGAATGAAACCAATAGTGCATTCCTTAACAAACTGTTCTTGGGCAGAAAATGTTAATACTTTCAGCTACTAATCAGATTTATAAAACTAAATTATTTACAAATTCTGCTCTGTATTAAAACATGAGATTGGCCTATAGTTTTTCTCTCTCCCCATTCCCTTTCTTTCTCTGCCTCTCCCTCCTTTCCTCTCTTCTATCTCTATTTCTATCTCTCTCACTATTTCCATCTGTCTGTATATCTCTTTCTTCTTGAATAACAAACCAACCCCATATTTATATTATAGAATGATAGGAAGCTAGGAAAATTGCAGGACAAGCAGAATAGAAAAACCAAGACAGATAGTTAAACAGCAGTTTGCAGCCACCTAGTAAATCCTATCTTCCCTAAACTAAGGGCACTTAAGAGTAAATGGTTTGTACTCCCCAACCAGAGGGAAAATAGCTTAAATCACCCTACTCAGGGAGATATAACAGAAATTCAATTAGTGCCATTTGCAAATCACGCCGAAGGACAGACAAATTAAAAGGATCAAATCACATTTTGGTACCTCAGCATAAAGCTGATGAATATTCTATTGATTCTCTCCCTAAGACCCTTCTTAAAAGCCTAGCCTTTTAAAACCCCTGGAAATAAAAGCCCCAGTGTGCTCCCCTACCAGGGAGCATGCCTGTGTCATTCCCTTCCTCCTCTCCTGCCCTTAGAGGCATGTGTCTCCTAACCTTTAGGGACTCCATGGTAGTTTTGCTATGGTCAATAAATTCTTGCTTGCTTTACTGCACTTTGTCTCTTGATTGAAATTTTTCCCTCAAGAAGACAAGAACCAAGGGCTCTTCATCTCGTAGATAACAGAGATTAAAACTGTTCTCTCACATGTCTGCGGATCATCTGGGGCAGCTCTGCTTATCTCAGATGATCTGCTCATTCCTGTGCATATCGATTGGGGATCCCTGAGGTCTGCTGGCCTCCCCTGGACCTGTGTCACGTCTCCTTGGACAGGTGGTGAGCCAAGGCATACTTTTTTCATAGTTGTGTCAGAAGCAAAGAGAAGGAACAGAGAAACACCTGAAGCCTCTGAAAGTCGAGGTTCAGAGCACCACCCTCTGCCTTCACCCATGTTATATTGGTTAAAGAAAGTCCTATGGTTAAGCTCAAAGTCAAGTGGTAAAGAAGTACACAATGACCAGGATGTAGTTATATGCAGCTTGAGGAAGCTACATCATATTTGAAACCCATTCTTTTTAAAAAATATATTTTATTGTTTTGTTTTTCTTTTTACAGAGAGTAAGGGAGAAGGATAGCGAGTTAGAAACATCAATGAGAGAGAAACATCAATCAGCTGCCTCCTGCACACCTCCTACTAGGGATGTGCCCACAACCAAAGTACATGCCCTTGACCAGAATCGAACCTGGAATCTTTCAGTCCTCAGGCTGAAGCTCTATCCACCGAGCCATACTAAATTAGGGCTAAATCCGTTCTTTTGTAATTAGTTTATGCAAGCATTCTACTCCTTCTTGGGTAAATGTTTATATTTTGCATAGAAATAATCAATTTTCTCTGGGTCTTAGAAATGCCAACCATAAATCAGAGCTGGCATTGTTTTATATTTAAATTAGAGCTGGCATTATTTTATATTTTCCTATATTACCAACTGCATTATGTCTTCTCATTTCTAAACTTGTATCATTTTTCTTTTTTGTAGTTTTCCCTAAATCAAGCTTGCTAGGATTTTTTGTTTTCTTGGCATTTCAAACAATGCAATTTGGGTATATCTATATTTTCAGAAATGTTTTTTTCTATTTCCCCACAAATGTTATTAATTTTGTTTATGTAATTTCTTTTGTTTGATTTTGCTGGTATTTTTCTACTGTTTGCACCATATTCCGTCTTTAAACTTGAAGGTATTTTAGCTTTAGTTATATCCCAGAGATTTTGGTATAATGTTCTCTCTTTGTAATATACATAGTTTTATAATTTTAGCTTTTAGCTTGTGATTTAAAGGTTCTTTAGGAAGATTAATTCTTTTTTTGTGTTGTTAATCCACCCCTGAGGATATTTTTTCTATTGATTTTTAGAAATAATGGGAGGGAGGGAGAGATAAAGGGAGAGAGAGGGAAAGAGAGAGGAAGAGGGAGAAACATGGATGTGAGAGACACAGTGATTGGTTGCCTCTTGCCCAGGAACCCACTAGGGCCAGGGATCAACTCACAACCCAGGTATAGCTAGGAATCAAGCCCACAACCCTTCAATTCAGGGGCCAACACTCTAACCATTTAGCAACACTAGCTAGGGTGAAAGATTACTTCTTAATTTCTAGATAGTTCCATAATTGTTTCCCCATTACCTTTTTTTTCTTTTCTTTTATTTCCATTCCTATTTATTTATTTATTTTACGTATCTTTCCCTTTATTAAGGTATTATATATGTGTCCTTATCCCCCCCTCATGCTCTTACACCCCTATTGTCTGTGTCCATTGGTGATGCTTATATGCATGCATACAAGTCTTTGGTTGATCTCTCCCTCTTAACCCTACCCTGTCCCTACCTTGTCTCTGAGGTTTGACTGTCTGATCGATGCTTCTCTGTCTCTAGATCTGTTTTTGTTCATTAGTTTATGTTGTTCATTATATTCCATAAATGAGTGAGATCATGTGATATTAAACTTTCTCTGACTGACTTATTTCACTTAGAATAATGCTCTCCACTTCCATCCATGCTGCTGCAAATAGTAAGAATTCCTTCTTTTTTACCGCAGTGTAGCATTCCATTGTGTAGATGTACCACAGTTTTCTAATCCACTCATCTGCCGATGGGCATGTAAGCTGTTTCCAAATCTTAGCTATGATGAATTGTGCTGCTATGAACATAAGAGTGCATATATCTTTTCTGATTGGTGTTTCTTGGGATATATTCCTAGAATTGGGATTACTGGGTCAAATGGGAGTTCCATTTCCAGTTTTTTGAGAAAACTCCATACTGTTCTCCATATTGCTGCAACAGTTTGCATTTCTACCAGCAGTGCACGAGGGTTCCTTTTTCTCCGCATCCTCACCAACATTTGTCATTTGTTGATTTGTTGATGACAGGTCTGAGATGGCACTGTCATTTTGAATTATAGGGAAACCATAAAAATACTAGAGGAATCCAAAGGCAGCAAAATCTCAGACACATGCCAAAGTAATTTCTTCACCAATACTGCTCCTAGGGCAATGGAAACTAAAGAGAAAATAAGCAAATGGGACTACCTGAAAATAAAAAAGCTTCTGTACAGCAAAAGAAACCATCAACAAAACAAGAAAGCCCACTTTATGGGAGCACATATTTGCCAATGTTATCACCGATAAGGGCTTAATCTCCAACATTTATAGGGAACTCATACAACTTAACAAAAAGAAGATAACCCAATAAAAAATGGCAAGGGATCTAAATAGATACTTTTGAAAAGAAGACATAAAGAAGGCCAAGAGTCATATGAAAACATGCTCAAAGTCATTAATCATCCTCATTACCTTTTTAAATTTTATTGATTTATGTTCAGAAGTTGGAGCCTATAAAAAAACGCTACTATTTTGATTTTATCTAGGCTTTCTTTGTGGCAAAATACGTTCAAAATAAATTGATTTTGTATTTATATTAGTAAAATTTAAAAATGAAATCGTCTAATATCAGGAAGCAACATTCTTTCCCTCTCCCTTTCTCATGCTCACTCTATACACACACACACACACACACAGACACACACACACACATACACACATTAAGTCAATTAGGTTGGTATTTTAAAAAATTATTTTACATCATTCATTTTTTTGTATTCTACTAATTATATATGATTCTGAAAAGGATGTGTGAATTCTGTCACTCTACATTAATTTTTATTAAATTCTACATATATTTTTTATATTTATGTTTTGCATGTTTATCTGCTATTTTTTTGGGGGGTATATGGATTGTGACCTTTCTATGCTCACTCCAGGGCCCCAAATTCCACCTGTATAAACTCAGTAACACTTTTCTTCCTTATTATATTTCTCTTTGTTTCCTCATCCCTTTTTTTTTTTACATCTTGCCAAGAGTATAGGGACAATGATGTCATCAATTAAATATCTCAAACAAAATATTTCAACATTGTTATAATTGAATGATTTGGCTTTTCTGAACTGCCCTCTACCTTTAGTAAAAATTGGGCACTGATTCCTTGACTCCCAGTAGTAGGTATGACTTTACTCTCCCATACTTTATATTTTTTATTTTTTTTCAAGCAGCCCCATGGACAGGTAGCCTATCATAGGATCAATTGATTCCAATGATCTCCCTTTCCATAAGGTCATAAGTTATGTTGCTACTTCCAATTCAAGGAGGTTTCTTTTCCATTTTGCTTTAATATAGTTTACACATTTCCCCTTGTTTCACTAAATTTAGTATATTATGCTAAAATAAACCTAGCAAACAATGTGTTCAAATTAGTGTTTTCCCCAATTTTGAATTCTTCTCAATTTCACTTTTCAATAACGCTAGAGTTGTAACTAGGTGTACCATGAAATATGCTAATTATGTGTGTGTGTGGAGGTGAGGGAGGGTGTAAAGAAATCCCAGGCCTCTCCAACCACACCCCAAATACTACACAAGCATAAAATGCCCAATAGCTCAGAGAGCACCCTGCTCAATAGACAAAAGAAATGAAATGGACACCATAGAAAATACAGTTCTTCAGATTTTACCTAAACCTCTCTTCTAATTATTCATATTCATGAACATCAAAGTCAATTTTATTTCAAGCAGTTTAGTAGTGTGCTCTAGTTTCTTAAAAACTTTTCGACAATTGTAGATGTAATTATTAAGAATACTTTAATCATAAGTATGACTCTGTCCAGGCAAAACCAATTAAGAAAGAATGCCAGAAACTACAATCAAATTGACATCAAGAAATGTCAGCAACCTTTACAACATTGCCTAGAGTTCAAACTAAGACAATTTCTTTAGGTCACAATATGTATATTTTAAAATATATTTTTACAAAATTTGTGCATGGGGTGGGGAGTGCATCCCTCAGCCCAGCCTGCACCCTCTCCAATCTGGGACCTATGGATCCCGGTAGGATCGGGCCTAAACGGACAGTCGGACATCCCTCTCACAATCCAGGACTCTTGGCTCCCAACTGCTAGCCTGCCTGCCCTCCTGATTGCCCCTAACTGTTTCTGCCTGTCAACCTGATCACCCCTTAAACACTCCCCTGCCAGCCTAATTGCCCCACCTGCCCTCCCCTGCAGGCCCGGTCACTCCCAACTTCCCTCCTCTTCTGGCCTGGTCACCCCTAACTGCCCTCCCCTGCAAGCTTGATTGCACCCAACTGCCCTCCCCTGCAGGCATGATCACCCACAACTGCCCTCCCTTGCAGGCTTGGTCCCTTCCAACTGCCCTCTCCTGCTGGCCATTTTGTGGTGGCCATCTTGTGTCCACATGGGGGCAGCCATCTTGTGTATTGGAGTGATGGTCAATTTGCATATTACTCTTTTATTAGATGGTATAGAGGACTGGTGCATGGGTGGGAGCTGGTTGGTTTGCTCTGAAGGGTGTCCCACATCAGGGTGGGAGTTCCTTTGGGGTATAAGGTAGCCTGAGCAAGGGATCTGTGATGGTTTGCAGGTTGAGCATGCCCCCTGGTGACCCAAGTGGAGGTCCTAGTATCTGGGACTTATTTATATCTTATAATTGAAACTTTGTAGCTTTGCACAGAGGCCAAGGCCAGCCAGTGCAGGTGGGAAGCTTGGCTTCCTCCATTGCTGGGGACAACCCCAGCCTCATGCCTGCTCCAGCTCTGTGGCTACCACCTTATTTGTTGGGTTAATTTGCATACTCACTCCTGATTGGCTGGTGAGCATGGCTTGTGGGTATAGCAGAAATACAGTTAATTTTCATATTTCTCTTTTATTAGATAGGATTGATTTCAGAGAGAAAGGGAGAGGGAGAGAGATATAGAAATATCAATGATAAGAGAGATTCATTGACTGCACACCCCCCTACTGGGGATGCAGCCTGCAACCCAGGAATGTGCCCTTGACCAGAAGCAAACATAGGACCCCTCAGTCTGCAGGCTGATGTTCTATCCACTCAGCCAAACCAGATAGGGCAGGTCACAATATTTTTATGCTGTGTTCCACCCGAGGCAGCTCATAAAAGACACTCGCATAGATTATGTACAGCTGTGAATGATACCACCCACATAGAGTGAAGCTCTGACCAGGTGTGAGACATTCCTTTTGGCCATTCCCAAAGGGGTTTGTACAGGACGGGATCCTGAACACCCATCACCCTGCCTGACCTGCCCGCTCTGCAGACTCTGGCTACGTGCCTACAGCGAAGGTCAGTTTCCCAGAGAGACTTCCTTTTTTGAAGTTTGTAATCAAACACATATTTCTCCACTCTTCTACAAAAATAAGTCACTGACCCACTGCCCACTGCTCTAAGGCATTCTTGTATCCAGCTGTGCGTCTCCTCACTAAGATAAGACCTATAGCACATGTTTATTGGAGACCTGTAAGAATATTCTCCTTCTTGCCTGTCATCCAGCCACATTCACTAATGTATAGACAATACTAAACCAGTTAATGGTTTTCATTTCAATTACTATTAGGGTATCCCTTTAAGTAGCTATTTCAAGTATTTTTATTTAATGTTTGATCAAACCATTTGAAATTGATCTAAAGATACTTTTATATACAAAATGGCAATTTTATATGGTTTAATCTAATACATGATGCATTTCCATGCACTTTATCATTCATTTGTATTTAACTACACAATCTAAGATATTTGAGGCAGCTTATTTAAGGCTGGTATCTCTATTGTATTTATTGCTGGAGATGAGTCCTTTCTTGAGTTCTCTTCTTGGTTAAGACCTAAATGCTAAGAGAGCACAGTGTTGTATTGTGCTTGAGGGCACAGACCCTAGAGTTCAAATCCCCACATAGCCTAAATCTAAATATATGATAAAGTATATACAGCTCCTGAATTTTGATAGGATGAGGATAATAACAGAAACCACCATAGCTGAGTAAATGTTGATAAAGTGCTTGAACAGTGTTTGACCCAGAATAAGTATTATGGAACTAGTTTATATCCACATAGAAAACTAAATTATTTCTTTTTCTTTTAACCTGCAGGTTAAAAAAAAAAGTATTTAAAAATTGACAGCTTACTTGATTTTTGCCTGACTTCTCTGATTAGATGTCTAGTCTTGTGGGATTTTAGATGCGTCTGCATAATGGCCCTGGGAGTGACCTGCTTCATTCTGAAACTGTTGGGAAATCTGGATAGAGGATGTCTATGAGGTATACTCCATTTGTTACTCAACTCAAGGGAAAATGACTTTTCTGATGAGGTCTAGCAAAAAATTCAAGACATCATTAACGTAAAGGAAATGGAAAATGCAAATAAGGGCCCTGAGAAATTTAGTGTTGTTTATAAGTGGAAATAAGACAGATAAAAAATTTTTAATTAGATAAAGATTCCCTTTAGTAGAAATGTAGAAAATGCTCAGTGACATGTCCCTGCTGTTTTATTAGCACTGATGTCTCACTGAGCGGGATATGGGAATGTAATCCTAAGCAAATATTTATGCTATTTCAAGAAAATTCTAAGTCAGTCAGTTGTTATGTGAAAATAGACCATGTCAAGGAAGAAAAGAAATTTAAGCTTTTGTAATCTATTCCTACCATAAATGTGTAGAAATTTGAGAATAAAAGAAAGATACAAGAATTGCTCAATTAAGAAGTCATATTAAGGGTAGGCCATAGGCTCAGTGGGTGGTCCGTTAGGAGAGAAGTAAACATGGGAAACAGTGATAAGTAGCAGGGAAAAGCTGCAATTGAGAAGAACTAAAAGCTTAGCAAATATACAATGAGTAAACTGATAAATTTACCAAATAAAATAAATTAAAGTCAGTTTCAAGAGAAAACTTGGAAGAATAGTTATACCCCCTAAATCAGGGACAGGGGCAAGGTTTTACTATGGTAAAACAGATCATATGGAATTTCCTAAATCTTACCAGAGTCAAAACTGCCCAGTTTCTATATATATATTTTAAAGCAATGACTAGGAATTTATTCTTTCATTGTTACCATTTGATGTAGGTTAATGGCCATACTGATGAAGGCAAGAATATGGTATAATAGCAACATAAGGAATTCTTGGAATCTAGATGAGAAAGACTAGCCAACACTGACTAATTGAGTGTTGGACTCATTAATAATAATGGGAGTTGTCTCTAGTTGTATACAGAAGATATTTCAAGTCCATGATATAAATGCACAACAGCCTTTTTATCCATTCATCTACTGATAGGCACTTGGGCTGTTTCCAGATCTTATCTACTGTAAATAAAGCTGCTATGAACACAAGGTGCATTTATTCTTTCTGATTGGTGCTTTAGGCTTCTTAGGGTATATTCCTAGAAGTGGGATCATTGGGTAAAATGGAAGTTTTATCTTTAATTTTTTGAGGAAACTCATACTGTTTTCTATAGTGGTTGTACTAGTCTGATTTCCCACCCCACTGTACTAAGGTTTATTTTTCTACACATCCTCTCCAGCACTTGCTGTTTATTGATTTATTGATGGTAGCTATTCTGGCATTCCCATTTTAATCTGCATTTCTCTGATGATTAGTGACATTGAACATTTTTTCATATGTCTCTTGGCCATTGTATGTCCTCTTTGCAGAAGAGTCTATGCAGGTGCTCTGCCCAATTTTTTATTTGGATTGTTTGTCTTTCTTTTGTTGAGTTGTATGAGTACAAATTATGGACATTATTCCCTTATCAGATGTATCATTGGTAAATATGTTCTCCCATACAGTGGTTTGGGACCTGGAGATCATTATATTAAGCAAAATAAGCCAGTCAGGAAAAGACAAATATCACATGATCTTTATGTGGAAGCTAATGATAAAATAAATTGACAAACAAAATAGATCCAGAGACATGGAAGCATGCAACAAACTGACAAATCTCAGAGGGAAAAGAGTGGGGGTGAGAGGCAAGATTTACTGAAGAACCTATATGCATATATTCATAACCCATGCACATAGGCACTAGTGTGGTTATATGGTGGAGCCTTGGGTAGGAGGCAGAAATAAGGAGGAGGGGAGTCAACGGAAAAAAAAAGTGGGCATCTAATATTTTCCATAATAAAGATAAATTTAAAAATAAAAGGAAGATATTTTAAGTTTAAGTTAAATTCATAGACTCAATAATATTTTTGTGGTTTGGTAGATCATTATAATAAATCCTGTAACACATAAAATAAGTACTTGAAGTTAGTGGCCAGTAAACAGCAGTCAGAACTAGTGGGGAGTTCATGCTCACTTGGAGTAGGGAACATTGGGGGCTCTTTTCAAGTAAATTAGCCTTTACACAGATTTATTCTGGGTTGAATGCAGTCCAGGGGCTACTCACAGAGGGGGCTTCCCAGGGAAAGACTCGGATATCCTGGCCGAGATAACTAGAAACATGTAGCCACAAAACCTGGCCCACCAACAAGAGCAAATAAACCTCACAAGGGTAAAAGCCAAAAAAAAAAAAAAATGGGAGCCCTGAATTTTGTCTGCCCACAGTTTTGACTAATCCCTGAACCATGCATACATAAAGCAGATTCAGAACAGTCCAGCTAAAGGCAAAATAACTGAATTGAGATTCCAGGGAAATCCAGAAAGTTTGAGTTTCAAGATCTAGTGAGAAAATTACTTGCTTAAACAAAAGAAACAATGGTCAGAGAAAAGTAACAGAATCTTCACAACTTAAAAAATTTATTATATCTAGGATACAAGATAAGACTATCCAAAATATGAAGATTATCCAAAATTACCTAAGATTACTCAAAATATGGGGAGAAAAAACAAATTTTCAAGAGAAAAGAAAATTCAGTCTCAACCTAAGATTAATTACAGGTTGAAACTATGGGACCAGGATTTTAAAGTGATATTATAATTATCCTCAATAATGTAAAACACACACACACACACACACAAAAAGATAAAGCCAAAAGACATGCTTCAATGAATAGTCTCAGTGGAGAAATGAAAACCTTAAGCAGAACCAAATGGAATCTCAATAACTGAGAAATAAACTTTATGAAATAAAGATGATCTAAACAAAAGAGGGAGGATATTTTCATGAATTGCAAGACCATTTTTATGACTTATAATATTTAATTTTGTTATGTTGACAATCTTTCTTAAATCAATCTATAGATTCAATGCAATTCTATTTCTAATAGAGATTTATTAATGAATTGTTAAGCTAAATAAAAAATTATACACTGTTGCCTACTTTCTTTCCAATATAAGCACCCCCACTTAGCTAATTGAATGAATGTTATAGATTCCTGACTCTATTGTGTTTAAAAAGGTTGTCAGCCTGGCCAGCATGGCTCAGTGACTGAGCATAGAATTATGAACTAGGAAGTCACGGTTCCATTCCCTGTCAGCCAACATGCCTGGGTTGTGGCTCAATCCCCAATGTGGGGTGTGCAGGAGGCAGCTGATCACTGATGTTTCTATTTCTCTCCCTCTCCCTTCTTCTCTGAAATCAATTTATATACATATGGCTATATATAGAGAGAGGTCCAGTGCACCAATGGTGCACTAGTGGGTTCCCTTGACCTTACTTGTGGGATGGGGCCAAAACCAGCTCTCTGACATCCCCAGATGTGGTCCTGGATTGTGAGAGGGCTCAGGCCAGGCAGAGGGACCCCACTGGTGCATGATTGGAGCTGGGGAGGGATGCGGGAGGTTGGCCAGATGGAGAGGGACCATGGGAAGACTCCCGGCATGTCTGACCATCTCACTCAGTTCCGATTGGCCAGACCCCAGTGACAAGCTAACCTAATGGTCAGAGCATCTGCCCTCTGGTGGTCAGTGCACATCATAATGAGCAGTTAAGTAGCCTTAGCATAGCATTTGCATATTATACTTTGATTGGTTGAACAGCTCACTGGAGGAGCAGTCAATTAGCATATTAGACTCTTAATATATAGGATATATATATATATATATATATATATATATATATACTAATATACGTAAAGGGGTTGTCAAATTTCACCTAGCAATATCAAATTAGTCTGGTCTGTTAAATATTATCTCTGTAAAATACCTACTTTCAACCTTCATTTGATTGTATGTATATCTCAGGAATAGGAAGCAAAGATCCCACAAATGTTTTATTTCCTGGTAAATAAATTAATATGCAATTACAGAAGAGTCAATGGATGAGGAACTATGCTGTGACAAAAACATTTTGTTTTCTGACATACTGGCCAAAATACTGTGGGTTCCCATACCTAAAAGTGACTAAAGTAGTCAAGACCATTGATTTGCAAACTGATTAAAAACAGGGGAGAACAAGATAAAATAAAATGCTTGAAAAGCAAGTTGGTGGTGTAAAATTTCTTCCTTTTTGTTGTATTCATTGAAATATAGCACATTTTTTTCCAGTGTGGTGCTACATATGACGTTCTCTTCACCATCTGCTCACTTAGGAGTCACATTCTTATGGGACCAACAAAACTTTCATTTTTGTTCTTGTTTTAAGAGGCATAATATTAGATGGGTAAGGTTAAAAATGATTAATACATGGAGAGCATGCAATCATTGTTGAGCTGTGTTAAGAGAGTGTGTGTACATGTTTCATCCTTCAGCTGAACCTCTATTGTCGAATACCATTCACTGTGAGAAAGAATAATGTCTTCATTGCTGCCTTGGCCTTTGGGACTCAGTCTTGAGCCCCCAGTGAGCCTGTAAAGAGTGCCCACTGTCTGGATGGATGGATAGCAGGTGTGCAAGTGTTATTCTCATGGGCACTTTATCCTCCAGCTGAGAAGTGCTCAATCTGTTCTGGCATCGCTGGTGTAAACCCATAAAATTTGAGAATGGGGTCCAACACATTCACAGAAAATAATTTAAACCCAGCAAGTAAGTCTGGAGTAATGACAATAGTCTGGATTTCAAAATTGGTATGTGATCAGCTTTGGGGTCCTTACAGAGCTGATAGTCATTAATATTACAGAGAGGTTCATGTTGACAACTTCCTCCCCTTCAGTGACAATAAACCAGTTAGGGCCTCAAGGAAAACAACAAAGGGACCCTGCAAACAAGAGTCTTAAGGCAGAGGAAGAGTTCCCCCTTATTTGTAAGCAATAGACAAAGAAAAACTCTGCCAGGAACTTCAGAACTGAGTAGCTTGTTTTGCTTAAACTCAGGCCACCTACTGAAGCAACGCTTGTTTCTTTTTTTTTCTTTCTTTTTTTCATATTTTATTACATATTTTTTTCTCAGAGCCTTGAGTTTATTATTATTATTATTATTATTATTATTATCATTATTATTATTATTATTATTATTATTTTGCTGCATATCTTATATTTAATAGTAGTACATATGTTTTCCTTTTTTCCTCCCATTATCCTCCCCACAGCCTTCCCTATCCCCCAGCACATGTCCACACCTGCCCTCCTCCCCACCCCAGTGTCTTTCATTCATTGGTTATGCTCATATGCATGCATATAAGTCCTTTGGTTGATCTCCCCCAGCATCCGCCCCCCATCCACCCCAGCCTTCATTGCTGCCTTGGCCTTTGGGACTCTGTCTTGTGACTAAAGTGATTAAAGTAGTCAAGACCCAAATACTGTGGGTTCCCATACCTAAAAGTGACTAAAGCAATCAAGACCATTAGTTTGACAGCTTGACAGCCTGTTCAATGCCTCCCTGCCTCTATATCAATCACTCTCCCCTGTTTCTTTCCTTCAAAAATATCTTGCCTCTGCATAACTCCTGTTTCTTAATTGGTAAATTGTAGAATTTATTCCTACTCATTTTTGTTCTTTTAATGAGAAATAAAAGACTTCCAGAAACCAGAAAAAAAAGACTAATGATACAATATTTGCCAAATATAATTTAATGAATACTTATATTTCAAGTAGCTTTTATGTTTTATAAGATATCCTAAGCTGATTATTTTACTTCAAAATTTACATTACTTGTTTGTAACACCGAATCTAAGTTGAATATGTAAACCCCTCCTTCTTTGAAGAATTTTTATTTGAGGCAAAATGGAGCTTGGATAGAAGTGTTACATGAGTACAGCTGGCAGAAAATGAAAGTCTATTGTAGAAAACTGGAAAAAAACACCAAATACATGCTTTTGGGATTTCACTTTTTTGAAAGAAATTTGGGGGGAAGGGAAATAAATCTGGTGAATGAAGAATTGTTATGCTCATCAGGGTCTCAAGGCAAACATCAGAAATAGATTCAGAGATTCAGGTCTGTTAAAGCAATAAAAACACTTTATTCAAAATATTTTGAAAGATACCCAGACTCATGTGGAAGGCTAGTGAACTAGGCCCCAACATGAAAGGGAGGCTGTGCAGCTAGAACCGCAGGCAAACCATGCTGCATTAGTAAGCCAGAGCAAAATAAACTAACAAAGTAGAGACAAACCCATGGATACAGAAAACAGACTGATAGCTGTCAGAGGGGAGGGGTTGGGGGCTAAATGAATAGGCTGACTAGGGTTGTGCCACTGAGCACTGGATGCCCAGCTTGCCCCACTGATGCTGAGCCCTGGACATCACCCTTATGACTTAGGATACTCCTGGCATTCCACTTGTATTGTCTGTTTACCACTCTGAGTCAAGTTTCCTTCCATCACCATTTATCCCCTATTTACTTCACATCTCCTCTCCCCTCTTCCCTCTGCCAATCACCATACTGCTATATGTGTCCCTGAGTCTTTCTTTTCTTTTTTCTTTGATGAACCATCAACAAAATGAAAAGACAACCTACTGAATGGTTGAATATATTCACTTATACATCCGATAAGGATTTAAATCCAAAATTTATAAGGAACTCATAAAACAACACCAAAAACAAACAATTAATACAACTAACAAAATGGGCAAAAGACCTGAATAGACACTTCTCCAAAGAGAATATACAAATGGTCAAAAGACATATAAAAGATGCTCAATCACTAATAATCAGAGAAATAAAAATTAAAGCCACAGTGGGATATCACCTCACGCCTGTCATAATGGCTACCATCAATAAATCAACAAGCAAGAAACTTTGTGAGGATTGAGAAAAGGGAACCCTGGTGTGCTGTTGTTGGGAATGAATATTGGTGCAGACATTGTAGAAACCAATACAGAATTATCTCAAAAAATTAAAAATGAAATGCCTTATTACTCTGCAATTCCACTTCTGAGAATATATCCAAATAATTCTGAAACACTAATTAAAAAGAATATATGCACCTATAGGTTCATTGTAGCATTATTTACAATAGCCAAGATTTGAAAGCAACCCAACTGCCCATCAGTAGTTTAGTGGATAAAAAAGCTGGGGTACATTTACACAATAGAATACTAGTTGGCTGGTAAAATAATAAAAATAAATAAATAAAAAGAGGAAATCATACTTTTGCAACAGCATAGATGGACCTAGAAGAGATTATGCTAAGTTAAATATACTAAGTTAAATAACAAGTGGCATACCCACAACTGTAAACCTACTTTAGCCCAACACTGTATATTACACAGCATCATAAATATTTTACCTTTGACCTGAAATCCTGTCACTTTTGATTGGGTCCAGAGCAAGAGAAGGAGTTCTACTTAGTACACTCAGAACTTCTGATACCCAGACTCATGTGGAATGAAGCCATTGGCAATAATAAGTGAGGCTCAAGGATATATACAGAACTTGTCAACAAGGGGAGCTTGCATTCACAGAGGACACACTGAGGCCACCGAATGGGGTTATCTCCATATCTTTTCCTAAAAATTTATGTGTCACAGACTTTTAAGGTGTGTAGGTATTCCTACCTTAGACTATCATCTCTCCTCTATTGTGAACAAAAAATAAGGTATTTTACTCAATTTTTTAAAACACTGGCTAAATGTGCCTTCTTATCTACTGTAGTCACACTTTAATGGGGCTCCAGTACATCGACAGACCATTTCCAGCGGGTGCCAGAATGCCATTAAAATATGTATGTAAAATAATTCAAATTAATTATTCTTTTCCATCATCTCCTCATAGCAAATGCCCCATGAAGCCATAAGTGATGTTGAATAAGGGCTGGCAAAGCAGCAGATATAGAAAGGTAAGAAGTATAAGCAATTGGCTCACACAAGTTGTTTCTACAGGACCAATTCAGATCTAGTCCACCCCCCCCCCTTTTTTTCTTTTACTTCTACTTTGGGTGAAGTACTGCTGGGAATGTCTGAATTTATGTCAATGTAGGTTATAAAGCATCCAGTTCATGTTAGGCACCTTGAATTTTATGGTCACTTAGGGTACACCATTTACCAGGTTAAAGTTTTTCAAAAGTAATAGTTGCCAAAGAATTTAAGGCTGTGCTCCGAAATACCAGGGTCCTACCAGGTAGTCCTGCTGGTTCATGACGAATGCTCCACGTGGTTTTTAATCTGCTGGAAATATTTTGAGAACCATTGAAACCACTGTCAGGTGACTGGCAGAACTGCATTCATTGCAGCCTGAACTGAATGAATACAACCAATCAAAACTTGCCTTCATGTCAAAAGTGAAAATGCTCTATTTTATACTTCAATGAAACAATACCTTCCTCCAAAACGCAAAGAAACTCACTGATTATGTCTCTTTCTTAGTAGCATAAGACACAGTAGACAACACAACTTTAAAGAGGATATTTTTATATCCTCCATTCATGTAGACACTGGTTGGCAAACTACATACAGCCTGCAGGTTAAATCTGCCACCTATTTTTTTTTTTTTGTAAACAGCCTGTGACCACTGCTTATTTAGTTTCCCATGTAATTCTTGGATCTCCCATGTGAATCTCTCATAGACAGCATAGAATTGGCTCATATATTTTTATCCATTCTGTCAATCTGTCTTTTGATTGGAGAATTTAATCCATTTACATTTTAAGTAATTACTGATATGAAGGGACTTACTCCTGTCTTCATGCTATTTGTTTTTTTATATATCTTGTAGTTTTGGCCCCCATTTTCTGCATTGTTGTGTTTTGTTTTATAGTAAAATGTTTGAATTCTCATTTACTTTTGTGTATATTCTATAGCTATTTTCTTGGTCACTTAGGGTACACCATTTACCAGGTTTACTAAGTTTGCTATGAGAATTTCATTTAACATTCTAAAATTATAACAGTTTGATTTGAATGTATACCTGCCTGACTTTAATACCATACAAAAACTACTTTATTATAGTTCCATTCCCACCTTTTTGGTTGTTAATGTCCTAAAATTGCATCTTTATATATTGTATGCCTCATTATAAAATGAATAGTTCTTTCATTCATTGCCTCTTTTTGAAAATAAGAACTGTACTAACTCCTGATAAAAAGTTACCAAGGAGCTCATAGTCAAATGATATTGTCATTATTTTGATATACCTAAATAAAATCCATACCTAAGAATTGCAAACTGTCATTATAAAGCTGTGGATTTTAACTGAGGACAATTTTGTATCCTAAGAGACATTTGGTAAAAACCTGGATATATTTTTGTTTGTCACAGCTGGAGGGTGCTACTAGCATCTAGTGTGGAGAAACCAGAGATGCTGCTCAATATCCTAAATGTACAAAGAATTATCCAGGCCCAAAATCAATAGTGCTATGGCTGAAAAACCTCTATCTGAAGACTGTGATTGGCAGTCTTCACTCCCGTTATCAAGAATATGTTACTGATTGCCTTTTAATTATCATCAAAATATATCTAAGCAAAATAAGCAGTCAGAAAAAGACAAATATCAGATGACCTCACTTATACTGTATATGGAACAAAATAAACTGAAAAATAAAATAGTACCAAAGGCATGGAAACATGGATGGGAAGGGGGGTGGAGATTAATCAAAGAATTTAGGGAGTATATGCATAGTCCCTGGACACAGACAATAGGATGGTGAAGGCCTGGGGCAGGAGCTAGTAGAGGGGTGAATAGCAGGGGGAGAGGGAGAACATCTGAAATACTCTCAACAGTAAAGATAATAATAATAATAAATAGATAAATAAAAAGCATATCTGAGGAAATCTGATTTATTTGATTCTTAGTGAATAAAAAAACAAATGAAGGTATTTTCATAGTCTATACTTTATGTAAGTCCTGCAGCAAACTTTCTTTAGATCAACTTGGATAGTAGTTTCAAAAAATCTAGACAATCACAGTAATGTGCTTTTACTTCATGTGAGACATACATATTTTAAATTCATAAAGGAAGATCTCTAAATAATTTAAAAATTAGTCTTTTATTGAAACAAGATTTCTCTTAAAAAGCTAATGTATCCACCTAACGTATTCCTTTGAAAGCTGAGAATTTTGTATTTTTTATTTTCTTACAACCATTTGGAATACCTACCTATTGTATTATTTTACTCACTTAAGCAATGGAAAAGAATTACAGTATGTCCTCATGAATATGACTCCATCTTCTGGCAAGTGTTTATTAGTACTTTAATTACCTTCAAACATAGACTAAAGTACTCATCAACATCATGTCTACTTTCTGATTCTCTGACTTTCAAATTCATAATCTGTTTAATAGTTTTGTGAATATGTACAAATCAGATGTAAGTTTCATCAAACTGTTAGGTTCCAGGTACATTATTTCAAACTTGATTTTAAATCAGACTTAATATTCTCATACTCTTCACAAGATCTTTTAAATCTTCTAATAAGGATATTATTTCAACCTGAAAAACAACACAGCAAAAAAGACAGGGAAGCATCAATCAGACTGTCAAACCTCAGAGTGAAGGTAGGGGAGGGTGGGGGTAGGGGGAGAAATCAACCAAAGGACTTGTATGCATATATATAAGCCTAACTGGCAGGAGTGGGGGGAGGGAAGGTAATGGAGGGATGAGGACAAATAGGTAATACCTTAACCAATAAAGAAATTAAAATGCAAACAAAAAGTAAATAAATTGCTCTGGGACAAAACTGCTCCAACACTAAAAACAAAACAAAACAAAAACTTAAGATAAACTTCTAGTCAAAATTCTCCTTAAAAGATTTATTTCCTCAAACAAATAAAGATGTAGATTAGCATAAAAATACTATGCTCTTTGGGGAAGCTTTGTGATGAAAATGTGTGAACGGATTAATGGGTGCTCCAGGGAAGGTGTAATTCACTTCTGAGAGGAGCAGCTGTCCCATGATAGATGTATGGGGGCTTACACTTCTGGTTTTTTTGTACCTGACAGAACACGTGATTGACATCTAGCAAGAGTTCATCTTCAAATCATGATTTTGGTTTTTGTTTTGTTTCTTACTATGCCCTAAAACAGTGGTCAGCAAACTCATTAGTCAACAGTATGGCAAACTGCCCTAGAATATGGCTGGTTTTATTAGACTGAAGAGCCTGATCATTATGCCCTTCACATAGCAGTGGTATTTCGGCTGGTATTAATTTTGTTGTCAAAGATACAGCTGTTGTAGGAAATATTTTGAATTGTTAGTACCATCTGGTATACTGAAGCAGCAGTGCTCTGAGCATTGGCATCAATCCACTTTCTAAGTGGGTAATACTAGTGTTCTGAAAAGGGGGCTGTCAAGATGGGAGATGAGAGAGTCATTAATCTGAACTGTTTTCATCTTTGTATCACACTATAAATACCGCAGCACAATTAAAACAAACATTTTGTGTCTGTGCATGTCAGCAATCCTTCAGAATAGCCCATTGTTTATATGCAACATTTACATAAGAGTTCACACCCAGAAACTTAAATATCACAATAAAATAATGAAATGAAAATTGTAGCCGCCAGTGATGAAAGATGTGTCAAAGTTGGGCTATACCTAGTTAAGGGAGGCAATAAATTGGTAGCCAGTTAAATTGATTTTTCCCTCCATCACTTCTTGTCATCAGATATCTTATTCTGATGTTCCCTCAACTCACATTGTCCCCACAAAATAGAAATTGATATGCACTAAAAATAAGCAATTACTTGTGACAATATATTTGCTTCAAAGAGTTGGGATCTTTTTTGAAATAATTTTAGTGTTATGTCCAGATTTCAAGATCCCCAGAGACCACCAGGGAACCAATTCTGATGCAAAAGCAAAAAAGCCTTCATTCAAGCCCAGGCTTGGTCCTCTGCCTCCACCGTCGCAGCAGCAGGACACAAAGGAGGGGAAATATCCAACAACATGGTGATTTTATAGGGAGGTGGGGCCAGACACAAACCACTGAGTTGGCCGATTGCAATTGGTTGGGTGAGGGCTGGGGCTAGTGATGCAAATAATCCCTAATGCACGTGACCTTCCCTGTCCTTTGCTCTTGATTGGAGCTCAAGTCCCCTGCAATTGGCCAACACAAAGGGAGGGGTTGGTCTTTCTGATTCCAAGATGGCAGCCTCCCGGTGAGTTTACATATCACGCGGCCGACATGGTGGCTGCTGAGTCACACAGTCCAGAATGGCAGCTGTCTTTGCAGTCCTGCTCTGCCCTTTCATCAGCACCTGAAAGTTCCCCAGAGATCAAAATATAGGAGAAACAAGGTAACAAGTACTTGCCTACAATATAAGTCTAAACGGTACTAAAACATCAATGGGGCATAATACATATAACACAATGTTTAAAATGTGTATACCAGAAATCCTTACACAGAGGAATATACGTGGTAGAAGGGACACTTTTCATAGGACAGTTTTAAGTTTAAGGTGAGGAACACTTCCAAGAATGTGTTTTTAGGGTAAGCGTATTGACTTTTGCTTACAGAATGAAATGATTTGGGTATCCAAGGCTGAATTTTTAGAGAGAACAGTTTGAATCATGATGTCTTACTTCTGTCTGTTCTCCAGGCAACACACATGCTCTCCTAATAAATGGTGAACACTTAACCTAAAGAGTATGTTTTTGAACAAGCACAAAATCCTTAGCTTCACAAGCACTTACAGGTTTCATAATGACTCAGATGCTAAGAGATATTATGTAAATTGTAAAATTACAGTGCATAGCCGTATAAGCTGAGGGGCATATTATGAGGCCAAAAGTGCTATGACGTTTCAGAGGAAGGCAGACTCTTATTCAGTTGGTCAAATGGGCTGAATCAAGGAAAACACATTAGAGAAAAATTGACATTTTAGCAAAACCTTAAGAAATAGGATTTCAATCATTGGTTTTAGGGAGAAGAGATGTCCAGGCAGAAGGAAAATAAGAGCCAATACTCAAACAGAAAAAAATAATCAGCGTGTTTGTGAAATAGCTGGTAGGGTAGTGTTGTTGGGCTACATAGTTCCTGTAGGTCAGTGGTCAGCAAACTGCAGCTAACAAGCCACTTGTGGCTCTTTGGCCCCTAGAGTGTGGCTCTTCCACAAAATACCACATGTGGATGCACACTTCTAGTGTGATTGAAAGTTCGTGGCACATGCGCAGAAGTCGGTTTTCTACTTTCAAATTTCAATCGTTGTACTGTTGATATTTGGTTCTGTTGACTAATGAGTTTGCCAACCCCTGCTGTAGAAGAACCATGGTAAAGAAGATGATAAGGGTCAAGTGTAAACAGGACATGGAAGAGCTTCAGTGGTAGATTTGACTATTTATTGGGAACTTCTGAGAAGTTGTCAAAAGAGAATACAGCAACATGGGCATAGGTGGAAGAGCAAATGCTGGCAGGAGATGAGAAAATAGAAGTGGGTAACTAATTAGCTGGCTTACTTCAATGAGTTCAAGTTGCTGATAGATAGAGTTGATGATAAAAAAAGAGTTGATGATGACTTGAATAAAAATAAAAATTAAAACAGAGACAAATATAATCAATATTTTGGAGACAGAAGAAGTAAGACTTAGCAACAGAACAGATGTTGGAATTCTAATGTGATGGGAAAATCAAAGAAGGATGGAAAGTTTATACTTAACTGGAACAAAGCAATCAGGAAATGAAGCTGTCATGGAAGAAATGTTGAAGTGATGATGCGATGAGTAGAGTTTGGTATGTATTACATTGATTTTAATATAATTTAGCAGCATTCCCTTCTTTGTGGCATATCATGATAGCTGAGCAGAGCATCTGGTGAAATAATAATGACTACTATTTATTGAGCTGCTGTAGTCATCAGTTATAATGCAAGATATTTTACAATGTATCTCTCCTAAACACTAAAATATCTCTGGGATATATGTTCATGCATATCCACTTTAAGATGATGAAACTAAAATTCTGATTGGTTACATGATTTGATCAAGATGATGTAACTAATAAGGGGGGAATGTGAATTAGAATCTGTTTGACTCTACTAAACAGAAGAATTAAAATGTGATGGAGCTTGGTCAGTATTGCTCAGTGGTTGAGCATGGAGCTATGAACCAGAAAGTCACGGTTCAATTTCTGGTGAGGGCATGTGACTGGGTTGCAGGCTTGATCCCCAGTCTGGGGCATGCAGGAGGCAGCTGATCCATGATTCTCTCTCATCACTGATGTTTCTATCTCCCAACCCCATCTTCCTCTGAAATCAATAAAAACATATTTAAAAAATAAACAAAAAGTGATGGGAAGGCAGTAATTTTGAGGGACTAAAAGAGGAGCATTTGCTTTTAGGGGTTTTACTTAAGCTAGGAAAGGGAATAAGAAATAAGAGACTAAGCAATTCTTTTCAAAGATAGATTTTTTCCTATACAGTAAAAATAGCATGTGAAATTATTCTTCTGATTGATGGCTAGTAAGTTGTTCAAGTTTTCCAATAACTGTAGGATATGTCTGATTTACAAAACATTAAATCCTAAAATAATAGGCATCTTTGAATTGAAACTATATTGAATCAAACTATATTGCATCAAGTTACATTTACATTATATGAGGTTGGCTAGTGTTTTCAGACTGACATTGTCTGTCATCAGAAAGAAGCTTCTTTTTATTTCTTGCAAAATATACATATTTTTCCTATTTTTGTTGTTTTTAAATAGGAAGAGATCTTGGATTGGATTAAATAATTTCGTTATAGCTTTTAGATAAACATGTGTTTATTATTTCCTTCTCCTATTCTGCTCCCCCTGTCAGCCAGTCATGACTTCCCCATTTTACCTCATCCTAGATTATTGCCTAAAGCTCTCTTATTTGTCCCAGTCTCCAAGGCTGTCCCCATCCTACTACAGGTCTTGAATACTTTCTTTACAAACCACTCACTATCCTGCAGCCCTTGTGATTATTTACAAGTATAAACCTCTATCCTGCTGATAGACTCTCAATATAGTCTCTGCATTTTAGATGAAGACCAAAATCCATACAAGGACCCCTGTGTAAGCCTGTGTGACCTGGGCTCTGGCGGTCTTTTCAGAGTGAGGCACAGACGTAGCATGGAGAAATGCTGCCTTTGGGACTGTCTCTTATCCAGGATCATGAGGGTTTGGCATATTAGTGGACTGCAAAAATGACACAATCACTGTCCATTTCACCTGCGTTTTTGACATATTGTTTTCTCTTTAAGATGGATGCCCGTGCTGTTCCTTAATGTGTTCATTCATGGACATTTTAACTGGAAGTCAGAGGAAAGAGTTAGGTTTGGGAGTTGGAGTCATGAACCAGCATTTCTGATTCTCCTTATTCACACATTGTGCACCAGCAGTTTTATCTCTAGCTTTACCCAGTGGCCAGATATGTTTCTATTGAATGAGTACAAAAAAAAAACAAAAAAAACCACATTTTACAAAGTACCATACTTTAAAAAGACATTAGCTTGTAAGAACATGTAACAAATAACTTCAAAATGTAATGGGTATTTAATTTTAAGGCATGCCTTTAACATTTATGTATAACACTGTGTAATATGAAAGCAGGAGAAGGCTGTGATCCACCCGCAGTGTGCTAAACTAGGCTTCCTCCTTGTTATGTCAAAGGTCAGTAGCAGGATTAAGCTTTGGTGACCATGTACTAAGTAGCACTCCACGAAAAGTCATCGGAGGTAGTGGTTCCACAGAAGTAAACTTTCTTCTCTCACCACCTGCCTCTCCTGGGGGTTGATTTGAGAGTCAGATTCATACTCTTAGGGTACACACACTAGAAGGAATCATATCCCAGAAACAAGCCAACAAAAAGTGTTTGCTCAGCTAATACCTAACTGTTTTTCTGTAGACATCAAACTTCAGAAGCTTAGTTGTATAAACAAGGATGATATACATTCAGGTTATTATATTTCATCACACAGCTTACATCTAACCTAAACACAAAACATGAAAGCATCTCAGTTTTATGTGCAAATATTTACAATCTGTACAACCTAAGACATTTACTTCATTTCATGTTCAAGCTATTTTCTGAGATTTAAAAATTGCCAGAACAGAAAGATAAACTATGTTAGAGAAACATATCCGAGAAAATGGAAGAAAGGCAGAGGAGAACAGGACTAGGACAACATAATCAAACTTTAAAATTAGTTTGGAGAGAAACACAACAATGACTGAATTTTCCAAAGGAGGCTAGCAAAGCATTGAATGAAGGAAGGAATCAGACACCATTCTCTCAAGAAAGCCACCACCCTCATGCTTTCTGGGTTGGATTGGGCTCCTCCAAGCAATACCCCTTCTGGTAATACACAACTCCCCCAATTCCCTTTTTCTCCTCCTCAGTATGTTTTGTGCCCATTTATTCTAGGTGGCTGTCAGCTAATGTTTTAAACTAAACAATAAAAATAACTTAGCTGGGTGTAATAGGCTAATGCTATTATTTTCCCATTAGGACTAAACTATCATAACTTGAAGGTAATTTAATGGTACTTATTGTAGAGACCATGGCAGCCAAAAGAGTGATGGGGGCTTTCGATCTTCAGTGCCACTTAAATCATGCACATAAGCAATTGCTGAAGTAGGCTATGGAAAGCCACTGATCTTTTTGTATAAAACCTCTGCCATATACTAGGTGTGCACATATATTTGATTGGTTGAAAGTACTGAAGACACAGAGTTGTGTCCTAGAGAGGATCTTCTAGCTAAAATACTTTCCTACACGCAACCAGGAGAATTGACTACTACTAAAATTTTATGATTTTAGGGGAAACTACAGAAATCTCCCATCCTAGTGGCCCCAAGTATACTAATTCTACCTCACCCTCTTTCCTCAAGTAGTTTGTGACTGAACCTCAAAATCTAGAACTGAAGTTTCATTCAATATGCCTCTTTGCAATGAATTCCAATCCAAGTCTTAAGTTTGCAAACATCTGGGAAAGACAACATTATTAGATTACTATCACCATAGTATTGTGAGGAAATGAGGTATCTAACAAAGAATTTGGAATATGTGGGATTTACCTCTATTTTCCACCCTGAAATTTTTCTCCTTATTCATATCTCTGAGCCCAATATAAGTTAAAATCGCCTTAGATTCTCAAAGTCATTAGAAATGCTTAGGCAACAGAAAAGCACACACACACACACACACACACACACACACACACACACGTGTGTGTGTGTGTGTGTGTGTGTGTGTGTAGGTTTGCATAAGTAGGAATACCATACTTAAATGCCATAGAAATGAGACACTCCTAGACAGTCCACATAGCATATCCTTGTAGCAATATCTCAAGACACCTCAGTCAGGGCCCCAGGAGAGAAAAAAATAAATATAGTAGTTGGTTTCATGCAGAACATCACCTCACAATACTATGGTGATAGTAATCTAATAATGTTGTCTTTCCCAGATGTTTGCAAACTTAAGACTTGGATTGGAATTCATTGCAAAGAGGCATATTGAATGAAACTTCAGTTCTAGATTTTGAGGTTCAGTCACAAACTACTTGAGGAAAGAGGGTGAGGTAGAATTAGTATACTTGGGGCCACTAGGATGGGAGATTTCTGTAGTTTCCCCTAAAATCATAAAATTTTAGTAGTAAGGACAAGGTATGGAACAGCAAGGACAAGGTATGGAACAGACCTAAGGTTCAAACATACCACTGAGTATCTAGACTACTGAAATGAACTTCTTGGATATAAATAGCATAGTAACACAAATAGACATACTTTTGCTAATGTCGCTGTTTCTGGGAGTTGTTTGCTCTGAAATGGATTTGCAATGTCCTTGGTTAAGGAGAATTATTTTTGGAAGCTTAATAGGTGGTTTGGCTAATGGGACCAATGTTTTAAAATTACATTTGAGGACAAAAAAAAACATTGAAAAATGTGTTTTTATTGATAATTCCTTCTATTTTTATTTGTATTTTACACACAGACAAATCCCTCACAAATTAGTGTAGAAAGGAATACAGACAGCAAAAGTTAACAACTTGGTTACCATTTTTCACCTGATCAAATTGATCTTGTTAAACACATTTTTAGTTTAATCATCGTGATGAATGACTGTAATGGTTTCTTGGGTATTATTAGGAAATTTAGAAAATCATTAAATGGCATAAAGAGACAATTTTAAAAGCTTTGCTTTCACCAGATATAAATGTTGTTAGCATTTTTATGTATTTCCTTTTAGATTTTTTTCTGTGAGTTTAGTGTACAGTTAGTGGGTTTTCTGATTTTAGCTGTTACTTCTTTTTTTACTTGCAATTATCTTGATAACAAATAATTTCTATTTTAATGTTTGAGCCAATTGGGAAGTTTAATAGCTAGAAAAGTATTGATCATATTTAATAATAATTGTTCATTATTTAAATTATATTCTAGATATCAAGAGTGAGTATTAGTAGTTGGAATGATTATGATGCCTTTGACTTGCTTTAAAATAATCCAAGAATGAACTTTGGCCGGGTGGCTCAGTTGGGCGGAGCATCATCCCATACCCCAAAAGGGTTGCTGGTTTGATTCCCAGTGGGTATGCATATAGGAAGATAACTGATCAATGTTTCTATCTCTCCCTTTCTTTCTCTCTAAAAATTCGATTAAAACATATTCTTGGATGAGGATTAAAATAATAATTCAGGGATGAAGTGATATAGGCTATGAGTTAACAACTATAAAAGATGAGTGATGGATACCTAGAGGTTTATTTCACCATTCTCTAATGAAAAGTTTTAAATATTTTAAGTTAAAGACTATGAGTCTATAACTCATGGTATAACAAGTTATATAAACATTCATAAATACCTTTAACTTCCCTAATTATATAATTTAAATTTTCTAAATTAATTTATTCTTTATGCTAGTTAGATTTGTTGAAAGCTGAAATTGGTGTGTGATGCGTAATTGGTGTGTAACAAGTTGTTTGATTAATTTTTTTCTAAGGTTTGAAAAAAAGTATCCTAAATTAGGTTACTTATTCTATTAATATATCATTGTTCTTTTGTCACCTGTTTTTACATTTTATGGACATGTCGCTCTAGTTCCACTTAAATGTTTTGTCTTATGATCTGACTTGCACAATTGCTTTTCTCTCTTTTTGTTGTCATTGCTTGATAACTCTTGAGCATCCTTTTGTTGTTGTTATTGAACATTACCTGACATTTGTCTTTAGAATATCTGCTTAACGAGCATATAGATTTTTAAAAATAAAATTTATTTAATTGAGAACTGAAATGAATTACTGTTTTTTTTCCATAAACTCTATATTTAAAATGTAGCTCTTATACTGAGTTTAAATTTTTTTTCACTCACCAGTATGGATGGATACATACTCGCATATACTCATATACAAATAACATATGGACCATTTTTATTTTCTTTCAAACTCTGCAAAAATTTGGTGGTTATATAAATTGCTTTTGGTTCTACTAGTAATAAAATGTAAGTACTGTAAAAACATTCTTTAAGTTTGTTTCTATAAATTTGAAAGCCAGGAATGAAAAGGTTTAACTAATTTTACCCCATATAAGATGAGAAAGTCAATATATCTTTACTGTCCACACCCTGCCCATTTACTATTATTTGTTGATGTAGTATAGAGTTTGGTTTCAAAACACTGTTATTACATTGTTGACACAAGAAAGCTTCTCTTCAGGTTGTTTTGGTTTGTAATCCATTTCTGTGGAAGGCACAATAACAAAAATATCTAGATAACATGTTTTATTGATTTTAATGTTCATCTATAATTTTACATTATGACATATATATCTTTTATTTGAAACATTAGAGTGTGTATATTGTAAAGCGTTATAAAACATAGAACTCCAATCTCACTTTATATTGTTTATTTCTAAGTCTATAGTACTAGTAAAATTCATTTTCTTCAAACAATCCTACTATAAATTGTAAGAGGAGGGGACACCTCCCTACTCATTCCATGAAGCCAGAAATACCAAGATATCAAAAACACTCAAAGACAGTACAAGAAAGAAAAGCTATAGACTGATAGAATTCATGAAATTAAATGCAAAATTCTTAATTCTTAAGAAAATTTTGCAAATAAAATTAGCAAGTGGGGTTTATCTCAGTCGTATCATTTGGTAACCAATCATTGCAGTTTACTATATTGAAAAATTAAGGAAGGAAAACATATACTCTAAGTAAATGCAGAAAAGCCATTGGGCAAAATTTAGCACTTATTTATGATAAAAATTCTTAGAAACTTAGGAATACAAGAGAAATTTCTCAACCTGATTAAGGTAATCTAATATAAATCTACATCATCATACTTAATGTTTTCTTTATATAATCAGGAACAAATCAAGAAAGTAGGCTCTCATACTTTTTATTCAATACTAGAGGTCCGGTGCATAAAATTCTTGCATGTGGGGGGGCTCCCTCAGCTGGGCCTGCACCCTCTCTAATCCAGGACCCCTTGGCAATCTGACATCCCTCTCCCAATCCAGGGCCACTGACTCCTAACTGCTCACCTGCCTGACTGCCTGATCACAACTAACCACTCTGCCTGCCTGCCTAATTGCCCCTAACCACCTCTGCCTGCTGTCTGGTTGGCCTTGACCACCTCTGCCTAATCGCCCTTAACCACCCTCCATTGCCAGCCTAATCGCCCCTAACTGCCCTCCCCTACTAGACTGATTGCCCCTAACCATCTGTCCTGCTGGCCTGATCACCGCTAACTGCCTCTGCCTCAGCCCCCACCACCACGGCTTTGTCTGGAAGGAGGACTGAATGATCAGAAGATGTCTGGTTGACCCAATCTAATTAGCATATTACTCTTTTATCAGTATAGATTGTATAGAAGTCCTAGGTAGACTGGGAAGGTAGAAGTAAAACTTTATTTATTCACATACAATATAATAACCCACTTAGAAAAATCTTAAAATAGTCACAAAAATCTACTAGAAATCATTAGAGAATTTAGCAAGTTCATAGAATGTAAGATCAATATAAAAACCTTTTCAATTTCTAGATGCTAGCAAAAATTGGGAAGGAGAGGGGAGAATAAAGGAAAGGGTGGCTGAGGAAGGTGAGGTGAGAAGAGACAGCGATGGGGGAATGGTAGAAATTTAGTATTACTCTGAATACTTCAAACTTGAGTATCTACAAATAGTACAGCAATGGAGGCAGGACTTATTAATATTAAATAAGCCCACTAAATATTTGAAAGCTACTATGTATGTATAACAGTATGTAAGATAATAGATATATAATATTTAATCATAGCATATACCTTCTTGCACCTTAAATTTTAGTTGAAAGACCCACGAAGAAATAATTACTTTACTATGAGGATGAATGCTAAAAAATATTTTGAAGAGCAGTGTGAATAGAATGGACAGAGTTGGGATATGACCTTAGCTCATTCTATATTTTACTGGGTAACTCAATAAACATTTAGTGATTTGTTGATGCAGTTCAAATGATATTGACCAAGTTTGTACCCTATGTCTAGTACTGTCCATGTATTATGTAGAGAAATATTCCTTACTCAGACTAATTTTTTGGTATTTCATTTTATCTGAAATTACTGGAAACTCCTTTTACTGAATGTATCACCCTTATCTCTCCTTTAGTAGAATAGTGCTAACAGGTGAGTGAAAATGGGAATAAGACAAGACAGCTGTTTTACTCTTGGTTGTAAACACGTTTGCCTTAGCTTAAAAAAATTTTTTTTATTGATTTCAGAGAAGAAGGGAGAGGGTGCTGGGAATCATTGATCAGCTGCCTCCTGAATACCTCCTAGTGGGAATTGAGCCCACAACTGGGGCATGTGCCCTGACCAGAAATCAAACTTTGACCTCCTGGTTTATAGGTCAACACTCAACCACTGAACTGCTGGGCTGCCTTGGCTTTTCATAGGCAGTAGTTGGCCACTGTAATAATGCTTGGTTGACATTATCACTCAGGCCCCTTCCTTGGACACGGCTCCCTCAGACTCCTTTGGGCTCTGAGACCATCCTCAGAGCTCTTCTTTGGCCACTACTCCTGTCTCCTCCCTTCCTTTCCCTCCCTGCTCAGGTGTACTAGTTTATCCACAGACCATTTACTGCTGAGTCTGAAAACACGCCCCCTCAAACCTCAAGAAAAGCATAAGTGCTTTTCTCTTTATGAAATAACTTTCATAGATTGTTTCCTCTTTTATTATAAAATTTCTTGGAGCAGAAACTGTATTGAGGATCACAACCTCTTGAACTCCCTCCTGTCTCAGGGAATTAAGATTCCCAGCACACTACAGACTTCTTTCTTCCCTAGCTCTCCTCTCTGGCAAAATGTAATTTCCCTCAAGTAGCTGAGTGATGATTCAGCAATTATCAAGGAAAGCAAGACTTCAATATTATAAAAATCCACATTTAGCCAAAAATCCCCCCCTCCATTTTCCTTACAAATCTATATATATAAAGAACCAGGGGTGGTCACAATCGAAACAACCAAATGGATGATTGAACAGGCTGAGTGGGGCAACAAGGACGGCAAGGGGGTTAGTGAGGGATGACTAAATGACCAAACAGCAGGCTGTGTGGGGTAACCAGGTTGGCAGGGGAGGCAGTGAGGGTTGACCAGGCCAGCAGAGGGGGGCAGTGAGGGACGACCAGGCCAGTGGGGGGGGCAGTAAGAGACAACAAGTGTGGTGGTGGGGGGCAGTTGGGGATAACCAGGCTAGCAGGGGAGTTGAGGGCAACTAGGCTGGCCAGCAGGGGCGGGGGACAGTTAGTGGCAAGATGGCTGGCAGAGGGGCCAGTTAGGGGTGATCAGGCAGGTAGGCAGGTAATCCGGTGGTCCCGGATTGTGAGAAGGATGTCTGACTGCCAGTTTAGGCCATATCTACAGGATCTGGCAGTTGGACATCCCCCGAGGGGTTCTGGATTGGAGAGGGTGCAGGCTGGGCTAAAACGACCCCTCCCCTGCACAAATTTCATGCACCGGGACTCTGGTATGATATAAAAACACAATGTTGAAACTATCATCTTTTGTTCTCTTTCTTCAAATTAAATGATGATGAGTTATATAATGTTTTGTATATTTCTGACTATTGATAACTAAAGTTAAAGACACACATTTATCTTGAATATGAAAAGCTTCATACCTTTAGTTAGAAACATATTCACAGTCCTTTTATTTTTTTAAATTAATTTATTTGCTATGCACATGTCATATTAGCAAGAAATCCCATATCCTACCCACTTCTTAATTGTCTAAAAACTCTACAGGTGGCCGGCCTACTCCATTTTATCATTTCTCACTGCTGCCATGTGCTGTTTTATCCTCCCCCAATACCTTGACAGATAGTGCTTGCCCATTGCTGCAAAGGATGACTCCATTTCATTGCTACATTGCCAAACGGTGCAGCTTTAATCACTCATCTCTTAGTTCAAATTTCTAGCAGCTACCACCTCGTAAACCTAGAATAGTCATACTCCTTTTTTTTTCTGGCAACTACATGCATTCCACTGGGGCCACTCCTCTTATTAGAACTATTAGAACTCCCCTTCAAAGGGCAGTAATCTCAAAGTGATTTCATACCCTGCGGTACAACATAACAGTGCTGGTACTTTTTCTCATTGAGAAACATAGACACACATAGTCACACACACAAGCACACACAGAGACAGTCTCTGGTGGGACAATGCCTTGGATAGGAAATCTCATTACTTCTAAATGGTATGGTATTATATATGCATTTGTGTATATGTACACACATATGCAAATACAACGTCTTTGTATATTTTGTTGGTTTGAGTTATTAATTCACTAAAAATTACCCATTAAAATACTCATGTACTAGCCACTGGATACAAAAATAAGTTATAATCTCTCCAAGAAATTAAGGAATCAAACAAGTAAGCAATTATGATATTGTATAGTAAATACTGTTTCAGACTTATATATAGAATATAGATATTTTAGGCAACACTCCAGGATAAATTATATAATGGAGGAGAAAACTCATTAGAATTATGTAGCTAACAGAAAATTTTAGTCCATAATTAGGCCATCAACACATCACTCAATTCTCTTCTTCTGGTGTGGATTCCTGATATACACCATGTTATGCTAGTTTTGTTTTTGTTATTGTTAAGTTTTATTTCTAACACACATTTCATTCTAGGTATAGAGAAAGCATACTGTATGTTCTCAACATATATATATATTTTATAAAGCTTGAATTAATACGCCAATTCCACTTTTGGTAATGATGGTGAAGGAACCTGTATTTTTTGTAGAGAATTTTGGATCTAAGTGTATTCTATTTAATTAAAACTTCTGGCAAATCAATTTTTTATAGTCAACAAGATCATTTGTCAGTAAATGGGCTGACCTCTACTTAACAGTATGAAGTGTCATGTGATTTTTTTTTAATAACAAGCATCAAGAATTAAGCTTACCTTATTCATTTATTCTTTCATATTACATCCATAATTCCAGGTAAGCACAGCAAATGGTGATAACACATACTGACATGCAAACTGGCTCAACATGTTTTGGCTTTAAATGGACTCCTTTGACACATGAAATTTTGATAAAAATTAGAAACCTTAATGTTTCAATATTTTTAGTAACAAAGACATGTAACTAACTAAAGACATGTTGCTTCTATATGTTTTATTCTATTTTGGATTTTTATTAAGAATATTTAAATCAAGAGGATAGGAATAAAATGGTAGAAAAATACTTTATAATTTATTAGTTCATAAGAATCTCAATCTATTTTTATAATAAAAAAATTACTGGTGTAGGCCATTTGGTAGTTTTAGGGGACTTCACTGCATCAGATTCTGAGCAAGGTCAGAAATACTGTGAAAGCTCTTTAAGCCTCTAGTGTGCAATTGTGTGTGAGTGTGTCTGGAAATCACTACAGAAATAGGTCGTTGCATAAAAAATGCTTATATCACTACATGTTAATTTAGCAGAACTTCAATGTAATTTTGAATGGAATAACCTAATAAACTCCAGTGGTTGTACAAAGTCATCTGGAGAGGGGTCAGGGAGGAATTTGAGAAAAGTTTAGACTAATTTTGGCTTTTACAATCCTTAGCCTAATGTCTTGAGTGTAATAACAAAATTTGAAATATAAGAAAACGGTGTCATATTTTACCTATTGTGTTAACACTTGAAAACCTTCATTTAGTACCTATTTTTCATGGAGGAACATGGCTGGGAAAATAAGAAGTATTCCCAGTCACAAGCACTAATACAATGCTTAAGTCAGAATGGACATGTGTAGACAGGTACTCTTGGGGACATGCATGTGCACCTGGTTAGAAGTTAGTTTGTGGCAAGGTGGCAGGTGAGCAAGAATTGGGCAACATGTTTATAGGACTCAGGACAGCAACATTTGTCCAATATTACTTTTAATTCTTTTGAATTTCACCTTTCTTTTAAGAGATAAATGTATTTGTTTGTTTTAAAGAAACAGCTACCTTATTCATCCTCAACTTTGACAGTTTGGGTTATATGTCAGGTTATACCTGTTCAGCTTTGCTCCTTTTAAATGGTAATAATGCAAATAAAGTCCATGAAATAAAGCTCAAAAAGAAAATAACTTCCCAAGTACCGAGAAATATTACTCAGAAAAAAATAAAACTGCAACATTTGGCACAACTTATTTTGCTCATCTTCTTGAACCACATTCGTTTTATTTGTATTTAAAATTACGGTTGTGTCAGTTCCGCAGCTGATAGTGGTTTGGTTCCAACCAGTCTGTGGCAGCTGCAAAAATAAGGAAACATCTTGTCTGTTGCCATGAGAGGATTAGAATGTAACTCACAGTAAGCCAGCTTGATGCAGACTGCCTCTGGCTTGTCATGTAAGAATCAAAGTCACATGTCTCTACGTGAGCCATGTGAGCTGAAAAACTTCCAGCCCAAGAAGCAGAGAAATGTAACCACAAAAATCATGAGGCTTTCTTCATTTAAAGGACTAATAATTGAGGCATTTTCTTTTTAAATGCAACAGTTTTTACTGCAGAATGCTGTCCCATTCCTGCAACTCCCAACTGCCATCTCACCCCTCATCATTGATTCTGATAAGAAATGGTTAGGGAATTTCTACCAATATTATAGGGCTCTCCTACAAACACAGTGCTGTCTGCTTTTCTTCAAACTCTACTGCTAATTCATAACTCCTAGACCAGTGGTCGGCAAACTGCAGTTGGAGAGCCACATGTGGCTGTTTGGCCCCCTGAGTGTGGCTCTTCCACAAAATACCACGGCCTGGGCATGTCTATTTAGAAGAAGTGGTGTTAGGAAGATGAAATTTTAAAAATTTGGCTCTCAAAAGAAATTTCAATCTTTGTACTGTGGATATTTGACTCTGTTTACTAATGAGTTTGCCAACCACTGCCCTAGACCAGTGTCCTTCAAAGCATTTTGAAGCCATAATCATGGTCCAAAAAAATTCAGTTTCAACCAAATCCAATATGTGTATGAAAAAGCTTCTTGAAAAGTATTTACCTTCTGATAGTTTCTACTTTGATCTATTCTGTTTAAGTCTTCCTTGTTGCTGCAGACCACCAAATTACACACAAATATGTCATGAGCCACAGTTTATAAAACACTGCCAAAGGGCAGAACTTCTCATGTCCAGCTGTGCATCAACATCCCCTGGGGGCTGCTTTCAAAATAAGAAGCCAAGGCGGATAGTGGGAAATGGAAAGTGCTACCAAAGACAGGCATACAATTCCCCCATCCTCCCCATTATTTGCTGCATTAGTTTCAATAACTTTCTTAACCATTTTCTCTCCATTTCCTCCTCTGTCAAATGATAATAATAGGACCTACTATGCAGGATGGTTGTATGCATGAAATAACACAATGCCAGTAAATATAGCCTGTTTTAAATCTGAAACATGGTCAATAGGGATTAATGTTGTTCTTAACAATCTTTCAACCACACTCTTTCTGTAGATGGCTTGCATTACTGATGTCTAGCAAGGAGTTTGCACATGTCCTCATCTGCCTTGGGATTGCTAGAGCAAAAAGTGGATTAGAACTCAGTCACCTCCTTAACACCTCCCCTGGCTACTACCCTGGAGTTACCTAAGGAAGGTACTAATGAGGTGACCGAGTTCTAATCTGATTTTGGTCTCCACTACAGGTATTAATGAGGTGATCAGTTTTCAACCTGTTCTTGGCCTCCTCCTGTATATATGTTGGTTTTCAAAGCATGTGAGAATAGGTTTTTAAAAGACTATTAAAACATCAAGTCATGAGTCTCATTTTTTCCCTTTCTTTTTAAAAGTACATTAGTGAGAGATATAAAAGAAAAAACCGGACAGAGTTCATTAGCAATCCCTAATTTTAATCTTCCACCTTGTCCTGCGCCCAAAGAAACTACAGGAGATTGCAATTCACATGGTTTAAGTAAATATTTGGGCCTTTCCAGTGAATTATGTTCCATAGGTCCTAAAGTGAATGAAGTAACAAGTGTTTATGGAAAAACAAACACTGACCATAATAAATTAAGTGCTATGAGGACATTGAGACCATTTGAAGTGTGGTTCATTCATGCAACATGCTTACCTGTGCTTGACGGGAGCCGTTTCCAAACAGTACGTTCAGAGAAAACTTGAACTATGTCAAGGCCAAAAGATGAGAACATGAATTTAATCTTATATAATAAATAGGTAATATGCAAATTGAACATCACTCTGACACACAAGATGGCTTTCCCCATGTGGTCAAAGATGGCTGCCCCCATGTGGACACAAGATGGCCATCACAATATGGCTGTCAGGGGGACAGTTAGGGAGGATCAGACCTGCAGGGGAGGGCAGTTAGGGGTGACCAGGCCTGTAGGCCAGGAAAGTTAGGGGCAATTGGGCTGGCAAGGGAGCAGTTAGAAATCAATCAGGCTGGCAGGTGAGTGGTTAGGGACAATCAGGCAGGCAGGTGGGCAGGCAAGTGAGCAGTTGGGAGCCAGCAGTCCTGGATTGTGAGAAGGAGCCCAGACTGGAGAAGGTGCAAGCTAGGCTGAGGGAACCTCCCCCACCGCCAAGCATGAATTTTGTGTACTGGGCCTCTGGTTTAACAATATAGCTTGTTACTCACGGTTCTGAAGTGGAAGAGATATGCCATGCCAGGAGGCTCCATACAGGGAACCATCTGTAAGGTTGCAGAGCAAGGGAGAACTGTGGGAAGGAGCCTTTATCACTGTTTTCTTAGGAAGAAACAGGCGAGTCAGGGTAAGAAGATTTAGGATTGATGATTTAAGTACTTTTAGCATATTTAAGACATAACAGCTGCACCTAGTTGTCTGGTACCTAGCCCAGGGTTGATGAGGACAAGCAGACAGTGGTGGAAGTGTGAGAGCCTGATAAAGAAGGTGTTTGGGTGTGGGCTCTGGATTGGTTGGGTTGGATTTGAAAAGCACCCTTCAGGTGAGTCTTTTCCCATCAAGAAACTGGCTAAACCTGGGAGGACCAGTCCCTCAGCCTCAGCAAGGTCTCAGATGTCAAAGCATCAGAAAACATAAGACATGGTTATTGCAGAAGCAACAAAACACTGGGTAAATATTAACAACACAATTCACCACTAATATCTGTATAATACCAAAGGATTTGAAGAATTTAGTGAAATGATTCTCAGCCTTGGCTATACATTGGAAATACCTGGGGAATTATAAAAGTGCTGATATGAGTCCCCATCCAGATTCTGACTTGCTTTGTGGAGGGCATAGCTAATTAACAAGATTTTAAGGATATTTCTAGGTGATTTTAATATAGCCTACATTAAAAATCACTGATTTAGAGAAAGAGTAAACAGTAAAGGCATATTTGGGTCTCAAATGTCCTAGAGGTGGCCAGTTTATTCCTCATCTTTTGCAGTAGAAAGGAGGGAAAAGACTGGAAGAAAATAATACGTAATAAAGAATATGGGCCCTGGCTGATATGCCTCCATTGGTTGGAGTGTTGTCCTGTACACCACAAGGTGGCAAGTTCAATTCCTGCTCAGGGCACATACACAGGTTGCAAGTTCAATCTCTGGTGTTTCTCTCTCCCATTGATATTTGGTATTTCTCCTTTCCTTTCTAAAAAAAATCAATAAAAGACTTAAAAAAAAGAACAATGGATCTAACATGTACTGAGGATCTGTACATGTCAAATCCATTCTAGGTACTTCAAATATGTTATCTAATTTTCTCCCTGAAAGCGTAAGAGAAAAAATATAAAATTTGTTAACTATACTTAAAAAAATCCAAAACTCTCATATGTTGATAAAATATATATCTCATCTCTTCCAAATTATAATCTATTTTTAAAGAAGAAATACTATGTTCTGCCAAGGTAACCAATATTTTTTAATGATAATGCAAATATAAATTTTTCTTTTATCCAACTTTAAGTACTTCTTGTCTTGACCAAATACTAATTTATTATTATGGCAGAGAAATCTGTGAAACCCCATGTACCTCTCACTCATGTACTTTTAAAAAGAAACAAAAAATAGCTCATTTTCTGTCCAACATCTCAATATCAGTTAAGCTTTTACCCCAATGCATCCTGGGATAACAGTAGTGGGCATAGAACTGGGGGTTGGCCAATCACGGTACTATCTATAAATGACTGGTTAAAGGTATGATCATATGAACTAAGTTAGGTCAATCAAAATTCTTTCACTGAGATTCTAACTCTAGATGCTGGAAAGTGTCTGTTCCTTGTGGATTGTAGGCTGTAAGCCTTAGAGACCTGGGCTTCCTTGAACTCCTATGGCATGAGAGAATGAAGTCAACAGGAAGAGAGACAAAACACAAATAATGTTTAGATAGATTTAAGAGATTGATAAGCATCTATTATTGTTTGAGCTTCTGGATTTAATCAGGCTTAAATGCAAACATCTTCATCCATGGGCTTAACAATTTTTTGAGCCAAGAAATTTCTCTTTTGCTTAAGATGTTTTGCATTTCTGTCACTTGCAACTATTGCTTACACAATAAGATGTCCACAAAAAGTATAGATTCTTTTGGGCACAGGCCTGTCCAATTTAATGAAGGTATACTGAAGAAGAATTTCAACTAGGGTGTGCTTTTCTTCTTATATATAATATTGCCTTGCAGTGTGCAGGTTCTTCAGATAAAAGTGTAAAATAAGGAGGTACTGTAAGTTTGAAATCAATGATATATTATTTTGGAATGGTGCTTTAGAGAAACAGACTGAGATCCCAATGACAAATCAATCAATCAGTCAAAACCAATTACTAATCATGTACTGTGTGTTAAGAAATGTGACATGTACAGGGAGGCTCCAAGATAAAAAGGGACATAGTCACTACTGTAAAGAAGGTCACTCCTTATAGGTAAAATATGAACCCAAAATAACCAGTGCTGTATGGTAATGAATACATGGTAAATTGCCAAGTGAGAAGTATGCAAATATGGTAGGGCCACATATGTTCAAAGAAATGAGCAATAGCTATTGAATAGAGGTGGGTAGAAACACTGTATTTTCTCTCTCCCCCCCTTTTTTTAGAGGAGGCATACTTGACCTATACCTTGAAGAATGGGGAGAAAATATTTGCTTACAAAGAGAAAATTGCTAGGGCTATATCAAGAGTCCAATACTAGACTGAAGGAAGTAGAATTTAATGCAGCAGAAAACCATCTGATTATTTCAGTCCTCATCTCATTATTCCTTGATTTTGATTTTTTAAATTGAAAAACAACAAAGTTTAAAAAATATGTCACATACTGATCTACATAATTGTGCTTCTTGCCATTTGGTGGTATTAATCTATTTAAAAATTGCAGGAAAGTAGACAAGCCATAGTTTTCAGTATGACCTATAGGACAGGCACTTCATGCAAATTAAGAAAAGTAAGACTTGCCGAAACCTGTGTGGCTCAGTGGACAGAGCGTCGGCCTGCAGACTGAAAGGTCCAGGGTTCGATTCCAGTCAAGGGCATGTACCTTGGTTGCAGGCACATCCCCAGTAGGGGGTGTGCAAGAGGCAGCTGATCGATGTTTCTCATCGATGTTTCTGACTTTCTATCCCTCTCCCTTCCTCTCTGTAAAAAAATCAATAAAATATATTAAAGAGAAAGAAAGAAAGAAAAGTAAGACTAGGATTTTCAGAAAAACTAGCATCTAAACTAAAACTTTACTAAAGACTGAGAGGAAGTTAGCAAAGATTCTGAAATGAGAAGTGTGACTTGAATGTTTTTAATCCAAAAAGATCAAAGAGTAAAAGGAACAGATGGCATTAAACTATGTAGAGAAAAATAATAATAAAAGCAAGTTGCAGCTGTTTTCAAAGAGACCCTTGCAGAGTCTACAAAGTCAAATAATTTTTGTAATGTTAGTGCATTATTTGCTTGTAAAATCTCATTTTCTCATGAGTTTTCCACTGTACATTTGGAAGATCTACATCAAAAATAAATCAATATATCCTAAATAACAAATCTTGATGCTATAAAAATCATGCATTGATTAAAAAAAACACATTTGAGGGGCAAGATAGGCTAAGGTAACAACAGTCTACAAAAAAAGTTAATATGGTTTCAGGTCCCATATAGAAACAAATCTTTAAGAAACTACCACTTTTTAAATATTAATATTATGTAAAAGAGGTATAGTCATAATGATCTAAAATGGCTATTAAAATATTCTTCCCTTTTCCAACTCTGTTTATGTGTCTCCTATTCTTCAACCAAAATAGGAAGAATAAATTAATGTTTTAATATTTATCAGTTTTATTTTCCAATATAGTAAATATAGGTAGATAAAACCCACAGCTCTGATAACTTTTAAGAGTATAAAGGGATTGTGAGACCAAATATTTGAGAATGATGGCCACAAAAATGATATAAGGAATTCTGTTTTGTATCTCTTTGAAATCTCTTCTTTTCTTGACCCTGCGTGATTGATGGATATTCAGCAAGTTCTCTCAATAAATGTTGAGTCACCTCTACCTCTCTCTTCACTCACTGTCTCCAAATACCCCTTGTTGTAGGCCTGAACAAATAAACAGATCTTGCTTTCACATCACTACCATCTTCTTTTAGGCCCGGATCCTCATTTCCCATTGATGATGTGTCAGAATAGCTGCTATTACAACAAATTTAACAGAATGCTGTAAGGATCAATAAGCAGCAAGATCCAACTCACAAATGTATGTGCATCTCTGCAGAGAACCGTCTCCATAAAAACCAAAACTGATAGGGACAGTGCTGCTTCCCTGTGGTTTTGAGTGTTTTACATTAAAGACAGTAAAACTTTAAGAAGGCAGCAAGAGTTATGACTTGTTCTCCAATTCTGAACCAAATGCTTGTGAGAAATATTATCATGAATAATCCCTTATCTTTGGGGGAGAAAAATGTCTGATTTCTTTCTTTGCTTTGAAGCTTCTGATTATTTCTGGCCGTTTGCCCCACATTTTGATACTTGGATAAGGATGCTATTCCCTGGATGCCTTTCCTACTGAGGTCCACTGGGAATATCTTCCTGAAGCCTTTTTTACTGGGATTTTCTACTTAACATTTGGAGCTTGAAAGATTTCAGGAAAAGTGTAAGCATCCACATTCAGATGCAAAACTCCACAATCCTCTTCTAGAAGATGGACTTAACATGAAATAGAAAGGCAGTGGGGGCATGAGTGGCAGCTGCAGCAAGGATGCAGAGCCGGCTCTGCATCTCCTCTTGCTCCTGGCCTGTGGCATCCCTCTTCTTCCAGGCGCCTGCCTACCCTGGGCTCGTTCAAGAGAGGCATTAGGTTCCCTTTGGAATGGGTACAGCCCTGTCTTTGAAACTGAGTTGAGGTGACCCTATTCTTTTCACTTATAAATGCTGACAATTTTGATTCCATGATGTTAGAGAACATTCTTTTCAAGTCAAAATCTATATTCTGCCAAATTTTGGTGAAAAGAAGTCTTCCTCATTCTTTTCAAATAGTATTATTTTTTAATGCTTGCTTTTTTCAATTGAATTAAAATCAAGCTTAGCAGAAAATATTTTTTGTTTGTTCTTACTTGAATTTTCTTGTCAATCCCCTTAAAGTGATATATAAAGTGTATATAGTAATCTTCCAAAAATTCTCTTATTGATAAGAAATGATATGTTTGTATCAATGATATTTATTAATTTTATATTTTAAAAATGCATTTTGAAAGATTTTTAAAAAATGAATTTTAAAAATGCATTAAGGATTTGAAAAATCAATTCTTTAATGTGTCTGAAAAATATGTATGACTATACACAAAATACATAAATGTCTTGTCCACTAGTTTTACTAACAAAATGATTTTCTATCTATATTAGGAAACAAAATCATCCACCTTTAAAAATATAATCTATTTGTCTTCCTTATTTGAAAACCTGATGTAAAAATACATGACATTTCATTAAGAGAGAAATTTACTGGAAGAAAATAAATTTTAAAGTAAACACAACTTCTTTTACAAGTTAAAATGATAGCTTTTATTTTACCACACTGATACCAGTTTTATTTGTCTATTTATTTAATCTCATCTCAGAGAGTACATTGAATTCAAGTAAACCCGACTTTTGAAATGAGTTGCATTTTCATTTTGACTGAAGTGACTGCACAAGTTCTAATTTCCCAGAGAGTTAAATCTAGAAATAATAATATTTTGATTTTCACTTAAAAATAATTAAAGGAAAGGCACCAAATATGCCTGTTGTTTGGAGGCAGTAGATTCCCCTATTGCTGCTGCGCAGTAATGGAGCTGCACAAAAGGACATACTCTGTGCTCTGAATTTTAATGAATATTTACTTACCATTTCTCTAGCCCTTTTATTTTCCTTGGGCAAAATGTACACAGGTCTTTGTGCTAAGTATGAAAGACCAAATTGGGGTAGAGATTTCTGGTAGATTAGAACTTCAATGAACAGGATTATCATTCATGTGACACTCACGGAGGAGAGTGTGGAACACTATGCTATGGTTTCAGAAATCTTATGTCATTTCAATTTTGGTTCCTTGAAAGTTTTAGGTAAAACAGCACTGGACTCAGCCTAGTTGCCTTCTGGAATCTCAACTGAGGTGCTTTTCACCATAAATCCTTCATATCCTATTAAACACGTTTCCTAAAGGCATTTTTCAAAATTGCAACACATGTTTCTAAACCTAAGAGCTTGACACCTGCTCTGTCCCAAGCTCCCATCCCCCACCTCACCAGGTTTTATATTCTTTTTTAAAAATATATTTTATTGATTTTTTATGGAGAGGAAGGGAGAGAGAAAGTCAGAAACATCGATGAGAGAGAAACATCGATCAGGTGCCTTTTGCACACCCCCTACTGGGGATGTGCCTGCAGCCAAGGAACATGGCGTTGACCGCAATCGAACCCGGGACCTTTCAATCTGCAGGCCGACGCTCTATCCACTGAGCCAAACCAGTTCCGGCCAGGTTTTATATTCTTAACAAGTGTGCTGGCTGCCAAATTAAGTATTTTAGTGCTACTAGGACTGCAAATGTGATGACTTCCACGAGGTTATGGAAACAGAGCTAAGGATCATATCTGCCCACACTGTATATAGGAAGAGAGTCCCTTAAAATGTGGGGAGTCCACATTTAAGAGTCCCTTAAATGTTTGCAGAGTGTAGCATCACATGCTCAAAGATGATCTGATACTCATTTCCTTCTAAGCTATGCAGTTAGCAATGTTACATGAATAATTTCAATATTTCATTTCACTACAGGTCAGCCACATATTGTAAGAAGGAGATCACCAATTAGTAAAGGGAACCTGCTATTGGGCCACATGTAACTAGTGTTATCTTCACAACTACCCTGTAAAGCAGAATCTATTATCATCTCCATTTTGGCCAGAGTGGTTAAGTAACCTTACCAGGGCTAAATGGCTGAATTGACTAACTAGAGCTACACGTTGAACTTAGGTGGCCTGCTCCAGAGTCTAGGCTATGCTGTATTCCTGCTTCCTCACCACACTTACCTCTTCCTCCAGGCTCTGTTCATAACTCTCTTACCCAATCATAATCTCTTCTGAACGCTCATAGCACTGTTTAGTCTTTCTCTAATGCCAACTTGCTATTTAGGTGTTTATTATTTATGTCTTTTTTCTGCATCTACACTGAAAGATCATCAGGGCAGTATTCACATATAATTCATTTTGGTAGTAAAGAGTACTTACTAAGTCAGTGATGGGCAACCTTTTAAGCTTGGTGTGTCAAAATTTGCCAAAAACCCGAGCATAATTCGAGTGGCGTGGCACTTTGAGAAAAAAATCATAATTTTGCAATATTATAGTTTAAATAACAAAAAAGTATAATTGTAATATATAAATGTATTCAATAAACCAAAAACTAATTATTTAATTTATCTGCTTAGCGACTTCTTTATTCACCTGTCAGTCAGTTTCTTTTGTTGGTCTTGACATTATTTAACTTGTGTGGGGTGCTGTGAACTAAGACAAGTGAGGGGGAGAGGGGATTTTGTAACTAACCTGCCTATTAGTGACTGTTTTGCTGCTGAATTTCATTGGCTAAACCTTCAACTGAAGGTTGGTATTTTGTACACTTCAAGCCCAAGCAAGCACTACTAATTTCATCTGTCAATCTGTTTCTTTTGTTGGTTTTGATATTATTTAATGCTGAGAATAAGGTCTCACAAAAGTACGTACAGGGAAAAATTGTGAGTAAAGCCATTGCTATATTTTTCAGGGTGCTAAAAGTGTCTGGTAATTGGTTCCTGGCACTTCAAATTTTCTGTTCACAGAGGCACTCCTCTTGATTCTCCAAGCGGCACCTTTCCAGATTCTCAAGCTTTGACCTCAAGTCAACAAATACCTGAGCCCAGATGCTGTTTTGAAATTCTGCAAGTTGCATCTCCAAATCATCAATTTGTATCCATTGGAAACCATTTAATTCCAAACTACTGTAGATTACTACATCAGGATACTTAATTATTTTTATGGTCTATTCTAGGCTTCTAAATTGATTAACTCTATCACTGAACTGGTCAAGTAATGAGTCTAGAACATGCTGGCATTTTATATGCAAGGGTTCCATTTCATTTTGTACAGCTGCACTGGCCTTCTCAAAATATTTTGTTACTTGAGGAAAAGTTTTAGTTTCTACATGTCGCTTGAAAATTTAGAGTGTCAACACTACACTACAGCAAATGTTTCATCCTGGGCTACTGCACCTGGCCATGTAGTAGCCGAGGATGAAATGTCCTTCTCGGCATGCAGCCCCATACTTCGCTGTATGTGACCGCAGGTGGCCACGTGTCATCAAAAATGGCTATGTGTGTCAGTACTGACATGCGTGTCATAGGTTCGCCATCACGGTACTAGGTGATAATTCACAAAACAGCATTTTAAAATTATTAAATTTACAAGCTTTCATTTTAGTCAAGAGCCTTCTATTAATGCACATATTATTAATGGTCAGTAATTAATAGAAAAGTAATTTGCTGCTCTACTTTACATCATTATTAACAGAGTAACTCAGAGACTGTCTAATGTATGTGAGGAGTTTTTTGGGGGGAGCATTTTAGTAAAAAATGTGGAGGCATTATAGACATAAAAAGGAAACAAATAATTTGTACAAGAATAATGGATCAGCCTTGTTCTCAGTTTTGGCTTCTTGGTTACCTACAAAGAATATAGAACTCATTCCAAGTGGGTTACCCACTTGGAATGAGTTTCAAATAATACTGGGGAATAATGGCAGAAAGCGTGCAAAGACATGGAGTTCTTAAGAAAAATGAACCAGGATCCAGTTCTGTTTCATTCATACAGGAGATCAAATATCCTCCTCCATGGGTTCAATTCAACTGGGAAAGGGAAAGGTGGAACTTATTTAATGTCATTATTTTCTGGTTAAATTTTTTTTTTCTTTCCTGAAGAACTCTCTTTCAGGTGCTGTCCAGACAACTGTTTATCATATAAAATGAAACCAAATAGTCTCAAGTTGTTTTGGCTGCCGATGGATGAGATTTGGAAATGAGAGTCTGGAGTCATAAGAAATTGCAGTTACGTTGGGTTGACTGTGATTGTGTGTGGTACATCGCTTTGATATCTTTTACTTGGCCTATCACAATGGATAACTTCTAGAAAATTCAAATTTTCCAAACAAATAAAATAATCTGACAACTTGGGAGGGTGGGAAAAGAGGTTGGTTCATTTCCCTAAAGAATTACCTCATAGAAAGGTCATATATTATACAAAAAAGTACTGTAATTCAATATTTCCCTGCCAGAAAAGGCAGCCAAATTTTTATATTGTTCCCGGAAGAAAAGGATCTTTCTGCAGCTTCCATTTACTCTTTCCTTACCAAGCCTAGGACTTTATTCTTTTGGAGATGGGATATTGCAACATTTTTAGAGAGTGAAGCTACAAAGAAGTTTGATAGCAGAAACCGCCAGACTCCTTCCCTTTTCTCAGTTGAGAACCATTGTTGTCTGAAGCTTCTTTGCGCTCAGTTTTGGCTCCCTGGTTACCTACGTCATCTGCTTCTCTGTCTTGTCTGACTCTTCACCACAACACTGTGGTATTCATTGTAATAACATGTGGGCCAACATGAGCTCACACTGATTAAAAAGAGTGTAGTAATTCCTCAGGAATTTTATTATAATTGAACAATAATTCTTGTATACCTATTTAAAAAATTATCTGGAAAGCAAATTATAGCAGAATATTTCCCCAAGGCTCTTAATAACTATCTATTTTTAGGAACAGTCTCTCTATGCTGTTGCTCTAATTAGCTCAATAGTCTTGACACAAAAAAAAGGTATAAAAGAGGTAGAGCTTTTCAAAAGTTATTTTTACTCCAAATCTGGGGTGTTTTTAAAATAATCTTCACCTGAGGTTTTTTTATTGATTTTTAGAGAGAGAGAGACAGAGGGAACATTGATGTGAGAGAGAAATAGCAATTACAAATACTCCACACCTCAACTGGGGATCCCTCAACCCTCCATCCCAGATGGATTTCCGACTGGGAATCCATCCCATCCCCTTTTGATGTACGGGACTATGTTTCAATCAATTGAGTCAGAGCTCCAAATCTGGATTTATTATTAGCAAAGTATTCCTACTGTGCCACCCAATGGCAGCAAAAATAATTGGAGCAGAATACTAAATGCACCGGTTAATGATGTGGAATTTTTTTAGTAGATGGAGTTAGACACATGTTGGTATATATTTGCGATTTGATATGTATGCTATTTTGTTGTATTGACAACAAGCTTCAAAACTTCATATATCAAATTTTCTGAAGGTGTTAACATCATAGATATTTTTACACTTAAAAATGTCAAATTTCATGCCCAAAAAAAAAAAGAGCATTTGTGGGAAGTTTTAATTCATTACTTTATTTTGAAGAAAATTGGTGCTTAAAGTTACTGTATGCTTCGGGAAGCTTATGGTGAACATGCTCCATCTCAAGATACTTTGTGAATGCTGGTTCAAATTTTTTTAAAGTGATGATTTCGATGTGAAAGACAAAGAATGTCTGGGTCAATTTGAACCACGCTTTGATGGTAAAATGATCAGAATGGGCCAGAAGACACGGCAAAGTAATTTTGCTTCATGATGCCACACCATCACATACTTACAAAACCAGTTGAAGACACATTAAAAGATCTTGCCTGGGAAGTATTATTCCACCCGCTGTATTCACCAGACCTTGCTCCTTCAGATTCCCACTTGTTCCGATTGATGGCACACACACTTTCTGAGCAGCACTTCAAAATGTATGAAGTGGAAAATTGGGTCTCTGAATGGTCTGCCTCAAAACAAGAAAAATTCTTTTGGGACAGTATCCACAAATTACCTGAAAGATGAGGAAAATGTGTAACTAGTGATGGACATTACATTTAATAAAGCACTTTTGATATTTCTCTTAAAATTATCATGTTTTCTTTGATTACAAAATCTGCATTATTAATCGGTATAGCTAGTATATAAGAAATTAAGTTGAAAACCAACTATCTGCTAAATACATTATTTTATCTTATCCCAACACACTTTATATAAAGGGTGGCCCCAAAAATGTATAGACACTTTAACAGCTGATTATTAAATTTTGAAAATGAAGTTTATTTTAATAACCAGTTGCCTTTATAATTAGTCAAAGTTTATGCATATGTTTTTGGGATACCCTATCCTATCTAATAAAAGAGAAACATGCAAATTACCATACCTTCGTTATGCTACTAGCCAATCAGGAGTAGGGAGGGGCAAGGTGGCATGCAGGAAGGCGGGGCAAATGCCCATGCTGGAGGTCAACAGCCCAGGGCCCCACCCTTGGAGCAGAGAGATCAAACGCGCTGGGGGTTCCTTGCCCTCGACCCAAGCCTTGGATCCTTGACCAGAGGCTTGGGGCCTTGGCCTGGGTGGAGCAGGGCAATCGCAGCTAACTAGGGATCCCCTGCCCCGGGCCAGAGGCTTTAGGCCTTGGCAGGGGTGGAGCCAGAGATCAGAGGAGATGGATGTGAACTGTAGAGGAAACACCTTTTCTGACCGCTCATTGGCTAAGCTCCCTGTACATCACTGGTAATATTCTTAGTAACTTGGGTGTAAGAATCCAAAAAAGTAATCTAGGGTTCTTCCACCACATTCCTGGAGAAAAAAAAACACAAAGGTCTGCTGCTGGAGGGCTAAGAAATATCATATCCTTTCCCTAGGCAGTTTGGCTCAGTGGATAATGCCTAGGTTTGCCAACCACAGGGTCCGGGTTATATTCTGATCAGCGGCATGCACCAAGGTTGCAGGCTCCTCCTTGGCTAGGGCCCAGGTCAGCGCTTACGCCTGAGGTAACCAATCAAAGTGTTCCTCTCACTTTGATGTTTCTCTCTGTCTTTCCCTTTCTCTTCCACACTCTCTAAAAATCAATGGAAACATATCCCTAGGTGAGGATAAAAAAAGAAAAATAAAGAAATGTCATATCCTATGAAAGACACATCTTGAAAATGCCTAAAGAAAGTTATCATTTTTTCATGGTGAAGGGACCGGAGTCTGGGTTGATGAAAATACCTTGGTGGCTGTGGTGACTGGCAGTGGCTGCAGCAGTGGGGCTGGTGCCTTTCCCTGATCAGCCCAGTCGCCTCCCACAGAGGGAGGCCAGACTGTGGCTGAGGCCAGCTCCCCATGGGGAATGGGCCTAAGCCATCAGTAGGACATCCCCTGAGGGCTCCCAGTATGTGAGAGGGGGCAGGCTGGGCTGATGCACCAGGCCACTAGTAGATAATAAAATGTGCTTTACACATATCTTCATTTCTATGAAGAAGATATAACAAACTGAGTCTTCTAGAGGATAATGCTAAAAAATAAATTTTAAAAATAAAATAATGCATCCCAAACCATTGTTAATAGTTTTTACCCATTTAAATCGTACAATTTCAAACAGTGAGTTATGAAATGGAAACTGTTTTTTTCTTCCCTCCACACTCTCTTCAAATCATGTTCCCCTATACACCCTTGGAAGACACATACTTATGCATGTATACACTTAGTAAGTTGCATACTTATAACCCAAAGCTCAGAAAAGCCTTCCATCCTGAAATGGAGATGAGTTGAACATCCCAATTAGTAACCCTTAATAGAGTAGTTTACCTATCAATATGATTGATCAATTATTTGCCCCAAATGGTATTTCTTCACCCTCTAAGTCTAGGTGTTATCATTATTTCTCACTGTTCCACCTAGCCGTCCCTAACTCTCTCACACCAATTCTTTGAATGCGTTGTCATGGCCACATATGATAATTTTCCTACGAATTCTAACATGTAGTAAGTCAATTAGAGCAGGCCCGCTCTTGGGGAAAATGACTTTGGTAACACCCTCCCCCTCACAGTATGAGGCCAGTTGCTGACAGAACATTTGCTTTCTTCTCTTCTTTGTTCATTTTGTTATTTCCCCTGCAATCCAACAAACTCTTTTTTTCCCCTAATTAGTTTTCTGCTCAGCAGTTTATCAACTTTGTCTCTTTCAAACTAAATAGATCAAACAACTCTAGATCGTTGTCAAGGGACAACAAAGTTAAATCGTTTGGGGAAAGGATAAAAATAGCTCTAATGGAATCTCTACAGGGCTTTGGGGAAAACTAAAATATGTTCTTTTTTTTTTTCTTTCTTTCTTCAAACTGGCTGGCTGGCTTCACTCTTTCCCCCTCACATGACAGTAAACTGCATTACTTTTCTTTATCAACAGTGTGGCAGAGTTTAGATAAAGCAGGGTAATACTCATCAGGCTTTTTCCCTTTCCTGGGTGAAGACAAGCTAAACAGCATGTTTAGTCAGTATGGATTTTTCTCCACCAAGATAGTCACCAGCTCAGTTCTACATAAATGTTATTAAACTGCACTTTAAACAGCCTGTCTGTGTGGGTACTGGGCCCAGGAGTGCCTGACAGCTAATGAATAAACATATACTTTATTTCTAGCAAGGCTTTTTTTTTTTTAAAATGGTGCCTGAATACTTTTGGCAAAAAGGACCCATTTATTTTGTTTAAGAAAACACACACACATACATGCTTACATGGAAACATAAGAAAACCAGGCAGGGTGTCACTCCAGTGCACGAGTTTATAAATAGGCAAATCTCAGACGATTTTGCCTGAAGACCATCAGTTCAGAGGAAATGCTGCTGCCTCATTTCCAGGTCCAAACCCATCCCTCCAGAGCCCAGTGTCACTTGTCAGTCTCAGGCGCCCTCCAGAGCGCTTAGCTCTTTGCCTAAACACAGGGATTTGTGAATACAAAGTTCAAAGGGCTCTTTCCAAAGCACAACCAGTTTAGTCCTTATTTGGAAACAGACAAGTTTTTAAAAAAATCTAACGAAGATAGCCGATATACCCAGCTAGACTTTCCTTTTTCTCTCTCTCTTTCTCTCTCTTTCTCTCTCTCTCTCTCTCTCTCTCTCTCTCTCTCTCTCTCTCTCTCTCTCTCAATATTCCTTATATTCATGGGCATTCATTGTTTTATTGCTTTATGAAATATATACATGACTAGTAAACCATTTACTTCTTTAAGCATCATGGTGAAATAATGAAGGATTACTTATTACCTTTTCATCTCACGATTAACACATTTTTTGTCCACATTTGCGTAATTTAGCACAGAAAACTACTTACTCTACACTTACACTATACGCTCAAACAGAGTATATGAAAATAATGAAACTAATAAGGCAAGTATGATCCAAGTATGTATACACTATATGTGAAATTTTAAGAAACAAAGGTGCTTCTACCCACACCCTAGCGCCTCCTGGGTTACCAAAGTAGGATGAACTATTTTGAAATGACTATTTCTGTGGATGACTGACGCCTGCATCACCTACCAAGTACAACGAAGCACTTGAGAGCTGAGTCCCCATAAAGACATGGATGTGCTCAGAGCAAGGCCAGGCCAGTCGTGGTTGACTATTCTGTGGACAGCAGCCTGATCAGGCTCTTCCTTACATCATCACCTTGGCACTGGAACTGCACTTAACAACTGGTCAGCCTGGGAATGGGAGCCTCCTGATGAACTCCGTGCTTCAGAACAAAGCCATCGTTCTAAGGAGTAGCCCAGTGTGTTCCGATGAACTGAACGAAGGCAGAAAGGAAAGGCAGGGAGATACAGGCGCTCTGCTGGAAAGCAGGGCCATTAAAAATAATGAGCAGTCTTTCACTTCCTTCTTTTTATTAACTTTCTGCAAAGGACAACCCGGCACTTTATTTTTTAGCACAGTCTCCACTTTTACAATATTCCTTAGCAGATGGCTAAAACTTTTCCACAGCATGCTCCATAATACTTAGAACCACCCTGGAAAAGACGCGGGGTCTTTTCCTGTCCCTCTTTCACTCTGAGCATCTTAGAATTGGCTTCTGCAATAACTGCCTCTAAGCCAAACAAAATAAGCGAAAGATATCTCTAAAATATGTAAAGTTAGCATCTTAGGGGAGAGCTGAAAGCACTGAGAAAGGGCAAAAAAAATTACATTAAATGCTCATCTTCAAAGTACTATTCATACCACAGTTCTCCCTCAAAATGCCCCTGCAGTACTAATTCATGTGTAGGAGCCTCTAGGAGTGGTTTTGACCCTTAACTGTTGGCACCATTTTGCTATTCAGAATTCTGATAGAAGAGAAAGCTGAATGAATTGGGTGGTTGGTAGAAGGCCAGAACTTTAGTCTTGAAGAGATTTCTAGAATGAATTATGAAACTAACTGCTCTGAGTTAGTACTTTGTTCCCTCAGAGAACTGTTGCTTCGGTGCCAAATAGCAGAACTGAACTCTGATCTTTTTCCCTGTAGTTAAGAAATTGAGCCAAGCTTTTGATCAAAGGGAAGGAAGTACAAGGGCTGAAACCTAGGGAAATAGCTTGACCAGAAGTCTCTGTGACCTTTGGATCCAAGTGACCTGGGCTTTGATTAATCAGGGGGCAAGAGAGGAAGTGGGTATTCAAGCACCTATTTTATGTCAGTTACTTTATTTACACTCCTTCATTTAATCCTCACACTAACTCCAAAAATTTGGCATGCTAATCCATGAGTGAGATATAAAAAGTTAGGATTTATCCACTTATTCATTCATTCGACAACTATTTATTGAATTATAATTCTGATCCAGGCGTGGTTATAAATGCTGGGGATAAAATGATAAGGCAGACAAGTGCTTGCCATCACAGAGCTCACAGTTCCATGGGAATGACTGACATTGCTTAAGTATTTACAAGCTTGATGAGCATTATGGAAGGGCAACTTCATATGCTTGAGCCGGTACTGAACATCAGGGATTACTTACTCAACCCTCAACACATGATTAATGCAAGTCCACAGTATGGACTAACTTTGAAGTTTACTGCAAATGCTTTGCTTGGGAAACCAAGTAATGCTCTTCTAGAAATGTTATGAATCAGCCTAGGAAGCTTAAAGGAATTTATTTCTGCTGGAGTCATATGGAGACTCCTCTAATTTAGAGGAGTCATGTATTGCTGTTGGCTTCCAGGAAGATACAGGTAACTTTAAGAAATTAAGTTCAACACTGGTCAGTTTGACAGTTTGACCCGCAGACTGAAGGGTCACAGGTTTGATTCCGGTCAAGGGCACGTGCCTGAGTTGCAGGATCAATCCCCAGGTCACAGTCAAAACATGTGTGGAAGTAACACAATCGATGTGTCTCACTTGCATCGATGTTTCTCTCTGTGTGCCCCTCCTTCTCCCTTCCACTCTTTAAAAAAAATCAATGGGAAAAAAATATATCCTCGGGTAAAGATTAACAACAGCAAAAAGAAATCATGTCCAATCTAGACTCCAATTAGACTCAATCCCAAGTAGATCTGGATTAGTTCTTAAACCAAACTGTTCTACTGGGGTTAGTCAATCTAGAGATCATAAGCATTGGGCCATTTTAGAAAAGAGCAGAATTCCACATTCCCCTCATGTATGGTACAGTGGACCCCAGGCCATGCTATTATCCCAGTTAGAGCAAGAGGTGGGAAAGCAGATTACCCTCTGGTTATCTCAGTTAACTATAGGGGAAGAGGATTCAAACCCCCACCTCCCAGGGTCAGAGCAGTGACTATAGGAAACATCACATGCACATATGCGTGCATATACACAAAAATAAGGGCCTTTGAATGTTGGTATCTCTGTTAGACTTGGTGCCTAATATGCGTTTGATGCAGTTATTTTGTTAAAATTCCTAATCAGAGAATGAAGTAAAACAGAGGGTGATTTAAGTCCAAATAGAAATGAAACGGAAATTACTTTAGATCATTTGCCAAAGCACCTAAATTATTAACTGAGCTTGATTTAAATAAGAAAATGCTATCTACCAAGTAATAAATAAAATTAGTCTTGTCACATATTTAATTATTCGTGACAAAATTTATTACATTGCTGCTGACTGAAGCAGAGACATATTCTCTTAGCTCCAGATTATTTCTTAATACCCTACAGTCAGATGGACTTCATATTTCTTCTTGGAGATGCTTTGGATCTCTTTTGCTCTGCTTTGTATCTACTGGATGCTACTTCCTTAGGCAGCCACTTGAACTCACACCCCAGGCTATTAGATGATGCACAATATTTCTGATGTTATAATGTTGTATTATTCAAGCCATTACTGACAGACCACCACCTCCATGCCTGCCATGAGGTCTGGCAGCTGCATCAGGAAGCAATGGGAATCAGAGTCACAATTATGTCTTGTCTTATTCTTAAGGAAAGGAAAGGAATCAAACTATTAAAAATATGATGCATATTGTATTCCAGTATGCTAAGTAGTTGCTAATTATCCCCTCAAAAATTGGTCTTATGCAAGCACTGTTCAAAAAGAAATTGGTTTGGGGCATGACTGACCTCAGATCATTTCATGAGATAATAGCAATAAAAGGTCCATTTATTTAAAACCAATAATGTGCTAAGTTATTTATTACACACAGTCATTGTTATATTCAGTTTTCACAACAAGCAGGAAAATAGAAGCAACAATTCCAATGTTTCAAGTAAAGAAACTTAACCTCTATGAGCCTAAACAGCTAAACTAAGATTATAGAGTTTAAAGTCACAAACCCATGTATCTCCTATAGCTGCTATAGTCAGAGTTATTTCCATTTCATCATTCTCTCTTTCTATGAGCAAGGTTCCTAGGAAGAGGAGGAGGAGGAAGAAGAGTCGAAGGGGGAAGGGGGAGAGGGAGGAGGAGGAGGAGAAGGAGGAGGAGGAGGAGGAGGAGGAGGAGGAGGAGGAGGAGGAGGAGGAGGAGGAGAGAGAGAGAGAGAGAGAGAGAGAGACAGAGACAGAGAGAGAGACAGAGAGAGAGACAGAGAGAGAGAAAAAGAGAGAGAGGAGCACAAGGGTTGTGGGGGGAGGAGAAATGTTAAGTTGTCTAACTTTGTCAGGTTATTAGAAAGTTATAAAATGTTTGCCTTGCAATACATATGCTTCCTTACCTTCACAAAGCAGAATACTAAGCACAAATTAGGTGGTTTCTAATAAAATAAACTTCTAAAAACTCTGTTCTCAAAATATACATTTGAAATATATTTTTGATTGTGTATTATGTGCAAACATTTTATCAAGTACTGAAATACTGCGGAGAACAAAAAAGAAAAGATCCCTGCCTTTGAGGGATTATATTCTGGTAGAGAATATGCAGCGGACAATGTGATTCCAGGTGGTGCTGAGGGATATAAAGGAAGTAGGACAAAGTTATGTGATCGATGGTCTAGAGTCTAGAGTGACTGTGAGGGGCAGGAAGTACTCGGGAGATGTCCTTTGGTTGGAGAGATAAATGCCAACAAGGAAGCATCAAGATCCGTGAGGAGGGCGTGCCAAGCAAAGGGGTCATCATGTTACGTGGTCAGTCAAGAAAGGGAGGAATCAAAGATACTTCTTAGAGTTTGGTTTTGACATTTACTGAGACTGTAAGACTTGGAAAAAATAAATCATACGAGGGGAAACCAGGAGTTATATTTAATTTCCAAAAGGAATTCCTATGATAATTATTTTAACTAGGTAGACTCAAAACAAAATATCTTAATTCTGGTGATTTTTATATAAATATTTTATACACTTAGTGAAACCATCAAATATTTTCATTTTGAAACAAAAAGACACGATAAATTTTTATAATTTCCCTTTAAAAATTTCTTCTATTTTACTAATTTTAAAAAATGGGTAAAAGATTTGCATGTCAGTCATAAAACCCTAAAAATCCTAGAAGAAAACATAGGCAGTAAAATCTCAGACATTTTACGTAGCAGATTTTTTTCCTCTATATCTTCTAAGGTAAATGAAAGAAAGGAAAAAATAAACAAATGGGACTACATAAAAAAAATCTGCACAGCAGACCTGCCAGAATGGCTACCATCAATAAATCAACAAACAACAAGTGCTGGTGAGGATGTAGGGAAAAGGGAACCCTAATACACTGTTAGTGGGAGTGCAGACTGGTGCAGTCACAATGGAAAACAGTATGGAGTTTCCTGAAATAAGTAAAAATGGAATTGTCATTTGACCCAGTGATTCTACTTCGGGGGATATATCCCAAGAATCCCAAGGCACCAATCAGAAAAAAATATATGCACCCCTATGTTAATAGCAGCATTATTTACAGTAGTCAGGATCCAGAAACATCCCAAGTGTCCCTTTGTAAATGAGTGGATAAAAAAAGTTATGGTACATTTACACAATGCAATACTACGCAGCAGTAAAATAGAGCAGGCCCTCTATCTTTTGGACACATGGATGAATCTGAAGATTACTTTGGGAAGTGAAATAAGCCAATTAGATAAAGATAGGTATCAATCACAGAATCTCAGTTACATGTGGAATCTAATAAATAAAGTAATCTGGTCAACAAAATAGGTCCAGAGACATGGAAGCATGGAACAAACTGACAGATCTCAGAGGAAAGGGGAACAGGTGGAGGTGCGGGGATTAACCACATAAGTATATGCATATATGCATAACCCATGGGCACAGACAATAGTTCAGTGATGGCCTAGGGTGGGGCTAGAGTGGGTTGGAGGAGGGCAATGGGAGAAAGAAGAAGGAACATCTGTAATACTCTAAACAATAAAGATAATTTTAAGAAAAAATAAGTAAAGGAAAACAATACTCAATCATATTCTTGAACATAATTTTAAAAGAAAATTTATGTTCAACCAATACTCAGGTTTCTGTTAGATTTACTTAAAAAGATACATAAAACTTCATAACAAACTCTCCCCTCCCCTCCCCATGGACCTGTGATCCTTGGATTTGGGGAAGATTATAAATAAACAAAATCTTTCCTTTAAAAATGCACTGATTTATAAACTCAGTTCTAGAAGAAACAATAGAGTTACATTATTACAACCCAATAATTGCTACAAAGGTAGCCAGAAGAATCAGCTATTCTTTGTGGAGAAAGGAGTCAACTCTCTTAACCCACTCTTGGAAGAAAAAGAGTTTCTTTAGTAGCCAAATTTTAGGGTTGTGGGAAGTGCACTCTGGGCTAACACAGGCTCAAAAGCTCGGATATTCTTGAGCACATAATCTGCCACGTGACTGGATAACTTAACATTCTCCAGGTATATGTACCTTAAGATAAAATAAGTTCATTTGAAAGCCTTGGCATTTGAACCACCTGGATGCTTTGTTGAGTTTTATCAAAGTATCTTTGCCTTCCTAGTGTTAGGGCTGCTTCAGAACATTAGAAATAGAGCAGAGTTTTAAAGGAGCATTTATTTTTAAAGAATTATTTATTGCCTTAAAACTATTACAAATAAATTATTTGACAATTATGAGCTTAATTGTCTATATATTTGGTATGATATTCATTTTTTGTCAGAGTTTTAAAATTTGTATACACAAAATAACTGGCTGAAAGTTTTATTGTTTAACTAGAGGCCCAGTGCTTGAAAATTCATGCACTGAGTGGGTGCATGGGGGTGTGTACTTCAGCCTGGCCTGTGCCCTCTTGCAATTTGGGACCCCTCAGGGATGACTACCTGCTGGCTGAGACCCGCTCCCTGGGGAATAAGGCCTAAACTGGCAGTCAGATATCCCTCTGGCACCCCGGAGCCCTTGGGGGATGTCCAGCTGATGGGGAGTGGGCCTAAGCTGCCCATCCTTAGCACTGCGGAGGAGGTGAGAGAGGCTCCTGCCATGGCTGGGCTGGCAGCCATCAGCCCAGCTGGTGGCTGAGCAGAGGATCTCCCCCTGTGAAAGGGTACTGACCACCAGGGGCAGCTCCTACATTGAGTGTCTGCCCCCTTTGTGGTCAGTGTGCACCATAGTGACCAGTCATTCTGGGTCATCCAGCTGTTAAGGTCAATTTGCATATTATCCTTTCATTATATAGAATTAGATAATTTAGTATTATGCAGTACTCTCTTCCCTAAATATACCATCTTAATACAAATGTCTTGTCGTAATTTTTCATGTACTTGGAGGTTTTTATAAGTAAAAAGCCCATTCAGCTACAAACTTAATTTGAGCATAAAGTATATCTTAACTAGTTTTTTAACCTAATGCTTTAATGATAAGTTTCTAGGAATACTAATTTCTTTTAAAGATAAGTGTAAAATCTAAATAATTCAAAATGTGAAGCCTGTAGTTAATTTCTGATGACTAGTAATTATAATAATTAAAAAAATATATTTTTCATGACAGTGGTCTACATAAATTCTTTTTTATCTTTATTGTTCAGTTTATTAATTACATTATTCCCCCTTTTTTTTTAATCCCCCTATAGCTCCCTTCCACCCTGTACCCATCCCACCCTCCGCCCTCACCTCCCCCTCCCCAATGTCCTCTCCCATTGTTGCAAGATTTTTGTCCAGTCACTTGCTGCACTTCCCACACCCTTTTTCTCCCCAAGAATTGTCAGTCCATTCCCTCTCTATGTCCATGATTCTGTTATATTCACCAGTTTATCCTGTTTATCAGATTTTTAATTCACTTGATTTTTAGATTCATTTGTTGATAGATGTGTATTTGTTGTTCATAATTTATATTTTTACCTTTTTCTTCTTCCTCTTCTTAAAGAATATCTTTCAGCATTTCATATAATATTGGTTTGGCAGTGATGGACTCCTTTAGCTTTTTCTTATCTGCGAAGCGCTTTATCTGATCCTCAATTCTGAATGATAGCTTTGCTGGATAGAGTAATCTTGGTTGTAGATTATTGCTATTCATCACTTTGAATATTTCTTGCCACTCCCATCTGGCCTGCATTGTTTCTGTTGAGAAATCTGTTGACAATCGTGTGAGTGCTCCCTTATAGGTAACCATCTGTTGTTCTCTTGCTGCTTTTAATATTCTCTCTTTATCTTTTGCTCTTGGCATTTTAATTATGATGTGCCTTGGTGTGGTCCTCTTTAGATTTCTATATTTTGGGGTTCTGTGTACTTCTCGGGCTTTTAAGTCAATTTCATTCATCAGGTGGGGGAAGTTTTCAGTCACTATTTCTTCAAGTAAGTTTTCATTGCCTTGTCCTCTCTCTTTTTCTGGCACCCCAATAATTCGGATGTTGGCATGCTTGAGGTTGTCCCAGAGGCCCCTTACACTATCTTCAATTATCTGGATTCTTTTTGTTTCTTGCTTTTCCAGCTGAGTGGATTTTGCTTCTTTGTATTTCAAATATTTGACTTGGTTCTTGCGGCCCTCTGGACTGCTTTTAGGACTTTGTGTAATATTTTTTATTTCAGTCAGTGTATGCTTGATTTCTAGTTGGTCCTTTTTCATATCCTTGAGGGTCTCATTCATATCTTCGTAGGTGTTGTTCATTTCCTCATTGGTCTTGTTCATTTCCTCATAGTTCTCATTAAGTTCATCGGCCTTTTCTAAGAGCCTCTTGAAAAGTCTTATAACCGTGGTTTTGAACTCTATGTCTAGTCGTCTTTTTTCCTCCATTTCTTTCACACCTGATTTCTTTCCATGCCTCTGCATAGTGGCTTCTTTCCTGAGTTGATCGATTAACTTTATGTGGTAGATATTCTCTAGGGACAGTGGCTCAGCCTCCCCAGTTACCTGAGGTGGGTACTCTTACTGCAATCCTTTATAGGTTGTACAGTATTTTTGTATTTAAGCCCAGCTTGTTGTTGTTAGCCCTAGGAGGGTTTGACCTCCAGGCCAATTGGCTATGCAGAGAAACTGTTCAGGTTGGATGGGCGGAGTCTCTGGGCTGAGCACGCAGTGTCAGCGTCAGCTATGCCCTATGCGGCGCGGGGGTAATGGCTGCCAATAGAAAGCCGCTGTTGGTCTCCCTGCCATTGCCAGACAACTCTGCCTCTCCCCAAATGAGTCTGCCCACCCAAAGTCTCGCCCAGGGTTCTAAAACAAAGCAGTCTGGTGGTCTTGGTAACTAGGGAGCAAGTTACGCATCTGTGCTGTAGTGCACTTTACACCCAAACAGCTGTTCCAATGCGTACTCTCCTCAGACTCAGAGAGCTCTGCCGTGCCTGGCTTTCAGCGTGCATATCCTGGACAGATCTCGGACCTCGCCTGGCACTGGGGAATCTGTGCAGTGGGACGTCTCTGCCCTCCCCTTTGGAGAAATCCAGCCAGGATTGTTGCTGCCCACCCTACAGCCCTCGTGTGCCCATGGCTCTGAACCTTTGGCTCCATGAGTATTTTCAAGGCTGCGCTCTGCTGCTCTTCTGAGTCTCAGTGTCCCACCTTTACTTTTATTTGTGGAGTTTTCACTCATCCACCTGTCCAGTGATTCTGGATGATATTTGTTTTGTTGTTTTGTTGTAGTTTTGGAATTGTTGTGCGGGGCAGCACAATAGGTGTTTACCTATGCCGCCATCATGGTTCCTCCAGCCTACATAAATTCTAATTAACCTTCTATACTTATATTTATTTGCTAGCCATTGTTTATAGAGTTGGATGATTTCTCCTAATTGTGAAAGTAGTATGCAAATTACCAGAAATATCTTCTACAGATAAACTATGTATATGAGACATCAAATGAGTGAATATATTATTTTACATCATTAAATCAGTCAAATAATCCTACTAGTAAAATGTAAGCTGACATGGTTGACCCCACATTTCAAACCTCCAAAGAATCATTTACATTGTCAATAATGTAGCCAAGACAACTAATGCATTTTCTCTACATTTCCTTTTAAAATCCTGGAGGCTTTTAGTTATCCTTGCAAACACCCCAGGTTATAGCCCATCTATAATACTATTTATAATAATATCATTAGAATCCCAAAGCAAAACATGGGGTGGTTGAACTGCTTGGTATGCAATACAATAGTAGATGAGTTTTCCAGACTACAGTTCTGAGGAAGAAAACCTGCTGGAAAAGAAAAGAGGGAAGGATTTCAGGGATTGTTTGTTTTCTTTTTTAACTTGGCTTTTCTACACTCCTTTTTCTAAGATGCCATTTGTACATACAAATCACTTGAGTTTATTTTCAAAACCCACACAGAGAGATATTGTTTTGTTGTGGTTAAATCCTAGTCAGTATAAGCTCAAAGCTTCCCATTGTGAGAGGAAATGAAGGCTGGCTGGTCTTTAAGAGGCCTCTGTGTACACGTGGCTTCTTTAATCTCATGCTTGTAATTGTTGTGATTCAGCCTGGAGCTTATTTCCAAAGGTAACCTACTGAGAAAATCCTCCAGTATCTAACCCAAAGTACATTAAAGAAGGTTGGTGCCATAAATGAAGCACAGTATTCATTTATATTAAGGAGCAAAATGGCAAAATCGCTTTCCTTCATCATCTGAAGCTCCTTCAGTTGTACCAATTTGCTATATTGTTGGCATCATCCTATGACTAAAAGATTCAAGGCACTTTAATAAAATGCAATTAAACATCAAGATTGATCAATGATGCAGGTTAATCTTTCTCATCATTGATGTTTCTCCCTCTTTCTTCCTCTCTGAAATGAATAAAATATATATATATATATATATATATATATATATATATATATATATATATATTTTAAATATGTGGTACATATATACAAGGGAATACTCCTCAGCCATATAAGAGATGAAATACTGACATTGGATGGACAACATGGGTGGACCTTGGGAATATCATGCTAAGCGAAATGTCAGACAAAACAAAAAATGTCATGTGATTTCATTTATATGTGAGATATAAAACTGAAAACAACAAATGAGAAAAACAAACAAAAACACTCAAACACAGAGACAATAGCATGGCCGATACTAGAGGGAGGGTGGTGGTGAGATTAGTAAAGGGTAAAGAGGGTCAAAATATATGGTGACAAAAGGTGATTTGACTTTGGGTGGTAGGCACACAAATGCAATATGAAAGTCCTATATCATAGAAATGTACACTCAAAACCTATATAATCCTTATCAACCAATGTCACCCCAATAAATTTAATAAATAATAATAATAACAATAAAAGACAGATCAGATCCCAAGGCTTCCAAATATTTTTTTTTCCTTTTTAAAGTATATATACCTGGAGAATGTTAAATTGTCAGTCATGGGACAGATTATGTCCTTTCAATGTTTCTAATTTGTGTGCTTGTGTTGGTCCAGAATGCCCTTCCTGGGGCCTTAACACTTGCCTGCCAAGGAAATGTTTTTTCTTCTAAGGCTAAACTGAGTCTCCTTAAATTTAAGTCTCTTCTGAAAAAGGGCAGAACAGCAATTTTCAACCTTCTTCATCTCACAGAACCCATAAACTAATTGCTACAATTCTGTGCACACCAAAGAAATGTATTTTTTTACTGTATGACAAAAAATAGTTATAATTTTGATCCATTCACACCAGATGGCAATTGTTGTACTGGCTGCTGTCATTTTTTAAAAAATTTAACGATCTTAGGGAAAATAGGCCACTGCCCCTGACTAAGTAGTCAGGTAATGCATATTTTAAAAATTCTTGTGACACAAGAATCTCTGTACTGCTGGGTTTAATGTCTTTTGATATATATTTTCTGCACTTAACACGTTGAAGTAAGTACCAACTTGTCCTACATGCAGTTGTTTCTCAGAAAGAGAAAACTAGTAACTAAAGAATGTAAAGTGGGAAGGGAGGCATGGATAATATTATATAAAAAAAGACAGTAATGTGAAAAATTTTATAGAACTATTAGCTCTTAAACTCTCACTTTAGGATATTTTGCAAGCGTAACAGTTTTCCCTGCCCATCTTTGTCTCTTCATTCACTGAATCTTCAAATTGCCTAGAAAAATGATTGAAGTATTTGAGTTGCTTGGACTATTCTATCTTTCTTTGTAGAAATATTTTTTAGAAATCTAGATGGGACATTGCTACCATTATCCCATGATCCTTCTATGCTTATAATTACATGTACTAAAATGTATTTAACCACTGGAAAGAAAAATGTAATATGGAAATCAAATAATAAAACAAAAAGCATTTTAAACCCTATTACTTTCTGAATAAATTAAGATGTAGATACCATAGAATTGTTTGCCAAGTGACAGAAGTTGTAGGGTCCATAGTTCATCAAAATATTCCGATACTTTCAAATCATTTATTAAAGTTTGGGAATTACTGGTGTACTCTTTTGTTTGATGCTATTGTTATTAGTTAAAAGATGCCCCAATCTGAGCTACAATTGGACATAAGAAACCTTATTTCTCCCATTAAATAGACAATATTAGGTTTGCACTGATGCTTCGCTGCTGCCAACAAGAGGCTGGGCACCTTGGTAGATCTAGATGCACTTCAACCCCACCAGCATCACTGTTATCACAATCACCTGCCTTGTCATGTGCCTTACCACCTGGAATGCTGGGCCACACCATAGCAGAAGAGGGCACAGCAGATTCTCTCATTTTTCCTCTCAGCCACCTCTGCAGCTACTGAGAGGCACCCTCACCTACCACTCCCAGGCTCCATTGTGCATCTCATTAGGTAACATTTGGGCTCAGTGCTTTAAATCATTTATCCTCTAGCATAAAAGTTCTGTATTTTAATATTCTAATGGCCAGTATTTGTAGTGGTGCTTACTAGTTGCATATTAGCCTGCCTGGAATATCCCAGTCTTTATAGATCACTAGACTAGAAAATTAGAGTATAATTCTTTTAAATTAAATAGTCATCTAGAGCTTACATCATAATTTCCAGAAACCTGGCTTTGACACTTATGAACATGAAGTAAGAAGATGAAGGTGAAATAGATATGGATTCATGCTGTCCAATTATCATGAATCAAATAAAAATTATAATTTAGTATAAATCAAGCACTGAGTATATTTTATTTCATTTCATCCTTGTATCAACTCTGTTTGAAATATTATTATCACCCTATTATAGGTGGAAAGCTGAAGCACAGATAAGTTAACCAAATTATCCAATGACTAATATTCTGAAAATAAAAAAGACAGAATTCAAGTCCTTATGACATGCCTCAGAATCTATACTGGTAACCACCATGCTATCAACTTCTTATTAAGTAAATGATTAAAGTATTTTCTCTAAATGACCAGTCTTCTGTAGCAAAATGAATAGAACTTTGGTTTGAATTCTGGTTTCATCACTTACTAGTTGACCCTTATCAAAATTATTTTGTCACTGTAAACTTCAACTTCCTCATCTCTAAACTGGAAAAAGTAAAACCTTCATTGGAACAGTTGTTATAAGAATTCAATAATAAAAATAAAATAACTACTCCTGTACCTAAAACATAGTAAGTCTTTTATGAATATCAACTGTAAACTCAAAGATGCTTCTCATTAGCACTCTGAGTGTAATGACCATATCTGGTTGATTGTCATAATTATAATGATAATCATATTTGCTAACTGCTACATATGTAACCCTCATAACAGCACAGACATATTTTTTGTCTTTTACTTACATTAATTCATTAAATCCTCTCAACTAACTTCAATATACATGAGATTGAAATTATTAGTGCCCCCACTTTATAGGTAAGGAAAGAGAAGTAGGAAAATCAGGTAACTTGCTTGAGGTCACCCAAAGACCACATGGTCGGACCTGGGTTTTCACCCAGGCAGCCTGGCTCCAGTGCATGCTTCACCACTCTGTTCATTCTTAGAATTCACTAGGGTTTCAATAAATATTTGTAGAAGAATCTATAATTCCTGAAATTCCACAGTTATTATTTCTTTTTTTTAACTTTAAACCTGTGTTCTCAAAGAAATGTGAAACCTGAGGGGTTGACTACTATAATCTTTTTCACTTGAACTTTCATGAATTTGTTTATTGGTCCTATAAGGATAACTTAATTTGACAGAAAAAAGAAAATTACAAACAACAAAAATGACTGTGGTAAAGACCCAGTTAAGCAGCAATACTAATCATGAGACTCCAAATTTGGGTTCCAATTGCATCAGCCTTCTGAGAATTTAATATTTATGCAGGAAAATCTGTTTAATTTAAAAAAAGATAAAAGAACTACACTCTTTTTTACAGATAGGAATGAAAAACAAAAATAGTATTTCTATTTTTAGCAAGCGAATAAAATAAAGAAAACAAAGCAGAAAATAATTCAATTAGGATTCATCTTTTGGCATAGATTGTCTCAAGGATGTATCAAATATAATCAATAATTTAAAAATCTTATTAGAATCCTGGAAAAAGAAAATCTCTTTGATTAAAAAATAATTTTGAATTTTTCGTCTCATGTGTCCTTTAATTTACAAGCAGCATTTAATTTGTTCATATATCATTGTACAAGTAGGACATCTGAAAACTGTTAGACAAAAATATTAATAAACTTTGTTTTTCTGAAAAATAAAAAATTGTTTAGTATTATTGTTTTGAGGTTTTATATAAAAACCGGCAGTCAGACATCCCCTAAGAGGTCCTGGACTAGAGTGGGTCCAGGCTGGGCTGAGGCGACCTCCCCTCCCCCCGTGCACAAATTTTGTGCACTGGACCTCTAGTTGTATATAATGTGCTATCTTTAAATTTTACTCTATAATTTTAGAATAGCTGTTGGCAAGGCTGAAAAACAAGAGATAAATAAATACCTCTATAATATTGACCTATATTTAAATGAGGAAAATAGTTAAATAAATCCAATAATCCTAGCTTCAATTTATTTAGGTGCAATCAAACTACAGTCCAGATGAAGGCTGTTTTTAAAGATCAGTCATCCAATAATTTCTTTAAAAGTAGCTTCAGAAATTCCACATTACAGAAGAGGCACAAACTCCTTCCTTTGGATTCTGAATTAGTCAAGCAGAACACCTTGTGATTTGAAAGGCAATTTTCCTATTTGTATATTCTGGATGTTCCCTTTGACCTTTGTGAATTCCTTTTTGTTGCTCTTTTCCCTTTGAGTTATGTACATTATTATAATGATGCATGTTTTTGTCCCAGTAAAAGGATTTCTTGATGTTTTTCTTATATTTTGCTGGTTTTACTACTCAATACAATGCTGTTTAGCAATGAGCACCAACTGAGCATGAGAAACTATTTTTAAAAGCTTGCTATTCTGTTAAATACTATAGGAAAAAAACATTAAAATTTGACTTCTAAAAAAAAAATCCTATCCGAGTGCTCCAAAAACAAGCAAACTGCAAGCCGGTATAGTTTCATTGTCAGTGCAAGATGGCCAGAGCAGATCTGAATCCTTCATGTCCATCAAAGAAGAGTGTTCCTAATGCACAAAGTTCCTCCTTTGAGACACATGCTCATTCTTGAACTTGTGTTAGAGGGATGGACTTTGCTCAATGGTTTAGACCTAGGTTATAACTCCATTCTTACATCAGGGCAATAGGGTCCATCAAACCACATGGTCAGAGAGTGGGATCCCTAAACCAGAATCAAGGTGAATGTCAGGTGAGGAGTAAAGGTCCCAGAATTGCCAACAATCAATTGCTATCATTGGACATTTATACTATTTATAATATCAGTCAAGTCTTTCTCCCAGGACTAGATGGTCAGTTCCTAAAGATAGGATGCCCATCATAGTCCTGGCATGCAAAAGATATTCAAACAGTGCATTTACAAACTTTGTTCCTCTTTGTTTTCTTCTTTTTTTAAAAAAAAAAAACAAATATATTTTTTAATTGATTTCAGAGAGGAAGAGAGAGGGATGGAGAAATAAAAAAATCAAATATGAGAGAGAATCATTAATCAGCTTCCTCCTGCACACCCCACACTGTAGCTCGAGCCCTAAACCTGGGCATGTTCTGACCGGGAATCGAACCATGACCTTGTGGTTCATAGGTCAGTGCTCAACCACTGAGCCACACAGGTTGGGCTGATACATTTTTTAAATAATTAGCCAAAGAAATCTGGTAAGGATGTGAGTTATTCCATGTGAATCTCAGTGTCTTTCCAGTTTGTGCCAAATAAAAAAGTTAGTTATTGCAAAGGCCCTTCTCAGTCTCCCCATCACCTCTCTGTCCTCATATCCTACCATCTCTTTATCCTGCACTCAGCTCGAGCCAGGCTGGTCTCCTCACTGCTCCTCCAAAGTGCCAGGCCTGCCGCTGATGTCCCTCTCTGCCTCGAGCACTCTTCTCTCAGACAGGCATGAGGCTCACTCCTTCTCCCGTCGGTAGTTACTTAAATTCCCTTCAGCAAGCCTTTCTCTGGCCAGCCTACCTCTGTTGTATCCACCCTACAAACTCTTGTTCTCTCCTCTCTGCTTTATTTTTCACCATACTAGTAGTCTCTATCACCATCTAAAATACTAATGTTATTTATTCTTTGTTGTTGTTGTTGCTATTGTTCCCATCACTAACTGTTCCCAGCACTCAGGGGTGCAGGATGTTTTTCTTCATGACTCTACCCCTAGCACCAGAATCACATCCAGTATAAATGGATGCTCAGTAAACATATATCAAATGAATGGATGATGTTTCACTCCTTTTATTACTTTCCAGGCCTTCATTTACACATGTTTTCTGGTGTTCCATACCCTGGGAAAGTGAGGCACTCCTATCATGTATTTTGATTGCACTTTTGCCATCACTGTGGGCTTCATAACGTAAGCGCCATTAACCTCACTCTTATGCTTAGCACAGAGAATATGCTCAGTAAATAAGTAAACAAAGTTAAGCAAATGATCACTGTCTTGAGTATAACACATAACAGTGTTTATACAGAAAGATTTCAGGAAATTTTACATTGTACTATTTTGTCAGATATTCCAGAGAAAAATATAAGTAATTTAGTTATGTCATTTTTTTTTTTTGCTCTTATATCATTCCACTCACAAGAAGTTGGGGGGTCATTCTGAAGAGCATATTGCAAATCAAAGACTCAAACTTTCTTTAGCCATTCATGTTTTCTATCTTTCTTTCAATAATGCCCTCACCCCAACACACACACACGGACACACACACACACACACACACACACACAGAATCTGAGATAGTTTATCATGTAGCACAGCATATTACAGCAACATGTTCATTTACATGAACAAACTAGCAGAAATGATAAGACTTCTAACTATCTGTTTCTTTTGCAGAGTGTCCTGCAGAATGGAATAAGGCACAAAAGCCTGATCTAATACAGGGCAGAATGGAGGGAGGAAGGAAAGGCGCAAGGGTGATGCAGCTACACAGACCCCCAGGGCCTCACTTGGCCCAATATCTCAGGCTGGCCTCCAGCATGACTCAATTTGAAGCCCCCTCAGAAGACTTGGCTTGCATTACTTCCTCCTCCAGTCAGACTTGGCTCAACAACTGGAACAGGCCAAAGCCTGCTAAAGAACCCATTAGTAGATTCAACAGTCAGGAACTGGGGGAAGGGAAAGAGGAAATAAAGCAAGAGCTGAAACCTGTTAAAACAACTTTAATTCTCCATATGTGTCATCTTTTATCAACAGAATTCACAATGAAGACTTACGAAAGATTTGAAATTCTAAAATGGATTTTCTGTGCTGGACATTCTTTCATACCCAATATAAGACTTTCAATTGTATTAAATTTCTAATATTATGAACCTGAAGATGTTAGATCATCAAAACTTCCCTAAAAATGAGATCTGATATAGTCTGACACTATTAGTCTAGTCCATAAAGACTATATGAGTGGTTTGAAGATATTGTTTTCTGTTTGTATAGTTGATTAACTTGTAAAGGAGAAATATACTTATAAATTGGGACAAAAGCCAGATACATATGGAATAACACTGAGAAACAAAGGAGGTAGTTCAGAATATCAGCCTCCAATACTGTTTTTAAGAGTGTGTAGGTAAATGCTAATTTTTAAAATTGGCAGCACTACATACCTAGACTTCTTAATTTTCTTGGATAGTAATAACAATACAACTGATACTGAGTACTCACTATAGGCCAAGGAAGATATTTTAAAAGGTTATAGATAACTCATTTGATCCTCATAACAGATAAACTCACACAGCCTGGCTCCTGAGATATCAGCTATCTCACTGGACTTCTCAGGGGATTACAGCCATTTTAAAACATCTGTTTCTCTCTTAAATTCCCATTCTCTGACTTGTTATTCTTAGTCGTTCTTGGCCTTGGCTCTTAATCATATTTTGGATTGTGACATTTGTCCTAGTAGACTCTTGGATCCTCTATCATACAATGAAAGTAACTTTGCTTTATACTTCCAATGTGGCTTATCTCTCAGAACAGGTTTAGGATTTGCTTTTCTGGTACAAACTGAGGATTGGCACTGATTTTTATTTCATGCTGTTCTGCAGCTGGGATAAAACAGTCTTGAGGCCAAGAATCAATTTGAATATTGATAATTCCGTAAACAAGTGCACCATACGCTAGAGTATATAATGCCTTAAATACACATTTTCTTCTATGGGCTGTGACCAAGACTGACTATCTTTAGACACATTCCAAGTGAAGACTTCTCAAAATAATTAAATGCATTCTTAGGCTCTTCTCAAATCTTCTTAAGAAGTAACCATTTTACACCAAGTATTTGCAATATACAACTTGGCAAATATTATCCTTTGGTTACTTAAACTTAGTTGAACAGTAGGCTGGAGACTTATTCAGGTGGTTCATCCATATATTACTTTAAACCAGCCACTGAATTGTTGGAAGAGATTAAATGCCCACCATTGTCAGCCTTGTTTATGTCTCAGCTATGATTTCATGAGCAGGGGCACCATGAGTTACCAAAGGGAGAAGGGATATCTCACTCATTACTCTCTATCTAGACTTAGCTAAAAACTAGAAAAATAATTATGATTTTGCCTTTGGAATTAACTCAACAAATGCTTGTTAAGTATAAATTATGTTCTAAGTAATATTATAGGCTGTGGAGATATAAGAACAAATAGTAGTGATAATACTAATAACAATCATTTAAGCTCTTTGCTAAGCACTATTTATTTCTCTTGATCCTCACAACATTATGATGATTATGCTATGAATATTCTGTCATTTCATTTTATAATGAGGAAACCGAAGCGCAGTAAAGTAACTTGTTCAAAGTCACCTAGCTAATATGTGCAGGAGCTGGATGCTAATTCTGACTGTAGTCTAAACTCAGGGTCCTCACTTTGACCGCTCCATGCACACATATATAGAGAGAGTAGACATCAGACAGATGTGTATGACTGTTTATGCTTATTTTGATCCATTACATTTAAAAAATACCTCTTTTCTAGGAATTTTTCCAGCCCCATCAGTGTGGGCAGGGTTAGAGGGTTCTGCTCTGCAACATCAAAACTAGTCTAATAGCTCCATACTGAGCAACAGTGGAGGCATTCCTCCTAGCTTGTTATAAAGCTGGAGAACTAACAGAACCATCCATGACTGTGTGACCTTGGATATTTTCTCATAAAGACACAATGGCTGTTGTTTGTTTGTTCATGATTGCAAATGCAGAAAGGTAGAATCACCTATTATTTCTTCTCCCATCATTGTTTTAGCAATTGAGGTTCACAAGAGAGTGTCATGTTGATATTTAAAATTCTACCTAAGTCACAGGTGGCTATGGACCACTGGGCAATGTTTTTCTTTTCAATGTTTTTTTCCCTTTTCAATTGTTGGGGCTGTTGGGTAGTATGGACAAGAAAAAGAGTCATGTAATGAAACGGAGAAGTGCAGTGACATAAAGTCACCTCACAGGTGATCTGATCGTAAATTCCTAACTGGGCAGGTGATGGTAGGTTGTCAACTTCCAGGGATATAAATTTTTAGTAAAAGATTTCTTTGCAGTAAGCAATTCCTATCCATTGTTCTTGTGTATGTAGGTTATAGACATTTGAAATACCAGAATGATCCTCTTTTCCTGGCATAACCACCCTCAAGGGAGCATCTGAGTCTTGTTTCCCAGATGGGCTCAAATGAACTTATTTTACTAATAAAAATTATCTACAGGCTTGGACATTTTTACATTGGCACTAGAAATTTAAAGGAGTAGCAGTTGTTTACCTTTCATGACTGTGCCTGACTGGGAGCTATGACTCATTGCTTCTCCCCAGCATCATGAGAGTATCGGACTGCATTTTACTTAGTAGCCCAGGAAAAGACATGATCTCACTTATAAGTGGAATCTAATGAACATAATAAACTGATGAACAAAGTAACTCCAGAGACATGGAGGCATGGACCAGACTGATAAATCTCAGAAGGGAAAGGGCAGGGGAAATAGGAAGAGATTAACCAAAGAATTTTATACATAAACTAGAAGCCCAGTGCACGAAAGTTGTGCACGTAGGGGTGGGTTCCTCAGCCAGGCCTGCATCATCTCCAATCTGAGACCCCTCAGGGATGTCCAACTGCCAGTTTAAGCCCGATCCTGCAGTTAGACATCCCTATTGCAATCTAGGACTGCTGGCTCCCAACCACTCGCCTGCCTGCCTGCCTGATCACCCCTAATCACCTCTGCCTGCTGGCATGATGCCCCTAACTGCTCCCCTGCCAGCCTGATGGTCCCTAACCGCCTCTGCCGGCTAGCCTGATCACCCCCTAACTGCTCCCTTGCCAACCTGATTGCCTCTTAACTGCTCTCTTTTGCTGGCCTGATCACCCCCAACTGCCCTTCACTGCCAGTCTGATTGCCCCCAACTGCCTCTGCCTTGGCCTCCTCTACCTGGCTTTGTCCAGAAGGATGTCTGATCTAATGAGAATATTACCCTTTTATTAGTATAGATGCATAAAAATGGACAGAAAAAATAGTGTGGTGAGGATCTGAGGTGGGGCAGGGTATGGAAGGTGGGGGATAGAGTGGGGAAAACTGTGGGACAGCTATAATACTGTCAATAATAATATCGCTTTTGTACCATTGTAGTTGAAAACTCATTAGTTCAGCCATCATGTTGGGGACTGTCTGTGTACCTAGTAAAGCTGCTTAGGGCATTTTAGCAATACATGGCCTGAAACCTGTCAAGTTCTAGAGTAAAGCTGACAAATGAACTCATAATGATATTTAGTTTTCTTTGATAGAGAAATAATATTCAGTACTGTAGAAAAATCTATAATTAAATGCAAATAAAAGCAAGTAAAAGAGCTAAGCAGCTTAAATTTTAAAAGAAACAAGAAACCATTAGGACTCAGATCAATTTGCAGCCTTACACCACTTTTCTTAAACATAATGTTACTGTTGAAGGAAAGAAGTCAAAAAATATTTTTAAGTTAAGAAATTTTCACATATTAAAGATGTTTTAAAAGTTATATTTCACTCCAGAAAGTGAGATTTATTATAGCTATAGCAAAACGTACTATGTCCTGTTACTAGGAGGATTTTCACTTGTGTTTTTTCTCACTTTCTGAATGTACATTTGGTGGGTTATAACCAGATGGACCAAACCCAGAGAATGTAGACCAGTTGAATTGTAAGCATTCCACCCCCCAGCCTTAATCTTATCATTCAGATCATTCCTACAAGAGTCCTAAACCACATTAAAATTATTAGCTGGGGGGCATTTCTAACTGCTAATAGGACAAACAGGATGTGTTAGTTGTAATTCTAAAAGCTTGCACAATTTGAGTAGGCTTCCTGGCAGTTAGCTTACCAAGCTGTTTGTTTTTAACTTTTGAATCAGTTCCCCTCCTCCCCTTTGGCTCCCTCTCTTTTTCCTTTTCTCTTGAGAACCTCATATATAGGAGCAAACTCATTCCATATAAACTCTTTCTAAAGCTTACTTCTAATGCTGGGATAAACTGGACAGACCTCTCTTACAAGGCTATTATTTTATGGGTGATTCCAACTTTCACTACAGGGAGCTGTGAGTAGATTTTCTCCAGGTAAGTGAAAGGTTAACAAGAAACATTCCAATAACTAAGATCTTTTATCTGCCCTCCCCAAGTTTTTCATTGATTTGAGTATGATAAACCTTTTTTACTTTTATTTTTTTCTCTCTTTATTGATTAAGGTATTACATATGTGTCCTTTTTTGTTATAATGATACCCACCTCCATCCCACTCATGCCCTCTCCACCTGGTGTCTGTCCATTGATTAGGCTTATATACATGCATAAAAGTCCTTTGGTTGATCTCTCCCCTTTACCTCTACTCTCCCCTATCTTGAAACAGCCCAGGTGGCCATCAGTAGATAAATGGATAAAAAAGTTGTGGTACACTTACACCATGGAATACTCTGCAGTAGTAAAAAAGAAGGATCTATTACCCTTGGAGATAGCATGGAGGGACCTGGAGCATATCAAGTTAAGTGAAATAAGCCAGTCAGATAAAGACAGGTATCACATGATTTCATTCACATATGAAATCTAATGAACAAAATAAACTGATGAACAAAATAAATCCAGAGATAGAGACCATGGAACAGATTGTGGAATCTCAGAAGCAAGATGGGGAGGGAGGTAAGGAGAAGGGTGTGGGAAGTGATCAACCAAAGAACTTATATGTATACTTTGAGCCCATTGCACAATTTGAAATCACATGGTGCAGCCCACCTCAAGTTGCTGGTCTGGCCCTGCCTCGCTCCCGGGCCCTGCAGCAGCCACAGCCACTGCCAGTCCAGCCCTGCCTCCCTGTCTGGCCCTTAAGCAGCTACAGCCACTGCCAATCAGGCCTTCCACCAGCACAGGCACACTGAAGCCCCTGCCATCCTGCCCCTAACACTGTGTGTGCAACCTCCTCCTGTCCAGTTGACTCATTATGGCCTTCTGGTTAATTAGCCTATTTCTATATCCTATTTAATAAAAGAGTAATATGCAAATTGACTGTACCTCTGATCAAGCCATGCCCACCAGCCAATCAGGAGCTGGGGAGGAGCTAGCCAGTGAGCGCATGCTCCTGGGGCTGGGCACTTACTGGCCAGGGCTAAGTTGGGGGCCAGGAGGGTGGGGCCAGGGTGAAGCCAGCCATCAGCCCCATTGCAGGGCGGTAGCTGGGTACCCAAGGCCTAAAGCTTTAGGCCTAGGGCAGGCCAGTGGTGAGCAGTCAGTGGGACATCCCCTGAGGGCCCCCAGTATGTGTAAGGGGGCAGGTTGGGCTGAGAGATCACCCACCGCCAGTGCATGAATTTTGTGTACCAGGCCCCTAGTTTTATATTTTGCTATATAGATATGTAAAACCCATATACACAGACAATAGGTTGGTGGAGGCCTGGGGTCGGGGGGGGCAGATAGAAGAGGTCCATGGGGGAAAAGGGGGACATATGTAATACTTTCAACAATAAAGATTTTATTTTATTTTTTATTTTTTTTAAATATAATTTATTGATTTTTTACAGAGCGGAACAGAGAGGGATAGAAAGTCAGAAACATCGATGAGAGAGGGACATCGATCAGCTGCCTCTTGCACACCCCCCACCAGGAATGTGCCCGCAGCCAAGGTACATGCCCTTGCCGGAATCGAAACCGGGACCCTTCAGTCCGCAGTCCGACGCTCTATCCACTGAGCCAAACCGGTCTCGGCAACAATAAAGATTTTAAATAAATAAGTAGAAAAATTCCAAAAGGTTTTGGTGTATAACTTTCTGAAACTATGATTTAATATTGTGTAATTGTGAAAAAAATCAAGCAACAAATACAATCTATAATAATAAAAAGGTAATATGTGAATTATACAAGACGTCCTTCCAGGTGTCATTCTGGACTTCCTTCCAGATAAAGCCAGGGTCAAAGTGAAGCCCCGGTTCTGGGTGTCTGCCAGAGGCTGGAGGGAAACAGCCCAGGTCCCAGATGCCAGAGGGAAGCCAGAGCCAGCAGCCAGGAGAAGAAGGTCTACTCTTATACGAGTTTTCATATATTGGGTCTCTGGTGAATAATAAATCCATGCACTCACAACCCAAATCTATCAATGTTGATGTTCTTTCCATAATTTAAAAAAATATCTTCTTAAGATATTTCAGATTGTGAAGGCCCCAGTGGATGCTTTCCTCAGTTCACTTTTTTACCTTCACAAATATAACCATTTTCTTAAACCTGTAGCTTGTTATACCCATAAATATATTAAACCTTCATCACAAATGATATATTTATTAACATAAGTGGTATCTTTTTAAAATTCTATTCTGTATATAATTTTTATATTTTAAAAAATTAAATGCTACATATATGATTCTGGTTAGCATGTTTTTATTGTTCCACTGTATTTCATATCCATTTTCTCTTGCTGCTAGATATTTAGCTTATTTTCAACTTCTTCCTACTACATGTAGTTAGCCCTTGGTGCTCTCAAGTTGAGCAGAAACATTTTCATAGAACAGAGTGGCAAATAAGGCCATTCTGGGGCTGTGATAGATCAGGACAAAAATCAAGGATACTATGTAATCATGTTTGAATGTAGACAAAAACATGAATTTTGTTCAGACAACAAAAATGACCAAACATCCTTCTATCCTCACTAATATGAGTGACTGCTTCTTTTCTACCAATTATAGCTTTAAATTCATTGTACACTCTCCTCTTTCCGTATAAGCTTTAATAAAATAATAATACAATTATCCCACTTCCAGACAACATCCAACTCAAGGCAAAGCTACACCCTCATACACCCTCCCCATATCACCTATGCAGCTCATATCCATACAAGTTCTTCCTGACCCCCTCTTACTGAAATGCCTCACACTTCACCATGGCTAATGTTCTCCCAAGTAAGAAATCCAAAATGGTTAAACCTGAGGTATGTTCCTGGTGACTGTGGCTGGAGAATATGAACACTAATGTTGTAGAGCATTTCACACAATGCTGTTGGTCAGAATAACCATTAAAGTTGCATGTTAGGTTTGTCTTCAAGATAGAGAGGGCCAAAGCTTTCTATGATCTCCTTTTATTATGTTTTATTTTCTAAATTAGTGGCCCAGTGCACAAAATTTGTGCATGGGGGGGGGGGGAGGAGAGTTATTCCTCAGCCCAGGCTGCACCCTCTCCAATTTGGGACCCCTAGAGGGATGTCCAGCTGCCCACAGGGATTGGGCCTAAATGCACAATCAGACATCCCTCGCACAATCCAGGACTGCTGGCTCCCGACCACTTGCCTGCCTGATTGCCACTAACCACTTCTGCCTGCCAGCCTGATCATCCTCTAACCACTCCCCTGCCAGCCTGATTGTCCCTAACTGCCCTCTCTGGCCAGCCTGGTCACCCCCAACTGCCCTACCCTGCTAGCCTGGTTGTCCCAACTGCCTCCCCTCCAGGCCTAATCGCCCCCATCTACTCTCCTCTGATGGCCTGGCCACCCCTAACTTCCCTCCCTTGCCAGTCTGGTTGCCCCCAATTGCCATCCTCTGCCAGCCTGGTCATCCCTAACGTCCTTCTCCTGCAGGCCTGCTTGCCCCCAACTGCCCTCCCTTGTAGGCCTGGTCCCTCCCAACTGCTCTCCCCCTGCTGGCCATCTTGTGGCAGCCATCTTGTTTCCACATGGGGGCAGCCATCTTTGACCACATGGGGTTGCGGCCATCTTGTGTATTGGAGTGATAGTCAATTTGCATATTACCTATTTATTATATAGGATTGTCTATTTATGCTCTTTGACCTGCATTCTTTTTCATTGTGTTATCTCATAGTTCTTTATATTTTCTAAATATAAAGTGTTTGCTTTATATTTTTATATAGTCATCTTTATTGATTTTTTTTATGATTTATGATCTTTGTGACCTAATTTTTTCTTAAATAAAGGTCATCATTTTTTTCTATTTCTATTCTATTTCTAATTTTGAAGTTTTGCTTTTTTACACTTTGGTAACTAATTTCTGAGAATTTATTTTGTGTATTCTATTTTTTTTCCAATTTGGATAATGAACTATTCTAATAAGATATATTGGACATTCTTTTCCCCATTCACCTATAAAACTACTAGTGGCCCAGTGCACAAAATTTGTGCATGGGGTGGTGACAGTGTTCCTTAGCCCAGCTTGCACCCTCTCCAATCTGGGACCACTCAAAGAATGTCCTACTGCTGGTTTACAGGGATTGGGCCTAAACCGGCAGTCAGACATCCCTCTTACAATCCAGGACTGCTGGCTCCAGCCATTCACCTGCCTGCCTGCCTGATTTCCCCTAACCAATCTGCCTGGTGGCCTGCTCGCCCCCAACTGCCTCTGGCTGCTGGCATACTCACCCCCAAATGCCCCCCTGCCAGCCTAATCACCCCCAACTGTCCCTCTGCTGGCCTGCTCACCCTTACCTTCCCTCTAGTGGCCTACTCACCCCTAACTTCCCTCCTACCCCCCTGCTCACTCTAAACTGCCCCCCCCACTGTCCTGATCACCTCCAACTGACCCCCACTGATGGCCTGCTCACTCCCAACTGGACCCCCTGATGGTTTGCTTACCCCCAATGGCCCCTACCATCCCATCCTGGCCTGATCACCAACCCCTGGTGACCCAAGGTCCCAGCCCCACCTTTTTTCTTTTTCTTCTTTTTTCTTTTTTTTTTTTCAGCACCTCCTTGAACCGAGGCCAGGGCCGGCTGGAAGCAAGTATCTACAACTTATTTATCTTCTATAATTGAAACTTTGAAGCCTTGAGCAGAGGCCAGGGCCAGTGGGAAGCTTGACTTCCTCCATTGCCAGGACAATCCAAGCCACCTGCTTGCTCCAGCTCTGTTGCCAGCTGCCATCTTGGTTGGGTTAATTTGCACACCCTCTTCTGATTGGTTGGTAGGCATAGCTTGATGTTTTGGAGTTATGGTTAAATTGCATGTTTTTCATTTATTAGTGTAGATGTGTGAATCTAGTTCTTGATGCTATCTCAAGCCATTTTTTTAAATCTATCCCTGTACCAGTATACACTGTTTTAATTACTATTGTGCCCTATTCTTTTCCATTGAAACTTATTTGGTAATTAATTAAATGTGTTTTTTTCTGTAATATTTAATTTCCTCATGTTCTATGTGGTAGGCTTAGTGTTTTGCACAGTGTCTTATGCACAGTAGGGACTCAACATACATTTGTTAAATGAATGAATGAATAAGTGGAAGAATAAATTAACATTAGAATGTAACCATATTACCAGGTCAAATGATCTGTCCTGTTTGTGGCCTCTGGCATATCCAGGTCTCAGATTTTATAATTTAGGCCAATTCTTGGGGTTCCATAATGGTCTTCTCAATTTACTTTTTCCTATTTACTTCTTCCTCAATTTACTTTTTGCTATTCCTCAGAAAAAGAATGGCAAGTCTGTTTTTACTGCTTTATTTGAATTTCATCTCACCAGCATATTATCAAAAGAAATACCTAAATTTTCATGCAAGTAAAGATTTTCTTACTCTTTTATTTCTACTTTCCAAAGTTTTCCACAATAGTTGCATTAAGTCTTTTTCTTTTTCCTCATAATAATAATCTGAATCGTAAATGCTTATATACTGAGGACTATGAGCCAGGGTCTAGTCTATAAGTACTTTATATTAGTGCACCTAATCTCCAAATAATCCATGATGTGTTCTGTTATAGCTATTTAAAGATGAGAAAGCTAAAGCAGTGAGGTTAAGCAGCTTTCTTAAGATCACTCAGCTAGTTTGTGGTTAAAACAGAATTTAAAGTCAAGCAGTCTTGGTTTAATGTTCATGCTTTTGAGGAGGGAAAGAATTTAAATGTCTATGCTGATAGCTTAATTTATATAGACATTGCTGATTCTATATTTTGAATTGTATTTCTAATCATATTTTCTATAAAGGTAATTTATTAATTCCATAAGGGGGATGGATATTCAGAGATGGTTCTTGCTTCATTTGTGGAAACTGTAGAGCTGGCCTCCCCAAGTCTACATAGTTGTGGCTTGAAATCCTAAAGGAAGACTGATTCCTTGCTTTTCCAGGATCTACATATTAGAAGTATCACATGCACATAGGCACTGGTACATAGAACCTTTTCTTCTCTCAATTATCTGTTTTTCTCCAGAGTCAGATGTTCTCAAGGGTTCAACTGGAAAGCTTGTGTTTGCATTCTATGGGCTGGGAGCTGGCAAATGAAATCAGGAGAGTAATTAACAACCACCACTGACCCTACCAATCAGCTTGCCAACAACTCCTAACATAGCTTTTTTTCTTTCTTTTCTTTTCTTTTCTTTTTTTACAAAGAGAAAGGGAGAAGGATAGAAAGTCAGAAACATCGATGAGAGAGAGACATCGATAAGCTGCCTCTTGCACACCCACTACTGGGGATGTGCCCCCAATCAAGGTACATGCCCTTGGCTATAATTGAACCTGGGGCCTTTCAGCCCACAGGGCGATGCTCTATGCACTGAGCCAAACCGGTTTTGGCCCTAGCATAGCTTTTAATCTCTTTTAGAAGATACTTGTTTAGCCTCCTCTTAAGGTCTTTGTGTATACATGAAAGTTGAAGTTAGTAGATTTAGTTTATATTTAATTTCAAGTTTTAAGCATATAATCTCTTAATCAAATTATAGTCTTCTCTTTCTTACCATAACTGCAAAAACAGAGTTAGTAGAAGTTCTATCATGTACAATGGTTTCTCACTGGTTTGTCCATCAAAAATTTTAAATTTACATTATCTTTCAGTTGGAATTCCTCATAATATCCAGGCCAGTGATACTGTTGTGCAGTTAAGGATGTATTTGCTTTCATCTACTTTTACTGAGATTGAAGGGGGCTGAGGAGGAAGCAGAACACATGCTCTTTTTGCCATCTTGAACTGGCAGGCAAAATAGAACTAATTTATGAAACCTTGAGAAAGATTTCAAAATTACCTAGATATGTTGTGTAACCTAGAATAATCCTATTTAATAAAAGCCTAATAAAAAGGAGATATATGTACTACTATTTGTAATACTTTAAACAATAAAATAAAATTTAAAAAAAGAATAAAAGTCCAATATGCTAAGTGTCCGACCATTCCTTTGACCATTCAACTGGTCGCTATGAAGCATACTCACCACCAGGGGGCAGATGCTCCAACCAGTAGGTTAGCTTGCTGCTGGGGTACAGCCAATCAAGACTGGATAAGATGAGCTGGACTGGCCCTGGATTCCTCCCACAGTCCCTCCTGGCCCTGATCATGCACTGGTGGGATCCCTCTGCCTGGCCTGAGCCCTCTCGCAATCCGGGATCCCTTGGGGGATGTTGGAGAGCCTGTTTTGGCCTGATCCCTGAAGGCCAGGCCAAGGGACCCCACCAGTGCACAATATGTGCACCAGGCCTCTACTTAATTAATAAATGAATACCTTAAACAAACAGAGCAATATGCCAGGGGTGGGGAACATCCAGCCCTCAGGCCATATAAGGCTCACAAAATTATTTGGTCTGGCCCTGCCAAGGCTTCATTTTTAAGTTGATAATTTTGTATGGCCCACAAGTTATAAATATGGCTTTTGGTGGAAAATGTTTCCCCATTTCTGTGACTAGAAAATAACTAGAAGGATGCCAAAGATCAAAAACTAGGTAGTATTTTGCAGGAGCTTTTTTTACTTCTCACTTGCTGGTGATACATTGTGCCATTTGCTCTCATTTCCTTATTTCATGGTGAAATCAATTCTCTAGGATAGTGTGTTGTGTTTCCCCTTAAAACCGCCCCCCCCAGATAAGATAAAGAATAGAACATTTTTTTCTAAAAGATATAATAATATAGTAGTATATATTTATACTAGAGGCCTGGTGCATGAAAGTCGTGCATGGATATGGTGCCTAGGCCTGGCTTGCAATCAGGGACATCTTCTCTGGCTGTCCGCAACCGGCCCTGCCCCCCTCTGCCACCCATCCTTGGTTCCCCATTCACCATTGGGTGATCAGAGCCTGTTGACCAGGGAAAGGGACTGAGAGGTGGTCAGTGTGCCTCATAATGACTGGTCGAGCCGTCATTCTGGTCATTTCACCATTAGAGTCAATTTGCATATTACCCGATTATTATATAGAATTATTATATAGGATAGAGGCCCAGTGCATGGGTGGGAGCCAGTTGGCCTGCCCTGTGGGGGTCCTGGATTGGGGTGGGGGTCTCTGCTGTGGGATGGGACCAGCCAGGGCAAGGGGCCATGGGTGGTCTTCAGGCTGGCGGTGTCCCTGATTGGGGCAGGGTCTGCTGGGGCAAGGGGCCACAGTTGTTCTGGTCTCTGGTCATTCTGCCATTTCGGTCACTGAGCTTTCATTATATAGGATTTATATATATGTACATATATTTAAAAATCTGTTAATAACTTTTAATAGAGTTAGTTTGATATATCAATCTCAAGGCAAAGTTTGGAAATTATTATTATTATTAATCTTTACCTGAGGATATGTTTGATTTTAGAAAGAGAGAAGGGGAAAGAGGGAAAAGCAATGATATGAAAGAGAAATATCTAAACATCAATCAGTTGCCTCCTGTACACTCCCCAACCAGGGATCAAACCCACAACCTAGGTATGTTCCCTGACTAGGAATGGAACCCACAACCCTTTTATTTCTTTTCCTTTTTTTTTTTAACCAGAAACCTTTTGGTTTATGGGAAGAGTCAATGCTGCAACCAATGGAGTCACCCAGATGAGCAGGAAATACCGTACTTTTCTGTGTATAAGATGCTACCCACTTTTCCAATCCAAAATTAAGAAATCAATATTTTAAACATTTTGCAGGTTTTCCTCTGAAGGCCTTCTTCTTTTTTGGCATCTTAAGGAGTTGTTCTTCCCATTTTCTCCATGTCTGGTCATACACTCAGTGGGAGGGGGTCTAAATTGTCTCTGCAGCACTATTTCCATGCTCTTTTGCATAGCTGATCATATTCAGTTTGAATTTTGTAGAGTAAGACAATTGCTTACTGGTATTTATCTTTTTAAAAAAAAATTTTATTATTTTTTTGCAGTATAACTTATATTTAATAGTAGTACATATGTTTTCCTTTTTTTCACTGCATTATCGTCCCCCCAGCCTCCCCTACCCCCCAGCACATGTCCCCACCTGCCTCCCTCCCTGCCTCAGTGTCTTTCATTCATTGGTTATGCTCATATGCATGCATACAAGTCCTTCAGTTGATCTCCCCCAGCATCCGCCTCCCATCCACCCCACCTTCTCCCTGTAGCTTGACAGCCTGTTCAATGCCTCCCTGCCTCTATATCAATCACTCTCCCCTGTTTCTTTTCTTCAAAAATATCTTGCCTCTGCACACTCGAAATAAATGTATATAAGAAATCTTTTTATTTTCCGACATTTTTATGGGCTCAGAACGCTCTGGTCCCTGTTGCATCTGCACACTCTCCACCTCCATCTCCAATTACCACATCAGCTGACATCAGTAACAATAAGGTTTGATACTGGAGGAAGTCTATTTGACAGGCTTCCTCCTAGGCTGACTTCCATGTATCAGATGCTGCTTGATTTTCAGTCTCAAGATTTTAGAAAAAAAGTAGCATCTTATACACGGTAATTTTGAATAACTTCTTTTTATTGATTGTAAAAGTGGTTCATGTTTATTGTATAAAAAATATATAAATAAATAAAAACAAATGTGTCTTCCAATCCTATCACTAGAATGAGAAATTTCTTGAATCTCTGCTTGGCCTATGACTTCTTAGGGTGTTTAATAATGGAACCAAGAAAGGCATGAAATGTTTTGTTCCTCTGGTCAACTTAGTGATCAGTTAGTAAGTTGCTTTTCCAGAGCATCCAGAAAGCCGCCCTAATGAAGACTTAGAATTACTATTTTTCTCTTTCAAGTCATAACCTAGGCTCTAAACAGTTTGAAAAATTATATATATATTTAAAAAAATACATGTTCTCTTTACAATTTTGGGGGTCTAAATAGAGATTCTCCAGTCATTCTGCACTGACTGTAAAAGTCAGCAATTCCAAACCTGGTTTGTCTGTATTTGTCCTCTTTTTTGTTTGTGCAAGTAAGACTTGAAAAATGCATGTGGGTTTCGGAACTCCTGCTGCGCCAGCCACGATTTCCTATAAAAAGGGGAACATTTATTTGTATATGTGAAGTCCCGGACAGCAGGACTTGGTCAGACATGAGGCAGATGTATGTGTGCACAGCTGTTTGTGTTTAAGGACAGAATACAGACATAAATAAGGTTATATATTCTTGGTTTGATGCTAGAATATTTTCATACACCATATTCAAAGGAATATCTGTCATAACTGAAAACAAGGGGAAATTTATCAGAAACAGAGCACAGACCCCTTCCCCAGAGCCAGGATAAACAAAACCAATATGGGCCTATCAAGCTATGGTCTTGTAAAATAAACTTTATTGTGCAAAAGAAAACCACCTTATTTATTCTTAAAAATATTGTCAGATATTTCCCCAAAGTCAGATAATACTGTCTTCTATGAAATTCAAGTGCCGAGGTCAATTTTTCTGGCTTGTCTGTCAGTATCAGAATTGCTATTATGTTTAAAGCTAATAACACAGGAGAACGCCTCATGAAACGGGGCTATTGCTGTCTTTGCCATTAAGCTCCCTTCCCTGGTTGAAGCAGACTAGCAACCATTTACTCCTCCATGAAAAAAGGTTTATATTAAAACAAAACTGCCACTTGTGCACTACATTTCAATGGCGAAATGATTTCTGGAAAGGTCCTTTGCATGATACCAAAAGCACAGAATAAGAAGTGACAAATCTAAGACCCAAGGTCACAGAGCTTTCCAGAGAGAGCCTTAGAATTTGTTTTATTGCTACAATGACTCAGAAGTTTGAGAAGTGTCTTGGAAAAGGCTAACTGGGAATGTTGCTAATCCCATTATTTATTTATTTTTATTCTAACTCTCTAGCCAAATCCAATTAAGAAAAATTATTTGTAGTACATGCTCTTTGGATAAAATAGTTGAATTGTAAAGCAAAATTAATTCAAATAATTTTTTCTAGTAATGGTATAAATAATACTAATTTTCACACTGTCTCTGCCAAGATTTTCACATCTCAAACCCTCCCCTTCCTCTCCCCAGTTCTTCCCTCCAAGCAAATCTCTTTTAAAGTTCAGATCCCTCTGCCTTCAAAGCAACTACATACTTTGTTTAGAAGGTACTCTTGTTTTGATGAAACTCCTAAAACAACTCCTTTAAAGGGTTTGTTTAAAAGAATGCAAGAAACAGAGATACCCATAGACTGAAATGCTACACTTTATTTACATAAGTTTGGACTTTGAAGAAGTGTTTTGTTTTGTTTTCTTGTCAACCCAATAAATCATATTGAGAATCATGGGTGACTCACAATGTTCAAGACCTGAAAAAGACAACTTGGAGTAGTCTGTCCTTTTACCTCTACTCTGGTAACTTGGCCATTATTAATTAAATCATCTAATGAGAATAGAGGGGGAAATAGATTTACTTGTTGCAATCTTTGCCTGTATAATTAAGTATTCCACACTGTGTCTAAAAATGGACACAATTGTTAAAATTTTATAGGTCTTCAAAAGTTGTAAAATCTTTTTGATAATGTATATAGCACCTATGTAATATAATTTTTAGAACTGCATATTTTGTGTCATTATGTGTACAGAGAAACATAACAAAAACAACGTCAGGAGAACAAAATTATGGAACAATAAGAGCCCTTTTTATTTTTTCATACTTGAAATTAATACTTAAAGTAATGTTACAGAGAATGTTATACTATAAAATAAAATGTGCATGATTTTTTTTATTGCCATGGATATATATGGTAGCCTGATCATTTGGGGGCGGGGGGAAGTACTCTAAAGAGTTTTGTATTTCCAAGAGAAAGTTTTACAAATGAAGTTATATTTTATATAAACTTCTTTAGAGTTTTTGTTTATTTTCCAATTTGATTATCTTACTTTAAATCTATTTTCACTCACAGTATTGTGTCAAGAATGAAGAGTGAAGACTGCTAGCAGAGAAAGAAAATTTCCAAATTTACTGCTGCAAGTCATGGGGAAAATCATGCTCTCTAGGGTGATGATTCAAAGGTTTTCCTGATACCTGCTTAGAGCAATGCCCATGCCCTCCAGCAGAATACCTACTTTCTTGTCTGTTCTACCCCCACCCAACTGGACAATGTTAGTTTTGTGAAAGAGCCAGTTCCCCGACATGGGAAAAACAAAAACATGTCATGTTCCATCTGTTGGTGTCACCACACCCAAGGGGGTTCCATGTGTTACCCTTAAGAACAGGCAGCCTCAGGGTTTTTTTTTTTTTTTGAATCACCAGAGCTTTATCACTCCATCCTGTTTCCACAAACATGTGTCACAAATAGACATTCTTCTTTGGTCCCTCCCCAATTACCCTGCCCCAACACACACACACACACACACACACACACACACACACACACACACACACACCATTGACTAAAGTTTCTAAGTCACTGAGCAGAATAACTAAATTGGGCACATTTTCTCCCTCTGGACCTGAGCAGCCCCTCTGAAGTTCGCCCATTGGTGCATCTATCTCTAGACTCCTGTCAAGGGGTTGCTTCCCTGCCATGACAACTCGGTGGCTTGATTTTCCAGCTCCTGGCCAATGAGATGTGAGTGTGGTGGGAGCTGTGTCCACCTCATTTTAATGGTAATATTCAAAGTATGCAGAAAATTATAGATAATGATATAGTCACTGCCCAGTCCTATTAAATCTCAATATTTTGCCATATTTACTTAGATATATTTTAACACAAAGGCTGCTGATATTGTTGAACTCATTATATCACCCACTTTGAAGCATCCATTCCACTCCCTTCTCATGACATATATGAAGGTCAATATTAATCTACATTTGGTGGGTGCTGTTCCCATGCTTGACTTTACTATATCTGAATATATTCATAAACATTGTGTAGTATTGACTACTTGTTTTATACATATATATTGGTATTTTATATTTAATTCTACAATCATTTTTTTCTTTCAACAATATATGTCTGAGATTTATAGATGTTGATTTATAGATGTTATCTCAATGTTTGTACTCCAAAGTGTATAAATATAAGTTTGAACCTAAAATGTGCTTTTTATAATGTTTATACTTTCCAGAGGAATTCATTGTAAGTAACTAAAAAGTTTCCCCAAAATATTGCACAGAATGACAAAAAACACTTCAAAAGCATATCTAGCTGCAAAATTACCAAATTAAACTCGATGTTTGCCCACATTTTTCCAGCAGACAAGCAATTACATTGTAGAAAATGTCCTCAAGAAACACAAATTAGCTGGCATATGACACTGCCAGACATTTTTATTCCTTATTTTTAAGATACTTATATTCTGGATAACTTCAAATATTCATCAGAATAATTTACAAAGAAGAGTTTCTTTCAACAAAAATAATTTTATTAAGACAACAAGAAAATAAAATGCTAAAAATATGCATATACTTTTATGCTATTAATATTTGGGATAAAAAACATTGACAATATTAATATTAGTTACTAAAATGCTACCTGACATTCACAGAAAAAATATAATGAGCCTACCTAGCTGTGTGAAAAATTCTGTCACATATATATTTAAATAAGGAGTAAACTGCTTAGATTTCCTAAATCAATTGTGAAATTTATAACCACAAGAGGGAGCCTTGAGTGAAAAATCTATAGATTCATGTGTTTTGTTCCTTAAATTAGTGATAGCAATGATAGTAAAAAAACAAACATAAGAAGTGGTGGATAGAAGGTGAAATATTAAATCAGGTGTTTTATATGCTTCATTAATGTGCTGTCCAAAAATGTCGATTTTCAACCACCAACAACATTTTCTAACTAGGTTCAGAAGCTCCCTTTGACTTGTAATACTTGTTAGCAATGGCAATAACAGTAAAAGCTATGTCTCACTGAGCTTTTAATATATGTCAGACACTATGCATAGTGTATCCATAGTGTACTATACATAGAAATATTACATTACACAATAAATATTGTATACTTTTCTTCATAATCCAGTAAGGTAAGATTTTGTAGTATTTTTGTTTGCTTGCTTTTTTATTTTGTTTTCTTTTTGTTATAGTTGATGTTTTATCTTAGAGTTTGGAAATTAAAGTTTAGAGAGGTGAAGAAAATTTTCCAGGTCATTCACCTAATACGTGGCAGATCTATATGAGACCTTATCTGATTCTAAAATAGGGTTGTCAAATTTCACAAATACAGACACAGGACAAATTCCAGGTAAACAACAAATAATTATTTAGTATATGTATTTCTGAAATTCTTTCATATGTATACTAAATAATTATTTGTTGTGTATTTGAAATTCATATTTATATGGGTATCCATGTTTTAGCTGGCAATTCTACTCTAACACTGATCTAATATTTTAACTCTATGCTGTTCTTACTCTCAAGAACTAGAAAGTTTGCTCTGGGATGAAGAAAGGGACAAACATAATTGTTTTTCTGGACAGTGATAAGCATCTAGTATCTTCAGCATTATCCAATAGTTCAATGGTTCTCATATTTTGCTGGGTATAAATATCATTATGGTGCTTATTAGAGACACACATGTTCCACGGGTGTAAATATCATTACGGTGCTTATCGGAGACACACATATTCCACCAGAATCCTTTGCACATTTTTATCAAACACTCCAAATGTTTCTGATGTAGGGACTCCTTGGCCTGTTCTCTGAGAAACAGTGCAATAGTTGTCCTACTCAAGAAAAATGTAGTAACATTGAAAAGAATGGTAGGTAAAGTAAAAAAAAAATATTTTAGGGGCAATTGAACTTCCCTATCAAGCCTGATTAAAATTATTAGAATGCAGTCTGGAAAAATAAAAGCTCAGAAAAGATCTAATTGAACTTTATGTCATTCTAACACCCACAGGTTAAGAATATTTTTAACAGGGTAACCAATTAAACCTAATCCACACTTGATAGCCTACTACCATAATTCTGGATGCTAGCCATTGGAATTAAGACTGAGTCCTTGAACAAACTATAATCATCAAATTTTAATATTACCTTTTCTCCACTGTCTCTCATTTCCATGCAAAGCTTACTCTAAGTATTCAGGCTGGCCATTCAGAGAAGAGATAATCCAGTCACTCTGAATTTCCTCCAGATTTTGAAATGACTTACTGATTTTTAGAACCTTCATGCATATTAAGAAATTAAAATATGAATTAATTTAAGTAAATCCACGCAACTAAATGTTTTTCTGCTGAATGCTATAAAAGAGTTCAAATCCCAAGAAATCTTAGAAAGATATAATTAAACTACTCTAGATTTCACCTCTCCACATTCTTTTGAATTTTGCCCGTAGGCATTTCAGTATTCACATTCTTAACCATTACTATATACTTCCTTGCTTAAAATATATACCATATTTTAAAAAACCTTGTTATTTCAATCATTTGATAACAAAGTTAATCCAGAATTGAGGAAGTGGTGTTAAACATAGCGAGGAGAGAATAAGTACTAAAGACATTTTGATGGTAGAATCTGTTGTCTATCTAATTTAACCTTTACAAAAATACTTTACGATAGATATAATTACCTTATTTTATAAATGTTAATGTTACTTTCACAATATTATATAGGTAATAAGTAAGAGACTCCTAACTTGAACCTTGTGTGCATACTCATAACTTGAACCTTATGTGTTTAAAGTATAAAGACTGAGCTTTTGCCCTAATGATCTATTGTCATTGATTTTTCACAAGCAAGATGATAGAATAATTTTGCACAGGCACTGATACAGAACTATTATGAAGAGAACTGAAATAATTTGCTTACAAAGATATCTTTAAGATAATAAGGAAAATGTATAGATTTTAGGAGAGGACCAAAACAAGCTAATGGGGTATTTGGTAGACTTTATCCATGGATCTAGAATTGTCTTGTTCTGATCTACAGGATACTGAAGTTAAGCATTGCAAGATCAACATGGAGAAATAAGAATACTCTAGTGCAGACCTGCAGTTTGTAATAATGACATTAAAATTTATGATTTTCCTTTAATATTTAAATATATTATTGAGGACCTTCTGCACTCACATGTTATCACAGTTAATCCTTAGAACCTTAAGATAGTCATAATTATCAACAATATTTTCAGATGTAAAGAAAGTAAAATAGTCTGATTTTTAATATCCCATCTACTAAAAGTCTAGGGCAATAGAAGCTCACCTGAAAAATAAGGATTATAAAAATTGGTTCAAATATTCAGAATGGTAGTTTGGTAATGTGTATCAAAATGTAAATATCCACTCATGCAACAATTTCACTCTAAGAAATTTCCCTAAGAAGTTAAGCATTACCATAGTAAAAAAAAAAGGGGGGGAGGATATTAGTGTGAAAATTAACTCAAGGGACATAATCATACCAATTTTGAAAGTCATCTTCTATTCTTTAGAAAAGGAAACTGTCTTATAGAAAATACCATAATAATGTATTCAAGTTGGGGTAGAGGGATACAAGGTCACAATGAGAAAGCCATCTGTCAGACATTGATAATCAACAGCAATTTGGGGAAGAGGACAAAAACACAGAACTGGAAAAGTAGCATAATGAGAAGCTAGAATTAAATTTAAGAATGGCAAAAGCATTTTTAACAAAATAAATATATAATATAAAATGGGAACCTGTTTGTGATCAGTTTCTTCATGTTCCCAAGTCTTTAGTGCCTCACACAAATGTTCACTGTGTATAGAAGATTTTTGGAGGAAATTCAGGAAGATTTGAGTTCTGAATTAAAAACAGAAGAGAGATAACTTAAGCAGAGATTAAATGATCATTAAACCAAATTAGTCGAAGCAGGGATTCAACCAACCAGAAACATTAAAAATAATCACCCCTATGAATACATAGAAATCTTTGGAGGGGCACTGAATTTCTCACAATTTGTGGAATAGAAATAGAATCAATTATGTCTAGGTCTTAAGATGAAAGTTGGCTCCTGTTGACCTTTGAATTATAGACTATGCACAAAGGTTATGACTTTACTTATTAAAATTAAAAAATCAAAAAAAATTCAAATTTTCATTTACCTGAGCAAAGACTATCTGACTCTCAAATATTAAATATTGAAATTATGATAAACAAATGCACTTAATATGCTTAAAGAAATTTAAGGGACATGTGCAAATAGGAGTTAGGTAGAAAGACTTAAAATGCCAAGAATATTTGAAAAAAATATTCTAGAAATTGAGAAAATAAAATGGTATGATAATATAACACAAATGGCTAAAGAGTAAGTTAAATTTAGAGATAGAGAACTGGAAATTGTGCCTGAAGAAATTGTTTATACGACAAAATAGAAATGATGATCTAAATTATAAGAGGTTAGGAGTTAGATGATAAAATAACAAGCTCTAACATATGTCTAATTAAAGATTCAAAAGGAGATTTTAAAAAATATATGAAGAAGCAGCCATATTTGAACAATGACAGATTTTTCAAAATTGTCAAAAGTCATCTACTCCTGGACACAGGAAGCCCAGTAAAGCATAGGTAATAAGAAATAAATATACACCTAAAATTTTATAAAACTGAAATAAAGAGAAAGAAGAGATCTTAAAAGAATGGCAATATATTGATGACTGACTTTTAAAAATACATACATTTTTTTATTGATTTCAGAGAGAGGAAGGGAGAGGCAGAGAGAGAAAGAAATATCAATGATGAGAGAGAATCATTGATCGGCTGCCTCCTGCATGCCCCCTACTGGTGATCAAACCCCAACCCAGGCATGTGCCTTGACTAGGAATCGAACTGTGAACTCCTGGTTCATAGGTCAACACTCAACCACTGAGGCACACAGTCTGGGTTGATGACTGACTTCCCAATGGAAGCCAAAAGATTCTCACTAAAGCACTTCAACACAAGGCTTTTAAGCATAGAAAAAATTAGTCCAGAAAGAATATTGGAATGCAAAGAAAAAGACCCTAAAGATATTGGAAAATATATAGGTAAATCATAAAACAGTAGTAATAATGCTTAATTAGTGGATATAAAATGGGATGAGAAATACTTTGGAAGAAGGTGATATGAGCTAACCATTGGGTTTTGCCTGTTAATTTTAAACATACATAAACTTATCGAAATTAATTGTATTTTTAGCCTTTAAGATAACATCATCAAATTTTAAAGATTTAATATCACACAGACCTCATGTGTTAACCTTAGTGCAATTCAGAAATTACTGATAGCAGGAAACATAAAATTAAAAAATTCTATGCATTTGAAAAATTCTAAAATATACTTATAATTAAGAAAAATTAAAATACATTACAACCTAGTGAAAATAATTGTTTATGCCTTAAAACAGTAAAACTATTGATAAAAGGTAGTTTACTTTTTATGTTAAATCACAACACTTAATCCATAAGAGAAGAAAATGACACAAGATAGTTTGTTTTCACTTATAACATTTCAAAAACAGGAAAACCTAAACATATATTGTATATATTAATAGATTTTCCCAAGTCTATAAAGAAATAGAAATTATTATTATTACTAGAGGCCTGGGGCACAAAATTCACTCACAGGGGCGGGGGCTGTATCCTTCAGCCCAGCCTACACCCTCTCCAATTTGGGACCCCTCAAGGGATGTCCAACTGCCCAGTGGGATTAAGCCTAAATGTGCAGTCGTACAATCCTCTCACAATCCAGGACTGCTGATGCCCAACCACTTGCCTGCCTGCCTGCCTGCCTGATTGCCCCTAACCACTTCTGCCCACCAGCCTGATCACCCCTAACCACTCCCCTACAGGCCTGGGTCCCCCCCCAAAAATGCCCTCTCTTGCAAGCCTGATCCCTCCCAACTGTCCTCGCCTGCAATCCTGGTCCCTCCCCTGTACTTCCCACCCCTGTAGTCCTGCATCCCCCCAACTGCCCTCCCTTGCAGGCCTGGTTCTCCCCCAACTGTACTCTCCTGCTGGCCTGATTGCCCACAACTGCCCTCCCCTGTTGGCCATCTTGTGGTGGCCATTTTGTGTCCACGTAGGGCCGGCCATATTATGTGTTTAAGTGATGGTCAATTTGCATTATCACTCCTTTATTAGATAGGATATACTATAGGCTCAGTGCATGAATTCATGTGCCAGTGGGGTCCCTCAGCCTGGCCTGCTCCCTCTTGCAATATGGGATCCCTCAGGGGCTGTCAGACTACCAGATTTGGCCCAATCCCAGGGTTGTAGTTGTAGGGCTACATCCAGCCTCACTGCACCTGCTGCCGCTGCTGCTCAGTCGGATGCTATTGTGGAGGCAGCAGAAGCTTTCGCCACTGCAGCTGCACTCACCAGCCCTGAGGCGGGCATCCGGCACCCATCAGTCGCTGAGCAGCGCTCCTGCTGTGGAAGCACACTGACCACCAGAGGGCAGCTCCTGCTTTGAGCATCTGCCCCCTGATGGTCAGTGCACATCATAGCAATCGGTTGTTTGATCATTCAGTCATTTAGTCACTTAGGTCTTTATATATATAGATAGGATTTTTTCCCAATGATTTTTAGAAAAAATGGAAGAGAGTGCGGAAGACACACACACACACACACACACACACACACACACACACACACACACACAGAGCGAGTGGTTGCTTCCTGCACAGGTTGACTGGGGCCAAGGAATGACCATGCCATTGGCCAGGAATTGAACCCATAATCCCTCAATGCATAGGCAGACATTACCACCGAGTTACACTACAGCCAAGGCAGTAAGGGAATTGTTGATACAAACACAGAAAAGGGTGTGGTTCCCTCTGTTAATTATAGAAAGGGATACATTTGAGAAGGGGTGTACATGTACTTCTAATTCCAAGTAACTCTCTCTCTCTCTCTCTCTCTCTCTCTCTCTCTCTCTCTCTCTCTCTCTTAAGTGGGAGCAAAGTTTATTGAGAGAAGCCAGTCCTGGAAAAGGTGCAGTTGGGTTCCAGGAGCAGGCCAGTGTACAGAGCTTCCTTTTCATGGTACAGTGAGGTGTTAAAGTCTATTAGTCCATGTGTAGAGTTGCACATGGCCATAAGCCATGTTGGCACAAGGGAGCATATCTCTTCCCATCAACCTCAGAATCTAATGTGTGTTCTATAGAACTTCAGTGGAACTACCAGAGGTGACATCCAAAATTTCTGTTCAGGTCCAAGTTTGTTGTCTTGTGAAATCGAAGAATGAGTTTGTGTGCAAAAGGACAAGCAAAAGCAAATTTATTTATTTTTACAGAAAAAACTCCCTGCTGCAGGGAGGGGGCCCAAGCGGGTTGCTACCAATTCTCTATTTCTTAAACCAAGTGGTGGATTCATGGGTATTCATATTTTATTATTCTTTAAATTATAGAAATATTTTACATATTATACATAATATTTTACAATAAATTTTATAAACAGAAAAGACTTCACAGCAGGATAGTTTGAAACAGATCCATAAAACAACTATTCTACATATAGTACATTCATATTATCCCTTTCTCCTCATCTCTTCCCCTCCCCATCTCTCTCTCTCTCTCTCTCTCTCTCTCTCTCTCTCTCTCTCTCTCTCTCTCACACACACACACACACACACACAAAGGCACATTCCAAGTACATTAGAGCCAGTGTCTATTTCCAGTTGAGCTGAGAAGCTAAGAATCAGAGCCACAGAGAAGAAAACAAAAGGAAGCAAGGACCACTAATGATACTGTGTCACAAAGTAAGGAATATGTATAATTGAACCCTCGACCCATGTGATTCAGAAAAACATAAGCAAACAGAAAATTCAAAAAGAATTAAATAGAAGTAAGGACTTAAGAAATGTCCTTACTGATGGACAAAAATAGACCCAGAGATATAGAAATATCTAACAGACTGTCAAACCTCAGAGGAAAGGCAGGGTGGGTGGAGGGGGTGGTGGGGGATATCAACCAATGAACTCATATGCATACATGCATAACACATAGACACAGACAATAAAGTGGTGAAGGCTTGGGGGGTGGGAGAGAGCAATAGGGGAAAAAGGGGACATATGTAATACTTTCAACAATGAAGATTTATTTTAAAAAATGTCTTTGTCAATGAGGCCTTACTTGACTACCGTATTAAAATTGCAATTTAAATCCTATGCAAACCCCTGTCCTCTATTCACCATTTCACTTTCCATCATTTTTCTTTTTCTAGGGCAAGAATTTCTATGGTTTTTCTCACCTAGTGCCTTTTATAGTGCATGAACCCAGATAATAAATAGTAATTGGCACAAAGAAGGCACTCAATTCAAAAATTTTTGAGAGAATGAAAATATGCCTTAAAATTTTGGCTAGGAAATGAAGTAGGGTTAGAAGAGAATGATGGACCTGGACTGATTTTACAAAATAAACATGTGAAACACTGATTCTTGTTTAATTGCTCATGGAAAAGATCTTCCAGCAAGAGAGAAGTTGAAAAAGCATGAGTTAAAGAACAACAATGGTGTAAGGAACCTAACAAGCCAGAGATGGTGGGATCTTACTCACACGGGAAAGAACTCGCCTTTGAATAGAAGAGGAACATTTTCTTTGATTTAAGAGAAGAAAAAATAGTGTGCAAATACATATGGGTGCACAGATTTAACTAGTGTGAGGATGAAGGGCTGCAGGGTGGGGGGTGGAGGAGTGGGGGACAAATTACCAATTGTATCCTTAGATGTAATGCCTAGTTTTGGTCCGTGAGTAAATTTTGTAAACTGCCACAGACCCTTTCTCCCACCCCCAGAAAAACACACACTCACACAAAGGAACATTTTCTTTACACAGTCTTTCCAATAGGACGGACAAAATAGACACTTTTTTCTCTAAATTTGAGGAAAGAATAGTGCATGAGCTAGCTAATTCCTGTGCCTGGCCATGAGAATTTATTCCTTGGGGAACTCAAACCTAATTATATTGGTGCCAACCTAGAGCTAGTCTGGAATTCATTCTTCCCATGGTAGTGATGATGTGTCACACACAGAAGTAGCCAGAACATGATTATAAATTGTGTACCTCAAATAGCTCAGACTCAATAAACTCTGGATTTCTTCAATTACCACCCAACAAGACAAAACTCATAATAACTGTTAGAAAAATCTTTCATCTTTAATGATATATTTGAATGAGTTTTGAAATTTGAAGATTTTATCATCATAATGATATTTCCATGCTAATCGTTTCAATTTTTTAGATGGAATTCAGATTTTTAACTGGCTAAATTCCAAGTAATGTCCTTGTTAGGAATTTCAAATATAATCATTCGTTCTTTAAAAAAAAAAAGGTAAATGAATGACCCAGTTTGTAGAAACTCTGAATTTCCTTTATAAAAAGGTTACTGAAAGGAGCCATTGATGAGACAGGTAGTTCCTCGTGAATGTGACCCCACAGCTGAGAAACCAGACAGCTTCACCCCGCCCTCAATAATGTGGAAGAGCCCTAAGAAGAAAGAATAGGAGGAAGGCAAAGGAGAGATGGCTACAAAAGCTTATCCTCAGAGAAAGAAATATTTCAAAGTAAAATTATACAAAAAATTCTAAACTTACTCTGTGCTTAAATTTTTTTCATTCCAGAGTTGTTAAACAGAACTTAACAACATTTTGAAAATTGTGAGCTTGTGGGCTTGGAGGATGAGTGTGGAACAAAAATTCAAATACGCACCATGTATTTCAGAAGTTATCACTCTGTAAGGAAGAGCACAATTTAGAGACGATCAAATTAAATTTGAGGCAGGATGCAGTAATTATATGTTGTTCTTAGGTCCTTTTATACTCTACTACTTATAAAAAGTTTTCCCTCAACTTTTCATAAACTAACTTGTGAGGAACAGTAGGTAGAAGAAATTTTTATTTTTATTTTAAACACTTTGTTTTTGCTGAGTACAAAGTACATGTTGTCACTTTTTTTGCCTCATTCTGTCAGTATTGAACTACCAGGATGCAAGTTTTGATGTTTTTCTTTCTAATGTTTTGAGTTTTTGAGTTGCTTAATTTCAATGAAATTATATATTCAAGCAAGGGTTAATTGTATTATGCTTATTTACATTTTATGTCAGTTGATTCATCACTGATATTCATTTTGATTTGTTTATAGTTTTTAAAAGGTGTGGATGTGAGAAACTAAATATACAAACAGCCATTGGCCAAATCACATAAAAATAGAACTTTGACCCACAAACTTCAGTGGCCATTATTTGCTGTAATCAGCCCAACTAACTCTAAGTCATACTTGTAGAAGGTCGGGTTGCTTCTACAGTCCAGGAAGCCAAACAGCAATGCCTGTAATAATCAGCTCCAGACAACCAGGATTTGATTAATAATTTCTCTTATATTGGACCCCACCTCAAACTGAGAACCAACCAGAGAAAGCCAAGTATGTACTCCTAACCAATTACATAGGACACGCCATTTCTAGTTAGCTTGCCTTCAGCTTCCTTATGCCAGCAACCTCTCTAATCAGGGTATATCTGATGTCATTCCTTTTTCCACTGTAAAGTTTCTCATTCCTGTGACTGTCTCTAGTCTGCTAGGATGTAAATGACAGTAGCTGATTCTCTCATTATAGCAAGCTTTGAATAAATAGCCTTTGCTTGTTGTAATCTGACTGGTCTTCATTTTTTTCCATACTAGGAGCCCAGTGCACAAATTCGTGCACCTTGAAAGGAACTGTGGGTTGGGAAGCTGCAGTGGGCACAGGGGCAGGTCTCAACCTATCCTCTGCATCCCCACCTAGCCCCTCCCACCAAGACCCCCAGCCCCCTGTCTGCTGGCAGCCCTACTCCCACCTCCACCACCATTGCCGCTTCCACTCACTGATGGTGCCGGCTCCCGCTCACAACTGCTGACAGCATGGAGCAATTGGGGATGGTGCCAGCAGCTGATGCAAGCAGGGTGGCAGTGTCAGCAGGTGCAAGTGGGGGCTGCTGCTGTGATTGCCCCTCAAGAGCAGGAAGAGGTGGAGAAGCCCTCAGGGGCAATCAGGCCTGGCAGCTGCCACTGGCACCCACTGACAGCGCTGAGCAATTGGCAGCAGGTGCAAGCAGGGACCTGCACCAACAGCAGATGCGAGTACCCTGTGGGACCGCGTCATATGGGAGTGAAGAATTTTCAGTAACCAACAGAGGCTTGCCCCAGTGACAGCAACTGGAACCCTGCCTTGGTCTGTTGTCCCTGTTGACCTGCTCCACCATCTTGCTGTGGCCAATGCCCACCAAATTCTGCACTCTGCCACCTGCAGCTGATGCCCGCCATGTTCTGCGCACATCCCCTGGTGGCCAGCACATGTCATAGCGACCAGTTGTTTGATTGTTCCACTGTTCAGCCTATTTGCATATCAGGGTTTTATAAATATATAAATGTTCCCTTATCATTTCCACTCCAACCAGTTCTTATAGCACCTGATCTTTCTTCAATAGGGCCTTTATACTTCAGTTTATCTGTATGGAAGTCTCTCTCTTTCCTCCCTTCCTTGCTAATTGACTCAAACTTCAGATCTCAATTCCCCGGCCCCTTTTACAGAATTCTAACTGGGTCAAATCAATGTAACTAGGTCAGATTCTTCTGGCACCAAACACTTCTCTTTTGAAGATGTTAATCAAATTAATGTCCATATACTCTACTATATTTTAAGGTTCACCAGGGTTTTGCTCACCACTGTTTCCTGAGGTCCTAGCATCCACACAGAGGGTGCTGATTTGACAAATGAAACAATGATTCTTATATTACTGCAATGTAAAAGAAATATACCACTTACTAATAGAAGTGATTGACCTTAGGAGGCTTTAATCTTTCCGAACCATTCATCTTTTAAGTAAGGCCCATGAGGTTAAGCCTTATACTTACAGTTCTATTAAAATATTTCCAACTACCTCTTCTTGATCCCCATGAGTATCCTTCATCTTTTCTTAGATATTGGATAAATTTTTGCTGTACATGGTAGTGTCTCAAACAACTTTCTTGCCTCAAGGTTGATTGGAGTCCTCTGTGGCCCCATTACCTGGTCCATACTTTTGTATATTTTGCTATAATTATTTATTTACATCTTATTCCCTTCAATTCCTGAACTGCTCATGAGAAAAGCCTATATTCTAGTCATTTTTTACAAAAACAAAGCCCTACATGGTTGAATAAATCACTGAGCTACAATTGATTTATTTTACTGTTTGATAACCAGGAACCAATAGATCACACTGTTATTTCACTTATATTCACAAAAAAACCTGTGAATTACACTGCATTATTTTTCTTTTGTAGGTGAGAAAAATGATCCTGAGATAGGCAGAGGATCTTACGGAAGGTCACATGTCCAGTGAATAGCAAAGGTGGACTTTGAATTGAGATATGTCCTACTCCAAGTTCTGTAATCTGAACTCCATGCTCTATTAAATTAAGACTCCATATTCAGTTCAGTTATCTAAAATTCAGTCTTATCTAATTTTGTCTTTACCATGTAATATAGTTCCCATTTCTCCATGAAATTCTATTTTTAGTGAGTATAGACATCACATTTAGGAAATACACATAAATTATGAACTAAAATATTTAATTTTATACATTCTTCTGTATTTATGTTAAAATAGTATTTTAAATATGCTTACTTTAAAAGTTACACTCATTTAAAAAACATAAAATGTCAATTCTCAAATTCTGATTCCTAATAAAGAGAATTCATGTTTAAATATATACATTAAACACTGCATTTTAATCCTTACTTTTTATACTTTTTATATTTTTTTAATTTGGAAAATAGAACTTGCTTGTCAGTAAATTATTCTCATATTTATTTGCTTAACTTCTATATAAATGGGTTTCCAGATAGCTATATAAGTTAAGGCCTTTGAGGTGATTTCACATCATAGAACATCAAAGCTTATTGTTGAAATTGTGATTAAATAAAAAGCAGTAATGTTTGAACTGTTCTCAGTGTGTTATTTGCAAAATGTAAAATACTCATTAAATCTAACCTAGAGTTTATAAATTGATTTATGTCAACACATGAACCAAACATTACCATTTACTGCTACATGCTTTTTATTAAACACATCATGTGATCAAAATGGCAGTTAGAGTACTTTATTCTTTCATATTAAATGGAAATATGAAGCTCTGTATTTAAGAAGGTAATAACAGGCATTTTACATTTCTTTCCTAAGCACTCTACATCAGCTAGAGCTCAACTAGTATTTCCTACTAAAAATAGACCTCAGTATGAAAAGGAAAGAGGCAAGAAACAACAGTTCTTTCCTCTTGTATAAAATTACATATAGATTTTGTATCTTTCCCCTTAAATCTTAGAATATCTAAAGTACAATTTAACCCTTTCTCCCAAATACTCACTCTCTTAGAATAGAGAAATTTACATATTTTTATTTATGTAGGTTTTTTTTTAACATCTGGTAAATATTATAAAGAGACACTTTATATAATCCTCAAAGGAAAATAGACTGAAAATAAATGAGGAATGTATTCACCAGCCAAAGATGTAAATGCCAGACAGAACTACCTTGGTGATATTTTTCCTTTTTCTTCTTTTTTCCCCTCATCCTTTATTTTCCCCCCATGATTAGAAGCAAAGTCAGAGACCACGCATCTGCATGTGTGCAATATATAGCACTTGGCACACACTGTATGCTGTCCAAGAATGAAGAATAATGAGATGTTGTTTTGTTTTCTGCTTAATGCTACCCTTAAGTAAACTGCAGTGATAATGATTGGGCCACTCAACCCAATGTTCGTGATTTAACATTTTCATTCCTGGAAGAAATGAAATAAAAAACATGGGAGGACAGAGGATGCAAGGAAGGTGCTATAAGAAAACTTCTGAGATTACAACTGGGAACATTTAAATGAAAAAAACAGAGTGCTTTGTTTGACCAAACTAGTCTTTGTGATTTTTAAAACAGTAACTTTCATATCTTTAATTTCACTGAATCCAAGATGAAAATCATTTATAAGACACATCCTGATTTCAGAGTTGTTAAAATGTGAAAAAATATACATTTTAGAAGTAATATAATATGGTAAATATCTATATTTCTGACTCTTTTCAGCCAATTGACATAGTGGACCACACTAGGGCTGTGAACACACATGTCAACGATCATTTCTGTCAAATAGTGGCTACTTTATTTGGTTTCCTTTTCTTTTCCTGCTTCCCTCTCTCTTTTCCTGCTTTACCCCTCCCTCTCTCTCTCCCTTCCTTCCTTCTTCCTTTTTCTGTCATTGATTCCACACATATTCACTTAGCATCTACTAAGAGCGCAGTACCAGCCTAGGCTTCAGGAAATACTAATTAATGAAATAGGCCACATTCCTGCCTTCAAAGAGCTTACCTCTCAGCTAGGAAAGACAGACTACACTGAGTAAATCAATACGTGACAATTTCAAAGGTGGAAGGTTCTATGAAGATAATAAAACTAGGAGCTAGTTTTAATGATGAGAAGTTAGTTCTGTGAAGGTTTTCTCCTACCTTTTGGCCCATCTTTGTGGGGGGGAATGTTTATTTTATTTTATTTTATTTTATTTCATTTATTTTATTTTATTTTGTCTTCTTTAGAAGACCCTTTCTTTGCACTTATGGTGCTTTTCCTTAACTGCTTCTCATTGTCATTTATTTCTGAGGATTTAATCAAAATTTAACTATGTTAAATGTTAAGGATTCCAGTGTGTTTATCTTGAATTTAATTCACTATCCTGAGTTCTAAAACCATATACTTCTAGTTGCCTAGAAACAACCATTACCACCTAGAAATTCACAAGAACTGCACACGTCAAGAAGGCTCAAGTTGACTTAATTATTGATCTTATCCGTAAGTTTCTTCTTCTTCTGAAGTATAGTAATAATCTATATTGTACAAACTATTTTATTTTAATGTAACAAATACTTTTATTATTCTTACTATGGAACTGAAACTATTCCAAGTGCTTTACAAATACTGAATACAATTCATTGAGCAAGGGTGATTTTTTTAAATCTCTTTATCTCCTGTTCTTAGTATACAAAGGACATTCAATAAATGTTAGGTGAGAAAAAAATAAGGAATTAGAAAATGAACAAATGTATTCAATAAGTATAACTATAAAAATATAATAATAATGAGTAAAGCATTGTACATATTAGGTTAAATAAAATATCTTATCAAATTTTACTTTTTAAAATATGGCTAGTAGAAAATTTTAAATTGGATATGTGGCACATTATAATTCTTATGGATGGTACCATTCTAGGTATGCATGTGTTTGCACCTATATATATTTCACACTTTTTTTCTATTCTCCTAAACTTACTTTTATCTTATAGTCTTAATCCTTGTGTTTCTCTTAATTCTCATTATGTTTCTCTTTCCCCTCTCTCAGTCGTCCTGATCCTTCCTTTTCCCTCAGCCTGTACATAAGAATGACTATACTACCTCCACTTTCTCCAGCTGCCTCTATTTCTGTGTGCTATTATCTTTCCACCATGTGTACTCTCCAAAACCTAACTTCAAATCAGTGCTGCTCTCACTATTTTGCTTATGCATGTAGAGAACATCAGATAACTACACACACTGGAACTCTACAGAATCAGAGCACCAACATGACTGGACCCTCACCGTCGATTGGCAATCATATAACATGTGTCTGACTACCAACTCTTCTCATTTTTCTCAGTAATAACTAACTTTCTATAGTTTAAAATTTCTCCAGAGAAATGATTACCATAAACTGCATGACAAGATCCAGAGGGTGGCTTGGAGCGATGAGTGGAGGAAAAACTCTTTAGAATAGTACCCTCCATAAAAAATATAATGTGTCACATATCTAATTTTATTTTATCTTTTAAATTTTTTTTGAGGGAGAGAAAGGGTGAGAGAGAAAGAGGGAGATTGATGTGACAGAGAAATATCAGTTGGTTGCCTCCTGCCCAATCCCTGATCAGGATCAAACTCATAACCTGGGTATGTGCCCTGACCACCTTTGGGTATACAGTGTTCCAACCAAATGAGCCATCCAGTGAGGGCTCACATATATAATTTCAATTTTTTTAGTTGCCACATTAAAAATAGTAAGCAGAAATAGGTAAAATTTTATATCTCATTTAATTCAATAGCCAAAATTATTTCAATGTGTAATAAAAATAAAATACAATAATATATACAATTTCTTACCTAATAATAGACAAACATGTAAATTGACTGTACCTCTACTATGCCCACAGGCAATCAGAGTGAGTATGCAAAGTAAAAGACCAAAGATGGCTGCAACCTAGCTGCTCAAGATAACTAAGTGGCCAGGTGGGGCAAAGGGATCTACAGGAGTGGCGTGCCACAGAGAAGACAAGACTGCAGATTCCAGAGTCTGCAGCGAAGACAAAGATGGCAGACTCTGGCTGGAGCGAAGGCCTTGGTTCTGGGTGCTGGAGGAAAACCAGTGCTGGAAGCCAAGGGAAGGAAGGCCTATTGCCTGAATCTCTTCGTGCAACCGGCCTCTAGTATAACAATAATGAGGCATTTTACATATTTTTTGTATTAAGCCTTTGCAATCAGGAGTGTATTTTACACTTTGCACATTACAGTTAGAGCTAGTCACATTTCTAATTCTCAATAGCCATATGTGACTAGTGGTATCCACATTGTCAGAGTAGATCCAGAACTGAGGGAGTGGTGACGCTTGAACACAAGATGTGTTCACTACATGGCTGCTAATATCTCCTTGGATCTTGATGGAACTCAGGTATCATACAAGAATCATATACCAAAGAGGTGATGATCTCATGGAAGGGAGGAGATGAAAACAATCAGGTATGTCTTCCAGTATTTAAGGGGTTATTAAAAAAGAGTGTTGTTCCTCCTTCATGATGTCTATAACAGTAAAGGAGCATGAGTGCATGGAGAGAGTGCTTCACAGGTTTATCAAAGTGTTCTTTTGGGAATGAAAGATTACAACTGTCTTTGCACCTACCTCTAATCACTTCAAAGTTATACATTTATGTTTTACTATAAGGAAAACATTGCAATAAAGCTTCAGGTTTTAATATAAGAAGGCTTTCTACGTGTCTGGAGAGCTACACCAGGGCTGTCAACACAAAAACCTCATGAAAAGTGTGAATGTGAAAACACACATGTCTAGTGAATAAGACACTCAAACAGCTTCCTCTTCTGTGTCTTACTACCACCTATCAGTTGCCATTTTTTTCAGGAGAAAAATAAATGTTAATTGTCCAAGTGTATTTAAAATTGGTTTTTAATACAAGATTACATCCACTTATTATCTTCCTTAAAAAAAAAGGAATAACCTAAGTTCTTTCAGTAATTTTAATTGACTCTGAAAAATGATAATGAGTTTCTGCTTCCTCAAAAGTACAATTATAATGCTATATTTTTAAAATGCCTTCATTATGCTATCACCTCCAAAACAGATTTCAGATTATTTGAGTGGATGCCACATAGGTGGGTTTTCATGTCTATGTTCCTCATTGTATCCGATGCCAATAATCAGTTTTTGATTATGTGATCAAAATGTGAACTGTAACGTTCCAAAAACATTTTTCAGACCACTGCATCCATGCTAATCCAGAAGGTGTGTTGATTCCAAAAACAAAAATAGGTTCACTAAAATTCCACCTCTTTCTCCTAAAAATCCAATTATTGCTGAACCAGTCTACTGACACCAGAAAGAAGACAAAGCAAAAACAAAGCAACAAAACAATAAACATTAAGACAGATTTGGGGACAATAAGCAATTACTGGCTTCTGGCTCTGTGCTAGTACATTATGATAAATATAAACTGTCGTTTCTTACTGCTGATATTTTACCTTATGGTGTTGCATCTGTGTTTAGCCAAAAAAGTGCCAGATGGCATTGAGAAACCAATTGCTCACTATGCAAGAACAATGACATATATGTTACACATAAACAGACAAAGTTTCAGCAGTTACAAGGGAGCCAAAAATTCTCACAACCACTTTTGTCAGCCTTTACCAGTAATAGAGTACAGACCCCTTGAAATATTCTTTAGCAACTTCTTTCTAAGAATAACCATACACCCTTAAATATGTAACCATAGATGCAGCTTTGAACGTTTCTGCCACCCACCTCCAAGCTTTAGAAAACTGTAACTTCAAAAGCTCCTTCTTTAGGTCGCTAGCCATTACGTTGTCTTTCTCCCATCATATATATAGTAAAAGATAACCTTTTCATACCACTTCATGATGATAAAGGACCAACAGAACAGCTACCCAAGGAATTCAGCACATTATAATTTTCCACTCATAATTGACTCCTGTTTCCAGGGAAACCTTTTTCTGTTGTTACAGGAGATAATTTTTATGTTAGCTTGGATATATTGAAACACCATATGTAGAAACTCTTTGTATTAAAGCACTGATTAAGAATTAAATCTGGTGGCATAAAATAGATTATGATATTAAAAGTAATGTAAATATTTATAGTATCTGACATATGAATACCCTGAATGAAGAAATATTGATCGACATCTTTGACTTTTCTTAGATTGTTCCAAAGGAATTACACTTATTATTACTTTAGGTATTGTCTATCATCCATTGTAAATCTGACAGCAATAATCACAATATCAATCAATCATTTACAGCACATGGATTATCAAACACTCTTGTGGTGGTGGGGGGGGGGGGGGCGGGAATAACCTTGCATTTACTTAAGGAATTTTTCAGAGAGAGATTTCTGCTCCTGGTGGTACTATAAATTTATGTGTCAAAATTCCTCCATAGCAATCCAAATATATAGTAATGAAGAATAAAAGACTAGATAAAAATATATAGCTGTGTTTTAAACTAAAGTCTCTGTGAACCAGAAACAAGCTGCATGGAAGATGACGCTTGGCCCTGCTGGACCCTGGCACTGAAAGATATTGGCAGTTAAATCCCGACAGTGTAACAAGGACAAAAAGCACCATATATAGTTGAGGAACTAGATTCAAGTTTATGAAAGGAAAGCTGGGCCTGAGGTAGGACTTTTCTACCCTTGAAAAGACATTGAAGAATTCTGGGACTGCTGTCTGGGCTATGGCTTTTGAAAGCTTCTCGAGAGAGCAGAAGGAGCTAAACAACCAGCACCTGCCCCAAACCACCAGCTGACCCAGAGACAATATTTGCAATCTTCCCAATGTCACCACTGGACAAAAGTCTACCAGTGGGTACAGGTGAGTGTGGGGAAGAAGGGAATGGCAAGTAATTTCTACCTATTATGAGCCCACGTGTGAATCTTCCATTCACATAAAGAAAATGTAACGTTAAGAAAGAGAAGCAACAAAATCAATTTTAAATTGTTATATGCACTCCTGTCAAAATGTAAATAATATTGAATATTAAAATGACTTAAACATATCTTAACAATCCTCAAACAGCTAAAAAAAATAAAAGAAAAATAACCCTAAAAGGAATTATAAAACTCAGGTAGAAAGCTATAAATTAAGGTCAAATGAATACGAAAAATGAGCAATTAGCATTCCCTGAAATGAAGAATGCAGCCATTGGATTGAAAAACTCAATAGATGGGATTTCTAAACTGGACCTAATCACAGCAAAAAAAAAAAAAAGTGATAATACTTAAAATTCAGCCAAAATAGAGCACAGAGATAAAGGGGAGGGGAGAGGAGGAACACAAAAAGGAAACTGAAGAAATGATGGTTAGATAGAAAGGCTCCAAGATAGTGCTAATAAGCTTCAGAAGTAGCGAATAAAGGGAATTGTGAAGAAACTGTCAAAGAGATAATGTCCGAGAATTTACAGAACTTGAAGGAATAAAAGAAACACCAGCAAGTTCTTGAGCTGAACTAGTACATTAAGAACAGCACAGAATGAATAAAATCTGCACTCAGACACATCTTCATGAAATGGCACAACAGCAAGCATGAAGAAACAATATTGAAAGCTACCGGAGAGAACAGAGTGGCCTATAAAGGGTCAAACTAGACTGGCAGCAGATTTCTCGTCAGGCAAAATATATTCCAAATTTAGTCTGAACTCAGGACTAAATTATTTTTAGTGACTTCATTTTTTAGAGTAGTTTGTTTATAAAAAAAATTGAAAAGGAAGTACAAAGGCACCTAATGTACTCTCTGCTCTCACAAATGCATAGCCTCCACCCTTATCAACATCATTCACCAGAATGGTTCGTTCTTTTTTTCTTTTTCCCCTCTCCCTCTCTCTATTTTTATTGATTTCAGAGAGGAAGAAAGAGATAGAAACATCATGATGAGAGAAAATCATTGATCAGCTGCTTCCTGCATGCCCCACACTGGGGATTGAGCTTGGGAAGAATGTATATTCTGCTGCTGTTGAATGAAGTAGTGTGTAGATGCCAATTATATTCAGTTGATTAATAGTGCTGTTTAGTTCAACCACGCCCTTACTAATTGTATTTCTCCTGGATCTGTCCATTTCTGAGGGGGGGTGTTGAAGTCCCCAGCAATGTAAATTCATCTCTTTCTCCTTGCAATTATATCAGTTTTTGTGTCACATAGTTTGATGCTCTGTTAGGCACACATGTTAAAGACTGTTATGGCTTCTTTGAAAACTGCTTTATCAATATGAAATGGTCTTTTTTTTATCACTGATAACTTTTCTCAGTTTGAGAAATGCTCTGTCTGAAGTTTATATAGCTACACCTGCTTTAGATTGATCAGTGTTAGCATGATATATTTTTCTCCATTCATTTACTTTTAATATATATGCATTCTTATATACGATGGTTTTCTTGACATATAGTTGGATCATGTTTTTTAAAAACACTTTGAAAATATCTGTTTTTTAATTGATGAATTTAGGGCATTAACATTCAAAGAGATTATAGATATTGTTGGGTTACTATCCACCATATTCATTACTTTTTTGTTTCTCTATTTTTGTTCTTATTTTAGTCTTCCACTATTCTTCTGGGGGTGGTTTTAAACATTTTATGTAAACCAATTCTCTCTTTTTTCTTAGATTATCAATTATACTTTTTTGGTATTTTTTTAGTGGTTTCCTTAGAGTTTACCATATAATTTTACAACTAATCCAAGTCCATTTGCAAATAACACTATACCACTTCCTAATTCCTTCTGTTAGTCTTTTATATCATTGTTATCTTTCATTTTCCACACCTAAGCACACATAACATATATGCATGCATATATATCATATATGTAAGCTTATACAATAAAACAAATTAATATTATTATAATCGAATTATTTTTTAGATCAATTAAGAGTAGGAACAGGCAACAAATTGATTATACCTTTACTTACTTGTTCTCTGAGGCTCTTAATTTCTTTATGTAGATGCAAATTTCTAATCTGTATTATTTTATTTTTCCTAAAAATACTTTTTTAAGTAATTCTTACAATGCAGGTCTACTAGCAAAAAATTCCCTCAATTTTTGTCTGGGAAAGTCTTTCTCTTTCACTTGTAAAGAATAATTTTGTAGAGTATAGGGTTCTAAGTGGATGTTTTTTACTTTCTCCCAATACTTTAAATATTTTACTCCACTCTCTTCTTGTTTTCATGGTTTCTGAGAAGTTAAATGTAATTTTTATCTCTGTACCTCTATTGGTAAGGTGTTTTTACCTTTGGCTTCTTTCAGGATTTTTCCTTTATCGTTGATATTCTGTATTTGAAAACTATTCAACAAAGTGCAGGGTTTCTTTTTGTTTGTCTTCTTTGTTTGTTTTTATCATTTATCCTGCCTGGTGTTCCCTTTGAGGAAGTTCTTAGTCATTATTCTTTCAAACTTTTCTTCTGCTTCCCCTCCCCCCTCTGCCATTCTTTCCTTTTAAAAAATAAATTGTTGTTGTTAATCCTTGCCCAAGGATATTTTTCAATTAATTTTTAGCGAGAGTGGAAGGGAGGTGGGAGGGGACAGAGAAAGAGAAGAGGGGCAGACAGAGAGAGAAAGAGAGAGAGGGAGAGATGAGAAAGAGACACATCACTGGTTGCCTCCCACATGGATGCAACCGGTCCTTGGACAAACCTGCAACCCAGGTACGTGCCCTTGACCAGGAATCAAACCTGAGACCCTTAGGTGCAATGGCTGATGTTCTAATCACTTAGAAACACTGGCCAGGGCTGTCTTTCTTTTCTCTTGATATTCCTATTATGTGTTTATCACACTTTTTGTAGTTGTCCTACAGTCCTTGAATATGCTATTCTGTTTCATTCAGTTTTGTTTTTTGGTTTTCAAGGACTCTATTGATATATCCTTTAGCTCAGATTCTTTCTTTGGCCATGTCCAGATTGTTAATAAGCCCATCAAAGGCAGTCTTCATTCCTGTTGCAGTATTTTTTATCTCCGGCATTTCTTTTTGGATTTCCTTCTCTCTGCTTACATTGCCCCTCTGTCTTTACATTCCATTTACTTTATTCATTAGATTCTTTCGCACACAAATCATATTTCTTTTAAATTCCCTATCTGATAATTTCAACATTCCTGACGTGTCTGATTCTGATGCTTGTTTTGTCTCTTCAAATTGTGATTTTGCCTCTTGTATCCCTTTGATTTCTTTCTTGATCTCTGGACATAATATACTGGGTAAAAAGAACTATAAACAGGCTGATAGCCATGTGGTGGTGAGGTCTGGAGGAAGAGAAGATTCTGTAGTCCTAAGAGTAGGTCTCAGTCTTTGAGAGAGCCTATGTCTCAGGACTGTGAACTTCCAAGTGTTTGTTTCCCTCTCCCTGCTTAGGCGGAGCAGGATGGTTAGGTAGGACTAGTTCCGCTGTAGAGGCTAGAGTGGATGGAGTTGGGTATCTCCCATCCTCAGGCCAGTTGGTTATGTTCTGGTTAACTGGCTACCCCCAAACCCCTGTCCTGCAGGCAGGCCTGGTTGAGAACAGCAGAGGGCAGATAGCTGTGGCTTTTCAAATGATTTCTTTTCTCCCCCACCAGTGGCATGAGGTGCCTTTTCTCTAATGTTTACTGTGGGAATCTGGTCAAACTCTTGAAAGTAAATCTCACAATACTTCCCACCATACACACCATGACCAGGCCCCTCCTGTAGATTTTAAAGTCAGATTTGTCCACTCGAAGCCTCCAGCAATTCATCAGCTGCTGTTCAGGTACTTCGTCAATTCCAGAGGTTTCCACTCCCAAGTTTCTGCTCTGATAAGTCTTCCCTCTGTACCTGTCCCTCCGACTCCAGTCTTGAGGACAGCAGTTTTCCCTGTGTCCTCTCCTCTCTTCTGGACCCCAAAAGAGTTTATTTTTCAGTCTGCTGTAGTTAGGACGGAGTAGGCATCTCCACGCTGTTTACATGCAGACTGGAAACCAGAAGTCTGAAATCAAGTTCTCGAACCCAAGAGGGCTGAGCAAAGGTTGTGGCATGTAGGCGCAAAGCCAAGTGAGCCAGGCATGAAGTGTAGCAGTTGAAAGGAGGGAAGGTTTGAAGTCAATGATTGAGGAATCATGTCTGATCTGAAGGGCAGGGAGTTATGACAGATTTAATTCGGCTCCCACTGCTGTGAGCATTGGTGTGGGGTTAAATAAAAATGCTAGAAGCTCATTTCTAGAGTAGCATTTTCCAAGCTATTCCATGAATGAATAAAACTCTTTATTCCATGAACAAAAATATTCCATGGTCAAATATGATTGGAAACTGTTGAATAAAAAAAGTTTTCTTCACAATAGGATTTATCAAACCCATATCAATATGCCCTATAAATCTTCAAGATAGGTGTTTAGATTTTTTAAAAATTGATTTCAGAGAGGAAAGGAGAGTGAGAGATAAAAACATCAATGATGAGAGAAAATCATTGATCAGCTGCTTCCTGCACGGCCCACACTGGAGATTGAGCCTGCAACCCGGGCATGTGCTCTGACAGAGAATTGAACCTTGACTTCCTGGTTCATAGGTCCACACTCAACCACTGAGCAACACTGGCCAGGTAAGAGTATTCAGATTTTTAAACTTCTTTGAATTTAGGTTACTATTTCCTTAGAAGGGCTAATGAGGTAATCCACAGCACATGCTTTGGAGGAAAAGCTTCTTTAGATTTATCTAGTCTTAATTTTTTCACTGTATTTTTTGACAAGTCTCTGGAGACATAGTTCAGTAAGCAAACAAAATTATTCTCCAGTCACTATAAAACTCACCACAAACTGCCCACCCCTGATGATTAAAGACCATGTTAGTTAAAGTGGAGTCTTACATTTGCCAGATTGCCCTGTAGTTCAATCATACTTTTGTCCATTTTGCCTTCCAGTCCTCCTTGCCTCTCTGATTCAGGGTGGAGTCATTTTTGCAGCTATAAAGGTCACTTGTTAAAGGCTTGGTCATTCTTTACATGTTTTACTGCTTTGGGAACCTACTAAAAGTGTGAGTTAAAGCAATCCCAGAATCACGTGTTAAGCTATACATAACTGGGTGTTTAATAACATTTTGTGTCATTAATGTACAGAGTCCACAGACGATGAATAATTCATCTGGTCCTAGTCTATTTCAGGGCCTGAGACGTGCTTCCCTTGAATAAACAACTAAACGCCTCATGCAAAGAGCATTACTGGAAGAAACAGAACTTCTGAATTATTAACATCTTAATAGAAAATGTGATTTTCCCATTCTGGTTCCTAGAATGATAATTACAAAAGTCAGATGGATACACCAGTCTAAATGTCCTCATATCACTTAGTGCTGGAGGGTCTTTTAATATAAGATTTCATACAGAAAAAAAAGTTATACAACAATCATTAAAACCACAATGAGAGTAAACTCTAAGTTCAGCTCTCTATGTAAATAACAATGATTACATCTCGCATTTTCATAGTGCTCACCTAGGCCTAGACGGCTAAGCACTTTCCACGCCTGAACCCATTTGATCCTTACAAACACCCTGTGAGACAGAGAAGGCAGCCTCACCGTCTGATGTCTGGAACACTGACAGCAGACATTATAAATGACTTATATATCTTACAGTAGATGATATGTTCAATGTACTGTGCAAAGTTGCAATGAGTGTGGTGCATTAATTTGTTCCCATACCTCAGGGGTGTGTTTCCTCAGGTGATCTCTGCTTTTTAACTGAATCAACCTATAGTTCTAGCAAAGCTCAAGAGAGGTAAATCAGAGGGGCTTGAAATATGAAAAATAAAATTCAATAACATAATACCAAGTGGACTCTGGATGGTATCGCTTCTGTATTATTATCTTCATTTTAAAGATGAGAAAACTGAGGCTCAGAGAAGTTAAATAATTTGCTCAAGGTTCACACAGCTGGAAATGGTGGAGAAATGACCTAAATCAAGGCCATCTGACTCTAGGTTCCATGCTGTTATTGGAACCATAAACAAATTAAAAAAAAACTATAAATAATATACAGTAAGGTTTTTATATAAATTTGCATTCACTATGCTGGTCCAGTAACAACTTTTTATCTTTTATTTTCCAAATGACTTATCTCTGTATGTGTGTCCCACTCTGTTGTATAGTAGGGGAGTCATTTATCTTTATCAAAGCTTTTATTTTTTTTATAGTTGTAAAACGTTTTTAGCTTTCTCAGTGCCAATCCTAAGAATGTCTGTGGGGCAGACTGACTGCTGCCAATTACTCATGAGCAGCAGGACTGGCCTCTCCTGCTACTTTTCAAGCTGAAACAACAATATTCTGAGCGAAGTGTTGATACCAGTATAGTTCCTGTTAGACTCTATTAAATGGCCACCAAAATTTTGGTATTTTAGATTGACAGTTAATTTCACAACTTCTGCCAGGCAGCTCCCTCCACATGTCATTACATTCCTTGGTATACACATACACCTATGACAAAGCAGAAAGAATTTAAAAGAGAACAGTTTCCACTTGTAACATGACTTCTTAACTCTATTTTTCCATAAATGGAAAATCCCTGAATATTCTCCCTCTCAGGGATGATGCCTCAGACCAAAAGTCAATTTTGATAGCCAGTATCCTCCAGAGGGAAAAGTCAATTTATGAGGATTCTGTCGTGTGATAGGATTTCTTATAAGTCCATGTACAACCAGGAGACGACTGCAACCAGCTGTGTAATTAATGGAGAACAGTTTCCACAGAAAGATGTGTAAAGAGTCTAAAATCCAAAGGAAATGTGAATTTTATACACAGAAGGGATCAAGGAAGGAAGAAGAAAGGGAGGGATGGAGAAAGGGGAAAAAAAGGGAGGGAAGGGAGAAATACTGAAGATTCAGAGAGGAACTTATGTCTACCCATCTAAGAATTGGGTTTAGGGAACAAAGGGAATAAATGCTGGCTTTGAGAGAACACATACCTTTAGAAAAACAGTTACTGGAGGTATTATTTTAGATACATCTACATATTTTATTGTTTTTTAATTTAATATCTATGTCCAGAGAAAATTCACTGCTTTGAATCAGAAAGAACAAGGGTGCTAAGTCATCTGTGCCAAAGACTTGACAGACATATTCCTAATTATCAGGAATGAGTTATAAAAATAGCTGGATCTGGAATGAGAGAGAAAGTGTAGCCTCCAAGGAAAGTTACCATTCATGTCAGAAAACCTGGTCCAGTACTCTGTTCTTCGGTAACAAACCATTTAAATTTGATTGAACTTAAAATACTTAATGATTTTTTAATTCACATATTTGAACTTCTGAGGTTAGTAACTAAATATTTTAGAAGCTAAAAAATGTGTCAATTTCTAGAGGAAATAAATTATATTATAGAGAGGATAGCCACACAGGACTATATTATATGTTTCTGAATAAGAAAACCCTGAGTCTAAGGTATCTGTCAAATGTCCAAAAAATGTTTAACTGAAAAGTTTTACCCTGAAGTTTTAAAATAATGAACTATATCTCAACTATTAAAGTAGCAGCTTAAATCTATTTGAATTTTTTTCACCAAGGTGAAAGATTCACAAGGAAAATACTATGGAAATATATAATATTAGAACAAGAAGGAGCAACATAATATATGCATACATTTCAATCTTTGCCCAAGGATATGTTATTATTGACTTAGAGAGAGAGGGAGGGAGGAAAAGGGAAACGTGGTTTAGTTGCTTCCCATAGGTGTCCCAACCCAGGATCAAACCGACAGTGTAGGTATGTGCACAGATGGGAATTGGACCTACAATATTTTTGGTGTATGGGATGGTGCTCCAACCAACAGAGCCACCCAGCTGGAGCAGAACAGTGATTATACATACTAATCCTATGTAATAAAGAGCTAATATGGTAATTAGACTGAACAGTTGAACGACCATCTGGACTACTTTCAGGATGACCATCCAGATGACCTTCTGGACAAAGCCAGGGCTATGAGGGACTGGCTGAGGCTGTGGGGGGCTGGGAGGGCTGGCAAGGGCTGAGCCCCTTGCACAAGTTTTGTGCATTGGGCCTCTAGCATATCTATAATAATAAAAGCATAATATGCAAATCAACCCAACAGCCTAGCGGAATGACCTTTTGAATAGTGGCATGACTTTCCAGATGACCATGCTATGACACCCATTGGCTCCAGGCCAGCCAAGGCGGTGCAATGTGATTGATCAGGGGAGTACCCCATGATTGCCCCAAAGAGGGAGACCCAGGCCACTGACAGGCAGGCTGTGGCAGGAGGGTGGAGCCTCCCTCTGCAGGGGTGATTCATTGTGGAGCCCGAGACAAGTGGGCAGGGCCTACCTCTTTGGGGTGATAAATCATTGGGCTTCCAGACTATGAGAGGGCACAAGCCAGGCTGAAGGATGTTCCCCCCCACAAATCCAGTGCAAATCCAGTACATGCTCCTTTGGGCTTTGTCATTGTTGCTATTGTTGCTGGTGTTACTTTTAATTTGCATCTCTGCCCCATGTATCTATGATATTATACGTAACTTGCAATTTTTAATGTATAGACATTTAGTATTATACTCTGACTTAGTTGATCAGATTTATCATTAAATACTTGAGAGGGTCATTTCTTTAGCTTACACAAAATGATTTGGTTTTACTTGTGTGATGTTAGCATATCCATGTGAGATCTTTTTATGGACTGACTTGCTTTCCTTAATGTCTCCTGAAAATCAGACAGAGCACTAACTGATCATTCAAAATCCTTAGCTTGATATGAATGATACCCAACCAATTTTAGGTCATTATATTGTCCAAGCTTTCTACAGCTACTTCAAACAGTAGGAAGAAAACATTTCTTTGAATCTCCTGATCCCTGTGTTCTACAAAAAGGAATTGTCCTCTTTCCCTTAATCCTGTAATACATGAAACAATGTCTGTCTTCTTTCCATTAATCCTGTAACACATGAAACAATTACATTAAAAGATACAAGACTATTCTTGTGTACTCTCTGCATATACCCATTTCTACCTGAGGAGTGGAGAGCAGGGAGATGTGTCTGCTTTTCAGGCAGTGCCCCAGATATCGCCATATGCTTGTGGCTTCCTAATACATGCTACTTGATGATTGATTTATGCACTCCATTTACAAGGTGTTAATGTACAAAATGGCCGAATTCAGTCTCATGTCTCAAATTAAAATACGTTTTACGTTTTACATTTTTTCTGTAATGTCCTTCTGTAAACAATACTAAATAGCACTTCAAATTCATCAACAGCTCTTTATGATTAGTTGATATTCTATGACAACCAAATGTATGTGAAATGTACAAATAAATATGTTCTGTGTTAGATGAACAATGCACAGATGGTTTTAAAATTTTTAGACTGGATTTATGGCTTGTATGTTTCGTAAGGCTTACTTATGGCAACTAGTCTGGAGAGTTATTCTGAGATATAGAATCCTGCAGGCAAAATTTAATAGGACTTCAGAAAATAAAAGGGAGAAGCAGAAATACTCTGTTTCATCAACACAGAAAGACTCTGTTACTTTTGTCCCAGATGCATGTCCAATATTCATGGTATGCACTAGAAAATGCCATGTATTTTGTTAATTGTTTGCTATCCAAAAATTATTTGAGGGCCACATGTTAATAAAGCAAATTCAAGTGACTTTCCAGGTTTAGAAACGTAGGTCCTGAAAATAACATAAGTTTTTTAATCCATTACACTAAAAGCCTGCCTCCATCTGATATTTAGATCTGAAATCTGTAAAATGGAGGAAATATCACCTCACTCACAGGGTTAAAAATAGTTAAACAAGATAAATTATTACAGATGGGTGGTGAGATTTTAATATGTGGTGAGATTTTAATATGTTAAATGGGATATACATAGGTCTTCAGTAAAGACAGCTATTATTATCATTTTTATTATGTCAGTTTCTCTTCTTCTGGGCATGTGGAACCAACAACAAAAGTCCTGGAAAATAGGAACTGCAAGAAGTCAAATGCCATAGTGGAAATTTAAAATCCTATTCAATAGTCAGTAGAGACCACTAAAAATGCTTTGGAAAGAAAAATTAACCTGATTTGAAATCTGCCTGACAATAGTAGTTCTCACATTTTAGGGTGCATGAGAATCATGGGCTGATTGTTAAAAATGCAGCTATGGGGACCTCATTCTGAGAAGTTATGGCTAATCAGGTCTGATAGGGGATCAAACTGATTTTGTCGCTGCAAGTCCTGGGGTTACATTTTATGAAATACCAGTTTTGAGAAATGACTCTGAATGCAGTATTCAGAATCTTTTGGAATCGGAGAAACTGGATACAAGAGGTCACTTAGAAGTGTGGTCCTCAAAGTGTGGTTGGCCAGCAAAAAGCATGGAGATAACCTGAGAATTTGGCAAAAATGTAGGAATGTTGGGCCAAACACAAAACCTACCGATTCACAGTCTGTATTTTTTCAGCTTTCTTGAGGTATAATTGATTAAAAATTGGACATATTTAAGGTGTACTTAATGTTTTGATATGCAATACATTGTGAAATAATCACCGCAATTAAGCTAATGAGCATATTCATCTATCCATCACCTCACATGGTTAACTCCTTTCTTCCTCCTCCCCCTCCTTTTAAATCTCAAGTATGCAATACAGTGTTGTTAACTGTAGTAACAACATTTTAATAAGATTCTCAGGTAATCCCCTACATATGAAAATGAGGTGACTGGCCTACACTAACTGGCAGTACTGATGAAAGTCGATAAAAGCCTGGAAGTAGTCAGTGGCATAGGTAGAAGAATGGAAGAATTAAAACAGAGGGCGACATGCTAGTTGACTTTATAAGCTGTCAAACTAAAAATTCAAGCTAGAGAGGCCCTTCTTCTCTATAGCTCTAGTTGGTCAGGCTGTGTTCATAATAGAAGGCATTTTTCACAAAACAAATCTAGAACTCCCCATGCTTTGTGGGCAGAACTAAGTGCATTTGTTAGAAGGAATTAATACTCACCTTGAATCCTCCTTTCCTGCCCCTGCACAGAGCAAGTATGAAGTTAAATTGTTTCCCTAGCAGCTTTAGGAACAAATTTCAGAACAGCTGTAAAGCAGGCTGAGACACTTTCAAATAACCATCTGGCCTCATTCCCACTCTGGTGTGGCATAAACATGGAGATGACTTGAGGTGGGGGAGGGGGAGGGCAGTGATTTCAGATTGAATTTAGGAAAGCAGGACTGGGCATTGGAGGGTAAATGAGCATCTGATAAAATTTTAGACATGAGGATTCGGTCCTTTAGTATTTTATTTTTGTTAATCCTCACCTAAGGATATTTTTCCATTCATTTTTAGAGAGAGTGGAAGGGAGGGATAGAGACAGAGAGAGAAACATCAACATGAGAGAGACATATCAACCACCTGCTCAAGCCCCGGGTCAACTCGAACCTGGGACCCTTCAGTTCTCAGGCTGATGCTCTAAGCACTGAGCCAAACCAGCCAAAGTAGAGTTGGGTCCCTTTAAAATGCCTTCTTGACACAATAGCTTTGCAGAAAGTAACAGGGGCACTCGTCTCTTCTTTTGGCTCCTTTGAGCAGTTTTCGTTTTCCAAATTGATAAGGTTGCTGAAATGCTAGGGTGTTGTTTCTATGACAATGAAATGTATTAGTGCCCACTGAGTTGAGCCCAGAAGTTTGTAGCAGACACAGCTGCCTCACTAATTACTCTCCTAATGTGATAGAGGGAAAAGTACACTGTAATTTGATGTAGAGTGGTTTCATAAACATAGCATCAGGGCAGAACTTCAGGGGTGCCTATATTAGCTAGAGAGTGAGGCTGAATTAAATATGGAGTAACTACAAGCTAGCAGAGGTGTTCTATTAGCTGAATGGCAGAGCATGCAATTTAGAAGCTGTAGGCTCTGCGTTTTCGCCCAGCAGCAATGTCTAAACATAATTAATCAGTTGTTTCTCACAATAAGTGACACTAATTAGTTGCACTCTAATTGCTGCGTATGGAGTAATGTTACTCCATTCTAAGTGCTCTGAAGAATAGCTACATGAGATCTTTAATACATTATCATGAATTTCCATGTAATTACAATCCTTTCCAATGGAGTGAAAGGAAAATATTGAAGGCTGTTTCATTAGAAATCAATAATAACTTGTATTACCTCTATTAAAAAATAGTGATTGAGCCCCTTCTTTGTTATTGGCATGTATGTGATTAGAACTGTGTATAGTTATAAGATCATGAAACTAAAAATATGCCCTTTGTTCTTGCTACACAATTTTCTCTCTCAAAGGAAAGTATTCTAATTTGTCCTTAATTTATTATTTTCCAGAACCAGACAAAAGAATAGACCACATTTGATAAATGGAGAGAATGAAAATATTAACTTCTAATATGACTTCAACTTTAGTTTCTTTGTCTTCATCTGGTTCTATTCCTTATCCTTTAGGATATATTTTTCTTCTTTGTAGAAGACCAACTCATTATTTTATATATTTTGCATTGTTTTTTCTGCTTAAGTATTTGAATTGTCTAAGTAATGCTTGAGATTCCTTTTAGAAGCTTCTTCCAAGCATTCATAATTCTAGAAAATTGATCTTTACAAATTATTTTATTTCTTAATATGTTTTATTGATTTTTTACAGAGTGGAAGGGAGAACGATAGAGATTCAGAAACATTGATGAGAGAGAAACATCAATCAACTGCCTCCTGCACACCTCCCACTGAGGATGTGCCAGCAACCTCGGTACATGCTCTTGACCGGAATCGAACCTGGGACCCTTCAGTCCGCAAGCCGATGCTCTATCCACTGAGCCAAAAATAATTTTAAACAATAGCTGAAAGGGGAAGTGTTCTTGTGTTCTTCTTCAGTTTAATGTTATAAGATAAAGAATGTCATGTGATCTCTAAAGAAAGAATGTAATCAGATAGAGAAAAATAGTAAAAAAAAAAAAATAGGCCTCTCTTTATAAACATTCTAAAGCAATACAAATAAGAGTAGGACTTCAAAATTGTATAACTTAGATAATTTGCTATTTTCTTTCTGACTGCCTTACGTAGATTTTAATTATTCTGGTTTTATATTGATTCCAGGTTTTACAGATGATTTATGATTTATGTTGAAGAATTCCTTAGTTATTTCTCTGGAAAGCACATCTGTCCTTTTATTGTGGTTATTCTGATTTTGGTGTTTAGCAGCTTTTTTCTTTAGGGAAGCTCTCTCTTTCTGTATTTGCCAAGTTTTTCTGTAGGTTGAGAACTTTTGTTCAATTCTGAAACTTCTGCAATGTAAAGAAAACACCTTTGAATTCCATCAAAAAAATTCATGGTTTTTGAAGGACTTAGTGTTATGACCCAATGTAAAGATGTTTTCCTCTAAGAACTTCCTGAGGTTTGGAAAGTTTGTTTATTGGGCATAATTATGTTATCTCTCTTCATTAGAAATATAAATACCTGAAGATAACATTTTTAAATGTTACCTTTTCGAAGAGAAAATAATTATTGAAATCATCTGCAGAAAAGACAGTCTCCTGTTTCTCACATTCATAGTGCTAATGAATATATTTAACCCAAAATTAATTTTAATTTCCTTTTCCAATGTGCAATACTATTTCCAAATATACCCATGCTTTTTTGACTTCAGGAATCAGTTTCCAGCTGTTTACATTTCTCTTATTAATTGAATGCATTTACACCAAAATTAATTTTGTGTTCTTTTCTAATCACTGTCAGTATTGTGTTTCTGCCACTGCTTTACCTAGAATGCTCTCTTTTCTCTCATTTTTCTAACCTGCTCCCATCCCCATCATCTCTCATATGCTCCATTACAATGGAAACAGATGTGGTGTATTTTATAAGGACAATTTCAGTAATATGACCAATGCCCAGGGGGATGAGAAATCTAGCCTGAAATCCTCACTCTCTCAATGCATGTCACTTAACATTAATTTCTTTATCTGAAACATGGTAATAAAACCTAACTAAAGTAGATAATTTTCTAAGACAGTAATTTACCAAAACTGACTCCTGGAAAGAGAAAAAATGGAAACAGACTCATTTTAACAGAAAAAAAAGATCAAGTTTTCATGGAGCAGATATTTCAATACAATTTTAACTGTTTTAGAATTTAGAAAAAGAAGGAAGATGCCACTAAGTTTAATAAAGAAGGAATAAACATAAATTTGCAAGTCAATTTCATTTTTTAATATAAATACAAAAATCACACTCTATAAGCACATTAAAAGAATAACATATTGTGACCATGAGAAATGTATTATAGAAAAGTAAGGATGGTTTAATATTAAGAAATCTATTAATATGATCCATCATATTATACTAAGAAGAAATAACATGATACTGGAGGAAAAAACTCAACATCTTTGTTAATTAGAAAAATATTTTAAACCCTCAATAAAATGAGACTAAACTAAATATAGCAGACATGATAATATACATCTCTTTTTAATGAATCCTTCACTAAAGTTAGAAGCAAGATAAGAATGTCTCCTATTACCTCTATTATTTAACATTTTACTGGAGATAACAGTAAAGGCCAAGACAAGAGAAAACAGAGGTAAAAAAATTTTAATAGAGGAGATAAAACTGTATTTGTATATATACACAAATAGAAAACCAAAGACAATCAATTTAAAACTGTTAAAAACAATAAAGAAATTTAGAAAGCTAGTAAAATAGAAAAATAAAACAAAATTTAGATATTAATAGTTCATACCTACAAACATGAAATTTATAATATGGGTATAGCAATAATGGGTATAGCATTTCAGTTTTGAAACAAAAATTTTGTATCTTGGAAAATTATTGCATTGATATATAAAATAATTTAAAATGCAGTTAAGGACTTTTAAAATGCTTTTAAGGTCTTGGGAAAATGGAAAAACCATGCTTGATATTCTATAACTCATTTCTCTATATATTACTTTATACATTAAAATAATGACTATAACTATTGATTTCTTTCTTTTAGCTTTATCAAGGTATAATTGACAAAATTGCATATATTAAAATGATATATGTTGTGAAATAATTATTGTGATTAAGTTAATTAATGCAAACATTATAGTTACCACTCTTTTGTGGATAAAACACTAAAAGTCTAATCTCTTAGAAAATATCAAGTGTACAATATAGTATTATCATGCTATCTATTAGAGCCCCCAAACTTAATTTTTTTATAACTGAAAGTTTGTACCCTTTGGTCATCTTTTCCACATTTCCCCCACCATCCAGCCCATGGCAACTACCATGCTGCTCTGTATTTCCATGAATTCTACTTTATTTTTAGGTTCTGTGAGTGAGATCATGCAGTATTATCTTTCTCTGATTTTTTTTCATGTAGCATAATGTTCGCCAGATTAATTAATGTTGCGAATGGCAGTATTTTTTTCTTTTTATGGCTGAATAATATTCTATTTTATATATAAACATTCATGTTTTCTTCATTCACTCATTTGTCAACAGGCTGTTTCCACACCTTGGCTATTCTGATAATGCCACGAAGAACACGGAAGTACTGCCCAGCTATCTCACTATGCTGTCTGATAAAACTCTAAAGACTCCACCAAAAAATGTTAGCATAAATAAATTCAGTAAAGTTGTTGGGTACCAAATCATAAAGTACTTGTATTTCTGTGCACTAACAATAAAATAACAGAAAAATAAATTAAGAAAATAATTTCATTTATAATAGTGTCAAGAATAATAACATACTTAGGAATAAATTTAAGCAAGGAGGTGAAAGACCTGCATACTGAAAACTATAAAATGTTAATGAAAGATATTGAACATGACAAACATAAATGAAAAAAAATATCCCATATGAATGGATTGAAAAAAAATAATATTGTCTACTCAAAGAAATGTACAGGTTCTATGAAATCCCTATCAAAACTCCAATGACTTTTTTATAGAAGTAATAAAAATAGTCTTAAAGTTTCTATGGCACCACAAAAGACCCTGAATAGCCAAAGAAATCTTGTAAAGAAAGAACAAAGCTGGTGGAATCACCCTTTCTGGTTTCAGACTCCATTACAAAGCTATAATAAACAAAATAGTATGGTACTGACATAAAAACAGACACATAATCCAATAGAACAAAACTGAGAGGCCAGTAATAAATGCATACATATACATGGTTAACATCTTTGATAAGGTCAGAACAAACACATATTGGGGAAAGAATAGTCTTCAGGTATTGGGAAAATTGCATATCCATATGCAAGAGACATATTGATTTTGTATTTTTTTTATTTGGAATGGTGAAGTCTGACTCCAAAAATTATATGGAAAGACAAATAGCCAGGAAAACTCCTTTAAAAAAAGGAGCGACGAATGTGGCCTAGCCGTGCCAGATATAAAACTATATTATAAAACATGACTAAACAGACAATGGGAAAAATTAAAAGTCCAAAAATAAAATGATATTTATATCAGCATTTAGCACTTAAAAATGAATCAGTAATGGAGCAAAATAAAGTTAGATCCATATTTCATATTACACACTATCAAAAAATCTAAATGAAATTTTAAAAATATTATTGGGAAAAAAATCTGAGAATTCCTTTAGAATCCTGTAATGAAGACATTCTTACTACCTCTGAATCTAAATCCAAATGTCATAAGAGAAAACACTGACAAATTTAAAAACATAAACATAAAATAAAAATAAGATTCATGGGGGAAAAAACACATCAGAAGCCAATGATAAGCTGAGAATAATACTTACAGTCTACATTAGTGATAAAAGTATAATTCCCATAACATTTAGTGCACTCTAAAACTCCATAAGTAAAATATACCGACTCTTGCTCCAAAAGAACAAGAAACTATGAATAGATATCCAAACAAATGATATTTAAACTTATGAAAAGAAATTTAACCTCACTTATAATGAAAGACTTGGAAATTAAAATTCTAATGAAATATATCTTAAAAATTTTTACATTTAAAAATGACCCAAAAGTTGACCACACATTCTGATGGTGAGAGTGCATAGAAAGAGACATTCTGTCACACATCCAATGAGAGTGTACATTTGTTTAACTCTGATGAAGGACAATTTGACAATATTACTAAACATTGCAATTATATCTATTCTTTAGCCCAAAATTCTATTTGAATATTTGGACTTTCAAACAACTGCAAAATAATGCATACATAGATTATTCATTACAATAACTGAATCCATCTAAATGTCCCAATCTTGCTGACTAGTAAGATGGTATACTTATTGTAATAAAGGAACAAAGAGCTATAAAAGATGAGGACATTTTCTATAATATAATATAAAAAGTATCTAATGCACATCTTTACATTTGAAAGCAAGATATGCTGTATAAATTGTGCTATATTTTGAATAAAATCATAACTATTTGTATTTACTGTGTAATGAAACTCTGTATTGACATAGAAAAACTAAATAACAGTTACTTTGATGGGAATGAGGGAGAGGTATGAACTAAGCAGAACTCTGAGCCTCTGAAAGGATTCTGAATTTTTATTATAGACTAGGTTGCTCTTACTTTTGAACCATATAAATTTATTAACTATTCAAAAAATTAGATTAAAAATTCATAAATGATACAAAATATTTAATATAAGGAGAGAATGTGACAAGGAAAGAATATTGTAACTCAGCCGGGCAAAATAATAATAGCAAGACCCTTGGGATGAGCCAGAGAGGTTTTGTCCAGGAGCTGGCCTCTGACTATTAGTGCTAGAATCCCCTTGGCCATGGTTTTCCCCGTTTTGATCCAGTGGTTGTTAGAGCCCAGAATAGAGATGAAATCTGTGAAGCAAGACATAACCTAGGTGGAGAAAGAAGAATCATGGGATTGGAATATCTGCAAGAAAAGCATGAGAGGGATCTCCACTCCCAGAAAGAGCAAGTGGAGCTGTTTTATGGCTTGTTTTGTTTCACTAAGCTATGAGATACTTTTTGGTAACTGCCAAATTATTTGGTTTGGGGGTAGGGCCAGATAAAACCAATTTGTTTACAATTATGGTGACCCTGTTTTTCTTCTCATGCTCACATCTCCAAGTTAAATCTGGATTTCCAGGTAGCACAGAGAAGAGAAAAAATTAATTTCAGTACTTGATAGGTTTGAGGATCAGAAAAGTCCATGGATCAGAGTCTGAAGCTGCTCAGAGAGATGCTTGTTTTCTTTACAACAAGAAGGCACAGAGACACAATTGAGACAATCTGTTTATTTTGATTTGACTAAACAAGAGTGTAGGGGAGGGGTGTCTTGTTTTTTTTCTCTCTTTCTCTCTCTTTTTTTCCCTTCAAATGATTATTTTCTCCCTTCCATGAAACTTGTATCCAGATCCGGGTGTTGTATATCTCTTTGAAAGTCTTCTCATCTCTTATTAATCTTTTTCCAACTACTTGATTTGGAGCTGGTCTTCTTATTGGAAATGTATGGGAGTCAACTTCAAGTTTTCTAGCTATACTCTCCCAAAAGGATAGCAATGTTATCATCACCAACCTCATAAATGAATAATAATAATTCACATGTACATACACATGTATAGTGAATATAACTGGCTCTCGATAAAAGGCAAATAGTAATGATGAACCTTGAAATGCGCCTTTTGGAGATACCCGGTGTCAACCTGCATGAGCCATTTTGAAAGCAGATTTAAAGGAAGATGTCCTGAACTCTCATTTCCCGTCTGCTGGGTTTCTTTGAAGTGGGAGTTAACTCTGACATGAAACAGCTCCAGAAACTGAGCCATGCCCAGTTGTTTTTGGCCTGATAACCGAACCCCCAGTGAGGACTCCCACACACAACTGGATGTCTTTGATGACTCACTCTTCTCTTAGAGATAGGCCCCCAGACATTGGTGCATTTCTTACACTCTGCATAACATCATCCATGGAAGAAAAGAATAACTTAAATAAAATCAATTATCTGCTCCTTCTTCAACTCAAGCCTTTAAAAAAAAAAAAAAAAGAACCTGTCCTCCCTTCGTTGTTCTTATTCGTAGTGCAGCTCTGCTAATTCAGAGTCTGCTATTTAACTACAATAGAAAACTCATTTCCTGGGTGGCAAAAAGCTGAAGGAAGATGTCTGAGTAACCTAGAAAGAAAGATTCAAAGCTGTTCTCTCTCTCTCTCTCTCTCTCTCTCTCTCTCTCTCTCTCTCTCTCTCTGACTAAAATAAAAAGAATTGTTTTGTTTGTTAATGTAATTTGGTAAAATGTCTTTAACATTAAGACTAAAATCTACTTTTATTCATCCTTATTAAGGACTAAGGTATAGGGGTGGGAATAGAGTGCTGATTTGAGAGAAATGCCAACTATAAACATGGTTCTCTAAAAATTTTAATTATCTTCTGCTTGTAACAACTGATCCTCAAAAAGCAGAACATGGTTTTTCAGTGACCCATGTCCTGTAATTCATTTTAAATCAAAGTCATTTTCTTTAGGAGTGCTAAATTACACCCTTTTGAAATTATTTAAATATTAAAGAATGAATTCTTAATACAAAAAGTCAATGAATATGTAGCTCATATATTAAAGTTATATTTCCACCATGCATAGCCGGAAGTCTGTCTTCCCGTTTAGTCTGTTGTTCTCAAAATGCATAAAATAGATATATTTTTAAAGCATGTTTATTTCTCTCTCTCTCTCTCTCTCTCTCTCTCTTTTTTTTACAACCATGCTGTTTTATAAAGCTTTTCTTTTATGTGTGTGCTTTATTTTATTTGGCAATAGTCAATAAACTATTACTTACATTTTTACAAGTGAAGAAATGAAGTTTCTCACTATTCAGGTCCATAGTCAAATAAATAGAGTCCAGAGATCCTGTAAAATCTCTACAGATGTTCCATTTCCATAATGTTCTGTGTCTTTGGCCACTGAGCTTGAATAAATATTTAAAAGTATATTTGCCCCAAAGAAATACTGGATTTAATATGGCAGATTGTTGCATAACTTTTCATATTAACATATTTTTATATACTTATCGATACTTGGTTATTTGATGCACACATGTAGCATATTCTCTAATCATTTCATGGGTTTTATGTTTGTCTTCCCAATGAGATGGTCAAAAGGCCATGCCTTATGAGTCTATTTCTTAGAGGACCTGATATACTGTTGAATAGTAGACATTGAATAAATGCAGAATCACAATAACTCCATATGATCCTCAGTTCTGCCCGTTTCTACCATTCAGGTTCCTTGACTATGAAACCAGAATGCATATCTATTGCACAGGGTTGGTGGGACAATGTATGTGAATGTTCTATACAAATATTTGGTTGACCCCTGAAGGGAGAGTAGCCAACAGCTAGATGAAAGCTTTGGAGAAGAAGAGGGGAGTCTGGGCAGCACATGAAAGAGAGGGAAGTGACCCACCTCAGCTCTCAGGCCTGACTATTTCCTGCCCAGTTCTTTCAGAGCTAACTCACTGTCTGATGTTCATGTTGCTCCTCTGGCCTCTGTTTGGAATCACATCTCTGTGTCTCTATGGACCAAAATGATCCATGGATCACTGTTGGTCAGTCTCCTCATTCCCTAAAGTTGTCAGGCTCAATACTTTGCAATTATCTGTGTCTCCTTCTTGCCTCTTCTTCATTTTCATGCATAAGCAGTGCTGTTTTCTGTTTGAGTATTTTTTATAGTAGCCATTCCTTCCTTTCTATGCTTATAGTTACCATATTAGTTCAAGCTCTTATTATTTCACATAGAAAATGGGAGAGATTCCAGAGAACTAGATTGCCCCCAAATGTAGAAAGGTTCATAAACAGAGTTTGGTGATCTTAATGTCACCCTTATTTCCAAAATTCTAGAATTCATTATTCAAAAATTAGTTAGTAACCAGCCTTAAGAAGATATAATTGCATGTCCTTCCTAACATTACTGAGATGGCAATGTGTTAAATGTTATATGCACTTTGTGTATGAACTCAGCATTTAACAGGTCTCATTCTCTTAATCTTAACCCGTGTTTTGGAGATATAAATGTCACTACATTCTTTGTACTTAATAGGCTCGAGTACATGTTAGGTATAAATTATTGTCTAATGAAAGTCACAGATCCATAATATGTAATATGGTACAAATGAACATAATATGACACAAAGTCTCATGGGTGTGCAATATTAAAGGCATCCAGAAGAGCAATTTATAATGCTGAGCCCAGGGGATCAGAGAAGATTTTCTGCTAGAGAGTATGCCTAAATAAAAGCAAACGTTTGTCAGAGGGATGGGTGTTGATGGAGAGAGGTACTCCAGCTAGAGAGAAAAGCATGACCAAAGCAAGGAGGCAGGATACATCCTGGTGTGTGAATGTGAACTATAAACAATTGTGCATTCCTGGAGTCATTTCCAACTGGGTGTGTGACATGTCCTGGGGTCAGGAAAGAGCTTACTTATCTCATGATACTCTGCATCAAAATGGAAAGGCATAGGCTACTAGTGAGAACAGAGAATGAATTATTAACTTGTAGAAAATAAGATGCTGATTAATAGCTGGGAAAGGGAATTATGTGGGGACTCACTAAAGGACATGTTTAGACATTCAGACCTTGAATAAACAGTCACTTACTAAGGACCTAGTATTTACTAGGTCCTGAAATTAAAATGGTGTTAAAGAAAGAATCCTTGCCCTCAAGGAATTTTTAGTCTAGTGAGAAGCTGATCAATACAGCTTTGTCTGTGATTTAAATGGAACTAATGAATGATTACAGGTAAAGCCAGATGAGGTAATTTATGTGACAGAGCAGAACCAGTGTCCAAAAATGCCTCAGTGGGCTGTACTGAAAGGCAGTTAATAGTAATATATGTTGAAAATTTCTGACCAATGGAGTACTGATTTCAATCTGGAAATGCTCTTTCCACCAAAATATTAGGGCTTAGAGAACTCCCCTGTTTTTACAACATGAGACAAACACAGGGACATCATTCGTATAGCACTCAGAGAGGAACTGAAAGCCATTAAAGAGAAAGAAACCATGCTAGGATAATATTCTTATTATCAATTTATATCATTACAATATACACAGTTTTCCTGAAATCTGTCAATTTTACCTATATTGTTGAGTTCTCTGATGTAAATTTTTCATAATATTTTCTAATAATATTTTTAATATGTGTAAGATCAGCAGTGCTATCCCTTTTCACTTCTGATGTTGATAGATTATTTTGTTCTTGATTAGTCTTCACAGAGGTTTATCAATTGTATTCATATTTCTAAAAAGCAAGTTTGAGCTTTGTGGATTTTCTTTATCTGATTTCTGTTTCATTGATTTCTATTGTAATGTTTACAGCTATTCATATGGAAAATAGAATAATTAATTAATAAATAATAATACAAAAATAAATTCAGTGTACTTACAACTGAAAACCTACTTTTGCCTCACCCATTTTTGCTTTCCTCTATGTACTTTTCTCTTTTAGTTTCTTAAGGGTTCTTAATTGTTCACAAAGTTTAAAATGGAGACTTAGAGAGAAATTTTCCTCTAAGCACTAATTAGCTACACTTCAAAAATTCTTATACATCATTCAATTCAACACATATTCTATTTTTCTTTCAAGTTCTTTACTAATCCATAGTTCTTTAAAAGTTCATTACTTAATTTTCAAAACTTGAGTATTTTCTACATATCTTATTACTGGTTTCTAGTTAAAAATCCACTGAGAAACATAATCTGTATAATTTCAAACTCTTTGAAATTTATTGTGACTTATTTAATGGCCTATCATATGGTCTGTCTTGATGAATGTTTCATGTGTACTTGATGAATATTCCATGTGCACTTGAAAAAAATATTTTTTGATTGTTGAATATAGTTGCTTACAAATGTCAAATAGGCCATGTTTGTTTATGGGCTGTTCAAATATTCTATATCCTTATTGAATTTTCTCCACTTATTCTATCAAATATTGAGAGAACAAAAACAACAAAAAACAAACAACCCAAACATTATTGTGGATTTGCTTTTATCTGCCTTTTCCATTCCATCTATTTTTAGGTACATACATACTTAAAGTTGTTAGAGAATAATTCTAGAGAATACTTAAGGAATTAACTTTCTATAATCATGAGGTATTCCCATTTAGCAGTAATAAGAGATATTATCTGACAATATATCTTATTTTGAATTCTACTTTGTCCAATATATTTTCTTATGTTTACTGTCTGCATAGTATGCCTTTCCCACAATTTTACTTTCCTCATATCTGTGTTTATATAACTAAAGCACATTTCTTATAGACAATATATATATATATATATATACTTTTTGCATGCAGTCTAGAATCTCTTCCTTTTAAATGAATATTGAGGTCATTTTATTTAATGTATGAGTAATGCTTTCTATGGTTGAAATTTAGTCTTATGTATTTGTTACTTGTTTTCTACTAGTCCCATCTATTGTTTTTAGGTTCTTCTTTTCTGTTATTTGATCAATTAAATATTTTTATTTCATTTTATCTTTTGACTTTTTAACTGCATCTCTTTGAATTTTTACTAGCTTTTAAGAGCTTAAAATATGCATACATATCATGGTTTATCTTCTAATAATATCCTGCTTTGTGAACAATGTAATGACCTTCTAATGACATAATTCCATCTATCTCCTCTTCTGGTTCTTTGTGCTTATTTATTTATTTTATTATTTTATAACTACATATGTTTTAAACCCCATAATATTCAATTAATATTTTTTCTTTAAAGAGTCAAAAGTTTTTAAAAGCAATCAACTATACACAGATATAATAAAGATGATAAAAATGGTCTTCTAAATTTATCCCCACACACTTTCTGATCCTCTTGTTTCTTCCTGCAGTTCCAGTCTTGCATCTGCTATCATTTTCCAACTGCCTAATGCTTTTCTTTTAATGCAGGGACACTAGAGATAGGCCCAACCTTTGAATACTAGAAAAGGTATTTTGAAGAGAACCAAGATGGCGGCATAGGTAAAACACCTAGCTTGCTGTCATACTCAGCAATTTTAATACTACAACTTAACGAAAGAACAAACACCTTCCAGAATCACCAGAAAGCTGGCCGAGTGAAAATTGCACAAATAAAAGTGAAAATAAGACACTGTGACTCAGAGGAGCAGCTGTGGACAGTGTTGAAGATTCGCGTGGAGAGAGGTTTGGAGCGCGCGCCAGCAGAGAGGGCGGGCGGCTGAAAACTGGCCAGTTTTCTCGAATGAGGAGACAAAGACGTCCCACTGGACTGATTCTCCAGCTTTGGGCGAAGTCCAGAAAACCCACTATCATAGGGGTGAAAACTGGACAGTGGGAGGGCATGCCTAAGCTCGGGTGATACAGGGGACTCCGGCTTGTGGAGAAGGCAGCTTGCGTGAACAGCTCAGCTGCATGACCTCGTAGAGAGCGCTCTGCAACTTGCTATCTCATTCGGGAAACCATCAGACTGCTTTGTTTTACGACCCTGGGTGAGACATTGGGCGTGCAGACTTATTTGGGGAGAGTCTGAATTCCCCAGCAGCTGGTGGAGTTCCACAATGGCACTCTCTCAGAGGTGCTGGCGGCCATTGCCCCCAGCACAGAGTCCCTGGGGCCGAATAGGGCGGAGCTAACGTTGTCTGCTTGGCCCAGAGACTCGGCCCATCCAACCTGAGCACAGCTGAGCTTCACAGACAATTGGCCTAGAGGTCAACCCCTCCAAGTGCTAACAACGATTAACCTGAGCTTAACTTCAGCAAGATTGTGCAACCCATATCCACCTCAGGTAACTGGGGAGGCTGAGCCACTGTCAGGTAACTGGGGAGGCTGAGCCACTAGACTTCCTAGTAGGAAGTCTACCACACAAAGCTAATTGACCAACTCAGGGAAGCAGCCACCATGCAGAGACATGGAAAGAAATCAGATGTGAAAGAAATGGAGGAAAAAAAACGACTGGACATGGAATTCAAAACCACGGTTATAGGGTTTTTCAAGAGGCTCCAACAAAAGATCGAGGCCTATAAGGAAATAAGCAATACCACAGAGGAAATGAATGAGTCCTATAAGAAAATGAACAAGACCCTCAAGGATATAAACGAGAGCTGCAAAGTAATGATCAAGACCAACGTGGAAATGAATGAGTCCTACAAGGAAATGAAAGAGACCCTCAAGGATATAAAGGAGACTCTCAAGGATATGAAAAAGGACCAACCAGAAATTAAGCATACACTGACTGAAACAAAAAATATTATACAAAGACCTAAAAGTGCTCTGGAGCACCCCAAGAACCAAGTTAAAGATTTGAAATACAAAGAGGTAAAATCCACTCAGCTGAAAAAGCAAGAAAACAAAAGAATCCAAAAAATTGAAGATAGTGTAAGGGGCCTCTGGGACAATCTCAAGCATACCAACATCCGAATTATAGGGGTGCCAGAAAAAGCGAGAGGCCAAGACAATGAAAACCTATTTGAAGAAATAGTGACTGAAAACTTCCCACACCTGGTGAAAGAAATTGACTTAGGAGTCCAAGAAGTGCACCGAACCCCGATATATAGGAACCCTAAGAGGACCACACCAAGGCACATCATAATTAAAATGCCAAGAGCAAAAGACAAAGAGAGAATATTAAAAGCAGCAAGAGAGAAACAGTTGGTTACCTATAAGGGAGCACCCATACGACTGTCAGCGGATTTCTCAACAGAAACGATGCAGGCCAGACAGGAGTGGCAAGAAATATTCAAAGTGATGAACAGCAAGAATCTACAACCAAGATTACTCTATCCAGCAAAACTATCATTCAGAATTGAAGGTCAGATGAAGTGCTTCGCAGATAAGAAAAAGCTAAAGGAGTTCATCACCACCAAACCAACATTATATGAAATGCTGAAAGATATTCTTTAAGATGAGGAAGAAGAAAAAGGTAAAGATGAAAATTATGAACAACAAATACACATCTATCAACAAATGAACATAAAAATCAAGTGAATTGATAGGCTGTTGAATAGGATAGACTGGTGAATATAACAGAGACATGGACATAGAGAGGGAATGGACTGACAATTCTTGGGGAGAAAAGGGTTGTGGGAAGTGCAGCAAGAGACTGGACAAAAATCTTGCAACAATGGGAGAGGACAGTGGGGAGGGGGAGATGAGGGTGGAGGGTGGGATAGGTACAGGGTGGAGGGGAGCTATAGGGGGATAAAAAGGGGAAACAATGTAATTAATAAACTGAACAATAAAGATTTTAAAAAATTTAAAAAATTAAAAAAATTTAAAAAAAACAACAAAAAAAACACAAATGAATCTAAAAATCAAGTGAATTAATAAGCTGACGAACAGGATAAACTAGTGAATGTAACAGAATCACGGACATAGAGAGGGAATGGACTGACAACTCTTGGGGAGAAAGGGGGTTTGGGAAGTGCAGCAAGAGACTGGACAAAAATCATGCATCTATGGGAGAGGACAGTGGAGGGGTGTGAGGGCGAAGGGTGGGATGGGTACCAGGTGGAGGGGAACTATAGGGTGAAAAAAAAGGGAACAATGTAATTAATAAACTGCACAATAAAGATTAAAAAAATAGAAAAGGTATTTTGTTTTGAAGGATTTTTGGCTGGATGTAGAACTGTAAGTTGACAGATTTTTGTTCAACAATTTAAATATTTTATTTCATTGTTGTGTAGTCTTTATTATTTTTTATGAAGAGCTAGCTATTGTTCTTATTTTTATTTCCCTACATGTAATAAATCGTCCTTCTCGGGATGCTCTTAAGATTTTCTCCCTATCCATAATTATCAGCAGTTTGATTAGGAAACTGTAGGTGTGATTTTGATTGTATTTATACTTTTTTGGGCTCAGCTTTATTGATCCCTAGGTTGATATGTTTTATTAATTTTGAAGAATTTTAGACTTTTTGTTTTTAAATATTGATTCTGTGCCATCGACCCTCTCTTTTCCTTCTTGGTCTCCAATTGTACATTGTTAAAGTGTTTGATATGGTCCCAGAAGACTTTAGAGGACCCTTTAAAGTTTTGTCTCATTTTTCTCCCATTTAGTTTTAATTTATATACTTTCCATTGACTTGCTTTCAAATTCACTAATTTATTCTACTATTGTATTCAGTCTCCTGTTAAGCATACCTGGTGAACTCTTCAATTCTTATGTTTTACTTTTTCAGTACTATAATTTATATTTGATTTTATTTTCTAAGATCAAATTCCTTTCCTAAAATTCCCAATTTATTCACACATATTGCCCCTCTATTCATTAGGTGTTTTCACATATATACTGTGGTTACACTAAAGATCCTGTCTGTTAATTCCAACATCTGGGTCATCTGTTGATTTTTTTCTATTGAGTGACATTTTCCTGCTACTTTCAGTGTTGTAATTTTTTCAGTATATCCCAGACTTTGTGTGTAAATGAACATTAGAGTCAGAGTACATAATATTTACCTCTAGAAAATGGCATGCCCCTTCTTCCAGCAGGTGTTATCCTGGGAGTTTCATGCAGTCTAATCATTAGCTGTGTCGGTCCTGCTTCTGTTAAGGCTTTACTTTGACTCACTTTATCTCTGAGCTCAAAAGTTTTGATGATGAAACCAGCAGGGCTTGAGATCTATGCACCAGCAAGACTCTAAAGACCTCCCTATATTTTAAATCCCAGTTATTATCTTTTTGTTTTATAATCTAGTCAGATATAATACTGTGTGCTAGAAATAGCAGCATAAATATCAAATCCCAGCTTAGAGTTATCCCAAATGAAGACTCTAGTAGCAGTTGCAGCAAACATCTATTTAGCCCAGTCACACCCTCAAGGACTTTACTTTCTGGCAGGGACACAAACTATTAAGCCAATTATTAAAACATGTTAGGTTGTACCAAAAGAACTCAATACAATTTATTAAATTGATTTGATTTTTTAAATCTGAAACTTGACTTACACTGCATGATTGAACCGGGAAAATGCTTACATTTAGTTGCTTTATAAATTTAGCTGCACTCTGGTCAACTCCTAATGAGGTAGGCAATGCAGAGATATAAATTTCTAAACTATTTTACTTCACTTATTAAGTTCCACCTCCTCCTCTAAGGGCTCCTCTAACAAGCACTGCTGAAAAATAGCTCTGATTTTTATTTCACCTGCTCTCCCTTTGATTATGCTTTACTTGGACATGTTAATAAGCATTAAATAAAACTCAGAAAAATGCAACAGCAGAGAGAACAGTTACCAGAATATTGCTCCTCTAGAGTTATCCCCAGTGCATACTCTAGTAGCAGTTGCAGCAAACACCTATTTAGAACATCCTAAATAAAGAACAGGTAAAATATATCCATAAATTTATTGTATTTGACTTAGCAATACTATGAAGAAGGTACTACCATTACCACTATTTAGAGATGAGGAAACTGAGGCACAGAGAAGTAAAATAATATATACAAAGACAGTATGTGGCAAAGCTGGGGTTCAAAACAAGAGGAAAAGTATTTGCACTAGAGCATTTTACTTCAAGCAGCCAGCAGAGATATGATTCTTAGTGAGCTCACATGGTTATAGTGTGAAACACTCCTTTTTCCTTAAGCCATCCTATCTAGATTCTGTTCTATTTGATATATCCCTTTTTTATTATCAATATTGTTCATTTCTATGTCCACCTTTTTTTCTGAATTGAAAACTATTATCTCACATTTTTATGGATTAAAATTTAAGGACAGCTTAGCTGAGTTGGTCTTGCTCAGGGCTCACAGTCAGATGTGTGCCGGGTCTATAGTCATTTACCTAGGTTTGGGGGTTCTATTTCCAACGTGGCACACTTACACTCCTGGCAAGTGACGCTAATCATCAGCAGAAGGCCTCATTTTCTCCCCATCTGTCCTCTCGACATGGCAGCTGCCTTTCCCCACAGAGAGTAATTTAGGAGAAAGCAAGGCAGAAGCCAAGATGTCTCTTCTGACCTGGCCTCAGAGGTCATACATATTCTGTCATTGCCCACAATACCCTACTGGTTACAAAGATCAGCCCTGTTCCATGTGGGAGGGGCCTACTCCAAGGCATGCATGCCTTAAGGGGAGAATCACTTAGGATCTTTAGTAGGGTGGCATGGAGAGTCTCAACACTTTTACTGTGCATTCTTATTTTTCAGTCATTTTTAGCAAGGTATCATCATCTTCAGCTGTGCCTGATGTCTCCAGTTCAAGGGCACTGAGTTTTGTCCTCTTCAAAGAACAAATTCCCAATCTTCTGCAAAAATGGAAAAGCTTCAGCCTTCTGACTTCAGTGAGTGGGGAGGAGGGCACCTTTTATTTGGTAACAACACTGTTAGAGACTTGCATATTTTATTAGTCTCTTCAGATAATCAATTTTATATTTGCTAATCTTCTGAATTATATTTTGTTTTCTGTTTAATGAATTCTTTCTCTGATCTTTTCAATTTTCTTTGTACCACTTCCTTTGGATTTTCTCTGTTTTTCTTTTTCTAATTGCTTAATGTCGAACATTTAGCTCCTCAACATTCAGCTCTTTGGAAGAAACAAATGTGATCTAGCAATGATTTCTTGTCAATACCACAAAACACACACAACAAAAGCAAGTGGGACTATATCAAACTAGAAAGCTTCTGTTTAGCAAAAGAATCAATCAACAAAATAAAAAGGTAACCTATGGAATGGGAGAATATATTTGCAAAACATATATCTCATAAGATGTTAATATATAAGGAACATATACAACTCAATAGCAAAAGAATAATAGATTAAAATGGGCAAAAGGCCTGAATATAGGTTTTCCAAAGAAGATATACAAATGGACAACAAACACATGAAAAGAGGCATTACATCAGTAATCATCAAAGAAATGCAAGTCAAACGACAATGAAATATCTCACACTTGTAAGGATGGTTAAAAAACAGAAAATAACAAGTGTTGGGGATGTGAAGAAACTGTAATCCTTGTGCACTATTGGTGGGAATGTAAAATGGTACAGCCACTGTGGAAAACGGTATGGAGGTTTCTCAGGAATTAGAAATAGAACTATCAATTGATCTACCAATCCCACTTCTGGGTATATATCTAAAAGATTAAAAGTTATATCTTTATACCCATGTTTATATCATATTATGCACAATAGCCAAGGTGTGGAAGCAACCCAGATGTCCATTTATAGGTGAGTGGATAAAAAAATGTGGTATATGCCTGCAATTGAATATTATTCAGCCTATAAAATGGATAAACCTGGCAGACATTATGCTAGTTAAAATAAGACACAAAAATACACTATATAATTCCACTTGTATGAGGTATCTAATATAATCAAATTCGTAAAAACAAACCTACAACAGCAGTTAACAGAGGGTTGGGGAAAAAGGAAAAGAGGAGTTAAAGTTTAAAGAGTATAGAGTTTTTGTTTTTTTTAAGATGGAAAAGTTCTGGAGATTTATTTCACAATAATGTGAATATACTTAACATTACAAAACTATATACTTAAAACAGGTTAAAATGAAATGTGTTTTATGGTATGTGTTTTTTGAAAAATACAATTTTAGAAAACTATACACTTAAGGCTGTTATGTTTCCTAACAGTACTTTAGTTAAATTAAAAAAAAAGATATTTATGTTATTATGTTATCAGATTCTCCATTGTAAAATATAGATGAGGATAATAACAAAATCTATGTCCTAGAAATAAATGAGTAAACTGCTGAGAAGTGTGTTGAACATATATACATTTTTAAAAATATATATTTTATTGATTTTTTTTACAGAGAGGAAGGGAGAGGAATAGAAAGTCAGAAACATCCATGAGAGAGAAATATCGATCAGCTGCCTCCTGCAACCCCCCCCCCCCCACTGGGGACCTGCTCGCAACCAAGGTAAATGCCCTTGACCGGAATCGAACCTGGGACCTTTCAGTCTGCAGGCCGACGCTCTATCCACTGAGCTAAACCAGCCTCGGCTGAACATATATACATTTAACTATGAGAATACTTATTTAGATTTGTCCTTGTTCTCTTCTCTTCTTATCTCTTTCTATTATTCCCTTCTTTCTTTCTCTTGTTTTCTTCATTTAAATAGATCACAGATATTCTTCTCTCTTGCGTTTATTCATTTTAGGAGCACTTACTCATTTAAAAAGTATGTTCTCTTTTTCTATTCCTCTATATCTCACAGCAGAAATGTTGACATGCATACTTAAAGTCTAAAGTTAATCTATTTACTTTAATTCTAAACTAAAAGCCCCAGAGTATGGATTTGTGGACTGGTGTGCGACCTGTGGGGAATCAGCCCACTGTGGGAGCAGCCACTCATCCAGGTCAGCCAATCACCTGCTCCTACTACAGAATTAGCTGCTCATCCTGGTCAGTAGAGCAGTGTTATCACTGTGGGAGTGCACTAACCACTAACTGTGGGAATGCACTAACTACTAACTATGGGAGTGCACTAACTTCTGCATTGAGCATCTGTCCCCTGGTGGTCAGTGCACATCATAGCGACTGGTCGACCAGTTGTTCTGATTGTTCCATCATTTGGTCACTGGGCTTTTATATATATAGATAATATAAGGCCTCTAGAATACTTTAGTTATAATCACTCCCTACCAGGCTTAATACAGTTAGCATTTGATTTTTGCTTAATTTTAACTCCATTTAAATTAGGCACCATTATTATTGCTCTATATATCTATTTTGTTTAGATTTACTCATATGTTTAATATTTTCTTTAGTTAGTTGTAACACACTTCTTCTGAAACAGAAAGATCATTCAGGTCTACATTTTGGTCTCAGACATTTCTTGTTTTTTGTATATTTGAAAATGCCTTTGTATTTCACTTACTACTGAAAAATAGTTTTGCTAAGCATAGAATGCTGGATTTTCAATTTTTATTTTCAGACTTTTAAAATATTGTTCTAGTGCCTTCTGTCTTCCATTTTTGCTGCTGATAAATTAGCTACCAATCTAGTTGGTGATTGTTGCTTAAGAAACCTTTTTGTCTTCTTTTGAGAGGTGTTATTTGCTTTTGATGTATTATAATTTCAATATGATATTTTCAGGTGTGAATTTTTATTTGAAATACTTAGGCCTTATTGTCCATTATAAGTGCCTTTAATCAATTCTAAATGAAATTTCCACCATTATCCTTTCAAATATTTTCCTTTTCCTCATCTCTTTTGTTTCTTGGATTCCTTTCAGTCCTTATTTCATGTTGATAAATCTTTCTTTCATATTTCCTTTATTTTACTGCTCTGTGAAGCATTCTTAGTAATTTCTTGTGTTTGATAAGTTAACTAGTTTTCTCTTTAGTTATGCAAAATACTTCAACTGTGTTTTTTACTTTAGTTAATTATATAGTTTTATTTCTAGAATTTTTATTAAGTTTCCTTTACAATTTTTCTGCTGATTTTGAAAATCTCTCATTTAATACTGGAAGGTCTGATTCCTCACATTCTTCTCAAGTGCAGACTCTTCTCTCTCATACTCTCTCTTCTAAACCTGGAGATACCATAATGTCTTTCCAGCATTTTACTCTAATTTTTCAGTCTGGTCCCTGACCCAGTCCCCCAAAACTTCTAGCTTTAAATACTAAGTAGAAACTATTGTTGTGTAATGTACATATACAGAACAATAAAGTATTTCTAAAGTGAGAAAGAAATTAGGCTTTCTTTTGATCAATTGTCTTTCAAAGCAGAGACCATTAAGTAAGGGGAAAAAGAGCAGTATCTCATCTCTTTTTCTCCTCTCAAACTCCTTCTTCTATCTTTATACTTATGACTATTTGTGGCTGGCTTTTCAGACACCTGGCTCTCTTCAAGTAAGAAGCACCAATAATTCTACATCTGTACTTGTCAACGAGCATCTTCATAATCAGCCAAATCCATGTGAATGATCTTTGTGGATTGCTGGGCCCACTTTACACTTAGTGTAGGATTGAATCATCCACAGATACCCCACACAGCTGCTGTATCTGAAGTTGAAAGGTGATGAGGAGGTAGTGCAGGGGGGAGGAGTACTGAGAATATCTGGGCCATTTCCTTCTAATTCATGTCTTCCCTAGTGTTTGTGTACTTCTGGCTCTGGGCCTTCAAGAGCCAGGGCAGAAATACAAGGTGGGCACCGAGGTGACGTGGGTCTTGCAGTCTTGGTGGCATCTCCCTGAGAATCCACTTGCATCTACCTCGACAAGACGGAAGTAGTTTCTCCCTGAGAAGTTATAACAATAGGCGCAATTGAGGATGTAAACAATGCTAAGTACTCTACTTAAGTTAATTCTCCTCACAATAATTCTGTGATTTTAAAAAATATATTTTTATTGATTTCAGAGAGGAAGGGAGAGGGAATGAGAGATAAAAACATCATTAACAAGAAAGAACCATTGATCAGCTGTCTCCTGCAGGCGGAGCCCACAACCGGAGCATGTGTCCTGACCCGGAATGGAACCTTGACTTCCTGGTTCAAAGATCCACACTCAACCACCGTTCAACCATAGAGCCACACTGGCCAGGCAATCCTGCGATTTCTTACAGATGAAGAAACTGAGGCTCAGATAATTTATCCAAGACCATGCCACTAAGAACTGAGGTCTCCCTGGTTCCAGAGACCTGGTTCTTCTGGCTAGCCCAGTGGTCGCCAAACTGCGGCTCGCAAACCACATGAGGCTCTTTGGCACCTTGAGTGTGGCTCTTCCACAAAATACCATGGCCTGGATGAGTCTATTTTGAAGAAGTGGCATTAGAAGAACTTCATGTTTAAAAAGTTTGGCTCTCAAAAGAAATTTCAATCGTTGTAGTGTTGATATTTGGCTCTGATCACATAAATAAATGCAGAAACCAGATTTCAAGTCAGGTCTGGACCCCCACATTTTGGTTTTCACCACTCACTGAATAGTTGTTTGAGAGAATGAACGAAGTGATTAATCACTGTTGTTTAGTTTACAGTGACATATATTTGATTAATTTTGATAGTGAATGTTGAGAAATATGCTAATATCATGCATCTTTATTAGATTTGAGTAATAGGAACTACTTTTGCCAGGGATAAAAAGCAGCATTGAGGCTTAAAACAGTTGATTCAGAACAGGTTTTGAAATCAATAGGTTTTGACCTAAGACAAGGACTGAAAGCAGGCCACCAGAAACAGGTTACCACATAATCCTACCATATAACTAATATATGCTATGAATATATTAGCCAAAGTTACAAAGATAAATAAGATTATTCTAATATTAAATATACCGTGCATGCTGTGCCTCAGTTTTCTTATCTGTTCAATGAAAACAATATATATCTCACAGTGTATTTTGTAAGGATGAAATGAACTAATACCAGTTAAGAGTTTGGAATAGTTCCAGGCACATATGTGAGCACTTCATAAATAATAGCTATAATTATTGATAATATTATCGTCTCAGTTCCTGCTTCTAAGGAACCAAGCCATATAGAAGGTGTATCAGCTGATAGTGTTTCCTGAATGGCACTGAGAGAGATGCATCAAATTAGAAGAAAGATTAGGAATAAGACAGATGTCCACTTTCCAACACTCTTATTCATCACTAGTGGCCCGGTGCACAAAATTCATGCAAGTGGGGGTAAGGGTGGGGGTTGTCTCTCAGTCCAGCCTGCATCCTCTCCAATCTGAGATCCCTGTGAGATCGAGCCTAAACTGGCACTTGGACAACCCCTTCACAATCCACTTCTAACTGCCCACCTGCCTGACTGCTTGATTACTCCTAACCACTCTGCTTGCTAACCACTCTGCAACTGGTCCCCTCTGCCGACCTGCTCGGCCCCAACTGCCCCCCACCATCAGCCTGATCACCCTCAACTGTCTACCCCTCCTGGCCTGATCACCCCCAACTGCTTCCATCTCCTGGCCTGATCACCCCTAATGGCTTCTGCCTTGGCCCCTCCACCATGGCGATCTGGGACCCCCATGCGCACACGCCCTTCCCGATCTGGGACCGCCTACACTTGCAGCAAAGCGTGGCGGTAGCCAGTCTCCCCCCAACCCCCCTGACTCCCGTGGCCCCGCCCTTCACGCGTGCATCAATGATCTGGGACCCCCATGCTTGCGCCCTTCGTGATCTCAGACCCCAGGCACCCATGGCAAAGCACGGTGGTGGCTGGTCTTGCCTCTGCGCAGCCTGGGGAACTGGCACCGCAGGCTTGCTGGGACGACCAGCACAGCGTCTGCTCCCCAGGCCCATGGCGCTCGTTCCCCAGGCCATGCAGAGGCTGCAGGAGAGGCAGGATCGCACACTGCACAGCCCCACCCCCTGCTTCTGATTGGCTGGTAGCATAGCCAGTCAGAAGCCAAGGTACAGTCACATTTGCATTTTACTCTTTTATTAGGATAGTACTGGAGGTTCTAGCCACAGCAATCAGCAAAGAATAAAAAGCATCCAAATTGGAAAAGAGGAAGTAAAACTGTCATTATTCACAGATGACATACTATTGTACATAGGAAACCTGAAGACTCCATCAAAAATCTACTATATTTAATAAATGAATTCAGCAAAGTAGCAGAATACAAAATCAATATCTAGAAATATGGTGGCACATCTATATACCAGTAATGAACTCTCAGAAAGAGAAACTAAAATACAATTTCACTTACCGTTGAAATAACAAAACAAAAAAAAGAAGATAACTTGGAATAAACTTAACCAAGAAGGTAAGATACCTGTACTCAGAAAATTATAGGACATTGAAGAAAGAAATTGAGGAGGATACAAATCAGTGAAAGCATATAACTGTGTTCAAGGATTGGAAGAATTACCATCATTTAAATATCCATGTTATCCAAGGTTATCTACAGAATCAACACAAACCCTATTAAACTACCATCACAGATCTAGAAAATATATTCCAAAAATTTATATGGCATTAAAGAAGACTCCAAATAGCGTTCACAATCTTGAGAAAAAAGAATATAGTTGGAGGGATCATATTAGCTATTATCAAACTACTAGAGGCCAGGTACACAAAATTCATGCACAGGGGGCAGGGGATGTCCCTCAGCCCAGCCTGTACCCTCTCCAATCTGGGAACCCTCGAGGGATGACCGACTGCCCGTTTAGGCCTGATTCTACCGGGATTGAGCCTAATTGGGCAGTCAGACATCCTTCTCACAATTCAGGACTGCTGGCTCCAAACTGCTAGCCTCCCTGATTGCCCTAACCACTTTTGCCTGCTAGCCTGATCACCCCAAACCACTACCCTGCCAGCCTAATTGATGTCTAACTGCTCCCCTGCCAGCCTGTTTGCCCCCAACTTCCCTTCTCTGCCAGTCTGGTCACCCCTAACTGCCCTCCCCTGCAGGCTTGATCACCCCCAACTGCCCTCCCTTGCAGGCCTGGAACCTCCCAACGGCCCTCCCCTGCTGGCTATCTTGTGGTGGCCATCTTGTGTACACATGGGGGCAGGATATTAGACCATTTTGGGGCAGCCCTCTTGTGTAGTGGAGTGATGGTCAATCTGCAAATTACTCTTTTATTAGATAGGATAGAGGCCTGGTGCATGGGTGGGGGCCAGCTGACTTGCCTGAAGGGTGTTCCAGATCAGGGTAGAGGTTTCCTTGGGGCATGGGGCGGCCTGGGAGAGGGGTCTGTGGTGGTTTTCAGGCTGGTCATGCCCCCCAGTAAACCAAGCAGAGGCCCTGGGATCTGGGATTAATTTATGTTCTACAGTTGAAACTGTAGCCCAGAGCAGAGTCAAGCCTTCTGCTTGCTCTGTGGTGACAGCCATTTCTGTTTGTGTTTATTTAAATTCTATAATTGAAACTTTGTAGCCTAGAGTGGAGGCCTAGGCGCTAGGGCTATAGAAGCTTGGCTTTTTCCATTTCCCAGGCAACCATAGCCTCTGCTCTCTTCAGCTCCATGGCTGCCACCATTTCTGTTGGTATATTTCTTCTATAATATAGCATTGTAGCATTTGTAGCATTGAGTGGAGGCCTAGGCCAGCAAGGGCAGGCCAGGCAGAAAGCTTTGCTTCCTCTATTGCCAGGGAAACCGAAGCCTCCCTCCTGCTCTCAGTGGCCACAACCATCTTGGTTGGGGTTTATTTGCATAATTTGCTCCTGATTGGCTGATGGGCATGGCTGTGGGTGTGGCTTGATAGGAGGTACAGTCGATTTGCATATTGCTCTTTTATTAGATAGGATACTACAAGGCCATTGTAATAAAAACAGCCTGGTACTGGCTTAAGAACCTATAGATCAATGGAAAAGAACAGAGATCCCAGAAACCAACCAATGTCTCTATGGTCAATTAATACTTGACAAAAGAGGCAAGAGTATACAATAAAGACAGTCTCTTCAATAAATGGTGCTGGGAAAATTGAACAGATACATGCAGAAAAATGAAACTAGACCACCAACTTATACCATATACGAGAATAAACTCAAAATAGATAAAATATCTAAAAGTAAGTCATGAAACTATAAAAATCCTAGAAGACATAGGTAGTAAAATCTCAGACATCTCTTGTAGCAATGTTATTGCCAATAAATCTCTTAAGGTAAGGAAAACATAGGAAAAATAAACAAATGGTATACTTTAAACAATAAAAAATTATATTTAAAAATGGCTCTATATCAAACTAAAAAGCTTTTGCACAGCAAAATATACCATTAAAAAAGTAAAAAGGGAACGCCACTGTATGGGAGAACATATTTGCCAATAATGCATTTGATAAGGGGTTAATTTCCAAATATATAAAGAACTTGTACAACTTAACACCAGGAAGACAATCCAATTAAAATTGGTCAAAGAACCTGAGTAGACACTTCTCCAAAGAGGACATTCAGATGACTAATAGACATTTGGAAAGATGCTCAATGTCACTAATCATCAGAGAGATGCAAATTAAAGCCACAACAGGATATCATATACCTGCTAGAATGGCTGCCATCAATAAATCAACAAACAACAAGTGCTGAAGAGGATGTGGAGAAATTCTGCATTCCCACCAAAGTGCATTGTTGGTGGGAATGCAGACTGGTATGGCCACTGTGGAAAACAGTGTGGCGATTCCTCAAAAAATTTAAAGTGAAACTGCCTTTTGACCCAGCAACCTCACTTCTGGGAATATATCCTAAGAATTCCAAAACACCAACCAGAAAGAACATATGCATCCCTATATTCATAGCATCATTGTTTACAATAGCCAAGATCTAGAAACAGCCTGTGCCCATCAGTACATGAATGGATTAAAAAAAAAAAAAACAGCTGAGGTACATTTACACAATGGAATACGATGTGGCTGTAAAAAGGAAGGAAACCTTACCTTTGGGACAGCATGGAGGAACCTAGAGAGTATTGTGCTAAGCAAAATAAGCCAGTGAGAGAAAGAGAAATACCATATGACCTAGCTTATATGTGGAATCTAATGAACAAAATAAACTGACAAGTAAAATAGATCCAGAGACATGAATACATGGCACATACTGACAGATGCCAGAGGGGAGGTTGGTGGGCAGACCAGATGAAAGAAAGTAAAGAGAATAGCCAAAGGACACATATGCATAGCCCATGGACACAGACAATAATGTGGACAGGGCTTGAGGATGGGAAGGGTGGGGTCTGGGTGGAGATGGATAAGGGGAGCAGGGTGGATAGCAGGGGACATCCATAATAATGTCAACCATAAAAATAAAATGTAAAAATTTTAAAAATAAAAGAAGAAAAGCAGAATTGTATCAACTCTACAAATTGTATATTTTTTCTAAAATTAAATATGTACAATATGGATCTGTCTTTAAGAAACTAGTTTAAAGCATCTTTATTATGTAAATTCAAAACCGCTTGTTAAGCAAAGGGAGTAGTGCCTGCATCCACACACCATGGGGACAGTGGGTCCTAATGACTGTCTTTCCTAAGGTTCTGTTTCACATTGCCTTTCTGTGACCTGAGAAGTGTCACTTGATACATTTTCTCAATCAAATCAACTGCCAAACTGGATAAAACCTTTCCTTACAGAAACCCAGATGCTGCCTCTAACCTAAATGGCACTGAGTACATCTTAACCTCCTGTTCCCCCTCTGCAATCAAGAAAATAGCAGTTGATATCTTAATTGCTGCTCTCTGGCAGAAAAAGCATACACCTGTTGACAGATTGGCTCAAAACAGTTTTAAAGGGGAACCTCAGAAGTCAGACAAGATTCTTCTCAGGCCAGCACCACTCAGACAGGCTACCGCCAGGAGTGCCTAGCGCCCCGACTGGACAGGCTGTGTATTCCAATGAGCACAGGTGCAAGTCACCATTCTTCCTGACTGACATGTGGTCGGCACCTCCGCAGAGGATATTAGAACAGGAAATCCCACGAAGACCGGCCAGAACTCATGTTGCCAGGACAAGAGTTCCAGTTTTTGAATAATGCCTGGATAATATATTTATGAAAGATGTTCGAGATTTTCAAACTTGGCAAATAATATACGTTTATAAATCCATTTTTAAGTGAACACATATTGTAAACAGGCAGGTCAGCTTAGCAGGGATATCCTGCAAAATGCCTTTGATAAATACACAATTAAAGAGTGAGGCTTGATGGCTTTTCTAGATGGACTTTTGTTGTAGCTGCCTTGAAACCCCGTAGCTCAGGGTTGTTCATCGAAGCGTCTTCTGATCTCAGGAGAGTTACTGTATTCCCTGACTACAATCCCAAGCATTTATCTCATTCTGTTTTTCTTGGTTCTCCCAAGTCCCATTTGGCCAGCTCTGCCTACATGTGTTCAGTGTTGCTGTGATTTACTTCATATGTTCCCTCGGTTTATTTCAGTTTGGCATGTGTTCCTATCATTCCCATATGTCAACAGGTTACTTTGAATCCAGTTGTCCTAGGTAGGCCCCAAGATAACCATAGTTTTCATACCAGGAAAAATCGGTATCCAGAAATAACCTCAGTACTTGAAGGAGCTGGTTAATTACAAAGTGCTTATTTCCCACAGATTCTTAATCCCTGAACAAATGAAACTTGAGAAACCTCTCTTCGCCTATGGTCCCGAATGCTCTCAACTCTTGTGTTCCTCAGACACATCTTGTTTTCTTTTCTGCTCAACTCCAAACCTCTTCTGAAGAGCGATGATTCGGAGTGCTTCATAAACACCATCAGCCCAAAGTGGAAGCATATGCTACTCAGAAGTCTTTATCACCAAATTTTATAGATCAATTCCTCGACATCATTCTCTCCTGTTTACGGATCCCATAGCCAGCTGCATTATCCATCTCCTCGCCTCGAGGACTACTGTTCAACTGTTTGAACAAAGGACGGAATGCTTTGCTAGGCTTCTTTCTTTAAGAACATGATACGCTATTTTTTTTTTCTTGAGAAAGAGACAGCATCATTTCAATGTGAACATGTATCACTTTCTCTCAAGTTCCCTGGAGAAATGACTGATCTTCAAAAGACGTAGTTTTCATAAAGGACAGAAAGCGAGCTCTTTTGGTGGCACACAGTCCATGATATGTGTGTCTGGCTGAGCTGTGAAGACACAGAATAAGAACATATGGGTGAGAAAAAGTCAAATACTCTGATGCTTCCATGGTTGACACTGAGTAGTCACATTTCAGATAAAAATGATTCTTTTTTAACTAGTCATTTTATTATCCGAGCATCCCTATAGATAAGGTTGTACAAGGTTTGGTTTAAAGCAGATTCTAAATCTTTTGGTTCCCCTCACAGCTCTCCTGACAAAGTGACATAATACAATTTCCATATGACAGATGCAACTGACCCATAGAGGGGCTGCTACGTTCGATTGCCTCAGATTCAAGACTAAAGCGTAGCATGGCTTTAGCCTGATTTGTCACTGCAGCATTTCAACTCAATTGCGGTATCAAACAATGGGTATTTTGTACAAGGTTCTTTTAGGGCCTCTTTTGAAACAGATTTTGGCAACACACTTCAGAGGAAAGTTGTCATTTCTGTTCCCTCGCCAAGGAAGCTTTGCAACCATTTTGATTTCATCATGTTAGCTTGTTATTTCTTTGACAATAGCAGACAAACACTGCATTTGGGTTTTCTGTGTTACTTGTGAGCAGTTACTGAAACTGACCTGCTTTTTAATGCAAACATTATGCAGACTGCAGCCAGACAATGGAAAGTCTGTTTGCAACCTGAGCAGGGCTGGATGCAATCTTTCCCAGTGGGTATCTATCATTTCAGGTGTTGCTGAAGAATTCATGTAGAATTTTCATTTTTCAACTGTTTGTTAAAATCACATACCAAGTCAAATTTAATTAGTTATATTCATGGCAGATGGTACAGTACTTTATAATAAAGTATAAATTCCTTTACTTAATTGACTAATGCATTTCATATGATCTCTTTTACAAATTTCAAAAACGATTCTCTTCAAACAGGCCTGCACATTATTTGGATGCAGGCCCAAACAGGTTAAAATTGATTTAATACTTTCCCCCCAAAGAGCACTATGTAAATGAAAGTGAGTCTGCCCTGAGTGACTTATTTTAATGTTGCTTCTACATAAATTACATCTGCATCTGGGAGAGAGAGGTGGGAGTATACTTAAATTATGTGGGAATAAGTTTCTGAAACTTTGAATGCAACAGTTAGGAAGATGGTCATATTTAAATAAATTCAATTTGTTTCATGCTGAGAGAAGTTAATGTTCATTATCCGTTAGTTGAAACCAAGTCTTTGATAGTATTAAATAGACTCCTCCTAAATAGATCATTCTTTTCCCAGAACGGTCAATTAACCTGAACATTAGAACTGAGGTGGGGGTCAGGTGTAGGAGGTCTATCTCTACATATTAATTATACATTAATTTAGGCATCTGAAGCACCCAAACACAATTTTGGACAACATGGGATAAAACACAATATTGAGCTCTTGATAGATCTCGGATTGCTGCTGCTCTTACCATCCAATACTCAAAAGGGATTTCATTTCTGCCCTAAACATTTTTGCAGTGCTTCAGACATCTGCCCACTTTTTCCTCCAGGGAAATGTGAAATATGCTGAATTTTCCCAGCCTACATCAACCACCCAGTAAAGTGTACTAACTAATTCACTGAATGCTAGAAGCAGAAGAAATTTATACATCTTTATTCTAGAGATGACATGTAGTCTGCACATATACTGGAATTACTCTCCCCCACTGCCTGTTATACACTAGTAAGTGATAATGTTATATATGGCTTCTCAATCTTTGACAAAACCCTCCAATCATGAAATGAATCCTATTTGCCATCGTTTTAAATCAAAATTTAATTATACTTATAAAGAAATTAAGTCACAAATACTTGTAGTAGAGTCCATAAACTTAGTCACAGAAGTAAATAATGTTTAGGCAAAGGCTAACAAGTACTTCAACTCCTAGCCAGATATTTTTCCACCTAGGGTATATAATGACAGGAAGGAAAAATAATTCTCCTCTACTCTCTATGTAAAGTAGATGGGTTTGCAAATTAAATGAAGAACAGATTAACGGGAGAAAAGGTGCAATATTTATTTTTTCACTTTTTTTCTTTATTGTTTAAGGTATTACATATGTGTCTTTATTCCCCCATTGACCTCACCCCACTCCCATTCATGCCCTCACCCCCCTGGGTATCTGGACCCATTGATTATGCTTATATGCATGCATACAAGTACTTTGGTTAATCTCTTCCCCTTTCTCCCACCCTCCCCTACCTTCCCTGTAAAGTTTGAGCATTACTTCCATGCTTCTCTGTCTCTGGATCTGCTTTTGTTCTTCAGTTTATGTTGTTCATTATAATATACAAATGAATGATTTCATGTGATATTTATCTTTCTTCAACTGACTTATTTCGCTCAGCATAATGCTCTTCAGTGCCATCCAAGCTATTGCAAATAGTAGGAGTTCCTTTTTACATCAGCGTAGTATTCCGTTGTGTAGATGCACAACAGTTTTTTAATCCACTCATCTGCTGATAGGCACTTAGGCTGTTTCCAAATCTTAGTTATTGTAAATGGTGCTACTATGAACATAGGGGTGCATATCTCCTTTCTGATTGGTGTTTCTAGTTTCTCTGGATATATTTTTAGAAGTGGGGTCATTGGGTCAAATGGGAGTTCCATTTTTAGTTTTTTGAGGAAATTGCATATTGTTCTCCACAGTGGCTGCACCAGTCTGCATTCCCACCAGCAGTGCACAAGAGTTCCTTTTTCTCCGCATCCTTGCCAGCACTTGTCTTTTGTTGATTTGTGGATGATAGCCATTCTGACAGGTGTGAGATGTTACCTCATTGTTGTTTTGATTTGCATCTCTTGGATGATTAGTGACTTTGAGTATGTTTTCGTAAGACTCTTGGCCTTCCTTAAGTCCTCTTTTGTAAAGTATCTATTTAGGTCCATTGCCCATTTTCTGATTGGGTTGTTTATCTTCCTTTTGTTAAATTGCATGAGTTCCCTGTAAATGTTGCAGATTAACCCCTATCGGAGATAACACTGGCAAATATGTTTCCCCAATCAGTGGGCTTTCTTGTTGTTCTGTTGATGGTTATTTTTCTGTGCAAAATATGTTTTTATTTTATTTTGATGTAGTCCCATTTGTTTATTTTCTCTTTACTTTCCATTGCCCTAGGAGCAGTATCAGTGAAGGAATATTGGTGAAGATATTGCTTTAGCATATGTCTGAGATTTTGCTGTCTGTGGATTCTTCTAGTATTTTTACGGTTCAAGTCCTTTATCCATTTTAAGTTTAATTTTGTGTATGGTATAAGTTGGTGGTCTAGTTTCATTTTTTTGCATGAATCTATCCAATTTTCCCAATATTATTTATTGAAGGGACTGTCTTGACTCCATTGTACGTTCTTGCCTCCTTTGTCAAATATTAACTGAGCATAGTGATTTGGGTCAATTTCTGGGTACTCTATTCTATTTCATTGGTCTATATGTCTGTTCCTGTGCCAGTACCAGGCAGTTTTGAGAACATGACTTTGTAATACAACTTGATATCTGATATTGAGACCCATCCTATTTCATTCTTCTATCTCAGGATTGCTGCAGCTATTTTGGGTATTTTTTTATTCCAGTTGAATTTTTGGAGAGTTCTTTCTAGGTCTGTGAAATATGCCATTGGTATTTTAATGGGGAGTGCATTGAATCTATAGATTGTTTTGGGTAGTATGGATATTTTAAGGATACTTATTCTACTAATCCATGAACACAGTATGTTCTTCCATCTATTTATGTGTTCCTCTCTTTTTTTCAATGGCTCCTATAATTTTTCTGATTAGAGATCTTTTACCTCTTTAATTTTATTCCTAAGTATCTTCATTTTTTGTGTGCAATGGTAAATAGGATTGTTTCTTTAATTTCTCTTTCTGTAAGTTTACTATTGGTGTATAAAAATGCCATAAATTTCTTGGCATTAGTTTTGTATCCTGTTAATTGCCAAATTCATTTATTAAGTCTAATAATTTTTTATGGAGTCTTTAGGGTTTTCTTTTTTTTTGAAATATATTTTATTGATTTTTCACAGAGAGGAAGGGAGAGGGATAGAAAGTCAGAAACATCGATGGGAGAGAGACATCGATCAGCTGCCTCTTGCACACCTCCAACTGGGGATGTGTCCGCAGCCAAGGTACATGCCCTTGACCAGAATCGAACCTGGGACCTTTCAGTCTGCAGGCCGATGCTCTATCCACTAAGCCAAACCAGTTTGGCTAGGGTTTTCTATGTATAGTATCATGTCATCTGCGAATAATGACAATTTTACTTCTTCTTTTTTAAATTTGAATGCCTTTTATTTCTTCTTCTTTCCTGATCTCTGTAGCATAGCACTTCTAGTGCTATGTTGAACAGGAGTGCTTAAAGTGGGCATTCCTATCTTGTTCCTGTTCTTAGGGAAAATGATTTTAGTTTTTGTCCATTGAGTATGATGTTGGCTGTAAGTTTGTCATATAAGGCTTTTATTATGTTGAGGTATGGTCCTTCCATTCTCATTTTGCTTAGCATTTTTATCAGAAAAGGATACTGGACTTTGTCAAATGTCTTTTCTGCATTAATTGATATGATATTGTGATTTTTGTCTCTTAATTTGTTTATGTGATGTATCACGTTCATTGATTTGCAGGTATTATACCAGCCTTCCTTCCCTAGAATAAATCCCACTTGGTCATGTTGTATGATCTTACTAATGTAATGATGGATTCGATTTGCTAGAATTTTGTTGAGGATTTTAGCATCTATGTTCATCAGGGATATTGGCCTCTAATTGTCTTTTTTTTGTAGTGCCTTTATCTGGTTTTGGAAGTTAGGGTAATGCTGGCTTTATAGAAAGAGCTTGGACATGTGCCTTCCTCTTAAATTTTTTGGAAGTCTGAGGAGGATAGGTTTTAGTTCTTTGGATATTTGGTAAAACTCCCCTGTGAAGCCATCTGGTTCCGGGCTTTTGTTTGCTGGTAGCTTTTTGATGACTTTTCAATTTTATCAGTAGTTATCGGCCTATTCAGTTTTTTTTTTATTTTCCTAATTGATTATTGGAAATGAGTATTTTTCTAGGAATGTGTCCATTTTGTCAAGGTTGTCCAATTTGTTGGAGTAGAATTGTTTGTAGTATTTTTTTTTTTACAATTCTTTGTGTATCTGTGGGGTCAGTTGTTACTTCACCTCTTTCATTTCTGATTTTGTTTATTTGGGTCCACTCTTTTTGTTTATTGGTGAGCATGGCTAGAAGTTTGTCAATCTTTGTCCTTTCAAAGAACCAGTTTTTTGTTTCATTGATCTTTTGTAATTTTTTTTTTTTTTGGTCTCTATGTTATTTATTTCTGCTCTGATCTATGTTATCTCCTTCCTTCTGGTTACTGTGAGATTTTCTTGTTGCTCTCTTTCTAGCTCTTTTTGTCTCAAGGTTAGATGATTTATTATCATTTTTTCTTATTTTGTGAGGCAGGCCTGTAGATTTATGAAGTTCTCTCTCAGGACTGCGTTGATTGTGTCCTATGGATTTTGGATTGTTGTGTTTTCATTGTCATTTGTTTCCAGGATGCTTTTTAAATTTATTATTTGATCCTTTGATAACCCAATCATTGTTTAATAGCATGCTATTTAGCCTCCAATTGTTTGGTTTTTTTCATTGCTTTTATTGTAGTTGATTTCTAGTTTTATGCCATTGTGATCTGAGAAGATGCTTGTTATGATTTCTATCTTCTTGAATTTGAAGAGACTTTGCCTGTGTCCTAATATGTGGTATATCTTTGAAAATGTTCTATGTGCACTTGAGAAGAATGTATATTCTGTAGCTTTGGGGTGAAATGTTCCAAAGATGTCAATTAAGTCCATCTGACCTAATGAGGCATTTAGGATTGCTGTTTCTTTGCTGATTTTTTTGTTTGTTTGTTTAGAGGATTTATCCAAAGGTGTAGGTTGGGTATTAAAGTCCCCTACTATGATTATATTGCTATTGATTCCTCCCTTGATACCTTACAGAAATATTTTATGTATTTGGGTGTTCCTGTTTTGGGTGCATATATGTTTATCAGAGTTATATTTTCTTGTTGAATTGCTCCCTTTAGTATTATATATGGCCTTCCTTATCTCTTGTTATGGCCTTTACTTTGAGGTCTATTTTGTCAGATATAAGTATTGCTACCCCAGCTTTTTTCTCATTTCCATTTACCTAAAAAAAAAATTTCCCATCTCTTCACTATCAGTCTATGTGAATCCTCTTTTCTGAGGTGGAAATTATATGAGTCATGTTTTCTTATCCATTCAGCCACCCTATGTCTTTTGATTGGAGCATTTAATCCATTTGTGTTTAATGTTATTAATGATAAGTACTTGTTTGTCCTCATTTTTATTCTTATTTGTGTTTATGTTTCTTCTTGTCTTTCTGTTTCTTCTTTTTATAGCAGTCCCTTTAGCTTTTCTTGCATTGCTGATTTGGTTGTAATAAACTCTCATAGCCCCCCTTTTTTTGTCTGTGAAGCTCCTGATACCATCTTTAATTTTGAATGATAGCCTTGCTGGGGTTAGTATTCTTATATTCAGACTTTTGCTTTGCATCACTTTGTATATTTAATTCCATTCCCTCTGGTCTGGTGTGTTTCTGTTGAGAAATCAGTTGATATTCTAATGGAAGATCCTTTGTAGGTAACTTTCTGTTTCTCTCTGGCAGCCTTTATGATTCTTACTTTGTTGTTGATGTTTGTCAATTTAATTATGATGTGTCTTAGTGTTGATCTTTTTGGGTTTATCTTGTTTGGGAATCTATGTGCTTCTTGGACTTGTGTGGGTTTTGTTTTTTGCTTTTTTGTTTTTTTCTTGCCAATATCAGGGAAGTTTTCTGTCATTATTTCTTCAAACAGGTTTTCTATTCGTTGGTCCACTTCCTCTCCTTCTAGTACCCCAATTATGTGGATGTTGTTTCGTTTTGTGTTGTCCCAAAGCTCCCTTAGGCTCTCTTCTTGCTTTTTTAAGTTTTCTTTCCAGTTCCTGCGGTGTTTGAGTGTTTTTACCTACCTTGTCTTATAATTTGCTGATGTAGTCCTCAGCCTCTTCTAGTCTACTGTTTAAGCCTTCCATTGTGTTCTTTATTGCAGCTAGGTCATTCTTTATTTCCTCTTGGTTCCTTTTCATGTTGGTGACATTCTCATTCAGCTTGTTATAATTCTCATTGAGTTGTGTGTATTTGTCATCCAGCCATTTGAGCATTCTCATAACCATTACTCAGAATTCTTTATCTGACATGTTACTTGCCTCCATTTCATTTAACTCCCTTTCTGGTGATTCCTCTTTTTCTTTCCTTTGGGGATTTTTTTTGTCTCCCCATGTTTTGCTGGAATGTTTTAATTGTTCTCTGTCCTAGCGCTCTGTCCTACCTGCTTTGCTACCTAGGTTCTTTTGGGGGTATTGCTACTGGTGTGATCTCTCAGGTTTCCTGGGATTGGTGATCTAGCAGAGCTCCCTACTTGAGCTCTTTGGGTTCTCCTGACATAGTTGGATCTTGCATGTTTGTTTCTTATTTGTGGATGAAGTCTAGTCACAGGTTGGCAATGTGACTCACCCCTGGTTTTGTGGTGCAAGTTCTTTTGGATGTGATTGTGGTTCCAGCTCTTGTGGAAAAGGTTGTCTGAGTTCTCACTGTTATGTGCTCACTGTGGATTTCCAGAATCAATGGCATAGGAGGAAGGGGTCTTGGGGCCTGAGGCTCAGGAACTGTAACTTTGGCCAGTGTGGTGTGATTTTGCTGGATTACTCTCACTCTGCAACTCACTACGAGGGGCCTGGAGCTCGTGACAGTGGGATACGGTGTCTTGTAGTCTGTGGTTCAGGCAGTGGGACTCTGGCCAATGTGATTTCCTTCTCTTATTCACAAGGGGGTTCAGGAACCAGCACCTAGGGTTGTGGGAATCTCAAGGTCTGTGGCTGAAACAATGTGACCTTGTCCAGGGAGGCAAGACCTCAGTAACTCATCACGTTGTCCAGAGGTAGGTAGCTGGGAGGGGGATGTTGTGGATCCTAGTGAGAGAGCCATGTGCCTTTGGTGTGAGAGGCACATGCCCAGAGGCTGCACACAGAGGGACCCAGGAGCCATCTGCAAGGGGTGTGTGCTTATGGGACACACATGCTGGATTGGAGTGATTGTGGTGTGCCACTGGCCCTATGGAGAGAGAAGTCCCAGTTTCTACTTTGGGGGAGGTGCACAATTGGATGGATACACATGCCCAATGGCTTCTTACAGATGTACCCAGGATCTGTCTTCTGAGGCAGTGGGCTCAGAGGGGCCCTTGTGTTGGAGTGGTGCTACCATGGGGACTGGATGCCAGCGGCCAGGGTTGTGCCTTGCAGCTGCTCAGAGAAGTACCCAGGGGCTGCCCACTAGGAAGTAGACTCAGGGGGCTTGCATGCTGGATCGATGCGACTTCAGTGCCTAGAGGTTGGCAGCTGAGGAGGGGGAAGTCCAAGTTCCTGCTGCCGAGGCTTTGATCCCTTGGTTGGATATGAGTACACCTACTGGCAGCTTACAGAGGCACCCATGAGTCACCTGCTAGCATGGTGGCCTCAGAGGGCCTGCATGCTAAAACCATCTGACCACAGTGTCTGTAGGTAGGCAGCCAGGAAAGGTGAAGTCCAAATTTCTACTTTTGGGGCCGTGTGCCCTTGTTTGGATATAATCACTCCCAGCTGGGGCTCAAGGAGGCACCCAGGAGCTGCCTATGGGGGGGAGGGCGGGGAGACTCAGTAGGCCTGCGTGCTAGAAGGGCACAACTGCAGTATCCAGAGGTCAGCAACCGGGGAGGCAGATGTCCCAATTTTTGCTGCCTAGCACCCTTGGTTGAAATTGTTCATGCCCAGCAGGGCTCACAGAGGCACCCAGGAGTCATCTGTTAGGGTGGTAGGGCTCAGGAGGCCTGTGCTCCAGAAAGGCACGACTGTGGTGTCCAAAGATTGGCATCTGGGGAGTGGGAAGACTCAGTTTTTGCTGCTGCATCTGTGGTTGGATTTGTGTCTGCCCAGTGGTGGCTCACAGAGGTACCCCTGGGCCATTTGCCAGGGTGGTGCACTCAGAGTGGCTCTTGTGCTGAAGCCACGCGACTGAGATGTCTGTAGGCAGGCAGCAGGGAGTGGGGGAAGTCCGAAATTCTACTGCCAGCTGCCTTGTGCCCTTGGTTGGATTCACGCATGCCCAGTGGCGGCTGCAAAGGCACCTCTTATGTGGTTTGCCAGGGTGGTGTACTCCCACACTCAGAGGGGCCTTGGCACTGAAACCACACAATCAAGGTGTCTGTGGGTAGATATCCAGGAGGGGAAATTCAGAATTACTACTGCTGGGGCAATGCGCCCTTATTTGTATAAGAGCGTGACCAGCTGGGGCTCACAGCAGCACACAAGAGTGGCCTGTGGAGCAGTGGGCTCAGAAGGCCTGCATGCTGGAAAAGCGCAACTGTGGTGTCCAGAGGTCTGCCATTGGGGAAGTGGAAGGTCACTTTTCCTGCTGTGGGAGCCATGCACCCTTGGAGGTGGAAGTCCTAAGGTCTGCAGGTCTGCAGGTGGGGCAGCAGGATTTTGGCTGGAGTGGCTGCAGTGTTGCAGGCAGTGTTCAAGTCCTGTGGTGCTGATGAGTTCCTAGAAGAAACTGCTCTCCCCTTCAAGGTGGCATGGGCTCTGTGCCCAAGTCTTGCAGCCCGGAGAGTGTCTGCAGTGGTGGTAGGTGTTCCCTGTCCAGGAGAGTCTGGTCTGACAGCTTCTGTTATTCCTGCTGGATTTAACTGTCCCTCACTCACACACAGACCACACACATCCACACACTCTCCTTTCACCCCCTCACTCACATCCTCTCCCTCACTTCCATTCTGCCAGCTGCCATCTTCTACCCCAATGTTTATTGATGTTAATAATTTTATGTGCATTGTAGCTTCACAGAAAAAAAAAGTGAAAAGTTGTTATACAAAGGGGTTTAAACTATACCATTTTAACAAAGGGCAATAAATTGTGGGTAAGTGACCAGAAAAAAGGGGGGTTGGCTTCTAGGGGTAATAAATTGTGAGAAAATGACTAGGAAATATATAGGGGATAAGCAAAATGAAATATAAGGCATATTTTAGTTATATTCTTTATACAGATTCATCTCGGTGTGGTTCCCTGTTTCCAGTGATAAGAGTAAGTCTCCTTTTCCTGGGCACCTTCCTCAAAAGAAAACTTATGCTCTGATTTTAGGCTGACAACAAGGGGAGAGCAGAGAACTCTTCCTGCATCTGTTGATTCTCAGTTGCCTGCAGCTCAAAATAATCTTTATGCATAATTTGGGATGGCATATCCTGCTCCTTTTCAAACTACAGAGTGAAGATATGTAATGACTATGGTTTTACATTGCATAGCTAACTTAATAAAGACACTAAGCAGTCATTCCAGGCACATTCACCAGCCTCTCCCCCCATCCCTCCATTTACTCTCAGGGTGTTCTGTCTAGGCCCTGCCACTTGAAGTTTCTACATTACAGCTTTACCAGTCTCCTCTAAATTATCTAATACATTTAGCAGCTCTTTTAGTTCCTATATAGAAAAAAACTTGACTTGTATGAACCTTATACATGTCTCTTATATATTTGTGCCCTCCAGTTGTGCCATTAAATAGTTCCTTTACTCCAAGTGTACTGGATTGGAATGGACCACCCAGGCTGATCTCTGAGAAACTGACGGACATTAAGCATCTTTTAAAGACCAATTTGGAATCCAGTCCTTGCTCCGCTAGTTACTGGCAGCAAGACATTAAACAGGATCATTATGGCACACTAGGTTTCAATGCATGTAGGTCACCCAGGATAGAGTTGAAGGTCAATAAATTATAGTTTTTATGTTGATCAGGATGATGATGATTGTGACTAGTGATACTGTACTCTTTTTATATAGTTTTCTTTAAAAACAAAACAAAACATCTATTTAGCCCTGGCTGGTGACTCAGTTGGTTGAGCATCACCCCATGCACCAAAAGGTAATCAATTTGATTCCCAGTCAGGGTGCATGCCCAGATACAGGTTCAACCTCCAGTGCGGGGATGGGGGTGGGGTGCAGGAAACAGCTAGTCAATGTTTCTCGCACACATTGATGTTTCTTTCTATCTCTCTCTCATTCCCTCTTTCTCTAAAAATCAATAAGAATATATATTTTTTAAGATCCTACATAATTCTCTGCAGATTTCTTCCTTCCTCCTAGTCCTTTCCACCTTCATTCCCCATACACAGCAGAGACAATCATACTTAAAGATCTGCAATATTCATTTACTTAGAAAAGACAACCATGTCCTGGCTGAGAGAGACTCCATTGACTTTATTGCATGCTAAGATGCAAGGCTTGAAAATCTTATACAAAAGTCAGGATAGATACCTCTCCCTCTAAGCATCCATCCCTAACAAGATAGGTCTGCTGCAGCTGGTGCTGAGGGACTGTACTAATCTCTGCTTTCTATTTATTCATAGTTCTTCCATTTAGATTATAGACTCCTTTGGGGAAGTTATTGACTAGTTCAGTGTGCCTTGTATCAGAGTAGGCAATTATTTCTGAAAAGAGAAATGAATTAATGTTACCTGGAATGGATGGTAGAGGAAGGAGTAAGGAGGTTAATTCCCCAGTCCTTATCATTTTGGAATAATGAATATTTGGAAATTATTTGGACAAAGAAATGGAAATTACCTAATCTAATGCGATTAAATTGGAGCTATTTAATTAACCCTTTTCCCTTTAAACACAAATAGCTAATATAACAAGTTCCCATTCAAATGCATTTAAGCAGAAAGATTCATTTTCTTTCTTTCTTCTTCAATTTTTATGAAAATCTAAAGCACTATATGATTCATATAGCTAGGAATATATTCTTATAGGCATTTTCATCTCTGAAAAAAAATTAATCTTCAAAAGTATGTTTTTAATAAAAAGGAAGACTAGCCAAGACCGGTTTGGCTCAGTGGATAGAGCGTCGGACTGCGGACTGAAGGGTCCCGGGTTCGATTCCGGCAAGGGCATGTGCCTTGGCTGCGGGCACATCCCCAGTGGGGGGCGTGCAAGAGGCAGCTGATCGATGTCTCTCTCTCATCGATGTTTCTGACTTTCTATCCCTCTCCCTTCCGCTCTGTAAAAAATCAATAAAATATATTTAAAAAAAAAAAAAAAAAAAAAAATAAAAAGGAAGACTGGTGCATTTGTTTTATGATATTTCTTAGTGAATGATCTCGAGAGATTTTTTTTAATGACATCTGTAGGGTCCATTCTAGGCAAACATGTGTCATAGGAAAAGCTTGGCTTTACTTTTATATACAGGACAAATCAATCCCAGCAGCCACAAAGGGAACAGAGTGATCATGCTAGGACTGAACAGACACCAACCAGTAAGGGCTCCAGTAACTTCCCAACACAGTGAGGTAGAAATGGAAACTCTACCATTACACCTCCATTTATCTCCCTGTTCCAATGCAGACACCCTTATTCCAGGAAGAAAATGCTTATGTTCTTTCCCAGGAAACAACATTTTAACTGAGGGAACATTAAAAAGCATGCTACAGAGTGGAATAAAATATTTCCTATATATATTCAATCAATGGCTCACACAGGGTATGAATATGTATCCTAAAAGTCATTAAGGGAAAGGTAGGTAATCCAACAGAAAAGCAGACAAACAACTTAAATAGACATAAACAATGTAGGATGCTATAGCCATGCCTATTCCAGCTTTAATAAAAAAAACCTCCAAATGGTCAAACTTGCTTTCAAGTTATTATATGAGTCTCATAACAAAGCCCAAAATAATTAAAGAAGAATAAAATTATTCAGCACTTGACAAGTTAGCATTCAATAAAAAATTATTGTATGCTGTGGGTGCAGCCATCTTGTGTTACAGAAACAGTAACATTATCCAGAATGTGAGGAACAATCAATTAATAGAAACAGATCCAGAAATTACTCAGCTGGCAGTAATTTCTATTAGTAAGTTAAGTAGGAAAAAAAAACAACAACAAAAAACAATTTTATAGCTGTATTCTATAGTTTAAAGAAGCATGAGCACTAACAAGACACAAAAAAATAAAATAAACATGAACAAAATGGAAATTCTAACATTCTAGAGAGAAAACAATAACATTTCAGGGAAGAAAAATAAAATAGGTGCAATTAATAGGATATTAGATGTTGCAGAAGGAACAATAAACTTGAATACGTAATAAGCTACATGAAATTACACACATAAAAATATGGGGAAAAAAGCGACAATTGTGCATCAGTGAGCTGTGGAACAACTTTAAACACCTTAATAGTTGGAGTACCTTATGTAGTGGAGGGAAACCAGATATATATATATATATATATATATGCCCCTAACTTTCAAATTAGATAAGAATAATAAACTTTCAGTTCATAGAAGTACAACAAAGCTCATCACAAGAAATATGAAGAAATTGACATCAAGGCACATTACAATCAAATGTCTTAAAACCAGAGACAAATAGAAAAATCTAACAAAGCAGCTAGACAAAAAAGAAACATTGTGTACATGGGAACAACTATACCAGTGATGGCCCTGGGGTTGACAGGTCAAAGGGGTTAATTACAAGGATTTGAGAAAACTTTAAGAGCTGATGGATACAATTGTTCATTGCATTGATTGTGCAAATGGTTTCACAGGTATATACATTTAACAAAATTCACCAAATTATTTTAATAATATGATTTTATTGTATGTCAGTTATACCTTAATAACTCCCATAATCCTATCTAATAAAGAGGGAATATACAAATTGACCATCACTCTGTCACAAAGATGGCTGCACCCACAGCTGAGGCCAAGTTCCCATAAAGGAGTCTTAACACGCAATCAGCAGGGTCCTGAGGCTACACCCTTCCCCATCCCCAGGGGACTTGACAGGGGAGCTCAGGCCATGCCCCCTACCTGGCAGGGCTTGACAGGGGGCCTCAAGGGGTTCTTCCCGTCCTGGTGGTGGGCTAAGGGACCTCAGGCTGCTCCCCCTGCCCCAGTGCCAGGCCAGGATACCTCAGGCCATGCCCCCCACTAGGTGGCACTCATAATTAAAGAAACTTAGTAAAATGTATATGAAAATCTTCCTCCTGTCAGAGTCTGGGTGGGGCACACCACAGGACCCAGAATCAAATCCCCACCCACCCATGCATGCCTCAAAATGGTACAAGACCCAGACCCGGCCAGCCCCACACCCATCAAGTCCCGCCAGCCACAAAAAGCCAGGTGGAGGGGCACAACCTCAGGTCCCCCATTAAGCCCCACTGGGCAGGGGGTGCAGTCTGAGGTCCCTCATCAAGCCCCGCCTGGTGGGGGGTGTGGATTGAGGTTTTCTGACCTGGCACAAGGACTAGAGGCATGGCCTAAAGTCCCCCGTTAAGCCCCACCTGTTCAGGGTTATAGCCTGAGGTCCTCCCCCCCACACACACACTGCTGCCATCAAGCCCTGCCGGGTGGGGGATGTAGCCTTGGGCCCAGCACCATGCAGCCTTAAGTTGCTGCTGATCCCTCCTTACAGGAATACCACCTCTACTGTGGATGCAGCCATCTTGTGATGGTGTGAGGGTTAATTTGCATATTACCTCTGTATTATATAGGATAAGTATATCAAATCAATGCACATACACCTTTATCTTATGCAATGTTATATGCAAATTACATCTCAGTGAAGCTGAAAAAAATTAGAAAAACCTAATATAAATAGATAAATCATATATAATATATCCATCTAATAGTAGATTTTACAGTCATTAAAAAGAATGAACCATGGAAAATAAAATATTATGGATTATTCACTGAAATAATAAGCAGAAAGCTAGAGTTAAATAATAATAGAAATATTTTGCTGGATAGAAACTCAGCCATGACTTTTTTTAATTATGAGTATCATATGACAGTAGAAAAACTTAAAATAAGAAACTATTATATCAAAGTTTGAAATAAGTGAGAGCAGGCTCATATACTCTGAAAGATTACATATTTCAATATCTGTAATCCTCTCAGAAGAGACAAGAAGTAATATTTCGAAAGGGTGTTGGTACAGAATTCCATAGGAAATTCAACTTTCTAGAAATAGGTTTCTATAATGGAAAGACACTTTATTAAATTATTGGAGTGTTCACTGCCAGGCGTGTAATACATATTCAATATTATAAAATCAGCTTAAATTGGGTATTATAACATTCTATTACCTAAAATATAGATGTCTCTGCCTTTACATTTAATCGCATGGTATAGATGTCTGTCATCTAGTCTGGCTTTAGATGTCAAATGCAAATATTTCAAATTTGTTAAAATGAAAGTTTACCTAGTAGGGAGTGGAGTCATTTTGTCACTATTCTTCTTCATCACTGATAATTAAAAACTCAACTTCTTTCAACATGATATTTTAAAAATGACTTACCTATACCCACACACAATACTTAATAATTCAGCTCAGGACATTCCATAATTTTCTATATAAGCTCAAATTCTAGCAGTTGCAGGTGTACAAACAGCATAAAAACTTATGTGTCATGCAGTGTTTAGCAACCACAATTGTTCTCTCTTTGGCATTTGTTTCCTGCCTTATATATTGCCTAATCCTTGATGTGCACATTGAAAATGTCACAAACGTCTCAAATTAATTTCATATTCACATTTGAACCAGACAAACCTTGTTTATATCCATGAATCATACATAATTTAAGAAATTCAAAACTTTAGGTGTCTAGAAAAATAAGACACAATCTCACTCTGGTAGAAACAACTTTCTCTTTTGTAAGAAATATTTTCTGGTAGATTAGGAGAGTTCTTTAAAGCAAACATGTTTTTTCCTATATTGAAGAATTATTAGACTTTGGTTAAGTTGTTCTTCTGTTGGAGTGTGATAACATATCAAAGAATTAAGACATCTTAATGCAGAACAGTAAGAAGTAAACACATTAGTGAAGCAAAGCATGTGAGAAAGGAAGGTGGGAAGCATTTTTAGGATCTAACCACCATCAGTCTTTTTCATCATTGTACATTCAGATCTGCCCAAGACAGGAAAAGCAAATAAAATGTACTCATCTTCTCTTCTGATGTTATGAGGGAGGGTAGTTTGTGTTTAATTTACTATGTTGAATGCTAATTTATTCTCTATCTAAAGAACCTAATTTACATCATGATTATTTGTTATGCTCTAAATATAAAAAATTGTTCTCACCTTTTCCCTCCCTTAACTTAGCTTTTTTAACACCTTTTCTAGAGTCTGCATAGATGATTTTTGTTATTAAAAAATACTTTTGTAGGAAGTTGCCTATTCAATTTGCAAGTTAAAGTGCATAAAACGTGTTATGCTTAGCATTTATAGAACTATTTTGTCTGTATTTGACTACCATAAATTTGGTCAACATTTATTGACATTGAATACAGAGCACAACTAGAGAAATGGAAAATGCCCTTTCTGTTCCATATATATATATATGTTGGAAAAGTTAATAATAACTTCACAAAATTGCCTTTCAGAATCAATTTCAATTCTCTGAAATTTTTAATTACATATTAAACACTCTTCCTTGGCCAACTAGTAATTAGAAAAAAGAAGAATGCATATACAATGTGTCATACTTTCTATTTTTAACTTTCATTGAAAACATGGCCAAAGTCATTAATTTAAATGAAAGGAAATGTTCATGCCATTGTTGATTTTCAAAGGAATTCAAAACCACCTTCATTCAAATTCAAAAGACAATAATATAAAACGAAGTTCTATCCATTATATTCATATTTTTGCTGTAATTTTATTGCCTTATTACTCACATAGGATCATCTAAGTGGGTATTTTTGTTTTCTAACTTGTTACTTACATGAAGTCATTTTACATGGACTATAATTCTCCATAGTATTTACTTTGAAAAGCACAGTATATATTTCTGAGATCTAATAGGGACAATTTTCACATGCTTGTTTTGTATACATTATAGTGTAATATTAAGAACATAAGTTCGGGAGTAAGAATGTCAACATTTGAAACTTGGCTCAAATACTTATCAATTTATAATTTATAATTATATAATTTTGTGCAAAATGTTTAATGTCCCTGGGCTTCCATTTCCTTATTTATAAAGTGGATTAGTAATAACATATTGATTATGGCATTTTTAGGAGGATCAAATAAGTCTATTCATGTAAAGTACATAGAAAAGTATGTAGCATATAATAAGTTCTCCATAAGTGTTCTATTTTAATTATTGATATATGCCTTAGTACCTTTTTATTAAATACAAGATTCCAATATAGTAGCCATCTGTGAACAGTTTTCAGAAAGTTGACTGTTTTATTTGGGGAAATATCTTGAGCAAGAGATGGAATGTAAGACTAAGAACAATTTTAAAAAAATAAAAATAAATGATAAAATCTGAAGAAGAAATGAACAGAAATCAAGAGTAGTGGGGTGGGGAAAGGGAGAAAAATTACTACAGAGAGAAGACTGAGTAGCATAACAAGGGTCCAAAGTTGAGGGGTGGAGGAAGGCAAGGAGTCCCAGAGCTGGAGTCAAAGCCAAAGAGGGTACCTCCGTGTAGCGTGGTGGGGGCAGTGCCCGGTTCTGAACCAAGCAGTGGGAAGGATGGACCATGGTGAAGATCAATGATCTGGACCTGCATATTCTGCAGCTTCCATGCTGCGAGACCACCAGGGAGAGTTAACCCAAGGCCCTGTGCACTAGGCAGAGAGATCTTGGTAGAGGAGAGCAATGTGCAGTGGTGGACTCGCTGGTTAGAGTACGTGACAACATCCACGGACAAGTCTATGACTTCGAGGAGCTGTTCAGAGTGGGTAGCAATGTCCCTGAGAGCAACTACCTATTAATGGAAGATTTTATGGATTGTGATTTCTAATGTGTTGAAACATACCTCCTGCTGCTATCATTCTGATCCCAGGCAACCAGGAAAGCTGTCTGATCACCCGGGTCTCCTGTTTCTCTGATGAGTGTTTGCGCAAATACACTGGGTGACCGCATGGCGCTACTGCCTGAGATCTTTGACAACCTCAGCCTGTGGCCATCGTTGATGACAAGATGTTTTAAGTGTATAGGGCCTCTCCCCCTCATGCAGACCCAGGACCAGATCCAGAGGATGGAAAAAAAGCAAGAAGTGCTTCACAGTGGGTGCACACATGACCTGTTCTGGTCTGACCTTGAAGATAGAACAGGCTGGGGTGTAAATCCCAGTGGGGCTAGCTGCCTTTTTGTCAGTGACCTGCTTCCATGCAAGCAATGACACTGACATGATCTGCCACCCCACCTTCACAAACGGGGGTGGGGGGGATAGAAGTGGCACTTCAATGAAACTGCTCATTATATGGTTGCCACTCAACTACTGTTACTGCTGTGGGACTGTGGCAGCTCTCTGGGAGTTGGACGAGCATCTCCAGAAAGAGCTCATCATCTTCCATGCTGCTTCTCAAGAGACAGGGACATCCCTGCCAAGAAGCCTATGCTGACTACTTCCTGTGACCCTTTCCGCCCCTGCCTGCCTCCTGCCACTCTGGCCTTCAGACCACTGTGACTCTGCCATTTTCCCATAGAAGACTGGCCATTGGGGGCAGAAAGCTGTCCCTGCTCTGCTGACCCACTTAAAGAGGACACGTGAGAATGAGGTCTTTCTCTGGAGAGACTCAGAGCTTCAGCTCCATTCTCCTCCTTTCTTTTCTGCCCACTTGAAATCATTAAGTTTCAATAATTTTTTTCCTTTCTTTTTGCTAAAAGGTTTGAGAAGAAAAAAATGTATAAAGTGAATTTTAAAAAGAAAAAACAGTGAGTACATTTAGAGGAAGATATTAATGGTGATATTACTTATAGTAATAATTATAGTGTTAGCAGTAGTAATAGTTCAGGAGTTATTTAGATATGGAGAATCATAAACATGAAACTCTAATGACTATAATTTAGATAACACTATTCTATTCCATATTCTTTCTGATCAGAGGCCCTGTTTTAAGTTTCCCTAGAATTAATTCTACAGTTAATTTCAATAAACTGTGTTATTATGTTTCAATCAATCTTTCAGACAACTCAGACAAACAAGAGACTGCATAAACCAAAGCAAAGAACCAGAGTGTTAAAATAAAACAATCCTGGGGTTACATCTTAACTGGAATTTTTATTTCATCTACAAATCTGATTTTTTTCTCTTTTTATAAAAAATTCTTGACCAGGAACAGCCGTATTACTGCTTACCCAGATTGCTGTGTGGCATTTCCCCACTTCTCCAGTGAAGTTCTATAAGGCTCTAGATTTAATCTAAGGCCCTCAGTTTCAGCTTCTGCTTCCATATATTTTAGAACTCTAGGGCCAGTTGATCATAACTCTTGTGGAAGCATCTAAAACATAAATATATTTACCCATTGGGCTTAGATTTTTTTATTTGATACTTTACTTTTGAGTTAACCTATGTATTTAAATTTTTTGTTTAATTTTTTTTTACTTTTCTTCTACTCATTTTTTTAATGTGATTGTGGTTAGCTTACGCTGCCACATTGCCAGGCGTCTTCTGTAAGAAACATTTGAGGCTTCTGTATTCTTGGTTGTTCACATTGGCTTTTAAAAGATCACTGCTGTCTGTTTTGTGGTAAGCCAGTTTCATGGTGAATTCGTGAAAAAAAAAACAAAACTGGCATTTATCTTGTTTTAAGTAAATTATCCCATTGCTAGGGAAAGAAATTAAGGAAGTATTTGGACCAAATTGTTATTAACAAATCACTAAATCATATTGCCTATAACATTAAACAATGAGACCAATAAACTTATTAGAGTATATTAATAAGGAAACATGTGTTCCCTAAGCTAAACATTTTCTGGCACTATGAATTATAATTTTGAAATGGTAATTCAAAAATATCTTTGAAGATACTTTTAAAACTTTTAATAAATACTCCTATTTTTGAAAAAAGTTATAATGGGACCATGGATTGGAAAATGCAAAATCAAAAATATATATTTCTAATGACATTATTGAAATTAATTTTATTACTGTACCATATAATCTATTAAAATGAAAACAAAAAATTTCTGGAAATTTTCTTTCAACAATATGGAAATATTGAATTAGTCTTTTTCTAAATAGAACATTCACTTTGTGTCATTTTTTTTCTAGTTGTATTTTCCTTGACTTGTCTCTGATTTGATTTACTTTTTTCTGTGTTTAATCCACATCAATAGCATTTGGTTAAAAATGGAAAGACAATCACTTTTCTTGATAATGTCCCAAACAATAATGAGGCTAATTTATTAACAAGTCAACAGCTGGCTAATCATTGTGGCACTCATAGAACTAGCTGCTTCTGTTGGATCAATATGTTATAGTAACTACTTGTGTGATTTGGCTCTAATTTTGTTAGTAATAATAGAGCTTAGTGAAACCTTTTCATCCTTATTTTTTACTCAGTCTCCACACATTCTAGAAGCTGTTTTTTGCATAACAATTGGTATTTTAATGATCTGATTGTCTAAACAGTTATCACAGTGTCAGGGAAGTGATTTTGCATGATCGCCAAAAACATGTGGCACCATTTAATATGTAAGTATGCAATTATCCTCTGCATTTACTATGTGAAGAAGATTGCTGAAGCTCTCAGATCTATACTGATATCTCTGTTTCAGTTGTATGCATTGAGCAAATAACTGAAAATATTTTCAAATATTCACAACATTTGCCATCATAAAGCTTGACTTCAGAGTAATAAATACCACTGAAAAATAATACAGTAACTATGACTTGCAGAATTATCATTAGCAATGGAGGGTTTTAAGTTCAATTTGTAAAAGATGTATTGTCCCATCAAAACTTTGTCTTTTAGTAAAAGGTATTGGCAATTGGTGGTGTCTTAGTTAGGGTTGTACTTTCCTAAGCAATAGCAGTCAGTTTGCTAATGCACCTACATTTATTTGCTTTATTTGTGACCAATGCCATGAGTTTGTGGGGCAGAGCTGTTGTCCCAGTTAGTAGCCATGAAAGAGTGTTTGCTTCTTGAGATGGAACTGGTTCTTAAGGAAATTTTAACCGGCTGTGTAGATCTCATAAACACCACATTCACCAAACAAATCAGCCAACACATGAACTGTCCTCATACTCTATCAACTATGGGACACAGAGGTAAAAATGTCTGGGTTTTCAGTATTTGCATGTAGCCCATCCAGGAGTAAAAATGTAATGGCAACATAAAATAGACATTATTGGTAGTTACCTCATTCTGTTTTATTTGAATTTGTGCTTATGTAACATGAGAATCTGGTTTAGAATATAGAGTAAGATCACTTAAATGTTAAAATTTTGGCTGCCTTATCCTTGTTTATATTTGGGTAGCAAATTAGGTCATGGATGGGACAGGTGTTGCAGGTGTATTACAGACTGTTCTTCCAACACAAGAGGACAGCCAAGTCCAAACATAAACGAAGTTCAAGAACCAAGAAGTTTAACCCTGCAGCTAGGTTTCCAAAATGAAGGATAACTCAAAGATGTCAAATTAAAATGACAAATAATGGGAGAAAAGCTTAATTTTTATGTCTGTTAAATCTGTTAATTATACATTTTGAAAAGAATGATTCAAAACTGGCCAGAGATTGGTCTTAAATTGTTTTTTTAAAGATATAATTTTACTGATTTCAAAGAGGAAGGGAAATTCAAAGAAAAAGAGAAGGAGGGTGGGAGAGAAGGAGAGAGATAGGGAGAAAAAATGTGCAATGATGAGAAAGAATCATTGATGGGCTGCCTCCTGCACACACCCTACTGGGGATCAAGCCTGCAACCCTGGCACGTGGCCTGACAGGAATGGAATGATGACCTCCTGGTTCATGGGTCCTCATTCAACTATTGAGCCATATCAGCCAAGCTTGCCTTAAGTTTTAATCCAGAATCCATAGATTTGAGCTAGATAGTAGCCTGAGAAGGAGTGGGACATATTTTTTCCAACAAAAGTATCAGTTGGAAAAAGACATTGACTTTAAAATTTTAATTATCCAATAAATAAAAGGTCTCTAGAATTTTTCCATTGTGAGGATAAAGTGGAATAATGTCATTAGTCTATAACAGTGCTCAACAAATTATATTTATTTTAGTTATTTGTCATATTCTTATTTCTCAAATTGATTTTTTTACATATGACAACAATAAAAGTATTGCCACATATATTACTTTCATCAATTATTGAAGCAAAAATATCCTATAACATAATGAGAATAGCATTATACTGACTCTTCCATTATCCATTTACTTTAGGGCAGTTTCTCAATCTCGGTGAAAAGCAGAATAAGTATGGGAGTTTTCAAAAAGTATCCATTTTCACATGTTACCACTGCACATGAATTCAGATCTCAGGATGAAGCCTAGGCATCAGTGTTTTTTAAAAACTCTGCTGTTGTTTTCGATGTACAGTAAGGGTTGACAACTATATGTAGGGACATTAACCCAATAACTAAGTTGATAATCTAATTGTTAGCAGGGCTGATCTACCTTAGTTTTCTCAACAATGTCTCATTCAGAAAAATCGATTTATTGAAAGATAAAAATAAGGGGGGAAAGGCCCTCATACCCTTGAAATTCACTTTGGAACATGTAAAGCCATTCTGATATTGCCACACCTCATAAGGTATCGAAGTCTGGCAGATTCTTCTGATATTAAATTGAAACTGCATTATTTTTTCTTTCTTGAAAAAGAAGCTTAGAAAGTATTCATGTAGTACATAGTCTACCACAAAGCTAACTACTAGGAACTTTAACAAAAAGACCAGTAAACACAGACACACAGACACACAGACACACAGACACACAGACGTACACACACACACACACACACACACACACTCACACACACATAAATGACATTTGCATATTTTGGAAAAAGCATGCTATTTTATGTGAGTCAACAATTACTGGTTATTAAATATCAGGTAGAACAAATTTGATTATGTGTACCATATTTGGATAAACTAAAGGCATTTTATTTTGCCTAAGTATGCCTATCAGAAAGATGAAGAAGTAACATTTTTGTGTGACTTTTCATATTCTATGTACTAAATAAGCTTCTTATCTTCTCAAGTGTTCTTATGCTCTCATCTTTAGCTATTTTTCTAAAGATGTCTTTCTATGCTTTAACTTTGAAGGCAAGATAACTATAATTCTCCAAATGGTTAAAAACATTAATAAAAACAAACATTGTTCAGAGAGAAGAATGTGCCTTTTCAAAGAACAACTGCCTTCAACACTCCTCCATGAGCCAGCACCCACCATCGGGTCTTCTCTCTTCCACTGGCGAGTAAAGTAAACCTTTAGGTCGTTACATCTGATGCATACACTAGTTCACTTATTTTTAATGTGATGTGAGTTACATGTGTAAGGTAATGACAAGTGAGTGGTACTTTTATTCAATTAAAATATTTTTCTAACTGTAAAAATCATTTAGATATCTTGGGTTGGGATGAAATGCATTAATAATTTTCCATTAAAGTCAATGAAAGTGATTTCTCATATAATGACTTTTCACTTAGTGGCAGGATTTCTAGGAGCAAATTAAAATTGTAAAACAAAGGGCAGGTCCATTATGGAAGTGCGCCTAACAAACTGAAATTAGTCTTCCTAACGTGTGTAGGAGGAAAGGACAGAAGCAGCGACACATGCCAGAAGACTTCTTTGGTGGCCCAAACGAAGAGATGGTGAGGCTTGCTTGGGTGAAGGTGATGGCAGGGCAAGTGGTAGACTCTGGATATAGTTTGAAGACAACATTATCAAGCTTTGCTCTTGATATGTCTGTGAGAGAGAAAAAAGTCAAAAATAAGTTAAAATTCAGAGATATATAAAGCTTACTTCATGCCACAAAAAAGGTACATTCGAATTAGAGCTAGGATCAAGGTGTTTTTTGATGTCCATTCTGGAGATCTGCCCATTCTCTCCTGCTCCTTCAAAGGCAATCATCTTGTATTTGAGGTTTCAATAGCCACTTTGTTATAAGAGAGCTGAAAGCCTCTTTAGTTCCTGTGAAAAGAAGGTTTTTATCAGGAATTTTTGCTTGAAGAACTTAAAATATCTATTCTAGAACATTGGGGACCTGCAGCTGCTTTGAGGATTTGCTCCAAAGCATTCTAAATCCTTAACCAGTTATTACTGAGGTCAGAAGGAAAAAACAGGATTTGGATGTTCTTGCATATTTTCTGGTTGACTCAAAATAACTCCATATGGAAGGAGCATTCAACTGGAAGCAGACCAGTTTTTTGTTCTCAGCAGTAACACCAATGGATGAAGTCTTAACTCTCTGAGATTTAGATTCCTTGTCTCTAAAGTAAGGAGATTGGAGGAGTAGGAGTTTTCAACTAGTTGATATAAATCTTGCAGAGCACTGGAAGTCCTCCATGAAAGCTGCCTTCTCACAGTCTCTGGGCTAACAGAAATGTTTCAAGCACATTGTCTTCCTCATAATCTCAGTATTCTGAGGTCATAAAAGGTAATTCTTGTTGCTTATAAAACTACGAGAACTTTTACAGTCAATGGTTCTCAAAGGTCTTCTAACTCTTAAACTTTGATTTGATGTTACTAAACACTTTTCAAAGTAAATGAGGTATTGATTGTAATATTTTTAATTGTGTTTTTCCCTCTTTTAAAAAATATTTTAATCTTTATTGTTCAGTTTATTAATTACATTGTTCTCCTTTTATTCCCCCTATAATTCGTCACCAGCCCGTACCCATCCCACCCTCCGCCCTCACCTCCCTGCCACTGTCCTCTCCCATAGGTACATGATTTTTGTCCAGTCTCTTGCTGCACCTCCTACTCCTCTTTTCTCCCCAAGAATTGTCAGTCCATTCCCTCTCTATGCCCATGATTCTGTTATATTCACCAGTTTATCCTGTTCATCAGATTTTTAATTCACTTGATTTTTATATAAATTTGTTGATAGATGTGTATTTGTTGTTCATAATTTTTATTTTTACCTTTTTCTTCTTCCTCTTCTTAAAGAATATCTTTCAGCATTTCATATAATATTGGTTTGATGAATTCCTTTAGATTTTTCTTAGCTGTGGAGCACTTTATCTGACCTTCAATTCTGAATGATAGCTTTGTGTTGGAATCTTTTTCACGTCCCATGTGGTTCAGAGGTCCAGTTCAGGGTTCGGGTTCTGGATAAGGCCACATGCAAACAAATAAAGAGACTCAGAAGAATATGAATTTGAAAATGGGGGGCCATGCAGCATCCCATCTCTAGTGGAAAGACTGCCTCTTCCTTTTGCCATGCCATTCCTTTTATTTAGGTTTTGGGAATACACCCATTGCCCTTAGGCAGGAAATAAGCAGATTATCTTATCAGCAAGGATTCACATGATTATCTGGTGGGGAAGTTGCCCTTTCCACCCTTATCTCAATTAGATAGGGAGTGGTTGGCTCTGACCTTTCAGAGCTTCAAGGTTGACCAAGCCTTTCAGGTTCCCTGTCCACAACTTTCTATTGGTGAGGTAAAGACTGGTTTCCTGCATCTCCCCCTTTTTTCTCTACTCTTAAAAAATCTTGCATCTGCAGACTAGAGTTCCAGTTTCAATGTCCAACAGTTTTAAGTCCCAGTATCGATGTTCAACAGTTTCTTATGTGTACATGTCTGCAATTATATCCGGATGGTGGACAAATGGTGGTAATGCAGGTTCAACCCTCTCTGGTTTGGTCCTGGATAAACTGCAGTGATGCATAGCTGCTGACTATTTATCCTCCTGTCTTCATGGTTGGAGCAGATGTGTCAATTCCTTTCTATTGCAGGAATCCACATGGTTTTGAAGTTGTTTTCTAAAAATACACAAACATATTCTCAGCCAAAAGTTAGTAAAGGAATCTTTTTACTTGGGATCCTATTTATTTTTCCCTCAAATGAAAATTACTTTAAAATAAAAAAAAATTTAATGTACTTATAGAAATAATTTTCTTACATGATATTGCTCCAGCTTTCCTGGGTAGAGTAATCTTGGTTGTAGATTCTTACTATTCATCACTTTGAATATTTCTTGCCACTCCTGTCTGGCCTGCATAGTTTCTGTTGAGAAATATACTGACAACCATTTGGGTGCTCCCCTATAGGTAACTAACTGTTTTTCTCTTGCTGCTTTTAATATTCTCTATTTGTCTTTTGCTCTTGGCATTTTAATTATGATGTGCCTTGCTGTGGTCCTCTTAGGGTTCCTATATATTGGGGTTCAGTATACTTCTTGGACTCCTAAGTCAATTTCTTTCACCAGGTGTGGGAAGTTTCAGGTCACTATTTCTTCAAATAGGTTTTCATTGTCTTTCTCTCTCTCTTTCTGGCAGCCCTATAATTCAGAAGTTGGTATGCTTGAGGTTGTCCCAGAGGCCCCTTACATTATCTTCATTTTTTTGGATTCTTTTAGCTTATTGCTTTTCCAGTTGAGTGGATTTTACCTCTTTGTATTTCAAATCTTTAACTTGGTTCTTGTGGTCCTCTAGTGTACTTTTAGGTCTTTGTATAATATTTTTTATTTCAGTCAGTGTATGCTTAATTTCTAGTTGGTCCTTTTTCATATCCTCGTAGGTCTTGTTCATTTTCTTGTAGGTCTCGGCCTTTTCTAGGAGCCTCTTGAAAAGCATTGTAATTGTGGTTTTGAACTCTATGTCCAGTCGTGTTTTTTTTTCCCTCCATTTCTTTCACATCTGATTTCTTTCTATGTCTCTGCATGGTGGCTACTTTCCTGAGTTGGTCAATTAGCTTTGTGTGGTAGATGTTTTCTAAGGGACAGTGGCTCAGCCTCCCCAGTTACCTGAGGTGGATATGGGTTGCACAGTCTTGTTGAAGTTAAGCCTAGCTTATTGTTGCAATCACTAGGAGGATTTGACCTCCAGGCCAATTGGCTGTGAGGTTCAGCCATGCTCAGGTTGCATGGGCAGAGTCTCCAGGCTGAGCAGGCAGCGTCATCTCTGCCCTATGCGTCACCTGGGACTCTGTGCCGGGTGGCAATTGCTGCCAGCACCTCTGAGAGAGAGCTGCTGCCGAGCTCCACCCACTGCCAGATGATTTAGCCTCTCCCCAGATGAATCTGCATACCCAACGTCTCACCCAGGGTTGTAAAACAATGCAGTCTGGTAGTTTCCTGAATGAGAGAGTAAGTTTCGAGTCCTCTCTGCGAGGTCACGCAGTTCTGCTGTTCCCAAGTTTATGTGCACTCTGCACAAGCTCGCCCTCTCCACAAGCTTGCAGACCCTTGCAGCGCCCGAGTTTCAACGTGCCTCCCCACTGTCCAGTTTTACCCTGTATGATTGTGGGTTCCCCAGTCTTCACCCAGAACTGGGGAATCAGTTCAGTGGGACGTCTTTGTCTCCCCCATTAGAGAAAACCAGCTGGGTTTGCAGCCGCCCGCCCTATCCGCTCACGTGCACACAGCTCCAAACCTCCACCACTGTGCGTATCTTCAATGCTGCCCTCTGCCACTCCTCTGAGTCACAGTGTCTTATCGTCACTTTTATTTGTGGAATTTTCACTCAGCCAGCTTTCTGGTGATTCTGGATGATGCTTGTTCTTTCGTTAAGTTGTAGTTTTGAAATTGCTGTGTATGGCAGCAAGATAGGTATTTGCCTATGCCACCATCTTGGTTCTTCTCTTCTGATTGTAATATTTTAAAAAAGGATTTGAAATAGAATAAGTAGGAGTTTTGACCTTATATTATGTGTCAGGCATTTGAATATATACTTGAAGTTTATAATTCTATACTCATAATAAGTAGGTTTCATGATCTTCTGTTTTACAGATAAAGACACTGAGACTTAAAGAGGCCAAGTCATGTGTCCAGGGCCACAAAATGGTGGAGTTAAAGCTCAGACCAACATACCCACATCTGTCTGATTTTAAAATCTTTTCTATCACTGGACTTTTATTAGTAGTAAAAGCAAGTAGCATTATAATCATTATAAAATATTAGCAAGAAGAAAAGGAAAAGGATTCACATTCACAGGCTTTTATTACTTACAAAATACCTTCTTACTATGGGTAGCTAAAAGGATATCTGGACCTTGAATTAACTCCAAGGAGACTATGTCTGGCCTGTTCATTCCTCTGAGGTTTTGCCAGCTGTTCTTAAGCCACAATCATTCTCAGCTACAGAAGTTAGACAATGGTCCCTTCCTAAAAGTCAGATGCCTGATATGTGACATTTTCCAGTGTGAGGGAACTGATTGGGTGAAACAAATTAATTTCACTGCAACCAATAAGTAGGCAAAATTTTCTATTTGTGTTTTTCTTTTTTTAGGGCAGGGTAAAGAATTGATAATTATCTGAAGTTAATAGAAGGTAAAGAAAATTTTCAAAACATAGATGAAATATTAATTTGAAATTGGAAAATGATTTTGTTTTTAAAATTTAGGGAGTTTTCACTGATGGTTGCATAAAAGAGACTATAGATAGCTAAGATCCAATTTTTCACATACATGAAAAATTAAAAGCCAGAAACTTTAAGTTTTTTTAAAAAAAAGATTTAAGGGAGAAAATGTAATGAAAAATGAGCCAAAGTGCGGAAAAATAAAATAAAAAGAAGTAACTGTAGAATAAAAAAGGAAAATGTATAAGGAAAATGAACTTAGAGTATTTATTTGAGCGAGGATGTTTGAGCCATTTTGAAATCCTATATAATAAAAGAGTAGTATGCAAATTAACCATCACACTGCCACACCCTCAAGCTATACCCACCAGCCAATCAGGAAGGAGTTTGCAAGTTAACCCTAACCAAGATGGCTAAAGCCATGGAGCAAGCAGGAAGGAGGCTTGGGTTCCCCTGGCGATGGAGGAAGCCAAGCTTTCCATGCACCCTGGTGGACCCAGGCCTCTACTTAATGCTACAAAATTTCAATTATAGAAGTTAAATAAATTCCAACAGAAATGGCTGCCACCATGGAGTGAGCAGGAGACTTGGCTCCACTCAAGGCTACAAAGTTTCAATTGTAGAAGATAAATCAATCCTAGATACCAGGGCCTCTGCTGGGGTCACTGGAGGTATGGCCAGCCTGCAAACCATCACAGGCCCCTCACCCACGCTGTCTCATGCCCCAAGGGAACCTTCACCCTGATCCGGGACACCCTTCAGGGCAAACCAGCTGGCACCCACCCATGCACCAGGCCTCTATCCTATCTAATAAAAGAGTAATATGTAGGTTGACCATCACTCCAACACACAAGAGGGCTTCCCCCCATGTGGTCAAACATCCTATCCCCAAGTGGACATAGGATGGCCACCACAAGATGGCCATCAGGGGAGGGCAGTTGGGAGGGTCCAGGCCTGCAAGGGAGGGCAGTTGGGGACAATAAAGCCTGCAAGGGAGGGCAGTTAGAGGTGACCAGACTGGCAGAGGAAGGAAGTTGGGGGTAACCAGCCAGCAGGGGGGGGGCAGGTAGGAGTGACCAGGCCTGCAGGGGAGGACAGTTAGGGGTGACCAGGCCTACAGGGTAGGCCAGTTAAGGGCAAACAGGCTGGCAGGGGAGCAGTTAGGCATCAATCAGCCTTGCAGGGGAGTAGTTAGGGGTAATCAGGCTGACAGGCAGAAGCGGTTAGGGGCAATCAGGAAGGCAGGCAGGCGAGCAGTTGGGAGCTAGCAGTCCTGGATTGTGAGAGGGATGTCCAACTGCCCAATTAGGCCCGATCCCACCAGGCAGTCAGACATCCCTCAAGGGGTCCCAGAATGGAGAGGGTGCAGGCTGGGCTGAGGGACCCCTCCCCCATGCACGAATTTCATGCACCAGGCCTCTAGTAAAACTATAAGAAAAAAATGTTCCCATATTTAGGAATAAAGAAAAACAAATTAAAAGATATTGCTAATAGGAAAAACAGCACAAAGCCTGAAGAACTTTTTCTGTGTTTGACTAAGATTGGAAGTAGAATTAATTTAACATTATAATTTTCCTAGAACTATTGTATTAGAAAATTGGTATATTATGATCAGAAGGTATTTGAAATGTAAGTTAGTCGCTATCCAGGTCTTGAAAGAACTATTAAATCATAATTAGTGGTTAGTTATTCTTTCAGAAGGAAAATAATAACTAACCTTCAATGGTGGCAGTAGGCTTTTAGGTTAGGTAAGAGCAGAGATAAGAGAAATATTTATTAAGGCAGGTATGAAAATATGCCTCTCTCAAGAACAATCTGGATCCATGTGGGATGGTGCAGGGGAGAGAATTAGAGCCTGGCTGGACTTACAGTCATGGTGCTTTGGGAAACTGTACAGAGGACTTAGTCATATTTGCCAATCCTCTTTTATTCTTCCTTTCAGCATTAATTATGTCAGTTCTTTCCCTAAATTTGAATTTTTGGCTCAGATACTTACCTCTGGTCCTTTACTGGGATTGATTGTTTGATTTAACTCTGGTTGAGACAAGGGAGGAAGGGGAGACAGAAATTGTATCCTGGAATCAAGAAGTTTCTTCAATTCCAGGTTCAAAGTAAGGAAGATAAATACTTAGGAATGCTTCCCACAGGGTGAGAAATTTCCAACACACCAAAGCATATGTTGGACAAACATTTGCTCAGTAATGAAATGTTACTCACTGCTTATTAAGAAGTAAAGTTGGAACTAAATTACTTGGCCCATTAAGACAGAATATAAAGGTAATAGATAAACAAAGTATTGCATGGAAACATTCTTCAACATAAAAAAAATATTTAGGGTCTTCATCAATATTGAAACAAACTGAACACTGAAGTTCTCCAGGGATGAGTGAAAAAGGGATGAACTGAATCTGTTGTGGAAAGAGATGCTAAACACAAAGCAGATTCCCAGCTTTCTGAAGACCATAAAAGCCTATCCAAATGGAATGCAGACATGACCCAGTTATGCAATTCTACAAGAAGAATGTGATCCTGGTGCCACCAAAGTGACACCAACACTTCTGGCTTTTAGTTAGCAGTTAGGCAAGATGATTTCAAATGTTAACCATCTCTTTTATTACTTGGCAGCTTTGGGGTATCCAATGTAAGCCATGAATAACCCCCTTTGAGAACAAAACATCTATTCCAGAGGGATAATTAGACTTACTAAGGATAAACCATCCAACATCAAAAGCATAGGCCCTAAGATGTCACACAACATGCACTCATCTCCCAAAACTAAAAGCATGCTTAGCATTACAGGTCCGTACAATAAAAAGAGAGATGTGAAATAATTACTTACAAGTTTTGGTCAAAGAACTACAGTACAAGCTATAATAAAAAGTGACTGGCTTCTGAAAAGTGAATATGCTAATTATTTTCAGTGTTTGAATCAGCGCTTGGAAGCCTCTTCCCCTTTATGATTAAGTCATTAATCATTCCTGTGAGGTCACTATTATTCCAAGGGATTCTCAATAACAGAATCAAGGATATTACTGCTAACAGTATTAGAAATAGGGGGGAAAGTCAATGGAAGGCCCAGATGGTAATAATTACATTACGACCTCCCCCCCCCCCCAATTACAGGACTATGTTCTGTCAAGGTCAAGATGTAGAATTTTCTTTGTGCACAAAATGCATAACCAAGTTACCTATTATTAATCATAATACCAAGCCCACATCTACTTTATTTATCAATTGAATAATAATAAAGTAATCAACTCCACTGATGGCATTGTTTTTATTTTCAATTGGTTGCTAAGTTATTCACAGTGGCCATTCTTTTAAACATTACTAATGAATCATCAGATGTAATAATTTTCTATCAAGTAATCCTAATTTCACCCTACTCAAGGACTCTTTTATACCATCAACACTAAATGATTTGTGACAAAGGAACATGGTCTCTACATAAAGGTTTTAAATTTCCTAAGGATTTTACTTAAACTACTTTGTATATCCAGCTATTTGAGGGATCTGATAATGCACAAATACTTATTGAATTTCTTCACTTCTTTTCTTTCTTTGTTGAAAGACATGCTAACTTGTGGTGAAATTATCAAAAGGAAGACATTGTAAAAAGAGGAATAAATACAAAAAGTTCTAGTCAAGGAGACACTGATGGCAACAATTCCTAAAAACCTGTTCAACTGGAAGTCATTCTTATCCTATCTAATAAAAGAGTAATATTCAAATTGACTGTCACTCCAACACACAAGATGGCTGCCCCCATGTGGACACAAGATGGCCACCACAAGATGGCTAGCAGGGGAGGGTAGTTGGGAGGGACCAGGCCTGCAAGGGAGGGCAGTTGGGGGTAATCAAGCCTGCAGAGGAGGGCAGTTAGAGGTGGCCAGGCAGGCAGAGGAGGGAATTTGAAGGTGATTGGGCCTGCAGGGAAGGGCAGTTGTGGGGTACCCAGGCCTGCAGGAGAGAGCAGTTGGGGAGGAGGACCAGGTCTGCAGGGGAGGGCAGTTGAGGGGGGAACCAGGGCTACAGGCGAGGGCAGTTAGGGGCAAATAGTCTGGCAGGGGAGCAGTTAGGCATCAATCAGGCTGGCAGAGGAGTTGTTAGGGGGTGATCAGGCTGGCAGGCAGAAGTGGTTAGGAGTAATCAAGAAGGTAGGCAGGTGAGCAGTTGGGAGCCAGCAGTCCTGGATTGTGAGAGAGATGTCTGACTGACTGTTTAGGCCTGATCCCATGAGCCTAAACAGGCAGTCAGACATCCCTTGAGAGGTCCCAGAATGAAGAGGGTGCAGGCTAGGCTGAGGGACATCTCCTCCCCACACCAGGCACAGATTTCATAAATTAATAAAATGTTTATGAAGTCTGAAACTATTTGAGTCAACTATTTGAAAACCAATGGACTTACTTAATTTGCTCTGTACAACTTTGATATGGCAAGGCTGAGAATTTTTGCTATCAAAATGTATTAGGCACCTCTACTCAACTCCACTTGTACCCCATAGGCCTCAGTTCACATATCTATAAAAAAGAAATAATGGTAGTCCATTTCGAATGAGAAGGCTAACCCCTCTTTTGTAAAACTACTGTTTGAAATTCTCTGCTATTTTTTAGACAGCCTCTTTTTCTGAAAAAAAGAGAAAAATAACTTTGCTTTCTAGCCTGCTTGAATAATAAGGAAGATAAACTGAGCTGTCTGACCTTGTAGGGCAGAGACTAGATATGCACATATTCTCATGCCATGCCAGATGCATTTTTTAGAAATTGTGTTGATTTCAAGGCCAGCAGCAAAACAATTAAGCACACAGGGGGCTGGCTCTTAAATAAAAAGGAACTTTCTGCTTATATCTCTGCTTAGAATTTGAATTCATTTTCCTCTAAGCCCATTGTTGCTTGATTTTTTCTAGTTTTCTGTAACACTAACACATCTTTATTTGAGCAGGAAAAGGGATCATGTAAATCAAATGCTCAGAATGAAACCTGCAGAATAGTAAGTAGCAAATATAACTGTCAGATATTATTGTTGGTGATTATGCATCTGTGCAGTGTGTACTAACCTCAGTGTATACACCACCCCAGATCAGATCAGCCCTTCCTGCTTCCTGGTGAGAGTGGCCACAAGATGGCTCATATTATCCCTGCATCACAAGTTCCTGCCGTCTTCAGTCCCAGGCACTCTCCTACGGAGAAGCTCCTCACGAGCGGCAGTCACCAGGAGCCACCTAGAGCCTTCCCTTAACACAAGGCAAAGGTTCAGAAATGATAATGTTCTATGGGGTCAAACATTGCAGACTAGAAAGAACCAACAGGTAAATGGTTTAACTTCCCCACCTACAATGGACTGTTCTGAGGTGCAGCAGATGGCCTCTCAGATGCTGCGGCAGACAGAGCAGTAGGCTGTGCCTTTTAGGGTGCTCTGGTCAGCCTGGTAACCAACTTCCTTGCTTCTCTTGGCCCTCCTTCTTCTCTGTCTTGCTTTGCTTTTTTTCTCACTCTAAATTTTTTAGAATAATGCCCTGCCAATAATGTTTGTTGAGTTCTCTCTCTCTCTCTCCCTCTCTTTCTCATTCTTTCTCTCTCTCTCTCCCTCTCCCCCCGCCTCATTTGCACTCCCCACCCCCCCACCCCCACACACACACTTATCTTTCTTAAATATATCCAGAAAATCACCATAATATCCCACTTGCTTCTACTGGGCCTTACCATTTGGGGGTTATTATGAGCCTTTTTGAACACCCACTCTCATCTCATGTGTGGCAAAGCCATACTATAAATAGGGTTGTCATATGAAGAAGAAAAGTGAATTTGATTTTATTCTCTGTTCAAAATAAATATAACTAAAGAGCCATTTCTCTGTAAAGTTCTACTCTCCTCATAAATTTTATTTTTTAATCATTTTTATTTTCTAAGTTTTACTTGTTTAAATGTGGTCCCAAATATAGTTTTATGCAGAATCAACACCACCTACTAAGCAGTTTCTAGTTGAATATTTGTTAGATACATGATAGTTTAAATATTTTCAATTCCCCTCTAACTTAGCAATATATTCTTATTTGGAATACTGAACAAAGAAAATCACACATGAAGGTTTAGATAGTATAGTTTTGTACAGAAACACAAATGCCAAATACTATGCAGGCAATTTTCTTTTCTGAGTAATTGAAAATAGCATACTTTTCACATTAATTACTAGAGGCCCAGTACATGAAAATCCATGCACTTGGGAGAGGTCCCTCAGCCCGCAGGAAGGATCCCTAGACCTGGCTTGAAATCAGGGTCTATCAGGGCTTTCCTTCCCCCTGCTACAAGCAGCTGGCCCCATCCTTGCACTGCCACTGCTTGCCATTTGTGCAGCACTGCCCACCTCCCTTGCCACCAGTGGCTTCCATCTGCAGGCTACAGGCTGGGGTGCAATGGCTTGGCTGGCCTGGGCCTCCTTCTTTCTTTGCTGTGGGGCAGGGGAGCCCTACAAGGGGCCATCTGCCTACCTGATTGCCCCTAACCACTCACTTGCCTACCTGATCACCCCTAACTACTTGCTGGGGGGGGGGGCAGTTCCAGCCTGGTTAGGGGCCATCTGCCACCCTGATCTCCCCTAACCACTGGGGAGATCTATCTATGTGATTGCCCCTGACTGCTGGCCTGCCTATTTGATTGCCCCTAACCACTCTGCCTGCTTACCTGATTGCCCCTAACAGCTTGCTTGGGGGTGAAGCCAGCCCAGCGATGGGCCATCTGCCGACCTGATCTCCCCTAACCACTGGCCTGCCTACCTGATCACCCTTATCTGCTGGTCTGGCTACTTGATCACCTCTAACCAATGGTCTGGCTACTTGATCACTCTTAACCACTCTGCTTGCCTGCCTGATTGCCCCTAACTGCTTGCTTGGGGTCAGAGCCAGCCCACAAGGGGCAATGGTGGCCTATGTTCATTTTCTTATGAACAAAAATGTATTCAACATAAGCACAAATATAGGCAAAGAAAGTCCTTCAATCAAAAATAAATTTTGCTCAGAAAATTTACTAATAAGGCCAGATTAAATTTTTTCATAGAAACAATTTTGCAAAATTATGATTAGATATTCAAATAAGCTAAAAATTATATGTACTTTAAATGTGTCTAAAATATATTTATACTAATAAAAGGGTAATATGCTAATTAACCAGACATCTTCTGGATGTCTTCTAGATGTCCTTCCAGACAAAGCCACAGTGGCGGGAACCAAGGCAGAAATGGTTAGGGGTGATCAGGCTGGCAGGCAGAGATGGTTAGGGGCGATCAGGCAGGCAGGGAAGCAGTTAGGGGCATCAGGCAGGCAGGCAGAATGGTCAGAGACGATCAGGCAGGGAGGCAGGTGAGCAGTGAGGAGCCAGGAGTCCCAGATTGCGAGAGAGATGTCTGACTGACATTTTAGGCCCTATCCTAGGATCAGGCCTAAACTGGCAGTTAGACATTCCCTGAGGGGCCCCAGATTGGACCGGATTGGAGAGGATGCAGGCTGGGCTGAGAGACCCCCTCCTTCCTCCCATCCCCAACGCCCGTGCATGAATTTTAAGCATCAGGTCTCTAGTTCATATATATGTGTGTATGTGTCCTTTTTTTTTTTTTTTTAACCACACATACCTACAAGTTAGAACACTGTTTCTGTGGGGACGGCAGTCTCTGTGCCAGGAATCCTTTGCCCCAGGCCCCGGCACAGAACCAGATCTTTTGCAAACCCAGCAGTAGCATAGTACGGTTTGAGGTTTGAGAATGGGAGGGGTATCCTCTCTACTCTCCAAATTTGCTAACTCTCTGAGGATGCATAATTGTGTAATAGAAGGTATCTCTCCATAGGCATAACTATTTATTTCTATTGACAAAAGAATAAAGCTGTTCTACCAAAGTTTTAAAATTCAAACATAGAAGCTGCTACCTTTTCCCAGGGTAGGTGAAAAATAGGCCGATAGATCCTCAGTGCCTGTTCCTTTGAATTTTTATTAATTTGTACCCCATTATAGTTCTCAAATGATTTAAAGCAATTTATGGAGTTACTTAACATACAGCAAGATAAGCCATGTTTCTAGAGTTAAGAAAAAGTGAGCAAAGGGAAAATAAGGTTAGAAGAGTTTAGTGGGACAGGAAATACCTCCATGTACATCATCTAATACCACAAAGCCTCATACTTTCAAGGGTTAGGCCATTGTCTGTAAACTTGCTATGAGCAGAAGAAAGAAATTTGATCAATTTTGTGATTCATGGTAGCCACAATACAAAAACAAATGTAAGGGCTCACAGCTAATCCTGATACTAAAACTAAATGGAACTTTTTGTTAATATGTGTCCTGAGAACTTTGTGCAGTGCATTCAGCATTCTTATTTGGTTGCAAGGAGTTTTGTAAGGTTGCCTCTTTGTGATAGGCAGACCTGCTAGAATCCAATATGATGCATTCCAAGATGCAATTCCAAGATTCCCTAGCTCAACCAAGGGGGAGAGCTATGAGTTTTAGATGATGTGATGGGTGTGCTGGAAAACACCCATAAATACCATTTCTTTCAGATGAGATTTCAAAGGTATTTAGTGACAAGGATTATACTTCCTTGCAAGAAACTGGAGGACAGCTGCATTTTGTTGCCAGTTGAGTCCAGGCTTTAGCAGCTGAGCTGTGGATAGAATTGATATTCTCCCCTACAGACTGAGAAAACAAACAAATATAAGCCCCTGAGTAGAAGATCACCATAGAGCCCCTTATGGTGAGTTAGGAAAATAAATAGGCAGGGCAAGATGACCCTCTTAAAGTTGTACTTGAACCATTCCAACAGAAACAGAAGAACCAACAAATGCACAGTTGATGCCATAAAGTATTCCTCAATACTTTTAAGCCAGGTAATCTGCAAAAATCAAATATTCCTAAAAGTACACTTTACAATTTCTATCTATGAACAGTGGGAGATGATCTTTGACATTTCCCCTTAAATTTTAATGAAAATATTTATGAAGTGTGCTACCTGTCTCCAGCATGGTTTAACAGAATGCATAAAGCATATTTTAAACTTTTAGGGTAGTTTTTTTTTTTTGAAATTTGTACAGAAAGCTTATTATGGCCAAAACTGGTTTGGCTCAGTGGATAGAGCATCGGCCTGCGGACTGAAAGGTCCCGGGTTCGATTCCAGTCAAGGGCATGTACCTTGGCTGTGGGCAAATCCCCAGTAGGGATTGTGCAAGAGGCAGCTGATCAATGTTTCTGAATTTCTATCTCTCTCCCTTCCTCTCTGTAAAAAATCCATAAAATTTTTTTTTTTTGAAAAGAAAACTTATTATGGTAACACTGACCTCAAAGATTACTAAGATTCCTTTTCTTATTTATATTCTAAACGTTACTAATATACAGCTGTTGATGCAGATGATTTGTGATACTGGTGGAAGAGGTGCCAATCCTAGTGGAAGTCACAAAACATAAACATTCTAATATCAATTTACTTAACCTCTTTCTTGAAAAACAGAAGTTGGATGCAAATATCTATGGTAGATTAAAGATGGCCCAGAGTTCTTTGCTTTTTCTCCCACCAAGAGGTGGTATCTAATTATCTTCCCTTTTAATCTCTTTAGCTGCTTCCTTGACCAACAGAATGAAATGGAAGCAAACCTTGCAGCTTTCTGTCTTGATTTTTTGCAGCACTTGCTGTGAAAGCCTGAGCTGCCGTGTGAGAAGCTGCTCTGAGATGGCCCTGCTATATGGAAGCCCAAGCTAGCCATGTGGAGAGAAAAAGCAATGCTGGCTGATCCCCACCTTGCGCCCCACGCTTTCCCTGATCAGCTACCTCAAAGCAGGCACCAGCCATGTGCATGACACTACCTCTGGTCCAGCTGATGCCATGTGGAACAAAAGAATCATCCAGCTGAACCCTGCTTGAATTCCTAGCTCAAAAAATCACATTAAATAACAAAATGGTTCTTATTTTAAGCAACTAAGTTTTGAACTAACAATGGAAGACAGTTGCAACAGCATCTGAATCCTGTATTACACTTCACACACTGAGGCTGCTTTCCAGAGAACTGTTCCATGAATCAAATGCATTTGGCTATTCACTTGCACAATAAACATTTATTTAGTACTAATATGTCAGAAAGTTTGCTAGAGGTAGGGATGCAAAGTTGAATACGACATGGTTCTTGTCCTCAAGTAGCTTTCACTCTAGTGGGGCAAACAGAAAACAAAGTTAATAGTTTGGGTTTAATAATATAAGCAGGACCACTAGGATGCACAACTCCAGGGATACATTCACATTGTACATGATGGCACCAGAGGTGAACACACACAGCTATGCAAAAGGGCACAGTGTGAATGTCCCCTTAGAGCTGGGCAGCATAGAGGCCCTGGTAATAAGCATTAGGCTAGGCTAGCAATATGCACAGAGAGCTAGGAAATGATCATTTCACCTGCAAGTGTTTTGTGTCTTTTTTAATCCTCACCCAAGGATATTTTTCCATGGGTTTTTAGAGAGAGTAGAAGGGAGCAGGAGGAAGAGAGAGAGGAATATTGATGTAAGAACGACACATCTATTGATTGCCTGCTGCACAGGTCTGGACTGGGACCGGGGATTGAGCCTGCAACTGGGATCCAGGCCTTGACTGGAATTAAAGCTAGGACCCTTCAGTCCACAGGCCGACACTCTATCCACTGAGCCATACTGTACAGGGCTGTAGATTTTTGTTTTTATTTTATTTTTTTCAAGAAAGTCTCACAAAACAGCAGAATAAACCTCTGAAGACAAAAGACAAAATAATACTAGCTCTGAGAATTGTCTCTTCTTGTTCTTTGTTTTTGTTTTATAATTTTCATTATTAAGACAGAGAATTAATGAGCCCAGTGAAGTGTTTTGATAAAGTAGTTTAGGAATGGTGACATTTATCTTAATGTTTTAGTATGTAATACAGCTGGGCTTAAATTATTAATTTAAATTATTACTAAACACATATTTTCATATCTACTTTAACAGATATGGAAAATTATCCTATCTAATAAAGGAGTAATATGCAAATTAACCATCACTCTGCTACACCCACAAGTCATACCCACAAGTCAATCAGGAGCAAGTATATAGATTAACCCCAACCAATCCTGTGGCCATGGAGAGAGCAGAAGGAAACCAAGATTTCCACACACCCTAGAGGGCCCAGGCCTCCACTCAGTGCTACAAAGTTTCAACTATAGAAGATAAATAAATCCTAACAAAAATGGCGGCAGGAACGAAGTCAGAGAAAGCAGGAAGCTAGAGCTGCCCCCGGCGATGGAGGAAGTCAAGCTTCTACAGCCCTGACCTGTCTTGACCTCCACTTAAGGCTACAAAGTTTCAATTATAGAAAATCCCAACAGAAATGGCTGCCACCAAGGAGCGAGCAGGAGGACTGGCTCTGCTCCAGGCTACAAAGTTTCAATTGTAGAAGATTTAAAAAAAACAAATAACAGGGCTTCTACTTGGGTCACTAGGGGGCATGGCTAGCTTGCAAACCACCACAGGCCCCTCACCCAGGCCACCCATGCCCCAAGGAAACTCCACCCTGATCCAGGACATCCTTCATGGTAAACCAGTTGGCATCCACCCATGCACCAGGCCTCTATCATATCTAGTAATATGCAGAATGACCATCACTCCAATATAAGATCGCTGCCCCATGTGGTCAAAGATCCTGCCCCTCATTTGGACACAAAATGGTCACCACAGAATGGCCAGCAGGGGAGGGACCAGGCCTATAAGGGAGGGCAGTTGGGGGCAATCAAGCCTGCAGGGAAGGGCACAGTTAGGGGTGACCAGGCCTGTGGGAGAGGGTAGTTGGGGGCAAACATGCTGGCAGGGAGCAGTTAGGCATCAATCAAGCTGGCAGGGGAGTAGTTATGGGATTGTCAGGCTGGCAGACAGAAGTAGTTAGGGGCAATTAGGAAGTCAGGCAGGTGAGCAGTTGGGAGCCAGCAGTCTCAGATTGTGAGAGAGATGTCCAACTGCCCGTTTAGGCCCAATCCCACTGGGTTCGGGCCTAAACAGGCAGTTGGACTTCCCTTGAGGCGTGCCAGATTGGAGAGGGTGCAGGCTGGGCTGAGGGACACCTCCTCCCCTGCACATGAATTTGTGCACCAGGTCTCTAGTCATATAATAAAATGCTAAAATTATTTTTGTAAGAAAACTCTTGAAAAAAATCAAATCATCCTTTCATAGTGTTTGTATCATAATTTCAGGTGATCATTCTTAGTATGGACCACAGACAAAATATTACATCATGCTAAACAGTGAAGAAATCCCACTAAAGTTGAACAGATCAATATCCTTTTGAATTCCAACTCATGAAAATAATAGAACTCGACTGACTCAATAAAGGAACAGGATTAATACCTGTTAGTCAGAGCCTATTTATTTTCACCTAGTTCATCCATTATTCTTTCATTTATTTATTTTTTTCTTTAATAAATACCAGGGGAGGGGGAAAGAGATGGGGAAGTATGAGATGGTCTCATGGCCATTCAGCACCTAAGAGCTAGAATCTACTCTCACGAGATAAACCCAGATCCACCTCATTTGATTTAAAACTCACTGGTAGAACAGGTCTTTACATTTTATGGTTTTTATTAGTTTAGCAATAAATATGAAGCAGGATTAGAATCTCCAGCCCAGTGTTTAGTTTGTCATTATAAACCAACAGTTGCACAGCTCTAGGACTGGGTTTGTAAGCTTATTCAAGTACCTTAACACAACTTCAAAACAAAAATATTTAAAAGTGGATGCCAATATGTTTCCTTGTGATTATATTTATTCCAAATTACTTTACTTCTAACAAAGCATATTTGAAAATTTGAAAAATAACCCTCCAGGTCACATACAGAGAAGACCAAGGAATTCCTCTTTGAGTAAATCAACTTTCCTTTAAACCTCTTTCTTTAAAGTGAATTTTAATATTCATTCCTAACATATGGAGGAGCACTAGTTCTACTAAAAGTAAAACTATTTTATCATACTACTTAATTATATATGGTCACCAATGGTTCACATTAAAATGTATCTATGTATATAATACTGCTCTGGCATTCATATTGTTCTCTAATTATTTCTTCCTTCATCTTAAAACACTAGAGACAGATATAGCTGGAAGATCTAAATTCAGAATACCAATGGCTATTAATTATATTCAAAGATGTCACAGAGATCCATATTTGCTAAACTATTTTAAGTCATTTGGAAGACAGAAGTAGACACAGTTCAAAAAACTAAAGTATAGTCACTCCTCTGTCAATGCCATAAAAATTGAGAAATGCTTTAAATAAGGAAATAATCTTTTCAATACAATTGAATCAACTCCCACATACATTTAAAATTTCCCAAATTTGCCCTGGCCAGTGTGGTTCAGTTGGTTGGAGTGGCATCTTGTGCACCAAAAAGGTGCAGGTTCGATTCTGGTCAGGACACACACCCAGGTTGCTGGTTTGATCCCCAGTTGGGGTGCGAGTGGGAGGCAGCCAATTGCTGTTTCTCACTCACATGGATATTTCCCTCTCTCTCTTCTCTCTCTCTCTCTCTCTCTCTCTCTCTCTCTCTCTCTCTCTCTCTCTCAGATCAATCAATAAGTAAAACATTTTTTTGCAAAATTAAATTTTCAAATTTTTATCACAGTGTATTCTTTTTTATTATTATTCATTTTAGAGAGGAAGGTCAGCACTCAGCCACTGAGCCACGCCGGCAAGGCTAACACAGTTTATTCTTAACTCAATAAACTTCAGTAGCTTATTGTCTATTTACTTCTGATGCTCCAGAGTCACTTCAAGCTCAACAAATGTTTTATTCTTACTCTCCCAGCTGCCTAAGATTGAAATGTCATGGTTTCCATTGACTTGTCCTTTTGCCTCATCTCCCATATTTCACAAGTATCATGACCTATGTGTTCTGTCTGTGAAGTCAGTGGTTCCTAAATTTGCTCAGACATGAGGAAAAAATATGAGAGCTTTAAAATGCTAATTCTTGGTACTCAAACCTGAAGATTTAGTGGTGTTGGAACTATATTCTGTTTAAAGTTTCCAGATAATTGTGATTCACAATCAGGTTGGGGAAACACTGACTTTAAATCTGTAATTTCTGTTATTCACTCTATCCCTATTGGGATTACTTTACTTAAAATTCCTATCTCCTACATATCCTATGTAAAAGCTTGCTAAAATTGTTTCTCCTACACAACTTATCCCCATCTATTTTGTTTAATCCTACACTGATGTCTCATTCACTTCTTAAACCTGTTAGTGGGGTTGTGTTTATTTTTTTCAGAGAGGTAGATTCTGGAAGGGCATTTCTGGGTGGTTGATAGCATGCAGTTTCTTATTCTGTCTCTTGACCCACATAGGCCTGCTCTCTTTGTGAAAATTCACCAAGGGCTACCATTAGATATGTGCTTTTTTCTATTTGTATGTTACATTTTAATTAAAATTTTAAATTGATAGCCTCTCTTCAGGTGTTTCACCACCTCCCTCCTTCTCCCCCCAGCCCCTAACCCCAGTACTGCCCTTCTGGCTACTTTTATAACTCGATCTGTCTTTTAACACATGTTGTTTCCTCTCTTCGGAACATCTTTTCTTTCTTCTCCATCTAGTAATTCTGTTAAGAATAGTCTAACTTTTAAACAGTGTTAGTTGCTTCCGATTCTATGTTTTCATATCTGTATGAGACCCACCTCAGAATGAAAGATACATATAGACTAAAAGTAAAGGGATAGAAAAAGCTATTTCATGCAAATAGAAATAAAAACAAAACAAAACAAACAAAACGAAACAAAAGCTGGGAGAGCAATACTTAATATCTGACAAAACAGACTTTAAAACCCAGGTTACACTAAGAAACAAAAAAAGGACACAAAAATAAAGGAAACAATCCAGTAAAAGGATATAATTCTTGTAAATATTTATGGGCCCCACATAGGGGCCCATAAATATGTAGAGCAAATCTTGATGGACATAAAGGGAGAGAATTGTATCTTTAAATTTAAAATGTGCCTCTTCTAGACAATATCTACTTGAATCTTTTTTTTTAAGGTCCAGTCTCACAATTTTGGGGTTTTGATTAGAATGTTTAATCCATTCATTATTAAGGTTAATAAGGATATGTTTGAATTTATGTTTGATATTTTACTTGTAGTCTTATGTTTCTTATCTATTTTTGTTTTTCTATTCTTCCTTTACTTCTTTCTTTTTCATTAATTTTATTAATTTTTATTTATAACTTTGGTGTATAATTTTAATTATTTTATTCATTATTTCACTACATTTTAAAGTTATTTTTTAGTGGTTAGTCTAGGCTTACACTAGACATATTAACTTATAAGAACCTACTTCAGATTTATACTAACTTAATTCTAGTGAGATATGGAAATGTATTCCTATATAATACTATTTCCTCGTCTCTCTTTTCATGGTCTTATGTTATACATATTAAACACATCCTAAAACACATTGTTATTTTATATAATTATATGTCTCATTGGAAGTTGAGCAAATAACAGAGATCAAGTGTTTATTATTTTAATTTCTGTAATAATTTTTTCATCACACTTTTTGAGTTACTTTTCTACTGGTTGTTCTAGGACAAAACTTTGCATTTCAATTTACCAGAATATAAGATTTATACTGTTTTGTTTCAGTGAGATATAGAAATGTAATCCCTATAGACCCCCTTTTCTCTTTCTTTGTATTATCACTGTTTTACATTGTTATACATATTATGTATATGACTGTACAATGTTATAATAATTACTTTATGTAATTTTATGTCTTTATAATAAGCTAAGAGAAGAAATGAGAAATATGTTTATTTTGCAGGGTTTATGTTAACCTTCTTATTTACTAATTCTGGGTGTCTTCAGTTTCCTGAGAATTTAAGTTATGATCCAGTATCATTTTATTACTGCAATTCAGATTTGCTTCCACCTATTTTATTTGTGAACTAGAGGCCCAGTAAATGAAATATGTGCACAGGTAGGGTCCATAGGCCTGGCCTGTGATCAGGGCTGACCAGCAGGGCGGGACAACCAGCCGAGTGATAAGGTGGCCCCCACTGGCACCCACCTTGGCCAGCCTGGCACCACCCACTCGCTGGCCCTGCCCCCTGCTGCCACCGCCAGACATCTCCTTCTGCAGGACAACCATCTGACAATTGTGGGGTCCCCCACAGGCACCCATCTGGGTTTGCCTGTCACTGCCTGCTCACTGGCCCTGCCCCACCACCAGTTGCCTCCTTCTGCAGGGGTTCCCGCTGGCACCTGCCTTGGGCAGGCTCGGGGGGCAGCTTCTGGATTGAGCATCTGCCCCTGATGATAAGTGTGTGTCATAGCGACCAGTCGTTCTGCCGATCATGCCACTATTCAGTCAATTTGCAAATTAGGCTTTTATTATATAGGATATAGATAGAAATAATTGTATTTATATCTATATATATAAAAGCATAAGAGACTGTTATGACTGGACGACAGAATGACCAGACAACTGGCCGGTAGTTATGATACACACTGACCAAGTGGGCAAACGCTTAATGCAAGAACTTCCCCCTGGTGGTCAGTGCATTCCCACAGCAAACCTTCCACAACTGGCCAACCTCCCTCTACCTGGCCGGCCACCCCAATTAGCCCTGATCATGACTGGGTGAGACAGTCCCTATTGGCCCCAATTACCGACCAGGTTGAGAGACCCCACTGGTGCACAAATTCGTGCACCAGGCCTCTAGTATGTTATAAGCACAAAACATAATTACGTAAATATCGCTTTATACAAGTTAAAGGAGAAAATAACCAATTTATGTCTTTTAAAGTTAGCTACATAATTTCCTTATCCATATTATTTTTTCATTGGTTTGAATTATTGTCTGAGCCTTAGCATGAAGAATTTATTTTAATATGCCTTATAAGTCAGGTTAGCTTGCAAAAAATTATCTTAGTTTTGTGTATATGAGAATGTTTTTATGTTGCTGTAATTTTTAAAATATACTTTTGTTTGATGTAAGAATTTTGATTAATGATATTTTCTTTCAGCTCTTTGAATATATCATCCCACTGTCTTCTAGTTTCCTTCTTTTGAATGATAAGGTGGCTGTTGGTCTTATTTGGAAAACCCAAGTTCTTGGTGAATTATTTTTCTCTTGCTATTTTCATAATTTTCCTTTTGCCTTTCAATCATTTTTTAATATAATGTAGCTAGATGTGGACCTCTTCAGGTTTATCCTACTTAGAGTTCTTTATGATTCTTGGCTATATCCATTGTTTCAATCAAATTTGGGAGGTTCCAGTCATTGCTTTTTAAAACACTCTGCTCCTTTCTCTTTAATATGTGTTCTAGTGCTTCTATTATACTTGTACTATACTGTATTTCTCTGAGGCTCTGTTGATTTCTTTTTCATTTTTCCCATCTTTGTTCTTTAGGTTACATAATATCTATTGATGTATTTTAAAGTTCACTGCTTCTTAATTCTGCAAATTTAAAGCTACCATTGACCTTAATTTTATTTTTCATATTGGTTATTATATTTTTCAAATTCAAAGTTCCATATAATTCTTTTTATAATTTCTATCTCTGTTGACATTCTCTGTTTGATAAGATATTGTTATAATGCCTTTTTTTAATTCTATAAAGATGGTTTTCCTTAGTTTCTTGAACATATTTATAATAGCTGCTAAATTCACATCTTTGCTAAATCAAACATTTGGGCCCTATCAAATGTAGTTTCTGTTGCTTGCTTGTTTGTTTGTTCCCTATATATGGTTCACATTTCCCTGTTTCTTTGAAAAGTCTTTCAATGTTTTGTTGAAAACCTGACATAAAAACTCTGGATAGTGATTTCCTGTCAACACGGGATTTATTGTACTGTTTCATGTTTGGCTGCTTAGTGGCTTTATGGGCTATTTTAGTGAATTCTATTTCTACTTTAATGTCACTTCTAATGTCACTCCTCAGATGGCAAAGCCTTGGGCACGTGCAAGTCATTCTGAATTCCATCTTGCTCAGAGATGACAGTGGTTTTATCTGGGCAGTCTTTCCATGATCTTCATGCTAAGATAGTTACTGGTCTGCCTCTAACATTACCTTTGCCCAGTTGTTATACTTTAACAAATGCTAGTTGGTTGTGTGTGTTTTTTCCCCTTTTAAAATGTCTGATGTTATAAATCACTCTACTATCTGAACCAATTAAAGCCAGCTTTTTAGCAAAGATAGCCTTTGAAGCCAGTCTTTCTGCCTGGTCATACTCGAGGAGAGCTCTACTATGCTTCTCTTTTCCTGTTTCTCTTCACTAAACATCTAGCTAAGCTACCATTTTAATTATCACTGTCACAGAGCTGTCAGCCTTCCTGTAACTGCTCACCATCAAAACCTGCATTTTATTTTTCACAACATGTTTAGGCTTGACCTATCCCACACTCTGTCCCAAATAAACCCAGACCCCTTGAGGTGAACTATGGAGTTACAGCTTGCCTGTACAGAACTTATATAAAGGTCTGTATTCTCTGAGAGAGATATTGCTACTCTGTGAGTAGGGTACTAAGTGGAGGCAGTAACCCTTAGTCTTGTATTCCCTTTCTTAGTATAGAATCCTACCCTGTGAACAAACAGGGGTAAAGGCAATCCCTGACTCTATAGTTGGGAATTTGGTAGAATAAGAGTCTCAGACTTAAGTGCTTACCTTGCACGTAAGAATAAAGTTTCTACCACGCAGTACTATGGAGGGTGAGAAGTGCTGATAGCCTTCCCTTCATGGGGATAAAATGTATCATAGACTGGGAGTTGAGGGATAGAGAGCTCCATTTTATTGGTTGTATAAGCCCAGAGTAGAACTTCCATCATATTGGGTGGGGGTTGGGAGGATGGAGTGTGTCATGACTTATATGACACAGACTCTCACTCTTCTGAGATTTAATAGATTTTCATAAATATATATTTCTCCATTTGATTAGAACAGCTTCCAGAGACAGTAAATGGTTGTTTTCTTATGAATTTCCCCAGTTGTGGTGTTTTACTGGGGAGAGGGTCAACCCAGCTCCTCAGGCTCTCCCTCCAGAAGTGATTCTCACAACTTTTTTTTTGTATGACTGAAATTTTTTTGTATTTACCACAAAATGGACCATAAATCAGCCTGTCTTTATGAAATGAGGAAAATAATTAAAAGGACTCATTAAGTTACTATAAACTTTAGTTCTTTTTTTAAACCAACATGCAAAGCATGTTGATATAATTAAAAGTGCAAAGTTTAAAGAGTTAATAAGGCCTCATTTTCTTGGCAAAACATGGTGATTAGATACTCTAAAATCTTTGAACATAAAACATTTTAAAATGTTGGGTAAAATACAAAAATCATCTTTTAAAATATTTCAATACTCTACCAAGAATGTAATGAAAATAGAATGATCCATTTTTCTCTTCTGAAGAATGATCTTACCTAATAAGGGTTTACTTTTTCAACAACCACAAGTATAGACATTGGAAGTCTGTAGCCAGTACAGCAACTCCATTAGTGTCCCTGGGTCCTTTAATCTTTGTCACATCATCCTTATTATAAAGTCTTTCACCCTCATACTGATACCTCCTGGGTTCAAGATTACTGTTCTGTCTCTAACATCATGTCTGCACGCTCCAGGATAGTTCAAATACAAGGAAGCAGTACAAGGAAGATTATATGACAAATGAAAACATTTTTAGGAACATCCAATAAATTCTGATTTTATCTTCTTGTCCTGAACTATTTCACGTAGCCACCTCTAGTTACCAAGGGAGGCTGGGAAATATACTTTTGGAAGTCATACCTTTTGCCACTGAAAGAAAAAAATCAGGCTTCTATTAGTAAGAAAAGCATGGCAAATTAGTATTGGATAGAAAACTAGTAGTGTCTGCAACAGTAAGGCTATGGAAACCTGGGAATACTCATACAACATTGCTAGGAGTATAATTTGGCACAATGACTTTGAAGAATAATTAAGCTGCAGCTACAAAAGTGGAAGAAAAAAATGAATAAACTAAGGTCACTGATAGAACATAGATTTCAAAAACAATTTTAAACAAAAAAGCAACATGTTATAGTATGATAACTTTTGTATAAACATTGATATACTATCTGAAAACTACCTTCAACAAAAAAGGCTTTAAAATGTATCACTGGAGATTCTGAAACATTATCTCAGATACCTTTTTTTAAATTTATTTCATAAATTAGATCATATAAAAATTAAAGCAGATTCCATTTTTGAAAAACTAAACACTGTTTCAGGGGCACATCTTTCTTAATCATAAGGAGGTAGGATGTTTAGTAGTAAGAACATAGGTTTCGGAGACAACACTAAGCTTTAAATCACTGTTCTGAAACATGGGAACTCTGCATCCTTAAGACAATTGCTTCAACTCCCTACCTGTTTTCCCTTCTGTAAAAACACAGCAAGAATCCCTACTTTCCAGGCTTGTTGTAAAGATTAGAGACAACTGTATGTCTAACCCAGGTCTAGTCTTTATTAGGTGAATAGTAAATTGTTGCATTGGTATATAAATTTGTTTCTCAATTTTTGTACCCTGAATTATTCCATACACAAACTGTGGTATCACTTGAACTGCTGTCAGGATCCCTGAAATAGCCTGGGTGAGACATTTGCATTCCCATTACTGTTAAGCACTAAAGAATCCTTTTCAATGACACCCCCAGGATAAAATAAAACAGGAAGTAGAAATGAAGCAGTTTGATGAATAAGTTTAAATTCAAGAAGCCATGATTTTAAAGGCAATTTAACATTTTAAAAATATAGCCTTAATAGAAACAATACTACAGGTGTTCTAATGTTTAGTGTAATTCTTTATATTATCTACACTGTTTATATTCTTGAAATTATAAGATTTTTTTGTAAATCTAAGACTCTTACCAAATTACAGGGGAAAAAGTATCCTTTATATATATTATAAGCAATGCAATTATGGCTCATAGCTCTTTTAGAAGATGTTAAGAAAAAAAGTTATGGTGAGAGGTCAACTGTTTATTTAAAAATTATAGAAGATCCCAGTATAAACACACACATTGGATAAGGGCCACTTGGAGCAAGAGCTAATGCTGGGATGTGCTGTATGATAAAATACCATATTTCAATATGAATTCCTTATTCCTTCCTTAATGTAAGAGCAACATATTCCTCTATGGTTACTTTGGGGTTATATAATTTATAGTGATTTAGTAAGTGCTATCTAATAATATGATCTTTGAATTTTACTTAATCTTTCCTAACTCTTAAAAAAAACCCAATGTAGAAACACATTGCTAAATACTTTTTATTAACATGAAAAAAATGGATGAGTACTTTTCAGTATTAAAGGAGAGACAGGGAGATGCCTTTGAGAGCTGAGAAATTTGAATGGCAGGACTGAATCCACGATGGTCTAAAGATGGCCCTCTACTGCATGAAGACATGATACTTAATGGTGCAAAACAGCTGCTTCTTCTTTCACTTGTAAGACGGTGTCAAAATATATCACTTACTCCTTTAGGAAGATTAGGCAAATTTAATATATTATTATAATCAGCCAATGATTATGTATTTCAAATTAATTTGCCAATGAACTTCTCTTGAACTTGGAAAAACACATCTGATGATTGATGATGGCAAAAGAAAGGTCCAGCATCCCAGAGCACTGTCAGAGTTTAGACAGTATAAAGGAAGGAAAGATGAAGAAAAAAAGGAAGGACAAGAAAGCTGGCAACAGAACTGGCTTACTTTTTAGTCATGTCTGAACTTGCAATGGAGGAAGAGGACAGATAGGAGAAAGAATGCTAAAGGCTTCAAGAATATAGGGGCCTGTCAGACTGTGTGCCATTTTGGGTCTGTGCAGTAAGGTCTCAAACTCAAATATTGGGGAAGAGAGAAAAGATAATATTTTGGGGAGGGATATAATAATGCACATGCCCTCTGTATCAGTCATGGTTCTCCAGAGAAACATAATCAATAGAATATATCCCATAGGATATTACATACTAGTATATATTCTTATACATGCTAGTATAATTATATTAATTACAAGTAATTGGCTCATGTGACTATGGAGTCTGAGAAGTCCCACAAGCTTTCATCTGGAGCCACAAGAAAGCAAGTGATGTGAATTTCAGTCCAAGACCACGGCCTGATAAACAGAAATGACAATAGTCTAAGTTCAAACCCAAGGACAGAAGACTAAAGTGTGAGCTCAGGCAGTCAGGTAGAAAGAGTAAATTCACCCTTCTTCCACCTTTCTGGTGTGTTGAAACCCTCAGTTTATTTGGATGAGGCCCACCCACATTGAGAAGGGCAAACTGTTTTATTCAGGACATCAGTTCAAATGATAATCTCTCCTGGAAATGCCTTAAAAGACATACCTGGAAGCAATGTTAAATCCGGGCACCTCAGGTCCCAGTCAAGTTGACACAAAAATGAACCATATATTCTCCATTTGTTCATTAGTCTTGCCTGGAGTGTGGGCCTTCTACTAAGGCTCTGAAACTTTGTGCTCTATCTCTCAGCAGGGAAATACTGAGAATGTACAAGTGTAAAAAAAATAGAGCAAAGAATGACTAGGAAAGATAGAAAAGTTTAGGGGTAGGTAAGTGCCAGTTCTTGGGCTAACATACGGGAAATTTTACTAAAGAGAAAGCAAGTTTTTAAATGACAGGTTAAAAATGAAATTGTTATCTTTCTTATTCAAACATTTTAGCAGAAGGATTACTCAAACTTGGAAAACTTGGAAATTCATTGAGCCCCATGCTTTTATCTTTTTTTTTTTTTACCAAAAACAAAATATAGACATTAGAAACAACCCAAGGTGTGAATACACATTGCCCCACATGGGTAATTTATTCCAAATACAAATCTTGTCTGGCTACTGTTATTTTCTTGTCTTGATGGGATATGGTCTATTTACTCTCCCTTTCATTTCTGTTCAGAAGAGACATTGGTTGTCCACTCTAAATAATAAACTGTGCATCATAAGGTCTCACTTTATTATTTTATTATTCTAAATAACAAACTGTACATTATAAGCCCTGACTTCACAGTCCCAGGCAGAGAGGGAGTTCTGACAACCTGAATGCCACTATTCAGACAACCGCCCTGGAAGGAAAATATGCCAAGGACATGTTTAACCACAGAGGGAGCAGAAGCCTTCCAAGAACTACAGGAGGAGAGACAAGGTTCCCTCCCACAACTCAATTTAAAGCAGTTCTAGTCAAGAGGTATACTCAAATGATTTTGGAGTGACATTTTAAAGGAAGGAAAGATGAAGGGAGAAAGGAAGTACAAGAGAGGTTGGTTTTTTCATCTATCCCAAATCAGAAGGTTCTGATTAATTAAAGCAACATGAAACATGTTAGTTAAATGTTTTGGTCTAACATTTCCTAAAACTACTTAGTAATGTAAACTCAAATATCACAAAATAAAGAAAAAAATTGTGTGTGTGTGTGTGTGTGTGTGTGTGTGTGTGTGTGTGTGTGTGTGTAAACTTTACATTAATCCAAACAGAGGTTTTTTCTTGTTTGTGTATCTAGCGCTAGAAGTGCTATGATATATTTAGAGATTTGAAGCCAGTAGATTGAGGTTCAAACTCTGCCTCCTTACTTAACATGGGCAAGTTATTTCACACCACTGAAACCTGCTTATTTCCCATGTGTAAAGTGAGGATAATAGAATCTACTTGATGAGGTTTTGTATGTATTAAATAATTCACTTGCCAAGTTGTAGCACAGGGTTTAGCACCCAGATACCACTCATCAAGTGTGGGGATTTTTTTCATTTTTATAAATATATTTGTGTTGCCTTAAATATTTTGCACTCTGGTAGAGATGAATAATGGATGAAGTTATGTTTTACATTATTTTATAGATTCAAAATTTTCAGCCAATTTTACATAATTAACTAAAATCTGTGATATTATCTAAAAGTAAAAAGGACTGGTTTTTTTTTTACAACAACAACAAATAAAAAGAGCAAGAGGTAGAGAAATATGTAGTAAGCATTTACTCAGTAGTAGGTCTGAACTATGTTTGGGAGCTAGAAAGATGATTAAAAAATAGTTAGTCTCCCCTAATCAGATAAAAGATAATTAGATTAGAGATTTTATGGGACTTGATGACATCTGTGATCCTCCACTAGTTTTACAAATCCCTCGGTGCTCTTACCTCACCCTTACCTCCAGAACACCAAAAGCTTATTCTGTGCTGTTTTTTATGGATTGCTTTGCTCAAGCTGTCTTCCAAACCTGGTTTCCAATCCTTAAAGATTCAAGCCAAGCATCATGACTTCCTAAATTCTTCTTCCCTTTTCCTCCTCTCCCATCCCATGACATTCCACTAAAATGGGCTATGTGCCACTCCTTAGGGTTCACGTAATACTTTTGCATATTCCTGTCACTGTAACTACACATTGTTTGCCAACCCATATACTCTTTAGCCTGCTTATTCGTCTCTGAATTTCTTCTTTCCAGCATTGACCTTGGCATCCAATAGAAAACTCAAAAAGATTAGTGGGATAAATGAATGAATTACCGATCTTAGGTTAGAAAACAATTTAATAATATCTGCTATATAATGAATGCATTCCCCCAAAATTCATAGGTAGAAAATTAATCTCAATGTGAGGGTATTTGGGATTGAGGGCTCTGGGAGGTAATTAGGTCAAGAGGACAGATTGTTAGTGAATGGGATTAGCACCCTTATATAAGAGGCTGCAGAGAGATTCCTCATCCCTTCTGCCATATGTGGATACAAAAAAAGATGGCCATCTATGAACCAGAAAGTAAGTCCTCACCAGACACTACATCTGCTGGCACCTTGGTCTTAGACTTTCCAGTCTCCAGAATTGTTAGCAATTAAAGTCTGTTGTTTATTAACTACTTGATCTGTGACATTTTGTTATAGCAATTTGCACCAGGACAGTGGTGTTAGGGACAAACACAAGGTCCCCGACTTCAGGTTATGATCAGTACTCATCAGATCACCCAGAACTGCCATTCTTTGGATAGTTCTGGACACTGCTAATGTCTCATCCTGTTTTTCAAATGGGAAGATTTAAGAACAAAATGTATAATTCTATCATGAGTCAATATTATGGCTTGAAATAAAATCCATATCTGTAATTACTTCACTTGGGTTTTTGTGACTCTACTGAACACTCTCTTTCAGAAAAAAATAAGATTCTAGAAAAACTTCTTTGGCATCATTATTCAATAGCAGGAAACTGTGATATGATATCTTACAATAAATGGACCTAACCACACCAGGTTTAAGGTGAGTCTGGATGAGTTCAACAGAAAACCAAATTTCCTCAGACTTTTTCTATGATCTTGCAGGTTACCTCAAATTTGAAGATGCATATATTCAAAGTTTTTATGGGACTTTTTCCAATTCATATGATTTTATTGATTATATGATGGGAAAAATCTGGAATTGGTCTTATATTGTCATTGTCATTATTGAGGTTGAGAGTTTTTGTTTGATCTCCAAGCTTTGTGGAAGCTGGCAATTACACACTGGAGCAATTTAAATTTATGCAGAGTTTAACAGTGAGTTAATTACCAGAACTATGCAAAATTGAATTTTGAGGAAACAATTCTGGCATTTTTGAATACTTGTATGTTATGAATGTAGTTACCCTTACCCGTAAGCATATGCAAGCTATCTGTCAACTAGCTGGCTCATTTTGGAGACATGTCCACTTAAGAGAAAATATTATATTTCAAAGAGTCTTATGAAGCATAGAGAAAAGACTACAAGTACTTTGCCCTTTACCCTTGAAATGTATGCAGAACCCCTAACCAGAGTTGAACTCATAATAACTGACCTCCCAGGCACCATACTTGTTAAAATAGATACAGACACTAATCCAAACAGGCAGGGTGGTCTCTTCTCAAGTATTCACATTCCACACACTGTCACAGACATACTCAAATCAGTGCAGGGCTTAATACGGAAACAGGGGAGACAACCATCTCTATGGTGTGATTCCAAACATGTTCAGGTTGCCCACAAAAGGCAAGTCTTTTTACTAGCTAAAATTTCCCAATTTGAGATTTATTTTTAATCCTAACATTTTGAATACTGTTAAAAGGGAAATTCTCTGACATATATGCATGAATAATGACAGAGGGAGAGATAGCTTTAAAATTATATTTTCCTTTGTGTAAATAAATGCATCAGATGTATTGGTTATGATAAAAGGGAGAGAGATTGATTATGGTAAGAGGGAGAAAGATGAGAGCATGAGTCTCTAAATACAAAAAAGAGAAGGTAGTGTATCTATAAGTTAGAGAATGAATAAAAGGAAAGAATAATAACTTCAAAGGAAAACTTCCAACTTTGATATTTGCCCAGTATGAGGCATGCGCCCTACAGTTTATTAGGAAAAATATATCAAAAACAGGAGTGGGAGTGGAAGAGGCAATGTTTTTCTCATTCTTCACCCTGTCTTCTTCAATGAGTCATATTTTCCATCTGAAAGTTTACTTATTTGTTTCCAAATTCTCAATATGGTACGAAGAATGAGCCAGAAATCAATTGGTTGCAAGAAACATACACCTGCATAAACTGTGCAAAATACCAAGTTTACTGAAAAGATATGAGAGAATCTCAAGGAAATAATATGTTAGCAGTATACCTGGTTTCAATTGATCCCAAAGCAATCAGGCAACTGCTTTGCCTTTTTGTCTTTGTAGGCATTTCACATCTCTGTTTCTCTCTGCATGTCTGCTTTGTTTGTTTTTAACTTATTTTTACTTTTTATCTTTATTGTTGAGAGTATTACATAGGTCCTCCTTCTCCCCCCTCATTAACCTCTTCCTGCCTGCTCCAAAATACCCCCACCCCTCCAATGTCCTCACCAACCCATCATCTGTGTCCAAGAGTTATAGGATGCATGGGAAGAGGTCAACCAATGAACTTGTCTGCTTTGTTTTTAACCTGTTTTCTTAGAAAGGCTCTTTCATTTTGGCTCTTTCATAAATGCAGGTTCTATTGGTCTTGGTACAAGCTTAAAGTCCACCTCTAGATAATTGTCCAGTTCAATATCCACAACAAACTGACTCCCAATACCTGAGAGGGAGATAGAGAGATAGAGATAGAAATAGGCACAGAGATAGATGTAGATGTAGAGATAGTCATAGAGATAGACACATAGATGATAGATGATAGATAGATGATAGATAGATAGATAGATAGATAGATAGATAGATAGATAGATAGATGATAGATAGATAGATATGCTGGAACCAAATCAGTGTTTCAATAATAGAAAGCTGTGGACAGGGAACTAGGAGGGCTGGTCAACCTTGATTGCTCTGAGGGGTTGGAGCTGGTTACTGCGATGTTGATGGTTGAAGCAGCCCCCACCTGTTAGTCCTAAGAATATCTACTGATTGACTTTTATTGGTGTTTCTGGCTTGGGGGATACAGCTGTATCTTATGATTTTAATCTTAATAAAAGGAGTGATGAAATCAGAGCAAGTGGGAGTTTTGCCACTAAAGCTGAACTATCGCCTGGCCCCCATTTTCCAAACTAATATTTTTCTGAGTCTCTTTATTCATTTGTATGCAGTCTCCTCCAAAAACCTGAACCCTGAACCCAGAACCCGGAATCACGTGGGACGTGAAAAGGGGTTCCCACATAGATAGATGATAGATAGATAGATAGATAGATAGATAGATAGATAGATAGATAGATAGATAGCTTTCATACTGGCCAACAAAGAAAAGAGTTTTCTGGTTGATATCTGCATAAGTTTTTCCAACAGATATTTAATATGAGATAAATTATATTAGAACAATATGTGAAATAGAAATTAATTAGGCATTTCTAACAAATTAACATTGCAGAGATGATAAATTAAAAAGAATTAATAACACTGTAATTCAACTCCACCCAGTTTTCCTCAGCCCTTTGGTAGGTGACTTGAGTTTTGAACCCTCTGAATAAAATTGCATGACGCTAGTAGCAGTAACAGAGTGAGTGATTGCAAAGATAAGTCCCAAAATGTGCAGGCCAAATAGTTGCTAAAACAAAAGTTTTATAGTGATACCCAGTTTAGGTATAAAAATTTGTTTCTTTGACATATATCACTGGAATGCTTAAGCGGTGCTTTGCTAATATGTGAAGAACAAAAAGAAATCAGTTCTAAAAATCAGGCTCTTCCAAATAATTTTAGAAAATAAAACATTTTGGAATACCCAAGACAGAGATTCAATAGGAGATAGGAGAAATGTTCAGAAGCTGTGGGCTCACAAAGACAAATCTTTTTTATGAATTGTGGAAATTTTCCCAGAGTCTTTCCAGTACTGAAAGAAAGTTTTCTTACTATGATGTCTTCTATTAGATAGTCCCAAACTTCTTGGACCAAAAAATTAGGCTCTAATACTGTATTAGTCCAAGTTTCATGTTAATAAGGACTTTTGCCCAATCTTGTGCTTCTTATCCATTTTTATCTTGCATGACAAAATATGTTTTAGGATCCAACTCCTCAACCGTAAAAATAAGCTTCAACAACTATTCTAAATTGTGAACTGTTCCTATATCTTATAGAAACTCTAAGAGACTTCACAGATGAACAAATGTTTCCCAACCTTGTGCTCATGGCTAGTAAATATTATGCTCTCATATGTTCAGCTATGTGCCTAGCAAGAGTCAAATTTTTTATGCCAGTTGCACTTGTTTATATAATTACATAATTAACTTAAATATTATATAAAATAAATTTGAATGGGAAAATAAAATAATGTGTTCTTTATATGGTGATTAAACTGGATACTTTGGAAAGGCTAAGTAAGTGTGAGTTGTTAAAAATTTCAGTGTAATTAAAAGTTATTCACACTTGTCATTCATTCAACATTTAATGAATATTTATTGAGTACTTTCTAGATATATATATATGTGTATATATATATATCCATTCTTATTCATATATATATATATACACATATATATATATATATATATATATGAATAAGAATTTCAGAGAGGAAGGGAGAAAGAGATATATAGAAACATCAATGATAAGAGAGAATCATTGACTGGCTGCCTCCTGCACATCCCCTATTGGGGACTGAGCCCAAAACCTGGGTATGTGCTCTAACTGGGAACCAAACCATGATCTCCTGGTTCATAGGTTGATGCTCCATCACCTGAGCCACATCAGCCAGTCTTTTGAGTACTTTCTATGCACCAGCCTTTGTTCCAGAGTTTGAAAATACAAAAATTAATGAAGTAATCTTTTTCCTTTCAATTTGCTTATAGGATATTCTGTAGGTGTAGGCCCCCAATATAAAGGACACACAATATACCCTTAAGAGTTAGTGAGGACTTCTGGGAGAAGGTTACAGCTGAGCAGAAACCTGAAGGATGAGGACAGTTATCCAGAGTTTAGGAAGCAGATGTAGAAGGGATTTTCAGCTATAGGAAAAAAAGCACAAGCAGATGCTCAGGGGAAGGTAAACCTAGAATATTCTGGGAATTGAAGTAAAAGAAGACAAAGATAATTTATGTAAATTTAGAAATAATGAAGAGATTCATGACTCATATATTGTGTAAGGATTATATCTTGAGAGAAATAGAGAATTGCTGAAGGGTTATCAGAGAAGCAAATTAATTAGAATGACAATTCTGAGAGATCACACCAACTACACTGACTATGAAAAGAATGAATTGGACTTAAAAGCAGATAGAAGTCAGTTGTACACAGTCCATTGGGGAACTAATGGTTACCTGCACTAGGATAACATGAGTTACCAAACTGACTACAAAAAGGACATGAAACCTTAATAGACAGATAACCAGAAATAACTGATAACATTTTCAAAGAAATGTGTGCTACCAAAGATCACAAAGTCAAGTGATTTCATAGTAATGTTATTTGAAAAATCCCTATGCTGGTAAAGCTATTTCCAAACATTAAAAAAAATTCCAGTTGATTTTATAAAATTATCATAACATTGGTAATGATATATCTAACAATTACACCAAATAAATCCAAACAAATAATACCCCCCAAAACTATTAAAAACCTATTTATTAATATATTTACAAAATATATAAGCTATATACCAATTAAATTAAACTTTAATTTAGGGATTATGGTCCAATAAGATTAATTCTTAGAATGGATAGTTCATATTATTTATTACACTCATAAGTCAAGAAGTAAAACCATCTGATCATTTCAAGATATAACTGTATGGCCTATTAATAATATTCTAATATTGTTATTTCTAAAATCTCTTCTCAGTAAACTAAGCATAAAAGTTTACTTTCTTAACTTAAGAAAGGTTTCAAGTTATCTAAAATTATGTAGAATTAACATTAAGCAGTTTGTATATTCTTTATATGTCATCCATTGTACAAAGTAATCTCAATCTACAAGTTCATTTAATATTGTACATTAATTAACAACCCACACTTCTTACTCCACTCTATCTTGACACCTTACCTGATTTTTCTATAATTCCATTTATGTTTTAATTTAAGTGTAACTTTTTCAGAGAATAATTACTTAAACCACCAATCTAAACTAGAGCTTGCATATTTTTCCCTCATACCATTACTCTTTTTTAAAAAAATTCATGACTCTTATCACAAGTTATAATTATGAGACCATCCTAATATATAAAAACCCAGGGTCCCTCACATCCACAACGACCAGAGGCTAGACCAACCAGAAGTCAGTCCTGCAGTCAGTGTTGGGTTGCCATGGTGATCCAACACTGACTGCTACACTGCAGGTGCAGTGACCCAGCACTGACTGCTGACGGGGCTGCAAATCAGGCCTGGAGAGAGGCCTGAAGAGAGAAGCAGGCTCTGTGGCAGCCATTGATCAGTACTTGCTTCTCTCTTTCTCTCTAGGCCTGGCCAGCTGCAACACTTCCATTTCTCTCGAGGCCTCCACCAAGGATGCTGATCAGCCCCACTTTTCTGATCAGGACCCATTGATAGGCCCAGAGATTCTGACTGGCATAGAAACTGACCAATTTAGCCAAATCTGGGTCAACTGTGAGGAGCCAATGGCTGCGTAGGAGGTAGAGCTTTTAATATTGACTGACCAATAAGAATAAAATTGGCTGCCAGAGGAGGGAAGCTGGGGGTGAGATCAGGCTGGCAGAGGAGGGCAGTTTGGGGCAACCAGGCTGGCAGGGGAGGGCAGTTGGGGTGATTGGGACAGCAGGGGAGCAGTTAGGTGTTAATCAGGCCAGCAGGAGAGCAGTTAAGGGGTGATCAGGCTGGCAGTCAGGTGAGCAGTTAGGAGCCAGCAGTGCCAGATTGTGAGAAGGATGTCCAACTGCCAATTAACCAGCAGTCAGACATCTGACTGAGGGGTCTCAGATAGGAGATGGTGCAGGCTGGGCTGAGGTACACACATCCCAGTGCACCAATTTTGTGCACTGGGTATCTAGTATCTTTATAACCTCTTAAAGTTTTTATCTTACCATGAGACTTTAAATATAACATCAAAGACAGTGTCAACTTATTTCACCACAATAAAACCAGTACCTAACAGAATAACTACACATGAGAGGTACTCAATACAAACTTATAAATGATCCCTAAAAAATAGTGAAACATCAGAAGCATCCCCATTAATATCAGGAACAATAAAAATATTTCTGTAACCATTGTTATTCACCATTATTCAGAAGTTGTAGTCACTGAATAAAATGGAAAAAGATGAGAAATATGTTTTAGAAAAGAGAAATTCTTTGTAGAGGTATTTTTTATCTGAACAACTTAATAACAAATTTCAACATGGAGGCATGGGAACTAATTCATAAAATTGAAATAGTTTTATTTTATATTGGCAATAACTAGTTAGAAAAAATCTTGTTTTAAAAATCCCCCAATAGAAATAAAAATACAAAACACCTAAGGAAAAATAGCTGAAAATACAGAAATGTGTACCTGTTAAGAAACAAAATGAGGAGAGGTACTGAATCATGGTCTATCTCAGGTCTTTGATTTTAATCTTGCCCTTGACAACTACCAATATCTCTTATGCTTTATTGGTCAATATTCTCACACATTCTCCAGGCTCATTTCAACCTGATCCACAATTTTTAACTCTCCCCCTTTCTCTCAGAAGATGAGCTTGACTGCTACTTTACCGAGAAAATTAAGACATCCATTGAACTCCTTTAAATTCTTATTATCTACAAATAAATGGAACTGTTTCTAACTCTACAATGAAGTAGATGTTTTTCTTCCTGTCTAAAAGTGATCAGTCTAACTGTGAAATAGCTTTGGAGAAACTCACTGTATTGATTTTATTCTTCCTTCATTTCCCATCTTCCTCCAGCTATCATCCTATTTTTATTTTTTGTCACAAGAAACTTTTTGAAAAAGTGATCTGTGCATACTATTTCTATTTTCCTGCCTGTTGTACACTTATTATCTCGTTTCCTTGTTTCTTCGTTAAGAGGTGACAAATCTACTTTCTTCAAGGCCATTGAAAACTTCTTTGAGACAATTTTTATTTCAAATATCTTTTTAGTCCTTATTTCACTTGGCTCCTCAGTAGATTTGATATCATTATCCCTTCTCTTCTACTTTAAACTTAATTTGACCTAATTGATCCCAAGCTCTCCTGGCTTTCCTCCTGCCTCTCTGCATCTTTATTGGGTCTTTTTTCTCTCCTCATGTTTAAATGTAGTTGTTCATCATTTACATTCTCTCCAGGTGAGCTTACCAATTCAAATTATTTCAGTTTCATAACATCAGCTACTCACATATCTACATAAATTTATTGAGCTCTGATCCTAAATATCCAGCTTTCTCCTGGCATTTCCTTTTTTATTCCTCTACATACACCTGAATTTAACAAAAGTAAAAGCTATGGATCATAGTCTCCATGCAATATGTTTCTTATGTTTTTCTTTATCTGAGAACTAAAGGCCCAGTGAATGAAATTCGTGTGTGGCGGGGGTGGGGGGTGGGGTTTAATCCACTCAGCCCAGCTTGCACCCTCTTCAATCTGGGACCCCTCAGGGGATGAGGATTTTAGGATCAGTAGAAATGTTAAATGGAAATGCTTAATTGGTCTTCAGTCAGTTGAATGACTCATAGTCAGGCTGACAACTGTCAGGAGAGGGGCTTGGAGGCCTGGGAGGTGGGTGGTGGAGAGATTTAACAAAAAAATAAAAAAGAGAAAAAAACAGATGGATATGTACAAGTGTGGAGATTTCTGGGTGAAGAAAGAAAGGGGGAGTAAGTGGTGATAAATAGAGACTTGACTGGGGTGATGAACACACAATACAATATACAGATGATGTATTATAGATTTGTATACCTGAAACCTATATAATTGAATTAACCAATGTCACCCTAATAAATTCAATAATAAGAAAAAAAGAGAGCTGACTCATATGGGAGAGAGGCTTTTGGTGCTTGCTGCCTTCTCTTTCCTTCTGTTTACAATGCAATCACCTTAGTCAATAAGCTGATATTCAGGATGAAAGAAGCCATGACCTATGATAGAATGGGAATGTAGAAGGAAAATAGATGATCAAGGTACCTCAGCTTCTGGAACACTTACCTCCAGGTTTCTTTTACATGAGAGAAATAAATTTGTTTTGTGTAAGACACTGGGTTTTTTCTATACTTGGCAAAATCTAATTCTAACTGATACAACATGTTAGATTACATTGCATGATTGTAGGCATGCACAGTATATATTTACTTAAATGTCTGGGAATAAGCTGTCAATTTCACATCTTCTGATGGTGATACAAGAGAATATTATTACCCATATGAACATATTTGATGTTAGTAAACAATTTTATTTTGTGTCATCTTCAGGCAAAGAGTGTTGTTAATGGGAATGTAAATTGTACAGACACTCTGGAAACTGTATGGAGGTTCCTATAAAAATTTAAAAATAGAACTATCAAGTAAGCACATCTATTTCCATTCCAGTAACTCTATAATTTTTACATAAATTTTAACACACTAACAATAATATTATTAATATTTATTAAGCCCTTAATGAGTGCCAGGTTCTGCTAGTTTGTTACATGAGTTTTGGCTTAATTTTTACAAAATCTCTAATGGTTAAATACTATACGCACATTTTATAGGTTAAGAAAATGAGTCTTGGAAACATTAAAAATACTTGCTCAAGGTTGCACAATGAGAAAGTGTGGCATTGGAATTTAACCTACAGCAGATTGATGCTCTCTAATTGCTAAAAATGTGTCCCTTATAGGCAGAGGAACAATCTTGTACTTTAGTACTTTAATGACTCTCCAGAACCCAACAAGGGCTTAAACAAAGAATGTGCTCAAGAAATAATTATTGCACTAAAAATTGAAATTTAATTACTTTATATTTTTTCTTTATTGATTAAGGTATTACATATGTGTCCTTATCCCCCCATCGCCTCCCATCGCCTCCCATCCCCCCACTCATGCCCTCACCCTGTGTCTATTGGTTAGGCTTATATGCATGCATACAAGTCCTTTGGTTGATCTCTCTCCCTTCCCTCTTCCTTCCCTACCTTCCCTCTGAGGTTTGATGGTCTGATCTATGCTTCCCTGTCTCTGGATCTGTTTTTGTTCATCAGTTTATGTTGTTCATTATATTCCATAAATAAGTGAGATCATGTGATATTTATCTTCCTCTTGAATTTAAAGGGCATGGTTTTAAAACTATAATAGGAAGTGTCAATTTACTTACTATTAACTAATGTTAAAATATTGGATTTCTGCCAATTTATTAATTTTTGTGTATTTCTATAGTTAATGTTGTCCTTTGTATGCTTGTGTTTTTCAAAAGAAGTATTATATTTTTGAAATTTCTTATTAATTTTAAGTTGAAATATATTTCAAGAGTTTGTAAAAGGGGAAAAATAATAAATATACAATGTTTAATAGGCCAATAAATAAATGAATAAATAAATAAATAAATAGAGAAATATCATATGATCCAGCAATTCTGTTTCTGGGTATATATCTGATGAAAACAAAAGCAATAATTTTTAAATTTACATGCACTCCCATATTTACTGCAACATTATTTACAATGGAAACAACTCATGTGCCCATCAATGGGTGAATTTAGCCACAAAATATTCATCCACCAAAAAGAATAAAATCTTGCCATATGTAACAATATGAATAGACTTTGAGGGCATTATGCTAAGTGAAATAAATTAGAATGAGAAAGACAAAGACTATTTTACCACACTTATATATGGAATTAAAAAAACAACAACAAGACTCAGAGAACAAATTGGGGGTTACCTTGGCAGGAGTAGGAAGTGGGTGAAATGTGTGAAGTGAGTCAAAAGGTGCAAACTTCCAATATAAAATAAGTCATGAAGATGTAATGTAAAACATGGTGACATAGTTAATACTGTATTGCAAATTTGAAAGTTGCTAAGAGAGTAGATCTTAAACTCCCTATTACTAGAAAAAAAAAACTATAACTATGTATGGTGACAGACTAAATTATGTGGTGATTATTTCACAATATATACAAATATCAAATCATTATGTTGTATACTTGAAATTGATATAATGTTATATGTTGAATATGAGTATACCTCAATAAAAAGGGTAAATAAAATTATTTTAAAGCTCATGCAGATCAAACATTAAATGTACGTTTGTTGTTTCAATTGAGTTCCTCCTTAGAACTATATAGTTTTATAGCAGAAAGTGATGTTTGTTATTGTCTAACAACTATGCGGTACCATCTCACACCTGTCAGAATGGCTTACATCAACAAATCAACAAACGACAAGTGCTGGCGAGGATGCAGAGAAAAAGGAACTCTCGTGCACTGCTGGTGGGATTGTAGACTAGTGCAGCCACTGTGGAGAACACAGTATGGAGTTTCCTCAAAAAACTAAAAATGGAGCTCCCATTCGACCCAGTGATCTCACTTCTAGGAATATAGCCCAAGAAACTAGAAACGCGAATTAAAAAGGATATATGCACCCCTATGTTCATAGCAGCACAATTTACCATAGCTAAGATTTGGAAACAGCCTAAGTGCCCATCAGCAGATGAGTGGATTAAAAAATTATGGTACATTTACACAATGGAATACTATGCTGCGGAAAAAAAGAAGGAGCTCCTACCGTTTGTAACAACATGGATGGATTTGGAGAGCATTATGCTAAGTGAAATTAGCCAGGCAGAGAAAGCCAAATATCACATGATCTCACTCATTTGAGGAATACAATGAATGACATAGACTGATGAACAAGAATGGATCCAGAGACTGAGAAAAGTCCATCAGAATGTCAAACCTCAGGGTAAGTGGCAGGTGGTGGGAGTAAGGGGAAAAGTCAATATATTTGAACTCTTGAACTAAGGTAAGTGATTTGTGTTTTTACATCCCTGATAAAGTTTATATAAAGTTATAAAAAAAATGGCAGCTAGTTTGAGATTGACTTGACATGGCCTAGAGCTTGTCATATCCTATGGACACCAGTCCTTAGGCTAGGCCCTGCTTAACCTCCCATGACACCATAATACCCTTACATGATATTATTCTACAATGTCATTATAATATTTGATATTTGACAACAGCATATTATACAATTATCCCAAATAAACTTACAAACTAATTCTTTGAATGTTGGGCAGCAACTTAAAAAAGGATAGGAAAGAAATTAATCCCTTTCAGAAGGAATTAAGGCACTGGGAAGGCATCCGAGCATTCTATATTGGCCCTTCTTGCCCTTTCTGCCAAGAGGGACCTTCTTGTTACTATCCAAATACACACAGCTGATGCCTGAGTTTTCAGTTCCAGCTGTGGCTGAAGCCTCTGGGCAGCTGGCACCATGGATCTATATCTCGACCAATGGTGTGAGCCGGTCCCTCTCTGGAGAAGAAACCTGGGTCCCCCGTGATATGTGATCAGTACCGGGACCCCGCCAGCAGGCGAGGGGACCCCAAGGCAGGTACTGGACGTGGAGGCCACAGCGGGGCACAGACTACAAAGGACACAGAACTGAACCTCACATCACCCTGTTTGGCCCCGGAGGATGGCTGGTTAGCCAGAGATGGGTAAGATTCCTCAGGGAAGGAACAACCTAAGACAGGCACAGTCGCAGAGGGGCCAACAGGAGCGAGGTAAAAGGTCAACAGAGGTGGAGCACAGACCCTCACCCACAAACCTTGCAGGGGCTTGAATTCTCACCCCTCCTGAGGGAGGTCTCCTACTCCCATGGCTGCTTCGCCTCCCACGCACAACTCATACCGGGACCCAGGTGGCAGACAGAGACTTGGCCAGCAATATCTGCTCTATATCTAAATTCAGTCTATTACCAGGAATGCTCAGGACCTACTCAAAATTTGCAAATATTCCTTTCCACTAGTATTTACAGGGTTAACTAAGATTTCTGCTTGAGTATTAAAATTGACAGGAAAATAGTAATCAAGTTTTCAGATTAATTTAAATTGGCCAAGTGAAATAAGTGAATACTCAAGAAAATTTTAGTGTACTGGACAAAAAGCTTTTCCTAAAACATTAACTAAAAAATCTATTAGTAGTTCATCTCACTGTAAAATTGCCTAACATCCAAAGAACTTAAAGCAGTAATATTTGTGTGCAAAAATTAAAATTTAAAATTACCAAGACTGCAATATAAAATTTCCAAAAGCCCCCATTAGTCAAAAAAGGGGAGGGGGCAGTGGGGTAATATCATGTAAGGAAAAAAATATCGAGTAAGTAAAATACATCTAGAAAATTCTTACTCCAGTAAAGTAAATTCCATTTGTAAAACCAACTGCAGGACACCCATGAAAAAAACACACATGGTGTCAAAATAAGCCAAAGGAAAATCATTTAGGCAAAAATTAAAAAGAATCCCAAGTCTATTTTGCAGAGAGGATCCCTTCGTTAACTTTTGGTTGAGAATGTGTTTGTGTGTTTTCAGAGAACAACTCCAAGACCATGTGGGTTCCTGCGACTGTGAGGAACTGACGGATCTGTTCCAGTCACGAGGATGGTCCAGAGATGGGGGACACTGACGACACCTTGCCACGCTAGCAGTCGGCAGCTGTGCATGTCTGCAGGCAGCCCAGGACCAAACCAGAGAGGATGGATCTTGCATTGCCACGATGTGTCCACCATCTGGATACCATTGCTGACATGTACACATAAAGAATTATTTGACACTGAAACTGAGACTCAAAACAGTTGGACATTGAAACTGAGACCGAAACATTTCTTTTTCTTATACATTTATTTCTAGTATGCAGAGGCAAGATATTTTTGAAGAAAAGAAACAGGGGAGAGTGATTGATATAGAGGCAGGGTGGCCTTGAACAGGCTGTCAAGCTACAGGGGGATTGCTTGGGTGGATGGGAGGTGGATGCTGGGGGAGATCAACTGAAGGACTTGTATGCATGCATATGAGCATAACCAATGAATGAAAGACACTGGGGGGGGCGGGATATGTGCTGGGGGGTAGGGTAGGCTTGGGGGAGGATAAGGAGAAGGGGGAAAGGAAAACATGTACTACTATTAATTATAAGTTATACTGCAAAAAATCAATAAAATATTTTTTTAAATTGCAAAGGATTGCCATATTTGGATCATAAAAAAGACTGGATTTTTGAAGTTAAAAATCAGATGATGGAAGATGACGTGATGTCCTTAATTCAAATTGCATGGATATTGAATTTTCTTCTCATCATTCTAAAAACCATTTGCAGTAGACCATTAAGAAGCCAAAATATCAAATGTGGAAAAAGGACAGAAAAGGCTAATACTTTGGGAAGCAAAATGTATACAAGGATTTAGGAATGCAAATTGCTTGTGAGACCTAGATTCTTAATTTTCATCCTGTCCATAAACATCCCTTGAGAAGTATATAAATAGGACTTTTATATCATTAAGGGTTTATTTAAAGATTTAGAGCTATAGTTAATCCATTTCCACATAGTAGCTCTGAGGTGTATTTCTCTAGTTTTTGTTAGGAATTTGAAACACTGAGATTAGCATGAGCCAGGATCAGACAACGGATGATGACAATGCTGTGTTATTGTAGAATGTTAATGCTTAGGAGATTCTATTTTGCTTCTGTCACTCAAAATAAGCTGAGGCACCAAGTGCTTTCACATGTGGATTATCTTTCCATCATCACAGATAAAGGAATGTTGGTGCTGTTACTTTCAGTAAACCTTCACATGCAGGATGTTCTATCATTTTCTGTAGATAAGCAATGCACACATGAGAAAGAACAGAATGCTGATGTAGAAAAATAGTCTTCCATAAACTGAATTTAAAATAGGAATAGGTGAACAAGTAAACAATTAAGAAGATAAGACAGAAGAACACACTGAGGTTTTCTTTTAATTCATAGGAAATAACATTTCCTTTACTTTATGAGATTCCATGTATTTATTCAAAGAAAGCCTTGAAATCTTGGGTAGGAAAATGTTGCTTATTTTCTCCACCCAGTAATCCAATATTAAGTCTATGTATAACTTTGACTGCATATCCTAATAGATAGTAGTTCCATTCAAGGATTGTTCTTGCAGTTATTTTTTTTCTTTAAAAGAGGAAGAATTTTCTAGAAAATAATATTTAGTATAGATGAACTACTCAAATGTCTCTGCAATTCTATCACTCCATTTGTCATTTCACCATGAACTCAGGAAAGGCATGATTTAAAAGATCAGATGGCTACATAAATGACAAACTTAGAATTTTCAAGGATTTTTTAGTAATAACAACAATAATTACTGCCATCTACTGTGCTAGATTCTTTAAAAGAATCATCACATTTATTTCAATAATTTTATGTCATTGATATTATCCAATTTAACAGATGAGGTAACAGCCTCACAGAGGACAAATAACTAATACACAGTCAATCGGCTAATAATTAGGCAGGTTCAAGATGATAACATAGATCCGTCCAAAGTTCCTTAAAGATTCGCTGTTTTCATTCCTTATGCTACTTTCCTTTACTTTATTGCAATGATGCAGGTGAACATGACTCCAAAGTCCAACATCAACTCTTCTGTGTTCTTACCTAGATTTCCATGTAGAACTCCCTACTTCAGAAGATCACTCAAGCTCATGCATTGGGAACCAATGGGCCCCTGTATACGCTCTGAGATACTCAGTCTTCTCCCAACTCTATTATGAAAGCATCATTTTCCTTATTTTGCAGGTTATAAAGCTGATGATCTTGATTAAGTAATTTGCTCAAATTTACAAAAAGAATAAGTATATATTCATTTAATATGGTGGCCATCCAATACAGAATAAGTGTTCAATAAATATTTGTTATTGGATGAATGAATAAAAGTAGTACCATATCTTTTTGTCCACTTTGGAGAAGTGTCTATTTAGTTCTTTTGCCCATTTTTAATTGGATTTTTGTTAAGTTGAATGTGTTCCTGGTGAATTTAGAAATTAACTCCTTATTTGATATATCATTGCCAAATATATTCTCCCATACTATGGGCTCCCTTTTTGTTTTGTTGATAGTTTCTTTGCTGTGCAGAAGCTTTTTTTAATGTAGTCCCATTTGTTTATTTTTCCCTTTGTTTCCCGTGTATCAGCAAAAATATTGCTATGAGAGATGTAAGATTTTGCTGCCTACGGTTTTTGAGAGGATTTTTATGGTTTCAGGACTTACATTTAAGTCTTTTATTCATTTTGAGTTTATTCTTGTGTATGGTGTAAATTGGTGATCTATTTTCATTTTTTGTATATACCTGTCCAATTTTCCAAACACCATTTATTGAAGAGACTATCTTGATTCCATCATATGCTCTTGCCTTCTTGTCAAATATTAATGGAACATAATGGCTTAGGTCAATTTCTGAGTTCTCTGTTCTGTTCCATTGATCTATATGCCTGTTATCGTGCCAGTATCAGTCTATTTTTTTATAGTATAAGTTGATAGTGGTATTGTGATTCCTCCAAAGTTGTTCTTCTTTCTCAAGATTGCTGTGGCTATTCATTTAGTGTCTTTTATGGTTCCACATAAATTTGGGATTATTTGTTCTAGTTCTGTAAAATACTCTATTGGCATTTTAATAGATATTGCATTGAATCCATAGATTGTTTTGGGTAGTATGGACACTTAATGATTTTAATGATTTTAATCCAACCCATGAATACAGTATATTATTACATTTGTTTGTATCTTCCTCTATTCTTTTTTCAACATTCTATCGATTTCTGTAAGTTTATAGCTGCCATACATAGTGATTTCTCTGACAAATCTTGTCAAAGTAAATTGAAAACCATCTGAAAAATATTCACCATTCTAGATGCCATTCAGAACATCCATGAGATGAGGTCAACATATCAACATTAACAGGAGTTTGAAAGAAATTGATTCTGACTCTCATGGATGACTTCAAGGGGTTTAGGAATTCAGTGGAGAAAGTACCTGAAGATGTGGTAGAAATAACAAGAGAACTAGAATTAGAAGTGATGTTTGAAGATGTGAGTGAATTGCTACAATCTCACAATAAAAATTTAACAGATAAGGATTGCTTCTATGGATGAACAAACAAAGTGTTTTTGTGAGATGGAATTTTGCGAGAGAGTGAAGATGTCGGGAAGATTGTTAAAATGACAGCAAAAGATTTAGCATATTACATAAAATTAGATAAAGCAGAGGCAGGGTTTCAGAAGGATTGACACTAATTTAAAAGAAGTTCTACAGTAAGTAAAATGCTGTAAAACAGCATTCTGTGCTAGAGAGAAATTGTTCATGGAAGGAATACTCAATCACTGCACCAAACTTCATTGTTGTCTTATTTTAAGAAACTGCCACAACCATCCCAATCTTCAGCAACCACCACACTGCTCAGCCAGCAGTCATCAACATCAAGGAAAGACCCCCTACCAGTAAAAAATTCCAACTCACTGAAGGCAATAAAGTATTTTTTAATTAAGGTACGTATAATGCATTGTTTTTTTTAGACATAATGCTATTGTACAATGAATAAGCCCTAGTGTATAGTGTAAATGTAATTTTATATGCACTGAGAAATGAAAATATTTGTGCAACTCTATTGAAATACTTATTTTATTGATTTGGTCTGGAATAAAACCCTCAATATCTTCAAGATATGCCTGCATATATCATGAACACACATAAATACAAGATAAGGCTTGAGTTTAATCTATTATGTATTTCCATAAAATACTGGACAATTCTCAGAAATCTTCCTAGATTTATGAAACAGATGTGGGTTAATCCATGGAAGCATCATGAGCTAAATAATTAGGTTACTAAAGTTCTTGGACAAAAACTAAGAAATTGCATACATAAAATATGAATTACTACTTGGAATTTCTATTCCCTACAAAAAAAAAACATGCACACAATTAAACTTGAGAAATAAATAATTTTGGAAAATTGTTGTTAGAGATGAAAGAAGATGTGCAATGAGGGATATATGTGTTATTGCCAAAAATATGGAATGCATCAATTTATTTAAAATCATAAAATGTCTGTAACTCTATTAGAAATACCTATATTATCATAAAAGTTTTATTTTTATGTAATGAGGAGTTTAGTAGAAAATAAATTACAGAATCTTATCTGGGATAGAAAAAAAAGTTTTCTGTCTTCCAATTTTTGTTGATTTAATTATACATTTATTTCTGAAAAATACCATATGAAAAATAATCCTTTCATTAAAAATACAAAAAATCCCACAACTATCCAAAAACTGATTTGCTTTAGAAAAAAATTGGTAGAAAATTATAAACTAAAAGTCAGCTATGAGAAAAAGCTAAATACTCAGCAGGCCTGATTATAGGGCATGGCATTGGTCAATGAACAGTTTACCTATCAGTGTACAGCATTGTGGTCTGAGCCTTAATCTCATGAATCAGCTTTTGCAAATGATGCAAGGAGCATAAAACTCTCACCTTGGAAATCCCTCTTTTATAAAACTATTTTCTTCCCTCTGTTTGTATACTGACATTCATACACACATTCACATGAATTTGTTTCTAATTTGAGCTCTTTGTACCTGCTAAAAATGCGCCAGGGGAAACGTGAAAAGCCAGGGAAGTAATTATTTTAATGTGGGGAATTATTTCCAAATAAGGAGTAAATAACTCACATATTACTTAACACCTCTGGAAAGAATTATTCTTATAAAGATTGGATTCATGTAATTTAAAAAATGTACAAACAAGTGCTATGAAAGTACTGTGAATGTTTAGAGTATGGGCACAACAGAATTCTAGGAAGAAACATTTAGCACTATAAAATATTCCCATTTTCAGAGTCTTGCCTGATTAGATAAATCTTTAGCTTTTATTTTTTAATGATAATTCTCAGCATATCTTTAGAATTTTAACTTGTAATTGCAGCCAAGTTTTTACCCTTGTTCTGTACCCAAGAGCTAGAAAAAAAATAGAAGTGGGATATGATTAAGAGGGTCCCTTAGTCTATAAAAGTCCAATCATAATACATATATATTTTTTAATTCCAGAAAGATTTATTTAAACTAGAGGAATCAATGAAATTTATAAAATTTTAAAACGAACACTGTAAACATTGTGTATTCATAAATTAGAAGTGATGGCATTTGAAAAAATCCTATGCACGATTATAGCTAATTAATAGAAGACAACATTGTGTCATGGCTCATAATTTCTTTGGCTGATCAGTCATATGACTGATGAACAATGGGTTTGAGGTTGAGCGGGAATGTTGATGGAGCAATCCAGCATTCATAGATTTAGATGTGATAACTTTATTGCAGATCAGAAGACAGAGGAGGTGGGTTTGAAATATATTTGGATATCAGGAATAATACACATGATTGAGTGATAGTATGCTCTAAGTGGTGCCAAATGGATCTTGAATCAGTGCTTTTCTTTACAGTGACATCACAGGCAGTTTCATTCCTCCTATTTTAGTTAATGCTCCCTGCTCATATAATGAAACCCAGCATTACTACAAGTTCCTATCATCTGTGCTTCAAGAAATAGAGTGCACGTGATGTCGTCCTATATTTAAGTGCCAAGTCTCTTTTTATAAACTCTTTGGAAGACAGAGATGTGCCTTTAGTAAAGGAGCCAGTTCCTTGGAAACAGAATTAAATGTTAAATGAATTAATGACAGATGCACAAAAGGTATTAGTACATTACACCAAAGGAGCAAGTTAAAGGGCATTTATATTTGAAAGAAGAACACTTTTTGTAAGTATGATATGGATTAGGAATGGTAATCAGACAGGGACCATAAACTCAATGTGCAACTTAACCCACACCCAAACTTCAATTGCTCTCTCTACATTAATAATTCGCAAGTCCACATTTCTGTTCCAAACCATTCTTTCTAGTCACAGATTCTAATTTCAAGCTCTGTAGAGAAAGCCTTACTCTGTTGCACTAAAAATGAACTCATGATTTATTTTAATCCACTTCTCATCTTCTTATGTTTCTCATAATTTTATCCAATCTTTTAAACTAGAAAAGGTCAACAAATATCCCTCTGCCTCCTTTACCAAAATCCCTAAATGATCACTCTCCACATTTTATTAATTTTATGCCAGAAAATATCTCTCAAATCTGAGTTTTCCACTCTATTCCTGCTATCTGTATGTAATTCAGGCATTTTTCATCTCATCCCTGAAGCACCTCAAAAGACTTAATTTCATAACTGAACTCTCTGACGCCAATTTTTTTCATCCAATTATAGCCTTTCCAGGGGTGGGGAACTTTTATTCTGCCAAGGGCCATTTGGATATTTATAACATCATTCGTGGGTCATACAAAATTGTCAACTTAAAAATTAGCCTGCTATATTTGGTCAAACATTTCATTAACTCACCCCTACTGCATTGGCAGGGCCAACCCAAATGGTTTTGTGGGCCTTTATATGGCCACATATAGGCCGGATGTTCCCCACCCCTCCTACACCATTGCCAATTATATTAATAATAATTGTTTCCAATTTCTCTTGGAACCTCATTCTTCTACAGAAACTTCACTGTCTCCCCATACCTAAGGAATAAATTCTAACAATACATCTGTGACCATCTCTGCCCCTAGCCTATTTCTCTAGCCCTATCACTTGCAACAACCCTCCCTCTAGCCCTTCCATTCAGAACTCACCTGGCCCCTCACAATTCCTTCACCTGCCATATTTACTTTTATTTTAGTGCCTTTACACGTGTTCTTTCTTCTGTCCAGCACACCTTTCCTCACATTTTTCACACAGCGAACTTCTACTTGTCCTTAATTACACTATTTAAATATTGTTTCCTGCATGTCTCTGAGAGTCTCCATAAGTAGGCTTCACCTTTTACATCTCTGTTCTCCCATGAGATTTTGTTCCTGATTTTATTATAGTGCTTATTATATTATAATGTAGTAATCACTTTTCATAGGTTTTACTTATTTATTCGTTCTTTTATTTATTCGGTTGGTCAATAAATAAAACTGTCCACTGTATGAAAAGCCTTGCAATATAATAACAACCAGCTGCTTTGTCACACTAGTCACATGAATTTCTTATTTAAGATTGTCACTCCCCATGAGATAGAATCTGACATTATGTTCATTTTAAAGATGAGGAAATTAAGGTTTGGAGGAAGTAGGTGTGGATGATTTGCAGCTAGTAACTGCTGGGGCCGCAGTTTTCACACAGATCTGACTGGTTCCAAAGGCCACATTATTTGCATACTATTCTCTCTGGCTACCTACTCCTCAAGCAAGAAAACAAAATAAGAGAGATAAGGTATTTATTTGTATACCCCCTGTGGCTATCAGAATGTAGTGGATATTTGATACCTGCTCTTGAATAAATGATAGGATGTATGAGTGAATGAATAGATCTATATTACTTCCTCTGACATGATAGATCCTCTCTAAAAAATATGTGCACACATAGATTTTAGAAAACAAATAATATTTTAAATATGTTAGAGTATTTTTTCAGAAGGTCTCTCATGGTGAATCTACTTGTGAAGAGTATTTTAAGCTCTATCTGGATTTTCACATAGTGAAATTGGACCAAATGAGGTGTAGAGTGACATCAGGTTGATGCTATGTGCCTCCAGTGAAGTAACTTCCGGCATAGGTCTATACTGCAACACTATGACCACTGGGGGCCCACCCAAGGAAAGAGAATTGGAGCAGGTCCAAAGAAGAGCAATGAAAATTATTAAATGATTTGAAAATTGTCTCCCTGAAGAAAGGTCACGGGAACTGGGCCTAGTGAGTATAGAAATATGAAGGGGCAAACCAATCAACATATTTCAAGGATGTGAAAAGAAATAGACAGAGGTAAAAGCAGCTGTTTTAATGGTAGAAATATAGGAGAGTGGATTTCAAATGCAGCATAAAAGTTTAGGTTAGCCTTTGTAAAGTTTTTATGAAACAATAGACTTAATTAACCCCCAAAATTTTGGTATTTCTTCTCTTGGAAACCTTTGTGATAAGAGTCACCTTCCATAGTAAAAAAAAAAAAAAAAGAAAGAAAAAAAAAAAGCACTGTGCCTCAACCTGACTAGAAAGAGGAAATAGATAGGAATGTGGATAGAAAGAAAGGGTCTGGCTAAGATTCAGGCTTCTTTGTTATGTACTTGGTGTTTTCTTGTGTGTTTTCTTTTTAATTGAATTAATCAGGGTGGTACTGGTTAATAAAATTATATAGGTTTCAAGTGTACAATTGTACAATACATCACCTGTACATTTTATTGTGTGTTCATCACCCCAATCAAGTCTCTTTCCATCACCATTTTTCACCCCCTTTACCCTCTCCCACCTCCCCCACCCACCAGAAATAAAATATCCAACAAACTTGGCTTTTGGAAAAAGCCTTAATTTTTTTTTCTCTTTATATTTTTTGCTATTCTTTTGAAATGTTGAAATCCAAGCATTTTACGAGTAAATTATTTTGGAAAACCTATCAAATATTCAGTGAAATACTTTTTGGCAAGAAACACTATGGAGTTACGAGCAATTTAAGCAATGATTTATGAACAATTATCCAGAGAATGACAAACCAACAATGCTAAAGAGGAAAGTGCCTAGGGTTATAAAAAATGCAGAGCTCCCAGAGTAACTAGTCTGAGTGTCTGCTTTCCTTATCTCTGGACAGCAGCGTTGGTGTTGATAACAAGACAGTTTATACTACTCAAAGGCACCCAGGACACTGTCTATTTTGCCTTTTCACAGACATAAAGTCTGTGATCTGGAACTGACAGTAATGGTTGTAGTCCAGCAGAGCCATGTGAAAATCCTAGGGGGTTAGCAATGTTTCTATTGTATCGTGTTACTGCTGCACTGCTCTAATGTAGTATTAATATGATACAGATGTATTAATTTATTATGGCGTCATAGATATTGAAATATATTGGCAAAGGAAGTGTGTGGGAAGACTTATCCAGGTCTGCTGAGACTTCCTTGGTGATCCAAAAGGAATCAATTCCCAGAAAGAAGCCCACTTACCAGAGAGCAACCACACTGTCTAGACTGCCTAAATTGGTGGTATGGGAAAAATGCTGAGAGCAGATAATTGAATCAAAATGGCATATACCTGCCATTTGGGTCGCCAGGAAAAATAAAAATCATATTAATTGTAAATGCCAGGGATCTGGAGTGTGGTTTAACTCTGTTTTCTCCCTAGAGTCTATTGTCATCCATTCAGTCCTTCCACGGAATCATCCATTCAAAAGGCATCTTCACCATACAAGGAATTCTTTGTTCGGACTGGCTGCTGACATTCCAAACAAACTTACACTCAAGATAAGGTTATCCTCTCGGAGAACTCAGACACTTTTTTCTTCCCCATCATCAACTTGCCAGCATTAAAGGCAGTCTCCACTTTTAGACACCAAGTGTTTGATGCAAATGCAACTTAAAGAAGATTATGGCAAGGCCCAACCCAGCTGGTCTTGTATTACATCCTGATTATGCATGTGCTATCAGATGGGAGTGCAAGACACCAAATGAGTAGCTATGTTGTTGAAGAGTGAAATATGAGTCTTTACCATTAAAAGTCCGGTAAGAGGTGTGGTGAAAAGCAGACCCCTTCCTCCCCCCTCCCCCCTCACCATTGAACTGGTGAAATCTGTGAACTATCTGTACCTTCCAAAAAAAAAAATCAGAATTTTTTCTTCTGAACATTACAAGCAGTCACTTTTTATAATTGCTGCTTAAATGGTGAAACAGAGGGCATCTTTATATCATCTTTGATTCCTAAGCAGGCTCAATTTCCCCTCTCTCTTTTCTCATTTCCCATTCTCATTTACAGTATATATTGCAGTTAGGTTCATGCCTTGAGGAACCATTTGTGAAGCTATTGAATTATTAAAAGCATGTAGTTTTTCATTGGGACTCAATTTAAGACTTGAATTTGGAGCTGATTTTACTGAATTAGCAGAAGGAAATGGCAAAATAAGAGAACATTCACAGATATTACTTCCCAAAAGTTGCTTTTTTAATATCATTTTTGGTCACATCAAAAATAGGTAGCACCAAATCTTCAGAAAGAAAGGTTCTCTTGAATAAGCTTTTTCCTAAATTTTGTAATCAGCTCTTTGCATTTTTCTTAAAAGCCAAGAAAACTTCAAAACACTGTCTATATATTTGTTCCACTGTGTGGGCAAGAAGTAGTATAAATGACATTGAGATTAGTTAGATTAGACAGTAAACATTCTGTCATGTCTCTTTATTTTAAATAAACTCTTCATGGTTCTTTATTAGAAGGAAAAATGTCTCTCATCCCTATGTTAACCCCTTCCTCTACAAAACAACAACAACAACAAAACACCCTGGGAGATAAATGTCAATTTATATCCATGAACAATGGTTGAGTGATTCTGACCATGTATCTTTCTATGTAATTCCTACTAATTACATATCGAAATAAGTACCTACTTTGTACCTAGTGCTGGCATATGTGATTTATGTGCAATATGTCCTTTTCCTCCAGAAATGTTCAATAATGTTTATGAACATTTTTAGGATTGTCCAAAGCCATAACACAGAATAGGACCATCAAATGCTAAGAAAGCTAACTTCTTATGGTATCAAGATGCTTTAGTAGATCAGAGAAGAAATATTAACACATTAAGCACCCAGCCTGTTTTGTCTTCTGGATGGAAAATATGGTGTCAGTCAGCAGTGACTGACTGGGCACTTAACATACTAAGAGAGAAATTAAATTGGAGGGTCCAGATGGACAAATACATTCTAGCATAAAAGTTATCAACTGTGGTAACTGTTTGGGGTTATTACTGTGAAAGACAAAGAAGTAGATGTTGACTTCTCTTCTAGTTGAGAAGATTGATTAAAATTATAATGAATCTAGGAAGAGGTATATGTTTAGGGAATGAGAAGTGGGTAAAAGTAAGTTATGATTTGTCTTAGGCAGATAGTTTAAGATACGGTACAATAGAAGATGATAGGGGCCAGGACCCTTTAAGTTGTACTAAGAAACTTAGGTTGATTCAATAAGCAATGAAGAACCTTAGCAAAGTTAGAACAGGAAAGTGGTCTGGCCAGATTTGAATTTCAGATATAGTACCCAGACTGTTTGAAGAGCAATGTATTGTGGAGAAGTCAGTCTGCAATCAGGGAATGCAGAGATTTGGATAGTGAAGAATTCCAGGTGTGCTGTTATGATGAACCGGAGCAAGAGAGTATAAGAAGAGATTGAGAAATAATCATGAAGTAAAATTGGTAGGATTTTTTGTTGATTGTATGTGGGGGATGAGAGAGAGGAAATAGTTTAGGATGACTCTAAATTTCTGGCTCCAGTGACTGACTAGATGAATAATGTTGCAATTAATTAACAGGAAACATCGGAAGGAAGAGTGGGCTTGGGGAGAGGTAAAAAAATTTCAAGTCCATTTTGAACATGTTGTATTTGAACAAGATGAGTAAGACATCTAAATGGATTTAACTATAAGGTAGTTAAATATATGAGTCTGAAACCCAAGGGAGATACCAGAATTGCAGAACTGCTTTACAAATCAACAGGGTACAGTGGTAGTCAAAATAAAGACATTGAAACAATTTGTCCAAGGAAATTGAAGATAGAAAAAAGGAAAGAAAGGCCAAAGACAGAATGCAAGGGAATAACCAATATTTTAGAGAGTAAAACATGGAATATCACTCTAGGAAAATTAAGAAGAAATATTTATGAAATAAAAAAGGAGTAAAAAAAAGCAGCCTCATAGATTTTAGCACATTAAAGATTTTAAAAACTCAATGCCTAGATAATAGCCTCAGTATTGATGAGTTGTCCAATAAAATAGGAACTGCAATAGCACTGGAACTTTATCAGCAAGTTGGCGCTTCCCATACAGGTGTCATAAGATAACCAGGGAGCCTACATAGTCATTCAGATAAAAGACACTTTTCCCTTGACCCCGTCTCTTTCTTTCCAGCATCACAGAGACTGATTATCAACATCCATGTAACTAGGTTTTGGCCTGGCCATTAGACTATATGTAGTCTGTTCTGTGATCTTGCTTTTTGTTCTAAGACTCTCCTATGAATTTCACCTAACAATTGCATCCAAATTGGCTTCTATATCTCTTGCTTATTTGTTTCTCTATGGTTGTCATATATTTCCCATATATCCAACCATGAATTTAGGGCTTGCTAAGTATAAACAGTTTTCTGCATTTCTACCCTTTCCCTGAAATCTATGTCCCCAGTAGTGTTCTAGAACTACTGGTCTGGCCTTGCCTAAAATGACTATATCCTGCCCTGGCCAGTGTGACTCAGTTTTGAGGCTTGTTACCATGTGCCAAAAGAGGCTGTGGGCTCAATCTCCAGTAGGGGGCATATAGGAAGTAGCTGATTGATGTTTCACTCTTACATAAATGTTTCTCTGCCTCTCCCTTCCTCTCTCTCTCTAAAAATCAATACAAAAATATTTTTTTCAAAAAACTGATGCTATCCATTGGACTCATGCTTTGGGACATTTCCAGCTGATCTTACTAGGACTGACTCTACAGAAGAGTTGATTCTTTGTCTGCCCTCATCCCAGTTAGGGTTGCTGCCCTTCTATAGTTCAACATGTCCCAGACCCTATTTCCTAGGTATGATCATATTGAATTTGAGGTGTGCCAGGGTATCCAAATAGAATTACTAGATAGGCCAATTCATTTCAAAGGTGGGCTACGGAGAAGGTATGATGTATTTGTGGCACAGGTACATAGGATGACAGTGGGAACTATTTAAAGTACAATTGCTCTTTGATAAAGTGACTAAAGAGAAATATGATAGGGTTTATGACAATGGTGTGAGAGGAGATAAAGAAGAAGTCTGAGATATGACAGGAGAACTTGAAAATAGAAAACAGAATACAAAACAAAGTGAAATGAACAAGGAAAATAAGGAGTGAGAAAAAATCTAACAAGGCAAAATGAGTCATAATTTTTTCTTAATTAACACTCAAGAGAATGGTGTCAGTGGAAGCAAAAATAGACTTCAAGAGAGTTCTGAAGGAAATGGTTAGAATAAATGTAGAGGAAGTGAATTTTAAAAAAGTGTTTGAATAAAGTAAAGAATTCAGTTTATATATAGAAAAGGGAGCAAGTATATGAATGCCTGTATTTATTGACTTTTATTTTCTTTCATCCCATACATCTACAAAAGTCTCTGTACAAAGCAGATGTACAATAAATATTTATTTAATGAATAAGTTTTATTCTTGTCTTTGTTTGTATTTCTATTTGAAGTGCAGTGTGTACAGGTTGGGATAGAGTGAAGATGTTAGATAAAAAGGACACTTCTGACGATGATGTCCTGAAATCATTAGTAATGTTTGGAGTTTAGAATATTGAGAGAGGCATAAATCTAAACTATAGAATAGCAGAAAGGCCATGGGAATGTGAAAAAGTGGGCAAATCTGAAGTTTTCTCCCTAAAATAATGGATCATCATGAACAGTGTTTGGACACTAAAGGAAACTATACTGCTAACTAGGATGTTAAAGCTGAAGTAAGAAATTAAGAAATGAAATTTCAATATTAGGGAGAATTGAAAGTTGAAGTAAAGTATCTTCAAAAGTTAGGCAAGTCTTCATATTTTGTTTTCTCTCCTTTAAAAACATTTTGTAGTCTTTTTAAAAAGAAAGAAAAAGAAAAGAATAGGGAAATAAGAAGAAGGCAGGGAAAGCAACTGGTAGAGGTTATCGAGGGTTGAGAGTTGTTGAGCTGGACAGAGAAAAAGGATCAGAGAGGCCAACTCAAAAGGTTGACTGTGCATGGAAGGCTGAGTGAGAATGGAGAGAAATGAGGAAGGGAAGGGCTGAATTAAAGATCTCAGAAAGAAAAATATTGGCCTATGATGATAAATTTCAGGCTGTGTGGCTCAGGAAGCAATGAGCTACAGATCCATAAGGTCAGAAGGGAAAAGCAATCAGATCAAGGAATCTTTAGGGTCAAAAGTGTAAGTATTGAAGTTATTTAGGAAGATTGCAGGAAACTCATGAAAAGGAAGGTTTTGTGCCAAAACATTTATATAACCTGAAATAAATTCTAGGGTGTGGTAAACAATGGTAATGATGTTTCAAGAAAGGTCACACAGAGAAAGATAATGACCTTAACATGATGAAAATGGGAGGTGCTTCAAAAGACAAGGCACCTTTACTCCAACTATTAACATGAGAAAGTAGAACATAGAAAATAAAGTAAAATAAAATGCCTCTTTGGTATACACCCTATTTGCTCTCCTAGCTGGTTCATTGATCAATAAATGGTGTACAAAAGGATGCCAATTATCACTTCAACTCAATTCATCAAGGCCAGTGAGAGGTAAGACCTCCATGGGGAAAAATAATAATGAGAATTCAGATTCTTAGTGAGAAAACAATGTTCCCATTAGAGTAGAAATAGGTGTGTGTTGTCTCAAACAGAGATGAGGCAGTATTCTATGAGGCACACTGGCACAGCACAGTTAAAAGCAGAAGAGTTCAAATTCACAGATGCAAAGAAGTAGGCACAAATGCAGACATAAAAGCACACTGAAGAGTGCCAAGCCCAGCGAGTGGAATGTCTTTGTGGTGGAATTTCTGTAAACCATTTCATTTAGCCAAGTATGTGGAGTGTACTGGTGTTGGTGTTCATCCAGCTATGGCCTGCCTGGGAAGCACTGAGGGACAGGACTTGGTGCAAGGAGACATGGCTATCTTAACAATTCTTTTTTTCAGCCTCAGAGAAGCCTGTACTACTCAGCTTGCATAAGAGTTACAACTATAGCATTGCTTGGAAGCATTGTGCTGTCAAGCATTTAGAAAAAGTTTCAGTTTTAGCCAAGGAGAAGCTATAATTAAAAAAGAATCTGGTTGGATATGTTGTAATCTTAGCAGACACTGTGTAAAGTTTATATCCTTAACTCATAAAATTTAAACATGACCCAAAAAATCAGTTGATCTTTATCATATGCTTAATTTGAAGCTGATTTGACAAACTGTAAGAACAAAGCAAAAAATTTTTAAAGAAAAGGAAAAAAATATCCTGCTGCATATTTAATCATATTTAACTGAATTGTCTTCTTGTTTGCTTGAATTAATCAAGAGCTGAAATGGCTGTTTCACTGCTCTAACACGACAGAGCAGGGGATTCACATGCGTCTTCCATTTGAAGGCTTTTTGTGGTAGAGGTGGTTTTCTGTATGGGCTTTGAAGGGGGGAGGGAAATAATTCAGCAGATGGGGACTGGAAGATTTTTCTTTCATGTCTCAAATACAATATGAAGTGAACTATGAAGTTAACCAGCCACAATTCTTTGCAAAGGTCAGCTGGTCTCAACTGATTTCATGTTCTTGCCACAAAGTACTCTTGATCTAAAATGGATTATGTGGAAAAATCAGATGCTGCTCTATCCATTATTAATTCATTTCAAATAGTTGTTTCAATTCCAGGATAATAAATATAACCTTGACAGTAATTCTTTCCCAGTTGTAATCTGTATTCAAGTTATCTATCTTGACCTTACAAATGTATTATTTTTATTCATTTCATGAGCTTTTGGATTTGTTTGTTGTGTTTCTTGGCTTTGTATTTTTTGTTGTTCAGTGTGCTTTTTTCTTTGGGCAATTTTTCTTACTTCATTTGTCTTTTGTTTCTTCTGGCCAGAGTGGTGAGTAAAGGATAGATTTTAACCTGGCAGGACAGAAATATGAGAATGCCAAGTAAATTGTGAATGTTAATAAATCCTTTTCTCCCTTTTCCTTACAGTACAATAGAATATATATGCTTTTTTGAGCATGCAGAGGAAAGCAGCCAATCAAACAGTATTTATTAAATACCAAAAATAAATACCTTATTGTAGTGAACACAGAGAAATAAATAGGCATATGATTTCAGCCTTCAATATATTTCTCACCTTATTCAGCTAATAAGATTAAATAGTATTTAAAATAACAAGGTACAATTCAAGACAATGTACAACTAAATTCCAACCCCTAAATGGGACGCCAGGGTGAGTTAGGATTAGTCATCCACAGCTTAGTGAAGGAATGTACATAATGCCTTGCTGGTTGGGTAAGACCTCAATAGTCAGGATTGGAAGTAAAGCCACGAGGAAGTAATGAGAATAAGTAACAACAACAGCAATAAAAGCAGGAGGAGGAAGAGATGAATAGCAGCAAGAGGACTAATCAGAAGGAGAAAGAGAAGATGAGGAAGATGACAAAGAAGAAGGAAGAGAAGAAGAACTTATGTTAAAAGGATATTTATTATGCTCTAGAGAAAGTGGGCTGAGTGCATTATATGATCAGCAATATGGGTAAATGTTCTGAACATTTTCATCTTAAGCTTCTTCACATACAGTGAGACATGTTACAACACTTTTCTACAAATGGTGACATTCTTCTTTGAGCCATCCACAGGTGCCCTTAGACTCAGCACAACCACGCATAAGAATGATAAGTAAAAAGAATGATGAGGGAAGCTAGGAAGTAGGATCTTTCTCCTTGACACTCTTCCGTTCTCTTTCTTTCATTATTTGTACCTTCCTGCTATCAGAAACCAAGTTCCCACTTGCTATTGTGAGCCCCATAAGATAAGCACTATTTTTCTTCTTAGAGATTATAGTATATTTCTTTGTTCCTGGCCTTCTCCTTTTATCACACTTGCCTCTCCAGAGTCATATTCCCTTATATTTTTGTACAATGGGAGGAAAATCCTGTAGCAAAATTTAAGGGTTGATGGCATCCTAATATTTGACGTCTTCCAAATTATCTTTGTTTTTTAAAAGGAACTGTATTACTTAAAACCAAAAGAAAGAGTAAGGTGAGACTTGTCAGGTTCAAAAATAAAGGCAATGTTGACTATCCAGTCCTTGGGATGGAACAGAAAGAGAACATTCCCATGCTTCTCAAATCAACTAGACAGAGTCACATAATTACCTCATCTAAAAACAAGTTAAGCCATGGAAAAGGTTATCTCCACATCATTAAAGATAACTGAACATCAGTGGGGAATAAACTTATGTCCCAGGACTCTTTAGCACTTGATTTTAATCACACACACACACACACACACACACACACACACACACACACACACCACGAACTATGGCAAGGTGTCAGCTAAATCCTGTGTTTACATTCTGACTGCATAACTTTCTCTCAAGAGAAGCAGACATGATTATCATTCAGATTACATCTCTTTCTCCTTTTGAACAAGATAGGAATGTAGGACCTGGGGCTAAAATAGTGAATTAATATCTGGGACAATGTTATGGTTTCTGTTGCACTCACAGACCCAGCACTATTTGACTCATGACTTAGATCATGTACCTATGTTTATCTAGGTGAAAAGTCTCACCCACATATTAGGATATTAGGATATTAGGAGTATGTCTGAAGGCAAACCTCAGAAATACTCTACAGAATGGAAACCAGTGCATGTTCCACTAAAATAATCAAGCTGCAGATTGTCTTTCTAAAGATGTGCTTTCCTCAGATATACAATTTATCAATAACTACTGAAGTAACTCAAATATTTTAGAGTAAAAAACATTCTTTCTACAAATTAATGATCTACAATGAAAAAGAATTTTTTCAAGAGACCCTAAGAAAGAACTGCAAAGAGGGTTAAAGTCCCTGTTTGGATTTAGACCTTGAGAAATTAAAGAAAAATCATTTAGGAGTCAGTAACATATACCAAGGGTTACTTATTAAAGGCTCTGTCTGAACACCACAGTTCAGAAACCCTGATATCAAGTGCAATGGATGTATAATGATCGGTTAGAGATAGTGAACTGCTCTTTTATAGTATTTCTGGGTTTCTTTTTATCCTTGTTTTTGTATTTTCTTGCCTTGCCAAATTCAGTTGTTCTGATTCCAGAACAGGTGTGGGATGGCTTGGTCTTCCATGGCAGCACCCCAGAGGGTCCTCCCTGCCTTTACTGCAGCAGTCATATTCAAAAGACAGACTGAGAATAAATGAAAGGAAGGAGATTTTTCTGCTCTGTAGCTATTGTTGCTCTTGGCAGGGTGCTACTGGGAGGCCTAGATATGTACCACTTAAAGCTTTAATACTACAGCTCATTCTACCAGAGAGCAGCTTCAACACAAAAGCTCAAGTAGATTATGCTCCTTTACGAGGTGACTCATCGTGGATGATAGAGTGTGTCTCCCACACACAAAAACAGATGTGGCAGGCAGATCGCCTCTAGACATAGTGCTTGCAAAAGCTTCGCGGCAACAAGGATTCTGTTCCTAAAATAATGCTTCGCATTTCCACAGCTCTTTCCTCCAAAGTGTTCATAGCATTTGGGATGAGAGCGAGGGGAGGAGGTATCATTCCAAGTATACGCTGTGAGGCTTAGCTGGGGGAAAAAAGGTGTCCACCGAATATGCAGCCAAAAGCAACTGCAGTGGGTTGTCGTCAGGATCTGGAAACTCCTCTTCTGGAGAGCCTGAAAGACTCCCCCACCAGGGTGCCTCCTCCAGGCCTCCAATGACAGGCAGGATATAGTAGGTGATTGTTGAGGGTCTTTTCTTTCATCAGAGGAAAGGAGACATTTGTAATAAATACCCACAAACAAAACTGTTTGCCCAGTTAGTGTCAGCAAATCCTACAAAATCTCTAGAATATGATGAAAAGGGAAAAAATATATAGCCATTATCCTTTTCTATTTCTTTACATTATTTATATTTACACTTAAGCTTTTTAGCGTTAAAAAAACATGCCTCTACCTTAGCTTACTTTCTCCATGAAGGTGGCTTTCAAGGAGTTGACTTCCCCACAAAGCTCTCCTGGCCACTGGGTGGCAACTTCCTCTACCAGTTGATTTGCTGCCATCTTTAAAGTGTGGTTAGATATTTCCAAGCATCTGGGCTTGGGCTCTGCATCCCACATTCCAAAGGGAAATCTCCCATCTTCCATAGGCATATTCCATTACCAGGAGTCAGCCCCTCACCTGAGAATGTGAGGAGGTTCAGGACAGCTCTCACTGAATAATGGAGCTTTGGGGACAAAGGCTTCTATTATTTAGGAACCTACCAGAATTCTGTTCCAGGCACTTCCACTCTGCCACATGCACCATATATCTCTCTGCCCTGCTTTTCAAACAGCTATGTCTAAACTAAAATGGAAAAGGTGTTTTGTAAACTTCCATTTTAAAAGCTGCCTAGAAGGCCCTAGCCAGTTTGGTTCAATGGGTAGAGAGTCGACCTGCCAGTCCCCAGTAGGGGATCTCGTAATGCTTCCTCATAGTGGTACATCAATAGATTTAAGTCTTCTAGAGCAGTGCTCCGAACTATTTTGATTATGTGCCCAATAGATGTACATTAATTTGTTTATAAATTGTAAATATAATACACAAACACTAGACAATTTAAAGGGATAAAATGGAAATAAACATACTTAATGTCTTGTTGACCATGGTAGTTTTATACATTATATATCAAGAAAAAATATATTAGGCTAACCCACCACTAACTAAGCAAATATGAGTCTTTATTTTAAATAGCTTCCCTGATCATTCTGTTTTTTGCTTTTCAGATATTATTAAGTTTTTTTTTCCTTCATTTTCTTTATCAAGCTGAAGAACAGCTCTTATTTGGGGAGATACCAAGTTTACGCTTTCATAGAGCCCCCAAATTCTCGCTCTGTTAGCATTATCTTCTATTTATGTTTGCTTTGCAACAATATTTTAAAGCTATTTACCCATTTTATTAAGATTACTTTAGTAAAAACTGGATAATAAAAAATTCAATTCATTGAATCGTGTACATATTACACTATCCTATCTAATAAAAGAGTAGCATGCAAATTGACCATACCTCCGCTTGCTACCAGCCAATCAGGAGCAGGGGGTGGGGCCGAAGGGTGGGGCCAAGCAGCAAGAGGACTGGGCCCTGGGGGTGGAGACTAAGTGGTGGCGGCGGCAAGCGCTCCAGCCCCCAGAGGCTGAATGCAAAAGTGGCAGGGCATGGGCAGTGGCAGGGAGCATCCAGCCCCCAGGTGCTATGAGGGGAAGCAGCAGGGCAGGGGCAGGGGCAGTGGCAGGGCGCGCCCAGCCTCTGGGCACTATGAGCAGAAGTGGCCATGAGCACCCAGCCCCTGGGGCCAGGTGGTCACAGGCAGCTGGGGCTGGGCTGAGCAGGGAGATGGCTGGATGCCCAAGGCCTAAAGCCTCACCTTGGGCAGGCTGGGGATGAGCCATCAGCTGGACATTTCCTAAGGGCTCCCAGTATATGAGAGGGGGCAGGTTGGGCTGAGGGACCACCCAACCCCAGTGCCCGAATTTCACGCACCAGGCCACTAGTAATGTATAACACCATCTTGAAAAGAAAGATTCAAGTACGTGCACTGCAGTTAAGTTCATTATCCAGCTTCCTCTCCCAACCCTTCCTCCTCCCCCCACCTACACACATAATGAGTCTGTATGCAGTAGGTGACCATCTGACATGCATGTGCAGTGAGGCTGTTAATGTCATTCCACATAACAAATTAATAGTGTTTACCCTTAAGACGTGAAAAGATAAGCCACAGAAATGGGGAAGATATTTGTAATACATATATCAGCAAATGACTGGTATAAAACTTTTTACAAATCAATGAGAGGGGCCAACAGCCTAGTAAAATTTGGGCAAAACACTTGGAAAAGAAAATAATATCTAAATGGTCATTAATCATTTGAAAAAAAAAATCCTAAAAGTCATTAGTCATGAGGGAAGTAGAGATTGAAACAACAGTGTAATGTAACTACCTATCCAAAAGAATTGCCACAAATAACTGTATCATGTTGGTGTAGATATGAAGAAACTAGAACTCTATGCAATGGCTGTTGAAAGTATAAATTGATACAACCATATTGGAAAACTATTTTGTACTATCAACTAAGGCTTAATAAATGCATACCCTACAAGGCAGGAATTCTACTCATCCAACAGAAATATTGGTAGGTACTTCTTCATAGCAGCTCTGTTTGTGAGAGCTAAACATTGACAACAGTGAAAACAACCCAAATGTTCATCAATAGTAGAACGGCTAAATTGTGGTACATTCAAATAATGGACTAATATGTAACATTGAAAATGAATGGGTTACAACTACAAGTAACAATAGAGATAAATCTCAAAAAAATACTAATAAGTAGAAGCAAGATAAAAAATACTTTATTTATCTAAAAAGAAATTTTAAGGCAAAACTAATATATAGTACTAGCAGCCCAGTGCATGAAATTCTTGTCTTGGTGGTGGGGTCCCTAAGCCCGGCTTGCCCTCTTGCAGTCCAGGAGACTGACATGGAGGCAGGAGAGACTCCCACCACCACCCACTGCACTCACCAGCCATGATCCCGGCTGAGCAGGGCTACCCCTGTGGGAGCACACTGACCATCAGGGGGCAGCTCCTGCATTGCATGGGATTGGGCCAAAACTGGCTCTCTGACATCCCCCGAGGGGTCCCGGATTGTGAAAGGCTGAGAGATCCCAATGGTGCACAATCGGGGCCAGGGAGGGATGCAGGAGGTTGGCCAGCCAGGGAGGGACCATGGGAGGCCTTCAGGACATGTCTGGACCATCTTGCTCAGTCCCCATCTGCTAGACCCCAGCAGCAAGCTAACCTACTGGTCAGAACATCTGCTCCCTGGTGGTGGTCAGTGCACATGATAGCAACTGGTTGACTAGTCGAATGTCTGCCCCTTAGTGGTCAGTGGCTGTCATAGTGAGTGGTAGACCAGTTGACTATTTGCCGGTTGGTGGTCAGTGCACATCATAGAGAGTAGTTCAGTAGCCTTAACATATCATATGCTTTGGTTGAACAGCCAAACCTGACAACCAGACACTTTGCATATTAGGCTTTTATTATATAGAATTAGAAGTCAAGGCTATGAGTTTCCTTGAGGAGCTGTCATAGGAAGGAAATATAAGGAGGGTCTTCTGTCATATTGATAATGCCTGTTTCTCATCTGTCTTACTTGTGGGTTCATTTTATGAAAACCAAGCTAATTGTATACTTTTTATTGTTCACTTTTTTCTTTTTGTCTCTATTCCCTATGCTGTACATTAGGTCCCCATCACTTATTTTATAACTAGAAGTTTGTACTTCTTAATCCCCTTCCCCTTTTGTTCACTTGTCTGTATGTATGTGTACTTAACAAATTAAAAAAAAAACACAAGGAAATCTCAACTCATTTTCTTACTTTTTTGGAAAGTAAGTGACAGTTTTGTTTCTTTTCAAATGTTACTCAAATATTCAGTGAGTTATCATGGAGCATTGCATATACTTTGGACACTGCTAGTCTGGAGCTAGAGCATAGTAAATAGAACCAATTCACTGCCCTCCAGTATGTGTAGAGAGTTCAATAATTACAATTGAGGGTGTGTGTGGGGGGTGTTGATGCAGGAAATGTGGAAAAACGGTCTTCGTCCATTCCCTACTGTTGGTCATTTTAGAAATATGGGAGAAAATAACAAGATTTCTCACCATCCCAGCCGTTTTCCAGTCCCAAAATTGGCTAATCAGAAAGTTGCCATTTTAATTAAATATTTGCTTTGTTCTGTTTTAGAGCAACCCTCCTATTTTTTTCTCCAAGGTACAAAATATGTATTGAATATAAAACAGGCTTCTCTCTCTGCAAACTTCCCACCATAACTTAAATTCTCCACATGCTTCAATACAAAAATGACCTTTGCATTTCCTTCTGCTGGTTCTATCAGCAAACAAAAAAAATGTTATGTTATTTTATAATATTTGTTGATGCATTCATCAATTACACTATATTTAATATTTATTGAGTTTTTGTTTTCTCTCAGGCATTCTGCTAGGACCTGCTAAATATCTAAGAATAAGAAATCATGGTCCCTGTTCTTAAAGAATAACAAATGTTCATGCTACGATTTTACATGTTGTTTAATTATACATGTTTGTTTATAAAATCAATATAACCTATCAGACATTATTTAATAAGAATAGTAAATATTTTTCCCATTCTTTCAGCCTAAGTTGGTATTGGAGCAATTCTTGTACTATCAGATCACCTAATTGGTTAGGTTTGTTGAAGGTGAGAAAAAAATATCCTATGGGGGTTTAAATAATAAAGAGCAAAACCAAGAAAGAGACCCCTCTTATCCATTACCAAATGCCTTTTTAAGCACTCAGGTATAAATGAATGAAATGGAATAAATAAATTTCTCTTCGATTACACATAAATTTACTTAATAACAGATAAATCTTGTGGAATGCATTTTCATTTTTAATGAAACCAAAACATTTATTCAAATTTAGACTTAATATCCAGCAAGCTTTTCAGCTACCACTCTACTACCCACCAATCATGTTAACTTTAGTTTTTGACCCACTGTACCATTTACCAACCAGTCTAGTTAGTTACTCCATGACTTCAATGCCTGCTTACTAAACCCTCTATTTTCCTAAGAATAAATTTTAATTTAAACTATTTGTAAATACAAATGAATTTTTAAAAATCTAACAATTAGTTAACAAGTTTTATATAACCCGTCAAACATCATGTGGTTGTTTTATAAATGTGTGAATTACAATTGAAACCAAAAACCACACTGTAGATGCCAGGACTGGAAGTCGGTGTGATTTACAAAGATTTGGTCGTGTTTACGCTTTAATTACAGCGCTGTTATCGCTATTATGGAATTATGCACGAGGAGCTCAGAGGACTGTTAAGCTCTCTGCAGTTTTCTAGAAAAGACAACATGACATTGAGGAGTAATACAATGGGTGTTTCTTTTTTGCACGCTATGATATGACTGCCAAATAAATCAGAGATGACAATAATTTATATTCATTTATTAATCCCCGCCCTTTTTTTTTTCTTTCAGCATTTATTATGTGTCTATTATGTGCCAGACACTGACAGGCTGTGGGTATACCAAGTGAATTAAATAAAACACTGTCTCAGTCCTTGAAGAGCTCACAGTCTGGTGAGGGAGACAGATATGTAAACAAATAATTACAATGCAATTTGAGAAGTGCCATAAGAGAAGAGGAATGCACTGTTAGCAGAGATGAAGGAGATGGTCCTCCTGGGAGGGAGGGGGGAGCAGGGTGGAGCAGGAAGGAAAGTCAGACAAAGCAACAAGGAAGAGATCATGTTTGAGTCCAGGGCTTGAGAGAAATTGAATTTAGGCATTAAAATATTTGAACAACAGACTAAGTAGCATAGTATATGTAATAATCATAAGAATCACTAAAGAACTTATATTCTTATATGCATAATCCATGGACATAGGCAATAGGGTGGGGCAGGGGTGGGGAAATAGGGGATAGAAGAGGTGGAAATGGGGGATATCTGTAATACTCTGAATAAAAAAAGAGGGAATCATAATTTCTTCTATTATATGAGCATGGTCCCCCATAAGACTGTCCAAAGCAATATGGTATTTTCCTGTCTCTCACTGAATATCACGCATCATCAGATAACCTCTTAAAACAAAGCACATAGTAAATATCATAGATTTTTTTCATTCAATTTTCAGTTTAGAAAACCTTGTCTATTGCAAAACTGTCATTGGACTGAGCCAATTGTCCCCAATTCCTTTCCCAAGATCTATAAACATCTCTAATCCCAAGTGTTACAGGTAAATATAAATGTAATTACTATACTGGCCACAAGAAAGTTATAAATATAAGCCCAAGAGGGTCAACTCCACTTATTTCTTGCTAACATCTAATTTATTCAGGTAGCCTTGTGCCTTTCCAGGCTGTCCAGGATTTAGAAATCTTTTAGCACAAAAAGCAACAGGGATTATTGCTGCTAACCAACATTTTCACATTGTATTATTACTATTGTCACCTTCAGAAATTCTTATCACTTTTCCCTTTTCATGTTTAAAAAGGTAATTTCTAACCTCTCTCTAAAGCCTTCCCTCAAGTTATCAACTTAAAGAGGTTAACGATCATTTTTCATGCACTAAAAACACAACACAAAGGAAACAGCAGCTGTTAATCATCACCTGGTGGTTTATGCTAAAAGAAAATGCAAGAATTTATAAGATAATGTTTAAATATGTCATCATTAATCTCTTTTGCAAATTCATGTAGACTTCCAATAAATCAAGATATTAATGATTTTTCCTAAGTGTCACTCATGTGCTGAGAACTATATCAGCAACTCAAATGTGGGGCTTACATTATATAATATGCTTAAGGGAATCATAAAGCAAAGTAAAGGTAAACCCTCAGGGTACCTGAACTAATACAATGAATGCATGGTTCCATCATTAACTCATAGAAACTGACAACCTAGCCAGATCTATCACTTAAATGAAGTTTATAGATAACACCATTATCTCCAAGTTCCCTCAACCCCATTCCTGATCTTACCTACACAAAAGTGACTAGATTTAATTTATCCTTTTATGCCATTGTAACTAAATCAAGAGTATCACTAAAAAGCTTTCAGATCAAATAAGGCCTGGGTGGAAATATTGAAAACAGGCTTCAAAACAACCAGCATGTGTTATAGAAAAAAGGGGGGAGAAGAGGGGTGGGAACGGGTTCTGTGATACAGGTGAAGTCCTGTTATAATTAAGCTTGTTAAAGCCCCAATTCCACTTCAATAAAACAGTATGAGGCTCCAGCTGGCTGCCAGCTGCTCCCCAGATCTTTTCCATGCCAAAAAGGGGAAGGGGTGTATGGTATAAGACCCAAAGATTTGTTTTAACCACATTTCACTTGTCTAGGTAAATCAAACAATACCAGATATTGAGTTATCTAAATATTCAGAAACTAATGACTTTCATCAACCAGCAAATATACCTAGATCATTTTATAAATATCTATTCAGATGTACCAATATGAAGAAGAACATATGGCAAGATTTTGTGTAGCTCATTCATAGGAATCTTGGACATAGTTCAAAATAGATAACTTTAAGAAGCCTTTGTTTCTTTGGGTTAAAAAGATTCCTATCAGAGAATGCCCAAGCCTTCAAAGTTGCAAGACATGACTAAGAAACCTAACAAAGAATTACAAGAAGACAATGACTAAATTTATGGATGGAAAATCTCAAGATTTTAGTAAGGCCTAAGTTTACAATATGTCTGAACAAGAATTCCAATAACCTTTTCTGCATAATGTGAAACTACTACAAATTTGCATTTTATTATTATTTTGACCTATGATTTAGCTCTGTATAGATAGCATATGGTTCACAGAAATACTTACATATTTTGAAGGATGGGCTAAAAAATTTGGCTAGAAAGTAGGTGGTGAGGAAAAGTGGAACCAGAAAAGGAGCAAAGTAGGATTTTTTTATTTATTCTTTCTTCTCAAAAAGATGTCTTCCATTACTTTCAGGAGGCCACAGAATGACTAGAGAGGATTCTTATTTGTAAAGATAGGATACACTTTTAAGTCAAAGAACTGTTATCCTTAGTATGCTAAAACATTTGATAAAATTATAAGGGAGTTTAGAAACAAGCTGGAAGAAAGGGTAAATTTGAATAAGGAATATTTAACCATTCCTTCATCCAGTCAGTCTGAATAAATATTGAGCACCTAGTATGAGCCAGACACTGAATAGGACAGATGTGGTCTGCTCTTCTCATACAGTTCACAGACCAGTGGGTGATGATACAATCACTACACATTAAGCGTGAAAAGTATGAAGATAAAGGACAAAGCACTATGGGGGATACCACAGAGTGGACTGCTCCGTAGAGATTCCCTGAAAGCGATGACATTTTTTATGAAATGTGAAGACTGACCAAGAGTCAATCAGACAGAATGGTGACCAAAATGTTACAGGCAAAGGCAGAGCACCCAAGTGAATACTCAGAACTGAAAGCGGCTGTGGCAAAGTGAGGCCCGGAGTGATACTCTGCCTCACTGAATAACAGACTGCACAATGAGAAAGTGACAAGAAGGAAAAAAAGAACCAGATCATAGAGATATTTATAGGCTCATGAAGAACACATTATAAATCAATCATAAGGTTGAAAAACAAATGACCCAAACTTGAAACAGTCTAGTTTGTAAGACATTCAAATATACCTATAAGCCTTCTGAGACTCATTAGCCTGATTTATAAACTGAAGACACCTCCTACGACCCATGCCTACTGTCAATATAACATGAGATTATATATATATATATACACACATATATCTATCCTATCTAATAAAAGAGCAATATACAAATTGACCGTACCTTCACTACACTCACAAGTCACACCCACCAGCCAATCAAGAGCAAATAAACCCCAACTAAGATGGCAGGCTGGGCAACCACAGCCGGAAGCTCGGCCATTTTGGCGTTTTGGGCAGCCAGGGGTCCAGTTGGTAGCCTCAGACCTAGCAGGAGCAGCCAGGGTCTGGATCGCAGCCCCAGACCCAGCAGGAGATCCAGACCCCCCAGCTGCCTGAACCGTTGCCATGTGGCACTTTGGGTGGCCGGGGGTGGATCACAGCCCCAGACCCAGCCCGGGATCCGCCCGAACCACCGCTACGGCTATACTTTGGATGGCCGGGGACCCGATTGAGGCCTCAGACCCAGCAGAGGCAGCCAGGGATCTGGATTGCAGCCTCAGACCCAGCAGCGTATCTGCTGCCCCCGCCCCCCTAAGTGCTGCCATGGTGGTGCTCCTGGCGGCCAGGAGTCCGGTCGCAGCCCCAGACCCATCCCCAGCAGAGGAGGCCAGACCCAGATAGCTTGGGTTGCTGAGGAGCGTGAGTTGAGGCAGTAGAGACACAAACCCACAAGAAACCTTTGGAAAGGTAGATAAACTATCATAACTTTATCCCCCTTTCCACAAGATGAGAAAACTGTCCTTGGATTACTTAGTGCTGTGGCCAACACCTTTCTACAAACACAAGATAATATTATGATCACTCCCAGGAAGGCCTGGTCAGAATACCATCTCTAGGGAATAAGCTATTGTGGCAAATCATCTAAGAGAGGAAACAAGCTTTTGTTGATTTTACTCTGAAGGTCAAAGAACACGCCACCCCAACATATTATGTGTTGTCATATTGATGATCTTGAGCTACAGATGCTTGAAAAACAACAAATTCATGCAGAGGATTTCACTCTAATCTCCTGATCTCCCTAAAATCAGACCCCTCTAAAGGAGGTTAAATGTCATATGTCTTCTTGATGGGAGAAGTGTCATCAGGCAGAGAAGACTGACTCCTGTCACAGAACAGGAGAGTAGAAGTTGACATCACACCCAAACTTTGTTACAAACTATTTTCTCCACCCCATTCATCTTTCCTAAATATCTTTTACTCTCCTCTGAGACCTACATCTCCTGTCTCCTTTCTCTAGAAAGAAGTTATTTAAATCTGCATTCTAAGCCACCTTGGGGAGTTACTCATTTTTCCCTGGGATCTCCCACATATACACAAGGTACACATGTTAATGGACTTTTGTTTTTCTCTTGGTGATCTGTCTTTCATTACAAGGGCCTCCACTAAGAACTCAGAAAGGTAGAAGAAAGCTATTTTTCCTCCTCTATAATTCTATCCCAGTAAATCAAGTCCCCAGCTGAACAATGAGGATGGCTCAAACAAGCAGTCCCAGCTGACAGGCGGGAAGCTTCCAGGGAGAAATCAATGATATTGGCATCAAAGTGGGATAGAAAGCACACCCATGGTTGCTGGTGGGAGTTTAAGTGGTTCAACATTTTTGGAGGATAATTTGGCAAATTCGATAGAATATCCAAGGTACATCCAAGAGTCTTCTTCTAGGAATCACATCTGCTGAGATAAAGCACAAGCATGTAAGCCTTGTTCAGAACCCAGGATGCTACTGCAGGCTCCCCTTCCCACGATAGGAAAAACTGGGAACAACCTGAATTTTTAGGACAAGGTGGTATCTATACTAATAAAATGGTAATATGATAATTAGACTGAAAATCTTCTGGATGACCTTCCAGATGTCCTTCTGGAAATTCTTCCAGACAAAGCCATGTTGGTGAGGCCAAGGCAGAGGAGGTTAGAGGCAATCAGGCAGGCAGTGGAGAGCAGTTAGGGAAAATAGGCTGTCAGGAGAGAGCAGTTAGGGAGATCAGGCTGTCAGGCAGGTGAGTGGTTAGGAGCCAGAGGTCTCAGATTGGAGAGAGTGTAAGCGACCCCCCTTCCTGTGAACAAATTTTGTGCACAGGGCCTCTAAAAAATATATATATATATATATATATATATATATATATATATAATGCTAATTGCCCCTCCGACCAGTCACTATGATACCCACTGAACACCAGGGGGCAGATTCTCCAGCTGGTAGGTTAGCTTGCTGCTAGGGTCTGGCTGATCAGGAATGGGCAAGATGGTCAGGACATGCCCTGGATCTCCCCTGGTCCTAATCATGCTCCGAAGGGGTTCCTCAGCCTGGCCTTCCCCCTCTTGCAATCTGGGACCCCTCAGTGGGTGTCAGAGAGCTGGTTTCAGCCCAATCCCTGCAGGCCAGGCCAAGGGATTCCACCTCTAGTTTTATTTATAAAAGTATAGTATGAATATAGAAGCATGCCCTGGAGTAAGTCAAAGAGAGCCAGTTAAAGAGGGACAAAGCAAGAGTAAGGAGTGATTTAATAATATTTTTCTTTTTTAATTATCATTTTTAAAATTTCTTCATTAATTTCTTTATTAAGGACACATATTATATATGTGTCCTTATTCCTCCATTACACCCCATCTCCCATTCATGCTCCTATCTCTCTGTTGTCTGTGTCCATTGATTAGGCTCATATGCATGCATATAAGTCTTTTGGTTGATCTCTCCCCCTTTACCTCCAACCATCCCCTACTGTACCTTCCCTGAGTTTTGATGGTTTGATTGATGTTTCTCTCTCTCTGGATTTATTTTTGTTCATCGGTTTATGTTGTTCATTATATTCCACAAATGAGTGAGATCATGTGACATTTATCTCTCTCTGCCTGGCTTATTTAAAAAGAAAAATTATGTTGAATGAGCTAAGTCTTTGCTTTTGTTTATAATAGCCATATAATTTATTCCTTTAAATCTCCTTCTAACAAACAGGCAATCCTACATTTATTTCTATACTCTGCTTCCCAGAATTACTGGCCCACTGCCCCCTTCCCTTCATTACCCATTTAAGAATCCGTGGCAGGTAACTGGGAGAATTGTAAGAGAGAATAGTAGTTTCCTGACAACCCCCAAAGAAATGTTTTCAGTGGGCGGTAAGGGGGAGAACTCCAGAAAACTTTCCCTTGTCTATTTTCACTTTCTCCCCAAGATTTAACCACCTAATTATGGATTTACTCCTGAGGGTTAAAATTTTCTAAAGTCTTTGAAAGGAATTCAATTTGTTACTTTAAGTCTAATTCTAACATAACCAACACATGTTCTCACAAGGGACTGTAACAGTAACATCCATATGAGGAAAATGTGTTAAAGGATTTAAACTGAATCTCGTGTACATGAATGCCCTGAAAAATTAACTACAGAATCTAAAATATGTCATAAGCAGCCCATAGTGCCTAATAAGAGGCAGTAGATAAGTGTTTCGAGGCAACCCATCTGGCCTTGACAGGAACTGCTGACATCAAGACCTTTGCATAAAGTGGGTGGCTTTGACCTTGGGAAGTATAAATACATTTTAACAAACGGCTCATAATCAGATGAAAACTTATTAAATTTTATTCAATAACTCTATTTTAAGTATTTTTTTATCAGTATCTTGGAAGCAGATCTAGTGCTTTCCTTAATTTCATTAAGCCTGTTAAGTTATATCTCCTATTTTTTTAACTTTAAAATATGTTTCTATTGATTTCAGAGAGGAGTAGAGAGGGAGAGAGAGACAGAAAGATTAATGATGAGAGAGAATCATTGACAGGCTGCCTCCTGCACACCTCACACCGGGGATTGAGCCCACAACCTGGGCATGTGTCCCTACCCGGAATGGAACCATGACCTCCTGGTTCATAGGTCAATGCTCAACCATGCTGGCTAAGTTACATCCTCTATTTTTTTTAACTTTTAATAAATAAAATATCAAGATACAAAGATATGCAATCCCTGTCCTCAATTAGCTTAAAATCAAATCTTCCAAATACTTTTTAACCACTCCGATGAAGATAATACAATTTTGAACATAGTTAAGAGGTAACAAAATGATTATAGATGTGACAGCTCCAGAGAATACAAATTTACCAAATGACAGGGGAGTGTCATCATAACTTCCAGCTGCCTCTTCCACTTTTCACGGAATCCTTCTTTTCTCCTCTGTGATTTGCAGACCCTCCCTAAAATCAACCTCTTTTTCTGCCCCCTTCATCCCCCCTGCTCTGTCCCTGAATGTCACAAAGTCAAATAGAAGACATCTACTAAACAGGAAAGACTTTGACCAGATGGAAAGTAGTAGAGAGGGAGTTTGAAGTGACAGGTTAGAACAGGGAGATGGAAGTGGAGAGAAACAGCACTGGGAAGTTATATCAAGTTAGAGAAGCAATCGCTATTGTGAAAACAAAAAGCGATATACCCAGTGGCTTCACACACACACAAAAAAAAAAGGTTTGCATTTACATAAACTCGAAGGCAGCTGTCCCCAGTCAGGCGCTCTCCTGGGAAGTGTCCCTCAACTTTCTTTTCTAACCATGAAGTTGGAACAAGAAAGTGAAAATAGTTTAAGGCCAACCTTAGAGGCCATTTACAACATTCTGCCCACATTCCATTAGCCCAAATACCATGATTCAACCTAGATGCAAGGACCTGGGAAATGTCAACAGCAGATATCTGCAAGGAATAGGCTCCCCCTGGCTGGGATTAAGGAAGAAAATGAAACACAGGTACTAGAAGGGAGCAGGGTCCCAAAGGGCATCTTGGGAAAATGAGTATATGGAAAGGACTTTTGACTCTTTTTCTCTCCTCTCTTCCTTGTAGTGACCCTCTATCTAGACTTTTCTTTCGCTCTTTTTTCTTATTCTCTCTTTCACTCATTTCCTTAATATGTACCCCAAAATATCTCTACTTTATAGTGTGCCTCATATTTCAAGCAAGGAATTTCATCCTTTAACAGTATGATTACTGTTAAAATACAAAAGTTTTTTTGTGATTAAGGCATTCAAGAGAATCACTCAGTTCCTTGCCGAGACCGGTTTGGCTCAGTGGATAGAGCGTCGGGCTGCGGACTGGAGGGTCCCGGGTTCGATTCCAGTCAGGGGCATGTACCTTGGCTGCGGGCACATCCCCAGTAGGGGGCGTGCAAGAGGCAGCTGATCGATGTCTCTCTCTCATCGATGTTTCTGACTTTCTATCCCTCTCCCTTCCTCTCTGTAAAAAATCAATAAAAATATATTTAAAAAAAAAAAGAGTCACTCAGTTCCTTAAGCTCTAAATAAGATCAGCTCAAGCTCAAAACTTCCCCATCTTGTCACAAGTCTCTCCCTAGACTTTTTAAAATTCTAGTGAGGAACTGGGGAGTCTCATCATTACTTCCAGCTGTCCCTTCCACTGTCCACATAATTCTTGCTTTCTACACGATGTATTTGTGCTATTTCCTAAACTCGGTACCTTTACTTGATGCTCATCAAAAATAGACAGACCTACACATAAACAAACAGGTACATTAACAGGAAACATTCCCATGAGAGTTCCTTGTGCATGCAGAAGTTACTGATGACCTGGGTAACAGAGGGCTTTTGTGTTGCAGAAAGCAATCAAGTTAAAATTGATTATTAGACATCCTTTTGACCATTCTAGCATATTGCTTAGCCAATGACAGTATTTTCTTCCTCTAGTACTTCCCTGTCTACTCTGTTCCCTCCTTCACACAACCATTGACTCTTTCACTACTACAGAACAAAGGATTAGTGAGGTGCCATCTTCTATCTACACATACAAAAATTTGATTTTGTAGCTGTCAACAAACTTCCAGGACAAATCCCACTTGATTATGGCTTATGATTTTTTTTAATGTGCTGTCAAATTTGGTTTCCCAGTATTGTGCTGAGAATTTTTGCTGAGAATGAAATCAATTTTGTGTTGATAACGAAATCAATGTTCATCAGGGAAACTGGCCTATAATTTTCTTGTAGTGTTGTTCTGATCTGATGTTGGTGTGAAGGTAATGCTGACCTTTAAAAAAATGAATTTGGATGTCCTCTTCAGTTATTTAAAAGAACTTGAGAAGAATTGTTGTTAATTCTCCTGTAAATGTTTGATAGAAACCACTCATGAAGCCATCTGGTATTAGGTCTTTCTTTGTTGGAAGATTTTTATTTTATTTTATTACTGCTCTAATCTCCTTACTTGGTATTAGTCTGTTCATATTTTCTATTTCTTCATAATTTGGTTTTGGTAGTTGCATGTCTCTAGGCATCTAGTGATTGTTTCCTAACGTATCTAGTCATTTAGTGCAAAATTAATTGTTGGTAGCATTCTCTTGTGACCCTTTGGATTTCTGTGGTATCAATTGCCATGTCTCCACTTTCATCTCCATATCTTTTCATGGCTAGATAGCTCATTCCTTTTTAGCACTGAATAATATTCCACATCTTTATCATAGTTAATTCACTTACTCACCTATTAAAAGACATTTTGGTAGCTTTTAAGGTTTAGCAATTACAAATAAAGCTGCTGCAAACATCTGTGTGCAGAAAGTTTTCAATTTATTTGGGTAAATAACAAGGAGCAATATCACTGGGTTGTATGGTAAGAGTATATTTAGTTTTATTCCTGTCAGCAATTAATAAAGGTTCCTATTGCTCTATATCTTCACTAGCATTTGGTGTTGTCAGTATTTTGTATTTTCATCATTTTAATAGATGTATAGTGAGATCTCATTTTAAATTACAATTCCCTAATGATGCATGATGTGAACATCTTTTTATATTCTTATTTTCCATCTGCATATCTTTATTGATGAAGGGTGTGTTCAGATCTTTTGCCTATGTTATAATAGGCAAAACTCTTATTGTTGAGTTTTTAAGAGTTCTTTGTATATTTTGCATAATAGTCCTTTATCAAATGTATCTTTTGCAAATATTTTCTTTCTGTGGTGTCTTCTTATTCACTTGACTGTGACTTTCAAAGACCGTAAGTTTTTCATTTTAATGAAGTCCAGTTTATCAATTTTTTTTCATGGACTGTGACTTTGGTATTGCATTTCCTCAAAGCCTTTTTAGTCTCATTTCTTTTTGTTTTGGTTATAAAAGTTATAAAGTTTTATTACCTTGAGAAGTTTCCTATTTCAGAACGCTCTATACTTCTTTTGTTTATTGCTTGTAAAATGATTCTTTCTTGCCTGACTTCATCTTTTTACTTCTCATACCTTGTTTAATTTAACCAGTAACAATCAACAAACAGTACCAAAATTCTGTTTTGCAATCCTTGCTCCTCTCACTACAGACAGGAGTCTTGAGTGACTTCCAAATGATTATAGGCAATAGTTTACCAAATATTTTGCCACTGTGTGACTTTGTGATCAACTTTCCACACTCTGATATTGATTTCCTATTACCTACTACTCAAATACTAACCAAATTCCACATATTTGAAGTTTTCTTCATTATAGCACTATAATTCAAGTTAACAATTTCTATATTAATGTTAGTTACTACAATAAATAGGTCCCTCAATTCCAGTGGCATAATGTAATATAAATTTATTTCTGATTCACATAGTGTCAATTATAACTGTTTCTGGCTGGTGTTTGCTCACATCCTGAATACAGTTCCAGGTTAATTTCATTGTGTCATTCCACTTTCTCTCAGGGCAAGCAGATGGATAGAAAAAGTTCTTCTTAAGCTACAGGCCCAGAAATGACTTGTCACTTCTCCTTACATTGTACTCTCATGAACTGGTCTTATGCCATCTCTTGGACCCAAAGGGACTTGGTCTGGAAAATACCGTCTTTGGTTGGAGAGTCTCTCTACATTATGGAAGAGAAAACAGAATATTTTGTTGGAGACATAGTTATTTATAGAAAAAGAAAAGCCAGAAGAAATGCGATGAGAGAAATAACTAAAAGAGCCAAGGATGAATCTCTAGAGTACACCAACATTTAAGGGACTGGCTGAGGAAAAGAACCTTGGGAAGGAATCATCAACCAGAATGCAAAATCTAAGATACTAGGAGAGGAAACATTTTCAATGTGGGAAAAGATCAATAGCTAAAATGAGAAGATATATAAGATAGTAAAGGGACTCAACATCATTTGTTGTATTCGCCATTGATACCTGATGAAGTGGTGGAAGTGGACATAGGTTTGTGGTTGATTGTCGCATATATGGGTTTTAGATAAGAAGGTGGAAAAGAAAACTAAAGAGTCTTCCTTTCAATAAATTTTCATTAGCAGAGGAGAAGCAATCTGGAAAAATACATAAGGTTAAAGGAAGGGGTGTAAAGACTAAGTGTTTGTTGCAAAATATCATTACATTTTAAGATGGAAGAGACTTAATTATGTTTATACTTTTAAAAGGTCACTTATTTCCTGTCAATATAAAACTATTAGGAATTCAACTTCCCTAATCTGAACTCCCATAGTATTTAACTGAACCATGATTATAAATGGTCATATTCTTGACAAATGTCCCCTACTAGACTATAAGATTCCTGAGACAGAGTCCCAGTCTGATTTATATTTGCATCTGCAGTTTCTTAGAAATACTGGAAGGCTTACCTTTTATATATGCAATAGGTGCTGAGAAATGATTTTGCAAAAATATTGTAAGAAATCTTCCAGTCCCAAGATTACTTATTGGAGGAATTGTTCCCTGGAAAGACAGAAGATGATTTTTAAGCCCATCAGCCTTCTTTGTGCTCCATAGCCCCTTTTCATATTCTCATTCAGTTGTCTCCCTTGTACTGCTAGTCAACACACATACCATCATAATTATAATTAAACTAGAGGCTGGGAGCCCTCGGGAGATGTCTGACTGCAGTGGAGGCTGGAAAGGCTCCTGCCACCACTACCACTGCCACACTAGCTAGCCATCAGCCCAGCTTGTGGCTAAGCAGAGCTCCTCCTGTGGGAGCCCACTGACCACCAAGGGAAGTTCCTGCATTGAGGGTCTGACCCCTGGTAGTCAACGTGTGTCACAGCAACTTGTTCTACTACTCGGTCAATTTGCATATTAGCCTTTTATTATATAGGACTAGAGGCCTGGTGCATGAAATTTGTGCACGGGGGTAGGGAGTGCCCATCAGCCCAGCCTGCACCCTCTCCAATCTGGGACCCCTCGAGGGATGTCTGACTGCCCATTTAGGCCCGTTCCAGGGCACTTGGACATCCTTCTCACAATCCAGGACTGCTAGCTCCAAACTGCTCAACTGCCTACCTCCCTCATTGCCCATAACTGCTTCTGCCTGCCAGACTGATCACCCCCTAACCACTACACTGCCAGCCTAATTGATGTCTAACTGCTCCCCTGCCAGCCTGTTTTCCCCCAACTTCCATCCTCTGCTGGCCTGGTCACCCCTAATTGCCCTCCCCTGAAGGCTTGATCACCCTCAACTGCCCTTCCTTGCAGGCGTGGTCCCTCCCAACCGCCCTCCCCTGCTGGCCTGATTGCCCACAACCACCCTCCCTTGCAGGCCTGGGACCTCCAATGGCTTTCTCCTGCTGGCCATCTTGTGGTGGCCATCTTGTGTCTACATGGGGGCAGGATCTTTGATCACATGGGGGCAGCCCTCTTGTGTGTTGGAGTGATGGTCAATCTGTGTATTACTCTTTAATTAGATAGGATAGAGGCCTGGTGCATGGGTGGGGCCAGCTGGTTTGCCCTGAAGGGTATCCTGGATCAGGGTGGGGGTTCCCTTGGGGCATGGGGTGGCCTGGGCCAGGGGTCTATGGTGGTTTGCAGGCTGGTAACGCCCCCCAGCTATCCAAGCAGAGGACCTGGGGTCTGGGATTAATTTATGTTCTACAATTGAAACTTTGTAGCCTGGAGCACAACCAAGCCTTCTGCTCACTCTGGGAGACAGTCATTTCTGTTTGCATTTATTTAAATTCTATAATTGAAACTTTGTAGCTTAGAGTGGAGGCCAAGGCACTATGGCTGCAGAAGCTTGGCTTCCTCCATCGCCCAGGCAAACCTTGCCTCTGCTCTCTCCAGCTCCTTGGCTGCCGCCATTTCTGTTGGATTTATGTATCTTCTATAATTGAAACTTTGTAGCATTGAGTGGAGGCCAGGGCTGGCAAGGGCAGGTGGAAAGTTTGGCTTCCTTCATTGCCAGGGAAAACCAAGCCTCCCTCCTGCTCTCAGTGGCCGCAGCCATCTCAGTTGGGGTTTATTTGCTCCTGATTAGCTTGTGGGCATGGCTTGATCAGAGGTATGGTCAATTTGCATATTACTCTTTTATTAAATAGGATTATGTAGGATGCAACATGAGCTACTTTATAAAGATACACTACCTGATTAATGTAATAATATTAAAGAATCAGAAATAGCCCTATGGAGCTATCCAACTTCCTTTGCTATGATAGTTGCATAATTATGTCAATCATATATGTAATCCTTTATTCTCTTGGTGACTGAAATCCCTATTGCCTTTTATTAAACTGTTAATAGCTTCACCAATGGTTTATTACTTGCTTTTGCTCTGATGATTTTGTGTTTCTGTTTAGAGCTTTTTAATTACTTTCTTAAATTGATAACTTTATATAAATTTTATTTATGAATAGGGATCCCTTTTCAAACCATTTATATCTAGGTTTCTACATTCAATGTACTTACTAATTCTAAAATGTATTGATGATGAATCAGCTCCTAGAAGGTGAAATGTCCTATTATAAGTAATGAAGATGACAAAGAAATGTTGTATCATACCTTTGGGGGGTGGGGGGAGTGTGGAGGGAAAATAATATAGGATACTTGTTAATAACAGCAGATTCTCAAAAGAGGAAAAAATAGGCAAAGATAGAGCTATTGCTATGAGATAGAGAAAAGTCTTTTTCACAAATTCCTAGAGAATAGAGTGCAAGAAGAGGATAAACTGGCTTAGCCTAATAATCTCCAGGTCCATCCATGCTGTCACAAAAGGTAAGAGTTCCTTTTTTTTTTTTATAGCCACATAGTATTCCATTGTGTAAATATACCCATGGAGACAGAAAACAAAGTAGTGAAGACCAGATGGAGGGGAGGGTGTGATCCAGGAAAATGGAAGTATGAAGGGGGAATGGAGGACATTATATAATAATGTCAACAATAGAAATAAAATATAATTTTTTTAAAAAGCGGAGAAACATGCAACTGTGGCAGGTGATAGTGAGTAGTCAGGTGATAATTATGTTTCACAAGACAGGCATCACTGTGGAATTTGAGGAGAGCTGTTTCAGTGGAGCGCTGGGTCTAAGGATCTTCATCTTTAACAAGAAGCTCTGGTGATCTGTATGCAGGATGCCTTCAGAAAACACTGAGCAATATTATCTTAAACTATTATTATAGATCCGAGTTAGGGAAACCAGACACAAAATCAAATGACTTGATTTTCTGTCAAAATAGATTACTTGATTTGGTTATATATTATTTTGCCTCAGTAAGTGATCTTGAAATTGTAAGCAACCTGATATCTAGTTGTTTTCTGCTTAAATGATAGTTATTTCAATTAAAACATTAGTAATAAATATTCCAGGTCCCAGAATGTCACTTTCTATACCAATTTCATAACCATATGATATAAGGGAGTTTTTATTATTGTTATACAAAAGAATTAGGGTAAGGTGAAACTTTTTCATAATGTTTTTCACATAAAACAAAGAATAAGATATTTTAAACATGAGAAAAGGACAAATTGTCAGGCATATGCATGAGGATAGATTTCCAAAGGATAAACATTACATAGGATAAATATTATAAGAAGAAAAATTTTGTATCAGTCTCATTGTGTTGCAATTATACAATACTCTCCCGTGGAAGTTATGCTGAAAAGACTGTTTTACAAATATTTAATAATATTAAATGTAAGAGGATTAAAATAATATAATCTGAAGAAATATTTATTTGATATTTTCCATAGGATATAAAGACTAAATAAATACAAACAGCATCTATTAGTCAATCAATAAATAAATACAAATAGTGCCAACTGAAAGAGACTTATAAATAGTTTCATATAATAACAGATTCAGAATTGGAATCTTTCTGCTCTCAGTTATATTTTAAGAATAATAGGAGAATAAAAACATAACAAAACAATCATTTAAAAAATAATTGAGTTTATAAGTGTGTGCATTCACACAGAATACAGAGAGATATACTGTGTAGAAATTATTTTTATTATGTGAGGTAATAGGTTCAAGAAAATCAGATGTTAATGAACAACCCTCAGGGAGTTGTAATTATTATTTTTCACTTTTATGAACTTCTTTCTGGAGCCCAATAAATGGTTGATGAATCATTCAGTAGCTAAGGAAAAAAACCTTATATTAATCAGTGCCTTTTGTATAGAGTTGGGTTTGTATTATGACACTGATATTTCTGTATATTTGGGAAACATTTTCAAAGCTACACTAATATAGCCTACAAATGGAAATCATACTAGAGTATCATTTTGAAATTCTCAAAGAAGATATAATGGAGAGAGGAATCCTAATATATGTGAAAACTCTCCTATCTAATAAAAGAGTAATATGCAAATTTGACAGCACCTTTGCCACTCCTGCAAGTCACGCCCACCAGCCATGCCCACCAGCCAATCTGGAGCAAATTATGCAAATAAACCCCAACCAAGATGGCTTCCACCACTGAGAACAAGAGGAAGGCTTGGGTTTCTTCAGCAACAGAGGAAGCCAAGCTTTCTGCCTCCCTAGGCCTCCATTCAATTATACAAAGTTTCAATTATAAAAGATACAGAAATGGCAGCAGCCACTGAGTTGGAGAGAACAGAGGCTTGGGTTTCCCTGGAAACTGAGGAAGCTTTCAGTCTTCCCTTGCTGGCCTAGGCCTCCATTCTAGGCTACAATGCTTCAAACAGAAATGGCTGCTACCCCAGAGCGAGCAGAAGGCTTGGCTCCGCTCCAGGCTACAAAGTTTCAATTGTAGACATAGATTAATCCCGGATCTCAGGGCCTCCGCTTGGGTTGCTGGGGGGCATGGCCGGCCTGCAAACCTCCACAGGACCCTCACCCAGGCTGCCCCTCACCCCAAAGGGACCCTCACCCTGATCTGGGACACTCTTCAGGGCAAACCAGCTGGCCCCCACCCATGCACCAGGCCTCTATTCTATCTAATAAAAGAGTAACTTGCAGATTGACCATCACTCCAACACACAAGAGGGATGGTTCCATGTGATCAAAAATCCTGCCTCCATCTGGACACAAGATGGCCACCACAAGATGGCCAGCAGGGGAGGGCCGTTGGAGGTTTCAGGCCCTGCAGGGAGGGAAGTTGTGGGTAATCAAGCCAGCAGGAGAGGGCAGTTTGGAAGGACCAGGTCTGCAAGGGAGGGCAGTTGGGAGCTATCAAACCTGCAGGGGAGGGCCCTTAGGGGACCAGGCCGGCAGAGGAGGGAAGTTGGGGGCAAATAGGCTGGCAGGGGAGCAGTTAAACATCAATTAGGCTGGCAGGGTAGAGATTAGCAGGTGATCAGGCTGGCAGGCAGAAGTGGTTAGGGGCAATCAGGGAGGCAGGCAGGTGAGCAGGTTGGAGCCAGAAGTCCTGGATTGTGAGAAGGATGTCTGTTTGCCTGTATTTGACTATATGTCTAGACGGGCAGTCAGACATACCTCGAGGACATACCCAGATTGGAAAGGGTGCAGGCTGGGCTAAGGGACATCCCCCAGACCCCATGCACGAATTTCTTGCACTGGGCCTCTAGTCCATTGATAACTGTTAAATGGTTCTTAAAATCACATGGAACGGAATTATTTAACAATATGTACAGTCACTGGATTTCTGAACTCACTTAGAGAGCTGTACATCGCAATTTCCCCAGCAGGAGTTATATCACCTCAACAGGGCACACATATTCATGCTTCTTATTTTCTTAATATTACAGATTTCAAATTTTGGTTGTAATGTATTCTAGCCATTTGCTATGTCCTTTCTCAGAAATCTTGGCCAAATTAAAAGGGTAAAAAATTTACCTCTTGATCTGCCACTTTAACATTTCATGCATATCTTTCAAAATTCTGCCTGATGGATATGAAGTTTTCTCCACAGTAACAACCAATTTGAAATGGAGAATTTATAGAAAAAGGGAAGCACTATTTATAAGACATATAGTTAGAGATAAGCACTAAAATCAGTTAAAAAGGAAGCAATGAATTCTCTCACCTTATCAAACTTATTCAGAGAAACCTCAGGCAAAGCAAGAACTTCATAAGTTAGTACAGCAAACATACCCCTAAACTTTAAATTCCATAGACCTAAGGCAATCAGGCCTCAAAGTCTCCCCTAGATTATGGAGACAGAATCACCATAACTGGTTATGGGAACTCAGGAACTGAGTTTACATGAGGATTCCCTATCTATGGTGGGCCAGCTTGCTTAGCTTTTGATTCACAGTGATCTTTAGACCTCAGAATCTTCAGAGTGATATATATCCGAGATAAATTTTTTCCAGGACTCTCAAGCATTATCCTGTAAGGCATCTCTCAAACGTAAATGTTCATATGTAAGAGGAAAATGATATATTCATATGGAATATGCTAGTAGCTCAGAGAAGAAGTACTATTGTCAGGGCCTTTTGAGGGAAGAGCTCACAAGAAGGAAGCAGAAATAACTGAATGTTCAAGCTTCTCCACTCTATGGGTGGTCACTATTATGGATGTGGTTATCAATATGAATAATTAAGTTCTGCAAATGGCAACATCCCAAAGGAATGCATTGATTTTTTAAAAAATCTTATCTATTTATATATTTTTAAAATCTTCACCCAAGGACATGCTTAGGGAGAGGAAGGGAGAAAGAGAGAAAAACATCAGTCAATTGCCTCTCATATGTGCCTTGATTGAGGATTAAACCCACAGGTAGGTACTGTGACTGGAAATTTAATGTGTAACCTTTTGGTGTGCAGGACAATGGCTCAACCAACTGAGCCACTCCAGGTGAGCTTATTCATTTATATTTTTTAATACATTTTATTTTATTTGACAGAGCATTTTTAAGTTTGCAGCAAAATTAAGCAAAACTTATGCCCATGTACCCCTCCCTCACATACATATGGCCTCCTCCACAATAAACAACTCCCACCACAGTGGTACATTTGTTACAGGGAATGAACATACATTGACATGTTACTATCACCCAAAAGCCAATTTCCTTCTTCTTTTTATGTCTCTCTTCCTCCTTTAAAAAAATTCTTTCTACTCCCTTGAGGACTACTTTATTTCAATGTTTCAGGCATTTCCAATTATTTAAATAATATGTTTTGACAATAAGAAAATATTATGTCTCTTAGCCTTGATCTCCTCATCCACCTTTCTTCAAACTAACAAGTGCAGGGAATTACCGGTGAGTTATCTCAGGATGAGAAAATGCCTCTTAACTGGCTGCTGTAAAACAAAGGCAACTTGCCAAGAAAGTACAATCAATATACATCTCTGATCTTTATATTGCTTGATGGGAAAAATATATGATCATAATCAAGTGTCAGAATTGTATCCTAAGACTCAAATGGTTCTTTGGATTCTTTATATTATCAAAAGGATAGAGTCATTCTATCTGGAGCTTCAAAACTCATCTTCCTACAGTTCCTTCTCATCACAAGAAATTCACCTCTGAATTTTCTTCTGCTCTTACCCATGGTGGTGTGTGAAGGGGAGAAGGGAGGGAGGTGCTAAAACTCTTTCTGACAAGACTCTTTGCAATGACTTTTACTATAAGTTGCACAAATTTTACCTTCTTGGAAGGCCTCTCTGAACACTCATTCTCATCACATTGACTAATACTACACACCATGCAGGCCTGCCCACTGATCGACACAGGCTGCATTTGATATGGTACACCTGGTAGATATGTACTGTATGCATGTCATTGACCTGCCTCTTCCCTCTGCAAGCTGGAATGTCACCTCTGTGGCTGATGGCACCAGGTTAGTTCTGCAGAAAGACATTTACCATAGAACAATGAGTTTGTGCCTTTTATTCTCTTAGCAGTCGCATTCAAAATAGTAAAAAAAAAAATTAATACCACAAAGAAGTACAAGCAATGAAAGCCTAAATCTGTCAAATGGAAATAGTATAATTTATGCCTGAGTGCCTGAGTTACCTGCATAATAGCTCAAATCTCTGCTCTTTCTTTTTCCTCTCTCTTGCTCAGATATTACCCCTTTAGTGAGGCCTGTCCTGACCTTTCTAGGGAGAACTAATAATCATAATAAAAAATGGAATATATAGCAGACTCTGGCATACAGTACAAGTTTAATAAATGAAAGTGGCTATGGTAGCAGTTACAAGTCTGCCTGTTGGGTTTTTGTTGTTATTCATTATTCATCACTCAGCCTGCAGCTGCTGATGGGTACAGAATGAAATATTCTAGGTCCCCTTCAGAAGTGACCCAGATGAAATACACTACTGATCACATTATTCTCCCATTCTTCCTCAGTCATTAATTCGTGTATACATCACTCATGCATTCATTCTATCTTCAAATATTTCTAAGCAACCTCTATGTGACAGGCATTGAAGCATGACCACTGAGAACGCAATGGTTAATAAGGCAATTGTGATTGTGATCCCTGCCCTTGTAAAGCGCTCTCGCTCACTCTCTCTTTTTTTCTCTCTCTCTAGCTATCTATCTCTCTCTCTCTCTCTTTAAAAAAGGAGAGAGAGAGAGATAAAAAAAACATCAACATCAACATGAGAAAGAAATATCAATTAGTTGCCTCCCGCATGCCCCAGTTGGGGATCAAGCCCACAAACAGGGCATGTGTTCTGACCCAGATGGAACTGGCAACCCTTTGGTGCACAGGATGACACCCGTGGGCCATGGCAAGTTTTCTTTCTTATGGGATAAGCCACAAGCCAAAATAAACAAACAAAGTAATTACCAAAGCAGAGAGGGGAGAGGCTAATTTTTATAAGATAGTCAACAAAACACTCTTTCAGGAGGAGCATCCTATTCCTACAAAACTTCCTTCACAAGAGCTGAAACTAGAAAGGACCTTTCAACTTAAGCTCACGCACAGGAGGGGAAACTATGCACGCCCACAGAGGAAAGAAACTTTAGGAAGGAGAATGGGCACCACACTTTCTTGTAATCAACTTATTTATGGATTTATTTGAATATGCACTAATAACAGAAACTGTTATTATAACAGAAATGACATAATTTAGCGAACTTGATTCCCCAAGAGTATATATTATATACTAGAGGCCCTGTGCATGAATTCATGCATGGTGGGGGGGGAGACAGGGTATGTGTCCCTCAGCCTGTATCCTCTCCAATCTGGGACTCCTCGAGGGATATCCAACTGCAAATTTAGGCCCGAATCCAGGACTACTGGCTCCCAACTACTCACCTGCCTGCCTGCCTGATTTCCCCTAACCACTTCTGCCTGAATGGCTGATCACCCCCTAACCACTCCCTTGCCAGCCTTATCAACACCTAACTGCTCCCCTGCCAGCCCTATTGCCCCTAACTGTCTTCCCCTGCAGGCCTAGTAGCCCCTAACTGTTCTCCCCTGCAGACTTGTTCACCCCCAACTGCCCTCTACTGCAGGCCTGCTCCCCCCAACTGCCCTCCCCTGCAGGCCTTGTCCCTCCCAACTGCCCTGCTCTGACAGCCTGGTCCCCCCAACTGCCCTCCCCTGTCAGCCTGGTCCCCTCCAACAGCCCTCCCCTGCTGGCCCGGTCACCCCCAACTGCCTTCCCTGCCAGCCCAGTTGGCTGCAACTGCCCTCCCCTGCTGGCTATCTTGTGGCGGCCACCTTTGACCACATAGAGGCAGCCATCGTGTGTATTGGAGTGATGGTCAATTTGCATATTACCTCTTTATTATATAGGATGGCAAAATGGGACACAGTTTTAGGTATCAGATGGTTAAAAGACTGAAAAACTCCCCTTAGCTTTGTGGGCTCAAGTACTGCTAAAATTATATAGATAATAAAAGTATCTACCACAGCCCAGCCAGCATGGCTCAGTGTTCGAGTGTCCATCTATGAGCCAGGAGGTCACAGTTTGCCTTCTGGTCAAGGCACATGCCTGGGTTTCTGGCTCCATCCCCAGTGTGGGGCAGGCAGGAGGCAGCAGATCAATGATTCTTTCTCATCACTGATGTTGTTATCTCTCTTCTCCTTTCCTCTCTGAAATCAATAAAAATATATTTTAAAATAAAATAAAAGGTTATACTACAGCAAATCCTGGAGTTATCATTATAAATATAACCAGGCCATATTAGCACAAAATATCTAATAATAAACCTTTAAAACATTTTGTGAGAAATATATATATATATGAGCGTTGGATTTATAACAAATCAAGACTTACATGTAATAAAAACTGTTGTAGTTATGGATAATACATGTGATTTCAATGGTGCTAATATTATTTATAATCATTGATACTAGGAAAGATCAAAACAAAAGGAGAGCAAACACACTTCCTAGATCAGCTTCTGGGTGTGTGCTTGTCATTCTCAGGCCCCTAAGTAGTTTTCTGGCTTTTCTTTTATCATGGTCATATGTCTCTGGTCAAGAGGTTAGCCTCTGGCATTAGGTTTAATCAAGATTTGATAATTAGGTTTTTCTTTCCTGTGATAAGGAATATTTTAATGTAATTACCTAATGAGAACAGGCAAAATGCTGCTGAACCCTAATTGATAAATACCCAGGAGTACACAGAAGCTCTATAGACCATCTGCCCTGAATTTTGAATGACAACCAATTTCAGGCCTACATGACAACCCAATCAATTCAAAGCATTCTGGGCTCATCCTTAAAGGACCGCTCATCTCCACCATCAGAATGCCCTCTCTGTGTCAGCGCTGTGGGCTGGTGCTATGACAAGAATTCAAGAGCTTTGATGATCTGCTTTAGAGAGCTAGTAGAATGTTAAATGTCTCCTAGCACTGAGCAATATAATGTCATCTTTTTTCATGGAGCAAATCACTCACAAGCTGGATAAGTGAGCTCCAAATGTTGAGTATAACATATAATATTATATATATACTAGGGGCCCAGTGCATGAAATTCGTGCACGAGGGGTGGGTGATCCCTCAGCCCAACCTGCCTCCTCAATGGGGCCGATGGCTGGCTCTGTCCCGGCCACCTTGGCCCTGCCCCCACAGCCTTAGCCTTAGCCCTGGTCACTGGTGACCACCTGGTGACCACCTGGCCCCAAGGGCCCCGTGCTTGCCAGACACCTTGGCCCTGCTCCCCCACCCCAGACCTTAGCCCCAGGGGTGACTGCCCAGCCCTGGAGGCACCCCGCCTCTGGAGCCTCGGCCCCACCCCCAGCCTCACACATGCCTCAGGTGGCCCCCCAACCCACTCTACGGTCACTGGCAGCCTTACACACAACCTCAACCCCGCCCCCTGCCTCTTGCGCTCACTGGCCATCGCAGCCCCACTCCCTGCTCCTGATTGGCTGGTGGGTGTGGCTGGTAGGTGTGGCTTGTGGAGTGTAGCAAAGGTATAGTCAATTTGCATATTATTCTTTTATTAGATATGATGATACTCTTGGGGAATCAAGTTTGCTAAATTATGTCATTTCTGTTATAATAACGGTTTCTATTATTAGTGCATATTCAAATAAATCCAATAACAAGGCTAGGATCAGTAATGAAAATAATAACAAAGGGAAAGCAATGTATGGAAACAGAGTTGTGTTCTAATCGTAGATCTGAACTTCAGAAGACTTAAGGCAACTCAATCTTAAACTAGCTACCTTATTTGTAAAATAGAAGTAGTAAGCTGACCTTCTAGATTTGCTTCAAGGTCCCCAAAAGCATGTATGTCCTATGGTCTGTATGTGATAAAACGTGCAATCAGTATCATTATCTCTCCAGGTTGGTGCCATGCCCAGATACAGTCTGCCCTGGCCTCTGAGTCCTACATTGTCTGATTCGCTCCCTGCGCCTTGGCTAGCGAGAGCTCTGAGGTGAGAGTACTCACAGGAAGACAACAGATTGTGCACTTTTCTCTGGAGGTCTAAATTTAACACTGTAAAAGGAAAGAAAGGCCATGTCTTTACAACCTCAGCAAGGAAAAGAACTGAAGACTAAATGAGCCAAACACTAACAAACAGCACATGTTACGCCTGAACTAGTGAAGTAATTGCCCATATCTATCCTTATTTTTGGTCATGACTCTTAAGTTCACCTCTAGCATCTAAGAATCTCAAGGCTGAAGCTTGCTCAGGAGACACAGGCATAAGAGCCTGCATGAGTCAGCACTGAATTCCCAGTGAAAGTGCTCCATTAACCAATTCATAAATGTGTACCGCTAGAATTCTCTGCCGTTTTACACACATGAAATTTCTCTGTGTTCAAAACATAACAGTACTAAGCATCTGTAGGAAGGTAAATTGATACCAACATCAAAATATAAACACATAAAGTAGCAGGATTTTATAAGATCTGCTTTTCATATTTTCTTTATCATATTCTTTTTTTAAAAAAGTATAGGATAAGCAAAATGGTTGTCTAAATCTAACTGCAGACATAGTTTTAGCTCTTTTAACTGCATTTATCCTTCAAGATCCTCTCTCATAGTTTATTATATCATTTAAACTTTACTCCAGACATTTACCCTTTCCATATGTTCCTAGCAGGAAACGTGCCTGAAAACAGAAATTGAGAGAGACATGTGATATTCAATAAAATAAAACATTTTCTAGGTGAACAAAAGGAACACGCTAATAAAAATACTTGTTGGATTTGGTTTAACTCACTTACTATCCAAGTATCATCCCTTTGGTAACTATTGGTTTACTGCAAAGGATTTATTATTTCTGAGATTTTTTTAAATGCTCTTATATGAAGAAGCTCTTGTAACACTTTTTTTAAAGTCTTGTTTCAAAACTCCTCCAATTAAAATGTATAGCTGAAGCTACTTTTCAGATGAGACTTTGTCCCACCATTTTCTGAAACTATAGGAATTACTTGATACAGTAGTGCAATTATTAGGGTTATAGCACATCAAATTACATGAGATACCAATGGATGAAGTCTCCAGAAGTTTACCATGTGTTATATTACCTAAAGGATTAAAATGAACATAATAGACTGAAGGAGATCTGTCCAATGGCTATTAAATGTTTTTGGACAGTTTGCATTTTATAGTCTTGAGACTGTAAGTGATGATTAATTACTGAAAAAGATCCACACAGTAATTTCTATATGGAAAAGGACAAGAATGTGATCACTGAAGACGTCTCTATAGCATAAATGGGTGAGTAAGGGAGGCATAGCAAATATGGGCTAAAACTTTGGTTATATAATGAGATGAAATGGGATGGGAAAGATTTAAAATACTTTCTTTACACAGGCATGGATACATAAAACTGACAGACAACTGTCAGTGGGGAGTGGGGAGAGGGTACTGGATGAATAAAGGTGAAGGGATTAGCCAAAGAGCATATATGCATAACCCATAGACAAAGACAATATTGTGTTGACAGCCAGAGGGAAAGCATATCACACTTTGATTGGTTGCATGGATGACTGGACACTTAGCATATTAGGATTTTTTTATATATGATTATAGAAACACTTCTCATAGCCTACCAATAATAATGAAATATACAGAGAGGGGTTAAAACCATCCTTATATTATAAAATACTAGCAATCTATTTGAACTTTCCAAACTTCATGTGAGCTAAACATGTAGTTTAACATGTGTGTTTTTAATACAGCATAAAACTGTCCCTGGATGTATGTCATGTAAATGGGTCTTTAGGTGGAACCATGCATGTGAAGAGTATTGAGCAAGAATGTGGAAGACCTGGTTCAGGCTGTGAGCAAGCCCTTAAGCATCTGAGTCTGTTTTTTCGTTAGAAAACCATGTGATGGATTAGATGGCTTTACAGTCCCTCCTGGCCTTGGGACCAGTGGGTCACAGCAGATGGAAAATGTGAACTGAGGCATTCTTTGTAAGGTCACTTCAAAACTTCTCTAGTAGATGATCCTCCATTTTATGCTTTATTATCTATATCATTTAGCATTATAAGAATCTCAGTGTTCTAGTTAATTCCAACATTTACAGTGGTTGTTTTCTAGAGTCATCTATACTAATAAAAGGGTAATATGCTAATTAGACTTGGAGACCTCCCAGGAGACCTTCTGGATATCCTTCCAGACAAAGCCCTGGTGGCAGAGCTGAGGCAGAGGTGGTTAGGGGCCATCAGGCCAGCAAGGGAGGGCAGTTGGGGGCAATCAGGCCAGTAGGGGGAAGCAGTTGGAGGCCAGCAGGCCAGCAGGGGGGAGTAGTTGGGGGCCAGAAGGCCAGCAAAGGGGGGCAGCTAGGGACAAGCAGGACAGCACAGGGTGGCAGTTGGGGGCAAGCAGGCTGGTGGGGGCATTTGGGGGTAATCAGGTTGGCAGGCAGAGTGGTTAGGGCAATCAGGAAGGCAGGCAGGTGAGCAGTTAGGAGCCAGTCGTTCCAGATTGCAAGAGGGATGCCCGACTGCTGATGGCCTAAACTGGCAGTCGGACATCCCCCAAGGAGTCCCAGATTGGAGAGAGTGCAGGCCAGGCTGAGTGACACCCCTCCCCCGTGCACAAATTTCATACACTGGACCATTAGTTAACTAATAAATGATTGTATTTGTGAGGTTTGTATTATCTAATGTTATCATGTTATAATAGCTTTTGCAAAGCTTTCCGTAATTTCAACTGTTTTAATTAGAAGAATTTTAAATATATTTTTAAAACTGCAGAACATAACAAAACAAATATCTATGTACCTGTCATCTAGATGTATCAATGTATTTTGTAATTTTATCTTGAGGTTTTAAAAATAAAACATTATAGATACAGCTAAAGTTTCACTGTCAAATCTCCTTTACCAGCATCTCCAACTCCACCCAGCTTTTGAATGTTGGTGTTCCCAAACATGGTATTAAGATGACTTCTCACCTTTCTCTCTAAATGATGTTATCCATTTACTTACATTTAAAAGTATAATTAAGCCGAAACCGGTTTGACTCAGTGGGTAGAGCATCGGCCTGCGGACTGAAAGGTTCGATTCCGGTCAAGGTCATGTACCATAGCTGCGGGCACATTCCCAGTAGGGGGTGTGCAAGAGGCAGCTGATCAATGTTTCTCTCTCATTGATGCTTCTGACTTTCTATCCCTCTCCCTTTCTCTCTGTGAAAAATCAATAAAATATATTTTTTAAAAATAAAATAAATAAAATAAAAGTATAATTAAGATGAAGACAGACACGTTGTCAGAGGGCCTTAATCATGCTGCCTGCTCCCACCACCTAAGGAGTATACCTGCCTCTCCAACCAAGCTAATCTCTAACCACCAGATTCATCATATCCAACTGACTACTAAACATCATCACTGCTGCCACCCCACCAACTTATATGTCTCCAGATCTCAGATCTCAGTAAATATTAATACCACCAATTGGTTATGTCAGGTATTTCAGTCCTTCTGATTTCTCTTTTTATTCCCTACATCTAAGCATCACCTTCCATCATTGTGCCCACTACTCCCCATCTCCTCTGCTATCACCCTACTTTACAATGTCTGACCTGCACAGTTAAAACTGCCTCCTACATGGTCTTCTTTGCCATTCTTGCCCTTTCCATTCATGCTCGATATTGCATAAAAATTAACATATATATATATATATATATATATATATATATATATATATATATATATAAGTTCAGAGAAGAAAGGAGAGGGAGCTAGAAACATCAATGATGAGAATCATTGATCTGTTGCCTCCTGCATGCTCTACACTAAGGACTGAGCCTGCAATCCAGGCATGGAATGGAATCCAGAACCCTTCTGTCCCCAGGCCAATATTCTATCCACTGAGCCAAACCGGTTAGGGCCGTGGCCGGCAAACTGCGGCTTGCAAGCCACAACCGGCTCTTTGGCCCCTTGAGTGTGGCTCTTCCACAAAACACCATGGCATGGGCGAGTCTATTTTGAAGAAGTGGTGTTAGGAGAAATTTAAGTTTTAAAAATTTGTATCTCAAGAGAAATTTCAATCGTTGTACTGTTGATATTTGGCTCTGTTGACTAATGAGTTTGCTGCCAACGACTAGGCGAGGGCAAAAAAACTAACATTTTTAATATGGAAAATGGATTATGTTACTCATTGGTTAATCATTCAAAGGCTTCTTATTATACCTAAAACAAAGTCTACATTACTAATCCCAGACAAGTCCAAAACTATCTAGTCCCTCAATCTGTTCCCATCATTTTAAATTTGTTTCATGCCATTTGCCCTCTGCTCGCTGTCTGAGGCTCATCCTGGCCACACCGCCACTCCAAGTTTTCAAATAAGTTATTCTCCACCTCAGAGCTTCATCTCATGCTGTTCCTACTGCCTGAAAGCTTCCCCCATACATCCTAACACCTTTACTGTAATTTAACCAGCTGGCCAATAAGGAGTTCATCAACCTCTCACCATAAACAGACATACTTTAAGATGAGTTTAAAAATCTTTCCTTGATGTATTCTAAATTGTAAATATTTTATTTACTTCTCCACATACCTGTTTTTAACTTCTCATCTTGACTGGTAAATAAAGAGGATTTTATATTTCATTTAGGTAACCTGAAAGATTCATTTTGGATTTTTCATAGATGTTTTAGCTAGCCAGCCAGGTGATACACAAATAGTTAGGCAAATGCATATTTATTTAAACATATATTACATAAATAATAAATTTAACTCACACTTATATTATATAACTAGAGCAGTGGTCAGCAAACTGTAGTCATGAGCCACATGCAGCTCTTTGCCCCTTGAGTGTGTTTCTTCCACAAAATACCATGTCCTGGGCAAGTCTATTTTAAAGAAGTGGCATTAGAAGAAATTTAAGTTTTAAAAAATTTGGCTCTCAAAAGAAATTTCAATCGTTGTACTGTTGATATTTGGCTCTGTTGACTAATGAGTTTGCCAACCACTGAACTAGAGGCCCAGTGCTTGAAACACTGGAGGGGGGAGTTGTGTGTCACTGAGCCCAGCCTGCACCCTCTCCAATCTGGGACAACCCTCTCACAATCCAGGACTGCTGGCTCCCAACAGCTTACCTGCCTGCCTGATTGTCCTTAAGCGTTTCTGCCTGCCAGCCTGATTGATGCCTAACTACTCCCCTGATGGTCCAATTGCCTCTAACTGCCTCCCCCTGCCAGCCTGGTCATGCCTAACTGTCCTCCCCTGCAGGCCTGGTCACCCCCAACTGCCTTCCTTGCCAGCCTGATTGCCAATAACTGCCCTCCCCATCTGACCTCATCATCCACAACTACCCTCCCCTGGTGGCCATCTTGTGGCAGCCATCTTGTGTCCACATGGAGGTGGCCATCTTGTGTCAGAGTGATGGTCAATTTGCATATTAACTCTTTATTATATAAAATATATACATATGTATTTGATACAGTGTACTAGAGGCCTAGTGCATGAAATCCATGCAGGGGGTGGGGGAGGCCTGCACCCTCTTGAATCTGGGATGCCTCAGGGAATGTCTGACTGCCAGTTTGTGCCCACCTTTTAACAGATGACAGTTCCATTGTTGTTCCTTTCTTTTCATGCTTAAACCTATTGAAATTAGTAGGTATTCAAACTGTGTATACATTTTGGGAGAACACTCTGTATCTCTAGTCAGCAGTGAAAGGAACCAAAGGTGGATTTGGAACCCCCAGACAGGAACCTAGTTCACTTCCTGAATAACTCCCCACTCAACTTTTCACCTTCACAGGCAGCGGGAGAATCAATGTTTTCTCTCATTAACTTGGAAAAGCATGTCCTGTCACCCACTGCCCAGCAGGAGTGTGCTAGGCTCCAAGCAAATGAGAATCAGTCAGAGCAGCCTTCACTCATGGGTACTGGCACCCAAAGTGCACATTCCTCATCTGCAGTTGCCCCAACTATCCCACCATCTCACTGAGAGAATGGAACTCCTCACCTCCTCTGGATTTCTGATCTTGAATGCTGACCGAAGGCACCTCAGCGAGGGCCATTTGCACCCACCAGGAGTGTCTCTCCACACCTGGTCCCACCTCAGCACCTGCATTAGCCCCACAGAGGTGATCTTGCCACTGCACTGGCCTCCATGGGAACAGGGCATCATCACTCTGCCCTCTCACTGTCATCTCACAGGCACCCATGCTCAGCACCCAGAATACCCAGACACTCTCCAAAGGACATGAACATGCTGGAGGGGACAAGTGCCTGTCCTGTGGGGGATGTAGGCATGGTAGGATTGATGGCAGTGTGGAGGAGGGGCGAGGGGGAATTTTCACATACCGTGGTCCTGGATTGTTGCAGGTGTGCATGGGTGACAGTGGGCTGGGGGACATTCACACATGTGCAGGGGAGGGGTGGAGGAGAGGATGTGTGCACCGGAGGCCTGCAGCTGTGCAGATCCACAAACCCCCATGGTGCAGCCAGGAGGATGTCAATTTAGCCCACCACAGTAGCTATCCCTGCCATCCCACACCTTCCGGGCCAGTAGGCAGGACTTGCGTAGCCACTCCTCAGCCCTGATCGCCTGCAGGCACTACTTCAGCTCAGCCCATAGGCTCTGTTTGGCACATTCACAGCTGCCACTGCTGCAATGTGCACAGTACAGGACACCCTCCCCTGGCTCATCTCCACCGCCTAAAGGGTCTCCAAGCACGGTCCATAGGTTCAGAGTGTCTGAGTGGGGCGGGACACCTGTGTGCACTGCCCACTGACCTGAAGCGTGCTGCCCACCAGCTGCTCTGTGCCTGAATGTGCTTCCCACCATCCAAAATGTGCTGCACCAGGCAACAAAGGCAGGCATCCTGCCCCTTCCCATCTGCCCACTTGCCTGGAGCTGGGTGCCTGGCTTCATTGCCTTGGGCAGCATGCTCCAGCCCAAGTGTCCTGCCCTGCTCCAAGCTGCTTGGCACCTGCATGTGTGCACGCTGCCCACAGGCCCGCCATCTTTGTTGGGTTAATTTGCATACTCACTCTTAATTGGCTGTGGGCATCACAGAGGTGCAGTTAATTTACGTTTGTCTATTATTAGTATAGATAGAATGTATATATTGTATGCATATATTATGGCACAATGACATAAAAAATAAACTTTTCTGAAAATTGTACTAAAGACCATGCTGAAATATGTGGAAATACTATGATATGGTGTTAAGTTAAAAAGTATAATGCAAAATGCTATTTTAATACAATTATCTATATATATAAAAGGCTAAGTGACCAGCCAACCAGCTAACTGGCCAACCTGCTTGTAGCTATGATGTGCACTGACCACCAGGGGGCAGATGCTCAACACAAGAGCTGCTAAGCGATAGCAACTTGCAGAGTGGCCTTTGGTTCCTTGGGGGATGTAGGATTGACAGTTTCAGCCTGATCCCCGCAGGGCAGGCTGAGGGACCCCACCCGCTGGAGGGACCCCACTCACTTCTCAGATATTGCCCCAGGTGCAGCCAGCATGGGAGGGACCACAGGAGGTTGACTCCAGGGTATGTCTGGCTCATCTCACCCAGTCCTGCCCCACTGGCCACTTTTAATTAATTTCCTTTCAATGTGCATGAATCCATGCACCAGGCCTCTAGTAGGTATGTAAAATGAGTATATACATATAAATAAAGTCACTGGGAAAAAGGAAAATAGTTGTATTAGGATTTATTATTACTTTCAAAATTGTATTCGTGTTTTATATCATCTTTTACATAAATAGCAAAAATTAAGACAAACTGCACAATAGAAACCTTTCATGAAACTTGTAAAGCTTATCTTAAAAGGTGAATTACATCATGTAATTCACAGGTAACAGATATTATACTGCTGATTGTTATAACAGCTTTGAGCTGTAGTGTATCTGCAGCCATGTAACAAGAGATGATTCTGAAGCAAATCTGGAGCCATTTTAGGCAAATAAAGTAGGTAATACTTTTTCATAAACATCGCTGATTTTTAGTAGTTTTATCTTTCATCTGCTCCCAAAACCAGTACAATAAGATAAATAAAATAAAATATAAGCCTTTAAACCTGGATTCCATCACTTGGGACATAAATATAGTAAATGTTTATTTCTTTGATGTAAAATTTTTTATTTCCTTGAGTTAGTATCAAATTAATAGTATTTTCTTTTGAAACATATATAAAGATCTTCAACTTATGTTTCATTATTTAATCAAACATTATTCGGTGACAGGTATTGTACCACCAAATGGGCCTCAAAATATGATAAAGTGCTGTCACCTTCATTAAAAACCACAGCAAACAGTGTATCTTTGTCTTAGATGCACCTGGCCTATGGCCCAGGGCAAAGGGAACTCCTGAGAAGGCAAGTTAATTTTTTCCATGAAGATGACATTTGTATCAGCCTTTGAAGAGTGGATAGGGTTTCACCAAACATTGAATAGAGGGAAAGCGCAATTGACATTGGAAACAGGATAAGTAGGGGCATGTGAAGTAAGGTTTTAAAAATCTCATCATCATTTTTGACTGGAGGAAGAGGCAGCAGATGAAAGAACTAGTACTTCCATATATATGTAGAGCTGACTCCTCCTTTAATAAGAACTCAGTGGTTTATTTGTTCAGTTATATATACTTCATAATGGGCAATAAATATAACTTAATAACTTGATTATAAAAAATTCTCTTTCTTGATTAAAAACTTAAAGGCAAAAATATTAGTAAGAGTCATAAAATACTTATACTGAAAGAAAATGTCACTGTCATATAATGAAATTCTTTCAAATGTATGTTAGGTTCATGACAATTTCACCTGTAGAATGACAGAAATTTGGTTTAGGATTTAAATATATATATATATATATTTTTAATGATTTCAGAGAGGAAGGGAGAAGGTGAGAGAAACATCAATGATGAGAGAGAATTATTGACAGGCTTCCCCCTTCATACCCCCTCCCAGGAATCAAGCCTGCAACCTGAGCTTGTGCCCTGATTGGGAACCAAACCCCAATCTCCTTGTTCAAAGGTTGATGCTCAACCACTGCCACATCAGTTGGGCTGGATTTATTTTTTAAATCTAATTTCAGCAGATTAATTTTCACATGGGTAATTAATTTGTTTTCTTTTTAAATTATAATGCTATAATTACATAAGACATTAAATGTTAGTTAACCAGAAAAGCAATTTTAATGTAGAATAGCATCCTCTACATGGCACTGAGTGCCATCTGTAACAAATTTTCCATATCTGGATTGTAAATACATGTTTTTTGTTATGCAATCTCTCCCTTTATGTAATATGAAAGGATTGTGGAAGTCACTGGCTTTTGAATGTAAAGTCTTCAAATGGACAAAGTGAAAGACACATGTGAATATTACAGCCATTAACAAATTCACAGAACACCTCAGACACGTATATGTGATCAAAAAGTGTTTATTTTTTGGAGAAACTATATAAGAAATGTCACTGCCTGACCATCAGGTCTTTTTCCTTGTGATTATTGCACGGCATTCCTCTGAGTGATCAGGCTGAACTGTCCAAGGGCAAACACCACGACACTCCCAGCCAGGGTTCCATGCTTCAATTCCACAGAGAGCTCCTATTTCATGTGTTTTTCATTTTAAGTTCTGCCTCCTTGCATGCGATTTCCTCTCTTTTGGCTTTCATCAAGGTCAAAGGAATCTCCAGCAAATAAAAAAATGCAAGCATCCAGGCCTGTACTGGAAATCTGCCCATCCAGTGTCTAAACAACCCTAACTTGGAAGTTAACGAGTTCATTTAGTACACTACCAAGTCAGCAACAAAATTCCAATGGTCAAGAGCAATAACATGATTTATTAATTATTCTAATTTGATGAGCTAATGTCTTTTTCTTTTCTTGTCTCTAGGGATATCTACAGGAGGTAATCATCATAGGGGTGATCAATCTCTAAACATCAAATTCTACACAGCATGCAGGCTGCAGAGTCTCTAATTCACCTCTGACCCATCCCACCCTACCCTGACTAGAGACAATCCCAACCTAATGCTGTTCTCCCAAAGCAGTAGAAAAGAACTTCCAAGATTCTCATGCCAACCAGGTGAAACCTAGGCTGACCTAGCGTGTGAGCACAACCTCAAGAAGCAATCCTACTCATATGGCCCTTCATAAGTAATATTTTACCTTTCTCATTTCTTAAAGGTCTGTGGTGTTTGATGACCAGAAAGACTGACTATTAGATGTGAATACTGCTTTGCAGAAGCTTTCAGAAAAGTCTTTAAAAGTAGTGCCCTGGCAAAGGGAAGCATCCAGTTACTAATTACTAGATAAATTACCAGGATTCAATTTTCTAAAGAGCTACCCAATTACCCACACTCTTTGCTGCCTCATTATGAACACATGTATGTTGAACAATTAGAATTTTATCACCAAACTGAAGCTGAACTTACTTTTATAAGTTAGAACACATTAAAAAGCCTCTCTCAACCATGCATTTTATAACTAGGCTTCAAAGATAGTTAGAAATGTGGTTCTTGCTTCCCTAAAAACAAATAATACATGAAATTTCATTGTAGCAACCCTCAATTTCTGTGCTACTTCTTCATTTTGGTGTTTTCTCATGTTAACTGTTTATATGTTAGGTTTCAGCCAAAGGCTCATGTGACTAAATTACTCACAGTATAGCATTTTCCTACTCAAATTGTAGAGAAACAGCCTCCTGAAAGTCATTAAAAATGCATTTCTAAGTATATATTTTTGATATAGATGTTCCAAATAGCAATTCAGTGCAAAAAATATTAGACTCATTTGGCTTGTTAAAGTAAATTGTGTGCTAATAACATGAAGGGTATTTTTTAAATGCATATTCCACTTCTGTTATCTCTTGTTGTTTTTCAATTTTCTAAAATAATTTAATTATTCATTCATGAAATACTTTGAGCACTTACTATGCCCTTGGCAACATACAAGACACAGGAGACATCAAGGTGACTGAGAGAACGGAGCCCCTGTGGTGAGGTCAGGCGGCATGGCGGTGGCATAAGAGATGTTTAGGCAATGTATCTCCAGGACTTGGTTATGTTTTGGGTGACAGCAGGGAAAGAGAAAAGTCAAAGAAGACACGTGGGCTTTTGGAGTTGAAAAGAAGGCATCTGGTGGTACCGTTCTCAAAGCTAGGGGAAAATGACAAAAAAAAGAATTAGGTTCAAGAGAGAAGGACCAAGATGAGAAGCTGCCGAGTGTGACATGCCTGCAATACTTCTAGACATATGTGGCTAACAGGAAGCTGAGAACAGGAAAGTTACCAGGCTAGAGGTATGTTAGGAGACAAATAAAATTAATTTAAAAAGCTTACGGCATCAGGAACTCCATGGGAACAACACGTTCTGAGATGGAAGAATGGAGAGCTAAGTAAGTTCAGGACCAAGAGGAAGTAGCCCTTGCATTGAACACTGAGGAGAACAGGCTGACGTTCAAGGGGACAGCTTCAGGGGGAGGGTAGGAGAAGGGGTTAATGGAGACAGTGATTTCACACTCTTAACATGGAAAGAAAGGATAGCAGGGAATGGCAGGAATCTGATGTTTTAGTTTTAAAACCTTAGAGGAAGGATTTTAGTTGTATAAGAAAGATGAGATTTGAAAAAATATCTACACCTCTTTGTTCATTGCAGCATCATTTACAATAGCCAACATATGGAAACAACCTAAATGTCCATCAACCAGTGAATGGATAAAGTGGGATGGATGGATAGATAGATGATAGATAGATAGATAGATAGATAGATAGATAGATAGATAGATAGATAGACAGACAGGCACATACACACATGCAAACACACACAATAGAATACTGAGTATTACTGGGCCACTAAAAATGATAAAAAAAAAGACCCATTTGGCGTAGGTGAGCATCAATATATGAACCAGGAGGTCACAGTTCAATTCCCAATCAGAGCATATGCCCTGGTTGCATATGTTTGATCCCCAGTGTGGGGTGTGCAAGAGGCAGCCAATCAATGATACTCTCTTATCATTGATGTTTCTAGCTCTCTCTCTCTCTCACTCTCTCTTCCTCTCTGAAATCAATAAAAAAATTAAATATGAAATATTGCCATTTGCAATAATATGAATGAAACTTGAGGATATTATAAGTGAAATAAGTCAGACTGGAAAAGGACAAAAATCATATTATTTTATTCATATTGGAATATTTTTTAAAAGAAGAAACAAACTCATAGATATAGACAACAGATTGGTGGATACCAGGAGAGAAGAGGCTTAGGAGGAGGACTAAAAGGGCAAAAAGTGTCAAATGTATGGAGATAAACTGAAACTAGATTTTTGGTGGTGAGCGTGCTATAGTGCATATAGATATCGAATTACAATGTGGTACACCTGAAACTTATGTAATATTTTAAACCAATGTTATCTCAGTTTTTAAAATCCCAGCTGGCATGGCTCAGTGGTTGAGTTTCGGCCTATGAACCAGGTCATGATTCAATTCCCGGTCAGGGCACAGGCCTGGGTTGCCAGCTTGATCCCCATTTGGCCCTTTCTGGCCATGGGTTTTGCCTTTACAGATTCAACCAACCATGGACTGAAACAGTATTTTCTCATTCTCAACCACAGTTTACAACCGTAGATTTCTAACCATGGGTGGAAAATACTGTTTTCTATTTGGAAACAAAGGGTGAGCAGTCAGTGCTGTTAACCAGCATTGTGTAAGGGTCAACTGTACACTCAAGTACCGCCTCATTGCACAAAGGGCTGAGGTAGCTGACAACATAACAATAACAAAACTAAAATTGTATTACAAAATTACAAACCAGATGTGCGGATCTGGGCTAAAAGGAATAAGGGTAGAAAAACAATAAAGCTAGGTATAAGAAATATATACAAAGCCTTGTAGATTTTCTGGAAATGTGGCAGAACTGAGTCCTGAGCTTACTGGTCACCAAAGTGAAGAGATACACAAAATATTACAAGGCTCAGTGTCTGAAAAATAAAGACAAACTAGTGGCCCAGAAGAGACATAGCTGCTTCTCCTTAAATCAATATCAGAGAAGACTTTGTTCTTGTTCTCACAAAGATGACACAAGGAGAAGGGGGGAGATGCCTTCCTTACAACATGTCAACAACTGATAAAGCAACAAATTTCAAACACCCATTTCTTAAAATGTGCCCCAATATATCCTAAAAGGAAATGATACCATATGGCAATTAATCTGGGTTCCAAGAATGCAGAACTCTAACATCTGGTTTGATAGATAGCCTAATTTAGAATATCTTAGAGGAATGGAAAAACTGCATGCCCTCTAAGTATTCATTCATAAATATTATTAAATAGAATGTTTCTCAACTAACATTATAATAAGGCTTATATAGCAAAAAAATTTAAGGTTGTATTTTATGGCAAGAACCTTGAGCACAACCACAAATTCAGGCAGTCAATCAGTTATGGAGATTTAGCACAAAATGTCCCAACTGGTGGGCAAACATGTAGATAAGGAATCTAGGAGTAACCAGACATCCCAGATTGTCTGGGACAATCCTAATTTATGCCTGTCACAAGGACATAATTTTTAATAGTGCTCTCCTACCACTTTCAAATGCTTTCCTATTTGGACAACACATTATGTGTTCATCTTAGAGGTTACAGTTAAGGTTGTCTGCTTCTGGGAAGTTACTAGTAATAGGCCTGTAGCTATTAGACTGGATTCTAAAAGCCAGAGTCCAACTTTTTGGTAAGTAGGCAAAAGGTTCCATCAAATTTAGGCAAGACAGGAGTTGGAAGAAAGAATGTGAGATAAAACTGATTTCTAAAACCAGGAGTCCAAACTGAGTAAGAAACAGATATTCAGTCAGAAGAGCCTCAAGGACCACTAAAAGCTGGTGCCAGAGGGCCAATCTGGAATTTCTTACGAACCTCTCCCAAATAGATAGAAATGATCAAAAAGTATCAAAAATCTGAAACTCGGCTATCCATTACACAATTTTATCATGCTAGAAGTTGAAGAATCTTACTGAGGACAGTTAAAAAATATAAATCCAAAATCTTAAAAATGTTCGTATCATTTTAGTTAAAAACTAGTGGCCCAGTGCACGGATTAGTGCACATTGAAAGAAAATCAGGAGCCTACACCCGCGTGCTAGGGGAGTTTCCACATCCCCATGAGCCACAGGGAAGTAAAATGGGGGAGTTTGTCCTCCTCCCCACAGCTTTCTGAAAAAATATTTCCAAATGTCCCTACTGTGGTGAGGTTCATGCCTTCCCAGCCAGGAGGTTCCCAGTGGATGCCTTGGGCTGTGCTGGACACTTTCCACCACTTGGAGCTAGATAAGAGACACTCCAAAGTGAACAATACAAAGTTGGGGATCTTGAGGGGCAGAAGTGCACTGTTGCCCATGACCCCACCCTACAGCTCCATCTCTCTGACTTTTACCCTGATTGTCAGTCGTCACCTTGTGGCCACTGTTATATTGCTGCCTTCCTCTATCACTCTGGGGCAATCCATAAGGGATGAGATTTTATATTGATGCCTGAGGCAAAGCTCCAGGAGCCTGGCAGTGACGTCAGGCTGGTCCTTGTTACTCTGAGTGTCTGCGCTTCAAACATTTTTTAGAGATTGTAACTGCAGGCTTATGGGGTACAAGGCATATAGCAGTGCACTAAGTGGCAGATGGCCAAGGAGGAGACCAGGCCAGGGCTGGCCCCTGTGTGCCTGCTGCAGGTGTGCTCACCAGCTATGAGCCTGGCTTCTGGATGAGCAGTGCTTCTGACTACCAGGGGCAGCTTCTGCATTGAGCGTCTGCCTCCTGGTGGTTAGTGTGCATCATAGCAACCGGTCGACCAGTCCTTTGGTCATAATTGTCACTTAGGCTTTTATATTAGATGCCCCATCTGAGGAATTCATCTAAGAAAATAATCTGTCATATTGTCGATCATATGCAGATATTTTCATCAATGAATTTTTGTAGTAAAAAAAAATCTGATTTTCTAGCTATATAAATTCAATTAATTAATTATTACACATCCAAATAATTGAATATTGGGGTATTAAAATTATATTCTTCAACAATATTGAGAGTGGAAAATACTTGATATACAAAGTTGTATGTATCCTATGAATTAAATGTATAAGCATAAATTTGTATACATAAATAATATTTAAAAATAAAATCAATAATTACCTATAGATTGTTAGAATATAAAATTTTTGTTTTTTTATACATTCTTTAGGCTGTTTGATTTTCCAATTTTATATAATAATGAACATGTCTTTCTTTTATAATCAGAAATATAATACTGTTATTATCAAGGTCAAATAATTCACTTTTTCAAAGCATTTTACTACATTTTAATAGGCAGTAATACTGCTTAGGTTGCCGTACATCTTACAATTGAAAAAGCTAATTCTCTTGCTCTAATATTTGGCATAGAAGGGGTTTAAAACCCTCACTCAATTTGTCTTGGTGTTTATTAGCTATTCAATGAAGTTTTCTAACACTATATATAGTGTATCATTAGGACTAAATTATCAAGTCAATAAATTCATATGGAAATTTAACATTTTGTAGATTACTGTTGTCATGAGTTATGACTTCCAGATAACTTTACAAAAAATAATAATTTATATTTATGGATGGAGTTGGTTAATATGGCATTCTACTATCTACACACTGTATTAACTGAACTGCATTTTTAGAGTATGATAACTGGTAATTACAATAATATCTTGCAGCAAGATACTTAAGGACTCCATTGTTAATAACACAAATTAAATAATGCTTGAAATAGTTTATGTTAAATATAGTACATTAAACTTTGATTATCATAATACACATATATAATTCATTCAATAGATTAATGTTAAAATCCACTCCAATTCTGAGATTCCATGATTCCAAGAATTTATTATATCCTTTAAATAGAATATTCAGAATAATTGCAACATTTTTACTTAAAAATATATTTTATTGAATATATATGTGAGTACAATTCCAGAAATTGCAAGGATTTAAAAAAATATTATGAAGATTTGTTTCTAAAAAGTTAAAAATTCCTCAGATTAATTCATGGTCAGAGTATTCTTTCAACATAGTTTTAAATGTTTGTCATTGAGGCTTGTCCATACACTTTCTAAACAAGCCTAAAAATTAAAATTATTTGGAATTCATGGGAATTTCAGAATACATGTTTTGTGAAATACTCTTATCTTTATTATTTCAGCCAGATTTAATTTGATATATAGTCATTCAAGGCTGAAATTAACTGATACAGTGGACATATTTAACAAGACCAGTATTTTATTGGTTGATTTAGGAGAGGTTAATGCTTGAGAACATATTCATTTATGATTACCACATACATCTAAATATGCTTTAGCTTATAGTATTGAAATGGGAAATAATTCATGTTTAATTTAATTACATCTCAACTAATTATTCTCTTGCCCTGAAATCCAGGATACTGCATTAAACCAAAGTGATTAAATATGAGTCCAGAAACAGCAAGACCATTTGATGAAACTGTCTGAATTACAGTACTAGTGCTTAATTCAATGGCTCAGCATTTAGACTAATTAGACTTCTTTTGTGTTAATTTGGGGCTAAAACAAATAGCAATTTAGCTTTTCCCTACTCTATTCTAAGTGTACTAGGACAAACATCTAGATAAACAGTTAAAAGCTTAATGATACATTTAAAATTTTACATACAAAATGTCAAAACTCCAAAATATTGAAAGCATCAAAATGTTTAACACTATGTACTCAAGCCATCAAATGATGGTTAATTTCTTCAGTATTCATCAACATGTTTATGTCTTACCATCAGCATGACTACCACCTACCGAACATCATTTTACCTGCAAGCAATGAGAATAAAATATTGGTATGTGTCCTATTATCATTTTTATAACTCATTTAGTGTCATAAAGAGTTAAATTTTAACATCATTTTAATGAGTCTGTTTCAAAATATTTATGTCAATATTCTAGACACCAAAATTGTTCTTTTCTACTAGTTTACAAATATGACATCAAAAAGTTATAATCATAATGATTATAATGAAACTAGTAGCCCCGCACATGAATCCATGCACCAGTAGCTCTCTGTGGGGCCTGGCCACCCAACGCTCATTGACCAGAGAGAGGCTCTTGGTGGCCCAGAGGCCCACCCATGGCTGGGCACCAAATGCTTGCATGTTTGCCTCATCACTGGGGCAATGAAGCAAGTGTTTCTCCCCACTTTCCAAGCAAGCATTCCACCAGGCCACTCATGCTGTTCATTCTCAGCAGCCATCCACCCCCACCCCCAGGGACTGGGGGACTCCAGCTGAGAGGACTAGGAGCCACTATCTTGTAGTTATGGGCGTAGCCATCTTTGTGACAGAGTGATGGTTAATTTGCATGTGGCCCTTTTATTAGATAGGATATTAGGTGCAGGTTATAAGTTTTGTGGCAATTAAAGTTGAAGGAATCAAAATAAGGACTAAGGGGTTATATAGCTCAATAATCACTTGATCCCATACTATCTTTGTCTGGATTTATTTAGGGAAACAGAGCCACTACATGTGTTGAAGATAAAGTGATATAAGTAATATAGGAATTAGACATTTTATGAATGCAGGAAGAACTGGGCAGTAAACACCTGAAAGGTCGCAGCTAAAACATCAGAGAAGCAATTGCTAGTGACTTCTACCCACAGCTCTAGAAAAGATAGCTAAGTCAGAGTCACTGAGGAGGTCAAGAAGCCACCACATCTGGCTGCCATACTGTGGAGGAGGGGCTCGTAGAGATATCAATGATGCTATCATGTCTGGCAGTCACAGCTGTAAAGTCAGGCTTCTGGACAGGTCTAGAGAGCTACCACATCTGTCCAACATTCTCTCACCATGTCTTTCCCAAGAATAATGGTTTCTGCTTTATTTACAACTTCCAAATCTCCCAATTGATCTTCTCATTGGCAAACTCTATGCCAGAACCACACAGTGTGTGTATCTGACTGATGGGATGGGGGTGTGAGGGAGTGGGGGCACAAATTCTTAGAAATACAGTTACCAGACCTAGAAGTGTTGGGGTTGGGTCAATTCAACATGCATAAACACTCCTTTACCCATATTTAATTTCCAAATAAAGACAAAGCAGCATATTTCCACCTAATATAGTACAACTATCCTTCATTCAATTGAAGACATGCTGACTTCCACAAAAGATGAAACACAAAGTCTTTTATCCTTTTATGCATCTCTGGGTGAATATTTCCTTTCCATATGATTCACACTCCCCCTTGATATCCCATAGTTAAATAATGAGATACAAAATTAATCATTGTTAGATTACATAAAAATTTAGCAGAGGGAAAGACTGGTTAATATACATGAATATATTCATATCAACACAAAAAATACATATGACTTCTGCTCCCTTTTCTGTGAAACTACTCACATGGCTGTAATTAATATTTATAATATCCTTCTTACATTTCTATTCTAACTTCTCTCTAACCTTATCAAGTACCTCAGCTAGTCTTGATTCTTTGCCCGATGTGGTAACATATCTTGATTACTTCGGTGATTGTGTCATTAGCAGTTATGCCTACATTATTTTACCACAGAAAATCGGAAACTGAGTGACATGTTCAGAAAATCTTACTAGTTCTAAGCATGCTCATCTTTGGTGCCATTGTATCATATCAAGTCAACTTCCCCTTGATAATCAGGATTAATCTCCTAGTCAAAATATATGCACATATTCATGCTGCTTTAGTAGCATGAGATTAGAGATTAGGGTGAGGGTGTCAAGGAAACATACTCAACTTTCAGTTCCATGGAACCATTGCTGTGTTCCTTGGTGGGAACGTTCCGCCTTTAGGAACTAAAATCTCTAAACTTATGAAAATTACAAAAAGAAAAAGCGGGGGTATTTTGTTCCATTGTTTTTTATTTTAAAAATATGTTTTATTGATTTTAGAGAGAGGAAGTGGGAGAGAGAGAAAGAGAGAAACATCAATCAGCTGCCTCCACACATGCCCAAACTGGTTATGTGCCCTGACCAGGAATCAAACCTGCCACCCTTTGGTCCGCAGGACGATGCTTTAACCAACTGAGCAACATTGGTCAGGGCCATAAAGTGTTTTTATAGTAAATGAATAAGATAAATACTGTGAAGTCACTCTTATTTTTTCTACATTTTGTTCTTTTTTGTTGACACACTCATCTTGGCAATGCCTCCAACCGCTAAAATAATAGGTCTGCATGGGCGGAACCGCAAAGCATGATGTAACACTTCTTTTCTTCATTTTTGTTTCACCACTACCTACCTATACACTGTACTGACTCCATGTCAAATCCTGATAAACAAATGGCACCTTTTCTGTTGATCCCCCTGCTTCACTATCCCTTGTCTTTTTCTCTCAATTGTTAAAATGGGAAACTAACTAATTCAACAGCTGCAAACAGCAAACTATTGATTATTATTCCTGAAATCATTCTCCCAGGATCCAGCCTAAGCAAGAAAACAAATATTGACTTTAGAGTAAACCTTTCTAAAATAACAGTAGTAATGCATTATCTTCTCTGTAATCAGAATTTCTACATATAAAAAATAAGAACCAGTTGAATAAAAATTAATGTAAATGGGTTTCAGGAGATAATAATCAATATGAAGCTATAAAATAACTTAGTCTAGAGAAGAAAAAGTTATGAGTGGCATTAATCTTCCATTATCTTTTGCATTTTCATTCAAAGTAATTAATGATGAAACTTTAGGTTAGCAGAGGGGGAAAGAAACTTTTTGAGTAAAAAGATCAAAGGGCTGGAATGGATTATTGGAAGGAGATAATGAGACTTGCTTGTGGTTTCTGAAAAGCAGTCTTGTGTTGAGAAAGGGATTAGGAAGGTAACAGGTAAGGTCCTTATAATTTCTAGATTTTCATATTGTATCTCATTTTCAAAGACAAAAACAATATTAACCCACTGTCTGTCAGTATAATATAAATGTAGCAGAACAAGGAGAAATTGTTATGTCGCACCCATTCCAGGAGTGGGAAAAGGGATGGAGAGGTTGACTCTGTAAAGTTAATGTTCTACAGAGCACTTTCTCCCTCACAACCTTCTTTGAGCCCCTCAGCAGCCCTGTGAGATTTGTGTTATTAACTCCATGTTGCATAAATGGCTTTTAAGGTTACACAACTGGGAGAGAGAAAAGAGGGCACATGGAGTACTTACTGGCCTCTCAAAGAAAAACATCCATGAATAAAATTTGTTCTATACACACTTTAGTCAATATTAAACTAAATTGACAAGCACAGCACACACCTAAAGAAGGACATTTGTGGTTAACAAGAGAAATATCTCCAAAACAATGGTTACTGTTTAAGGCATTGTAATATAGAGAAAGAGTTATGCTTTGGAATTTGTTAGACCTTTGGAATCCTCCGGCAGGTTATGGACTGTATTGCTTTGAGAAAGTTACTTAACACTGTATCTTCCTCTATAAAAACAGAGGGAAGTAATATGCATTCTGCCGACGTGTTTTGAGTAGGAATTTCCCAATATTGTGCTTTTTATTTCCTGCCTTTTATAAAGAAATACTGCTTGAGTATTAAAATTGACAGGAAAATAGTAATCAAGTTTTCAGATTAATTTAAATTGGCCAAGTGAAATATGAGAATACTCAAGAAAATTATAGTGTACTGGACAAAAAGCTTTTCCTAAAACATTAACTAAAAAATCTATTAGTAGTTCATCTCACTGTAAAATTGCCTAACAACCAAAGAACCTAAAGCAGTCACTTTGTGTGCAAAAATTAAAATTTAAAATTATCAAGACTGCAATATAAAATTTCCAAAAGTCCCCATTAATCAAAAAAGGGGAGGGGACAGCGGGGTAATATCATGTAAGGGAAAAAAAAAATATCGAGTAAGTAAAATACATCTAGAAAATTCTTACTCCAGTAAAGTAAATTCCATTTGTAAAAACAATTGCAGGACACCCATGAAAAAACACACATGGTGTCAAAATAAGCCAAAGAAAAATCATTTAGGCAAAAATTAAAAAGAATCCCAAGTCTATTTTGCATAGAGGATCCCTTTGTTAACTTTTGGTCGAGAATGTGTTTGTGTGTTTACAGAGAACAACTCCAAGACCATGTGGGTTCCTGCGACGGTGAGGAACTGATGGATCTGTTCCAGTCACGAGGACGGTCCAGAGATGGGGGACACTGACGACACCTTGCCATGCTAGCAGTCAGCAGCTGTGCATGTCTGCAGGCAGCCCAGGACCAAACCAGAGAGGATGGATCTTGCATTGACACGATATGTCCACCATCTGGATACCATTGCTGACTTATACGCATAATGAATTATTTGACACTGAAACTGGGACTCAGAAAAGTTGGACATTGAAACCGAGACTGAAACACTTTTTGTTCTTATACATTTATTTCTAGTATGCAGAGGCAAGATATTTTTGAAGAAAAGAAACAGGGGAGAGTGATTGATATAGAGGCAGGATGGCCTTGAACAGGCTGTCAAGCTACAGGGGGAGGCTTGGGTGGATGGGAGGCAGATGTGGGGGGAGATCAACCGAAGGACTTGTATGCATGCATATGAACATAACCAATGAATGAAAGACACTGCGGCGGGGAGGGGGGAAGCTGGGGATATGTGCTGGGGGGTGGGGGAGGCTGGGGGGAGGATAAGGGGGAGGGGGAAAGGAAAACATGTACTACTATTATACTGCAAAAAATCAATAAAAAATAATTTAAAAAAAATTTAAAAAATAAAAATAAAAAAAAAGAAATACATTTTTGTCTATTTCAAAGAGGAAGAAAGAGAGAGATAGAAACATCAATGATGAGAGAGAACCATTGATCAGGCCTCCTGCATGCCCCACACTGAGGACTGAGCCTGCAACCCAGGCACGTGCCCTGACCAGGAATTGAACGGTGATCTCCTGGTTCATAGGTCCGACGCTCAATCACTGAACCATGGTGCCTGGGCCTTTCCTTCCTTTTGAAATTACCACCTGCCTTTCTTTGTTCATCTTCTACTTAATTTAGCCCCTTTAGCTTTTATTAAGATAAAATGGAAGGAAGTCATCTTGTACTAATATTAGGTACAATATTAGGACAATCATGAATTGCAGGACAAATGTACATAGAGATTTTAAAAAATCAGCTACTAGAACAGTGAGGTTACATGTCCAACTAAACGGTGAGCAACACAATAATGAGCATTGCTAAATACTTTGCAGAAGAAGCTGGGAGACTAATGGCATTCATTCTACCTCTAGAATGGCATTTTCCAATAGAAATACAATGTGAGCTACATGTGTCATTTTAAGGTGTTTAATAACCACATTAGAAAAAGTAAAAAAGACACAAGGGAAATTTTATAATGTTATCTTTTCAAAATGCAATCAATATGAAAATATTGAGATATTTTTATTGTGTTTTTTTTTTCTTTTTTCACACTAAGCCTCTGAAATCAGTGTGTAATATACACTTGAAACACATTTCAGCTCTAGACACATGTCAGGTGCTCAATAGCCACGCCTGGCTATGGCTCCCACACTGAACAGCACAGCACTAGACCTCAGTCTTCTGGGAAGAACTGAACATGCAAAACGGGAGTCCCTGGAAGGAAGCCAGCTCACTTCTGCTGGAGGTAATAACAGGTTGCTAGGACAGATTTCAGGTCTGCACTGAGTTCCTGGGCCAGAAACCAAATGCCTTTGGGGCAGCCTCTGACCTCCTCATGAGCTTTTTTTGTGACTATTCAGAGGTTTTGGTCATTGACCTGTGAAACAAACAAAAAACAAGTTAGTCTTGAAGCCAAGAGAATAAACTCCCAAATGCCCAAAGATGTGATGGGAACAAAGGAATTTAAAGAATATACTCAGAGCTGCAAAAGCATTTTATGGAGTAGCTATGGGGTCTTATAGCCTTCAGTCAGTTGGGAACACCACAATCAGTCCTATAGATTTGGGGAAATTTATCATCTTTCATTGGTTTGCCAAAAAAACAAACAATGGAGCCTCATTTAGGAAAGGAAAGGATTGGTCTTCCCATTAGTTCTCAAGTCAAGCCCTTACTGCACATCATGTGGACTCTTGCTATAGGTTCCAACTTGCTGTTTGAGCTTCAACTTGACTCCCTCCTCTAGGTATTCTACCCCACCTCTGTCCCACCCCTGCCTTTTAACAGTTCACACCACAATAGCATTCCTAAACTGCATCTCTGATCACATCATATTTGTAACTAATAATTATTTTCAGTTGCTATGTTCCAGGCGTATGTACTTTAGCCATTTAAATCCTCACAACCATCCTTCAACTCATTTTACTAGTAAGGAAACTAAGGTCTAGAAGCCCAAGATCAAACAATTTATAAATGCAAAACTGAGATTTGAACTCTAGCGGACTGCATCTTGCTGCATGAACAGGAAGCTATCTCAAATTTGTGGTGGCTTCCCAAGCTCTGACAGATGTTCAGCAAGACCCTCTGTCATACAGCATCCTCATTTCCACAGACCCATGCTTTTTTTGCACACCATTTCCTCTGTCTTAAATGCCTAATTGTAATTTAAAGCATTTTCAAGGCTCATCTTATTTTCTCTAGCTGGAACTGGTATCTTCATTTTCGTTAGCAGAAGCTGGTGTTTCTTTTATCAGGGTCTCTTAGGAAACCTTTACAGCACTATTAATTCACTTAAGACACCATCCTATCAAACTAGCTGTTTGACCTTAGGCAAGGCAACTACTGTCTCTGGTCTTATTTCTTCCTCTGTGTCTAAAGAGGATGATAATGTTCCTCTGTCAAGTGTACCTCGCAGGGTGGTTAAAAGGTCAAAATGGATTATAAATATTAAAGTGTGCAGTAAGCTGCAAATACAATAGAATAAAACAAATTCTTGGTCTTTATCATTGTATTCCCTTTGGTGTTTAGCACAATGCTTCACACTAAATGGACCTCTGCCTTGAACTAAATTCTCAAAATAAACAAACAAAAAAGAACACAAGAAAACATTCCCCAATGATTCTTTAATTTGTTAGGTTTCATTTTTTATTGTAAAATTATCTAGACATTTCTTTTTTAAATATATATTTTATTGAATTTTTTAAAATATATTTTATTGATTTTTTACAGAGCAGAAGGGAGAGGGATAGAAAGTCAGAAACATCGATGAGAGAGAGACATCGATCAGCTGCCTCTTGCACGCCCCCTACTGGGGATGTGCCCGCAGCCAAGGTACATGCCCTTGCCGGAATCGAACCCGGGACCCTTCAGTCCGCAGTCCGATGCTCTATCCACTGAGCCAAACCGGTCTCGGCTATCTAGACATTTCTGATAAAATTCCCTGGAAAATTAATTTCTCTTTCCAACAGCTTTTTGCTTTGTATATGTTTCCAGGAAAACAACTAGTCTTTCAGGCCAGGATGAATGCAAAGCAAATCACTTTTATCAAAGAAAATGTAAAGTAGCAATTAATTACTGAGCAGAACATTCTTTCTTGATACATAAATTATTGGCATAAATGCCCATCTACAACTACACCTACCAATGCTCAACTCCCTATGCCATTGAGTTTCTTATTTTAAGCAAAAACGAATCTCAAGCTGTGTTTGCTATGATGTTTTTCCTTACATGTCTGTGTTAACAGTTATGCAAATACCTTGGAACTAAAAATTTGGCTTCAGGTGCAGTGAAGTGTAACCCAATGTGAGCAATTGTCTTCTTCCATCTTCCCACTTAATCAATATAAAAAGTTAATTTATAATTATGGCAAGATCTTGCTGAACACTCCAGCCTGAGCTAAGTAACTAGAGACTTCCTTAAAGTAGAAAATTTGGCTTTAGCAGAGAGGGATTTGTGGGCCAGTAAGAGTGATCCACAGTTTGTTCTCTTAGCCTCACACAGAGCATACATGCCCCTGGTCAGTTTTCCATCCCCTCCAAAGAACACAAAATATAAGTCAATCAAAACAAGACAAGCACCATATGAGTTCACTTATATGTGGAATCTAATCAACAAAATGAAGTAACAAGCAAAATAGAGAACAGGCTGACAGCTTTGGGTGCGTGTATGGAGATTGAGAAAGAAAGAGCAAAATAGAAAAAGAAAAAGAAAAAACCGTTGGACACAAAGTGTGGTGGTTGCTTGGGGGAGAAGAGGTGGAAGAAGGTGTGGGGGGATAAATGGTGATGGATAGACAATACGGTATATAGATAATGTGTTGTGGAATTGTGGACCTGAAAACTGTATAGTAGTAATTTTGTTAACCAATATCAACCCAATAAGTTCAATAAAAAGGAAAAAGGAAAAAAGCAAAAACCAGAATACAATTATACAGTTATCTATTGTTTATATTATTATCTTACTAGGGGCCTGGTGCACAAAATTAGTGTACTGGTGGGCAGGGATCCCTCAGCCCAGGCTGCCCCCCCTCACATACTGGGAGCCCTCAGGGGATGTCCTATTGATAGCTTAGGCCTGAGCAGGCCTAAGTTGCAGTCTGGCCCCACTTTGTGGGAGGCGACGGGGCTGATCAGGGAAAGGCACCAGCCCCATCATCCCCCTACTGTAGCCACTGCCAGTCACCGCAGCCACCAAGGTGTTTTCATCAACACGGACTCCAGTCCCTTCACCATGAAAAAATGACAACTGTCTTTAGGCATTTTCAAAGATGTCTCTCTCATAGGATATGACATTTCTTTCTTTCTTTTTTTATTTTTTATCCTCACTTGAGGATATGTTTCCATTGATTTTTAGAGAATGTGGAAGAGAAAGGGAAAAACAGAGAGAAACATCAAAATGAAAGGAACACTTTGATTGGTTGCCTCCTGCATGAGCCTTGACCTGGGCCCCAGCGAGGGAGGAGCCTGCAACCTAGGTACATGCCCTTGACCAGAAATGAAACCAGACCCTACGGTAGGCACGCAAGGCATTATCCACTGAGCCAAACTGGCTAGGTCAGGCTATTACATTTCTTAGCCCTTCAGCAGTGGACATCCATTTCTTTTTTCTCGAGGAGTGTGGTGGAAAAACCCTGGGTCACCTTTTTGGATTCTTATACCCAAGTTACTAAGAATATTAGTAGTGGCATACAGGAAGCTTAGCCAATGATTATTTAGAAGAGGTGTTTCATCTGTAGTTCACACTACAATCTCCAGCTCCACCCCTGCCAAGGCCTAAAGCTTCTGGCCTGGGAAGGGGCCCCCCAGCTCCCTCTGATCACTGACTCCACCCACGCCAAGGCCTAAAGCCTTGGGTCCTGGGAAGGAGACTCTCCCAGGTCCCTCCAATAGCTGGCTCTGCCCCTGTCCAGGCCTAAAGTCTTGGGCCTGAGCAGGGGCTCCACAGCTCCCTCTGATTGCAGTTCACCCCTGCCCAGGAGCCCCCTGACTCAGGCCCTTCCCAGGATGCTCAGGATCCACGCCGGGCCTACCTTGGAGTGTCCCAGGTACTGAGAAAGTTCCCAGGACCCAGGATGCTAGGCACCTGTGTAGGCAAATTGACCTCAATATTTGTTGAGTTAATTTGCATAGTCACTCCGATTGGCTGTGGGCATAGTGGAGGTATGGGCAATTTACATGTTTGTCTATTAATATGTACTAGAGGCCTGGTGCACAGAATTCATGCACGGGGGTTGGGGGAGGTGGTCCATCAACCCAGACTGCACCTTCTCCAATCTGGGATCCCTCAAGGGATGTCTGACTGCCTGTTTAGGCCCGATCCTAGGATCGGGCCTAAACAGACAGTCAGACATCCTTCTCACAAACCAGGACTACTGGATCCAAACTGCTCGTCTGCCTGCTTCACTGATTGCCCCTAACTGCTTCTGCCTGCCAGCCTGATCACCCACTAACCACTACCCTGACAGCCTAATTGATGTATAACTGCTCCTCTGCCAGCCTGTTTGCCCCCAACTTCCCTCCTCTGCTGGTCTATTCATCCATAACTGCCCTCCCCTGCTGGCCTGATCACCCACAACTGCCCTCCCTTGCAGGCCTGAAACCTCCCAATGGCCCTCTCCTGCTGGCCATCTTGTTGTGCCATCTTGTGTCCACATGAGGGCAGGATCTTTGACCACATGGGGGCAGCCCTCTTGTGTGTTGGAGTGATGGTCAATCTGTGTATTACTCTTTTATTAGATAGGATAGAGGCCTGGTGCATGGGTGAGGGCTGATTGGTTTGCCCTGAAGGGTGTCCTGGATCAGGGTTGGGGTTCCCTTGGGGCATGGGGCACCCTGGGCGAGGGGCCTATGGTGGTTTACATGCTGGCCATGCCCCTCAGCGACCCAAGTGGAAGCCCTGGGATCTGGGATTAATTTATGTTTTACAATTGAAACTTTGTAGCCTGGAGCAGAGCCAAGCCTTCTGCTTGCTCTGTGGTGACAGCCAATTTTGTATGGGTTTATTTAAATTATATAATTGAAACTTTCTAGCCTGTAGTGGAGACATAGGTGCTAGGGCTGCAGAAGCTTGGCTTTATCCATCTCCCAGGCAACCCTAACCTCTGCTCTCTCCAGCTTCATGGCTGATGCCATTTCTGTTGGAATATATCTTCTATAATTGAAACTTTGTAGCATTGAGTGGAGGCCTAGGCCAGCAAGGGCAGGCGGAAAGGTTGGCTTCCTCCATTGCTAGGGAAACCTAAGCCTCCCTCCTGCTCTCAGTGGCCGTAGCCATCTTGGTTGGGATTTATTTGCTCCTGATTGGTTGATGGGCGTGGCTTGTGGATGTGGCTTGTGGGTGTATCTGAAGTATGGTCAATTTGCATATTACTTTTTTATTAGATAGGATGATATTCAGGACTTTATATAAAGTTGAGAAGAGGGCAGGATACAAGCGAAAGCCTGACCTGCCAAAGATGCTTCAGTGATTTCCTGCCACCAGACATTCCAGAAAAAATAAAAATGACTCTTTGGGCCTAATCCAGAGCACAAACAATTTACCTCTGATTCTCTACTGGAAAATGGGATGATTGAGAACAATAAGACTTTGGATTTACATAACCCACTTTTTCTTAAGTGATCAGGTTTTTCTCTACAGATTTCAAATTTATCCCTATAAATGAAATAATGACTAATAAGTGTTGCATTTGACTTGCTTTAATATTTTCTTTATGTCTGCACATTTGATCTGGCACCAACCTGTGAGGTAGCTATAACCTCTACAGACAGGTATTTGACAACATATAAATGCTTTCTTTTAAGGAATAGTTAATACGAATTTGCAAGTGAAGCCTTGGTTTCATGTATCTTGCCCTTCTGATTCTTGCTACTTAACACTGGGTTTCATTAAAAGTTCAATGACACCAAAAGATACTGTAGTCACTAAGATTGCCTCTATGAACAAAAACACAAAGATAAAGGGAGCACAAGTCACACTCTACAATTTGTGCTCATTACACATTCCTGAAAAAAATAATGAAAGAGAGAGACTAGTATATTTATGGTACCTTGATTTAATCTGTTCATTTTATGAGATTATTTTCTTGGTTATCCATCTAACAATGGATGCATGCCATTAGAAAAAGATAATTTCAAGGAAAAGTAGGGACAAAACGTAAAAACTAGAATGCAATTTGTATAATTATCTATTGAATTTTATTTTTCTAAACCTTGCAATTATAAAGAATGGAGCTGTTGGTAAAAATTCTACAACATAAATTTTCATTTCCAAGCTTAAGATTTCTCTTTAAATAAGTTATAATGCTATGTAGAAGCAAGTAATAAAAGAACTACATTGATGGCTTTATTATTCTGGCTCTAAAGATTACATTTGCATATAGCTGGACTTATTAGAAAGACGCTATAGTGATAACATTACCAGAATAAAATATAAATCTTATTGTCCCAAATAAGCTGTCTGTCCTTGACACAAATTTCTTGGTAATAGTAGATATCTAAATGAGAAATAGCAAATTCAACAGGGATCCTAAGTGCTAGAAATAATTCAGTCACATATCATGACAAATTTCTAAAAACTAATTTTTTTCTTTTAATATATGAAGAGCTCTAGATAATGAAGAATAAACATAGAAATAAATAAAAAGCTGGAAGTCTTAAAATTAATACAAAAATTTTAAATGACTAATAAATATGTTGAAAGACTTTTTAAAGTCACTAGCAGTATAGTGGATGCTAAGGAAATATGAGACATCTGCACAGAAAGTGCCCAAGACTGAACTGAGAAACTCCACTTGCTTGAAGGTTCTGGAGTCTGGAAGGAGCTAGCAAGTGGCCAGAGCGATAGGAGAAATCTTGTAGGAACTGGTGCAGTGGAATATGAGAATGGTGAATTCCAGCTAGAAAATTGCCTAATGTGGAGCACTCAGCTAGTTCTGCAAATAGTTTGATCTTACCTGTAAATGATCATGCACTTAATGTCAAAGTTTTTTCTGAATAGAATGTTAAAGTTCTTCTATTTTTGTAGTTTTAAAAATCATAATTACACTAAAATACTTTAAGACTAATACTATCTACTTTACTATTTTTAAAGATAAAAGTGAACAAAACTGACAGCATATTAGAGGATAAATACAAGATCAAAAAAGTTTAAAACAGAAAGAAAAAAATTAAAGAATTAGCAAGAAGATTTTTAGTATAATGTCTATAAAAAGCAAGAGTGACTAGAGGAATACTAGGCAAGAAAGAATTTATAGGGAAAAATATTAAATTGAATAAATAAAATCATTGTTTAGAAATAAAATGTACAAGAAAAGCATAACAACAGAGAACTTCAAATCACCAATAACAAGTCAAATGAGTTGGAAAGGCAGTAATAAGCTGAAAAAGCAATTGTAGAAAGTTTAGTTCCATCTTATTACTTATAGTACAACAAAAGACAAGCTAAATGATTTAAAGATATAGAAGATGTTTAAAATATATTAATCTAAAATGTTATATATAATATTAATCAAACATTATGAATTAGAGAGGAACCAAGATGGCGGCATAGGTAAACAACTATTGTGCTGCCCCGTGCAACAATTCCAAAACTACAACATAACAACAAAACAAACATCATCCAGAATCACCGGAAAACTGACTGAGTGAAAATTCCACAAATAAAAGTAAAGGTGGGACACTGAGACTCAGAAAAGCGGCAGAGCACAGCCTTGAAGATACGCACAGAATCAGAAGCTAGGAGCCTTGAGCATGTGTGGGCTGTAGGGCTGACAGCAGCAATCCCAGCTGGATTTCTCCAATGGGTAGCGCAGAGACGTCCCACTGCACAGATTCCCCAGTGCCAGGTGAGGTCCGAGGTCTGGGGTACACAAGCTAAAAGCTGGGCGTGGCAGAGGTCTCTAAGTTTGAGGAGAGTACCTGTAGCTTAGAACAGCAGTTTGCGCACATAAAGTGTGAGACAGCACAGATGCGCGATGTGCTCCCTCGTATGGGAGACCACTGGACAACTTTGTTTTACAACCCTGGGCGAGACTTTGGGTGTGCAGACTCATTTGGGGAGCGGCAGCTTTGTCTGGCAATGGGTGGAGACCAGCCAGCAGCTTTCTCTTGGAGGTGCCTGCAGCCATTACCACCCAACTCAGAGACCCATGCACCGCATAGGACTTAGCTGACACTGCCTGCTCAGCTCAGAGACTCAGCCCATCCAACCTAAACATAGCTCACCTCCACACCCAATTGGCGGAGGTCAAACTCTCCTAGTGCAAACAACAATTAGCTGGTATTAACTCAAACAATATTGTACAACCCATAAAGGATTGCAGTAAGAGTATCCACCTCAGGTAACTGGGGAGACTGAGCCACTGTCCCTTAGAGGACTTCTACCAGTCTACCACACAAAGCTAATGGACCGACTCATGAAAGCAGCCAACATGCAGAGACATGGAAAGAAATCAGATGTGAAAGAAACGGAGGAAAAAAAACGATTGGACATAGAATTCAAAACCACGGTTATAAGGCTTTTCAAGAGGCTCCTAGAAAAGGCCGAGAACTACAAGGAAATAAACAAGAACTACCAGGAAATGAATGAGACCTACAAGGAAATGAATGAGACCCTCAAGGATATGAAAAAGGACCATGTAGAAATCAAGCATACAGTGACTGAAATAAAAAATAAAAAAACAAAGTCCTAAAAGCAGTCCAGAGGGCCACAAAAACCAAGTCAAAGATTTGAAATACAAAGAAGCAAAATCCACTCGGCTGGAAAAGCAAGAAACAAAAAGAATCCAGATAATTGAAGATAGTGTAAGGGGCCTCTGGGACAACCTCAAGCATGCCAACATCCGAATTATGGGGGTGCCAGAAAAAGAGAGAGAGCAAAGTAATGAAACCTACTTGAAGAACTAGTGACTGAAAACTTCCCCCACCTGGTGAAAGAAACTGACTTAAAAGCTCAAGAAGTACACAGAACCCCAAAATATAGGCATCTAAAGAGGACCACACCAAGCCACATCATAATTAAAATGCAAAGAGCAAAAGATAAAGAGAGAATATTAAAAGTAGCAAGAGAAAAACACTTAGTTATCTATAAGGGAGCACCCATACGATTGTCAGCTGATTTCTCAACAGAAACTATGCAGGCCAGAAGAGAGTGGCAAGAAATATTCAAAGTGATGAATAGCAAGAATCTACAACCAAGATTACTCTATCCAGCAAAGCTATCATTCAGAATTGAAGGGCAGATAAAGTGCTTTGCAGATAAGAAAAAGCTAAAGGAGTTCCTCACCACCAAACCAATATTATATGAAATGCTGAAAGATATTCTTTAAGAAGAGGAAGAAGAAAAAGATAAAAGTGTAAATTATGAACAACAAATACACAACTATCAACAAATGAATCTAACAATCAAGTGAATTAATAAGCTGATGAACAGGATAAACTGGTGAATGTAACAGAATCACAGACATAGAGAAGGAATGGAGTGACAATTCTTGGGGAGAAAAGGGGTGTGGGAAGTGCAGCAAGAGACTGGACAAAAATCATGCAACTATGGGAGAGGACAGTGGAGGGGGGTGAAGGCGGAGGGTGGGATGGGTACCAGGTGGAGGGGAGCTATAGGGGGAAAAAGGGGGAACAATGTAATTAATAAACTGAACAATAAAGATTAAAGAAACAGTAAAAAAATAAAAAATAAATAAATCGACAGTAACAAAAATTCTAATCAAAACTATGAAGCAGATTCAACTTATTATTGATTCAAATAAGAAATAAGGATCTTAGTGAGTTTCAAGAACCTTAGTGAGAACATCAAATACATGAAAAAGGACCTATCAGAAATTAAACACACACTAACTAAACTAAAGAATAATTTATAGAGATTCAACAGTAGAGTAGTTAATTGCAAGAATCAAATAAATGTTTTGGAATGTGAGGAAGCAAAAAAAAAAAATCAGAAAAAAAATCCAAAAATATGAAGATAGTGTAAGAAGCCTCTGGGACAACCTCAAGAGTACCAACATTTGCATGACAGAGGTGCCAGAAGAAGAGAGCAAACAAGATATTGAAAACCTATTGAAGAAATAATGACAGAAAACTTCCTCTACCCAGTGAAAGAAACAGATTTACAAGGCCAGGAAGCACAAAGAGTCCCAAACAAGATGAACCCAAATGATCCCACACCAAGAAAAATCCTAACTAATAAAATAGTAATATGCAAATTGACTGTACCTCCACTACACCACAAGCCACACCCACAAGCCAATCAGAGCGAGTGTACAAATTACTCCAACCAAGATGGTGGTTAATTTGGGCACAGAAGACAGTGTAGAAGGAAGCCAACCACTGCAAAAGGGGGCAAAACTGCCAAGAAGTAAGCAAGCAGGGTGGGGGAGAACTGAAGGAAGAAGATGTGGGGGGTAGGGGGGACGGAGCAAGGCAGCAGAAAAGGGAGCGAGGCAGAGGAGTTAGGAGGCAGTGATGCAGCAGAGAAGGGAGGGAGAGAGGCAGGGGAGACGGAAGGGAGGAAGGCAGCAGAGAAGGGAGCAAGGCAACAGCGATGCCAGGGAGCGAGGCAGTGGAGACACAAGGCAGCAAGGCAGCAGAGACATGAGGAAGCGAGGCAGAGAAAATGGGAGGGAGCAAGGTAGTGAAGAAGGGAGGGAGCGAGGCAGCAGGGAAGGGAGGGAGCTTTGCTCATGCCACAGGAAGCCCTATTCTTGCAGGAATCTTCCTGCAATGGCTCTCTAGTTATAATTAAAATGCCAAAGGTTAAAGACAAAGAGAGAATCTTAAAAGCAGGGGAAAAAGCAGTTAGCAAGAAGAAGAAGAAAGATTAAAAACATGAATAATAAAATAGCAATGAATTCATATCTATCAACAATTGAATCTAAAAATCAAAATAAACAAAGAAGGAATCTAAAGAGCAACATAAACTCATGAATAAAATAGGGCCAGAGGTATGGAAACATGGAACAGAATGACTAATCTCAGAGGGAAGTGGAGAGGGGAGGCAGGAAGAGATTAACCAAAGATCTTAAATGCACACCAATATAAGCATTACCTATGGTTATAGACAATAGGGTGGTGCCGGCCTGGAACAGGGTGGGAAACAGGGGGAGGTGAATAATGGGGGAAATAGGGGAACATCTGTAATACTTTCAACAAAAAGGATTTAATAAATAAAAAGTAATAAAATACAGAATAGCACACTATTTAGATGAAAATGATAAAACAAATATGGTAATTTATATCAAAAGAGGTAAGAAAGAAAGAAAGAAGAAAGAAAAAGAAAGAAAGAAAGAAAGAAAGAAAGAAAGAAAGAAAATACTTAACTCAAACTGTTGTAATTAACAATCCCTTTTTTTAAGTTTAACAAATCTTTATTGTTCAGATTATTAATTATAATGTTCCTCTTTCCCCCCTCCATAGCTCCCCTCTACCTGTTACCCATCCCACCCTCCGCCCTTACCTCCCCCCACTGTCCTCATCCATAGATATATGATTTTTGTCCATTCTCTTCTTGTACCTCCCACACAACTTTCCCCCTAAGAATTATCAGTCCATTCCCTCACTATGTCCATGATTTTGTTATATTCACCAGTTTATCCTATTCATCAGATTTCTAATTCACTTGATTTTTAAATTCACCTGTTGATAGATGTGTATTTGTTGTTCATAATTTCTATTTTTACCTTTTTCTTCTTCTTCCTCTTCTTAAAGAATAGATTTCAGCATTTCATATAATATTTGTTTGGCAGTGATGAACTCCTTTAGCTTTTTCTTATCTGCAAAGCACTTTATCTGCCCTTCAATTCTGAATGATAGCTTTGCTGGATAGAGTAATCTTGGTTGTAGATTCTTGCTATTCATCACTTTGAATATTTCTTGCCACTCTCTTCTGGCCTGCATAGTTTCTGTTGAGAAATCAGCTGACAATCGTATGGGTGCTCCCTTGTAGGTAACTAAGTGTTTTTCTCTTGCTGCTTTTAATATTCTCTCTTTGTCTTTCACTCTTGGCATTTTAATTATGTTGTGTCTTGGTGTGGTCCTCTTTGGATTACTATAGTTTGGGGTTCTGTGCGCTTCCTGGACTTTTAAGTCTATTTCTTTCACCAGGTGAGGGGCAGAAATAGATGACAGTGTGTAAAAGTCAGAAATGTCTATTGAAATGAGTAACATGAAATAAGTAAACAATACCACCGGTGCAGCAGCAAAAGCTGAGTCTGCCTACTCCACAACTACAGAACTCTGGAAACCACAGTCACACCTTTCCAGAACACAGACCTCCTGAGACCCATCACCCAACAGACAGTTCCTGGGTGCTACTGTGAGTCCCCACTGGACACATGTGATTTTAACCAAGGGCGCAAGACAGCAAAAATTGGGGCACCCCCATCCAGGACATCTGACTTCTAGACATGGAAGTTGTACCTTTCCAGCTCACAGGCCTACATAAGAGAACCCAAACAGCTCAATTAGGGAGCTACACTAGATCACCAAGCCCAGGAGACCTAAGAGATCACACCAGTAGCACCATCCCCAAAAGAACCTGAGATTCAAACCAATTGGGCCTATAATTAAAACATTACAGCAAAATATGGGAAGAAAACAAAGCAAACTCTAAAAGAAAGCAAAAGAGGAATCACCAGAAAGGGAGTTAACATTAAATTGAGGCTAGCAGCATAACAGAAAAAGAACTCAGAGTAATGGTTATAAAGATGTTTAAATGGCTGGATGACAAATACACACAACTCAATGAGAATTATAACAAGCTGAATGAGAATGTCACCAACATGAAAAGGAACCAAGAGGAGACGAAGAACAACATAGCTGCAATACAGAACACAATGGAAGGCTTAAACAGTAGACTAGGAGAGGCTGAGGACCACATCAGCGAATTAGAACACAAGGTAGGAAAAAACACACAACCACAGCAGCAATTGGAAAGAAGACTTAAAAAGCAAGAGGAGAGCTTAAGTGAGCTTTGGGACAACACAAAACAAAACAACATTCTCATAATAGGGGTACCAGAAGGAGAGGAAGAGAAACAAGGAATAGAAAATCTGTTTGAAGAAATAATGACAGAAAACTTCCCTGATATTGGCAAGAAAAAAACTATGCAAGTCCAAGAAGTACATAGAGTGCCAAACAAGTATCCAAAATACCGACACCAAGACACATCATAATGAAATTGGCGAACACCACCAACAAAGTAAGAATCTTAAAGGCTGCCAGAGAGAGACAGAAAGTTACCTACAAGAGATCTCCTATCAGAATATCAACTGATTTCTCAACAGAAACAACCAAGCCAGAAGGGAATAGAATGAAATATGCAAAATAATGCAAAGCAAGGGACTGAATCCAAGAATACTATACCCAGCAAGGCTATCATTTAAAATTGAAGGTGGAATCAGAAGATTCACAGACAAAAAAGGACTAAGGGAGTTTATTACTGCCAAACCAGCAATGCAAGAAATGCTGAAGGGTCTGCTATAAAAAGAAGAAATAGGAAGTGAAGAAGGAATACAGGGGTAAAGAATAAAAATGGCAACAAACAAGTATCTATCAATAATAACTGTAAATGTAAATGGATTAAATGTCCCAATCAAAAGACATAGAGTAACTGAGTCGATAAGAAAACATGGCCCATATATCTACTGTACACAGGAGACTCACCTCAGAAAAAAAGACACACACAGACTGATGGTGAAGGGATGGAAAAAGGTTTTTCAAACAAATGGAAATGAAAAAACAAAAAAGCTGGGGTAGCAATATTTATATCTGATCTCAAAGTGAAAGAGATAAAAAGAGATAAGGAAGGCCATTTCATAATACTAAAGGGAACAACCCAACAAGAAGAAATAACTCTGGTAAACATATACACACCCAATACAGGAGCACCCAAATGCATTAAAAAAAACTCCTGGAAGATATAAAGGGAGAGATTGACAGCAATACAATCATAGTAAGAGATTTTAATACCCCATTATCACCATTGGTCAAATCCTGTCAACAAAAAATTAGCAAAGAAACATCAATCCTAAATGACTCACTAGACCAGATGGAATTGACACCTTCAGAACATTTCACCCCAAAGCCAGAGAATATATATTCTTCTCAAGTTCACATAGGTCATTTTCAAAGAAAGACCATATATTGGGGTCACAGGCAAAGTCTCTTCAAGTTCAAGAAGATATAAATCATATCAAGCATCTTTTCAGATCACAATGGCACAAAACTGGAAATCAAATACAATAAAATCAATTCAAAAAAACCAAACACATGAAGAATAAATAGCATGTTATTAAACAATGAATGGGTTACCAGAGAGATCAAATAAGAAATAAAATAAAAAAACATCATGGGAACAAACCACAACCGAAAATCTATGGGACACAGCAAAAACAGCCCTGAGAGGGAAGTTCATAGCTTTACAAGCCTACTCAAAAACAAGAAACAATGGTAATAAATTATCTAACCCTACAACTCAAAGAGATAGAAAGAGAGTAATAACAAAAGCCCAGTGCAAGCAGAAGGAAGGAAATAAATGACATAAGGATAGATAAATAGATAAATAATGAATGAATGAATGAATGAATGAATAAATAAATAAATAAATAAATAAATAGATCAACAAAACCAAGAGCTGGTTCTTTGAAAGGATAAACAAGATCGATGAACCTGTAGCCAGGCTCACCAAGAAGAAAAGTGAGAGAACCCAAATAAACAAAATCAGAAATGAAAGGGAAGAAATAACAACAGACCCCACAGAAATGCAAAGGATTGTTTAAAATAGTATGAAAAACTCTCTTTCAACAAACTGGACAACCTGGAGGAAATGGAGATATTCCTAGAAAAATTCAACCTTCAGAAACTCAATCAGGAAGAATCTAAACATCTCAATAGGCCAATAACTGTGGAAGAAATTGAAGCAGTCATCAAAAAGCTTCCAGCAAACAAAAGACCATTGCCAGACAGCTTCACAGAGGAATTTTAGCAAACATTCAAGGAAGAACTTAAACGGGTCCTCCTCAGACTATTCCAAAAAATTCAAGAGGAAGGAACACTTCCAAGCTCATTCTATGAAGCCAATATCAGCCTGATATCAAACCAGATAAAGATGACACAATGAAAGAAAATTACAGGACAATAACCCTCATGAACATAGATGCCAAAATTCTAGCAAATCGGGTCCAGCAGTACATCAGAAAGATCATACACCATGACAAAATAGGATTTATCCCAGGGGTGCAAGGACGGTACAGTATCTGCAAATCAATAAACGTGATACATCACATAAACAAACTGAGATATAAAAACCACATAGTCATATCAATTAATGCAGAAAAAGCATTTTACAAAATCCAACACTCATTTTTGATAAAAACTCTCAGCAAGGTAGGAATAGAAGGATCATACCTCAACATAATAAAAGCCATATATGATAAACACACAGCCAACATCATACTCAATGGGCCAAAACTAAAACCATTTCCCCTAAGAATAGGAACAAAACAAGGATGTCCACTCTCACCACTCCTGTTAAACATAGTACTAGAAATACTAGCAATTGTAATTAGACAAGAATCCTATCTAATAAAAGAGGATTATGCAAATTGTACTTCCAATCAAGTCACACCCACAGCCACACCCATCAGCCAATCAGGAGCAGTTGATGCAAATAAACCCAAACCAAGATGGCTGCCGCCACTGAGCGCAGGAGGAAGGCTTGGGTTTGCCTAGCAATGGAAGAAGCCAAGCTTTCTGCCTGCCATTGCTGACGTAGGCCTCCACTCAATGCTACAAAGTTTCAGTTATAGAAGACACATAAATCCCAACACAAATAGCAACAGCAACGGAGCTTGAGAGAGCAGAGGCTAGGGTTGCCTGGGTGATGGAGGAAGCCAGGCCTCTGCAGCCCTAGTGCCTAGATCTCAACTCTAGGCTACAAAGTTTCAACAGAAATGGCTGTTGTCACAGAGCAAGCAGAAAGCTTGGCTCCGCTCTAGGCTACAAAGTTTCAATTGTAGAACATAAATTAATCCCAGATTCAAGGGCCTTTGTTTAGGTTGCTGGGGTGGGGGGCGTGGCTGGCCTGCAAACCACCACAGGCCCCTCACCCAGGCCACTGCATACCCCAAGGGAACCCCACCCTGATCCAGGGCACCTTTCAGGGCAAACTACCTAGCCCCACCAGGCCTCTATCCTATCTAATAAAAAAGTTATACACAGATTGACCATCACTCCAACACACAAGAGGGCTGTCCTCATGTGGTCAAAGATTCTGCCCCCATGTGGATACAAGATGGCCACCACAAGATGGCCAGGAGGGGAGAGCAGTTGGGAGAGACCAGGCCTGCAAGGGAGGGCAGTTGGGGGTGACCAGACCAGCAGAGGAGGGAAGTTGGGGACAAACAGGCTGGCAGGAGAGCAGTTAGACATCAATTAGGCAGGGTAGTGGTTAGTGGGTTATCAGGCTGGCAAGCAGAAGCGGTTAGGGACAATCAGGGAGGCAGGCAGGGGAACAGTTTGGAGCTAGTAGTCCTGGATTGTGAGAAAGATGTCTGACTGCCCGTTTAGGCCTAACCCTGGTAATATTGGGCCTTAATGGGCAGTCAGACATCCCTCGAGGAGTCCCAGATTGCAGAGGGTGCAGGCTGGGCTGAGGGACACTCCCCACCTACCCTCCCATGCACGAATTTTGTGCACCGGGCCTCTAGTAAGAAATAAAAAGCAACCAAATTGGAAAAGAAGAAGTAAAGCTGTCCTTATTTGCAGATGACATATTGTACTTAAAAAACCGGAAAGACTCCATCAAAAAACTATTAGACTTAATAAATGAATTCAGCAATGTAGCAGGATACAAAATTAGCACAAAGAAATATATGGCATTTCTATACACCAATAGTGAACTTACAGAAAGAGAGACTAAGAAAGCAATCCCATTTACCATTGCACCAAAAAAATTAAGATACCTAGGGATAAACTTAACTAAAGAGATAAAAGATCTATACACAGAAAGCTACAGGATACTGAAAAAAGACATAAAGACATAAACATATGAACACACCATGTTCATGGATTGGTAGAATCAGCATAATTAAAATGTCTATAATACCCAAAGAAATCTATAAATTCAATGCACTCCCCATTAAAGTACCAATGGCATATTTCACAGATCTAGAAAGAACTCTCCAAAAATTCATTTGGAATGAAAAAAGACCCCCCAATAGCCACAGCAATCCTGAGAAAGAAGACCAAAGTAGGTAGGATCTCAGTATCAGATTTCAAGCTGTATTACAAAGACACTATGCTCAAAACAGCCTTGTACTGGCACAAGAACAGATATATAGGCCAAAGGCATAGAATAGAGAACCCAAATATCAACCCAAACCGCTATGTATGCTCAGCTCAATTAATATTTGATAAAGGAGGCATGAACATACAATGGAGTCAAGATAGTCTCTTCAATAAATTGTGTTGAAGAAATTGGACAGATACATGCAAAATAATGAAACTGGAGCACCACCTTACACCAGACACAAAAATAAAGTCAAAATGGATAAAGGACTTAAACATAAGAGGGGAAACCATAAAAATATTAGAGGAATCCACAGGCAGAGAAATCTCAGACATATGCCAAAGCAATTTCTTCACCAGTACTGCTTCTAGGGCAATGGAAACTAAAGAGAAAATAAACAAACGGGACTAAAATAAAATGCTTCTGCACAGCAAAAGAAACCATCAACAAAACAACAAGAAAGCCCACTGTATGGAAGAATATATTTGCAAATGTTATCACTGATAAAGTTTTAATCTCCAACATCTACAGGGAACTTATATAACTTAATAAAAGGAAGATAAATGATCCAATAAAAAAAAATGGGCAATGGACCTAAATAGAATCTTTTCAAAAGAAGACAGAAGGAAGGCCAAGAGGTATATGAAAACATGCTCAACATTAATAATTATCCAAGAGATGCAAATCAGAATGACAATTCATTACCATCTCGCACCTGTCATAATGGCAATCACCAACAAATCAACAAACGACAAGTGCTGACAAGGATGTGGAGAAAAAGGAACCCTCGTGCACTGTTGGTGAGAATGTAGACAGGTGCAGCCACTGTGGAGAACAGTATGGAGTTTCTTCAAAAAACTAAAAATGGAACTGCCATTTGACCCAGTAATCCCACTTCTAGGAATATATCCCAAGAAACTATAAACACTAATCAGAAAGGATATATGCATCCCTATGTTCATAGCAGCACAATTCACCATAGCTAAGATTTGGAAACAGCCTAAATGCCCACCAGCAGTTGAGTGGATTAGAAAACTACGGTACATTTACACAATGGAATACTATGCTGCTATGAAAAAAGAGGGAATTCTTACCATTTGCAGCAGCATGGATGGACCTGGAGAGCACTATGTTAAGTGAAATAAGCCAGGCAATGAAAGAAAAATACCACACGATCTCACTCATTTATGGAAAATAAAGAACATTATAACTTGATGAACCAAAGGTAGACACAGAGGCAGTAAAGCACCAAACAGGCTGTCAAATTGCAGCAGGAAGGCTGGGGAGTGTTGGGAAAGGGGGGGGGAGAGATCAACCAAAGGACTTGTATGCATGTATATATAAATACCCAATGGACACAAGACAATGGGGGGATGGGATAAGGGTATGTGACAGGGTGTAGTAGAGGCTCGAGGAAGGCCTATGGGGGAGAAAAGAAGATATATTTACTACTATGTGTAATACTTTAAACAATAAAATAAAATAATATCCTATCTTTCTAATAAAAGAATAATATGCAAATTGGCTGTCACTCCAACACACAAGATGGCTGCCCCATGTGGTCAAAGATGGCTGCCTCCATGTGGAAACAAAGTGGACAGCACAAGATGGCCAGAAGGGGAGAGCAGTCTGGAGGTGATCAAGGGAGGCAGGGGTGCAAGGGAGGGCAGTTGGGAGTGATCAAGCCTGCAGGGGAGGGCAGTTAGGGGTGACCAGGCTGGCAGAGGAGGAAAGTTGGGGGTAACTGGGCCTGGGGAAGGGCAGTTGGGGGGGACCAGGCCTGCACGGGAGGGCAGTTAGGGGGAACCAGGCCTAAATGGGCAGTAGGACATCCCTCTAGGTGTCCCAGATTGGAGAGGGTGCAGGCTGGGCTAAGGGACACTCCACCCTCCATGCACAAATTTTGTGCACCAGGCCTCTAATTAAAACATAAAACCTTAAAAGATAATACTGAAGTGAATTTTATTAAATGCTTGGGTGAATTGAGGGAGCAGACAAGGAGTCAGAAGTATTTTTAAACTTTAATAAAATTATAAATGAAAAAGGTAAATGAGTTTTATCATATAAAATTTTAAATACATAGGGAAACATTCAAAACATTAACAATCAGAGGGGAAACATGTATGCAGTAAATATGACAGTTAACTTTGTTATTAACTAAAGAGCTATGTCAGAGAAAAGTACAGTCTCAAAAATTATCTATGATCAAGGAATTCAATTAACATAAATTAACATTTCTGAAAATTCTCAGCTTCTTTGAGAATCTAAGAAAAGATTCCATAATTGATCTATGAAATTAGAGAGAAAAAGAGAAGTACAGCCACAGTCTGGCAAAGATGAAATAGCCATTCATACATACTCAGTTGTAATATAAACTGGTACATGTTTGAAAAGCAATTTGGGCAAATGAAATATGATCTTTGGAAATACTCGTTCCTTTTTATTCAGTAATTTCACTTTTGAATATAAATCTTAGGGAAAGCATTTTAAACGTGTTAGGCATTAAGAGGTTCTGGAGTTTATTGTTTGTTTATTTTTTCTCCCTCTATATTTAAATCAGATTTATTCTGTTGCTTTTCACAATGACAATGGAAACAACTTAGAAGTGTAACCCGAAGAGAATAATTACTTTGCTGGCATATTTACTCAAGGATATATTATGCAAAATAGACTATAACCATCTTAAGTGAAAATACAAGATATAATATTATATTCATAATAGAGTAACTATGTCAAAATTAAAGTTTTATACATGGAATAAAAGACTGAATGAAAATCTATCAAAATCTTAATGGCAATGGTGAGTGGTTGGTGAGACAAGATGTGCTGTGGAATATTTTTTCTAATTTTCTCTATTGCCAAATGTTTCTTTAATGAACATGAAAAAAAATGTATTTTTTTATTAAAAAAAAAAAAAGCAAGCCCAACTAATTTGCATCACTAACTGGATCAACAATTTTTAGTGAAGATTCCTGGACAGAATAGAACTCATGTGCCTCCCCCCACTCCTGAGTGCAGTCCATCCTTTGAGAAGCAAGCAGAGCTCTGAGGCTGGAGTGCTTTAGGAATGAAAGAATTAGGAACAGCTGGGGCAGATTCAAAGCCATGACACGCATGCCCCTTCAAAGGCATCGCAAAGGCAGGCAAGGTGAGAGAGAGTTCAGAGCAGATCAGAGCTTACAAATGGGTGGATTAAGCTAAAAATGTGCAGGAGGCATCATGAGGGCACTACCAGGGCTCAGAGTGAGCCAAGTGGAAAATGTGGCATTCGACACCTGTGGAATAACCAGCAGCTGAGTCCAAGCTAAAGGAGAACAGTTCAAAGCTTCAAAAGTGGCTAAACAAGGCTGTGGTTAGAAGAAAGAACTTATTTTAAATTGGTAATGAGGTATAGTATTTATAACTAAGCCCTTCTTGGTTTTTATCATTGGTTCGCAATTTTGTATGTTGTAATTTAGAAGAGATGTTTCCTAAAAATTGTTATTTTATTTTATATAATGCAAGCAGTTTCTTTTTTAAAAAAGGAATATATAAGAATGGAAAGGGAACTAGGAATATGTGACCCTGCTTCCTTTGTTTGGTCAAATGAGTTAATGATTATGAGCCTTGGTTTCCCCTTTGGGATAATTTTATTTGGTAACTCATTCAGCCAATGTTTATTGCACCTCTCAACTGCAGACATGGTAGCTGGCACCGGAGATACATGGTGAATAAGATGTATGAGCTCCTTGCATTTCAAGGACCCCTTGGGGAATCAGAGAATTACAAGTTGGGGTAAGAGCTATGGGAGGAGGCTCGGGCACAAAATCTTCCCAGGGGTGACATCTCATTCACTTCCAAAGACGGTTTTTTTTTTTTTACTTGAGGATAAAGGACATGTCATGTGAGCCTTGTGAACCATGCTGGACTTGATCCTACAAGGATTGGGAAGATGTTGCAGGCTTTTAAGCAAGAGGGTCACACAAGCAAATTTATGTTTCACAACAATGACTACAGAGAGAGAACCCGCTCCTGTGCTTTTGTAGGAAACAGGAGAGGTGCAAAAAGGAGAACCATGATTCAGGTTATGAGAGGAAGAGAGAACCAAAGATACCCAGGTTTCTGACTTTATTAACTGCAATAAAGATGGTATCATGATCTGGGGCTCAGACAAAAAAAGAAAAAGAAAAAAAGGAAGGAGCAAGTGTGAATGAGAAAATAGTGATTTCAGGTTTGAGCACACCAATTTTGGAGGACTCATGATATAACTAACTTGCAATGCCTCACTTAAGTTGTGGAGCCGATAGCAATCCAAAACTCAGGAGAGAGATCTGGTCTGAGGAACCACACAGAGTACTTACAGGGGGAACAACAGAAATACATTTCTCACAGTTCTGGAGGCTGGAGGTATGATTAGATTCTGAGGAGAGCCCTCTTCTGTTTTGTGGACTTCCAACTTCTCCTTGCATCCTCGCACGGTGTGAAGAGAGTGAGCTAGTTCTTTGGTCTTTTCTTATAAGGGCACTAATCTCATCCTTGGGAGCTCTACCCTTATGACCTAATAGTCTCACCATCACATTGGGGATTAGATTTCAACATGATTTTTTTTTTTGGTGGGGGTAGGGATACACAAATCTTCAGTCCATTACATCCAATATGACCTCATCTTAAACTAACTAATTACATCTGCAAAGACCTTTTTTTTTTTTTCAAATAAGGCCACATTCATAGGTTTCAGTGACATGAGTTTTGGGGAGACACTATTCAGTCCAGCACAGAAATATTGAGGTGAAGTGATTTGTGTTTGTTTGCTTGCTTATTTGGCTTATTAATTTTACAATTTTATTAATTGGAAAGTAGATGTGAGTTCTTCGTGATACATTCATGATGCTAATTTAAAAACCCATGCTCCCTAGAGATGACAATTATTTCAAAACAGGATCTCGAAAAATTGCATGAAATTTTACACCAAATCTTATGCTTATAAAAAAAAAAAGTGTCCCTGAGGAGTAAAAATGGCAAGGCCATAGTAACTTAGCATAGTTTCTTATGAGTCTCAACAACTGTTTTAAATCTTTTGAACGTATAGTAATATAACTAAGATTTCTGGGGTAGAATAGAATGAGATTTTGCATCTTACTCAATTTCAGATTTTCTCTAGGATAGCATGATTTAGTAATCCATTTCTGTGAGGAACATTTAAGCACGTTGTTTACAAATCAAAAAAAGTCTAGTTTACATATTGTTTAAATAAATTGACCAGTTGGGAAGAGTATTATATAATTACAGTTTGTTATCATTTTATTGGGATTAAAATAATTAACTTATATAGCTCATTTCCTCATGGCATGACTAAAACAAAATAAACAGAACAAAAACAGATCCCTTACCTTGAAAAAGAAAACAGATAAAATTTCAAGACCAGTTACATAAAAGGTATTTGAAATACTCTTTCCTGAATTTCTGTTATAAGAGTTAGAATTCTAATTATTAAATTCATATTGGCAATAGTTATTAAAATAATCAGGAAATTCAGAAAGGACAGTTCTTTTAACTCATAACTTCTTTCATTATAGCTTATACGAAATGCAGCAATCTATATTTATATGATTCTGGTGCCAAAGGAATAACCATAATTTTTATTTACTTTTGGTTTCTTCCTGAAGGCAAAAAACTAAAAGGAAACACCTGCCAATTCTGACACTTAATCTGACTTTTTCAGCAATGTGATCCACACACTGGAACTTGGACACCCTAAATGTTTCACTTCACCCTATATGTTGGATGGAGAAGTATTTGTGAGATGCTTTTTAAGTGATCACCTGCTCTTTTCTCCCAGGGGGAACAGCTCAACTTCACACTGATGGCACCACCAGCACTTTCCTTTTCGAAGCCTGCCACTGAAAGCTCTGCCTGGGTGTCTCTCACAGCCAAGTTAGGCTACACCATTGCCTTTCTGGAATGGCCAGTGAAGCTGGGAAAACTGAATGCAGCCCACTTTGCCCAAGCTCATCACTATGCACACTTTAACCATTGCCCTCTACATTACACATTGATCTCAGGGAACACAGCAAAGGAACAATAATAGTTAAAAATAACAGCCAGCTTCCCCCAAAGAACCCCTAAATTGTACTTCTATATCTGAGAAAATTCTAGGGGTGAATGCTATCCAGATTCAATGTGTTCTTGCTTCATTAGGTAAATTATTTTGGTGCATTCTCTAACAAGCTCATGTTTTACAAATTTGCATGTATATTAAAACTTGTGTTATATATACACTTAACTCATTTTTCTTGCATGAGTCAGAAACCAAAATAGACAATAGCCTCTTCTTGGTTCACCAAGGAACTATTGAGTGTCAACTGTGTCAGGTACAAATAGTGATTAGCACAATGACCAGCAGAACAGAAATGATCTCTCCCACCCTTTGCCGCCATAGAGCTTGAAATCTAGTGAGGAAGACATATAATAAGCAAATAATTCCACACAGAAAGTTGCAAACTCCAACACATTCTATAAAGAAAAAGAACAGTAATTGTGGGAGTATATAACATTGTACATGACAGGAAGTTTATGTGAGACCAGAACAATAGAGATGAAATCTGATGGAGTAGAAATTAGTTTATTTAAATGTGGAATGAATGAAAAGAGGAAGCATCCCTGGTAGATAGACAGGTACACACAAACGTATTAGGTGAGAATAAATCATAAAACATTCAAAGAAATGAACAAGCTCAATATGTGAATCCTAAGAGTTAGGGAGGTGGTGGAAAGTGTTGGGAGGTGAGGATTTGGGTTTTTAGTCTAATAACAATGAAAGTCATTCAAGGATTTTGGGTAAGATGTTGATGTGATAAAGTTTACATATTTAAAAGATTACTTGGGCATCCATGAAAATAGCAAATTACAGAGTACAATTAATGAATGTCTGGGAGATCATTTAGGCATCAACTGCTTTACTCCAAGCAACAGTTGTTGATACCTTTGACCGGAGTAACAACATTAAGAAGAATTAGATTTACTCAACAATGTCTAGATTTCTGGCTTTTGAATCTCTGTGGATGATGGTGATACTTTTTATGGTGAGAAGCACTAAAATAAGTTGCAGATAAAAATAAGCTCAGTTTTGATCATATTATATTTTGGGTACGTGTGAGACCTCCATGTCAAGATACCAAGTCACCTAGATACACATGTATGAGACTCTGAGGAGGCTCATTCAAACTGCAAACAAATTTGGGAGTCACTGACACATCAAAGATAACTGCAACAATGGGAAAGGGCATAGGATGAGAAGAGAAAGGGTTCTATAAACAAATCTTAAGGAACTTTAATATTTAAAGTTTGGGCAGAATGAAATGAGCCAGTTTAAAAAAAAAGAGTCTGAGGAAGAGAGGAGGGTATAAACCTTGGGAGGATGGCTTTGTCTTAGAAGACAAGAGAAAAGATTGTTTGAAGGACAGAATGATTCACTGTTGTGAAAGTCAAATAGAATTAAGACTGAACACTATCCTTTAAATTTGGGGCCCTAGGATGGTTGATGACCTTAACAGGAAGCATTTCAGGAATGATGGGGGTAGAAGCTGGATTGAAGGGAGTTGAGGAGTGTGTAGGAAGTGTGGTGTTCAACAAAAATTTGCTGTCTTATGAGTCCTTTATCTAACAGAGTACGCAATTATAAAAAAAAAATTGGATGCCTGGTTGTACTGTAGGTTTGTTATTGATGAAAAAAGAAAAATGGGGGGGAGAGAGAGAGAGAGAGAGAGAGAGAGAGAGAGAGAGAGAGCAGGAAGGAAGAAAGGGAAAGAAAAAGGCAGATTGACATTAAGTTAATAATTCAACCAAACAGGAAGAGTGATGAACCAAGGACAGAGATGCTAGCAAGTGATTTAAAGGCACTAGCACTATCACTATCACTACCTTCTTCTTAAGATGTGGAAGCAAGTTTTCACCTGGAACATGGGTAACATGAAATACTTCACTGAATTTGAAGAGCAAATATTTATCTGACACAAACTCTATTTAGTGAAACACTCTGGCTTATTACATATTTTGTTTCAAGGTTTGCACCTCAGCATGGGTGAAAATTAGGCCAAATTTAATCCAATTAAAGAAAAGTACTCTTATAATTAAGAGGCCTTAATTATGCATGCCATCCTGAATTATTTTGCTTTCATCATATTAACACTTATTATACTAAACTTAGAGAAACCTAGTACAATATTTTTATATAATTGTCCTTATTTATATTTGTTTTACTTTCTATAGCTATTGAATTTATTTTTAAATTTACATTTTGAAAACCTACATTTTGTCCACCCTAATTTCTCCCACAATTAATTTTCTAAATTGCATTAATCCTTCCAGTCTCACTTCCCACTTGATCTCCTCCATTAATCAAGTTCTGCTTTCAACCACTAGCTCTTCTGGTATTCTTCAATATAATATTTCTTTTGGGCCCTCTCCAACTCTCAGTATTTTCCTGTTCTCATCACCTACTGCTTGGCACCAGTGGAAGCATCATTCACACTTTCCCTACATCTTCAAAGCCCTGGAATAAAAAAGTGAACCTTATGGGAGACATGAGTAAAACAAGAAAAGAACATTAGTTCTGGGAAGCTCAACAAAAAGGACCTCTCTTGAGTTTCTCTCTCGTGAGTTGCACTCACGCTTCTTGGTAAACCAATTGGTCTGAAATAATAGGTAGTATTTGTTTATTCCCTTCCACATTTTGTTATAAGTACTCTTTTTCATACTTTAATACTCTTATTTAAATACTAGAGGCCCAGTGGATGAAATTTGTACAGGGTGGGGTTGGGTGGTCCCTCAGCCCAGCCTGCACCCTCTCACAATCCAGGATTGCTGGCTTCTAACTGCTCGCCTGCCTGCCTGCCTGATTGCCCCTCATCACTCTGCCTGCCTGCCTGATTGCCCCTAACCGCCTCTGCCTCAGCCCTTGCCACCACAGCTTCACCTGGAAGGTTGTCTAGAAAGACATCTGGAAGGTCATTTCACCATCCAGTCTAATTAGTACATTATGCTTTTATTATTATAGATATCCCCCATTTTGCCTTTTGTCTGGCAAAGTCTGAAATATTTACTGCTGATCCTTCATAGAAGACTTTTGCTGACCCCTGCTCTAGAAGAAGTATTCAGTTAAGCCATTCTAGAACCTCCACTGAGCCATGCTGCTAGAAAAAATCAGTTGACCCAGCCCAAAGCAAATATACTACCCAAGCAACCCACAAAATCATCTGAAATCACAGATACTTGCTGTTTTGATATATTAGTTTAGGGATGGTTTGTTATACAAAAAATCCTATGCATCACCGGCAAGCAGCTCTATGAAGTGGCTTAAGGCCCGCTGTCCTTGTCACTTCACAATGACATCATGCTCAGAAACCTCAGATCCCATTCTATTTCACAAACTCACTCTGTCCTTTTAGGCTACAGCCTTCCTTCAGGCCAGAGTATACTTTTTCCCACTTCATTTGGAATCTTACTCATTTATGGCAACATTTCCTGTGAAGCTTTCATAGGTCAACTGGTCACACTTAATTCCACACTCCTCTGATGTCTACAGCAATTCTTCCTAGATGATAGGTTCCACATATTATTCATCCTTATGTTGTATGTACTTGACCATAATTGTTTAATCATATGTCTCCATGCTTCCTTCACAGCTCAGCCCTCCATGAGCCACGACGCATACAGACATATCACAAAATGTTTCTTTGGTTCACTATTTTATATCATAAATGTAGTTGATGATATCTATAATTTTTGTTTCTCAGTTTAACATTTTAACCCTCAAAAATGCACTCTAAGAAGTGTCACCCTGACATTACTCTCATGAAAACTTAATCTTACCAATTGACTCAATACATCAATTTCTGGTTTGAGACTACTAAAGGGAACCAATCTGAATTATGCACTATATTTTAATGAACTCAAGACATGTTTCTTGGTGAGTGGGATGAAGAGGCAGCAAATTTTACTGCTTTTCACTCTCCTATGTTCATGGTGTTATTTCCATAGATCCCAAAACACTCTCATTTTTAACCTTCATTTGGCCCTGAAGATGTTTTTCTGAGCTATTACTTTATTATTAAATTGTAAATATAAAATAACCATGAGTCACAAAAAAGGTTTCCTGCAAAAAAGTGAATCATCTGATTCTCCACCATCTTCCAATAACTCACTCCCCTCTTAGCCCACTGCCACCCACCAACTGTCATATCCTTTCTGTCACCTTCTCTGGGTAGATTTCATACAGTAAACTTTCCTTAGACTGAATTTTATGCCCCAAGGTTAAAACATGGAGTTAAATTGATGTGATTTTCTATCTGTGAATTATTTGCATATCTTAGTTTGAGATGGAATGAATCACAATGTTTCCATTAAAATCATTTTAATGGTTTTAGCTTAGTAATGGAGTTTTCAAGAATATATATATTTTTTCTTTCCTCCATTCTCTCCTGTCATATTTTTTCTCCTTTTTTATTTTTAACAAACATGTAGGAGAGACTAATATATACAGAGTTCACCAAATCCTTTTTCCAAGACTATCTGTTGCTTTATTGCAGTTGTTCTTAAGCATTTAGAGGAGCAATTTTGCCCCACAAGGGCATTTGGCAAAGTCTGGAAATAGTTCTGGTTGCCACAGATCAAGAGTGTGGGTGGAGGGTGTATTCGTGGCATGTAGTGCACAGGGTAGCCCCTAACAACAAGGAACTATCTGCCCCCAAATGTTAGTAGTTCTGAGGTTGAGAAACCTTGCTCTAAAATATTACATATTTTGTACCACAAGGTCATTATTCACAGTAGAATATTTTCCCCTTGTCATCTTTTTGACCTTCAGCTCAACTATTGAAAATTCTGTCTGTTTTTAAAAGCCATATGATGAAATATCACTCTTTTTGCGATGCCTTTTTCTTCCCTGCTTTTGAATGTGATGTCTATTCCTCTTAAACAGATTATGCCAAAGTACTGATCACTGATCTGATTGTTTTCTCCATGAACTTAGTGCTTTATATTGGTCCTTTGAGAAAGTCTCTTATTCTCATTGGCCCCCAATTTTATCATTCGCAGGATAAAGGAGATCAATCTGATACCTTTAATACTCTTTCCACCACTACTCTTTGATGCCCTTCTTCTGGCTAATGCATGATACCTGTCCCCACACACCAGTATTCAAATGAACCTTACCTCTGAAGGATTCTTGTTCTAACCTGTCACACCAGCACCTACCATCATCCATTAAAATTCTTTTCATACTAATTACAGAGGTCTACATCAGATTTTGGGGGAATTGAAAAAAATAAAAAATGTGACTAAGAAGTTATTGATAGACACATAGAGATTACAGTGGTTTAAATATGAACACCCAAAGTGGTTACAAATACTAAGAGCAGAGGGCTATATCTCTATTTTGTTCTACATTTAAGTCCTATAATCCAAGTGGAATTTAAAGCACTGTCCTACCAATCATCCCTATAATCTATCTGCTCAGCGTGGTTTTGCGAACCTTGGAAACAACCTACATATTATGTAAATAATGAGGTGTAATATAATAAAAAGTGAGATAATTATATACCATTTTGAAGACATAACTAAATTGTTTACATTTTTAATCAAAGTAGCAACATATTTCAGGTTTATATTTGATCAAAATAGATATTTGGGAAAGGGTTTTTTATAGCTTGTCAGTCTATTTTTAATGTTTTTAATAAATCATTTCATGATTAACCATCTAGTGTCTTTCAATTAACTGTGCTTCATAATGTTCTTCAGAAACTCTAATTATACCTTAGAGTATTATTCAGAACACCTGCTCTTGTGGGTTTCAGTAATTTCAGCCCTGAATATTTTGACATAAAGAGCTATAATCATTGAGAATGTTTGGGTTTTTTAAAGTATTTTGTGCCCCACCTTTCTGACTAACTATAGCCTGCTTTATATGTCTTGACTTTTTGCTTACCAAGGCTATTGTCCATCATCATTCATCTTGGGTTACCAATTTAGGGAAATATGAATACTTAGCCCAAAAGCCAAGAGCATACAGAAGTTCAATGTTCTCCATCCCATCTTATATGACTTATACAAGATCACCATCATATTGGAAAATAACACTGGTGGATCTGAGCATTGGATCCCTAGAAAGTTTATTCTTCTACCTAGACAAGATGTGTTAAGCTGCAGATGAGATAAAGGATATACCATATGCATAAAGGCATTTTATTTTCAACATAACAAAATATAAATGCCTATAAGTTTCTGAATTTACCCTGCCTGATAGTCAGTAGTAACAATTGGAAGTCAGTTGCACATACCATTTCCTATTGAGACTAAACATCTGTCAATCTCATTCATAAGCTACATATAATAAGATGCATATTTTTAATTTTGCTGGCATGTTGAAGACAGATTAGAAATGTGGAGTCTGGCCTTATTAATTTCCTTTAGTGGCTTGGAACAAGTTTGATAAGCATATATCTTAAGCTCATTTCAGCTGGGAAGTTATATTCACCATTTAGTCTTTTAAACAAATAGGTTTGATTCCAAAAGGGATATGCATTCAGCAGTACTGATGATGTATTGCACGTTAGCAATTAATCAAATGTGAACATATTTGTTGATATTATTCCTACCTATCTCACCACTATTCCAACTTTCTTGTACCAAAATATTTATTATAATGTTGGATAAATATCTAACCAATACAAATTCCAGTTGATAAACTAGGATATTTTACTCTGCTAGTCTTAAAACTTAAGTTATACAATTTGTATAATTAAAAGAAATTACATGTGTCAGGCGCAATACAAAAAGCAACCAGCACTAGAAATGGTATTAGGTAAGAAATTATGTACGTACCATAGGCCATAAATCTAAAAATTGGAATTTCTATTCCAGTGTCTCCCACATAAGTAGACTATACCTTTAAAAACCACTCGCTATGATCTAATAGCATATTAGACATACAGAACTGCTTTTACTACTTGACCTAGTTTTTGCTACTCAGGGCCGTGAATGTTAAATGAAACTCCTCCCTCTCCTGCACTCACTCTCCTCCCCTGCCGCAGACAGCATTACAACAGATTTAGCTCTTATTTTAGTTTCTATGACTAGGCCTCTTCACCCAATTACTACAAATTTACTTTTGAGATATTAAGCTGTATCTCATCCTCAGAGTGTAAAACCCAGAGGCTATCCATTTCAGTGCCAAAAAGCAGCATTTGTGAGGGGCACTTGCCACAATTAAATCCCAACAGTGCTCAAGCTTTGAATTAAGCTGCTGCCCCTGACCTTTGGCGGAGGTGATTTGCCATTAGGCTTATGACAGTAGCTCTGGAGCATGTTAGGGAAGCTTTTTCCTTAAATGCAAGATGGATGGGAATTCATATGTAATCAAAGATAAGTTCATTTAGCCCACTGTGCAACTGGGATTGTGACCGAGAACTAATATGAGTCCCAGAATCATTGAATTTAGGAGCCAGAATGAACACTGATAGGATCTGCTCCCCTTTGAGAAACAAACAAATAAGGAAATGCCCATAAAGAACTAGATGCAAATTATTATTGAAAGAAAACTTGATCTATACCCAAAAGTTAAAAATGTCAGCTTTTGGAGTCACAACAGGGAATTAGAGAAAAAAATGATACAAACCACTACTTTCAGTGCTCCATCCACTTCTATGAAGACAGTAATCTAACAAAGGGACATAGTTTATGCCTAAGAGATATTTTCTAGGGGAAAAATTTCCCTCGTGTTGCAGCGTTAGGATCTCTTACTCCCTCACACATCCCACCCACAGTGGTCATTTCTTAGGAAAGTGCTGAGTAGCTAAAGTGAGCAGCCATTGTGTACTGGTGGCCACTATGGGAGTGGAATGGAGAGTGTACCACCTGGCATAAACAACTGGAATAATCACTAGATTTTGAATCATTTGGGGAGCTTTCCCAGGAGCCAGGTGAGGATGGCGAAGCAACTATCCATGGCCACCCTGGCGACCAAGCACATCCTCCAACGTAACAGTTAGTGAGAATTATCTGCCTCAGAGATATAGACTGGGCTACAGCCCTTCTTTCCTCTCCTGACCTTCCCATGTACACCTCCAAGATGGAGAGGTTGTTATCTCTTCCACTGGTGACTAGATGAGGGTTAATCTACACATTGGTAGGAAAGGGAAAGAACACAGATGTATCTCCCAAAGCAGCAGCAGATAGGCTGGACACCTGAAAATAGGGGATGAACTATTTTTTTTAAATAACATGGAAAGTTGTATCCCTATGAACTTATTTCTATTCTCCTATCACAGGTCAAAAATTTCTCAATGTTTTGGATATCAAGTCCACTTTTTCCTCACATGCCTATTTTAAATTTCAACAGTAAAAGATTGCTTAAAACATATATATATTTAAAGCAATCTTTTATATATATAAAATCTTGGAATTCCTTCAAATTTGATGTCAATTCAGTATAATTCAATACACATCTGTCCAGTACCAACAGTGGGCAAGGAGGCAGGACGTGGTAGCTAAAAGGGCATAATACTGGTAGTCAACAAGACCTGAACTTGAATCCCAGGTGATCCAATGACTGGGTAGTTATATGTGGGTTGTGATGTAAACCTTTGATCCTCTCTTACTTAGCTATAAAATAAAAATAGTAACCTGGGTTATGGAATTGTTCTGAGCACTGAATGAGGAGAATATATGCAAAGGTCAGAGGAATGTCAGTGGTGAGCATTTTAGTTATAGTAACACAATTTCACCACTCCAAGTGCAATGTTGAATATAATTGGAAAGGCAGAGCTTGATTGAAGAAGTAGCTTATATGAGCATAGTCATTTCCTAATGTTTTTAGAGAAAAGGCTATGCATGTGAAGACTTTTTAAAAGTTAGCCACACTGTTCTCTGGTAATCCTTTATTTTATATAGAGTATTTTTTATCTTTAATCCTCTTTTATAAGCAACTGGTTTTCCAATCATGGATATTGCCTCCTGAATTCTTTTTGACCTGGAACAAAATGTGCATTAAAGAGAAAAAAATTTCCAGCCAATATATCATATTTATGAGTTACCCTGCCAGAGAAAACATAGAATAATTTTTATTTTTCAGTGACTCCAACTTCTCCTTTTTACTCATTATTCATTTATTTGTGAGTAGAAAGCTGACATTTGGATATATCTGCCTCAGATTTGCTGAACATTATTCAAGAGTTTTCAATAGACTGAAACCTAGATTTCCTCCTTCCTTTAATTACATGCTTATCTTCTTACCCAAAAACGTGTTTCTAGGTCTTAAATTATCATGAGACCACTGTGGAGGATGGGAGGAGTGATGATTAAGACAATAGAGCTATACTGGTGACTGGTCCTGGGCACTTGGATACCAATTCCAGTAAAAAATAAACAATAAAAAATAAACATCTTTCTGAGCTCAGAGATCAAACTGGTCATCTCTTTATCCTTAAAGACAAATGTTACCATGTTTGTGCCTTTTTTCCTTCTCATCCGGTCATTGGCTTAATTTAACTTCTCTTTGTTTTTACATCTTTTACTGTATGGAAATACAAGCTTAAATCTTTTGAAACATAATCATTAATTCCTAACTTAAATTTTTCTTTTAAAAGTAATTCCAGAAAGATTTTTTATTTGAAATCTGTTATGCATATTCTACAGGTGTTTTCACAGTTTCCTTTCTCTAGTGTTACTATCGGTGCTAAGAAATGTATGGAGTCATATGACAGAGAACAAAGTATATGTCAATCATTGGGGGTTTTTTTTCCTATATTTTGTAACGCTTTGACATCTTGGTGCCTTATGGACCTGGGGAGGAACTTTCTTATTCAAGGGCAGCTAATTCTTAGGGGTAGCACACAATGTACCTAGAGCAAGCCTTTGATGTTCATCCTTACTCTCACCTACTTCCTTTGCACTAAATCACCCCAGAACCAGGTCCCAGACAACTAGAGACCATCCCTATAGGCCAGAGCCCACTAAAGTTATTCAGACTAGCTAATTCTAACTCTGCTCACTTTTCCTGCCCTGGTCCTTCCTATAGAAACCACAAAAAGGCTTTTGCCCAAGCTTCCCCCTCTCTCCTTCTGCCAACTGACTGATCCTGGTGCCTCCCCAGGCATCTCAATGGTACAGCCTGCCCCTCCTGTTGGGAACTCTGGGTAACAAACTATCTTTTCAGTGCCAGTGTCATCTCCTGATCTGTTGGCCTCCTATACCTGAATAACAGTAAAACCTATTTTTTTTTAATAGAGAGGAAGAGAGAGAAGGAAAAGGAGGAAGGAAAAAAATAAAGATGAACTCTACCTTTGCATGACTTTAAATCCAAATGAGAAGCTAGCATAGTGCATGAAAACTAATAGGAATAAACTAAGTACTTGCTAAACAAAAACACCAGTGCAGCCAAATTAAGAGACCTAATCTAAATATCGTTATCTTACTATCTTAATAGCAAAAGAAAAAAACATATATTTGTATATAATTTTATTGAATGGTAGTTGAAACCAATGAAATACTTGTAATTAATACTTAAATCGAAATATGAAGGTCCAGTTTTTTTAATCTTTAAAATAAAGAAAATTAGTAAAATAGCACTGACTTGCATAGTCATTTGTGAAGACTCAGGAGGATAACCTGTGTAAGCAACTACAAGCATGGCACATAGAAGGTACTCAATCAGTGTGATCTCCCCCTCCTTTTCAATCAGTCTCTCTCACATCACTTTAAATATATAGTGTATAGGGATTTCTGTGTATGTCCTTCAGTGGTGGGTTCACAACAGAATACTGAAGGATTTTACAAGGAAATAGACTAAATATCCTTCATCAGCAGTGAACATTGAGGTCAACTATCTTAGAGATTATAAATTATAAGGTCTAGGTTAGAGTAGACACTGTATTTTTAATAGCTCTACAACTGATTTTAATCTGAATCTTCTGTTGAGAACCACTGGAATACCGTTTCCTAGATGGTAGGTTCATTGTGTTATGATGCTATCATGTTTCTAACTACTTATTCTTTTTTGTACATTCCACCAAATTTTATTTCACACCTACAATATACCAAGAACTGAGCTAGGCACCAAAGATACAAAAAATAAAATGTAATTCATGATCTCAGGGATAGCTTCAGTGAAAGACAAAAATGTCAAAAATTAACTATTATTATGAAGAAGAGGTTCTATAATATTAACAAATTCAATGTGTAGTGGAATCTCAGAAGAGGAAACTCTGCCATGAGTATGCTATGCATTTTATTGCAACTATCGTTTTTATTTCCAAGCCTTAAGAGCACTTCAGTACAAGCTCTGAATCATTTGCTTTCAAGCCCCTGATCTTTACTAGTAGCTACCAATTTCTAATAGTTCCCAGTGCGTAAGCCCACTGCCAAAGGCCTGATCTAGAATCTCTGAGCATAGCCTCTCAGACTGGAGGATGCTGAGTTCGAATTCTTCCATACCCTGAGTTATATTATCCCCAGTGGGCAATTACTGTACTTAATGCTTAATACCCATGACCTAATTCCCCAGTCTATAAAACTGGGACAATAATATTTACCTGTTTTTTATTATTTGGTATTCAGCATTTAGATAGCATTTTTATTTTAAAAGGGCCTTATAATTATTAGTTCGTTTTTCCTCCCTAGCCTTGCCTGCCTCCCAGGGATAGCATTAAGGTTAATGAGTTAGTACTGGCAAACACTTCTGAAGAAGACCTTTACACCATTATATAGTAGCTTACTTTAGCATTATGAGGCTTCCCAAGCTTGCTTGCTGCCAGGGGTGCATGGGGATGCAATGCTCTTTTACATTTCCTCTTTTTAACAGTCCACCAATAGAACGCAGCATTGATGCAGAGAAAACACTTTAAATACACTTATGTCATATACTAGAGGCTGGGTGCACAAAATTTGTGCAAGGGGTGGTGTACCTCAGCCCAGCTTGCATCCTCTCCAATCTGAAGCTCCTCAAAGGATGTCTGACTGCCCATTTAGGCCTGATCCCACTGGACAGTCAGACATCCCTGTCACAATCCAGGACTGCTGGCTCCCAATTGCTCGCTTGCCTTTTTTCCAGATAGCCCCTAACCATTTCTGCCTGCCAGCCTGATCATCCCTTAACCACTCCCCTGCCAGCCTGATTGATGCCTAACTACTCTCCTGCAGGCATGGTCAACCCTGCAGGCCTGCCCTCCCCTGCAGGCCTGGTCCTCCCCAACTGCTCTTCCCTGCAGGCCCAGTCACCGGCAACTTCCCTCTTCTGCCAGCCTGGACACAGCTAACTGCCATCCCCTGCAGGCTTGATCACCCCAACTGCCCTCCCTTTGCAGGCCTTGTCCCTCCCAATTGCCCTCCCCTGCTGGCCATCTTGTGGTGGCCATCTTGTGTCCACATGGGGGCAGCCATCTTGTGTGTTGGAGTGATAGTCAATCAGCAAATTACTCTTTTATTAGATAGGATAGAGACCTGGTGCATGGGTGGGGGCCAGCTGGTTTGCCCTGAAGGGTGTTCCAGATCAGGATGGGAGCTCCCTTGGGGCATGGGGCAGCCTGGGCGAGGGGCCTGCAGTGGTTTGTAGGCCAGCCACACCCTCTGGTGCCCCAAGTGGAGGCCCTGGTATCTGGGATTTATTTATGTTCTACAATTGAAACTTTGTAGTCTGGAGTAGAGCCAAGCCTCCTGCTTGCTCTGTGGCTGCTGCCATTTTTGTTGGGATTGATATATCTTTTATCATTGAAACTTTGTAGCCTTAAGTGGAGGTCTAGGATGGCAAGGGCAGGCAGAAAACTTGGCTTCTTCCATTGTCGGGGACACCCAAGCCTCCTTCTGGCTCTCTCCATCTTGGTTGGGTTTATTTGCATATTTGTTCCTGATTGGTGATGGGCATAGCTTGTGGGCATGGCTTGTGGGTGTAGTGGAGGCATGGTCAATTTGCATATTACTCTTTTATTAGATAGGAAAATAAATTCTTTTGGTGATAAGTACAAACCAGATGGGCAAAGCAGAACCAGACCCCCAAGGGGCCAAACGTGTCACCTCCCATTCTTCCTAAGGACAATGAAATTGTTGCATGGAGCCAAGGATGTTGGATACTAATCAAGTCAATAGGAAAGACAGAATTGAGAGCACTTATATTCTGAAGTGGGAAAAGCACATTTTTCTAATTATGTATCTGGTAAAAATGTCCGCCTCTATTTTATATTCACTTACAGTGCAACATTTTTTGAAGATGTCTACAGTATGCATTATGTTGCCTCGAACAAACCTTTTGACTAATATAATTTGGTAGAATCCATCCTAAGTAAATATTAGGAAAGTGGATGGTATTACATATAGTTTTGACAAGAAAATGATTTAAAGATCCAACAATTGAAAATAACTTTAAAAAATTATATGACATGAAATAAAACACATTGTAGGCATTTAAAATTATATTTAAAATATGCTTATTGATAAAGGAAAATGTTCTAGATAAGATAAGTGAAAAATAAAATATGGGACAGAATATGTCATATGATATCATTTATATTTATCAAAGTTGATTAACTCTGGGTTGTAGAATTAATAGTGAACTTCAATTTCTACATTTGATATGTTGACCTTGTTCAACTTTCCAATTTTAGAAAACAAGCAATACTGCTCAACTAATCAGAAAAATAGTGGTAGTTTAATGCTAATTCTGAGATAGGCATTCTTTCATTTGGCTCCTCTCCTATCTCTAATGGCATTATTACAGTGGCATGCTATTTTTATAATGGTTACTATTTAATAGCATTGACTGTCTGATGACAGGTATCTTCTCATTTTACAAGGCTTTAAAATTAACCCTTCCACCACAGTGTGCCCATGTGAACTTTGAAACTAATTATTTGCTAATAGCACATTCTTAGAAGGCCCAAACAACCAACACCCATCGTGAATTACAGTTATTTGTGGAGATATTTTCCTTCTTAATTTGATTTCTAGATTTTTAGGAGCAATAACTATGTTCCATGCATCTTATATCCCACATTTTCTAGTACTGAATAATTGTTACCATAAATAAATGTTCCATACAGTGTCACCTTATACAGCATAAAATACTCATATTTTATGACTATATCAACGTGAAAGGCCTGAAATTCACTTTTCTTGGCTGCTGGGTTTATACCAATTTATCTTTTCTTCTGTTGATCAATCATTCATAGATACTCATATAGTGATCAGCTATTATGTGCCAAGCACATTTCTAGCATTGTATATAAAGCCATAAACAAAACACACAAAATGTCTCTCTCATGGAGCTCACACTGTAATGAGAAAAACAAAATATACAAGACAACATATATGGCATGGTCAATGTAATAAGAACAAGGAAAAAACCTAAAGCAGAAAAAGGGTTTGGCAAAGGAGGGGAAAGAAGACTTAATTTTAGATAGGATGGCCAGATGTTCCGTTAGTAAGAAAATGGAACATCTGAGTAAAAAGTAAAAGTATGGTGGGGGAAAAACTATGAGACTATCTGGAGAAAAAACACACAACAATATTCCACACAGAAATACTAGGCAATGTGAGGGCCCTGAAGGTAGGTCTCTGACTAGCATGTTTGAGTGAGCAAGGCCAATCTGTCTATAGCTAAATATGTAGAAGATTAAACTAACATAAGATAAAGTCAAACATTGACAAAAGGCCAAATTATGTAGGTCCTTGCAGGCCACTATAAGGAGTCTTATTCTGAAAGAAAGAAGAAAGGGATAGTCATTGGTAAATTTTGAGCAGAGGAGCGACATGAAGGATGTGTTTTATCAACAAAACATGTTTCTGTGCTACCGACAGACAAGCAGAGCAAAGAGAGAAGCCCCGGAAGACTTATAGTCCAGGCAAGAAATGACGGTGGTTTAAACCAGAGTGAGAGCAGTGAAGGTGCTAAGAATTAGATTTTGAAGAGAAGTTTCTGGTAAAATGGATGTTAGTTACAAAAGGAAGAGTCTGACTGCCTTTCATGTTAGGACATGAACAGCTCAAGTGATGGAGTTGCCATTAACTGAGATGAGAAAGATTTAGGAGTGGAGTATCCTTGGGGACAACATCACGAGATTAGTTTGGGTTGTGCTAAATCTAAAATGAGACTCGCAAGTGGAGATGTTGAATTGATAGCTGGATATACAGGTCTAGAGTTAAGGCATGAGAAAAGAGGCATGAGATCCTAATTAGAATACTAAAAAATAATAAGTAAAATTTTGTAAGGAATATTTTTCCCTTAAGATAGAAAGAAAGTAATAGTCACGTTTTTCCTACTTGCAGCAGTATGTTCACCTACTAAAATCCCAGGAATGTTGGCCACCACACTGATGCCACAAAGTTGAAGATGGATTTGGCCTGTATCAGTTAGACCAGAAGCTTTGCCATTACCTGGAAGGTTATATAAGAACAGAGTCCAGACCCCATTCTAGACCTACTTCACATGTATATCCAAGTTTTAGAAGTGTTATTAGGGATATCAGGTGGTTCATAGAACCAACAGGAGGTGTGGAGAATCATCTTGGAGACTCTGCATTTTAGAATTATGCATAATCTCGCTATCAGGAGGGTTATGGGCAGGCTTCAACATCTCTAGGCCTGTGGGAACAGGCACCACATCTGTCCCTGGGATGTCCAACACTGGGATTTCTACTGTTGCTGACTCCAAAACTTTAATACCAACCTGGGACCATGGCGAAGAGTTTGTTCTGTCAAATCTAGATAACTGGGGCCTGGGAAGTGGGTTGTAGTTTATATTTCAGGGTGGGAGGACTCATAATATGGAAAATGTGTCCAGGAGATGCTGGTGGTCAAAAGAGATGCTGGTGGTCAATATCTCTAGGAATTAAGTTAGTCACAGGGGAAAATATACATAGAATAAGAAAGCTTGGTATTTGAATGATGTCAGAAATAGGGGCCTACTAACTCAGATAAACAGATAAACAACAGATCTAACTCAAATATATGGTGATAGTAACCAAAGGAAAAAAAGTAGATAAGTTTTAGTGAGAATAAGATAGATTCTAACTCAGCAATTAGAGCCAGTTATCTAAACTAATAAAAGAGAAACATGCTGATTGACCATACCTTCACAAGGCCAACCAGCCAATCAAGAGTGAGTATGCAAATTAACCCAGCAAATTAACCCAACAAAGATTGTGGGTTAATTTGCATACACAGGTGCTGAGCAGCTGGGGGCAGGGCAGGATGCCTGGGTGGGAAGGCAGAAAGGCAGCTCCAGGCCAGAGTGAAGGCTGGCTCCAGCTGGAGTGAAGGTGGTGCCAGCAGCCAGGGGAAGAAAGGCCCATTCTTGCACAAATCTTTGTGCATTGGGCTTCTAGTTAAAGATAAGAAGCGTGGTGATTTTGTTTTGTATCAACTTGGGCAAACTGTTTCCCAGAATCTGTTTTCCTATGTGGTCCTAGGCTGGAATTGACCAAAAAAGTTGGCACAAGATTTGGAGTAAAATGGTGATTAGATGTAATAAGAGCTAGATGCTCATGTGCTGGCAGGTGAGGCCTCTTCTTCTTTTTTAATATATTGTTATTGATTTCAGAGAGGAAGGGAGAGGGAAGGAGGGAGAGAAACGTCAACGATGAGAGAGAATCACTGATCAGCTGCCTCCTGCACACCCCCTACTTGGGATCGAGCCCACAACTCCAGGAATGGACTTCCTGACATGAATAAAACTCAGGACCCTTCAGTCCACAGGCCAGCACTCTATTCACTGTGCCAAACCTGCCATGGTGGGTGTGACTTCTTGTCCTCTTCCCCTTGACCCCATACCCAGCTCTTCGTCCTGAAAGGCTCATCCACAGATGCAGAGATGATGTCTTCCCTCTTCATCATTAGCTTTCCCTTGTACTTACCTTTGGCAGTGATTTGCCTGACTTTAGAAGGATTGCTTAATAAATAGTCTCTGATCCTCCAGCTCCCCTTTATAGACCCTTATATCCCCAGCTTCCCCTATAATTGTGTAGACCAAATTCCTATGTAAATCTCTTATTCCATACTATTCATAATGCTTCTGCTTCCCGATTGATTCCTAATAGTTATTGCTCTCAGAATTGGCTCCAGGAAACATAATTAAAAGAATGGGAATCTGAATTGTTGTTCTGATCAAATTGGACTTAAACACATCAGTGAACCCTATGCCTACTGATAAAAATGGCACTGGCTGTCTATAGCATGCTATGACAAAACAGTTTTTTATATAAGCATCTGTCATCACATATGATCAAACACTTGTAGAATATAAGGTTTTAAATAAACAAGTAGTCACTACCATATAGTATTTTAGTTGAAATAAAGAATGCATTAGATAGTTGCTTTTCAACTCACTGCAGAATATGGACAAATAAAATCATGAATGAGTGATTTTACTTTAAATTCCAATCTCTAGGTCTGGGAAAGGGACTGGAAAGTTTTTATGTCTGTGTCAACTTGACTATTTTTCCTAGAATGAGAGAGTTGATTTATCAGAGAGAAGCCACCAGCCAGCTTTCCTGAAGCACCGGTGCAACTGGAACCTGCAAGTGACTCTGAGGCCCTGGGATGCCCTGGGTCCACAATAGTAAGCTGCTGAGGTTCAAGGCAAGTTCTTGCTTCTGCATTGACACTGCTTCTGAAGCCTGAGATCTAAAAATCAAACTCAAAGTCTAATCCTGCAGGGGCTGAATTACGATGCAAATTGGATTCACAGCCTTCACTGGGTCCCTAATGTTCAAGTGTTTTGCTATTTGCTTTCAGAATAAGAGTTGTTTCTATAACTGCTGGTATATCAATAAAAAATAGATGAGCAGGAATCAAGAAGTCATAACCCTGGGAATCTGATTTTCCTTTTATTTTTAAAACTCCCAATAAAGGGAACCAAGATGGCTGCATAGGTAAAACACCTATCTTGCCGTCATACTCAACAATTTTAATACTACAACTTAACAAAAGAACAAACACCTTCCAGAATCACCAGAAAGCTGGCCAAGTGAAAATTCCACAAATAAAAGTGAAGATAAGACACTGCGACTCGGAGGAGTGGCGGCGGACAGCATTGAAAGATTCCCGGAGAGAGAGGTTTGGAGCACGTGCCAGCCGAGAGGGCGGGCGGCTGAAAACCAGCCAGTTTTCTCGAACGGGGAGACAAAGACGTCCCATTGGACTGGGACGATTCTCCAGCTCTGGGTGAAGTCCAGGAAACCCACTATCATATGGGGTGAAAACTGGACAGTGGGAGGGCACACCGAAGCTCGGGCGCTGCAGGGGTCTCCGACTTGTGGAGAAGGCAGCTTGAGCGAACAGCTCGGCTGCAAGACCGCTCAGAGAGCGTTCTGCAACTTGCTATCTCATTCGGAAAACCGTCAGTCTGTTTTGTTTTATGACTCTGGGTGAGACATTGGGCTTGCAGACTCATTTGGGGAGAGTCTGAATTCCCCAGCAGCCGGTGGAGCTCGGCAGCGTTTCTCTCTCAGAGGTGCTGGCAGCCATTGCCCCCGGCACAGTGTCCCTGGGGCCGCATAGGGCGGAGCTAACGCAGTCTGCTTGGCCCGGATACTCCGCCCATCCAACCTGAGCACAGCTGAACTTCACAGACAATTGGCCTGGAGATCAACCCCTCCAAGTGCTAACAACGATTAACTGAGCTTAACTTCAGCAAGACTGTGCAACCCATATCCACCTCAGGCAACTGGGGAGGTTGAGCTACTGTCCCTAGTAGGAAGTCTACCACACAAAGCTAATTGACCGACTCAGGGAAGCAGCCACCATGCAGAGACAAGGAAAGAAATCAGATGTGAAAGAAATGGAGGGGAAAAAAAACGACTGGACATGGAATTCAAAAGCACGGTTATAGGGTTTCTCAAGAGGCTCCAACAAAAGGTCGAGGCCTATAAGGAAATAAGCGAGACCGCAAAGGAAATGAATGAGTCCTACAAGGATATGAACGAGACCTGCAAGGAAATGATCAAGACCAACGTGGAAATGAAGGAGACCCTCAAGGATATAAAGGAGACTCTCAAGGATATGAAAAAGGACCAACCAGAAATTAAGCATACACTGACTGAAATAAAAAATATTATACAAAGACCTAAAAGTGCTCTGGAGCACCCCAAGAACCAAGTTAAAGATTTGAAATACAAAGAGGGAAAATCCACTCAGCTGAAAAAGCAAGAAACCAAAAGAACCCAAAAAATTGAAGATAGTGTAAGGGGCCTCTGGGACAACCTCAAGCATACCAACATCCAAATTATAGGGTTGCCAGAAAAGGAGAGAGAGTAAGACAATGAAAACCTAATTGAAGAAATAGTGACCGAAAACTTCCCACACCTGGTGAAAGAAATTGACCTAGAAGTCCAAGAAGCCCACAGAACCCCAATATATAGGAACCCTAAGAGGACTACACCAAGGCACATCATAATTAAAATGCCAAGAGCAAAAGACAAAGAGAGAATATTAAAAGCAGCAAGAGAGAAACAGTTGGTTACCTATAAGGGAGCACCTATACGATTGTCAGCGGATTTCTCAACAGAAACGATGCAGGCCAGACGGGAGTGGCAAGAAATATTCAAAGTGATGAACAGCAAGAATCTACAACCAAGATTACTCTATCCAGCAAAGCTATCATTCAGAATTGAAGGCCAGATAAAGTGCTTCGCAGATAAGGAAAAGCTAAAGGAGCTCATCACCACCAAACCAATATTATATGAAATGCTGAGAGATATTCTTTAAGAAGAGGAAGAAGAAAAAGATAAAAGTGTAAATTAGGAACAACAAATACACATCTATCAACAAATGAATCTAAAAATCAAGTGAATTAATAAGCTGATGAACAGGATAAACTGGTGAATGTAACAGAAACACGGACGTAGAGAGGGAATGGACTGACAACTCTTGGGGAGAAAGGGGGTGTGGGAAGTGCAGCAAGAGACTGGACAAAAATCATGCAACTATGGGAGAGGACAGTGGAGGGGGGTGAGGTTGGAGGGTGGTGTGAGTACCTGGTGGAGGGGAACTATAGGGGGGAAAAAAAGGAACAATGTAATTAATAAACTGAACAATAAAGATAAAAATATATAAAAAAATAAAAATTAAAAATAAAAAAACAATAAAACTCCCAATAGAAATTTACTCCATCAAACTAGAATATGTTAAGTATGAATAAATGCAAATAATTTAAAATAAAGGAATTCGAGCCCAGCCAGCATGACTCAGTGGTTGAGCATCGAACTATGAACCTAGAGGTAACAGTTTGATTCCCGGTCAGGGCATATGCCTGGGCTATGGGTTTGGTCCCCCGTATGGGGCATGCGGGAGGCAGCCAATCAATGACACTCTCTCATCATTGATGTTTCTATCTCTTTCTGCCTTTCCCTTCCTCTCTGAAATCAATAAGAATATATTTTAAAAATAATAATAAAGGAATGGGAAAAATTGAGTTGGGTTTCAAACTTGTCATTTGATTTTATGTTAACAAGTTTGTTGATTCCCCTGCATTTTCACATTTTATAGTACCATGGAATTTCAGAGTGGAAACATGCTCTAAAGCTCTCTTAGTTTTTGAAATATTGGATTCTTGTTCTATTGCTTCATGTGCTTCGATTTCGGTCGGTACATTTGTTTTGAAGATTTAGCATACAAAATATAAAGTCACAGTAGAAATGATCAGCACTGAATTTTGGACAATAGTTATCCATAGGTTAGATAAAAAGTGGAGCCCCTAGCTGGTTTGGCTCAATGGATAGAGTATCAGCCTGTGGACTCAAGGGTCCAGGTTCTATTCCGATCAAGGGTATGTACTTTAGTTGCAGGCACATACCCAGTAGGAAGTGCGCAAAAGGCAGCTGATCGATGTTTCTAACTTTCTATCCTTCTCCCTTCCTCTCTGTAAAAAAAAAATCAATAAAATATATATTTTTAAAACAAGTGGAGAGAAATGCAACTGGGGAAGGTACAGAGATTTCCACTATATTTATAATGTTTTATTTCTTAACTGAGTGCTAGAAACACAGTTATTTGTTATATTATCTCATTATTTTGTATGACTGAAACATTTTATAAAAATAAGATGGGAAGAAAAGATTTAGCATGGCCTGTAAATAGGCTTTTCTCTATTTTATCTTTGGTACACAGTCAACAAATGAATTATAGAAAGCGACTACTGTCAGGAAATCTGGTTTCTGCAGAAATGACTTTTCAAGATTTACATAAAGTTTTATAGGTAGAAACATTTTAAAAAGGCCTTCTTTGAACATATTTAAAATAAAGAATTATTTTGGCAATAGGCAATGCATGAAATTGTCTTCCCTTTCCTATCCCCTTCAGAGAAGAAACAACAGTGACTTTGAATGATAAGAATGGGATTCCTGCCAGAACTCTGGCTCCTGCTCACTGCAAGGCCCAGCTCAGGGTGGGCGATCTATGAAAGGCTTTTGCTGACTCAAGAAGTGCCAAAGGGAAGAGAAGGGACTGGCACTAACAACAAAAAATCAAAGTCACCATTGTTTCTTCTTACCATAAAGTATCCATAAAGAAAAAAGAATAAGAAGTGCAAAAAGGCTCTCAGGAACAGTTAGAGCATTATTTTTTTGTGATGAATCAAAACAGTTCTAGTTTTTAGAAATGATGATATTTTGGTCACTTTTTAGCTCAGGCTGTAGGACTTCTAAAGAAAGCATCTCCTATGCGTTCTTCGAACAGCTTGCTCAGATACACATGGCTTTTGTTTATTCTTACTCGCCTTGGTTTTCACATTTTTATACATGGCCTACAGGAATGGCTTTGATGCTGAATTTTTTTCTGTGGAAAAACGAATAAGTAAATACATAAGTCATATATACATAAAATGTGAAAGTATAAATCAATGGGACCCTCTAGTACTATGTCCCTAATAGCTTTTCCAAGCAAAGATTGTATTTCAACAGCAGTTTTGTTTCTCCTGACTACTGAAGTATGCTGATTTCTGGACTCATGAATTAGTCAGGTGTTTTGTTACATTGCCCAATATTATAACTATAGAGAGAAAACATCTAAGGAGCGCAAAACCATGTTAATAGCTGCACTTTATCTTTTCCCACGAGAATATAAAATGAATTTTGGATCAAGTCTACTATACGTATTTCTTAGGAGTGGCTAATTCATTACCTGCTGATCTGGAAAGTGCAATTGTCCTAGGGATTTATGTTTTATTTTATTCATTGATTTCCCAATTTATTCTATTTATTCATGGAATTTTTCCCTTTTCCCCCTTCTACTTGAGTCACTTGTACATCTAGGTGGGTGGGCACTAGATTTCAAAATATTCTTTCCAAGAAACATGAGAAAAAGGGGGTATGAAAGCAAGATTTCATTTTAGTTGCCAAGCTTAAAGAAAATCGTAAACAATGAATGAATAAATATTCTTCATGTAATTTATTGTCATCAGGAGCTACTTGAATGAATATACTGTCTATTCTAAATATTTAGAAATTTTAACAGAAAGGACTGTAATAAATACAGAATGAGCTTTGTCCTGATGTGTCTTCCCACCTCTTCTTTATGCTTAGCAACTTTTCCCTTTACTCCCTGTAAGCCTTTTTCCAGACAAAATTCTGATTAAGGTCTACTAGAATGCCAGTGTTTGGGAATAAAATATGTTTCTCATAAAAAATAGTGCTGGCAAAATAAAAATTCTCCTAGGTTTTGAAATCTTTTTAAGCTTAATTGTTATGGATAAGAATATTAATTATTATGGTATATGAAGACTGCGATGAGTACAGAAACTTTATCAATCAGACTGGCTAAGACTTAGAAACACCTGCTTCTACACCTGCCTGCCCCCCCCTTTTATGCTGCTATACTTTTAAAATTTACAATCTGTATGAAATTCCTTAGCCACTAACACATAATTCAGTAGGAAAACGTTCACACTATTATCATAATCTCTTTGAAGAAATTTTTCAGAGAAAAGATAAAGAGAAATGGAGCAGTACATGGATGAGAAAGCAGTGCTTTGTTTTATTTAGCTGATAAACATTATAGCACCTTTTTATTTTTGTGTAATTCTGTTTCCATAGAAGGCAAAGTCTGTTGATTCCAGAAATAGTGGGACAGTTCCTAATGTGCTACCCCTGAGAAAAGGAAAGGAGAAGGCATCTAGCTAGTGCACAATTATAAGGATTAGGCAGACAGAAGTATGGACACTCCTTCCAGAGTGAAAGGCAGATACTAAAGCATGTGGATACAGGTGCTAGTGGGTTGATAAATATGGTGGTGGGAATATAGGATATGACTCTCAGTAATAGAGAAAGCAAGGCCATCCGGCTAAGAGTGGAAATTGGGGAGGGATATTAAAGGCCTAAGGAAGGGGAGAAGGGATGAAAAAAAGTGATTTAGAAGAGAGATAGAATGAAAAAACTAGTGACATAAGATGGGATTGCCTGACAGCCCTAAGAACATGCTTGAGAATGGTAGTCATGACTTTACAGTGAGACCAGGTAGCAGAAAGGGTTTTTTCCTCCAGCCACATTCATTCATATGAATGAAGGATTGATGAGTACAGTTAGGGTTTTCTAAGTGAGCACAATAAGGAGAAAGAGGAGGAAGGCAGTGGAAGTAGGATGATGATGATGATGATGATGAAGATGATGATGATGATAATGAAAAATCATGGAGTGAAAGTTGGATAAAGAGACAAATAGGGACAAGAAGGGAATGTAAAACAAAGAAAGAGTAGTAAAATCAATTATCTATTCCAGTGATATCAGAAAATTATTTGGACCAAGTTCTAGAAGGAGTAAGTTGAAAAGACAGGAAAAGACTAAGAGAGCTTGATGCTTAAAATTATTATTTTTAAAGGAGGTGCTGTTATTGCTAATTAAAAGGCCTATGGTATGTGTGACCTTAGGAGTTGATTACTGCAGTGGTAAAGAGAACAAGAAAATTGGAAGAGAGAAACTCTGAATGTAGGTCACTAGAAAAATTGTCCACATCAATATAAAAATGTCCATAAATGTTGAATGGAGATGAAAAACCAGGAAACAAAAGCTAAAATTCTCAAGTAACAAGAGAAAGTAGTCAGAGTTCTTTGACCAACTTCAACAAGAGCGGGTTGGGGGGTATAGGTGTTTGTCTGAAGATAAGAGCAGAAAATCTGAGGGATGTGGAGCAAAGAATAACGAATACACTAGAAGGTGGTAATGAGAAGGAAGGAGAGCACCACCACCCCTCCCAGGCATAGTGAGATAGGTGAGTGGGAGAAAAGTCACCACATTTAGAATCTTCCTTGAATTTCCATATTCACATTGCTAATATGGCTTATGCTTGCATCTTTATGAGACTTTTCTCTTTTCAAGGGTTAATATTTTATTCCTCTACACTTATAACTGCATCATCTGAGACTTGTCAGGCTATTGGAGGTGGAGATAAGGAAACAGGCATGAATTAACCAACCAACCACTTCCCATGGCCAAAATTTTATTTTTGTGTTCGATTCTCTTTTTGCTTACATTGCTTTAATTTTCACTAAGCTTGGTACAAAGGGGGAGCCTGAATGAGAGAGGCGGCTTTAATCCCACACACAAGTAATTCCTATCAATCCTCCAACCACTCAAGTAAAATAATACTTTTCAATATAGACAGTTGACATTTCCCAATGTTACTAAAGTATGAACAAAAGCATCTGGAAATAGGGGGCTGTTACTTTAATTTCTTATAACATGTATTCTGTATTTAAAATGTGCTTGCCATGCAAATGCAGCTTCCCACCACAAGTTCCAGTTTTATATCCCAAATACCACTGTAAAGAAAAATTGTAGTCACTATTTACTGTCCACATGCTTTTACTAGTAGGTGGCATGGGTATAGACACAGCTTACATTTGCGATATAACAATTCAGTTTGTGGCTGTAAACTTGATCTATCTTGAATTTCAGCCAAGTAAATTTAGTTACAAAATTTTCTGGAAGACTTTGTGTTTGTGCAGTTATGTGACTAGAACCCTGAAATGAATTTATAATGAGGCTTAAGAACATCATGTGTTTTAATAAATATTGCAAATAGAGTCATTTTGAAACTTTTTTCTTTCCTAAAAGCTAATGTAATAATCTTCTACTAAATGAAACTTAACATAAATAGAATTCTAAGAATCTATGGGATCAACAGAATCAGCTAAAAGGAAGTCTCTTTCTGACACTCATGCTAAAATTCATGATAATTCTTAGGACGACCCAAGAAAGTCCAAAGCAAAGGGACATACACTGTTCTAATCTATTTGGCTTGGCTTTGGGAATAGGAAATTAGGAAAACTATTGATTGCCCTGCTCCAACTTCTTAATGGGTTAGGGCAGGTTGGTGGGGGGGATGAAACGAAGATGGAGGGGGAATGGGGACAGCAGGCCTGGGAGATATGTGATGTAGAGGGAAATGTGATACAGAAACAGAAAGAAGGGTGGGACAGAACACTAATTCCACAGGGTCCCCTCTCCACAGGGCACCCCAGTGATAGCCTGCTGAGCTCTGGACCTTCAACACTTGGGCTTCTCTAGTGAGTGAATATGATAGACTGCCCTGGGAGTTTCATCTATGAATTCAGAGAAGGAAGTCATTGGATTCTTTGTAGATCATTAGGTGGGTCATTAAATCATTTATGGCTTAATTTCCATGTCAAACCCTCAATTTTGCACACACACACACACATATATACACAAGCACACAGATTATAGAACAGATTTAACACAGATTATAGAACAGATTTAATTTTTCATAGGTGTTTGAGCAAAAGACCTCCTAAGTAGTTAAAACACTGGGAATATACATAAAGTCTGCTTTAGAATATATTATGAAGGTAAAGAATTGATTTTTAATTCATTTTGTGGGCCTCAGAAGACGAATATATAATGTAAAGGGAATATAAATAACATACCACCAACAAGTTAATGACTAAATGCTGAACTAATTTAACAAAACATAATATTGAAATATATATATATTGCATGTAAATTCCATATTTATGATCGCAATAAGCTTATAATAAAATCCCCAGGCATGGTTGCAGGATTATTATTAAATTTCATTTCCATATCCAACTGCCTACTTTTAGAAATATGTAATATTACATTGAGCCATTTGGATTTTATGTGGCAACTGCATTTACCTTAATTCTTCCCTGGAGGAAGATTGAATCATTTATTTCATTCTGAAGGAAATGGATTTCTGCATCAGAATGAAATAAAAATGATTAAATGTGAATTGAATCACTTAATCCTTTCTCTTGTGTCAAAGGCCATAATTATTAACCTTACTAAGTGCTATATATGCAATCATGTACAAGGATTTAGACTTATAAATAGCTTTAAGGTGGCTAATTGTGAATAAAGAGAGGCAAGACCCCAACTATGTAACCAGTGGCAAAGGCTTCAGGTTGCATGTTGAAGGCATAAGCTCACCAAACCTGTATTAGTTAACTGGGCATGCATGCAAGTCCATCCAATTTTTAAAAAGAACTCTCTATGTAAGTCAACTTAATAAAATGTATTGTGACTGCATGTTTTTATAGTGAGGATTACTTTGCTTATGTAGAATTGTAGAACCAACACAAGACCAACAGCTCTTTCACAGTACTTGTCTATTAGGTTAGTCCTTCATGGAAGATGGGAATTCAAACTCAAAATTCCCTCCATGTTAGTTTGCTACATCAGGTGGTCTGTGTGCAATGTGAAAGGGGGGGGTAGAAAGGGAAGGGAAGAGAGGGGGAGGAGAGAGAGAGAGAGAGAGAGAGAGAGAGAGAGAGAGAGAGAGAGAGAGAGAGAGAGAGAAGAAACAGGTTTGGAAATTGAATAACCTGAGTAAGGACCCAGGCTCTTCTTTTTAGTAGTTGTGTGACTTTCATTGAACTACTAACTCTCCAAGTCTCATTTTCCCCATCTGTAAAATGGAAATAACACTTGCCTGGAAGAACATTATAGAGATTATGAGACAACATACAGAAAGAGGTTAGCAATATGTCGCACACAGCACAATAACTGTCATGAATTGGGAGCACCATTTGTGGGGATGCATCCATTCTCCATTGGGAATTCTCTGATTCTGTTTACAGTAGGGTGACAGTTCCAGGATGCTCCGTGACCCAGCATGTCATCTGGTTAGTGGTCCCCCTTTTGCTCTAAAGTGTCCTTATTTAAATCAGAAATCATAGAGTCACCCTTGCACTAGGAACTTCAGTGTTCTTTCTCTGAATGACTTTGAGCAGCCAGATTCTCAAGCACCTAGAGGACCCTGTGCCTCTTTTCTGATCAAATCTTAGGACAGAGTCAGTTATCGATGGAAGTGTGCCACCACCCACCCCCGCTCCACCACCCACCCCCGCTCCACCACCACCCCCCCACACATACACACACTAAATTTCTTATGTTGAAGTCCTAACCCCCAGTACCTTCGAATGTGACTATTTTCAGATATGGTTTACAGGGGTTACCAAATTAAAATGAGGTCATTAGAGTGAGCTTTAATCCTATATAACTGGCTTTCTTTTTTCTTTTTTTTTTAAAAAGGGAAATTGGAAACAGACAGGCATAGAGGGAGATGATGTGAAGATAAAGGAAGAAGACAACCATCTATGGCCAAGGAGGGAGACCTGGGAACAGCTCCTCCCCTCCTTGCCTCAGAAGGAACCAACCCTGCAAACAACTCCCTTTCAGACTTCCATCCCCCAGAACTGTGAGACAATGAATTTTCTGTTGTTTACACTGCCTGGTTTATTGTACTTTATCACAGCAACTCTAGGAAACCAACATAGTGTCCAAGGGAGAAAGCCCATCAGTCAGTACTTGAAGCAATGTTCAATGGGAACTCTAGATAGGAAAATAAAAATAAAACTGTGAATAATGACAAAAAATACTCAATTAGCAAGAATGACATATATTAGAGTTGAGGTTCCCTGAAAACACCTCAGAATCTCTACTCCAGCTGCCTGGGAGTTTTAAATTATTAACACATTTATCTAGAAAACATAACAGCACACTATTATGAGGAATCTGTATCCATGGAATTTACCAGTCATTCAGAGGCCTGATAATTTACTCTTTGTTCTCTAAAGTAAATATATGCAAGTTACATAAATCAGACCTAGTTTTACAGCAATATTTTTCCTCATGGAAATAGCATCACATTTCTCCCAGCAGCTCTACCCTTTCACCACCCTTTCCCCTCCCACGTACATCTACTCACAGACACAAAGACGCTAGACTCAGAAATTTAGGATTTGTATATATTTCGTAAAAAATTTTGCTTCCATCTTTTTAGCTACACCAGGTCACAGCCATGAACATACACTTACAGATGCAAACAGAGCATTTGTCATTGATGATTTTCCTTTGAAAATAAATATCTTACAACTCCATCTAATATATCACAAATGCTTCCACAGGTTGTTTTTAATTAATGTCAGAGAATCTGTAGAGAGATGCACTGGAAAATTTTGAAGCAAGGAATGTGGTTAAAAACAATCTAGTTTGTTTCCTCTCACTATGTGTCTGCCACACATTGTTAGCATTTTCAGATAATCTGGTGTTCAGTGACTAAAAATTTGGAAATACTGTTCTTCTCCCAAAGAATTTGACTACCCAATAGCTGCCTAAATAGTACATAATATAAACGTTTAAAGAGTACATTCATGTTTCCATCATAGTTTCAACCTGTTCCAGTGTAGAGCAACAACAATAAAAAAAAATCAATGAGAAAGAAAAATGACTTGTATTGTGTGAAATTTCTCATTTCTCTAATGTAAACATATATTTACTTCAGTTTAAATAATCCCTTATAATTCGCTAATTATCCTAGCTAGTTAAAACTAGTTCTATTAAACATAATTTTACCCTTTCCCCATATAATCTAATATAAAAATGTTATATAATACAAGGAGTGTGGGCTTTGGAGTAAAACAGACCCAGGGTACAATCCTGGCTTTAACACCATGTGGCCTGAGGCAAGTCTCTAAGCTTCCTTGGGTCTCAGTTTCTTTAGCTCAGAAAGAAGGGTAATGTTTACCCTGCAGGGTGATTGAGAGGATTTGAGTGTATGTGTTAAGCATAGCTTATCCTAATCAGGGGCAACATTACTGAGTGCTGTGGCTGACTGTATTTTCTGTACGTGAGTCCACCACTCCTATCTCACATTCTCTTCCCCAGTGTGACCTTGACTGCACAATGAAGCTTCATAAGGACCCAGCTTAGGGGAGGAAAGCCTTCACCCTCCCCCTTCTCTTGAAACGTTTCCTCTCCTGACACTCCTCTGGGAACACTTCCTCCCTGAACCCAACTACTGTTACCAGGAGCCCAAGCTACACAGAGAGGTGACAGGTAATGTTCTGTTAAACAATCCCAACTGAGCCCAGCCACAGAGTGATCAGCCCAAATGCCAGGCATGTGACTGAAGAAGTCTCCAGGTGATTCCAGCCCCAGTCCTGTGAGTCACCCCCAGTCGTTGGAGGATTCCCAGGTGAGGCCTCAGGTTTTATAAGGCGATGCTGCTCTATGTGACTTTTCACTCACAGAAACATGAGTGTAGCAAAATGCTTGTTGTTTTGCAACTCTAAATTTAAGTGGTTTTTATGCAGTAACAGGTAACTGAAGCCGCACTAATAATGTACTTAGAACTGTGCTGCAAGAGAATTAAAAGAGGCCCCCACATTTGGAAACCCATATTTCAAATATGTGTGATATTGTTCCAGCCATATATACTCTCTCACTAAGCAACAACTCTTTCCTCTTCTGAGCCCCTGAAGGTTCAGTGTCAACAAAAGTAGGAAAAAATAGCAGTGAATGATCTGTTTCTGTAAAACTGATCCCATACATTTTAGTCCTTGAAAAAGGTGAGGCCAGCAAATGTAGAAGAAGAGTAGGCACGGAACATCCACTTCAGAACTTTGTGCCCTTTACTGACCTCTCATGCTTGCTGCATAGTCACCAGATCAACGTGCTTGTCTTTGAGATACAAACACCTCCTAGAAATCTGGGATTCATTCACTCCAGAGCAGAATAATCTACACAACCTCCTTAGAGAATGGTGGTTTTGATCTAGAGTAGACAGAGGGAGGGCATTTTGGGGACCTATGGTGGCATGATAATAAGGGTTATGTCAAAGAAGAAGTGCTAGGGGGTAGGGGAAGCTGTAGAAAAAGTAGGAGACAGAGCAACACTGAAATTTGTCCTGCAAACTCATTAGTTAAACCAGTGGATGGCAAACCATGGTTTGCGAGCCACATGCGGCTCTTTGGCCCCTTGAGTGTAGCTCTTCCACAAAATACCACAGCCTGGGTGAGTCTATTTTGAAGTGGCATTAGAAGAAGTTTAAGTTTTAAAAATTTGGGTCTCAAAAGAAATTTCAATCGTTGTACTACTGATATTTGGCTCTGTTAACTAATTAGTTTGCTACCACTGGGTTAAACCAGCCCAAATGGGTGCCTTCCATGAAGCAGGCACTAGCCACAGAGAGATGATTGTGAACCATTCCCTGGCCTACAAGAACGTTGCAGGTTTTCCTTTTTTTTTTTTAAATACTTCTATTGAGGAAGGCAGAGGGGGAGAGAGAGAAACATTAATTTGAGAGCAGGACATGGATTGTTTATGGGGAATCAAATGAGCAATCTTTCAGTGCATAGACAACATCCAACCAACTGAGCCACTCCAGTCAGGGCATGGTTCACCTCAACACCACTGAAGCCTCCATTATCAGAACTTGTTGCCAAGCTAAACTGCTCACAACCACCACTGGCTCCCTAGTCTGGATTGACTCATTCAGTTTGCCAGTAGGAAAAAGGAGGAAAGAGAATGTAAATGAAAAAGTAGAAGAGAAGCAAAAATACCTACATCTTCTACCAGCTTTCTATTTCTCTCGATGCAAAATACTCGATTATAGGACTAGGTCTTATGCTAGCATAATTACTACACCTAACTGGTATCCAATAAATTGTTTATTAAGGGGAGTTAAACTAAATCTGTACCGAAGCAGAATCTTCCATCTACAATGATTTACAGGCCATCCCACTTTATGCCTAGAGCTGGATACAGAAGACATCTCTCATCCCACAAAAGTTGACACTCTAATCAACCATTTTTAACTTGGGAAAAGATGGGACCTTTAAAAGTATTTAGTTTGAATATATTTGCACAGTGCTACAAGTATAAGCTTTGAAAAAGGGATAGAATATCCCTAACGTTGGAGAAAAAGAAAATAAAATTTAACTTGTCACCAGTCATCTTCAAGGTTATACAAACCAACTTCCTTAAACCTATCCACCCATGTCACACCCCAATCTTGACAATCTGCATTGCTTCTATTGAGTCCATTGTGAAATTATTCTCAAGTCTGCAGTTGTTATAAACTGACCAAGTCTTAGCGACACACTTAACAAGTTCAACCAGGGGTAGGCAATTTTCCCTGGTCTCTCACCTACACGGGAACCCTCTCCCCATGGAACCATCAACCCACTTATGAGGATCCCTCCACCTTACAAGCCACTATGTACATCTCTGAAGAGCTCTTGATTTAACAACATTCTTTGTTTGAGCTGAGATCTATCTTCCTTCTGTCCTAAATACCTTATAAAAACCATCATTAATGGAAAAATCCAACCTTTGACTTATTTCAATAGAAATTTATGATAGAAGTAGGGACATAATGATTAAAAGTAGATCTCCATTTGTATTGTTTATGTAATTTAGAGGAGCTAGACACTTTGACTTTTTAAGAAAGAGGAAGGAGTAGAGAGGATTTTACCTTTAATAAATAGTCTTATTAGATTGGTGGTTATAAGCTCTCTAAATTATGATAATGAAATAGGATAAGAACAAAGAAAAGTACCCAAAAGACACAATCATGTTGATACAATGAAATATGAAACACATGTAATGAAAGCTAACTTAGTATGAATTTTAAAGAGAAACATAATGCTAAGCATAGAACTTTGATTTACATACCAGTACAAAACTAAAAATCTCCAAGACAGCTCTATGTAAATTTTTATAATGCAAGATGTTTTGAAAATAAATTTGCAAAGAAAAATCAGAACAAAGCAATATCCTTCCTATTCTGTTAGTAATACAGAATAAAGAGGCCCTTCTTAGCTCTGAGCATGTTTGGAAATTGTGTAAGTTTAACTTATAAATAATTTTGAAACATTAAAAGAGACGTGGGGGGGAGTTTTTCTGTAAGTTAAACAGCAATTTGATCTCAACATCATTAAAAATAAACTTTCACCTGTTACTAATTTTCTTCTTAGTTACAAAGCCATTGTTTGTTTGAATGAAAGGAAAACGCTTCTTGATGCTGTTTATACAGCCCAAATAAGAGAACAAATTGCAAAGGTCCACGTATGCTAAAAAGCAAATAAAAGAACTTTTCCAAGAATATGTTGAAAACATGACCAGGGCTACATACAATTATAAGTACTATATTGTGAACCTCAAATGGCATCCCAGCTAGTGCATATTTGAGTACTGCAATCCTACATCTGAGAATAATTCTTTTGTGCTCGCTATCTTTAATTGTGGACTTGTAATAAACTCTGAAAATTGAGCCCAGTGTTACAAAAAGCCTTCCACAACCTCCGCCAGCAAAGCGAAAAAGTATTTTGTGTGGTGCCTTTGGTTTTTTAGTTTTATTATTCTAGGGGGTGGGTCAGATTGTGTATGTATAATTATGTGTTTGTTTATAGTTTATGAATATGCGTGTAATTTTGGCATTGGCTTCCATTTTCAAAAGCAGCCCAAAACCATGCCCAGAAATCAGCAGGAATAGTCCTTAAAAAGTACAAAGTGTACGATGGGGTCATTCTAATCTGGACCACTCGCATGAATGAACAGGTCATGGTGATAGCTTCAACAGTAAGTTTTTATATTTTGGAACCAAAAGTCTAGGTCTGTGTTTTCAAACTGGCAGACCAGGTGCACTCAAGGGATTACTCCAGCCAACAAATGATAAGAAAATAATAGGGAAAAGTGCTTCTGCAAAAACATAATTTGAGCTTTGGCAAAAGCAGAGTTCAGGTGAACATTCCATACTCAACTGACAATCTGACATCTCTTTGTTTACTAAGCCCCTTTTCCAGGCCCTACTGGAAAGTATCAGAGAGAAAAAAATAGCTAATAATTCCAGGATTTTTCCCAAATGCTTCATCCATTTTTCCATCTCCTCCCTGCCACCCCCAACTCAGGCATACACATAAAAGTACATAAACTAAGTGATGTAGTAAAGACCCTTTAATCTCTAATTTTAATTCTGCATTGTTAAAAATATTTCAGAATATTTTCAATTTGTATACAGGAATCTCAATTTAAGGACCTTGCTCCTTTTGCTCCTTTTTAGTAATTTATGTTCTCTCCCTCTTTCTCCCTCTCTCTCTCTCTCTCCCTCTCTCTTCCTCTCTCCTCTCCTCTCCTTTTTCTCACCACCACCACCCACCTTTGCCTGTCTCCCTCTTTGTTTCCCCATTTCCATCCTTGCATTTATCTAATAGAGCAACACAAACCTATCCTATCCATAAGCTTTTCCCAATACCTTTACAACTCCACCAAGGCACTACTATAGTTCTTTCCTCTTAATCTCAAAACTTCTGGAATGAGGGGATTGAATAACTGGCTCAATTTTATCATTGCACTTTCTTTTGTGTCTCTAACAAACTTTCTGTTGACAGCTTTTTTTCTCATTTTGCATCCTTCACCTTCTTACCACATTAGAAGCCCTTGGACACTCATGTCTTAAAACCTCCCAGTAGTTTCCATAATGCATACTCCTCATTCTCTCATGATTCTGACAATCTTTCCTCCGCATTTTTCTCCAGTTCTTCTTTAATTGTCTCCATAAATGTAGGTGTTCTTAGAGGGCCCTTAGCAAAATTCCCTGTTCATTCTACTTTCACTCACTTGATACCTGATTCAATGTTATAGCTTCAACTAACAGCTCTGTATGAATGACTTCCAAATCTATTTCTGATTTCTCTCCCAAGTGTTATTTCCACATCTCCAATTCTACATCAAACAATTACACTTGGCTATTACTCCAGCACCTATGATCCCTCTTTCTGTGATATCTGTCACATTCACCTTCACATTTCACCCTCATTATCACTGCCTTGGTTCAAATGCTCATAGCCTTTTGCCTGGGTCCCATGAAGACCTCCCTAGTGGATTCTAACCTCACTCTTTACAAATGCACTGCCTATCCTGCTACCAAATTCCTTTTCCAAAAGTATGACCCTGACCATGTTTCTTTTTCAAGAAAACGTTCCATACCTCTCCATCCTACAGAATAAAACCCTGTGGTATTCATTTCTACAGTATTCAAACTCCTTTCTGTGATAAAGTCAACCAATTTTTCCTGACTCTCATTTCCCGTGTGATTTCCCGTGATCCCCCATCAAGTAGCTTTCACTCTAGCTGAAATAAACTACTCAGGGTCTGCTACAGTTTCTGTGTACCTCATTGGTGTTTTCTTTGTTCTGAAAACCTTTTCTTCACCCCTGCTCTTTCTAAACCCCAACCCATTCTACAAAGTCTAAGGAGAATATAACTGATCATATAGAGTCTTCCCTTACCAACTGCCACTCCCCACCCATCAGAAAGCCTCCATCTTCACTGTAAACTCATTGAGTATGGTCTCCTCTATTTCCATTTCCTGCCTTATGTATAGTTATTTATAAATGTTCCAAATTCCCTGAAGTTATGTGTGTCTCCATAGAATCTAGCTTAATTCCATGGTCTGTGTGACTTTCATTCACTGTATAAATATTTATTGGATACTGTCCTGAGCATTGAGAATTCAATCGTGAATGAAATGCAGCCCTTGTTTTTATAGGGTTTACATTTCAAATTCAAAAGGTATGTTTATTGCATAAAAATTCTTAAAAATGAAATACTTTAAGGAAATATTTAGTTCTCTAGTCAGTATTTCAGTATTTCCTAGGCCCAAAGTTCTTCAGTATAAAAGTTCTGAGTAAACCCAAAGCATTATTATTCTGTCACTGAAGACACAGTTGACTTCTCCTTAAGAAGAAGAAAGGCATCCCTGTGGCTTCACTGGCCTCCTGCCCTGTGAGCCTCTCTCCTGCCCTTCCCCAGTTCCAACTCTGACCTTGATTTTTCCATTTTTGATCTTATTCCCACTCTGCCTCTTGCCACAAGTAACCCAGCATTATTCTGAGATCTGGCTTTATTCTCATGACCTTGACCTTGTTCCCTCATCACGAGGCTACTTCTCTGGACTGGAGGAGTGCACGCCATTTTACAAGCTTGATTATGTTTCCTTTCTAAACAACAGATAAATGGATGACCCTACTGAACCAAAACCGCACTGGGAACAATCCTGTGGCCATCTGGCGAGAGACATCGGACACCTATACTGGCTTAATCAACAATGTCAAACATAAATAAATAAACAAACTGCCGGGTGCAACATGGGTGACAGTCTCTGAAAATTCAACAGCGGAAGACACCACCATGTGCCAATATCCAGCCGCTGCCTTCCGCCTCACAAGCTAAGCCAAACTCCAGTTGGAGGTTCACTCTCTTTGCTTCTTTCCTCAGAATAAATGTCACCTCCTTGGGAACAAGAACCTTATTTATCAATTGAGAATGGGGGCCATTCCCCACTCTGACAGAGTTCCATTTTCTCAGGTCCTTCCCCTCCTTCTTCCTCAAAATATGTCTTTGCTTCTCAAGTTCACTTAGGGACTTACTGCCAAATGTATAAACTTGTAGGTTATCAGCAATATTTCTAGGTGCTAATTAAGAACATCTGCCTTTCACCATGAATTTTTATATCATGTCTCAACGAGAAAAGCAGCAGCATTTCTAGGAATTCCGAGATGCAGAAGACGTATGGTATGTTCTTGATTTCATTTGTTCTTTAAGATCAGCAGAGAGAGAGAGCTCTTTTACCTAATTGGAGTAAACTGCCTTTGGAGCCTCAAATGCAATTTCACCAGCGATGCTGCACACAGCAGGAATCTGCTTCAAATAACTAACCCTGTTACCTTCCTGGTTTCTGCACAAATTCCTCTGTGCAGGACAAAAACAGGGCTTCTTGTTCCTTTTAAGGAAATGAGGTTTTTAAGAAGGCTTACAAGCCCTAAATGGAATTCCAAGTCAGCAGTCTTAGAAGTATTATCCCAGGCTATACATGTAAGTTAAATGGGTGCTAAAATCAGGGCCGAATTAAATCATTTAAAAATATCTCCAAACCCTTCACAACATAAATTATTTAATTGTGTTTGTAAACTAAATTTGGAAATCACTTCTTCTGGGACTATATCTGTCTTTAGGTCTATATAAGGGATGTTTGGGAAGTTACATTAACTCTTTCTGGCCATACTGGGGCCCACTTAAAGTTTGAAAAAATAATAATTTACTAAATATTCCCTGGAAATGACAAAACTTTTTCCAAGAGTACTCATCTTATTACCCCAGGAGCTATCTCCCATGGTGTAAATCTCAGCATAAATAAATAAGCATGTTCCTCACATTTCCTCAAGCTGAACCTACCTAAGGGAAATAATGAGACCAGAAGAAAAATACCACTTATCATCAGTTTAGCACCTACTGTGGAAATCACTGTCCTTCAGCCCCCACATCCCTCCTACCTAACTCAGAATAGTCCTGAGACAGTCTCACATTCATTCACAAATAATAGGTCTCTTGCTTTCATATAGCATGCTATGTACCATAATTTGTACTGGGGCAAAAGCACCATTCCATGGCAGCTTCTAATAGCCATTCTTTCAACAAGTATGTTCTGAGTTCTATGGACCATGCAAACTGCTCGGCAGTTGGGGATAAAAGAATGAGTAAGGAACACTTAGTCTCTACCCTTGAGATCTTTGTTGTGTTGACTCTGTTGCTACCCTCTCCTCCTTGTTTTGTGAAAGCCACAGTCTTCTGGAATTTACTCTGAAGGTCTCTTCAGCTAGTGTGAACACAACCCTACCTACTGCCTCCCTTGTGCTTACTCAATCACGAGGTCAGCAGAGTGCCTTGTGTTATGGATTTTTGTTGTTGTCATTGACAGTGTTATGGATTTTTATTCTGACCTGGTTCAGGTTCCCCTGAAATGAACCTCAATTCCAAGGACATTATATTACGCTGCACTCAAAACTATTTCTTTCCCAGAAACAGTGACTCCAGACCACCATGTGAACATTCTCTGCTCTCAGAATGAGCAGCTTACTCCATTATGAAGAAATCAAAAAAAGCAAAAGACCAAGTCTTTTATTTGCTACTGACATTTAAAATAAACAAACTGCCCTCAAAATTTCTTTAATTCATCCATATTGTCAAAATTATAGGAAAAAATTTAAGATCCTTTGGTCAAGTCAATCATTTCTTGCTATCATTTTACCCAATCAATGAACCTATGATTGTTAAAATGACATGCAATCAATTAATCACAATGTCAAATACAAAATACACTCCTTTTTCTTTAATGCCATTTTCAACCACTTTAGAATGTAACACTTACAAAGCCAAATGCCAAGTGATTTATCAAAATTACTCATTAAATCAACAAATATTTAATAGTCCCAGGAGAGGATAAAAATTAGTTTTTATCCCTGCTCTGAGAAGGTCCACATACAGTGGTGGGAACAAGCATTAGCTAAACAGTCATGCACACATGAGTGAAAAACCCCATCCTACCACTTATCACCCATGGAACCTGAACCAGTCCCTTACACATTCTGACCTGGCTTCTTCAAAATGAGGACAACAATGCCCAGAGATATTTCACGAGGAACAATGGAGATTAGATACAGACAGCATATAACAACGCTGCCTGGCACATGAATTTTCTCTCCACTAAATGATTACAAAACCAATAGAAGGAGGAGGATAAATACACAAATAACTGCAATAGAAGGTTAGAGGAGGTAAATACTGCATTGCAATTGACCCGTATAGACTTCAAGGAGAGATCAGTCCTTGCCAAGGTGATCAGAGACACCTTCGGGAAATGACATCTGATCTAAGCCATGTGGAATGGCTAAGATTTGGCTGAGGAGAGCTGAGGGAGAACATTTGAGATGGAGAAAATGCAAGAGCCAAATCTCACAGGTAGAAAATGGCAAGGCAGAGAGCACTAGAGGACTCCTCCAGTCAGGTGTGTGGAGGACAGGGCTGTGATAATAGCTTAAAGTCCTTTCACAGCCTGTGGGTAAAAAGATGTGTGCTACTCAAGCCCAAGTTGCCATTTCCTTGATAAACCAATGACCACAGAACATTCTTTTCCTGGACTGCCTCACCTCAGCAGTCTGTTCTGAAAACAACTACTGAGCATTATCTGCCTCAATCTTTTCTTCACATTCCTATTTCTTACAACCAAACTCCTGTGTAACAAATAAAATCTCTGCAAACTCAAGGGAGGGTCAGTCTCATTTTCAGACTGACCCTCCTGCCATAAGCGAGTAAGATTTCACTTCCTCACCTGCTTTCTGATGGCCTTATTCTAGAATGTTCAACACCATTAAAAAAGAATGACATGGTTCCTTGGCTGAAATCCTTTCCCAGGCCTTTGATGAAGAAAAGACATTTTGGCCGAGACCGGTTTGGCTCAGTGGATAGAGCATTGGACTTCGGTCTGAAGGGTCCCGGGTTCGATTCCGGCAAGGGCATGTACCTTGGCTGCGGGCACATCCCCAGTAGGGGGCGTGCAAGAGGCAGCTGATCGATGTCTCTCTCTCATCGATGTTTCTGACTTTCTATCTCTCTCCCTTCCGCTCTGTAAAAAATCAATAAAATATATTTTTTTAAAAAAAAGAAAGAAAAGACATTTTGTTCTTGACTATGTCCTTCCAGGGCCATTCATTACTTCTTCTTTACTTGTAACTTCTCTGGGCAAGATTCTCAGAGGAAGGCCCTAACCTGGGTTCCCATTGCGAATGCAAGCATTTCAAGGGTGCTAGTGGTGCACACTGTCTATTTTCAGGAAGGAGCCAGGAGTGCTTACTCAGAGAAGTGGTCAAGAAACAAGAGAAAAGGATCAGTCATTTAACCACAGAGGAAGAGAAACCTTCAGGGATGGGTCAGTAGAAGAGAGCAGATGGGCAAAAGCAGGCCAGAGGAAGAGTACCCGGGAAAGAGCAGAACCAGGCTGTGTACCTGTGAAAGATACACTTGCAGGCCATTCCATATTCCAGACCCACCACTTTGGTCATGAAAAATGTAAAATAAATTGAGATATTCTAAATGCCATGTAAAATGGTTTACTTCAGGTCCCCATATAAGTTGCTCTGTATAAAATAAAAGCCTTTTGCCTGCCATACTTGAACAGTGGAAAGTTATTGCTATTATCTTTTTAATAAGAAGGAGGGCCTTTTCTATACATATGTTCTTGTACAAGAAATGGACTAAAATTGCAGAAAGATAAGTTTATTAAAATTCATTGCAATCCTCACACCATTATATTTTTTAATAACCATCCTTCTCTCTGCTGTGGGCCCCCCTGCCAGCGTGCAGATGCGTCTGGCCTCACCCAGGTCAAAAGTGATGCTTCAGTGCATCCTAGGAGATTAGGTCTGTATTTCAACACATTCCATTTTTAGTGTAAAATTTGATTGAGTCATGGGAGTCAAAATACATTTGAATTTTTACATGTAAGATGCAACATTTGTGCTCTTCCCTGAATTGTGACTATATGAGATAAGGTCAAAAAGAGAAGAGGAACACAAATATGTAAAAAAAATGGATGATTGATGGTTGAAGCAGAATGGCCCTGAAATGCCCTCTGCCCCAAGGGCAGGACTTTCACCTTGTAGATGCCACTCAGTATATAGAATAAAAGAAAATTGCTGATGACTCTGGTGATCAGTTTTTAAAATAATAAAGTAATAAAAATTTTAATAAAGATAAAACTATCCCCATAGTTTAATAACATTTTTGTAGGAGTTTAAAGTATAAAAATATTCTTACAGAAACATAAAGTAACTAATGTGTAAATATATATATATATATATATATATACACACACACACACACACACACACATATATATATCCTATATAATAAAGAGGTAATATGCAAATTAATCCTCACACTGTCACAAGATGGCTGCGTCCACAGTGGAGGCAAGGTTCCCGTTAACAAGCATTCAGCAGGGACCTGAGGCTGCGTCCCCGCCCCTGAAATGGAGCTTGATGATTGTCTTCAGGTCATGCCCCTTGCCCCAGCACCAGGCCAGGGGATCTTAGGCTGTACCACCCCCACAGCAGGGCTTGACAGAGGACCTCAGGCCATACCCCCCACCCCGGTGCCAGGCCAGGGACCTCAGGCACACCACCTGCCAGACAGGAGTTGACAGGGGACCTCAGGCTATGCCCCTCGCCCTGGCTCTGGGCCAGGAAACTTGAGGGTGGGCCAGGGAACCTGAGGCTACTCCCCCTGCACAGCAGGGCTTGATAGGGGACATGAGGCTGCGGGCCCCACTCTGTTCCAGGTCAGGGGACCTGAGGCTGTGCTCCCCATCCAGCTGGGCTTGACGAGGGTGAGCTGGTTGGGTCTGGGTCTCAAGCAATTTTGAGGCATGTGCAGGAGGGCAAAGACTTGACTCTGGGTCCTGTGTCATGCCCCAGATTCTGACATTTTACTAATTTTCTTTCATCTCTGACACGAAGGGCAAATAGCAATCCTATCTAATAAAGAGGGAATATGCTAATCGACTCTCACACCCTCACAAGATGGCAACGCCCAGACCCCTCAACCCTACCTCTTCCAGCTGGAGTCCTCCAGTCCCCTGAGCCCAGCCTCACCCAGTCCATGCAGCATCCGGCCTCATCCAGCCTTTGGGGAAGATCATGGTGGCAGGGGAACAGTTAGGCATCAATCAGGCCATCAGGGGAGCAGTTAGGGGACTATTAGGTTAGGAGGCAGAATGGTTAGGGGCAATCAGGCAGGCAGGTGAGTGGTTAGAAGCCAGGAGTCCCAGATTGTGAAAGTGAGTCAGACACCTCCAAAGAGTCCCATATTGGAGAAGGTGCAAGCTGAGCTGAGCAACACCCCTCACCCCTGCATGAATTTCATGCACCAGGCTTCTAGTATATATATATAAATGTCATTAGGACATCTTAAGTTAAATACTACTTAATGATAAAATATATTAGATACATTATTGTATTTTTCCTACATGTCATAATTTTTTTCACCAAACCTATCATGTATTTCCCACTTTCAAAAACATTTCTTCTCTCTCCATTGATTCTGGAGATTCTGGGAGGGAAACACTATAATTAGCTACAAAATGTCAGCAGTGTTTAAATTTCTTACAAGATTTTGGTCTTTTTACAGCAAATTTTAAAACTAGATATTGAATTATTAAAGCCCCTAAATCTGCCTGTATTAAGGAATTTAAAGGACACAAGAATTTGTTTTAAGTATTCTTGGGACAAGCTTTTTAGTAATAAAATGTGACATATTATTTTTAAGATTTCATGATCATTCTCTCCTGCCTAGAAAAATGAGTAGTTAAGAAAACGGCTTCAACTTCCTAGGTGTTGATATCCTAGCAAGAACATATTATATTTTCACTCTGCATCTGAATTAAATCATTAAAGACTGAATTGTGGATAGCAAAATTCTTTGAAAATGGCACAGAAATCCAGCCAGTTAAAGGAAAGAAAGCTTTTCTTTTATCTAAAATTGTCGTGCAGAGGAGAAAAAAGCAACTGTCTTTGAAACTGTCTTTGAAAAGAATTATCAATACCTCTAGCAGTGGACGCCTCAGCCCAGATGGAGAAAACTGACTTTTCCTGGGGTTCTCCTGAACTCCATTTTATATGCACACCTTATTAAAGCTCCCTAATGTGGCAGTTGTCTGGAGACTGTGCCATAACCAAGTCAAACCCGGGGTGATGTAGGTAACAGTAACTGCTGGCACCAGCCTTCTGAGGAGTTATCGTGTTTGAGAAAGAAAACATTGTCAGGGTGGTAGCCTAACCCCAAGAGTAATAAAGTGGCCAGACACCTGGAAGCAATTACGTGCATGCTCGAGATTATCCATCATGCTTTGCTCACTGTCTCTCTTGCAAAGACCTTTGTTTTTACACTCTCGGTAGCTAACTTCTGGGCTGAAAAGCCTGTTTCACAAACGATGTTTTCCACCGAGGCCCTTCCACTTACTGCCATTCCCACATGATGTCGATCATTTGTTTGCACAGCCCGGCGACAAACCTCAGAGCCCCTGTAATAATAAGTTGGTTACTAGGCTTGCAGGAGTAGCTGCATCAATCATGCTGCTGCCACGCCAGAAACAAACGGCCTTTGCCCACCACCACCACTTAGCATAACGCAAGTGGGTCTCTCAAATGGAACGGTTTAAGCCCCACTTTCCATTTAGGCCCTAATTTAATATTTTTCTAAATCAGATTATTGCTTGTAAGTCATAATTGTTAAGCTCCATCTGACATTCATTTATCGCTCAGATCCCATGATTCATTAAGCTCTTGGGCTGGGAGCTATCAATTGAGCCCAGGTCCTGGCATCGATTGCCCTTTCCCTGTGGCCAGAGAGTGTCAGCATTGTAGAAAAGTACTGGATCTTCCACTATTGTTTTGGTGCCTTAAAAACATATCGGCTTTTCAGATTTTTCCTCCAATACTTGTTTAACTGAGTTTAGTGGCATCCTTATAAAGAGTAAAAGTCCCGGTGATTTAGATTCCTATCCTTTGCCATAAGCTCATACACACATTTCCTGCGAGAGAACTTAAATAGCAGGAAAGCCCGGCTGGCATGGCTCACTGGTTGAGCACTGACCTATCAACCAGGAGGTCACGGGTTCGATTTCCAGTCAGGGCACATGCCCAGGTTGTGGGCTCGATCCCCAGTGTGGGCTGTGCAGGAGGCAGCCTGATTCTCTTTCATCATTGATGTTTCTCTCTCCCCCTCTCCCTTTCTCTCTGAAATAAATAAGTGCCAGTTAAAATAAATGCTAGTTAAATTGGATTTATTAGTGGGATCTGATAAGTGACCAATCTACAGAGTGACTGCACAAAGGCCACTACAAGAACAACAACTGGGTTCGTTTAGCAAAGTCCGTTTTTCGGTTTGGCATTCAAGCATCTAAGAAGTCTCTCTGAAGTCGCTGGATTCTCTTCTAAGGAATCTCATAGAAGAGAATGTTTCTAAAGCGCAAGTTTAGGGAGGTAAATATCACTTCAAGCTTTTAGATACTTTTTTTATTAAAAGCAGCCCCCATCTTGGGAAACATACATTAAAACATTCCAAAGAAACAGTCCTTTAGGATCTTATATCTGAAAGTTGACAGTATGAAGAAACAAGCAAACATCCCACTTTGGAGAACAAGGGGAAGGGTTGGAAGAAGCAGAGTTCAAATTAGGGCTGTTCGCCAGCAAGAAAGCAGCCCAGGCCCGGCTGCTGTCTATCTCATCGCCACTTATCTCCTCGGCCAGTGGCACAGCTTTAAAGGGACGGGGAGTCGGGCTCACAGAGCAGGCCTCCCGTCCCCTGTGACTGCTGTCTCAGGCTTCCACGTGGTTTGATCCTTGCCATTTGGAAACCAGTTTCAGCTACTTTTTACCCAATTTCTGCAAAAGATACAATGGCTCCCATAACTCCGATTTTTGATAATGAAGGCTAACATCGAGCTCTTTTTTTTTTTGTGCCAGTTTTAAGTGCCAAATGAAGTTTTCGTAACCAATGAATCTACACTGAGTGGCCAGATTATTATGTGTTCAGAGATCATAATAATCTGGCCACTCAGTGTATTTGTATCTCAAATGGGTACCAAAAGTATTCTAGACTTTTGCTGGAGACCAACCCACCTATTTGCCCTGAGCTTTCTATCAGCCAGTGCAAAGGGGAAAACTGATCAGGTGCATGGTTTATAGTATTTTTGATATCAAATAAATGAGGTACTCAAGAGAAGTACAATAAGTCGCCAGATTATTACGCATTCAGAGATCATAATAATATGGCCACTCAGTGTATATTTGTATGATGACACTTCTAAAACAAAAAGTTTACATTTTCATGTTAACTGGGTTACTTGAATGCTGTTCTTAGGAGGTGAAAAATGAGAACGAGCTTGCATGATCTTTCCAGCAGGCCAGCAAAACTGGGGTGTAGCAACCACCTCCCATAAAATAATCTATTTGCCTCAACCCTTACCAGACTATGTAGAAATTTCTTCCAAATTGCTTAGCTTCCTTTTACCCCTCCTCCACCCATTCTCAAAACAACACTGGGCCAGTCTCGGTAACTGCCTCTGTATTTAGACAGCCAGGGCCCCGCTGCAGTCTTCCTGGAGGCAGTCATCACTGCTAACGTGCAAGAATCCTGCGAACAGCTTAGCAGCTGGATCATTCACACATCAGCCCACAGGTGGGCACCCAGTTTTCCCGGACTTCATTTTTTTCCCTAGGGACCTTATTTATACCTTAAACGAATTTCTGACTTAAAGGTCACTTCCACACTTTCCTACCATAGGGTTCGGAAACACTACATGCTTCCACTGCTACTATTAAAACTATCAATATTTCCGATTGTCAAAACATAAAAATAAAAATGTCAATTTAGACAAACTAATATTATGAGAAAAAAGCTAATCTAATGAAAATAGTCTTCATCAAATTCCAAATCTCAGCTTTGAATACTCCATGAATTGCTTCCTCAATGTCAGGTAGCTTTTCATCATTAAACATGCTATTCTCATTCCATCAATTTATTCTGTTATCTAAATTGTCCCAAAACCTGCCAGAATATCTCACCTGGCCAGATTTTTCAAAATACAAATGCATAGTCCCTGACAGCTCCCTCCCTCCCACCCTCTGCCTCCCCCCCCCCACAGACACACACCTCGCCCCACACCACCTCCAACCTCCTAAGGATTCTAACTGTTTAGGACTGGAGTGGGACCTGGATATTTATATTTTTATAAAGCTGCCCAGGTGATCCTGATAAGCTGAGATTTTAGGAAACACCACCTACCTAAAGTAGTGTGTCTTGGCCAGTGGGACACAATACTGGCTGAGCCTCATCAGTCTATATCCCACTCACCTAGCCCCAGGAATCTAGCTCAGCAGGACCGAGGTTGCAAGGACCACATATGTAGTTTGCAAAAGTTATCCAGATGATTCTGACATTGTACATTAGTGGGGAATCAGGGATAAAGAGATTTAATCAGAAGTAAATAATTCCTAAATACAGCATTATACAGGGGTGGGCAAAGTAGGCTTACAGGCCTGAGTACTCAAAACACAGAGTTCATTTTTATATTATATATATTTTTATACTAATAATGTAAACCTACTTTTGCTCAGCCCTTATTTTAATATAATCTAGCCTACCTATCCACACATTTCAGTGGTGTGGAAGTGAGTACAACAAAGAACTAAAATCATAAAACTACTAAAGTAAGAACTTTTAATAAACCTGTCCCCAAACAGAAGAATTTCCAGTTTTTATTTAAAGCCCTTTAGTGTAAGGAGGGGCCATACACTCTCTCAAGAATCCAGTTCAGGAATGTAACACCCTTTATTTCCCAGCTATCCTTTCCTCTGCACTATAACCTGTATCCTTCTGTTGTAGGTGAGCCCTTCTTTGCCTCTGCTCCACAGAGATGGAGAACAACAGATGGTGGCAAATGCAGAAACTTGGTAATGGATGTGGGATCAGTATGTGCCTGTGTCGCCATGATCAACACCACTACTAAATCCCCTTTTTTGCCCTCCCCGGTAAGATCAGAATGACAGCCCAATTTATCAACTGTGAATATTGGTGTAAACAACTTCAAGGCTGGGATATTTTTCATACCCCCTAGAAAACTGTCATCAATTCTGTAGAGTAGTGAAGAAACCACTGATCCGTGGCAGAAACTGTCAGCAGGTGTACAGAGAAGTGAAGGATGGGTGCTTTCGAAAGGTCTTAGGGAAGGAGGTTCCAGCTGCCAGAATACATGACTTCTCCTACACAGCCAGACTAGCTATGGGGCAAGGGAAGTTATGGGGCAGAGCGTACCTCTCAACACCACCGTTATCAGCCGTAGGAACAATTCACTCCAGAAGGAAATTTTCAGACATGCATTCCTTAGCTGTGAAGTATTTGAGTTATAGCAATGTCGTCTGTGCCATAGTTACCCAAAATGCCATAAACTTGTGCCTTAGAAACTCTAAATTGAGTACCCCAGCCCCGCATCCTGATAATGATTAAAATTCACTGCTTGGAATCATACACTAAGTATACAGCTTGAAAATTTTATTTTTCAAAATATAATTGATCATCATGCTGTCCACCTTAAAAAATCAGTAGGTCATCTGGAGTTTCAAACTTAACATACATCATTTCTAGCCATTCACTAAAAACAAAACAAAAAAACAAAACAAAAAAACAAACAAACAAACAAAAAAAACCCCACGTTTTTTTAAGTGTAGATTTTTCTTTTGTACACAGAGACATTTTGGTAATCTAGTAGTTTTGCTTTAATGTAGCAATCACCAAAATAAATGATTCTGGAAAAGCATTTGAAATATTTAAGTGATCTGCTTAAAAAGTAGTCACTGGTAGAATGAGTCTATTGTATTATTCCCAAACCATTAATAAAATCATTTGGTCTTTTTTATACTGCTTTCCAAAGTTGTCTTTAAGTAGTAAATATAAAATAATTTCTAAATGCTTAAAGAAATATACAAATATATTATGCAATTAATATTATATTGTGAGTTTATTTTTGAAGTAATATGTTAGAAACAAAACAAATTTGGGAATTACTTTCATAGCATTACAGTAATGTAACATTATTAAAATTAGTATTGACTTTTTTACTACAGTGCTATTTTGTGTTGTATGCATGTTTAATGGTGGCTGTAATTGAATTTGATATAAAATCATATTATGTAAGCAAAAAATCTATTCATGAAATAAAATGGAAAATGGCTGAAAAACAGGATGTTAAGTCCTGAAAGATGTTAAACCCATTTATCAAACCATGAGCAATTCAATAGTACCCTCAAAATTTACATTAAATTAAACTGACTTTATGAGAACTAGTCTTTTATATCACTTGACTAATATAACACATACTTATGCTAACATCAAAAAAATCCAGAATTTTCTCATAAACTGTAGTTTCCATGAGAACAAAATAAAAGGAACAAAGCAAAAAGAGAAAAATTATATTGAATTGCTATTAGATCCAAAACCTGTTTCTTTAGTCTGGTCCTGATTTCTCTGTGCAGAACATTAGTTATTTCTATAACAGCACTAAATGATGCTCCAAATTCTTAGAAAAGAATGTATTTGGACTCTGGAAGTAAACAGTTTATTCTAAGCCATTTGGCCAACCTGGTTCACCATAGACTGAAGCTCATTGTGTGGAAATGGATGCATGGCTTGGGTTCAGTGTTTGTCTCAGATCGGTTCACTTATGTGCATACAAACAGTAGGCTTCCTAAGATACCGCATTCACGCTCTGGTTTTGTTATTCTGTTTATGACTTGGCAATTTAGCTATTTAGTTTGGGTTGTTACAGCCACTGTATAAACAATGAAGTGCATGTTGAACAATACCTTACTTATCCCTATAAAAAAAAACAACCAAAAAAAACCTTTTTAATTCAAATCACAGTGTTATCACCAAGAATAACTGTCTCTCCCTAGCTAGTTTGGCTCAGTGGATAGAGCCTGTGGGCTGAAGGGTCACGGATACTATTCCAGTCAAGGACATGTACCTCTGCTGCAGACCCAATCTCCAGAGGCAACCAATCACTGTGTCGCACATTGATGTTTCTCTCTGTGTGTCTCCCCCTCAACTTCTACTCTCTCTAAAAAATCAATGGAAAAATATCTTCAGGTGAGGATTAACTAAAAATCAAACAAACAAACAAAAGAAATGATAACTGTCTCTTCAGCCTTTGAGGTCAGAAGACAAAGCAGAGTTAAACCCAGCATGTCCTCTTTGTCATTCCTTCTCTTAATTTAGAGAGCTATACTTACACAGATAGCATGTGGAAAACACCACTTGGAAAACTATCTGAATAAGAAGTGCTGCTACATGCTATTTGTTGAACCTAAAGAGCATTATGCCTGTTCTTATAATCTGTAGGCTTTAAAAAAAACAGATTATACTTATTATAAAAATATCCATTTTGAAAAGTTTCTTAAGTACTCACACTGAAGACTCTGTCAGGAAAAGAATGCATTAGGCAAGTTGCAGATGGTCAAGACTGCAATATGCATTAGGCAAGAGACAAGGGAGGAAATTGCCCTTCTACCAAAGCCCCAGTGTGATAATCATGGTAATCTAGCACTCCTGCCAAAGCTCTTGAAGATGTCTGGGATGATTTCTTTAAGATGATGTAGAAGAAATACTAATTTCCTTTTCTTAATTAGTAATGAGTCTTCAATCTATTATATCTATATAGCAACTTTCCTAAAGCAATTATCAACGCCACTCAGTTGATTTCTAAGACACTTCTACTAGGAAATGAGGAAATCAAATCAAATCTGCCCAAATCTCCAATCTCCACATGTATTAGTGATCTAATTTAGAAGAAAATTTTCTGAATATAGTTATTTTCCTGCTGCTAATTTGTGAGCCAAACACTGCATAAAATGTGTGTCCTCCCCCAAATTGGGCCAATGGGCATTTCAGAAAAAAGGCTAATGACAGAGATCTGAGCTGACTTCCAACCTCCATATTATAAAATACTAGAGATCCAGTGCACAAATTGGTGCACTGGTGGGGTCCAGTGGCCCACCCAGAGGCAAGGGGCTGTGGGCGTTTTGCCAGGTGGCCTTGCCCTGATCTGCGGGGAGCAAATAAGAGTGGGTGCCAGGGCAAGGAGCTGTGGTCAGTTTGCCAGCCTGCCCTGCCCCCAATCGGGGTGGAGGTGCCTGCTCAGGGGTGGAGCTAGCTAAGGTGAGGGGCCATGGGCATTCTGGTCATTCTGACATTCAGTCAATTTGCACATTAGTCTTTTATTGTATAGGATGGTCTCTTTTAAGTAGAAACTCGAATTCTCTAACTACAAACATGCTTTTACATAATCAGATACAAGTCTGAGTAGAGTGAGAATCTACTTAAATTCATGTATTTGAATCCCTTTCCTGCCACAGTAAAAAACAGGACTTCCACCTCAAATTTAGAGGATTTCTGTCTATGGATGAGTGCTTCAGCTTCCATCTTAAGAGAAATTAAATTCTAAAGCAAGTGATATCATGAAGTTGAAGATATAAAATAAGAGTGGAAATATAAGGAAGGCATAGAAGAACAGAAACGGTGAGAATGAGAAAATGTTTGCTCTAATTTCCTTGCCCATTGCCAACCTCAATGGGCAAGTGTTTTAAAAACAACTGCCCTGCATTTTCCCAGGCCCAGAGGCTGCCTATGCAGAACCTGAAGCAGCCCTGACAAAGTGTTGCTGTCTTGAAGGCTCTCCCTCAAAGCCATGCTTCGTGCATCTGCAGGAGTGCACTTTCTTGGCAGAAGGGATGCTCCAGGAACCCTTGGGCTCTGCCACCTGGGCTGTTCCAAGCACTGGTTTGGTTAATCCCCAGTCCTGGGAGGAAAGGGGCAGTTTGGGCAAGAGTCATTGCTGAGGCTGATCTTGGAGGCATTATTTTGAAATACTTAACATGTTCACACTAAGGGTGGGACTCAAGAGTCGATTGTCCTCCAGTTTAATTATGAAATTGCAAATGCCTCTCTTTATGGTCTCTATTTCGCTCAGGTGTCTCACTGCCTTTTGCTTTGCCACAGATGTGACTTGGAAAAGACTGACTGTACTTTTGGCTTAAGCAGACCCCAGTTATCCTCCTACAGAAGACCAATCTTCCCCCATCTTATGTAGTTTATGCTGTGTTTTACGTCATAGCTAACTGCTGAAATTATTGTTAAGTAACCTTAATCTTTAATACTTTATTCCATTTTCCAGGGAGAATCAAAATCAGATGGCAATGCTTTTGAAACCTTCTCATCTCTCATGGCAGGATGTAGGGTACTCTCCTGTGTTTCTTCTGTTATAAATATAGCAAGTTTATTCTATAGGCAAAGGTACTTGGTGTTCACATTCTGTGAGGATTGTTTTTTCCCACTTTCTCTTTTTCTTTTTTTTTTATGTTTTCCTTTGGAGTAAAATACCATATGGCAAACACGCATGTACACTGTTTGGTAGATTAATGAATTCCCACTGAGATCACGTATTCTTCTCCTCTGGGAGTGCTTCTGCCTGTATTCCACTTTTCAGATTTTATACAGCTCTTTCTTGGTAATATGACTTACAAATTGCACGTTTGCATCTTTTTCTAATGTGTGTGCAACAGGAATTCATGAACTCCATGCTGACAGCACCTACTATGAGGATCACTCAATACCTATCTTTATTGGCGCCACCCTCCATCCTCTGGAGCCAGCAAACATACAAGACCCATGCACAGCCTGTTGTAAAAGTTGGGATAACAGCAAATCTCATTGAGTCATTGCCCACATTTTTATACTTTTTAGCATAAATATTTTTATATAAATACACCAACATTTTTTTCTTAGGTACAAAGGACTATTTTTTAATCCCACTTTTAAAGGGGTAGGAGAGAGACTTTCGTGCACATAGACCACAGTAATAAGAATGCAGGCTTTGCGCTTTGCAGACTCCCTGACCTTTTAGCCTTCTGGAGTTTAACCATTTCCTGATGTCTTTTAACAGTAATTTTCTTGTTGGAAAAGCCCTCTCTAAACTGATAGCATCTAAACAAGGCTCTACCTTAATTGGAAAAATTCTCCCATAAATATTTATGCTGCAGTGATTAGGCCATTTACTAAACTCAACTGCCCATTATGGGTTAAAACAGGGAGCATTGTTTTGGGTTGCCCAAAGCCTGACATGGTTTATTGGAGGGGACCCGAAGCTGTAATTTATTTAATCAAGCCTCTGACCCCAGCCCTCTGGAGTAGCCAATGATTGTGAGAGAGAACTAACCCACGACCACATTGACTAGAGTCAGTATTCTGGGTTGTAAATTCTGAAAGTTTAATTGGGAAGAAGAAAAAAATCAGATTGTGGAAATGGAAGTTCCATATCTTTGTGCATTATACTGTGATAAAGATAGATGATTGTTTGATTGATAATAGATGATAAAATTCTTGAAAGAAAACATTTCAAAGCCGTGAAGAAGGACCAATTACCACAGAGCTACCTCCTACTAGTTTGATGTCCCTCTATGGCTGCTTGCCCTCTATATTTCTGAGGCATTGTCACACAGGAACTCACATGGCATTTCATTTCATTTTTCCTTTTGAAAATGCATCAGATTTGCCCAGACAGTGTGGCTCAGTGTCAACTTATGAACCTGGAGGTCACAATTCTTCTATTCCCAGTCAAAAACACATGTCCGGGTTGCAGGCTCAGTCCTCAGTGTGGGGCATGCAGAAGGCAGCTGATTGATGATTCTCTCTCATCATTGATGTTTCTGTCTCTCTCTCTTCTCCCTTCCTCTCTAAATATATATATGCATTAAATGCATCAGATTTGGGGTAAAAATAGGAGTAAGGAATTTTTTTTGTTTGTTTTAAAACCTGTTGAGAAGACTCCTCCTTAAGCACAAATTCTATCTAAATTTAATCCAATGTAAAAATATTAATGCTGGTTTTCTTCTCAAGTGTCAATCAATATTACTTCTATACTTGAACTCCTGATTTTCAGAAACTAGATAGTGAGTATTGTGCACTAGAGGCCCAGTGCATGAAATTTGTGCCCAAGTGGGGTTCCTAGGAGCTGCTAGCTGCTAGCCAAGTCCCCCCCTTCCCCAGCTGCTGGCCAGGGCCTTCCTTTGTTCCCTGCCACCCCCTGCTGGTGAGTGTACATCATAGAGAGTGATCGAACTCCTGGTAGGTTCAACTCCTAAGGGGATGTCCAACTGCTAGTCAGACCATGGGATCAGCAATTGGACATCCCTCTCACAATCCAGGCCACTGGCTCCTAACCACTCGTCTGCCTATTGTCCCTAACTGCTCCCCTGCCTGCCTGATCACCCCTCTGCCTGCCTGCCTGATTGCCCTGAATGGCCCTCCCCTGCTGGCCTGGTCACGCCCAATGTGCATATTGCTAGGGTCCCTCAGCCTGGCCTGTGTGCCCTGTCGCAGTCTGGGAGCCCTCAGAGGATGTCTTCAGTGGAGTGAGCCTAAGCCAGCATTCAGACATCCTGGTCTGCTAAGGAGACGGGAGAGGAGAGTAAAGGGGGGAAAATGGGAGACACCTATAACAATGTCAACAATAGAATAAAAACAACGGTGATATACCACTACACTACATACATATTAGGGGGGAAAAAGACACATTATGAACTATGTATTTACTACTTTGATAAAATTAAAAAAATTAAAAAGAAATAATTTTGTCCAGAAAGGAGTGTTGTTGAAATATTTTTATTATTGTTTTACTATTTTTTCTATGGTAAAGCTAAAGAAGCTTCAGAGCCCCTATGAGGGGTAGATTTGTCCTGGGGGAGAAAGCAAACAAGTTGCAACCAGCAGAATTTTGGATAATCTGCCTGAAATGATCTAAAAGGAAAAGGGACAGATTCCTCAAGCCTACAGTTATTTGTAATTTATTTTCTTATTCTAAATAAAATCATTTTTGAGCCTTGTTAAAAAAAAATACCCCTCTCCCATAAAATTAGTCCTTCTGGTTCAGTAAATTTTAGGCCTCACAAAACCTGTGTTAGTCCCTGAGGGTTAGTCCCCAAAGGAGTTCAGATTCATTCATTATATTTATTTGCTTATTTTAATTCTTGTTCTAGAGGGAGAGTGAGGACAGTTTTTTTACTCAGTAATGTTTATAATAAGAATTGTATTGGAACCTGCTCCTTCTTTGGCTGTTTACAGTTTTACCTTACCAGGAACGCACAGAGACTTTAAGCCCTTTGAAGATAGGGACAGAGCTGTATTGTGTTTCTACAATTTAGGCACAAAGTTAATACAACTTTTAAAAATATTTGTTGAAGAAACTGATAAATTTCAGTGCCATGAGGCATTACTTTTCCTTCTGCTCCATCTCTTTATTGAGACTTTTGTGCAAAGCATAAGGCAGAGTGCATGAGCAAGTATAGCAGAATAAAGTTGTTTTTCAAACCCTGGATCCCATACTTTGATTTTACATAGTAGATGCATTTCTGAATGGCATTTTGAATTGAGTATATTAGATTTTGCTAATATCAACTCCCTTTACTCGTAGATATTATTTTTAATGATGTTTAAACATTTCATACTATGAGGTGCAAAATATTTTGCTTATTTCAAGAATCTTTGTGCATTCTTTCTGTAGTAAAATGAATTATCAATATGGTAAGTCTATTTGGGGGGTCTGCTTAAAATGGGGCACACCAGTACTAAATTCGGTCCTAACAATGACTAATTTGTATACCATGTGTGGAGTTAGATGGGTGTTGGACATAACCATTTTTGGTTTTTTGGTCCTTTTGCTCCTACAGCACCTGCTTCAACCAGAGGCAGTGTCTTGACCCTCCATGAACTCTTCGTCATGGTGACCTTGGGGCATCTACTACCTGAGGCCTTGGCAGTCAGCCTGGCATTGACTTTCCCAAGATGACAACAACCCTGATGAACATGCATCAGGGATAGGGTCGCCTTGGCAGAGGCGGAGCAGGGAGGCACATGGAGAGGGCTTTCAGGCAGGCTGGCTGAACCTGACAGAGTCTCACCAACAGCTTCCCTCCTCCTCTCCTATCCTCTCCTTCTGGCAGGTTCATGGCTGAGGGGAGCAGCAGCCACTGGTGAGGCTGGGTGCGGGCTCACGAGAGTGGGGATCTTGAGACGCTGGTCCCTGCTGGGCAGGCAAGTACTTCTTCCCAGGGTTTTAGAGGGTGCTGGGAGTGGAGATGTAACACAGCCCTTGCACTCAGACAGAACAGGAACATCTATGGGTGAGATGTTTTGGAGGAGGAACTGTGGATCCCTAGCCCAGACCCACCCTCCCAGGGGCAGGTCTTGGGCTTAGGTGCTGCCAAGGCCACCAGACCCTTGGGGGTGGGAAGGAGCATCTGGGCCGGCCCCACAGAGAGTTTCTGGCTTGGATGTCTGAGTGGAAGGTGGGCAGCAGGTGGCAAGAGTAGACAGAGAAACTGGTCCTGGGCCAGATAGGTGAAGCGTGCAAAACTTCTGCCCAGGCAGCACCAGGGCAGTGGAGTTGTGGTGGATAACAAAGCACTGGCATCCAAGGCCTCGATGCTGGCACAGGGGTCTGAGAACCTGGTGGGTTGAGGAATGTGCCTCTCCTGCCTTTGCCTGGCACAGGCTTCACTGCACCACCAGTGGGGGAAGGTAAAGGCTGGTCCAGCGTGAGCTACTCACTGCTTGCCACCCATCGTAACTCGCCAATCCCCTATGAGCTGAGGGGAGGCAACAGTCCGGCCCTTTGTTCATCCTGGTCGTGATGGACGCTGCCTTTTTATATATATAGATATTCATGCCATGTGCATATATATATGTATGTGTATATATTTATAAATCTGTGTATTTATTCAAATAAATAAGTTAAAACAATTTTTTAATTTCCTTTTCCAGCTGCAGATTTTCTTCTTCTCTCATTTTTGAGTAATGATTAATTTATATGTTTACAATAAAAAAGAACCTCATCACCCCTGGCCTTTTGACCTCCCAGCTGCAGACCCAAACATCCATTCCTAATTTCGAGGCATGACTTAAAAGAGATACTGAAACTAAAAAAAATGATTTTCTTCTTTAAACTCTACTACTGCTACACAGCTACTGCTCTCCAGATTGCTAATTCAAGAAGAAATTCTGAAGTCAAAAATTATAATAGTATATTAAATTATAAATAATCTTTTCTCTTTGTTTAAACTTGCCTGGTATTATGCCCCCACATTTTCCTTCATCTCTCTGGAGCTTGGCAACACTAATATCTTTTAATGGCTTCTCCTATCTTATTTTCCATTAGCAAACACTTGCACACACTATCAGTATATAAGAAAAAAAGCATCACAGAACTGGCTTCTGCCCCATCTTAACATTAGGAGCATACCCTGCTGGCGTAGCATCATAGTCAGAGTTTCCGAATCTTGTGGAAGGAATCAAAGCAGGTTGATTTTCTAATCAATAAGCATTACAGGTGATGTGACTTCAGAGTCCCCATAGCTTCCAGCCTTATACTGTGAAAGACATTGTTCAAGTCTAGGTGGGGACCTAGGTTAGACAGTTAGGCTAGACAGGTTGTTGCAATAACCATTCAAGGGACTTTTTATAATATGAGAATCTTGCATGTATACTTTTAGACCTAAATAATGTCTAATTGTTTCAACTTCATTCAAATAAAAATATGAACAATTCTTAAAGGAGCTCTGAATATAAAAGAAAGGGTTAACTTATTCTATACTAAACAGATGACCTCACCTCCATTTCTTTGAAGAAGCTTATACTGGGATTCTATTTTTTTCTGTTAAATTATTAATTCCTTGTTCTACTTGGGTGAGATTAACTCTGGCAGAGTGATGGATGTTAGAGAAACAGTCATTAGGTTGCAAACTACAGAGATTTTTTAAAAATAAAATTATGGCAAAAAAATAACAAACCCAAACAATAGAAATTATTGTACAGGTCTCTCTCTGTAAAGGTAATCCAGGACCTGGGGATAGACAGACTTCCAGGAAAAGAATGAAAATGCCTCTAGAAAAAAAAAGTGAGGGGGTGGGGGAGATCTGTCACTGTGATGGCTAAGGAAGGGGGCCTGTAGGTAGTAACATTCTCAGGTGAGCCAATCACAGTGCTCCTAAAGTTATAATCACAGACTAAACCCTTCATCTCTCCTACACCATCCCCACACCTTGTCATTTTCTTGGCAGAACACAATATGCTCCATGGCCATTGATGACCCTTTTAATCCTAGCCAACAAACTCATAGATATGCACACTGATTAAAAGCAAACGAGACAATCTAAATAGAACTGGCCCAACAAAGCTTAGTGCCCATAAATAAATGAGGTGGAGTTTTTCCCCCCATTTTTATAATAATAATAGCTCACTTTACAAGCACTTCTTAAGGGCTCATCACAGGACCCAGCATGTTATTCATTTAAGCCCCTCAACAACCACTTTTACTTCGTTTCTATAGACGGGAAAACCAAGGAACAGAAAAGTTCATGCAATTGACCCAAGTCATACAGCTGGCTGGTGAAAGGGCCAGTATTTGACCTTAGATAGCATGGCTCCAGACACCATGCGCTTGGTTCTAGACTTCATGATCTTAACAGTGCACAGTGCTGGCATCCTTAAAAATAACTAGGCTTTCGTGAGTGCTCAGAGGAATGTGCCCACTGCTAAAATCCAAGTTTAGGAAGGAAGTGTTCTGTTGCCTCTGACACCGCCCCCCCCTCCAGTCCACAGAAGGCATCACTGTGGATGGAAGAGCTCCAGATGCTGCTTCTGGACACCATTGAAGAGGATCAGAACATACTTCCTCCAAATATGCCATTATTAGTCATTATTTTGAGCCAAAGGCAACTGAGAAATAGTAGATTCAGGAAGGGTTCTCTGCTCTCCCCTATTTTAACTAAAAGCAGGGCATAAATTTCCAGTGAGAAAGGTGCTTTCCCTCTACTAGAAAGAAGAGAACATTCTTACAATGAGAGGTGAGGATTCAATTCCAAGATGAGTCTGTACAAACAAACTTCAGTAAAATAACCTGTACTTTTCATTACTTTTCCCCATAGATTTCCTAGTCTCTTTCCCACAACTTACCCACCCTAGTCAAAACCCCTTGTTTCTTCATCTTGTCATCTCTCCAAAATGTATTGCTCTTTGTTAAATAGGATATAATCTCTGGTCTAAATGCTTCTTTAGGGGTTTTGCTTCTTCCTTTGAAGCCCCCATGCACATAAAAATATGAAATTCACATAAAATATGAAAGTTTTTCCTGGTAAGCAGTCCTTTGTCTGCTTGATTTGTAGGCCCCAGTCACAGAACCTAAGAGTAGAGGTTCTCCCCTATGCCATCACCTCCCATATATTACTTTCTTTTCTCATCCTGCTAGATCCTGCTCTTAAAACCTAGCATGACACTTAGTTCCTAAGTCTTCCTTATTCTCCACATATTAACTCTTCCCACTCCTCTGTGATCACCCAATTGAGTCTCCTCAGGCACTTATTTTCAATAATTTTTTCTACAATGGCCCTATGTGCCATTTCTCTTGATTTGATGCCACACTCTATACAGTATTGATACCGATCTTCGACTTGGGGTAAACTCAACTGTGTGCTTTCTTATTTTGGGTTCCATCCCATGAGTACTCCTGGCAAAAGCCTAACAGATAGATAATACCTTCACACTCCACAACCTCATCCCAGTCCTTGGCTTAGCCTCCTCATTTACTTGTCTACACCAGGTGGTTTTACTATTTGATTTTATGTTTTCTTATTTTCTGTTGATAATTGAGCACCTAATCTATGCCCCATAGTATTTTAGAAATGGAACTGGAAACTGAAAACTATGGTGAAGCTGTGCCCACCATCATGCAGCAAACAGGTCAGGCCAGGATTCACACCCCCGTGTGACTACACAGGTGACACTTGTAAGACCATCCTGCATGGTGGAGTCTCAATGTGCACGGATTTCTCATACAAAAGACCCAGTGCAAGCCGACTCCTCCTTGTGGTGTTCCAACAAAGGAATAACCATCTGTTTTGTTGGTAGAGGAAAAGCTGGCTCTGGCAGACAGAGTCAGGACAATACACAGGACAGTACTTTATGGGAGACTAAAGAGATTTTTCAAAAGTAACTTTTACTCCATGTGATTTTCACTTTATGTGCTGAAATTCGTCACTAACCCCAGTCATGTGTGACTCCAATGCACAGCCACTGTTTCGGCCTACGTTCCCCAACTGCTTCAAACAAGGGCTACTACTCAGTGCCACAAAGCTACTCTGGTCTCCCTTGATCTCAATAGATGATTTCCATGAGCAAACTACAGGACCAAATCACCCAAAATAAGCTCCTGTGATTTCCTGCCACCCACACCTCAAAGCTTCTCCATCACCCCCCCCTTTTTTTTCTCTAGACTGAGTGGAAAACATTCTCCCCTTCTCCACCCCTTCTCCCAATCAACCCCAGCAGTTCCTGTTGTCTGCTGTGCCCAACCCACTCCCTTCACAAGGCCTTCTCTTCACCCCACTTTCTTTATGCTACAAGATGTTGAAATCTCACCCACTGCCAGGAATCCTGCTGTGTTTACCCTGTTTGTAAAAGTATATTCCGGTCAGACTCCTTATGTATAAATCCTGACTTTACCACTCAGCTGTATGATCTGAATCTCTCTGTGCTTCAGTTCTCCTATCTATGAAATGTAAATAATAAAAGGACCCATCTCTGAATTTGGGGGGGTTAACTGACAATCTAGGTAAAGCTTTTAATAAACAATAAATGTCAGCAGTCATTACCAATTTGATGCCATTTTTCTCTAGTTTACCATTTTCTCCCTCACTTTCTATTCATTTACCCAACTTGTTAAAAGATTGACAGACACTGGATCTCTGTACTTCTGCACCCCTCTCTCCTCTAACCATTACTATTTGGCATGGTACCCAAAATAAATTTCTCTCAGAAGCTTCCCATGATGCATTGGCACCATGTAGGATGACTGATCATGTCTATGTCTCTAGCCCTTCCTTTCTCACTGCTTTGCTTCAATTTCCAGCATTGGCAATGCAACTCTAAGTACTTCTATTTTATGCAGAACTTAAAGTCAACATATCCAACCCAGGGCTCAGCCTTCTCAAAATACTTATTCTTTCATTTCTATTCTTTATCTTGGTTCATGGCATCAAGATCTTGCCAGTTGAAAAGGTGTATAAATTTGGAATTAGCCACCACATCTAACCATTTATTAAGTATCAGTTCTTCATTAATTCTCCTTCCTTTTATACTTCTCTTCCATCCAAACTTCTCTGGCACAGATCCTTTCTCATTTATGCTAAAGTATCTTGCTCCCTTAAGTCTCCCATAAAGTACTGTCCTGTATATTGTCCTGACTCTCTGAATGCCAAAGCCAGCTTTTCCTCTAGCAACAAAATAGATGGTTATTCCTTTGTTGGAGCACCACAAGGAGGAGTCGGCTTGCACGGAGTCCTTTGTATGAGAAATCTGTGCAAATGTTTAACTCCCACAACAAGAGACAGATATTCTTTAAATACAGATTTTATTGTGTTATATCTCTGCTCCATGGTCTTCAGTGTTTCCCTAGTACACACAAAACTAATCCAATTTATCATTCAAATTTTGCTCATTCCACTACCAGGTATTTTTTCATCTTTATCACCAACATTCTCCACAATCCATCAACACCTATACATATGCCTCAAACATGTCTGGCATGTATGTCTGTTTTTCCATCTTTGCTTTTCCTGCCCAGCATAGCAAAGTGGTTAAGGACATTCTCTATAATCAGATGGCCTGAGATTTGGATTCCATATGGCTCTAAAAGTTACTAGTTATGTGACTTCAGGCAAGTTACTTCATTTCCTTCATGGTAAAACAGCACTAACCTTGCTGTTAGCCTTGTCCCAAGCCACCCAATACCCACGCCACCCCCAACACTAGGACCTGCTGCCGGGGTGACCCAGAGCATGCCACAGGGGAGCTCTAACTGTTCGACCCAGAACAACCCACACATGTTCCACCTCTTCCCCCAGGACAGGCCTGCTGGGGCCATCAGGAGCAACACAATGCCCATTGCACTCTGGGTGACAGAGAAGCACAGACTGAGCAACCAGGGCAATATGCCCCCACTCCACACCAAGGAGGGGCAATATGGAGCAACCCAGTGCATATATCATTCCTTGATACAAGAAAGTGGTGACTGAGTGACCCAGAGCAACCCTCAGGAGCTTCTCCCTGGCCCTAGAGACAGTCCTGTAGGAACTACCCAGAGCAATCCAACACACGCCTCTCTCCAGGCCATAGGAAAGCACTCCTGGCAGCAATCAAGAGCTACCTGGTGTGCCCAGCCAAAGGCCACAAGACCGTGTTCAAGTGCACTGCCAGAGGGACCTAGGGTGCCACCCTGCCACAAGTGCTGGGGCTGCACAGCAAATTGTATTCCAGAGGTCTCTGGGTCCTCACAGGGAGTGGCATATCAGAGAAACAGTATATGGGCTACCACCACCCCGAGGATCTGAAGCAGACAGCTGAGGGACCAGATCCATGGGAGAAGAGGGTACAACTCAGTGCAGAGACAATAAAGGCTTGAGACTCAAGATAGACCCAGTCTCTGGGCTAACAATTTCCAGACCATTGCCCTGAAAGGATCTTCAACCACTCAAACCCCAAGCAGGAGGAGACAAAAAACAACCTGCCAAGGAAATAAAAGGAGTCATCTCCAGAAAAGGAAATAAATGGAAGGCAGGCAGGCAATATGTAAAAAAAAAAAAAAAGAATTCAGAGTAAGGATCATATCGTTCATAAACTGGATGGATGAGAAAATTAACAATTTATGTAAGAATCAAGAAGAAATAAAAAAATGATATAGCTACAATAAAAAATACAGTGGAAAGTTTCAACAGTAGACTAGAAGCACCGGAGAACTGAATTAGTGAATTAGAAGATAGGGCAGAAAACACACCTGATCTGAACAACAATTGAAGAAAGAAATTAGAAAGCCGGAAGATAGCCTAGGGGAGCTTTGGGACAACATGAAATGAAGTAACATACATATAATAAGGGTGCCAGAAGGATAAGAAGAGCAGCAAAGATTTAAAAAACTATTTGAAGAAATATTGACAGAAAACTTCCCTGATTTGGGGAAGAAAAGTCACACAAGCACCGAGAGTCCCAAACAAGATGAACCCAAAAAAGACCCACACCAAGACATATTATAATTACAATGGTAAATGTTAGTGACAAAGAGAGAGTCTTAAAAGCTGCCAGAAAGATAAAGAAAGTTACCTACAAAGGATCTCCCATTATATTATGAAATGATTTCTCAACAGAAATACATCAGGCCATAAGGAAATGGAATGAAGTATACAAAGTGATGCAAAGCATGGGACTGAATCCAAGAATATTCTATCCATCAAGGTTATCATTCAAAATTAAAAGGGAAATCACGAACTTCTCAGACAAGAAAAAAAAAAAGCTAAGGTAGTTTATCACTGCTAAGCCAACAATGTAAGAAATGCTAACGGGACTGTTGTAAAAAGAAGAAATAGAAAAGGAAGAAGGAACACAGGCATAAAGAATAGAAATGGCTACAAACAAGTACCTATTAATAATAACTTTAAATGTAAATGGACAAAATGCTCCAGTCAAAACACATAGAGTGGCTGAATGGATAAGAAAAATGACCCATATATATGCTGTCTTCAAGATACCCAACTGAGAACAAGGGACATGCAGAGACTGAAAGTGAAGGGTGGGAAAAATATTTTTCAGACAAATGGAAATGAAAAAGAAGCTGGAGTAGCAATTTTTTTACCTGGCAAAATGGACCTCAAAGGGAAGGCCATATAAGAGACCAGGAAGGCCACTTAATAATATTTAAGGGATTGATACAACAGAGGATATAACTCTGGTAAACATATATGCACCCAATGCATTCGCACCTAAATTCATAAAGAAAAGAAAAAAAACTTCTGGAAAAAATCAAGGGAGAGATCAACACCAATACAACCATAGTAGAGGACTTAAATACCCCAGTGACATCACTGGATAAATCCACTAGACAAAAATATCAACAAAGAAACAGGAATCCTAAATGACTCAGAAGATCAGATGGACTTAATCGATATCTTCAGGACATTTCATCCAAAAGCTAAAGAATACACATTCTGCTCAAGTGTACATGGGACATTTTCAAAGATAGACCACATATTGGGAAACAGGCCAAGTCTCTTCAAATTTAAGAAGACTGAAATAGTATCAAGCATCTTCTCAGATCACAATGGCATAATATTAAAAATAAACTACAATAAAAACAATCAACAAATTCAAACACTTGGAGGCTAAATAGCATGTTATTAAACAATAATTGGGTTACCAAAGGGGTCAAATAAGAAATTAAAAGCATCCTGGAAACAAATGACAATGGAAACACAACAATGAAAAATCTATGAGACACAGTGAAAGCAATCCTGAGAGGGAAGTTTATAGCATTACAGGCCTACCTCAAAAAATAAGGAAAACTGGTAATAAATTATCTAACTCTACAACTTAATGAATTAAAAAGAGAGCAATAAAAAATACCCATAGTGAACAGAAGGAAAAAAAAATAATAAAGATCAGAGTGGAAATAAATGACACAGAGACAAAAAAAAAAAAAAAAGGCAATACAAAAGATCAACGAAACCAAGACCTGGTTCTTTGAAAAGATAAATAAGATTGATAAACCTCTAGCCAGGCTCACCAAGAAGCAAAGAGAGAGGACCCAAATAAATAAAATTAGAAATGAAAGGTGAAATAACAACAGACCCTACAGAAATACAAAGTATTATAAAAACAACAGTATGAACAACTCTATTCCAACAAACTGGTCAACCTAGAAGAAATGGACCTATTCCTAGAAAAATACTACTTTCCAAAACTCAATTAGGAAAAATTAAAAATCTGAATAGGCCTATAACTATGGAGAAAATTGAATCAGTAATCAAAAAACTTCCAGCAAACAAAAGCCCTTGGCCAGGCGGCTTCACGGGGAAGTTTTACCAAACATTCAAAGAAGAACTAAAATCTATCCTCCTCAGACTATTCCAAAAAAGTCAAGAGGATGGAACACTTCCAAGCTCATTCTATGAAGCCAGCATTACCCTAATACTATAACCAGATAAAGACACTACAAAGAAAGAAATTACAAGCCAATATCTCTGATGAACATAGATGTTAAAATCCTCAACAAAATACTAGCAAATCAAATTCAGCGTTACATTGCACCATCACCAAGTGGGAATTATTCTGGGGATGCAAGGATGGTACAATATCTGCAAATCAATAAATGTCATACATCACATAAACAAGTTGAGAGTCAAAAATCACACAGTCATATCAATCGATGCAGAAAAAGCATTTGACAAAATTCAATACCCTTTCTTGATAAAAACTCTCAGCAAAGTGGGAATAGAGGGATTATACTCCAATATAATAAAAGCCTAATATGATAAACCTTCAGCCAGGATCATACTGAATTGGCAAAAACTAAAACCATTTCCCCTAAGAACAGGAACAAGACAGGGATGCCTACTCTTACCATTCCTGTTCAACATAGTACTTGGAGTGATAGCCATAGCGATCAGATAAGAAGAAGAAATAAAAGCCATCCAAATTGGAAAAGAAGAAGTAAAACTGTCATTATTCACAGATGACGTGCTATTGTACACAGAAAACCCTAAAGACTCCACCAAAAAACTACTAGATTTAATAAATGAATTCAGCAATGTAGCAGGATACAAAATTAACACTCAGGAATCTATGGCTTTTTTATTCACCAATAATTAACTCATAGGAAGAGAAACTAAAAAAAATAATAATAATAATCCCATTTACCATTGCACCAAAAAAAAATTAAGATATCTAGGAATAAACTTAACTACAGAGGTAAAAGACTTGAACTCAGAAAACTACAGGACATTGGGAAAAAAAAGATAGAGGAAGACATAAACAAATAGAAGAATATACCACGTTCGTGGATTGGTAGAATCAACATCATTAAAGTGTCCATACAACTCAAAGAAATCTATAAATTTAATACAATCCCCATTAAAAAACCAAAGGCATATTTCACAGACCCAGAATAAACTCCCCAAAAATTCATATGGAACATAAAAATACCTGAAATAGTCACAGCAATCCTGAGAAAGAAGAACAAAGTTGAAGGGATCACAATATCAGATATCAAGTTATATTATAAAGCCTGGTACCTCAAAATAAAATTGCCTGGTACTGGCACAGTAAAAGACATATGGACCAATGGAAAAGAACAGAGAACCCAGAAATTGCCCCAACCCACCATGCTCAATTAATATTTGAAAAAAGAGGTACAAGCATACAATGGAGTCAAGACACTCTCTTCAATAAATGGTGTTGTGAAAACTGGACAGATAGATGCAAAAAAAATGAAACTAGACCACCAATTTACAACATACACCAAAATAAACGCCAAATGGATAAACAACTTAAACATAAGATGGGAAACCATAAAAATCTTAGAAGAATCCATAGTCAGCAAAATATCAGACATATGTTATAGCAATAACTTTTCTGATACAGCTTCCAGGGCAATGGAAACTAAGGGAAAAAATAAACAAACCGGACTACCTCAAAATAAAAAGTTTCTGCAAGCAAAGAAACCATCAACAAAACAATAAAAAAGACCTCTGCATGGAAGAACATATTTGTCAATGTTATATACAATAAGGGCCTAATCTCCAAAATTTATAAAGAACTTGTACAGCTTAACAAAAAGAAGATAAATAATCCAATCAAAAATGGGCAAAGGACATAAATAGACACTTTTTGAAAGAGGACATACATAAGGCCACCTGATGTATGAAAACATGCTCAAAGTCAATAAGCATCCAAGAGATGCAAATCAAAACAACAATGAGGTACCATCTCACACCTGTCAGAATGGCTATCATCAACAAATCAACAAACGTCAAGTGCTGGTGAGGATACGGAGACAGATGTAATTCTTTAAAAAATAAAGAATTAAAAAATAAAATTTGGAGTTTTCTCAAAAAGTTAAAAATGGAACTCCCATTTGACCCAGTAATCCCACTTCTAAGAATATATCCCAAGAAACCAAAAATACCAATCAGAAAGGACATATGCAACCCTATGTTCATAGAAGCACAATTTACAATAGCTAATATTTGGAAGCAGGCTAAGTTCCCATCAGCAGATGAGTGGATTAAAAAAACAATGGTACAGCTACACAATGGAATATTATACTGCTGTAAAAAAGAAAGAACTCTTACCATTTGAAACAGCATGGATGGAACTGGAGAGCATTATGCTGAGTGAAATAAGCCAGTTGGAGAAAGATAAATATCACATGATCTCACTCATTTGTGGAATATAATGAACAACATAAACTGATGAACAAAAATAGATCCAGAGACAGAGAAGCATGGAATAGATGGTCAAACTTCATAGGGAATATTGGGAAGGGAAGGTAAGAGATCAACTGAAGGATTTGTATCCATGCATATAAACATAAACAATAGACACAGACACTAGAGTATGAGGACATGTGCCGGGGGTGGAGATGACCAGGGTTTGGTCAATGGGGCAAAAGGAGACATATGTAATTCTTTAAACAATAAAGAATTAAAAAGTAAAATAAATGTATAATTTACCACCAAAAACAAAACAAACAGTGCTGTTTTGAACATTCTTGTACATATATCTTGTGACACATGTGAGTGTCTCTACTAGAAAATGTCAAAGCACTTTCTAAATTATGGCAAAAATATATACACCTACCAGCAATATATAAATATTATTATTATTCCAGATCTTTGCCAAATATCGACTTTTCATTTTCTGATATCTGATATTTTTAGTGGTTTGATTATTAGCATTTCCTTGATAATCAGAGTTTTCGCATTTTTATGTCTACTAGAGGCCTGGAACATGAAATTCTGCATGGGTATAGTCCCTAGGCCTGGCCTGTAATCGGCCATCTTCCCCAGTTGCCCGCAGCTAGCCCTACACCCCATCACCACCCATCCCTGGTTCTCCATTCACCATCGAACAATCAGAGCCTGCCAGCCAGAAAAAGAGACCAATGGGTGGTCAATACACCTCATAGAGACTGGACAAGCGGTCATTCTGGTCATTCCACCATTATAGTCAATTTGCATATTACCCTTTTATTATATAGGATAGAGGCCCAGTGCACAGGTGACCTGCCTGATGAGGGCCCTGGTTCAAAGTGGGAGTCTGTGCTGGACAGCAGGGCTGGCCAGGACAAGGGGCCACAAACAGTTTGCCTCTGGGCCATGTCCCCTGGGGCCCACAGGGGCGAGGGGCTGCGGTTGTTCTGGTCATTCTGCCATTTTGGTCACTGGGCTTTTATTATATAGGATTGTTTCATTCTTTCACTGTCACCCTTTCTGAATATTTTTATTTTTGGTATGCCTCTTTATTTATAACATAGAGCTGAATTTTGTTTCTTCCCCAGTCTGGCAATTTTGTCTTTTAATACAAAATAAGTTGTTTATATGCTTTTGTTATTATTACTAGTATAATACATTTTTAGTTTCTTATTTTGTGCTTTCTAAATGTTCTGCTTATCTTCCTTCTTATATAGTTTGTGCTATTTTTTTCTCATTCCTGTCCCTGACCATTACTAGTCTGCAATTATAGATTTTTTTCCTTTATTATTTTAACCACTAACCTAGAAATTTTCACATCTGTATTTAATAAAAAAAAGTCTAATTACCATAATATTTTTATTATATCACTGTTAAACCCACAAAATTAGACAGTATTGTTATTGTTTATTCAAATTGTTTATATTAATTTTTCTTCCATGATTAGGGTATGTTATTGATCAAAACATTTATTAATCATCTGAAAAAAAACTTTTATGTTATTCTCAAGCTTAAAAGCTTATTTTGCTGAGTACATACAACTAGGTTGACATTATTTTCTCTGCACTGTGCAGATCATTTTCTATGCTCTTTTAGTTTACACTGCTGTTTTGGGAGAAGTTAAATGTCAATTTAATTGTTTTTCTTCCACAGAAAACCTGGATTTATTCTCTCTGGCTAATTTCAAGAGTTTTTTTGTTTGTTTCTTCTTGGAATTCAGAAATCTCACAACAAAATGACTTTATGTGGACTTCTTTTTATTTAACTTGCTTGGAATTTTTTGGACTTTCTGCTTCTATGGATCCATAGTTCTTTTACCATTTCTGGATAATTTGCAGACTGTATCACTTCAGATAGTGCCTGTCTGCATTATCTCTGCTTTTCTTCTGGAAGTCCAAATACACATTTATTATGTTGTCTGCATCTTTTAATGACTTCTAATTTCTCTTTCAGAATATTTTATATCTTTGTCTCTCTGGCCACATTCTGGATTTCTTTAGGCATCTTTCCATAAACTAATTCTCTCTTCAACTTTATTTAATGTGTTGCTTAACCAATTCATTGTTTTTCATTTAAATTATTATATTTTTATTTCTACAATTTCTATTTGAGTCTTTTTGAACCTGTCTATCAATTTTTAAAAACCTCTGTTTTAAACTCATACTTTAAATATTTTAATGTTTAAACACATTAAACACACTAATGCAATTATTATAATATGTAATGTCTTTGTGGGATCTGGCTGTTTTATGTTTCTTTTGGTTTGGGGAGGGTTTTTTGTGGATTTTTTGTTTGTTCTTACTAAAATGTGTTTTCTGCTGTTTCTTTCCCTGAATTTTATGATATTGTTATCATCAGCACATGTTCCATAAACTTCATCTATGGGAATTTTTAAGGCGTAGATTTTAAAGATGCATTCTTTCAGACAGGATTTATATTTGCTCCTTTCAAGAATTTTGGGAGAGTGGCAACATGGGGTCACTTTATAATAAATTATCAACTTAAGATATCTCACATGCAAAGGTGCCCCAAATCTCTTCTATGGCCAGCTCAGAGAATAATTTTCCCTCCCACCCAAAGTCAAGGTCAAGGAAAGAATTTTTCTTGTTCACAGTTTCACTGACTATAGTTTTGGACAGATAGGCTTTTTTATTTTTAATCTCTAATCTCATATCCTTTCTGGTATGCACATAGTCTTCTTCATGACCCACATTTAGCAACAAAACCAACCCTGTATCCATGGAAAAATGATTTGAGAAGAACAGCTGATTTTCACCTATGGCTCACCTTGATGAATCAGCATTTTTTATTTACTTTTCAGCCTCTTAGGATTTTCTTTACCTTGTTTCTGGGCTCAGCAATGCATTTTAAAATATATATTAAAATACTTTACTAAGGATTTTTAGATGTACAAGGGTTGTAGGATTTTTGCTTGAAATAGATGTCCTCCAGACACAAATGTTGCTTGAAATAGGTGTCCTCCCAAACACAAATCACATTTTCAGTTATTTTAAAGAACCTATAACAGATTTCATTATTTTGATTATTTATCTACATCAGAGGACCTTTTATTCTGCCATGGGCCATTTGGACATTTATTATACCATTGAGAGCCATCCATAATTATCAACTTAAAAATTAGCCTGCTCCAATATTCTTTTAAAGAAAGAAAATGGGTGAAATAAAAATAGATGCAGAGGCAAGGAAGCATGGGATGGATTGTCAGACTGCAGCGGGAAGTCAGGGGAGATTGGCAGGGGGTGCTGCAAGAGATCAACTGAAGGACTTGTATGCATGCATAAAAGCATAACCATGGGACACCAGATACTGGGTGTGGAGGGGGCAGGAGAGGGCATGTGCTGTGGGGTTGGGAGGGCTAGGGGAAGGTCAAGGGGGGGGGAGGAAAATATATGTATTACTATTTGTAATATTTTAAACAATAAAAAAGTAATAAATAAATAAATAATTTAATTAATTAATTAATTTAAAAAAAACTGGGGGAAAATTAGCCTGCTATGTTTGGTCAAACACTTAATTAACTCACTCCAAGCCTTGGGCAGAACCAGACCAAAGAATTTCATGGGCCTTATACATATGGCCCATGGACTGGACATTCCCCACCCCTGATCTATGAGTTTGCCTCTCATAAGAGTATGCAGAATTCCTGGAGGCAAAGAAATTTCTCTTTAGGATTTATCTTCCTCAGCTAAGGGGCAAAGAGTAGATGCTCTATATCTATAATGTCTGATCTAATGACAATTTCTCTCCTGTGCCGTTATACCAAGTGTGCTTACGATGGAGTAGTTATCACACTGCCACAAAAGGTTGGCATTTCTTCCTACCCCATAGATTAGAGTTGTTTCTGCATTTTTGTGGGGGTGGGCAGTTTAGTTGACTTTGCCCGATACTAAACATTAAATCAATGCTGACTCAAAGGCTTCAAAGCCTCAGTTTACAAGACTGACCTGTCAGGCAGGAGAAAGCACCTGTGTTCATTTCAAGAATGACACTGAATCCAGTAATTCAGCCCAACTGAGACAGAGAAAACTGAGGAGTCAGGTTTAATAGATGGCCTTTGTTTTCATCTTTTTTGACAATTGTTACTTTAGGGGCCAGAGACCAAGAGAGAATTTAAGAAAAAAGAAAGAGAAAGAGAGAAAGAGAGAAAAGAAAGAAAGAAAGAAAGAAAGAAAGAAAGAAAGAAAGAAAGAAAGAAAGAAAGAAAGAAAGAAAGAAAGAAAGAAAGGAGAGAGGGAGGGAGGGAGGGAGGGAGGGAGGGAGGGAGGGAGGGAGGGAGGGAGGGAGGGAGGGAGGGAAGGGAAGGGAAGGGAAGGGAAGGAAGGAAGGAAGGAAGGAAGGAAGGAAGGAAGGAAGGAAGGAAGGAAACAAAAACAACAGAAAGACTTTCTTGAACAGAAATCAGAACCCTTTTCTTCCTATTGTAAACTGGATGAGTTCCCCCCGCCCCCCCAAAAAAATCTAATCCTTAAGGAAAACAGATGTTAAATACTTCACTATATTTTGCTATTTTAAATTCTTTAAATGAGCTTCGATTGGAAAAGTTGAAATACTAGAGTAAATCTGAAATCTTCAGTATTTTCTGGGAAAAAAAATGTCCCTAAATTAAGCACCTTGCCACACTTGAGACTTTATCAGAATCTATTTGACCTACTGCAGGTCATTTCATTTGGCAAGATCCAGGCCTAGGCCCACCAAGACAGAGGCATTTGATTCCTAATGAGGCTCTAGTGAGTTGCACTTGGGGGATCCAGCTTGCTGGAATGGGGACCACTCCCTTTTCCTGCATGCCCTCTTTGGGTGGATCAGCTCCAGCATGTAGCCTACAGCTGCCAAACATGTAACTGGCTGAGAGTTCAATGACAGTGTCCTTGACCCTTACTTAGGCTTTACAGTTCATTTTGTTGCCCTCTGCCTTTTAGTTCTCAGTTTCTTCCAAAAGTTCCAGCACATACCCTGACTTAACCTCTGATTTGTGTTACATAATTCTTTGCCTCTGAAATAGAACTAATCATCTTTTCTGCTACCTACCTCAAAGAGATAACATGAAGCAATGCCTTGTACACTTCAGAAGGTACTATAACAAATAATTTCAAAAGTGAAGTGACTCGTCAATTCTTCTGAATTGCCATAAAACATTCTGATACAGCCTGAAACCTCTGTTCTGCAAAGCCAGAAATATGGGAGATAAAAGAATTTGACTTCAAAATTTTTCTCCAATGTCATCTCTTTTTAAAAAAAATTTCTGACCTCAGCCCCAATCTACATCTGACACCTGCTCTTTGAAATGGTAAAAACTGGTATTTAAAAGACACTAAGAGCCAAACACAGCGGTAAGGCTTTATATGAAAATTCACGTTTCCATTCATTGAATTGTTCTTTAAATGTCAAATATTTATTTTTTAATATACTTTTATTGATTTCATTGAGGAAGGGAGAGGGAGAGATAGAAACATCAATGATGAGAATCATTGATTGGTTGCCTCCCACACGCCCCCTACTTGGGATTGAGCCCGCAACCCGGGCATGTGCCGTTGACCAGAATCAAACCTAGGACCCTTCAGTCAGCAAGCCAATGCTCTATCTACTAAGCCAAACCAGCTAGGGCTAAATATCAAATCTTTGAAGTGCATCCTGTGCTAGCTAAGCTTTGTACTGAATTGAATTTATGGTAGTGAACCAAAAAGATATGACCTTTCTTGAGCTACTATCCAGAGAGGAAGGTCAATCCTATCTAATAAAAGAGTAATATGCAAATTTGACCATGCCTTTGCCACACCCACAAGCCACACCCACCATCCAATCAGGAGCAGATTATGCAAATAAACGCCAACCAAGATGGCTGCCGCCACTGAGAGCAGGAGGAAGGCTTGGGTTTCCCCGGCAACGGAGGAAGCCAAGCTTTCCATATGTGCTTGCCTGCCTAGGCCTCCACTCAATGTTACAAAGTTTCAATTATAAAAGATACAGAAATGGCAGCAACCACTGAGCTGGAGAGAACAGAGGCTTGAGTTTCCCTGGCAATAGAGGAAGCCAAGCTTTTAGCCTGCCATTGCCAGCCTAGACCTTCACTCTAGGTACAGTTTCAGTTGTAGACATAGATTAATGCCAGATACTAGGGCAACTGCTTAGGTCGCTGGGGGGCATAGATGGCCTGCAAACCACCACAGGTCCCTCGCCCAAGTTGCCCCTCACCCCAAGGAAACCCCCACCCTGATCTGGGACACTCTTCAGGGCAAACCAGCTGGGCCCCACCCATGGGCCTCTATCCTATCTAATAAAAGAGTAATTTGCAGATTGACCATCACTCCAACACACAAGAGGGCTGCCCCCATGTGGTCAAAGATCTTGCCCTCATGTGGACATAAGATGGCCACCACAAGATAGCCAGCAGGGAAGGGCCTTTGGGAGGTTCCAAGCCCTGCAAAGGAGGGCAGTTGTGGGTGATCAGGCCAGCAGGGGAGGGCAGATGGGAGGGACCTGGCCTGCAAGGGAGGGCAGTTCGGGGTGATCAAGTCTGCAGGGGAGGGCAGTTAGGGGTGACCAGGCTGGCAGAGGAGGGAAGTTGGGGGCAAACAGGCTGGCAGGGGAGCAGTTAGACACCAATCTGGCTGGCAGGGTAGTGGTTAGTGGGTGATCAGGCTGGCAGGCAGAAGCAGTTAGGGACAATCAGGGAGGCAAGCAGGTGAGCAGTTTGGATCTATCAGTCCTGGATTGTGAGAAGGATGCCCTTTTGCCCATTTAGGCCCGATCCTGGTAGGATCGGGCCTAAACAGGCAATTGGACATCCCTTGAGGGGTCCCAGATTGGAGAGGGTGCAGGCTGGGCTAAGCGACATCCCCCACTCCCCATGCATGAATTTCATGCACCAGGCCTATTATATACTAGAGGCACAGTGTATGAAATCTATGCACAGAGTGGGGGAAGTGGATCAGGCCTAAATGGGCAGTCGAACATCCCTCTCACAATCCAGGACTGCTGGCTTCCAACTGTTCGCCTGCCTGCCTTCCTGATTGCCCCTAACTGCTTCTGCCTGCCAGCCTGATCACCCTCTAATCACTTCTCTGACAGCCTGATTGATGCCTAATTGCTCCCCTCCCAGCCTGGTTGCCCCCAACTGGCCTTCCCTGCAGGCCAGTCATCCCCAATATCCCTCCTCTGCCAGCCTGGTCACCCCTAACTGTCCTCCCCTACAGGCTTGATCACCCCAACTGCTCTCCCCTGCAGGCTTGGGTCCCCTCCAACTACCCTTCCCCGCAGGCCCAGCCACTCCCAACTTCTGTCCTTGGCTGGCCTGTTCACCCCTAAGTGCCCTCCCTTGCAGGCCTAGTCTCTCCCAACTGCCCTTCCCCTGTTGGCCATCTTGTGGTGGCTATCTTGTGTCCACATGGGAGCAGGATCTTTGACCACATGGGGGCAGCCATCTTGTGTGTTGGAGTGATGGTCAGTTTGCATATTATTGTTTTATTAGATGGGATATAGGCCTGGTGCCTAGGTGGGGGCCAGCTGATTTTCCCAGAAGGGTGTCCCAGATCAGGGTGGGGGTTCCCTTGGGGCTTGGTGTGGCCTGGGTGAGGGGCCTGTGGTGGTTTTCAGAGTGGCCAACCCAACCGGAGGCCCTGGTATCTGGAAGCCAAGCCTTCTACTCACTCTGTGGTGGCAGCCATTTCTGTTGGATTTATTTACCTTCTATAATTGAAACTTTGTAGCATTGAGTGGAGGCCTGAGCAGGCAAAGGCAGGTGGAAAGTTTGGCTTCCTCCATTGTCAGGGAAATCCAAGCCTCCCTCCTATTCTCTGTGGCTGGCAGCCATCTTGGTTGGGTTTATTTGCATATTTGTTCCTGATTGGATGGTGGGCATGTCTGGTGGGTGTAGCTTATGGGTATAGTGGAGATACAGTCAATTTGCTTATCACTCTTTTATTAGATAGGATATGGCAAAATATAATTCTCAGAATTATAAATTATGAGAAATTCTGTATAATAAAACCACAAAGTGAATGGAATTCATTACTAGTTTGGGATCAGAAAAAAAAAAGGATTTGGGCTTGAATTTCAGGCATGAGTCACCATTAGTGACTACAGGTATTAGTGACTACAGGTATTTAATACTACAGGTGTTAAAGCATTTCAGACAGGAAACCAGCCTGTGCAGAGGCCCTGGGGCAGAGAAAGCTTGGTACAGCTTGGCCTGGAGGGAGTGTGGCTGGTGCGAAGGCAGAGGGGGAGACACTGGGAAAGTTGAAATCGCTGAGAGACAATACTGGGACTTAGCATGATGATAAGGAGTATTTATTTTATTCTAAGTGATTTCATTAAACATATCTTATGAAGTCACTGTAATACCTTGTGAGATAAATACTACTGTTAGCTTCATTTTACAGATAAAGAACTTGAAGTTCTGGGAGATAAAAGGAATTTGTTCAACATTATCCTGCTAGTGAGGGGCATAGGCAGATTAGAAGACTTATATGCAGACATCCAAATCCAAGTTTAAGCTTTTAAAAATGATACTAATCTGCCTGCCTCTATTGCCAGAAGACCCTTTGGAAATCATCATCATAGCACTTACATCACTGTATTTTAGCACTTACATCACCTCGTAGCACTATTTTTTAACTGGTGCTCTGTATATTTTTATCTTTTGGTAGGCTGAGAGCTCCTTGAAATGGGGAATCAGATCTTATTTGATTTACTGCTTTGAAAAAAGTGGGACCATACTCATTGCATGAATAAACACTTAGCATCAGATATACCAAGTGAGAAAGACTTTAGTAAGGTAATCAAACTTGTATAGCTAAGGCTTATCCTTTAAAAATATCTTTGAGGGAACAAAAAAAAAACTAATTTAGGAAAGAATTTTAGCCAATCTGTTATGAATATTAATAAAATATTAGAAATTGTTTTATCTGTTTGGGATGATTGATTGGGTGGGGCGAGGAATCATGTCCTCATCCTCATGAGTTGTAGATTTGAGAAAAGTAACATGATTTCAAGGCATTCTAGCAGGAAATCAGCATGTTTTAAAGCAATTGTTGCTGTTACTCTTCCGAAGCACTTTTTCACTGTATGGGAATAGTTCATTTGTGATGATTTCAACAAAATACTAGAAAATAAACACTCCAATTTTACTTAGGTAAGCTAGTTTTTGCAACACTATGGATAGCTGACTAAGTAATTATAACCATACTAGAGTCTCGGTACATGAAATTCATGCATGGTGGTGAGGGAGAGGTGTCCCTCAGTCCAGCCTGCATCCTCTTCAATCTGGAACGTCCCTCTCACAATCCAGGACTGCTGGCTCCTAACTACTCGCCTGAATGCCTGCTAACCACTTCTTCCTGCCAGCCTGATGGCCCCCTAGCCATTCCCCTGCCAGCTTGAATGATGCCTAAGTGCTCCCCTGCTGGCCTGGTCACACCCTGCCAGCCTGGTTCCCCTAACTGCCTTCCCCAGCAGGCCTGCCCTCCTCCAAATGCCCTCCCCTGCTAGCTGTTCCCAACTGCTCTCCCATGCTGGCCATCTTGTGGTGGTCATCTTGTGATGACATGAGGGCATTGCACAAGGGTGTGAGGACCACCTAGGATTTTATTAGTATAGCTTGCCACTTTCTGGAGCCATAATAAGTATCCTCTAGATCAGTGGTTGGTAAACTGTGGCTCGTGAGCCACATGCACCACGTCTCCCATTGCCCAACCAACTGACACCCCCACTTCTTCTAACGCCACTTCTTCAAAATAGACTTGTCCAGGCCAAAAATTGACTTCTGCACATGAGCCATGAAGTTTCAATTGCACTGTACATGCATGCCTGCACATTGTTTTTGTGGAAAGGCCACAGTCACGGGGCCAAAGAGCCGCATGTGACTTGCAAGCCACAGTTTGCCAACCACTGCTCTAGATGGTTATCTATATATATAAAAGGCTAAGAGACCATTGCATCTGAGACAACCAAATGGATGGGATGACCAGCCTGGCAAGGGGGTTATTGAGGGACAACCAAACAACCGAGCAGCAGGCTGCATAGGGCTACCAGGCCCATGTGGGGGAGAGGGGGCAGTGAGGGGCCACTAGGCCAGCAGAGGGGGACAGTGAGGGGTGACCAGGTTGGTGGGGGGTGCAGTTGGGGGCAACTAGGTTGGTGGGGGGCACTAAGCAGTGACCAGATCAGTGGAGGGGGAGTTGGGGGTGACCAGGCCAGCATGAGGGGGAATTAGGTGTGACCAGGTAGGCAGGCAGGTGAGCAGTTAGGAGCCAGTGGTCCCAGATTGTGAGAGGGGTGTTCTGGATTGAAGAGGGTGCAGAGTGTGCTGAGGGGGGACCCCCCCCTCTTTGTGCATGAATTCCAATGCACTGGGCCTATAGTTCATTAATACATTAGTTACATGTGTATTGGGTGGCATGTGCTAGGCACTCTTCTCAAATACACCTAACAAGAAATTGATAAACTCAGATTTCAGGCTGTCCTTTGTTAAGCTTGGGGACCTATTCAATATGTCATCCATTTGTCAAATTATAAAGGCATGTGACAAAATGGGCTGAGAGTACTTCAGAATGGAAAACTTCCAGAAAGTTTCCATCATAAGTAACTTTCTTTGGTTCCTGGCCAATGTCTCAGGAGATTCTCTTCTAAGACTTCAAACTTGGCTGGTTGTCTTCGCTAATGGCCCTGCTCAGTAAGGGGTGTGGAAGAAAGCCCAAAATCAGGGAAGCAGTGAGGGTGGAAAATTTATTTTATTATATGTCATGAAATATAAGTGTACTCAATTCAACTTGGAACAACTTATTACAAGCTATTATATTTCCTGTCTAATCCTAACCTCCCTCCTGCCCCACATACAAACTGGAGATCAGAGATCTCTCTCTTCTTCTCTCTCTCCATCTCTCTCTCTCTCTCTCTCTCTCTCTCTCTCTCTCTCTCTCTCTCTCTCTGTTTTTCTCCCTCTCTCCTTCTGTCCCTCTCCCTCTCCTTTAGTGAGGTTAGGCCAGTGGTTGGCAAACTGCAGCTAACAAGCCACATGTGGCTCTTTGGCCCCTTGAGTGTGGTTCTTCCACAAAATACCATGTGTGGGCATTCCCATACAGTGCAATTGAAACTTCGTGGCCTATGCGCATTAGTTGATTTTCCGCTCTCAAAAGAAATTTCAATCGCTATACTGTCGTTATTTGGCTCTGTTGACTAATGAGTTTGCTGACCATTGGGTTAGGCCATCCCTTTGTAGTTTCTCCATCTGTTAATCCCAAGATTACTGACACTGCCCCCAAACAGCTTCCTAACGTTGAGTGAGAGCTGTTTCCCAGACCATTTCTCTGTACCCAGGTGAATTTCTTCCCATAGCTGTCCCATTGATCACATTTCTAGCCAATTTGCTTCTTCTCTGCTGTTATACTCCTTTCTCAATCTTGCTTCAGTTACTCCAGCCCACAGAAAATAATCTTGTTTGGGTAACTTAATTTTGCTTAATCATTGACCCAAATATCAGCTACCAATTCACCAACATAATGGGGAAATTATCTTTACATTTCTTTTTTCTCTCTCTTTTTTTTAAATTTTTATTGTTCAGTATATTAATTACATTGTTCCCTTTTTTTCCGTCCTATAGTTCCCCTCCACCTGGTACCCATCCCACCCTTCGCCCTCACCCCCCTCCACTGTCCTCTCCCATAGTTGCATGATTTTTGTCCAATCTCTTGCTGCACTTCCCACACCCCCTTTCTCCCCAAGAGTTGTCAGTCCATTCCCTCTCTATGCCCGTGATTCTGTTACATTCACCAGTTTATCCTGTTCATCAGCTTATCAATTCACTTGATTTTTAGATTCATTTGTTGATAGATGTGTATTTGTTGTTCATAATTTACACTTTTATCTTTTTCTTCTTCCTCTTCTTAAAGAATATCTTTCAGCATTTCATATAATATTGGTTTGGTGGTAATGAACTCCTTTAGCTTTTTCTTTTCTGCGAAGCACTTCATCTGACCTTCAATTCTGCATGATAGCTTTGCTGGATAGAGGAATCTTGGTTGTAGATTCTTGCTGTCCATCACTTTGAATATTTCTTGCCACTCCCGTCTGGCCTGCATCGTTTCTGTTGAGAAATCCGCTGACAATCGTATAGGTGCTCCCTTATAGGTAACCAACTGTTTCTCTCTTGCTGCTTTTAATATTCTCTCTTTGTCTTTTGCTCTTGGCATTTTAATTATGATGTGCCTTGGTGTGGTCCTCTTAGGGTTCCTATATATTGGGGTTCGGTGAGCTTCTTGGACTCCTAAGTCAATTTCTTTCACCAGGTGTGGGAAGTTTTCGGTCACTATTTCTTCAAATACGTTTTCATTGTCTTGCTCTCTCTCTTTTTCTGGCAACCCTATAATTCGGATGTTGGTATGCTTGAGGTTGTCCCAGAGGCCCCTTACACTATCTTCAATTTTTTGGATTCTTTTGGTTTCTTGCTTTTTCAGCTGAGTGGATTTTGCTTCTTTGTATTTCAAATCTTTAACTTGGTTCTTGGGGTGCTCCAGAGCACTTTTAGGTCTTTGTATAATATTTTTTATTTCAGTCAGTGTATGCTTAATTTCTGGTTGGTCCTTTTTCATATCCTTGAGAGTCTCCTTTATATCCTTGAGTGTCTCCCTCATTTCCTTGCAGGTCTCGTTCATTTCCTTGTAGTACTCATTCACGTCCTTTGTGGTCTCGCTTATTTCCTTATAGGCCTCGATCTTTTGTTGGAGCCTCTTGAAAAACCCTATAACCGTGCTTTTGAATTCCATGTCCAGTCGTTTTTTTTCCTCCATTTCTTCCACATCTGATTTCTTTCCATGTCTCTGCATTGTGGCTGCTTCCCTGAGTTGGTGAATTAGCTTTGTGTGGTAGACTTCCTACTAGGGACAGTGGCTCAGCCTCCCCAGTTACCTGAGGTGGATATGGGTTGCACAGTCTTGCTGAAGTTAAGCTCAGGTTAATCGTTTTTAGCACTTGGAGGGGTTGACCTCCAGGCCAATTGTCTGTGAAGCTCAGCTGTGCTCAGGTTGGATGGGCAGAGTCTCCGGGCCAAGCAGACAGCATCAGCTCCACCCTATGTGGCCCCAGGGACTCTGTGCCGGGGGCAATGGCTCCCAGCACCTCTGAGAGAGAGCTGCTGTGGAACTCCACCGGCTGCCGGGGAATTCAGACTCTCCCCAAATGAGTCTGCATGCCCAATGTCTCACCCAGGGTCGTAAAACAAAGCAGACTGACGGTTTTCCGAATGAGATAGCAAGTCGCAGAGCACTCTCTGGGTGGTCACGCAGCTGCGCTGTTCCCACGCAAGCTGCCTTATCCACAAGCCGGCAGACCCGGCAGCTCCCGAGCTTCGGCATGCCCTCCCACTGTCCAGTTTTCACCCCGTATGATAGTGGGTTCCCTGGACTTCGCCCAGAGCTGGAGAATCAGTCCAGTGGGACGTCTTTGTCTCCCCGTTAGAGAAAACTGGCCGGTTTTCAGCCGCCTGCCCTCTCTGCTGGCGTGCTCCAAACCTCTCTCCGTGCGAATCTTTCAACGCTGTCCGCCGCCGCTCCTCTGAGTCACAGTGTCCTATTTTAACTTTTATTTGTGGAATTTTCACTCGGCGAGCTTTCTGGTGATTCTGGAAGGTGTTTGTTCTTTCGTTAAGTTGTAGTATTAAAATTGTTGAGTATGACGGCAATATAGGTGTTTTACCTATGCCACCATCTTGGTTCTCACCTATCTTTACATTTCTGATCTCTACATATACTAAGGTCCCACCTCTGCATGTAATAAGTACCCGTGTTCTCTTTACAATAAAACATATCAATGTGAATATATAGAATGTGTGTGTGTGTTTCTCAATAAATCGGAGAGATTTGTACACAATCTTCATCTGACCTTGATAAATATGTGGCAGAAATTGCCAATCACCTACTTATTTCATATACTTGTTGCTATGAAATGACCAAATAAAAACTATCTTTCCCAGCCTTTCTTGTAGCTAGAAATGTTAATGATACATAAGCAGGAGCACATATATCATAGGTCAATATTTTCAGGAGAGCACGGTTTGCCCTGTTCTTACTATCTCTCTTTCTGCCATTGGATTGCCTAAAGCCCAGACAACAGTATGACTTAGCAGTCATCCTGTGACCTTGAAAGTAAAAGCCTTCTACCTAAGCTTTGGCAGGGCAAAAAAGACAAAAAGTGTGAGCTGTGGTAGCTTCATGGGAAAGCCACAGGGCCCTGGAACTGCCTACTAGAAGACACTGTTATTTAGTCAGTGTAGACAAAACAAATGAAATTCCTGTCTAGGATGTGTGTGTACGTGTGTGTACATGTGTGTGTGTGCGTGTGTATGTGTGTATGTGCGTGCACCCAAACACCTCAGGAAACACACACACATTTACTACTATGGTCTAAGCACTTAGCATACATTATAAGTATTACATTAAAGAAATCAAGTTACCACAGAATATGACAGAGCAAGCAAGCAGTTTGCAAACATTCAGTATTATTTCCTTTACAGGAGGCATGAAGTATCTTCTTTTTAGAGATGAGGAATCTGAGTCTTAAAGAGACTAACACGTCTTGCAACAGCTATTGAGCGGCAATGTCAAGATTTGGACCCAGGACTATTTGATTCCAGAACTCAAAGTCTTAAAGGCAATGTACTCTGCCTGGTCCCCCACAGCATGCAATCTCCTGCTTGGACAGAAGCCAGTCATTCTGTGTGCCATAAGGGAGATCTCTGCCACATGGATTCAAAAAAGAGAGTATAAGCTAAGCATGAATGTTCCCATGGCAAAGTCCCAGATCTCTGTGACCTTGGGCCTCACCCTACTCCCCAAGACACAATTTCCTGTATCTTTATAGTAAAGATGTTGACTGCAAGTATGGCTCTTTCCAACTCTAAGAATGCCATCAATCAATGATTCTTCCTGGCCTGTCTATTGAAAGAATATAAGAAAAATTTGACTTTAAGATTTAAATGATGTATTTTGATCCCCATACTCTATTTTATTTAGTTCTCCTTTGTCTTGTTACATGTAGACAGTTTTACAGACCCTGATGAGCACTTAGGAAGAATTTCCATATTAGTACAGAGTAAGAATATGGAATATGGGGGCCAAATGAAATAGACATATATAAAGACAATAGGAAGGAAGAAAGATGGAGTAAAAAGAGAGAACCAGCACATTTTCACAGAATTACCCAGTGTTTCTGTGTCTTGAATTCTGCCCCTAATATCTTTTTATTGCTTTTGCACACTCCCAAGGCAGATACCTAAAAGATGAATCCTTAATTGCACTAAGGCAGATGGAATTTTGAATTAGAAAGGCCTGCATTTCAGTCCCAGCCCTGCCATTTGCTAGCTCAGTGACCTTAGACTTTGCCCATCTGCTTGCTACATGACTTTAAATGAGTTATTCAACTTCCATTCCTCATTTACAACATAAGGTTAGCAATAATCCTCACCTCTCAGGGCTGCTGTCTGGAGTAGGAGACAGTGTGTGTGTGTAGACGCTTAGCATAATAGACTCCATACAAAAATTTAGCTATATGAGCAAAGTTCCTATTTGGTTGTTGAGCAATTCTACAAATTCAGTGCTTAAAGTGTATGTTATTGCTGAACTATGTTATATGTCTGGAGGAGACTTTGCAAACATTTCAGAAATGCTCCTTGAAGAATTAGTGAAAACTGCGTTGGGCATCAGAGGCCCCAAGATTTGTAGAGTCTGGTCTGGCAGTGGTTTTCTTTTGAATGGCTGTTTTAGTAGTAGCTTGTGTTTGCTCAGTTCTGAGAAGTAAGCTCCACTCAAAGACTCGGATTGTTAGACCATTCACATTTATTTTAATGTAATTTGTAGGCAGGCATGAATTGGGAATTTGTCAAAGAAACTTGCAGTCTGGGCAGTGGCACTTTGCTTGGAAAGCATTAGCCAAGAAAAGCCAGATAAGCCAGCTGGCTTCAAGTTCAAAATGTAACTTTTTTTTCTCTTTTGTAGTCTTTAAATATCTAAATATTTGGATTAAATACATTACGGATTATCATAAACACAAAACATTGGTGAGTCCTGCTAATCAGAGAGAGTTGCTGCCATTCCCATATCCCTCATATCACATAATTTAAATGTAATTGAAGGTAGATTTTTAGAACTAGTCCTTTTAGAAAGGAATCTGCTGGGAAATTTCATCCAAGCTGTTTCTCTTAAGGTGCTACTGGGCAGCTGTTAGCTTCAAATAAACTCAACACTAGATTTGCAACAGATGTTCCTAAAACAGAGCAAAGAAGAGAATTGTTAAAATCTTTGCAAAGAAAATAAAACCTGAAAAAATAATTGAGATCTAGCAGGGCAATCATTAACATGAGGAATGAAAGTAAGCAGGTTACAAAGAATAGTTTCAATGTTTCTCAACTAAGGGGCAAGATGGAAAAGCTCTACAGTCAATTGTGCCTTTCTTCACCTATTCAACAAGTGTTTCTGAGTTTCATTTCATGCCACTCTAATTTGCTGCCATTTTCTTAAATTTTATACCTGGGGATGTTAAAATTACAGATTTTCCCCCAATAATGCTCTTTATTATGTAAAATCTCACTGTACCAAAGAATCAAAATTATAAAATTTCACAGATCATCAGTGATAATTTCTTTAAATTTATATCGTATTTACATTTGTGGTCTTTTTTATTTAAAGTTCTTAATACTTTAATAGCAAAATCTCAAGACAACAAAGTATCTATGGGTAGAAAAGACTGAGCTCTCTCTTAGATTTTATCCAACTGTATTTACTTATTTACTTATCTATAACCCCTACCAGATTTTAATACCCTATGGCCTAGTGACCTTGCTTGTCTTAACACTATTATATCAGATTCTCATTTAACTGGTATATACAAGACACAAAGATTTTATTTATTTGTTTGTTTTATTTTATTAGAGAGGAAAGGAGAGGGAGAGAGACAGAGAAACATCAATGATGAGAGAGAATGTTTAAAATGTTTGTTGAAAGTAATAGTTGAACATGGGATATAATCTATTCATACATTTATCACCTGCCTCTAAAAGAAAAATCTAAAAATATTAATTCACTAAATAAATACATAAAGAAGCCTAGATTTAACTAATCACCTATTGCTAATGTAATGCAAAAATGAAATGGATCTCACTTCAAATGCGTATCTAAATAGATGACTGTGTGGCCCAGCCAGGGTAGCTCAGTGATTGAGTGTTGACCTATGAACCAGGAGGTTCAATTCCCCATCAGGATACATGCAGAGGTTGTAGGCTCGATCCCCAGTGTGGGGTGTATAGGAGGCAGCCAATCAATGATTCTCTTTGAGAAACATCTCATTGATATTTCTATCTCTCTCTCTCCCTCTTCTCCTTCTGTCTTCCTCTCTGAAATCAATAAAATATATTTTTAAAAATAATAAATAAGTAAATAGAGGAACTAAGATGGCGGCAGAGGCAAAACACCTATCTTGCCGTCATAATCAGCAATTTTAATACTACAACTTAACGAAAGAACAAACACCTTCCAGAATCACCAGAAAGCTCGCCGAGTGAAAATTCCACAAATAAAAGTGAAGATAAGACTGTGACCCGGAGGAGCGGCAGCGGACAGCGTTGAAAGATTCGCCCGGAGAGAGGTTTGGAGCGCACGCCGCGGAGAGGGCGGGCGGCTGGAAACCGGCCAGTTTTCTCGAACAGGGAGACAAAGGCGTCCTACTGGGCTGATTCTCCAGCTCTGGGCGAAGTCCAGAGAACCCACTATCACACGGGGTGAAAAGTGGACAGTGGGAGGGCACGCCGAAGCTCGGGGGCTGCCGGGTCTCCCATCTTGTAGAAAGGCAGCTCGCACGAACAGCTCGGCTGCGTGACGGTGCAGAGAACACACCACGACTTGTCTCTCATTCGGAAAACCGTCAGACTGCTTTGTTTTACGATCCTGGGTGACACATTGCGCATGCAGACTCATTTTGGGAAAGTCTGAATTCCCCAGCAACCGGCAGCCTGTGGAGCTCCGCAGCGGCTCTCTCTCAGAGGTGCTGGCGGCCATTGCCCCCGGCACAGAGTCCCTGGGGCCGCATAGGGCGGAGTTGACGCTGTTCTGCTTGGCCCGGAGACTCCACCCACCCAACCTGAGCACAGCTGAGCTTCACAGACCATTGGCCTGGAGGTCAACCCTCCAAGTGCCAACAACGATTAACTGAACTTAACTTCAGCAAGACTGTGCAGCTCATATCCACCTCAGGTAACTGGGGAGGCTGAGCCACTGTCCCTTGTAGCACGTCTACCACACAAAGCTAATTGACCAACTCAGGGAAGCAGCCACCATGCAGCAACATGGAAAGAAATCAGATGTGAAAGAAATGGAGGAAAAAAAACGACTGGACATGGAATTCAGAACCACGGTTATAGGGTTTTTTAAGAGGTTCCAACAAAAGATCGAGGCCTATAAGGAAATAAGCAAGACCACAAAGGAAATGAGTGAGTCCTACAAGAAAATGAACAACACCCTCCAGGATATAAACGAGAGCTTCAAAGAAATTATTAAGACCAACGTGGAAATGAATGAAACCCTCAAGAATATAAAGCAGACTCTCAAGGATATGAAAAAGGACCAACCAGAAATTAAGCATACACTGACTGAAACAAAAAATATTATACAAAGACCTGAAAGTGCCCTGGAGCACCCCAAGAACCAAGTTAAAGATTTGAAATACAAAGAGGTAAAATCCACTCAGCTGAAAAAGCAAGAAATCAAAAGAATCCAAAAAATTGAAGATAGTGTAAGGGGCCTCTGGGACAACCTCAAGCATACCAACATCCGAATTATAGGGGTGCCAGAAAAAGCGAGAGGCCAAGACAATGAAAACCTATTTGAAGAAATAGTGACTGAAAACTTCCCACACCTGGTGAAAGAAATTGACTTAGGAGTCCAAGAAGTGCACCAAACCCCAATATATAGGAACCCTAAGAGGACCACGCTGAGGCACATCATAATTAAAATGCCAAGAGCAAAAGACAAAGAGAGAATATTAAAAGCAGCAAGAGAGAAACAGTTGGTTACCTATAAGGGAGCACCCATACGACTGTCAGCGGATTTCTCAACAGAAACGATGCAGGCCAGACGGGAGTGGCAAGAAATATTCAAAGTGATGAACAGCAAGAATCTACAACCAAGATTACTCTATCCAGCAAAGCTATCATTCAGAATTGAAGGTCAGATGAAGTGCTTTGCAGATAAGAAAAAGCTAAAGGAGTTCATCACCACCAAACCAACATTATATGAAATGCTGAAAGATATTCTTTAAGAAGAGGAAGAAGAAAAAGGTAAAAGTGCAAACTAGCAACAACAAATACACATCTATCAACAAATGAACATAAAAATCAAGTGAATTGATAGGCTGTTGAACAGGATAGACTGGTGAATATAACAGAGACTTGGACATAGAGAGGGAATGGACTGACAATTCTTGGGGAGAAAAGGGTTGTGGGAAGTGCAGCAAGAGACTGGACAAAAATCTAGCAACAAGGGGAAAGGACAGTGGGGAGGGGGAGGTGAGGGTGGAGGGTGGGATAGGTACAGGGTGGAGGGAAGCTATAGGGGGATAAAAAGGGGAAACAATGTAATTAATAAACTGAACAATAAAGATTAAAATAAATAAATAAATAAATAAATAAATAAAACTTAAGAACACAGATAATAGAGTTAGCCATCTTGAGCGATTCTGTGAGAAAAACATGGAGATTCTGAACATGGACTTGAGACCTGGATCCTTCACTTGCCAACTGGATGACTTTAGGCAAGGTATATAACCAAAGTAAATGGAGAAAATCGTTGTACCTCCTCATAGGGCTGTGGTAAGCACTAAATGATCTAAATATCTAAAATGCTGAAAGCAATGCCTGACAAGTCATAAATACCGATATAAGTATTTTTTTGTCATTATCACCCTCCTCATTATTCTGTACCTTAACTGACTCTTCTGGCCATTCTGATCAGATCCCAACTCTACCTATGGCCCTCATAATGGTATACTAACTCATGCTCCACCATGAAACTTTCTTCTAAGTTCTTTCATGTGGCCAAGTCCATCAGTTGAACCAGCCTGAGGCACAAGCAGAGAAACCTGCCTTTCTTTTGCTTTTTCAGAGGAAGGCCAGTTCACAGTTCCTAGTTCCACAAAAATGACTAAAATTTCCTAACAACTCATAGTTGCTATGGGAGTCAGAAAGCAGAGGTGGTGCTGCAGAAAATATAGAAGAGAACCTCACAGAATTCTTTATGCTTTCTAATAATATACTTGAACTGATTACCGCACCTCACTTATTCATTGCAAGAAATGTTTTACTTGGTTGAGCATGAGATAAAACTGGAAGGAATGAGATAAAATCATGCATATTTATTCCTTTTTCTAGCTGTTAGAGATAACTTCCACTTTGAAGAATATAACGAATTAGTTGTTTTAAAAAGATGTTCAATAATAAAAACCTAAATGCTAGATAAAATGTAATTATTTTAAAAGCATTGTTGAGAATATATGAAATTTTTTTAAATCCCCAAGAACGTCCCTCATTCTGCCACCAGAAAATGAGAAAGAAGTAAGAAAACAGGTGTGGGAACAATACCATCCCTAGAGACCAAAGATAAAGGTCCTCACTCCTGGGCAGTACATTCCAAAATAGGAGCCACGGTTGATGAAAGATGTGTCAGAATTAACAAATGAGGAAAATCACTACAATGCTTTCAATTGTATGTGTTTTCCTGCAAACCTCCTGACCTTATTGCACCATTTAATATACTCTAAATGTAAAGAATATGTGTTTGGTAGATTAGCTATTTGTACCCAGCATAGTAGTATGCTAAAGGAATGAAAAGGGTGACTATAGGTGTGGTTGATGACATGCCTCTAAGAAAACTTAGAGGTTAGGAACTCAGAATTCTTTGGAGCCTTTTTCTGCCAAGGAATGTGGGTGCAGTTTTCAGAACTGCCAAGTTATGCAGCTGAAAGGTCTAAGGTTGACTTCTAGTTTGGTGAGATAATATCCCACAAGAAAATTACAAAGGCAATTGTAAAGTTTGATCTGAGACTTGGAAATGCTGATGCATCACCAAATACAGGCATGACTTCACCTCTTAATAAATGCCCATCCAATTTGCATATCTTTTTCTGACTTTAATATGGGAAACAGCTTCATAAAGTCAATTTCTATATTTCCTTTTATTTTGATTATATTTTATATTTTGGATTTTATTATGAATTGATCATGAAATTTATTTTTGAATAAGATACATTATGGGAAGGAAGGGCCATGTCTTATTTCTCTTTATAGCCTTTTAGATATAACATAATGATCTTCATGTAACACACATTCAAAAAGAGTCACTTAAAAGTGCTCTTTTTGAAAGCATAGTTTGAGTAAACATTCATGGTCAAAAATAACTTTAATCCAGAAAATGACTATCTATCTGCAATTACCTCTTACTTTCTGAGTCACAGGCCCTTCTTGATTTGCACTGTGACTGTGGATGCATTAAATTATATCCCAAGACAGAAAGTAAAATGTGAATAGTCAATAAAATTTCAAGAGTTCGATGAGGCACAATGAGCCCAATTCAAGAGTGAAGGCTGGGCAAGTTGCAGACCTTGTTGAGAGCAAAGTGTTCATTCACACACCAAACCCTGGCCAAGGAAACAACCCCTGCTGGACAAGCATGCTGTCCCCCAGAGGCTACTTTACTCACCCCAATTGGACTGCACTCTGGATAAGATCCAGTACAAATATTCCTACAAAAAAGTAAGGCTGAGGGAAACATCTCAATCTATTCTGAAGAAAATGGTCTGACTCTGAGCTCTATGTCTCTTTATTTATGCCTATCAGCACACAGTACCCACCCTCTGCATTACTCACAAGTACATTACTCAGGTGTAGCTGAAGGGAGACCACACCACTGCTTCCATACTACTTTCTGAGTTACCTGCCAAAACTCATATTTTGGAGGTCCCAAATGTCTTTATTTAATGTGTTGATGACATCACACTTGAGGGTGGTATGGCTGGCGGGACATTAAATAAATTATATTTTATAAGGTGCCTAATGCGCTAATGCCGGGAGGGCTAGGTTGGGCTCCATGCCATCCAAGTTCCTATCTAGATCTCAATAATGAACCAAGTACCTTAGAGAAAATTCCCTCCTTATTCATTTATTTAGCATATTTCACTGTGGTTCTTCAGACAAAGAGAAAAAGATTTGGCTATAAAGATAACATTCATTATGCATATTATAAGACCACACACAAAGATATACAGATAATCTTATTTTCTATAACATGAGTGGAAAGGGAGATGTCTGCATTTCTGAATTTAGGAAGATGAGATTGAAATCTTCTATGTCTAATCAGAACGTAAAAAGTATTATTGTTGCAAACACCATGGAAGTATTGAGCAATCATAGTAATGTGTACAAATGACTTCAGTGTAAGATCACTAGTGATTTCATGTAGATATCATGTGCCTGCTCATATCATGTGATAAGAAGGGCATTTCACCTCTGTGATATTCTTTCCAAAAGCCCATCATCCCAGTCTCATCATGAGAAAAAGATTGGACCAATCTAGATTGGGGGGCTTTATACAGAATCATTTGCCCTGAACTCCTCAAGCTGATGAAAAACAAACAAAACAAAACAAACAAACAAAAAACCAGGAAAATATATTATACCAAGAGACTGGAGAGACATGACAGCAAATGCAAAGTGGTATGCTGCATTAAATTCTGAAAGAGGAGAGAGAACATAAATGGAAATGCTAGTAAAAACCAAATAAAATCAAGAGTAAAAATAAAACTCAGCATGACCTTTAGTTGGGACTGCCCCAAAACAATCAGTGATAAACAAGATTGGCATACATATAAAAATCTTAAGAAAAGAAATGCCATACTCACTTGCAATTCACATCAATAATCAATTTGGTTTATCATGAGCTTAGATATATCTTCTTCCCATTCATTCATTCATTCATTCATCCATCTATTGATTCATTTAACAAAATATCCACTGAGCATCTGCCAAGAGCCAGGCCCTCCTGTGGGTGTTAGGGATACAGTCATTAAATAAGACAAACAAGGTCCCTAACCCCTTCTATAACCTATCTCCTTTTTAGAGCTAATATATTTTCTTTAATTATAAATACAAATAAGAATATTATATTAGTCTGCTCAGGCTACCATAACAAAATGCCATAGTCTGGGTAATTCAAGATCAAATTCCTGGTCAATTTGGTTTCTGGTGAGTACTTTCATCCTGGCTGGAAGATGGCTACCTTCTCACTCTGTTCTCATGTGGCTTTTCCTCGATGCATGGGCAGTGGGGAAGGATGCTAGGGTTGGGGGATCTCTCTGGTATTTCTTCTTATAAAGACAACCAGAGGCCTGGTACATGAAATTCATGCATGGGGATGTGTCTCTCAGCCCAGCCTGCACCGTCTCCAATCTGGGACTCTCGAGGGGTGTTCAACTGCTGTTTAGGCCCAATCCTGGTACAATAGGGCCTAAACAGCCAGTCGAATATCCCTGTCACAATCCAGGACCGCTGGCTCCCAACTAACTGCTTGCCTGACTGCCTTCCTGGTTGCCCCTAACAGCTTCTGCCTGCCGGCCTGATCACCCCCAAACTAGTCTCCTGCCAGCCTGATTGATGCCCAACTGCTTCCCTGCCAGCCCAATTGCCCCTAACTGCCCTCCCCTGCCAATCCAGTCCCCCCACAACTACCCTCCCCTGCCAATCCAGTTCTCCCCAACTGCTCTCCCCTGCCAGCCTCATCGTCCCTAACTGCTCTTCCCTGCTGGTCTGTTCCCTCCTATTTGCCCTCCCCTGCAGGTCTGGGTGCTTTCAAACTGCCCTCCCCTGCATGCCTGGTCTCCCTTAAATGCCCTCCCCTGCAGACCTGGTCCCTCATCCCTGCAAGCTGCCCTTCCCTGCAGGCCCAGTCACCCCCAACTTCCCTCCTCTGTCAGCCTGGTCACCTCTAACTGTCCTTCCCTGCAGGAAGGACATTGCCCCCAACTGCCCTCCATTGCAGGCCTGGCCCACCCCCCCTCCACTGTCCCTCTCTGCAGGCCTGGTTGCCCCCAACTTTCCTCCCCTGCAGGCCTGGTCATCCTTACCTGCCCTCCCTTGACAGCCTGGTTGCCCCCAAGTACCCTCCCCTGCAGGCCTGGTACCCCCCAATTGCTTTCCCCTGCTGGTCTGGGTCCCCTCTAACTGCCCTCTCCAGCAGACCCTGTTGTCCCCAACTCTCCTCCTCTGCCGGCCTGGTTACCCCTAACTGCCCTCCACTGCTGGCCATCTTGTGGTGGCCATCTTGTGTCCACATGCGGGCAGCCATCTTTGACCACATGGGGGCAGCCATCTTATGTGTTGGAGTGACAGTTAATTTGCATATTACTCTTTAATTAGATAGGATAGAGACCTGGTGCATGGGTGAGGGCCAGCTGGTTTGCCCTGAAGGGTATCCCAGATCAGGGTGGGTATTCCCTTGGGGTGTGGAGTGGCTTGGGCAAGGAGCCTGTGGTGCTTTGCAGGCCTGCCACATCCCCCAGCAACCTAAGTGGAGGCCAGGGCTGACTGGAAGCAGATATCGGGGATTTATTTATCTTCTATAATTGAAACTTTGTAGCCTTGAGCGAAGACGAGGGCTGGCTGATAGCCTAGGTTGCCCCAGACAACCCAAGCTCCCACTCCTCCTTGAGCAGAGGCCAAGGCAGGCCAGGGTGGGTGAGAAGCTTGGCTTCCTCAATCACTGAGGGCAACCCAAGCCTCCTGCTCGCTCCAGTTCTGTGGCTGCCGCCATCTTTGTTGGGATGTATTTATCTTCTATAATTGAAACTTTGTAGCCTGGAGCAGAGGCCAGGGCTGGCCAGGGCAAGCAGAAAGCTTGGCTTCCTCCATTGCTGGGGGCAACCCAAGCCTCCTGCTTGCTCCAGCTCAGTGGCCACCACCATCTTAGTTGGGTTAACTTGCAAATTACTCGCTCTAATTTGGCTGGTGGGTATAGCGAAGTGATGGTCAAATTGCATGGTTTTTTTTTTATTATTATTAGGATAATCCTATTGGATTAAGACCTCATCCTTATGACCTCATCTAAAACTAATGACTTCCTTACTCTAAAGGCAGGCACACTGGGGAATCAAGGCTTCAACACATGAATTCAGGGGAAACACATATATTCAGTCCATAACAAATTTTTAAATGATAAACTATTAAACAATCCAAACCTCAGATTGAGTAAGACTAGGGTAATCCAAAAAGCAGAAGGCAGGAAATTCTACATTCTATCTTCCTTCTGGTTTTCTTTTACATCCTAGAGCAGTGAATCTCAACCTTTCTAATGCCATGACCCTTTAATACAGTTTCTCATACTGTGGTGACCCCAACCATAAAATTATTTTTGTTGCCACTTCTTAACTGTAGTTTTGCTACTGTTATGAATCATAATGTAAATATCTGTGTTTTCCAATGGTCTTAAGTGACTCTGCTAGCGGTTCTCAACCTGTGGGTCGTGACTGTAGAGCCTAAGACCATCGGAAAACACAGATATTTACATTATGATTCATAACAGTAGCAAAATTACAGTTATGAAGTAGCAACAAAAAATAAATTTATGGTTGGGGGTCACCACAACATGAGGAATTGTATTAAAGGGTCGCAGCATTAGAAAACTTGAGAACCACTCTCTTAGAGAGTGAAGTATGGAAAAATCTGTCTTCCCCGGTTTTTTGGAACTGCGGCTGCTGCTGTAGGTTGAAGCCAGCCAGGTTGCAGAATTGCATGAAAATAGAGGACATGAGTCAGTCACCTGAGCATTCTTTTAATGTTCAAAAATATAAAAATTTGAAACTTTCTTCTAATATGAGTTTTAATTGCCTCACTTCAAGCTACACATACTCCATTTTTCAAAATTCTATTCTATTTATAATGCTTTCATTCACTGAGAGGAGACGAAGGGGATCTAAATATGGATACAGCAAATGCAACACAGATTTGGCTTATATAAGACTTTAGACATATCCAAACTGGTATAAAAATTAAAACAAAAATCAACATGAGAACATGGAAATGTAAAGCAAAGTTAGTAATTTTAATATTACAAATTTCAGGTAGAATACCTAGCCTGAAATTTATAATATTTTTAGAAAGTTTAATTATGAAGGTATTAAAAAACTTTTAGGAAGGCTAGGTATGACAGGGACCAGCATTTATATCATCTTTGCTCCAAGGTGGCCTTGTATTCCTAATTATATTAGACTTTTTAATGTGAGTTAGTGTTATAATCATAATAGTCTCAATGTGAACATTTTTAATATAAAAGCACTGGTTATTTAGAGTAAGATTGCCATTTACCTCAATCCTTTACATTACTCTCCTCATCCTGCTGAAGAGCTAGGCACAGTTCCCAGAGCACAAATTATGGCAGAAAGTTTTTTTCCCCAGTAGCATCTGGTGTTTTGGCATAAAACTCATTGGGATAATCTTAAATATGGTGCGTTTTCTTTCCCAAATCTTTTTTTTTCTTACAAACACTGAGAGAATATGAATTTTTCTTATTTTTCAGAAATTAGTAGAGAAATACTCAAAATGTATTTTTAAAGATAATACGTACTTAAACTCAGGAAAGAAAGTCATTTTGGAAGAAGTAGCTAAGAAGGGAGCTTTATCATTCTGACAAAACAAAAATCAAATTTTCCCACAAGCACATGAATTTTAGTTCTTTAGTTCTTTCCCTCGTCACTCTCCTCTGCCATTTCCGCTTTTCTTCCCACTCCCCCTCTCTCTCACTGGGAATCAAAAGCTGAAATAAAATTTTAATTCATTTTGACTTTCTCAAAATGGAATTAAGATTTCCTTTTTTTTTTCTAAAATAATTCCAAATCTCATGATCAAACTCTGAACTTCAAAACACTTACCCCGTAGATGTCTTGGGGGTTAGCATAAGTAAAGTAATAGATAAGGTTGAATTTAAGTACAAACACAGAAGATCTCTAACGTATTTGAAAAGAATGCATTAAGCCAGAGTTTGGTCTTTAAAATGATAAGCACAGAAGGTTTGATACAATATAATTCCTTGACCAAAAAAAGTGTTTTTAAAAGATTAGTCTGGCTGCAATGTGGGAAGAGATTGGAGGGGGAAAGACTTGGGGCAGCAGCCAATTTAAAGATTAGGAAGGAAGGAGTTGCTGAAGGCAGAGGCTGCTGGGATGGCAGTGGGAATGGAACATGGGGAGCAAGTGAAAGGGAATTTTTAAAGATAAAGAAAGAGATGCATCCCTATGATATCTGCAGAGGCCTGGCCAGCTCCTGTCTATGTAGTCCTCATCTCAGCTGCCTCTGCCCCTGCAGTTTCCTGCAGAAGAGTCAATCAGTGCTGCCTCCACCCAGCCTCTATTTTCCACAGGGAAGGCAAGGCTGCCCTGAGAATTTTGCCACTGACTCTACTTCCCTTAACCAGTTTTCTTTTGTTTTTCTGTTAATTCATTTTTTAAAAAAATAATAGTTCCTCTAATCCACTTTAGTCTTATAATTTTAATTTATTTTTAATTTTTAAATGTTCTGTCATTTGCCTTTTAATTCTGATTTCCTGTTCCAAAGCCTTAATCCCAAGGAATGGTCTGTTTTTAGCTTTTCATCTCATGGGCTTTAGTCTGTTAGCCTAAACCCTTATAGTTTTTACTCATGTTTTAACCTTTTATCTCATTGGCTTATAGTATTTTATCCTTTATTTTTAAATCTTATGTGTTTCATATTTTTAAACTCTTAACCTTTTGTGGGGATTTTAAATCTCCCATTTTAGCTTTCACTTTATACTCTTTTGGTTTAGTTTTTCTTACCTTAGTCCGTTTTTAAATTTTAACCTCTACTTAGCCAACTGTTCTTTTCCATTTTTTCTAATTTTCTTTCACTTTTCCTCTTTTATGTTATTTCCTGATTTCAACATTTTTCATAATGAGCATCAAGGGATAGTAGCATGTAAAGAAGCCAAATCACCTTAATTGGGGAAGTTCAAGCACTTCTTCCCCACCCTCACCTCCCTCTTCTAAGCCTCTGTAGCTCCAGTTATCCAAGGCTGCCTTTCTGATGTACTCAAAGGATAGTCTCACTGCTATAAGACTGAATTAAAAATAATTAACTTCATTAAAAACAGAGTAAATTGTGCCTTCAAATCCATGACTTCTGACATGTATATCTTGGGTGCTTTTGGCAAAGAAGGCCAATAGTATTCTACAAACTGAGGAGAAATGATTACTGAGAAATAAAATAAAAAAATTATCCCCTACATGTAAGACCATTGGGCCAAGTCTAGGTTAGTAAGTAATTGAGATGACCTTCAAACTCCACAGAAGAGAAGGGAAAGTAAATGGCCGTTGGTCAGGCTGTTTGTACCACTTATAAACTCATCCACTCTTAATATACTTATTTCCAGGCTGGTCTCCCCAGATTCAGAGGAGCATCTTCTTGGAATGGCTTCCTCCACCCTTATCCTATCTAATGAAAGAGTAAATGCAAATTGATCATACCTCTGATCAAGCCATGCCCACCATCCAATCAGGAGTGATATGCAAATTAACACCCAACCAAGATGCCTGTTGCTTGAGGCCAGAAAAAGCTTCGCCAAGAGGCTGGAGCCAGCCAGCCAGCAAAATCGGCCTCATGGCAGGGTGATCTCGCTAAGTACCTGGGTTCCCAAGGCCAGAAAAAGCCGTTGGGCAGGCTGACGCTGGCCCCATGGCAATCACTGGCTGGGGTCCCCTGGCCGAGGTCTCCTGCCCAAGGACAAAAGCCTCAGCCAGAGGCTTTCGGCCTTGAGCCGGGGGTGAACCATCAGTAGGACATGCCTTGAGGGCTCACAGTATATGAGAGGGGGCAGCTTGGGCTGAGGAACCACCCAACCCTGGTGCACAAATTTCATGCACCAGGTCCCTAGTGCTATAATAAGAAAGAATACACTGGCCAAAGGGGACACTATTGCAAATAGGACTTTTAAAAACATAAACCTAATGTGTTCTAGCTGAAGCCTGCCTTTTTGGTCATGACTCAGGTTGGAAAACCTAAGGTCTAGAAGAGGGTCATTTCTCTTCCATATGCTGGATATAAGTTTACCTGACTTTCTTAGGCATAGGCAAGTTCCATCAACAGCCAACATCACTAATTTTTATCCAGTTCAAAGACCCCAGTTCTTATTTGGAGGAACTAGTTTTTTGTTGTTGCTTTTTTTCTGTAAAGTCTTACTGGGGGGTATATAATGTTAGAAGCCAAGTTTTTGGAATGAATGGGAAAAGACATTTAAGCACAACTGATCTCTTATTCTAAGAGAAGTTGTTAGTGTGTTGTGCTCCTACAGAATTAGAAATATTCCTGGTTGGGACTTCATTTTATTAGGTGAATATAGAAGTCTAATCTTTAACTGGACAAACTTAGTTTTTTTTTTAAATTATAATATTAGATGTAATTGAAAAAATTATGACACATCAAGCCAGTTTTGTGAGGTAGATCTTTTAGTAGGCACATGCTCTAGAATGTACTTGAAAGCTAGAGGTCTGCATTTAAAATGGTCTTTCATATTGTTAAGGTATAAAAAGATGGACTCAGATACTTGATATTATTTCCTTTTCATGCCTTACTCATCACTAAGTGTTAGTCTTCATTTGGTCTTCATCCTACTTCTCACTGAGGTATTGAAAATGCAAAAGAGGGAAGTCCACTAGTTCTAACAACAAAATATTTGGAGCTGCATAAAGAATGAAAAGAAGAAATTAAAAAGATGCAATATTATATGTAATTGCCCAGAATTGATTACATGAGTCTCCAGATTGAAAAGGTTCATTGAGTGCCCAAAATAAAGAGTGAAAAAGACCTATACCAAGACACATTATGATAAAATTTTTTAACGCTGGCAAAAAGATCTTAAAGAGGAAAACCAAAAATAGATTTTATGTAAAGCAACAGGAATCCAAATGGTGTTAAAAGAAAAAGAACCTCAAAATTCCACCTCAACCAAGGTCAATTAAGGTAGAATAAAGATATTTTTACATATTCGGTATCTACACAATATATTTGGAAGCTACTAGAGCCGATGTTCTACCAAAACGAAAGAGTGGTATTATGTAGAATCAAAGAAGTAGGGAACCTAACCCAGGGAAGAAGTGAAAGGAACCTCCAAACTGATGGCTTACAGGATATTTTATAGCTGCAGCTAGACAGCAAACACAGAGCCAGCGGCTCAGACCAGGGCCGAAAAGGAGCGATATCCAGGAAGGAATGAATGACAAAGGAGAAACTGATAGAATTACTGATGTATTCTGACAAAGATTTTTGGGAGGAAGAATTAATGATGAGAACATAAATAAGAAAGCAACTAACAAACAAGAGAATTGTGTCCAGAAAGAACAAAAACTTTTCACACACAAAATTAATCTTGCCATCAAATTCTATATGAGTCAACTGTGAGTTATATTTGCATGAGCATAATAATTTCAATATTGAATATCGATCTAACCAAAAATAAAAACTATGTACTTGCAGGAATTCAATAAATAATATGTCAATGAATAGCAGTCTGAGCCTATTACTTAGAAACAGAGGAGAATACCAAAAGAAATAACCAAAATAGCTTAAAATAGCTATCACATGGAGTAAGAATCTAGTACATAATGTAGAGAGAGAGAAATAAGACTGTTGTGCTTTGTCTAAAATGAGGTAATGCTGCTAAAATGTTTAGTAGACCACCTGGCACATAAGAGCAATCTTAGCATTTGACAAAATAATTAATTAATTAATTAATTAATTAATTAAATTTTGTAGTATGTCTAATAGAACTATTTGTCAATTTAATTTGAGTACATGTATAGATTTTATGTATAAAATTTTGATTTCTAAAATTTTTCATTCTAAAAAGTGAGAAATGAATAAAATGTGCTTATTATGTCTTGAGGTTATTATACCATATTTTTCAAAATCTGAAAATAGGTTAATCTTTAGTCATTCCCTCTCCAAACATCTAGTCAACTGCCCATACCAAATACTCTTTCCCTAACATCCCATGCACCTTTATATTTCTCTGCCCATTCCATTCTTGATGGCTAGAATATTCTCTCCTCAAACCCCATCTCATTCCCTACTCTGCATGTTCTACCCTCAACAAAATCCTGGAAACCTCCTTTAAAGAGTTAGTACAAGTCAAAGTTCGCATTAACCCTAAATCCTTCCCTCCTTCCTCTGGGAAGAACTAGTCACTCAACCCACCCTGCTGAGTTGTAATTATGTCTATAAGCATTTCTATCCTATGATCTAGGCCCGTGATGGTAAACCTATGATACATGTGTCAGCACTGACACACGTAGCCATTTTCAATGACATGCGGCCGCATGTGGTCGCATACAGAGAAATATGGGGCCGCATGCCAAGAAGGACGTTTCATCCTAGGCTATGGCTACTGCCCGGGTAGGTGCAGTAGCTGAGGATGAAACATTTGTTGTAGTATAGTGTAGACACTCTGTGCTAGAGGTCTGTAGGCAAAAACAACAGAACTCCAGCACAGAGCATCTAGTTCTGAACTTCCGGTTAGGCCATTAGGGAATCTTTGACCTCACTTCCGGCCAGTGAAGCAGGGAGCAGCAGAATGCCACAGGGGACGCAGTTCTGGGGGCCCTGTGGTTGCCATTACCAGCAACCACATGACCACAGCAACCATCATCCAATCTACTGTTCTGGGGTGTCATGGATTTCTAATTGACCATCATTACTGAGATAAGTGAGGGGAAGGCTAGGAGAGGCAAGGGTCTGTGCTATGGGTGCCATTTCCCACCATTAGAAATAGCAGCCATCTTAATTTATATAAGGAAGATCATTTTGCAGCATAGTGCAGACTCCATTTCACCACTATTACTGTTGTGCATCCTTATTAACCCCTGTTTCTGCTTATTAGTCCTGCCCTTTCCTAAAAGACAGTTACATGCACCATTTTGTGGTCAGTTAGGCTAGTTAACCCCTAATTGCCTGCAGGGCTAACAGGCTATCTATAATTCTGTCTTCTGTCACTGCCCCACTGATGGAGAATGCAAACAATAAAAATCCAAAGTTAAGTAAAGAAAGTGGTAGAAGTAGTAGCCGACCCTTTAAAGAGACATGGACCGAGTTGTATGGCATTATAGAAAAAAAATGGCAGATCATTTTGCATTCTATGTATTGAAACAGTAGTAAGCAGCATGTGGAATATAAATAGACATTTTGAAACTAATCATTCCCAGCTCTTGAAAAAAAGTGAGGATGAAAGGAATACATTTCCAGGCAGCTACACCTTTATAAGAGCCAATCTAATTCCATCCTTAAATTTATAAAAGGCTCTACAAATTTAACATCTGCAAGTCTGAGCATTGCTCTCTCCATAGCTCAGCATGAAAAAGCACTCAGTGAGGGAGAATTTATTAAAGAAACTCTCCTAAGATGTGCACCAGTTCTATTTCACGATATGCAGAATAAAGATGCAATTATTAAGAGAATATCTGAGTTACCACTCAGTAGAAATATCATATAAGACCAAATAATGAGACTGAACACAAACATACAACATCAATTACAGAGAGACATAAGTAATTACAAATATTTTTCGATCTCTCTTGATGAAACTACTGATGTCACATCACATGCTCAGTTGGCCATTATTGGTCAATATTCTGATGGTCTCACAATGAGAAAGAGTTGACAAAGTTAGTATCAGTGCCAACAAGTACATCAAGAAGTGAAATATGTAAGGTTGTTATACAAACATTCTGTGACCTGAGCATTGTTATCTCTAAAGTTGTGTCAGTGAGACGACAGATGAGGCACCGAACATGGTAGGGAAAAAAGTCAGATTTGTCAAATTGTTTACAGAAGCTATTGGACATGCGATTGTGCCTTTTCATTGTATTATCCATCAGGATGTTTTATGTGATTCACCAACTTAAATGACTTAATGTCAGTTGTTACAAAAATAGTTAATTAATAGCTGCTCGCCCCCTCCACAAGCGAGAATTTTCTTTACTTTTACTGGAGGTTGATTTCACCTACAGTGGACTGCTGATGTACAAGAACGTAAGATGGCTGAGCAGAGGCAAAGTTCTTGAGCGCTTTGTGGAGTGCTTTGAAGAAATTAAGGTATTTCTTGAGGATAAGAATCTGGGAAACTTTTCTCAGCTCAATGATGATAAGTGGGTCAACACCCTGATATTTTTTTACAGATTTCTCTGTTCCTATTAATGAACTGAACTTAAAGTTACAAGGTTTTGGCAAAAGTATTGACATTATGTTTGAATACATAAAAGCTTTTGAAAGCAAACTTAAAATTTTCAAGCAAGATGTAGAGACTAAAACTTATAAGTATTTTCCTCAAGTAAATTATTTTGAGAAGGCCAGTACAGCTGTACAAAATGAAATGGAACCCTTGCATATAAAGTACCAGCATGTTTTAGACTCATTACTTGACCAGTTCAGTGATAGATTTAATCAATTTAGAAGCCTAGAACAGACCATAAAAATAATTAAGTATCCTGATGTAGTAGTCTACAGTAGTTTGGAATTAAATGGTTTTCAGTGGGTGCAAATTAGAGATGCAACTTGCAGAATTTCAAGACAGCATCTGGGCTCAGGTGTTTGTCAACTTGAGGTCAAAGCTTGAGAATCTGGAAAGGTACCGCTTGGAGAATCAAGAGGAGTGCCACTATGAACAGGAAATTTGGAGTGCCTGGAACCAATTACCAGACACTTTTTAGCATCCAAAAAAATATAGCAATGGCTTTACTCACAATTTTTCCCTCTAGGTACTTTTATGAAACCTTATTCTCAGCATTAAATATCAAAACCAACAAAAGAACCAGATTGACAGATGAAGTTAGTAGCACTTTCTTGGGCTTGAAGTGTACAAAATACCAACCTTCAATTGAAGGTTTAGCCAATGAAATTCAACAACAAAAAGTCACTAATAGGCAGGTTAGTTAAAGAAGTCCCCCTCCCCCTCACTTATCTTAGTTCATGGCATCCCACACAAGTTAAATAATATCAAGACCAACAAAAGAAACCGACTGACAGGTGGACAAAGAAGTCACTAAGCAGGTAATTCAAATAATTAGGTTTTGGTTTATTAAATATGGTTACATATTACAATTATACATTTTTACTATTTAAACTATAAATATCATCATGAAATTATGGGGTTTTTTCTCAAAGTGACACACCACCCGAGTTCTGCTCGGGTTTTTTTTTGGCAAATTTTGACACACGAAGCTCAAAAGATTGCCCATCACTGATCTAGGCACTCCTCAGAAGCAGCATCTCTATCTCAGGCAACCTTATCCACCCAACACTTTTTATGTCCTCAATGTACACTGAATGAATGAACTAGGAATGTTGAATAAGTCACAGCATAAGTAAAGTGACATGAAATATACACTGAAAATAAAAACAAATCACCAAGCTGGTAACTGTAACCATATTTTCCAAAAGATTTATCACTATTGAGGTCTCTTCTACCAACTACCAATACATCAACACATTCAGGGGTGATAAATATTTTCCTACACTTTAGAAATTGACTTTCCTCTCTGAGTCTACTGTGGATACAAATTTTTCCCAGATACTTTATTTACTTTTTTGGAACTTGAAAAATTACCCATATGGCAGATTAATTGTAGTTTGTAACTCAAAGTAGTGTGTGTGTGTGTGTGTGTGTGTGTGTGTGTGTGTGTGTGTGTTCCTTTTTAACTATTCTCACTGGTATTTGCAGAAAAGTTTCATGAATTGTACCTAGACCAACAAAGTCAGTATAGATAATGATAGATGAGTGCTGACACCTTTTAAAAGAGGTCATCCATATACAAATGATTATATACAACATTATTTGAACTGACCCCAACAGTAACCCAGGGCAAGAAAATTAGTATTATTTCTTTTTTTTATTATTGATTTTTTGCAAAGAGGAAGGGAGATGGAGAGAGAGTTAAAAACATCGATAAGAGAGAAACATCAATCAGCTGCCTCCTGCACACCCCCTACTGGGATGTGCCTGCAATCAAGGTACATGCCCTTGAGGGGAACCCTTGAGTCCACAGGAAGACGCTCTGTCCACTGAGCCAAACCAGTCAGGGCAGTATTGTTTCTATATCCCACAATTTTTTCTCAGATTTTTTATTATTCAAGGTCAAAATATTTTCTATTAAGCAATCTTTTTTGTCTTAAATTTACAATTTGCTCCTGCCTTAACAAGATATAAAGTTTTACTTCCTCTTTACCTTTAGAGACCAAGACAATACATGTCCTTCAGAAGTATTGTAAGGCCAGTCTGCACATTCCAGACCCTTTTCACTCGTAATTAGACTAGATTGACTTGTTCACCTTTCATAAGCAAACAGATAAAGATTCTTGTCAATGAAGTGAATACTTTAAATGCTCTAAGTATCTTGGTTAAAACAAATGTCAAGATTGTAGTGATTATGAAGAGTTTTATCTGAGCAGATCTCCAAGTACTTGCAAATTGCCCAATGTATTTACTGGGTTATGTATTAATAATTATTTGTTAAGCCAACAAATACTTCTTGAGCAACTTCTGGGTCCAGACACTGCGCTATAAACTAGGATTATAAACTAGGCCAGGGCCTAGTCCGGTACAATGGAATTCACAGTCTAGTGAGAGAGACAAACACAAATTAGATCACCACAATACTTGTGGTAAGAATCACAATTGATGTATTCATGGAGCACTTAGGAGGATCAGTTAACCGGGTTTGGGAGAATAAAGAAATTCTTCCAAAAGAGATAATATTTATGTTAAGGACTGATAGATGAGTAGGACATGGAAGGTGGGAATAGGGAAGTGGACAGGTTTTAATGTTCTAAAAAAGAGAGAGAACACTATGTTAAAACCTGAAGGCAAAGAAAAAAATATATATATATATATGTTATTTGTGAGGGGGTGGTAAACAAGTAATTTAGCATGGCTAATGCACTAGCAGAAGGGTGGAGGTTAATGAATGGAGTTCAGCTAGAGGAAATAGCAAGCACCACTCCAGGGCCTGGGAAACCAAGCTGAGGAGTTTAGGCTCTATTCTGAAGGTGATGGAGAGCCATAGACAGCTTCATGTAGGAACAACCACTAATCAGATTTGCTTCTCTCTCTCTCTCTCTCTCTCTCTCTCTCTCTCTCTCTCTCTCTCTCTCACACACACACACACACACACACACACACACACACACACACACACACAAACACACACACACACACTCATTCAACTGCACTGTAGAGAACAAATAGTGGGAGGAGACAAAACAAATCAGAGCCTTTTTTCCTTATCCAGGGAGAAAAAAAATGGGGACATCTGGGAGAGGGCTATAAAACTCTAGCAAAGGGAACAGATTTGTCATCATTACTGTGGGGGAATTAGCTGGACTTGGTAGTTGTTGAATGTAGAAGAATGAGGAAGAGCAGATATTTCAGAACAATTCCCAGGTTGTTGCTTGGGTATCTGGGTACCATTCGTTCTGTGCAGTGGCTAAGAGAAGAATTTGGGGGCCCTAGAGGTATGTAAGCAGGCATGTTTAATAGATACTTTGAGGTTTGGTATGGCATTCCCTCCAAGAGCTGTCTTTTGTGCCATAAAAAGGAGGAAAAGGAGAAAGCCTAGCAGGAAGTTGTAAGGTTGCATGGAATCATCTGATATGGCAATTTAAGTCTCTGATCCTCTGAGCATCAGGGTTGAGAAACTGTGCCAATTCTAGCCATTTAATGAGACAAAGTAGATCAGTTGTCAAGTTCCCTTTAGTCATTTCCAGTTGTACAAGTATCTCCCCTGAAGAAAGACCACAGATAAATACTTCCCCCAAACACCAACAATACTTCCTGAAGGTTTCAGAAAGCAAACAATGCATTCACAAAATTCTCATTATGCACCTCCTTTCTGCCAAGTACTGTGCAGGTTCTGGGGCTGCAGAGATGACTATAAGTCAAGCTCTGCCTTCAAAGGAGTCACAGGGCAACAGGGTTGACAGGCAATTAACAAAGAATGAGGGCCATATAATTAGGAAAAACAAAATGCTCAAAGAGCAAGGAAGAGGAAGGCCAAAACAATCTAGGATGTCTTCACGGAAATGGAGACCTTAGAGCTGAGTATTAGGAGTGAGTTCGTCAGGCAGATAAGATGAGAGGCATGGAGCAGAGAAGACAGAAGCATCCAGGAGCACAAAATAATATTGTACAGTTTATGCTTAGAAAACAGTGGGCAGCCCAGCCAGTGTTGCTCAGTGGTTGAGTGTTGACATAAAACAGGAGGTCACAGTTTGATTCCCAGGCAGGGATCATGTCCAGGTTGCGGGTTCAACCCCTGGTAGCGGGTATGCACAAGGCAGCCAATCAATGATTCTTTCTCATCATTGATGTTTCTGTCGCTCCCTTCCTCTCTGAAATTATTAAATATATTTATTTTTTTAAGAACACAGCGAATAGTTCAGGATCCTGGGGAGAACATAAGGTTTAAAAAATCACATCATAAGTTATCTTTTGTGCCATAATAAGGAGAAGAAAACTTAGCAAGCAGTTGTAAAGTTCCATGTAAAAAACTCTAAGAGCCTGGACTGAGATAGGAAAAGATAAAATGGATGCATATTTGAGAGGGATGGGAGGGTAGAAATTTTTAAAAAATAGAAATAAGAATTTTAGATATATACCAAAATTATAACTGTACAGCAGCCAATAAAATGATTTACATTTATGATTAGTATAATAAGTTTACTCTTCTAGGAAGTAATAAATGCTTGGGAGCTAAACTTTTGAAACTGATGCCAATGAGGTCAACTACATGCTAATACAGAGCATCTCTTGACCCTCTTGCCAACCATGGGGCAAGTTGGAACTAATGTTCAAAGATCTTGTAATGCAGCATGGCAGGTGAAATATGCATAATCCTTGGTGCTGGGAGGGGCTAAAATGCTAGCTCCACTACTGACTACATGACCTTGAACTCCAAGTTCAGAATCCCTTCAAGTGTGATGCTGATGGTCTTTAGTCCTGTGTACCACTAGAGAGTAGATAAAAAAAAATGTATGCACGCATGAGTATGTGTGTGTATATTTAAGCTGGATAAAGGCACACAGAAAAGAGTTATTTTTATTTTTACAGGAAACTGTCACGGTAGCAAACCTACTTCAAGAGCCCATAACTGGAAAATGACTCATGATTCATCCCCTATCTTTTGTGTTATACAAAACCAAAATCTTAAAGCATTTCTTAGTTGGGTTCAACTAGTAGGGTGTTTTAGTCACCTTAAAAATTAAGGGGATACTGAATAGATAGATACTTAACAAACAAACAAAAAAAAGAAACCAAAACTAAATCTATTGGACAGAATATGTCATGCAGAAAATGAAAAGAGCTTTTCAGAGCCCATGGTTACAGCTTTATTTCCAAAGGATTCAGTTGAAAAAAATCTCATTCCAAGTCACCCAGGGACAACATAAATATATGCATGTTTTACGTTTCTTCTCCAGATAGTATTGACTGCCTTTAATAGAACTTGCATGTGTAATGTTACCTGATGGTCTTTTACTTTTTCCAAGAATTTAATCTCATCCTGTCATTCTGATTCTGAAAAGTCACCGATGCTGAAAATACAGATATACATAAAAGCATACACACACCTATACATGCATACATACATTCTTCCAAGTTCAGAAACAGGTGTGTCTCTTTTGCTGCTACCAGCAGCTTCCTGTCCTCCAGGCTTTTTGCTTTCTTGGTCTTTCATCACTGAAGCTGGTGTTTGCCCTCAAGCTGACATTTCTACGTCAACCCACCAGGTGTCCACAGCTTCTCTCCTGTGACACCCCTGCAGCAGATGGTGCAAATGGCCTGGCACAAAATTCTGATTCATCGCAAAAAACAAACTGCCAGACTGCTGACTAGTTTGGCAAGAAACAGAGATAGTTGTTGCTAAAAAAACTATTATGAATTATCCTTCATGTGGTGACTTTGGACTTGTCCCTGATGAAAGATAACTAGTAATTTATTTAAGCAAATTAAATAAAAGCTTTTGAGGAGTTCTCTGTTTGAAAAGATGGCTATTGGTAGCAGGAACTTGTCCATGGAAAACAAGAGGCAAATAATAAGAAGGTAAAAACAAAATTGCATCATCAAATTCAAAATGTTAAAAGAATGTTTTTAAATGATTAAATGGAAAGAACAAAATGTTTTTCTTTTTGGGGGGTGGGGGGTATTTTTAACTTCCACGTATTTTTAATAATATTGTTACACAAACTGTCTATATATATAAAACCCTAATAAGCAAATAGACTGAATGGTGAAACCAAAGAACCAAACGACTGGTTGCTATGATGTGTGCTGAGCACCAAGGGGGGAGCATGGAACATACATGGCGGGTGTCAGCCATGGTGGGATGGTGAAGCAGGTGAGCGGGGAGTGCCAAACCAAGGCAGAGTGCCAGTTGCTCTCATCGAGGAGAGCCTCTGATGGTTACTGAAAATTCTTTGCTCCTGCACGCTGCGGTCATGCCCACCATTCACATCTGCTGCCAACACCTTCCCTGCTCACACCCGCTGCCAGCACTGAAGCCACCATTCGCACCCACTGCCGGGGCCTGGTGCCAGTCTCAATTGCTCAGCACTCTCAGTGAGTGCAAGCAGCAGCTTGCCCCTTAGGGCTTCTCTACTTCCCCCCTGCTCCTGAGGGGTCATCAGGGCCAGCAGTTGCCTCTCACACCCACTGCTGGTTCTGGCCCTGCTAACACCTGCTGCTGGAGCCTGCCCCAATCACTCCATGCCATCAACAGGTATGGCCCTGTTTGCACCTGCTGCTGGCACCAGGCCCAAATGCTCAGCAGTGCGAGCTGGACTGCCGGCAGACAGGGGCCCCAGGCCATGGTGGGAGGGGCCAGATGGGGGCATGAAGGATGGGCCGAGACCTGTCCTGTGCCACTGCAGCCTTGGGGCTCACAGTGCCCTTCAAGGTGCACTGGGCCCCTAGTTTTTAACAATACTATTGGTCTGTGATATTAAAAAAATGTCCTCCAAAATATTTTTTTAAGTAGCTATTTTGTACACAGTGCTTCTTACTTTTTACCCATTTGGAAAGGGCAACTCTGAAAAATGTAATGGAATTCTACTATGCAAATCTACACACACACACACACACACACACACACACACACACACACACACACCCACACACACACACTTTTAAATGGTGTGGGGTTTTTTGTAAAATTAAAGCTGTAGAATTAGACGTCAACTCCCCTTAATCACTTCTGTTATTTTGCTCTATTATTACTGACTTTGGGGTTATTTTGAGTTCTGCCATCTGGAAACCCTTTTCTGATGCCTCCCTACTAGGTTCAGCCACACCCACTTTGTACTCCATGCTTCAGTCATCAACGACAGAGCTCTGCAGTGAGTCATGAGGGGGATGTCCATATTCAGTGTGCCCATACCCTTGGTCAGGTGGCCCAGTTTGTACCATAGACTCCTGACCTTAGGCCCTTGCCCCTCTTTTGGCCTCCTGGCCTGCCACTCTCCAGGTTGGTCTGGATTCCTTAGGCCATATCCTAATATGTAGGCCTATTCCCAGTTTCCTTTACCCAGTATGGCCAATACACCAACGTCCCAGCAGGCTTCACAGCTGAGCACCAGAGACAAAGATAAAAATCTTAAAAGCAGCCCCCAAAAAAGGTAATTTATATAAAAAGAAACAAAGGCAATGCTGACAGCCTATTTCTCATCAGAATTTGTGCAAGTGAGAAGAATACAACATCTTAAAAGTACTGAAAGAGAAAAATGTCCATTTGAGAATTTGGCAAAAAATGCCTTTCAAAAGGTAAAACAACACTTTTTCAGACATATAAAAATTGAACAAATATATCACCTACCAAATTACACTACAAGAATTATTAAAGGAAGTCCTTCTTGGCATAAAGAAAATGATAACAGATCTATATAAAGGAATGAAGAGCACTGATAATGGTACCTACATGGTAAATACATAGCATGTTTTTATTATTATTGTAATATTTTGAAAAGGTGATTTATGGTTAACCAAAAATAACACTGCAACATACATGAAAGTGAAATGCATGCCAATAATAGCACAAAGTTTAGAAAGTAGAAGTGTAAGTTAAAAGGTTCTACTATTCATAAAGTAGTAGAATATTACTTGAAAATAGATGATGGTAAGTTAAAGAGTATACTGTAAATCAAAAACAACCCCTGAAATAATAAAACAAAGCATTATAGCTAATACACCAGCAACTGAGATAAAATAAAACCTTAAAAATATTTTGTTAATTCAAATGGGAGAAAAAGGGACAAAGAAAGAAAGAATAGGTAAGACAAATAACAAGAGAGATGTAAACCTAATGATATCAATAACCTCATTAAATCCAAATAGTCTACATACCCCAGTTAAAGAGCAGAGACTGTCAGATTAGATTAAAAAAAAACAACAACAAGATCTAATTTTATGCTCCTATAAAAAATGCATTTTAAGTATAAAGACACACAGAGATTTAAAAATAAAAGATTGAAAAATGCTAACACAATCAAAGATATCAGATGTCAGAGCAAAGAACATTACTAGGAATAAAGAAGTTGTTTCATTACAATAAAGGGGTCAATTCATTAAGAGATACATAATCATTTAAACACCTAATAATAGAGCTCCAACATGAAACAAACACTGATGAAAGTTCAGGAAGACATAGATTTATGATTAGAGGGATTTGATACACATCTCTCAGTAATTGGTAACAACAAGTAGACAGAAAATCAGTAAGGTTATAGAAGACTTAATAACACTGTCAACAAACCTGACCTCAGTGACCTTTACAGAGCATACCACCCCACAAAAGCAGAATATACATTTTTTCAAGTGCACACTAAAACTTTCCAAGATAGATCATATTCTGAGCCATAGCACAGGTCTCAATAAATTATGAGAGTTTAACTTATGCAAAGTATATGCTGACAAGAGTGGAATTAAATTAAAGTCAATAACACAAATTTATATGGAAAGTTCCCAACTATTGGGAAATTGAATAATACACTTCTAAATAACCTATCGGTCACAGAAAAAAATCAAAAGGAAAATTATAAAGTATTGATAACTAAATCACCGAAACTGGTTTGGCTCAGTGGATAGAGCTTTGGCCTGCAGACTGAAAGGTCCTAGATTCAATTCTGGTCAAGGGCATGTACCTTGGTTGTGGGCACATCCCCTGTAAGGGGTGTGCAAGAGGCAGCTGATCAATGTTTTTCTCTCATCAATGTTTCTAACTTTCTATCCCTCTCCCTTCCTCTCTGTAAAAAATCAGTAAAATATATTTTTTAAAAAATAAAATAAAGTGTTGATAACTAAATGAAGATGAGGCTATAACATATCAATATTGTGGGATGCCACTGAAGCAGAACTTAAAGGAAAATTTATATCACTAAAGGCATATGTTAAAAATGTCACATCAAAAGCATTACTATAGAAGAAAATGTTGACAAGCTCAATTTCATCAAAATTAAAAATGTCTGCTCTTTTAAAGACACCACTGAGAGAATGAAAAGACAACCACAGACTGAGAAGAGGATATTTGTAAATCATTTTTTGACAAAGGACTTGTACCAAAAATCACTCCCAAAACATAATAATAAGAAAGCAATCCAGTATTTAAAATAGGCATTATTTGAACAGACCTTTCACCAGGAAGTTTTAGGTGACAAGCCCATGAAAAAATGCTCTATATAGTACATCATTTGTCATTAGGGAAATGCAAAACCACAATGAAAGATCACCTCAAATCTCGGGAATGACTCATTGAACAAGTCTGATCATAGCAAGTGCATAAAGGACTTAGAAGAACTGGAATTCTCACACATTGCTAGTAGGAATATCCAATTATGCAATCGTTTCTGGAAAACAGCTTCACAGAAATTTAAACATACACCAATCATATGATTCAGCCATTCCACTCCTGGGTATTTACCCAGGAGAAAGAAGGGGCAGTAAGACATCAACCGAAGGACTTGTACACATGCATATAAGCATAACCAATGAATACAAGACACTGGGGGTGAGGGGGCGCTGGGGCAGGTGACAGCATGTACTAGGGGTTAGGGGAGGCCAGGGGGAGGTCAATGGGAGAAAAAAGGAGACATATGTACTACTATTTGCAATACTTTAAGCAATAAAAAATTAATTATAAAAAAGAAAATAAAAATAAGAAAAGCATATGCACATTCAAAGCTTGTGCATGAATGTTTATAGTGCATGTGTTTTAATAGTAAAAAACTGGAAAAATACAAAATGTCCAACAGATGAATAAACAAACAAACCAGTATGTCTATACAGTGGAATATCACTCAGCAATAAAAGGGAAACTCTGATAGACATTCTATGGATGAATCTTGAAATAATTATGCTGAGTTGATAGAAGCCAGACATAAAAAAAGAGGATATTCACTATTACTAGTAAATGTTTACATAAAACTCTAGAAAATACAAACTACCCCAGGATAGCAAAAACAGGTCAGTGGTTGCTTGGCAATGTGGCAAAGGATGGGGAGGGTCACAAGGAACGTGTTGAGGGTGGATATGTTGATTAGCTTGATAAGTGATACTTTCCTGTGTGCATACATATGTCAAAACTCATCAAATTGTACACTTTAAATCTGATCAGTTTATATTATGTGTCAATAATACATAGAGCTATTAGGAAAAAAATACTACCACCACTTTAATCAAGGTCTTATCAGATAATATTAATATTGCTGACCATGTTCAGCCAGCATGTCTCAGTGGCTGAGTGTTGACCAATGAACCAGGAAGTCAGGATTTAATCCCAGTCAGGACACATGCCTGGGATTCTGGCTCAATTTCCAGTGAGAGGCATGCAGGCGACATCCAATCAATGATTCTCATTCATCATTGATGTTTCTATCTTTCTCTCTCTATCCCTTCCTCTCTTTAATCAATATATATATGTATCCTATCTAATAAAAGAGTAATATGCAAATTAACCATCACTCTGCTACACCCACAAACCATGCCCACAACCAATCAGGAGCGAGTATGAAAATTAACCACAACCAAGATGGCTGCAGCCACAGAACAAGCAGGAGGGAGGCTTGGGTTTCCCTAGCGATGGAGGAAGCCAAGCTTTCCACACGCTCTGGTGGACCCAGGCCTCCATTCAAGACTACAAAGTTTCTTTCTCTTTTTTTTTTTGTATTTTATTGATTTTTTTACAGAGAGGAAGGGAGAGGGATAGAAAGTCAGAAACATCAATGAGAGAGAAACATTGATCAGCTGCCTCTTGCACACCCCCTACTGGAGATGTGCCCATAGCCAAGGTTCATGGCCTTGACCAGAATTGAACCTGGGACCTTTCAGTCCATAGGCCAACACTCTATCCACTGAGTCAAACTGGTTTCAACCAAAGTTTGAATTATAGAAGACAAATAAATCCCAACAGCAACAGCAGCAGCCATGGAGCTACAGAAAACAGGAGGCTAGTGTTTCCCCCAGCGATGGAGAAAGCCAAGCTTTCCACACGCTCTGGTGGACCCAGGCCTCCATTCAAGACTACAGTTTCTTTCTCAAGCTTTCCACACATCCTGGCTGGCCTAGGACTCCACTCAAAGCTACAAACAATTATAGAAGATAAATAAATCCCAACAGAAATTACTGCTGCAACAGAGAGGGCAGGAAGATTAGTTCTACTCCAGGCTACAAAGTTTCAATTGTAGAACATAAATTAATCCCAGATACCAGGGCTTCCACTTGGTTTGCCAGGGAGCATGGCCGGCCTGCAAACCACCACAGGCCCCTCACCCAGGCCCCCCATTCTCCAAAAGAACCACCACTGTGATCCAGGACACCCTTCAGGGCAAACCAGCTGGCCCCCACACATGCACCAGGCCTCTATCCTATCTAATAAAAGAGTAATCTGCAGATTGACCATCACTCCAACACACAAGATGGTTGCCCACATGTGGTCAAAGATTCTGCCCACATGTGGACACAAGATGGCCACCACAAGATGGCCAGCAGGGGAAGGCCATAGGGAGGACCCAGGCCTGCAAGGGAGGGCAGTTGGGGGTGATCAAGGATGCAGGGGAGGGCAGTTGGGGAGGATTATGCCCTCAGGGGAGAGCAGATAGGGGCAAACAGGCTGGCAGGGGAGGGGAGCAGTTAGGCACCAATCAGGTGGCAGAAGAGTGGTTAGGGGGTGATCAGGCTGGCAGGCAGAAGCAATTAGGGGCAATCAGGAAGGCAGGCAGGTGAGCAGTTGGGAGGCAGGAGTCCTGGATTGTGAGAGGGATCCCAAATTGAAGAGGGTGCAGGCTGGCCTGAGGGACACACATCCCTGCCACCCCCATGCATGAATTTCATGCATCAAGCCTCTAGTATACATATATAGCCCAGCCAGCACCCTCTCCAATCTGGGACCCTTCCAGGGACATCCCTCTCATAATCCAGGACTTCTGGCTCTCAAATGCTCACCTACCTGCCTTCCTGATTGCCCCTAACTGCTTCTGTCTGCCAGCCAGATCACCCCCTAACCTCTCCCCTGCCAGCCTGATTGACTCTAAGTGCCCTCCACTGCAGGCCTGGTCCCCCCCAACTTCTCTCCCCTGCAGGCCTGAGTCCCCCCTAACTGCCCTTCCCTGCAGGCCCAGTCACCTCCAACTTCCTGCCTTTGCTGATTTGGTCACACCTAACTGCTCTCCCCTGCAGACTTGATCGTCCCCAACTTCCCTCCCTTGCAGAGCTGGTCCCTCCCAACTGCCTTCTCCTGCTAGCCATCTTGTGGTGGCCATCTTGTGTCCACATGGTGTCAGTCATCTTTGACCACATGGGGGCAGCCATCTTGTGTGTTGGAGTGAAGGTCAATTTGCATATTATTCTTTTATTAGATAGGAGGATTGGATAGGTTTGAGGCCTCGTGCATGGGTGGGAACTGGCTGGTTTGCCCTGAAAGCTGTCTTGGATCAAGGTGGGGGTTTCCTTGGGGCATGGGGTGGCCTGTGCAAGGGACTTGTGGTGGTTTTCAGGCTGGCCACACCCCATGGTGACCCAAGCAGAGGCCCTGGTGCCTGGAATTTATTTATCTTCTATAATTGAAAGTTTGTAGCCTTAAGCAGAGGCCAAGGCAGGCCACAGCTGCATAAAATTGGCTTCCTCCATCTCCAGGGACAACTGAAGCATCTGGCTCTCTCCTGCTCCATGGCTGCTACCATTTTTGTTGAGGTTTATTTATCTTCTATAATTGAAACTTTGTGGCCTTGAGTGGAGGCCAAGCCAGGCCAGGGCAAGTGGAAAACTTGGCATCCTCCATTGCTGGGAAAACACAAGTCTTCTGCCTTCTCCATGGCTGCAGCCATATTGGTTGGGTTAATTTGCATACTCACTCCTGATTGGCTGGTGGGTATGGCTTGTGGGTGTAGCAGAGGTATGGTCAATTTGCATGTTTGACTTTTATTAGATAGTATATATATACATATATGTATATATTTTATATATATTTGTGTGTGTGTGTGTGTGTGTGTGTGTGTGTGTGTGTGTGTGTACACACACAGACTAGAGGCCCGGTGCACAAAATTCATGCATGGGGGGGTGTGTCCCTAACCCCAGCCTGTACCCTCTCCAATCTGGGACCCCTTGAGGGATGTCCGATTACCCATTTAAACCCAATCCTGGTAGAATCAGTCCTAAACAGGCAGTCAGACATCCCTCTCACAACCCAAGACTGCTGGCTCCCAACTGCTCACTTGCCTGCCTTCCTGATTGCCCCTAACTGCTTCTGCCTGCCAACCTGATCATCCTCTAACCACTCCCTTGCCTGCCAGATTGATACCTAACTGCTCCCATGCCAGGTTGATAGTCCCTAATTCCCCACCCCTGAAGGCCTGGTCACCCCTAACTCCCCTTCCCTGCAGGCATAGTCACCCCTAACTACTCACCCCTCCAGGCCTAGTTCCCCCCAACTGTCCTTCTCTGCAGGCCTGGTCCCCCACAACTTCTCTCTCCTACAAGCCTGGTTGCCCCCAACTTCCCTCCTCTGCTTGCTTAGTCCTTTCCAATTGCCCTCCCCTGCTGGCCTGATCACCCACAACTCCCTCCCTTGCAGGCCTGGTCCCTCCCAACTGCCCTACCCTGCTGGCATCTTGTGGTGGCCATCTTGTGTCCACATGGCGACCACATGGGGGCAGCCATCTTGTGTGTCAGATTGATGGTCAATTTGCATATTACTCCTTTAATAGATAGCGCGCGCACGCACACACACACACACACACACACACACACACACACACTCTAGAGGTCTGCTGCACAAAATTTGTGCACTGGAGGGCGTGTCTTTCAGCCCAGCCTGCATACCCTCTAAGCTGGGACCCCTCAGGGGATGTCTGACTGCCAGTTTAGGCCCAAACCAGAAGTCAGACATCCCTGTCACAATCCGGGACTGCTAGTTCCTAACCACCCACCTGCCCACCAGCCTGATCACCCCCTAACCAATCTCCTGCCAGCCTGGTTGACACCCAACTGCTCCCCTGCCAGCCTGATCACCCCCAACTGCCCTCTGCTACTGGCCATCTTGTAACAATGTGAGGATCGCCATCTTGTGACAACATAGGGGAGGCCATCTTGTGGTGGTCATCTTGTGAGTATGTGGGGGCAGCCATCTTATGATGATGTGGGAGCAGCCATCTTATTATGACACAGGGCAGCTATCTTGTAACGATGTCGGGCTGGCCATCTTGTGAGGGCATGAGAGTTAATTTGCATATTACCTCTTTATTATATAGGAGATATATATATATATGCATATGTATATGTTCATAGATATATATATATATATATATATATATATATGCATATGTATATGTTCATAGATCCTATCTAATAAAAGAGTAATATGCAGATTGACCATCACTCCAGCACACAAGAGGGATGCCCCCATGTGGTCAAAGATCCTGCAACCATGTGGACACAAGATGGCCACCACAAGATGGCTAGCAGGAGAAGGCCATTGGAGGTTTCAGGCCCTGCAAGAGAGGGTAGTTGTGGGCCATCAGGCCAGCAGGGGAGGGCAGTTGGGAGGGACCAGGCCTGGAAGGGAGGGCAGTTGGGGGCAATCAAGTCTGCAGGCAAGGGTAGCTTGGGGTGACCAGGCTGACAGAAAAGGGAAGTTGGGAACAAACAGGCTGGCAAGGAAACAGACATCAATTAGGCTGGCAGGGAAGTGGTTAAGGGTGATCAGGCTGGCAGGCAGAAGTGGTTACTGGCAATCAGGGAGGCAGGCATATGATCAGTTTGGAGCTAGCAGTCCTGGACTGTGAGAAGGATGTCCAACTACCCATTTAGGACTGATCCTACCGAGATCAGGCCTAAACAGGCAGTCGGACATCCCTCGAGGGGTCCCAGATTGAAGAGCATGCAGGCTGGGCTGAGGGACATGCCCCCATCCTATCCCCCATGCACAAATTTTGTGCACTGGGCCTCTAGTGTGTGTGTATATGTATATATAGATGCTATAGAGATAGAGGAGATAGAGATAGAGATAGAGATAGAGATAGAGATAGAGATAGAGATAGAGATAGAGTTAGAGATATATTTATAAATCATCCAATTCAATGGTTTTCAAGCTGCACTCAGAGCCTGTAGAGAGAGCTAGGGTTCTAAATACATCCTTTCTTTTTTTCTTTTGTCACCTAGAAATGGAATCACTGGGACCCAGAATAGGTGAATATTCAACTTTAATAGATCATAGCAAACTGCTTTCAAACATAGTTGCACTAATTACACTCCCATCAACATGTGCCATCTAGGTTCTCTCTTACACTTGGCATTATTAGATTTTTAAATTTTTGCCAATTGAGTGCAAAATTATTGCCAACTGAGATCTTGATTTGCATTGCCTTGATCTTTAAAGGTGCTGAACATTTTCTCTCAACTCCAGGGTCTAAAATATTTTCACCTATACTTCCTGCTAAGGATTGTAAAGCTTTGTTTTTGACATTTAAGTTTATAATCTATAATCTTTTCAAAAATTAAAGTCTAAAAGAGATTTACCTATAATTTTACTAAATATTTTGCTGAAACCAGTTTGGCTCAGTGGATAGAGCATCCGCCTGTGGACTGAAAGGTCCTGGGTTTGATTCCAGGCAAGGGCATGTACCTTTGGTTGCAGGCACATCCCCAGGAGACGGTGTGCAAGAGGCAGCTGATGGATGTTTCTCTCTCAACGATGTTGTTGACTTTCTATTCCTCTCCCTTCCTCTCTGTAAAAAGTCAATAAAATATATATATTTAAAAATAAATAAATCCCAATGAATAAAAGAGTAATATGTAGATTGACCATCACTCCAACACACAAGATGGCTGCCCCCATGTGGTCAAAGATCCTGCCCCCATGTGGACACAAGATGGCCGCCACAAGATGGCCAGCAGGGGAGGGCAGTTGGGAGGGACCAGGCCTGCAAGGGAGGGCAGTTGGGGGTGATCAAGCCTGCAGGGGAGGGCAGTTAGGGGTGACCAGGCTGGCAGAGGAGGGAAGTTGGGGGCAAATTGGCTGGCAGAGGAGCAGTTAGACATCAATCAGGCTGGCAGGGAAGTGGTTAGAGGGTGATCAGGCTGGCATGCAGAAACAGTGAGGGACAGTCAAGAAGGCAGGCAGTGAGCAGTTGGGAGCCAGCAGTCCTAGATTGTGAGAGGGATGTCCGACTATAGTTGGACATCCCTCGAGAGCTCCCAGATTGAAGAGGGTACAGCCTTGGCTGAGGGACTCTTTCCCCCTCCCCCTCCCAGCCCCCATGCACACATTTCATGTGCTGGGCCTCCAATCTAATATAAACCTCTCATTTCATGGACAAGAAACTGTGGCCCAGAAAGATGAAGAGACTTGCTTAAAGCACACAAAGCTGGGGCCAGACCAGATTCAGAGCTTCCAGATTGCCCATCTCATGTTCTCACAGATGAAATGCACTGCCTCTCTTGTAACTCCCACCATAAAGTTGAAAAGTGGTTCCAGCTAAAGAACCTGAAAATGAGGCTCTGCTCTTTTCGTATATAAAAGATTATCTTGGACCAATCCAGAAAGTTACATTTTTCTAGTTACATATAGACCCTTGTATTGTAATAAGGTATTTAAAAAATGTTATTTCTGAGCTCTTTATTCTGTTCCATTGATCTACATGTCTGTTTTTATCCCAGAACCATGTTTTGATTATTTTGGCCTTGTAATATACTTTGAAATCAGGTAGTGATTGCTGAACCTTTATTCTTCTTTCTCATAATTTCTGTGACTACTTTGAGTCTTTTATGGTTCCATATAAATAGTTGGAATATTTGTTCTAGTTCTGTGAATTGGATATGTAACTTCATTGGAATTGTGTTGAATCTATAGATTGCTTTGGGAAGTATGGACATTTTAACGATGTTAATTCTTCCTATCCATGAACACAGTGTATACTTCCACTTATTTTTATCTTCTTTAATTTCTTTCTTCCATGTCTTATAATTTTCTCAATACATATTAAGGATTCAAAGTATTGTTAATTATTGGTTGTTTTATAACAAGCCAGTGTGACATTAGGAAAACCAGTATCAGAAGAAAACTTTACATATAATTGTTGTTTTGGTCAAAACTGAGACTTTTAGCATGGCTAAATCAAATATTTTTCAAGTCTATTATTTTGATTAAATAGAGTCCCCACTATATGATTTTGGAAGAGGAGCTTAATACTATTCCCCATTTGCAGATGAGAAAAATGGAGACCCACCCCCCCTCAAGATAATTATGGTTTGGAAAAGACCTTGAAGAAGTCAGCTTTTCACTTTTTCTCCTTACTCTTGCTTAGGCCTATATTTTAAAATTTATGTTTTTGTCATTTTGCCTCCAATATTGATTGCAATTTTCTTAGCTATTAAAATGAATGAATGACAATTGTTTATCTTAACAATAAAATTGTACCTGGTAATAGCTAAGAAAATAAGATATTTTCACAGCAATTTTCAACATTTCTACTAAAATAAATATTCTAATTTTTGTTTAAATAAATCAAATGGAGTAAAACAAACAAATGGCTAATTGATTCCCCTTCCCCCAAAAAATGTGTTAGAGCTGTGCTGAATTGGATTCCTTTGTTCATTTTTTTCAACTGCCTGGAATGCTAAATCAGTGTTACTGAATACATCAAAAATTGCTTTGACTTATTTAAATAAATTATGAGAAATGTGTGTCAATATCTTAAAGCATAGGCAACAAAATAGTTGGATTCAAATTCCAGCCATGCAAATTCCAGCTCTGTTTGTCAATGAGCAATTTACTTACCTTGTCTCAGCCTGCTTGTTCATCTTTAAAAGTGAGCTAAAAAGCATTTACTGTAGTGAGCAGCCATGAGGACTAAATAATACAAGATAGTATAACATGTATTGTGGTGACTCTAGACTAGAGTACGGTGAGAGATAAAAAATGAAACTGGAATATTAGAGGGGGAAATATTTCTGCTTGATTCAAAGTATGTGCCATCAATAATCTCTACTGTAAGAAGAAAAGGTAAAGAACAAGATTAGGAATAGATAGATGTTTGTCTTACCCATAAGCACTTAAAGTAAAATCTGGAATAAAATTTTCTGTTGACATTTGGAATAATAAATATCTTAGAAATAAGAACCCTGACAAGCTGAACTCCTGACAAGTAGCATCAAATACTTAAGTTTTGGTGTGTTTTTCCTTTCAAAGAACAAAACACCTGGAGCTGAGAGTTCCTATGAAGTGAGCCAACCTGAACATCCAGCCCAGATGTTTACATCCCACAATCTACTAGACTCCTCCGCCTGCTGTTCCACAGATACCCAAAATGTAGCATGTCCTAACTTGAATTCTCTATTCTCAATGTTGCCATAGTTACCAGCCCACCACACAACTCACAAATCCTGCTTCTCCCCATGAGTTCTCCAACTCACTTGTGACTTCAGTGTGGCAGTGACTACTTCCCCATGACAGAAAACTGGGAACCATCCTGATCCCTCACTCATCCCCCATTTTTAAACACATATTTAAGTTCTGTCCATTTTTCATCTGACTCTGTCTTGTTTCATCATGTCTTCAATATTCCCCATTACGGCAGCTATCATATCTCACCTGAAATATCATAATAGCATCCTAACTGGTCTCCCTCTGTCCAACTTTGTCTTCTTCAAAATCACCTTCTGTGATGCACACAAATACCTCTCTAAAATATAAAGGCAAGTAAGTCACTCTGCTGATTAAGTCCTTTAATGCTACCCTATTACTAGAAGATAAATACACGTTCCTTAATGACTTAAAACTATTTCCTGATATGGCTTTTACTTAGATCTACTTAGCTATTCTGCCCTTAGCAATAATGTTTTTCTAATTACTATAACATACTATACCTCTGTGTCTTGAACATGCAATTTTTCCTGCCTACAATGCCCCCTCTCACCACCTTTTGTTTACCTTGTGAACCAAATGAAGCTTTTCATGACATATACCCAACATTGGTCCCCCCACAAAGTTAATTGCTCTGGTATTGATATTCACACTGTTGCCATATCAGGCTATATTATAATCATTTGCTTTCTATGGCTTTCTACCACACTCCCTGCCAATTCCTCAAGCTTAGGGACTGTGTCTTATTCATCTATTTATCCTCAGTACCTCACTCAGTGCTAGACATATGCAAATGTTTAATCTGTTTTAATTCAGTGTGACTGTTTACTGACCCGTGATTCTCTTCATGTTTAGATAACTTTTCAGGATCTATCCTTGGAATTCCTACATGCCCTGGTTACAATGGCTAACAGACATCAACTTTGGAATACAATGTCTTCTTCAGTTAAAAATCAAAAGAATTGAGGAGCTAAGAATTTGGAATGGGGGCATGGAGTCAAGCATCAGAGAGTAAAAGCATCTAGCACTAAGGGTAATGGGATGGAACAAGATGATGCTCATCCTGGCATTAGCAAGGTATCTGACAATGCGAGGGAACCAGGAATTGATCAGTGCTGTTGCATTAGGGACTATAAATCAGTCCTTGGCAACACCTCTGGCAGGTGGTGCCCTTCATCATGAAAAGAGGCTCTGTCAGGATGAGTCAAATGTTTATTGCATTGAGTCAGCAGCACCAGCTCTTCCATGTCAGTACTCAACCAAATGCCAACAACACATCATTAACAAATGGAGAAACCCATGTTTCTCCTTGTGACATTCAGCATCAAACTAGAAAATGTTCAGAGCCAACTGTCTAAATCCAACAGAGTTGGGAAGTTAGTAATCATCTCTTTAATCTGCATTATCACATACCATAGTTATATAATTAATTGATTCTTTTAATAGTCCCAAAACTTATCATCCTCATATTAACTTTCAACATCTCTGTGTGTCAATTTTGCCTTTTATGTGATACTTTTTTTCTCTCATTATCAAATGTAAGGAAGAAAAGGTTTCCTTTAAGTGCACCAACAAAAGCAATAAAAGCTAAAATTTACCAGTACAGAACTGTCCTTTATGGAAAAATATTACCCAACACCCCAGAGTATGATGGCATATTAGTAACATTCAAATTCATGTGATGGGACCTAACTTCTGGAAATTGTCTTCCAACAGGAAGCTCTCACGTCTCTGAAAAATCCAGTCCTGCAGCAAGGAGAAGCCCAGTGTGCTGAGAGTAAACAGAAGCTCCATCCTCACTAACAAACACAGTCCAAATATCTGGAGAACTCAGAACAGAATTGCCCCGTGATAATGGGGAAACTCCAAGATGGAGTGCATAGTTTGTAATGAAAAACCCAATTCCATGCTACCAGGAAAAATGGTGCAGCTTCATTCATCCAACTTTTCCTGGTGCAGATAGGTGTTTACTTAAGTCCGTTTTCTGCCCCATATTGTACAGACCACATTTCTGTTTATTCCATTTCAGCAGAATCCTGAGCTTGAAATTAAATGCCTGCATTAAGACAATAGAATACTGTTCAGCACTAAAAAGAAATGGGCTATCAAGTTATAAAAAGACATGGAGAAACCTTAAATGCATATTACTAAGTTAAAGAAGCCAACCTGAAAAGACCACATACTGTATGATTCCAACCATAAGACATTAAGGAAAAGGCAATACAATGGACAAAGTAAAAAGATCAGTAGTTGCCAGGGGGTGATGGAGAGGAAGGAATAAAAAGGCAGAACACAGCCCGATCGGTATTACTCAGTGATTGACTACAGACCCATGAACTAGGAGGTCATAGTTGAATTCCTGGTCAGGACACCTGTCTGAGTTTGGGGTTCTATCCCCAGTAGGGGGCAGGTGGGAGGCAGCCCAATTGATGATTCTCTGTCATCTCCCTCTCCCTTCCTCTCTCTGAAATCACTAAAAACATATTTTTAAAATAAAAAGGCAGAACACAGAGGATTTTCAGGCAATGAAACCATTTTATATGACACTACAATGGTAGATATATGTGATTAGACATTTTCCCAAACCCATCTATATAATAAAAGCTTAATATGCTAAGGGTCCAGTTGTCCATCATCTGTTCTATCAATCAAAGCATAATATGCTAATGATATGCTAAAGCAGCTTAACCGCTCACTATGATGTGCACTGACCACCAGAAGCCAGATGCTCTGACCGACAGGTTAGCTTGCTGCTGGGGTCTGGCCAATTAGGACTGTGCAAGATGGGCTTAACACACTCTGGAGCCCTCCCATAGTCCCTCCCTAGCTGGCCAACCTCCCTCATCCCTCCCCAGTCCCAATTGTGCACCAGTGGGGTTGCTTGACCTGGCCTGCACCCTCTCGCAATCTGGGACCCCTCGGGGGATATCAGAGAGCCAGTTTTGACCCCACCCACAGGCAAGGTTGAGGGACCCCACTGGTGCACAAATTCATACACTGGGCCTCTAGTAGAATATACAACACTAAGAAAAATCCCTGATGTAAATTATGGACATTGAGTGATAATCTGTCAATTAGATTCAACCACTGTAACAAATGTACCACTATAATGAGGGATGTTGATAGTGAGGGAGCAGAGGGGCATGGGAAATCTATACTTTCTATTCAGATTTTGTACAGTGAACCTAAAACTGCTCTGAGAAATTAAAGTGTATTACTTTTAAAAAATTAAATGCCTGATGAATAGACCTGTCCAGTGCTTCCACAGAAGGATAACTCTTCTGTTTTATTGAGCCATTCCAAAGTCACCTCTGTGCAGAAGAGTCTTAGAATATCTCTTTAGATTTCTGGTCTTTGATTGCAATAATCTACCTCATACCTGGCCCCAGACAATCCAAAACATGAGAGCTGAGGCTGAGCAAAGGATGGTATTGTGATACCTTGCTTGATTTGCCCTCCTGTAGCAGAGGATGCTGGATTCTCAAAGAAAATAAATGTAATGGGATTCCATTTTAATCAGTGTAATTGTCGCTGCCTCAGCACTCAACTATTACATTTTATTCAGAGATATCAATTTCACGGAAAATAAATTGCAGTGGGTGAAAAATACCTTAGAACAACATAATAAAAACACTCCTAGCCCACCACACACTACTCTCTTAGTTGTCTTAGACAACCTTATGCCCAGTATATGTAGCTCTCTCAAGTTCAGACACTCTTCAAATCAAGATGAAATTTGCAAAGGCAACACATTTTTCTTGCCTTCCTTCTGCCTCCAGCTTCCTGCAGTACAGTCAACCAGCTTGCTTCTTTCCCTAACATTTCTTCCTGGCCCACACTCCGTTGTACCATAAAACTTTAAACTTCCAATATACTATAAAATTAACCAGAGCTTTAAGATAAATTGCTATTGAAAGCATGCCGTGATTTTAAAAAAGAAATCCTCCAAGTAGATCTGGGTGGAAAGTAAATGCAAGCCAAATTTTCAAGATTTTTACAAGAGTTTGCAAAATGTCTTTTCCAGCACTGTGGACATGATGTTGCCTGTCTCCCATAACTGCAAGGGTGGGGGAGGGAGCATCCCATGAAAGATAGCAGGGAGCTTGCATGCTGGGTCTCTGTTTCAGGCAAGGATTTCCTAATGAGTTCTCCACTTGTCCTCCGATTTTGTAGCTTTCATTTAAGCAGGTTAGGGTGGAGCCCATTTCCCCCTTGGCAGTGGGTTACACAGTTCTCAGGCAATAAAACCTTGGACCTCCCTGACTGAAGAGCTCCCTCCACGTTTGATGGCCCTCTCAGTTTTCCGCTCTTAATCAGTCCTGCCCCACCCCCCAAACACACACATATACACACACACAGTTTATATTACATGTTCTTTCTTGTAAAAACAGATGCAACGTGTTGTCCTACAATGGATTAAAACCAACCCTATCTCTTCCTTACCTCCAACCTTGGGGATTTTCACAGCCTGGCAAACCATAAACAGAAAAACATAAATGTTCAGAAACAGGCCCTGGTATATTATTAGCTGCAGGCTCAATGCCTTGGTTTGAGCAGTTGTTTTATCATCAATTTTTTTCTCTGGCACGAGCTCAAGTTCTTGTGAAAAGTAAATTGTATTAATTTTTATCTTCGTGTTGCTACCCTATCTACTGCATTGTTTGGCACCTGGGGGAGGAGGGGCAGGCTGGCTCCATACTGACAGAATGCTTTCTGAGCTGGGATGGTAGGTGGTCTCACACCTGCTTCTGGAGCCAGAGCACCAGCAGCTGTTATTCTAAAACCTGATTTGAGTAGGTTGAATTCTGTTGACACATTTCCATGGTGCCATTTATGAGGTAACGTTTGTGGCTTGAGACCATGAAAATTGTCATGTACCTGGCTGAAGAAATAAAAGTTTCATAGTATTATCAAACAGCTTCTTTCTCATGTAGAACACCCACACCCACAAGATCCTCCCACGTTTAAATTTAGTCACAATAACAAAAACCAAAAAAGTCAGTGCATTAAAAAAATGAAGCACAGCAATGTCCTTGCCTCTGCCTCATATATTTTCAGCTTAAATATTCCCAGAAGTCAACAACCTGTACCTGTGCCAGCCCCTTCTGCCAAGGAGTTCATGTGCCCTGGGTCTTCCACCTTCTATAAGTGGATATCTATCGGCTATGCATGCGATGAGGATGGACTAAATGGCCTCTCCAAAACTGAAACAATCCAACAAAAAATCAGTAAACCAAAACTATAACCATTCTGACTGGTGTCTGAAATAGAAACCTACTATTACTTACATGTATAATAATACAGAAGATTGGACAATGGGTTGTGAAACAAGCAGTAAAATGGCTCCATGCCAGATATATTTAATCTTAGCTATACAATGTTGACTCCTTTGTACGTTGTTTTACATGTTTGCAAGCCACCTATGAGCTTCCCAAGTATGTGCAGATCTAAAGGTCTCTAAATTCTATGCACATGACATGAAAACTATATTGGTCAAAACGTGTATTCTTCAGTGTTCAGAGCTTTAAGACTATATTCCTGAAAAACTGTAATGACAAAATGCCTTGGGATATATAATAAGACATTTATTATGGTTCAAAGATTTTTCAACATAACATCAAACAAATCAGGACAAGATATTATTAATATCCATGTATTTATTCCATATTTCCAAGCTAAAGCACCAATTGATGACACCATTGAAGTTATTTAATCCATAACATTTAATCCCTAATGAAATCCAGGTCATTTAATTTCCTTACATTAGTGTACATTTCTATAAAGAATTAGCTCTTCCCCTTCTCTCCAATCATCCTCCTCACTAGCATCATAGCACATCCACACATAAGAAAAAAGCAAGGTTATTTCACAAACATTGAAACAGTGATACTAACAAAGATTAATACATAGATGCAATTATCCAGCTGTAACATACACCATACTGTCTTGGTTTCCTGAAGGGGAGTCTATCCCCTTACTTACATTTTTATTAAATTTTTACTTTCAGCAAAGAAGGACCATTAAGAACATATAATGACCCATACTGTGGAAAACATAGAACTAACTACTTGAAAACTCTCTCTCTCTCTCTCTCTCTCTCTCTCTCTCTCTCTCTCTCTCTCTCACACACACACACACACACACACACACACACACACACACACACACAGATATGGTTTTCTTTAAGAACAGCTTAGTATAATGGCAGAGATCCTGGGGCCAGATTGTCTAGATTTGAGACCGAGCTCCACCAGTTACTGACTCTGAGCTCATGGGCAAACTACTTAACTTCTTAGAGCCTTTTTTCCTCACCTGAAAAGAGAGGGCTGTTGTCGGATGTCGGATGAGATGGATATTGTAAAGCACTTAGAATAGTATTTATCTCATAGTAAGTGTTTTTATTATTTATTTGTGAACAAGAAGTATCCATGTTTAACTTTTATTTTGACCACAGGATATTTAAGTCAAATTTTAGTCCAATTATAGCAACCAATAATGCTTTGAAACTTAAGTATTTATATTCTGTTTTTTCTTTAGTCTTTGACTTTCTTCAAGTCTACATTTTGGTTGTTCTTGGCTTTTTTATTAAATTAAATATTTTTAACATAATTTAAATTCTCTATGTACAGGTGAAGAGAAAAATATGTTAAAGTAATCCTAGAAATTATGGATAAAATTGTAGCTACAAATAATGTACATTTAGAAGCACGAAGTCAAGTCTGAGTAGCCAGGATGATTATGTGATTTAAAAGAAGAAATTTAGGCATGCCTTTATAACCTGTCTGTCCTAAGAAAGCATCATCAATAAAGTTAGTTTACTTCTCTAACCCTAAAGTTCCTCTTCTGTAAATGCTGAGATTAATGACCTTTACCTGCTAATGTGGTTTTGAGGATTATAGGAGATAACTTCCATAGAGCACCAAGCATACTGTGTAGCACATAAATGCTTCTGTTGTTATTTGTTCCTCCAAATCCATCTGCAATCCTTCTCTGGCCTGATGAGTGTCCTGGAGAATGACCTTGATGGACTGCAAACCTGAGTTCCTTAGCCTTCTAGTTAAATTAGAAGACTAGAGATTGTAAGGAGAGAGGTGTGGTCTTTATGCCCCAAGTCTGTATCCCAGTTCTCATCACCTCTCCCACCTCCAAACCCATCTCTATTAAGCCTTGGCTTATCAGTGGCTACATTCTGCTTCTGTCCTGCCATCCTTGTCCTTGGCGCACAGCTCTTACTGGGTTCCACTATTAACGCCCTCTTTTAATTACAGTAACTAATTCATCCCAGTTATCCCAGGATTTTCTTAGTAAAGTTCTGTGTCCCAGGAACCCTTTTTATCCCATGCAAAGAGGAAACGGTTGGGTACCCTACTCCCTTTATCCCCCAGTCTCAGGGTATAATACTAACTTCTCAAGGCTTCTGTCAGGTCATTTTCTAAAGCTATGGAATTATCATGTTTACTTTTTGTATAATTTTTAGTATTTTAACAAATAAATAAATCTGAGCAGAGCTTTGGAACATGGAAATCTTGTATTCTAGGCTGAACTCCAATTATATGACCTTGAGAAAATTAATCATTCCAATCTTCTGCCAGATTATTTGGAAACTGGGGTGTCTTATCTATTGTGCTTTTGATGTTGCTTCTTCTAGAAGGGACAGTAGGCCATAGCAATACCTGCAGGTCTCTCAAATCACAACTTGAAAGAAAAAATAATTTCCTTTCTGTTGCTTGACCCCTTAGTTTGGATCCCAGACCACAACAACGCTAAACCTGCTCTGATTCAAGTCATTAATAACCTTCTCATTGGTATAGCCCAGTGGTCAGAAAACTCTTTAGTCAACTGAGCCAAATATCAACCATACAACAATTGAAATTTCTTTTGAGAGCCAAATTTTTTAAACTTAAACTTCTTCTAATGCCACTTCTTCCAAATAGACTTGCCCAGGCCATGGTATTTTGTGGAAGAGCCACACTCAAGGGGCCAAAGAGCCGCATGTGGCTCACAGCCGCAGTTTGCCAACCACAGGTATAACCCATTGTATATCGAATCCACATTTCCCTGACATTTGTTTTGACTTACAGTAGTGAGTAGAATTGTGTTCCACAAAAACATATGACCTAGTCCCAGCTTCTGGTACCTGTGAATGTAATTTTATTTGGAAATAGGGCCTTTGCAGATGTAATTAAGTTAAGGATCTCAATGTGAGGGCTTCCTGGATTTAGTGTGGGCTCTAAATCCAATGACTGGATCTTTATAAGAAAAAGAAGAGGGAGAGTTGAAACACAGAGTAACGGGGAGGAAGGCCATATGAAGGCAGCAGCAGAGAATAGAGTTTTCCTGCCCAAGCCATGGAAGACCAGCAGCTGTCAGCAGCTGGAAGAGGCATGGAAGGATTCTGTCCCAGAGGGTTTTTTTTGTTTTTTTTTGGGGGGGGGGGGGGGCCTGCCAGTGCCTTTACTTCAGGCTTCTAGCCTCCAGAACTGTTCTAAGCCAAGTTTTTGCTAATTTATTATAGCAGCTTTAGGAAACTAGTACTTCTGTTCACCCTTAGTTTTGAAGAAGCCCTTCATTAGATTCTCTGACTGGTTTATTTCACTTAGTATAATACTCTCCAGTTCCCTCCACATTGTCTCAAATAGACTGCCGAACAAAACAAAATAGCTCCAGAGACATGGAAGCATCCAACAGACTGATAGACTCAGGAGGTGGGGAGGGAGTGGATTTGGGAAGAACTTACATTACATGCATATATGCATAACACATGGACATAGACAATAGTGTATTGAAGGCCTCAGGATGAAGAGGGAGCAGGGAGGAGGGAGTCAATGGTGGGAGAAAAGGGGACTTCCATAATACTTTCAACAATAAAGTTAAAATTAAAAAAAGAGAGAAGACTTAATTTGTATTCCCCTCTTACCATATACTGTATGTATGACCAGTCTTTCTCAGGCCCCTCCACTGGCTCATCCCCTCTTGTCTTCTATAATGAAACATTCCTGCAAAGCTCTGTTCTTGGTCGTCTTCTAAACCCCTTAGATCAGTGGTTCTCAACCTTTCTAATGCTGTGACCCTTTAATACAGTTACTCATGTGTGGTGACCCCCAACTATAAAATCATTTTCATTATAACAATAATTTTGCTACTGTTATTACTCATAGTGTAAATATCTGTATTTTCTAATGGTCTTAGGTGACCCTGCTTGCGGTTCTCAACCTGTGGGTTGCAAACTGTTCTCCTTTCAAGATTCTGCTTAAATAGCAAATTCTCTGAGAAGCCCTCTAGGATTCTTTTAGACTTAGTTGTTCCTTGGGTCTTCCTGTACAGTATTTTAAAATGTAATAGTTTCCTAAGGCTGTTGTGACCAATTACCACACGTGACCTAAAACAACAGCAATGTATGCTCTCACATTCAGGAGCCCAGAAGTCCAAAAACAAGGTGTCATTAGGGTTGGTTTCCTCTGGAGACTCTGAGGGAGAATCCTTCCTTATCTCTTCCTAACTTCTCATCTTTGCCTCACTCCTTGGCTTGGCGATGCATTAAATTTCATTTTTGCCTAGTCATCACATGGCCTTCTCTCTGTGTGTCTCCACGTCTCAAATTGCCCTCTATTTTCTCTTATAGAGACATGAGTCAATGGTTTAGGGGCCACCCTAAGAACAGGATGATCTTACTCCAAGACCTTTATCTTAACTATATCTGCAAAGACTATATTTCCAAATAAGCTTACATTCACAGGTACCAATGGTTAGGACTTAGATATATAATTTTGTGAGACACAATACCTCTGTCAGACAATAATTTGTTCTTGTGTATGTCTCTTCATCAGGCTTTTTGAGATCAAAGACCATCTCCGACTCTTCAATAATCCCCAGTTTATTATAACTCCAAGTGCCCACTAAGCACTTCATAAATACATTTTTACAGAAGAAAGAAAAAAGCAGGTGCGGTATAAGTGAAATTGTATCTTTTACTCACACATAGCTTCTCTCTGCCCTTAAGCTTCAAAGAGTCTTCTATGCCTACAGCCCTTAACAAACATTACCAAGGACCAGCCTCAAAGGGCTAGGTGACACTGAAGGTCTTCCTGTCTCTTTACAGAGCTACAGATCTGAAAGCATTCAGAAGTCATTTAGTGCCTGCCTTGAGGCACATCTGCACAGTTAGTGTCTAAAAAGTATCTAATAAACTACACTGAGAAGAATAAAAAGAAATTCAACTATTTATTTTAACAATACTTGCACATTGTAAAGAACTCAGATAACAAAAAGAACATAGAAGTCTTTCTGTAATATACAACCCCCAGTAAATGAGCATGTTTAACAGCTTGGTTATCTTATCTAATAAAAGAGTAATATGCAAACTGACCGTACCTCTGATCAACCATGCCCATAGCCATGCCCATCAGCCAATCAGGAGCAAATTATGCAAATAAACCCCAACCAAGATGGCTGTGGCCACTGAGAGCATGAGGGAGGCTTGGGTTTTTCTGGCAATGGAGGAAGCCAAGCTTTTCGTCTGCCCTTGCCAGCCTAGACTTCCACTCAATGCTAAAAGTTTAAATTATAGAAGATATATCCCAACAGAAATGGCTGCAGCCACGGAGCTGGAGAGAGCAGAAACTAGGGTTGCCCGGGCAATGGAGGAAGCCAAGCTTCTGCAGCCCTAGTGCCTAGACCCCCACTCCAGACCACAATGTTTCAATTATAGAAAGTAAATGTCCCAAACAAAAATGGCTGTTGCCACAAAGCGAGCAGAAGGCTTGGCTCCACTCCAGGCTACAATGTTTCAATTGTAGAAATAAATTAATTCCAGATCCCAGGGCCTCTCTTGAATCATTGCACGGTGTGGCTGGCCTGCAAACCACCACAGACCCCTCACCCAGGCCGTCATACGCCCCAAGGGAACCCCCACCCTTATCCAGGACACTCTTCAGGGCAAACCAGCTGGCCCCCATCCATGCACCAGGCCTCTATCCTATCTAATAAAAGAGTAATATGCAGATTGACTATCATTCCAACACACAAGAGGGCTGCCCCCATGTGGTCAAAGATCCTGTCCCCATATGGACACAAGATGGCCAGCAGGGGAGGGCTGTTGGGAGGTTCCAGGCCTGCAAGGGAGGCCAGTTGGGGGTAATCAAGTCTGCAGGGGAGGGAAGTTAGGGGTGACCAGGCAGGCAGAGGAGTGAAGATGGAGGCAAACAGGCTGGCAGGGAAGCAGTTAGACATCAATTAGGCTGGCAGGGTAGTGGTTAGGGATGATCAGGCTCACAGGCAGAAGCAGTTAGGGGCAATCAGGGATTCAGGCAGGTGAACAGTTTGGAGCCATCAGTCCTGGATTGTGAGAAGGATTGGGCCTAAACAGATAGCCAGACATCCCTCAAGGGGTCCCAGATTAGAGAGGGTGCAGGCTGGACTGAGGGACATCCCCCCCGGCCCATGCACAAATTTTGTGCACTGGGCCTCTAGTTATTTATATATTTGTATGTGTAGTGGGATTGTGTAATATACACCGTTCTTTAATTTAAGTTTGTTTTAATGACAAAGTACTTCATATTCTTGACTTGGGGTGGTGACCACACAATACAATATACAGATGATGTATTATAGACTTGTACACCTGAAACACATAATTTTATTAACCAAAGTCATCCCAATAAATTTAATAAAAAGGAAGGGGGGGAAGCTATGGGAGAAATACTTTTGAAAACCTCCTTTTGTGTTGCATTTCCCAAGTTCTTCTCCCTCTGCCAACAACATAAAGATCCTTGGAAACCCAGTCCAGTTGCTCCCCTACCCTTGGAAACTGAACACAGCTCATGAGTCAGAAAACTTAGAGCTCTTGGCCTCAGGCAGACCACTGAGATTCCAAAGGCTGGTCTCTGCGGAGATAAAGTACAGATAAGCACCACTGGACCTCTTAGAAGTAGGGTGGCCGGATGACCCAATTTAACTACTCCCAAAATTTCTACCTACAACTGCACATTCAGAAATTATCAATTTCTTTTCCTCTTAAGCCTGGGCTTTCAAGCTGCTTATAAAAAGCCAAAAATATATTTTTCTATTGTAAGATTAAGTTTCATATCCACCCCAGAAAGAAGTCAAAACAAAAAGGAGAGAGGGAGAGGGAAACACCTCTAAGCCATGCGTAATTAAGGATTTGGTTTCAGATCGATGTTAAAAAGCAGAGATAATTAGAAACATCATATGATTTGTGTACAACACAAGAGCTGCATTGCTAACTAAAACCATAACTGACCTAATTTCACTGCATGTTCCAACAAAAATGACAGACATGCAAAGAAGGAAATATAATATAAGCAGTGGATGATCCATATTTTCCCCTTGAGTTTCAAACACATTCCTTAGCAATAATACTGACATGTTACTGACAAGAGTACAGAGCCTTACATGGCCAGGAAAGGGTACCTGCACATCCGAAAACCCACAAGAATACAGCTGACCCCAATAAGACTATGTGGTTGTTTTCCTTTTCTTTTTTTGTTCTTTTCCTTTCTTTTATTAAGCCTCCATATACTTAGAGAATGGAACAAAAAGCTAATTAAAAATCAATCTATCACAAAATATTTCTCTTTTTTTAAATCCATTAACAAAATGTAAAGGTACTATAATGGGAATTCATTTCCCTCTTTCAATATAGGACAAAATTAACCAAATCTCTACCCTCCTCAAAATGATTCACGTGCCTGTAACTGCACACTGAAGGGCACCCACATGATACAGCAAGCGATATCTCAAGGTCTAATTTCTCTGCAGAAGATTCCTCGCTCCTTATCGTAGCCATACCAGCATGCAAACATGCGTGTGAAAAGGGCACATTTTTACATGAGCTCAGATCACCTGGCAGGAGTATAGCTCTAAGCTGGCATCTTATTTGCCATATACTCTGTAGAAATCCTTTACATCAGCTCTGCTTTTACAAAAGGAGTCAGGCCACGTGGCTGTCTCTGAAATATTCTTTGCTGAATCTTTTTAGGAAATGCTTATGGAGTCCACCCAATAAAGTGTCAAAGAGAGTGCAATGTCAGCAACAGCAAAATTAAGGAGTCTCAGAGAAAATTCTTGTCTGTAATAAGTGTGAGAGCAGCAGCCAAGTGGGAAGCCCAGCCTCTTGAACATCTTATCTCTATCTAGCCTGTGCTGCATCATCCAACACTGCTTATCTGTGTCCCTTCTTTTAAGTAAGCACCAACCCGGCATTCTCAACTCTAATAGCTTTTGCGGTAAAAGATAGCAAATACATTGGCTACAGAGGTGACTGAGTCCACTATTGTTTTAAGCAAGCTCATTTGGTAGACAGGTGTTTCTCAACAGCAACTGCAGATAACAACAATACTAGTTCCCTGTGAACCTGCTGAGGTATTGTCTGTTCAAGATTCTGGTAAAGATAGGCCAGGCCTGTGGCTAACCACTCAATTGATATCATGGGTAGCATTCTCAGGATGGAGCAGGTAGGAATTGCAGAATCTGGATGTCAATGGCCTGCCTGCTAAGACTTGTTTCCTTTCCACTGGAAAGCAACTCTGTTCCTACATGAATAGGGCCTCGTATTTGATTTTCTAGAAATGTGTCTGCAGGCCACTCACTCAAGAAACACTTAGTGTAAGACCCTAGGTGCATGGTGGTCAACAGAAACTTTCTCAGACAGACAAGTGAGGGAGGATGTGGAGAGAGAAAAAAATCATTAGGAGATGCTCATAATCTAAAACAACAGTGACTAAGTGAATACAGTGCCCTGCGGTGGAAAGAATCAAACAGAACTGGGGTCTGATTCCTGCCCCACAACATACTGCTACATGGCCTTTAATAATCTTGGTTAATTCTGAGTCCCAACTTCCTGATCAATATCACAGGAATGTCTTCTTTATAGATTTGTTTTAAGAGAATAGTGAGAAAATGTATGTGAGGTGTCATGTGATGTCCCTAACACACAGAAGATAGTCAACAAAATGTAACTGCTTCTGCTGCTTTGGACACAGGGACATGGGGAGAAGTGGAGCAAATGGCCAATTATGCTCCCAAAACAGGGCAACTACTGCCCAGGGGAAATAATGTGTCAACCAGGTCTTGAAGGATATTGCTTCAGGCATTTATTTCTCTGTTACAAACTACACTAAAACCTACTGCCTGAAAATAGCCATCTCATGTTGCTCCTGATTTTGCTACTCAGGAAACAGGAAGGGCTGCTGAGGGGAGAGGTCAGTTGAGGCAGCCGGGGCATAAGCGTTCACTCACAAGGTGCTCCCTCACTATCTGGTACCTCAGTGTCCCTTGGCCTCTCCCTTTCTTTACATGACATCTCATCCTTCAGGGCCTCTCCATGGGGCTTGGATGTCTCAATAGCACGGCAGTCTCAGTGTAGCCAGACCTACTAAAGACTGCTAGCCACCTACAGAGCTTGCATTCTAAGAGACAGAGTGGAAGGTGCCAGTCTGTGGAGCTTGGGCTTGTCTTGTTCTATTAGCCAAACAGTCACAGAGCCCATCCGGGTTCCAAGTGAAGGAATACACACCATACCGCTCAATGACAAGAGTAGCAAAAATTTTCAGCCATCTTTCATCTATCATAGATGTGTAGGAAGTCATCAAACAGAAAAGTGGTGGAAGCATTTCCAGACCTAGAGAACAGACTGGGTGAACAGAGACTGGAGGTGGACCAAGCGTTCATCTTCTCCCAGTTTGGAGAATAGGCCATATACTGGTAGTTGGAATTGGAGGCAAGGTGAGGCTATTGCCAGCAGTTCAATTTTGCAATTCCTTACTCCCCATTGCACCTACGTAGAACTCTGTGGCATCACCATCTCATTGGAAGGAAAGAAAGTAATCCTTTAACTCAGCATTTCCCATTCTGGTGATGCAGTATCTAACGGTAATGGCAAAAGTCTAATTAATATTCAGTGACTATAAGGTGAACTACTCTATGAGCACCTTCTCATTTTTTTTGCCCTTACAACCAAATTTTTTTAAATATATTTTATTGATTTTTTACAGAGAGAAAGGGAGAGAGATAGAGAGTCAGAAACATCGATGAGAGAGAAACATCGATCAGCTGCCTCTGGCACATCTCCTACTGGGGATGTGCCCGCAACCATGGTACATGCCCTTGACTGGAATCGAACCCGGGACCTTTCAGTCCGCAGGCTGACGCTCTATCCACAGAGCCAAACTGGTTTCGGCACAACCAAATTTTTAATAACTTATTGTCCCAGGGTCATATATCAAATATTTATTGCAGTTGACATCACAGACATTTTTACTCCTGATTCCCTCACTGAACTATAAGCTTCTCGGTCTGAACCTGCATCTGCCCATCAGCTTTCCCAAAACCATGTCTGATCCATTCTGAGCCAGGGGCAGTTTTGGTTGTAGGAAATAAAACAAGATATAATTTGTGTTCTCAAGGGATGTTTTTGTTGAGGGGCAATTAAATGAAGACAAACCACCAGAGCACACTGGCTAACAAAGAGCTGCAGGAAACATGCTCACAGAGATGTACCTAAGCCATCAGGCAGACTTATTTGGGACCATCATAGATTTCTTGCTGACTTTATAGAAGTAAACACACATGCACACACATACACATGCACACAGTGAGCAAGTGACTACGATACAAATTTAGGAAAGAAAAAAACATCCTCTGAGCAGCATTTTAGGAAGAAGCATATGTTTGAGGGGTGTGACATATGTTGACCATATAAATTACATAACTAAATATATATTTTCTAAATCTGGTAAAATTTTGCCTTGAATGACCTTATAGGGGAATTATGGGGTAGCAGATATTTTTGCCTGTCTTCGTTACCACACCTCTGACCTAATGTTCTTTCATTTTAACTATCACTTAAGAAACTAATGGATTTTAGACTAAGCTTGGCATTCTCAACCAGTAAAGTTTACCCCCTTCCTTTTCAACCCAGACCCAGACTTTCTTTTTAGTGTGAGATCATTCAGAGTGTATCATAAAGAAATTTATCGGAAACAGAGGAAGGAAGAAGAGCCAGGCTGCTAGCCATGATGATCCACCCCCAGGTCTTCCCACACTTTCTCCATTTTGGGGGTTTTCTTCCTCTACTATTTGGATGCTTTTTCCTCCAACATCTGTTTCAAAGAACCCTCATTAATAAGCATTAAAAGTCTGCTTAACAAGCCTTTTATAATTTCTATGTAATTAAAGAACTCAAAGGACATCCTAGACAACTTCTTACTTTGCAGGGGAGGCACTGAGGTACAAATATACTAAATGTCTTCATCAGAATCACAGAGCCAGGGTTCCTAATGCCAGGAAAGTAAGTGGCCTTTCTGGACATGTCCAAGAAGCAAAGAGAAGGAAATGTGCAGTCTTTACTGCACAGCACTGTGAACAAGAATTACAGGAATGTTATTGTTTTAAAAATATTACTTGTTCTATCTCTTTTATTACAAATGTCCTAAGAACATCTCAAATTTACCCACATTCAAAGCAGGCAATGACTGCTAATGCAAGTCAATGAATAAAGGTAGAAATACATAATTCCTAAAGAAAGAACATAACATATATTTCATGTCTCCTCTAACTAAAATGAATGTTCATCACTTTTTTGTATGAAAATAAGTTTTTAATCAAAATTCTCCCTAAAAATAAGGCAAGTCTGTGTTTTTCTTCAGGAGTAAAATTCTTACTTTCCTTCCATAAGAGGTAAGGATAATATTGATTAAAAATTTTAAGTAAGAATTATGGATGTTACAAATTGTGCTTTATTAATACACAAGTGACATTGTTGAACTGCTATAAAATAGACAGTCTCTTCTTTAACCAGCAGAATGGAAATTGGTTTATATAATAGTAATTATATAATTAGGAAGAACTATAATGTTTGACTATTCTGCTTTAATAACTGTGTTTTGATAGAAATAAAATACTATTTATGTTATCCTTTCATTGTAGCCAATATAAATCATCAAGCAGCTGATTTTATTTATGGATGTCTACTTATTATATTTATGGATGACTTATTTTATATTTAGCTACCACAAAAATGACTTTTTGGCTATGAATATGGATGATTGCATAATTTAATACCACACTCTTAGCCAAATCAAATCAAAACATATTGGGCTTCTATCTTCCACCCATATAATTTTTCTGTAACTATTTTTCTCCAAGCATTCCTGATATGTTCTGACTCATTGGATGTCCAACTTTTGGTTACTGACCACTGTCATCCAGAATGACACTGTACAGAACATTGAGGAGTCAGTCATGCAGAGAAGTATAAAGCACATGAGGGGGTGTGGGACCTGCTGGATAATGGCTAGAGCACAGGTGCTTAGGAAAACAGCCTCAGAGACAAAACTCAGGGCTGGTGGCAGGAGAGTGGAAAGTGAAAAAAATTATTTATATTCAAGGTCCATAGCTGAACTGACCGGCAGAAGTAAACTCCCTGATCTGAGAATGCAGGAAATAGTATTTTTAACAAGCAAATCCCTTTATTCTCATGCACAGGTAGGCCCAGGTGTCAGGGTAACTCCCAAGTCACTGAGTCTTAACTTCAGTGTGGTCAAGATTGGCTAAGATTACTAGAGATGTGGCCCAGAATAATAGTAGCAAAAATCCAAACCCAGAGTCAATTTGGAGGTGAATCAATCATGGGTATAAAAAATTAAAATCTAAAACATAAATGAGCCCAGGCAGCATGGCACAGTTGATTGAGCATCATGCCTTACACCAAAAGTTTGACGCTCAATTGAAAGTTCAATTCCTTGTTAGAGCACATACCTGGGTTGCAAGTTTGATCCCCGGTGATGGAGCTTTAGGAAGGCAACCAATTAATGTTTCTCTCTCTCTCTCTCTCTCTCTCTCTCTCTCTCTCTCTCTCTCTCTCTCTCTCTCTCTCTTTCTCTCTCATCCATGTTTGCTATCTCCCCCCACCCCCCAACCCCGCTTTCTCTCTAAGCATGCCCTGGAGTGAGAATTTAATTAAATGAATGAAGGAATGGCTGGTACAGAGAACAAAGAATAGTAATATTGCTAAACAAGGAATGGCAAATTCATGAGTTATTAGAATGAAATTTTGACTATCCTGTGGAGGATACCTGGCTACTTTTATTTTCCTCAGGAGGCCACTAAAATATCTAGCTTAAACTTAGGATATCTTTTGGTCATTTTTCATTTTGTTAAGAATAGGTTGCCCTTGCTGATTTGGCTCAGTGGATAGAGCCTTGGCCTGCGGACTGAAGAGTCCTGGGTTCCATTCAGGGCACATGGTGGGGTTGCAGGCTCCATCTCCAGTTGTGGGTAAGCAAAAGACAGCCAATCAATGATTCTCTCTCATCATTGACGTTTATATCTTTCCTTTCCCTTCAATAAAAAACATTTTTTAGAAAGAATAGGTTGTTCTTCCAGGTTTTATTTTCTTCTTATATCTTCACAATGTTAAGATCAATACTTACTTCTCTCATCTTTTTGGTATAGCTTAAAATAAGTACATAAATTAAAGAGGACATGGAAAAAAATATGTTTATATAATCCAAGATGGTTGACATGGTGCTGAGTGTTTAATTAGCTATTTCCATATCTAAATATTTTTTCCAGAGGTAATGAGGTGCCTTATCTTTAAAACATTACTTTACAAGTTATCACTCCAAGATAGTATTTTCACATTATTGCATTTATTTGAAGGAATGAATAATGGGAAATGCTTAGTACATGGTGGGTTGAGGGTGGGAGTTGAGCATGGAGATATCTGGGAGCACAGAGCATTTGAATAAATCTTGATTCTCAGAAGAGAGGTTTCTCCATGGCACCTAATGCTAGACCTGGCTCTGTTTCTGGCATGGGACAGTCAGAAGGGTCATTCAATTTAAATGATACGTTTGCCAACAAATAGATTGCCTTTTGTTAATTTTTATTTATTTTTTTTTTCTTTTGTTGTTTTTGTTTAATTTAATAACTTATATTTAATAGTAGTGCATATGTTTTCCTTTCCTCCCCAATATCTTCCCCCCAGCCTCCCTTACCCCCCAGCACATGTCGCCACCTGCCCCCCACCCCGCCCCAGTGTCTTTCATTCATTGGTTATGCTCATATGCATGCATACAAGTCCTTCAGTTGATCTCCCCAGCATCCAGCCTCCCATCAACCCCAGCCTTCCCCCTGTAGCTTGACAGCCTATTCAAGGCCACCCTGCCTCTATATCAATCACTCTCCCCTGATTCTTTTCTTCAAAAATATCTTGCCTCTGCGTACTAGAAATAAATGTATAAGAACAAAAAATGTTTGAGTGTCAGTTTCAATGTCCAACTGTTCTGAGTCCCAGTTTCAATGTCATAGATTGCCTTTTGATTTCAGTGTCATTTCATACCAAAGGATACAACAATCTGAAAGCCATAATCTTAGGTAATGTTTAGTTGGTATTATTCAGGATACATTAAGAACAGTTTTTCAATAATAAAAAATTCGCAAAATAAATTTAATTTTCTAATTAAAAGTATTTTTTAAGTTAGTCTGAATTTTCATATTATCCCATTCCAGGGCAACAACATTGGACTTCTGATCTATCAAGTCTCTTTCTCTGCTGGGGCCACAATCTCTTGAGGAGGAAAAACAACTACTTTCATTAATAGGATACTTTTGTACTATCCTATACTTAAATTTACATTGTCATTACTTTCTAAATGTTCAGATGGTTTTGCACATAAAAAGATATTAAAATTTTAAATAGTTGGCATCTATATATTACCTCCTCACTATTAGCTTCTTTACTTCTTCTTGATGCATTAAATTTCCTTGAATTATTTTTAAATACTATATGACTCTGATCAGAAAACTAGCTAGAGCTAGATACTTGGTAGTCAATTTTAAGTAACACCAACTTCTGATATTTAGTGACAAACCAAACACACACACACACACACACACACACACACACACACACAATGGGAGATTTTTAAAGCCACTTCAGATCCCAAGAATTTATTTCTACACCAATAAGTATTTATCAAACCAGGAAGCATCCAGAAAAACTAGTGCCTTTGCTATAACTTCTTTTCCCTGGTCCTTAATGGAAGTGCTAAGAATCAAAGAAATTACAAAAATAAAAAAGTAGAAGAAACAAGGAGGAGAATGGCTAACAGAGATAATCCAGAACTAACTCCTGATTCAGTTCAGGAGATCCATGTCAAAGTATAGGGAAAAGACTGCACAAAGCTCAATTGAGGAGCAATTTACAAAACACCCGAACAGTACTCCTTAACACTGACAATGTTATCAAAAATAAGGGACATCTGTAAAATCACAGCTATGAGTCCAAGGAGACATAATGACTAAATTTAGTATGATTTGCTGGATAGGAATCTGGAACAGAAAGAGGACACTAGGTAAAAACTAAGGAAATCTGAATAAACTATAGAATTTATCCTATCTAATAAAAAATCAATATGCAAATTGACCATAGCACCTATCAAGCCAAGCACACAAGCCATGCCCATCAGCCAATCAGGAGCAAATAAATCCCAACCAAGATGGCTGCGGCCACTGAGAGAGGAGGGAGGCTTGGGTTGCCAAGCTTTGCACCTGCCATTGCCAGCCTAGGCTTTCACTCAATGCTATAAAGTTCCAATTATAGAAGATATATCGCAAAAGAAATGGCAGCAACCATGGAGCTGGAGAGAGCAGAGGCTAGGATTGCCTGGGCAATGGAGGAAGCCAATCTTCTCCAGCTCTGGCCTGCCTAGGCCTCTACTCCAGGCTACAAAGTTTCAATTGTAGAACAAAATAAAGGGCTTCTGCTTGGCTTGCTAGGGGGCATGGCCAGTCTGCAAAGTATGACAGGCCTCTTGCCCAGGCTGTCCCACACCCCAAGGGAACTCCAACCCTTATCCGGGACACTTTTCAGGGAAATCCAGCTGACCCCACCCATGCACCAGGCCTCTATCCTATCTAATAAAAGAGTAATATGCAGATTGACCATCACTCCAACACACAAGATGGCTGCCCCCAGGTGGTCAAAGATCCTGCCCCCACGTGTACACAAGATGACCACCACAAGATGGCCACTATGGGAGGGCAGTTGAGAGAGACCAGGCCTGCAAGGGAGGGCAGGGGGGGGGGGTGATCAAGCCTGCAGGAGAGTGCAGTTAGGGGTGACCAGGCTGGAGAGGAGGGAAGTTGGGGGCAAACAGGCTGGCAGGGAAGCAGTTAGACATCAATCAGGCTGGCAAAATAGTGGTTAGGGGGTGATCAGGCTGGGAGGCAGAAATGGTTAGGGACAATCAGAAGGCAGGTAGGCGAGCATTTGGAGCCAGCAGTCCTGGATTGTCTGACTGCCCTCAAGAGGTCCCAGATTGGACAGGGTACAGTCTGGGCTGAGGGACAACCCTTCCCCACTCCTCCCACCCCCGCAAACTCCGTGCACAAATATCATGCACCGGGCCTCTAGTCTATATATAAAAGCCTAAGTAACCTTCACAATCGGACAACCAGCCAGTAGCTATGATGTACACTGACCACCACGGGCAGACGCTCAATGCAGGAGCTGCCCCTTGGTGGTCAGTGTACTCCCAGAGCCAACCTCCCCTGGCCAGCCAACCTTCCACAGTCCCTCCCGATCAGCCCGATTGCTAGCTAGGCCAAGGGACCCCAACTGTATACAAATTTGTGCACTGGGCCTCTAGTTTAATAATAATGTATCAATATGGATTTATTAATTGTAATAAACTGTACTAATTTAACATGTTAATAAAGGAAAGTGTTGAGGAACAAAGACGGCGGCATAGATAAACACCTAACCCACTGCCCCACACAACAATTTCAAAACTACAACTTAATGACAGAACAAACATCATCCAGAATCACTGGAAAGCTGGCTAAGTGAAAATTCCACAAATAAAAGTAAAGATAGGACACTGTGACTCAGAGGAGCAGCGGGGGGCAGCATTGAAGATACATACAGAGTCAGAGGTTTGGAGCCGTGCACACGCAAGCGAATAGGGCAGGGCTACAAACCCAGCTGGTTTTCTCAAACGAGGAGGGAGACAAAGGTTTCCCGTTGCACTGATTCCCCAGTTCCGGGCAAGGTCCGGGAAACCCACACTCATATGGGGTCAAACTGGACAGTAAGGAAGCACGCTGAAACTCGGGCGCTACAGAAGTCTGCGAGCTTGTGGAGAGGGCACATAAACTTGGGAACAGCAGAAGCACTTGAGTGTGCAGAGAGGATTCGTGACTTGCTCTCTCATTTGGGAAACCACTGGACTGCATTGTTTTACAACCCTGGGTGAGACTTTGGGTGTGCAGACTCATTTGGGGAGAGGCTGAATTGTCCAGCAGCGGGTAGAGCTCGTCGGCAGCTTTCTCTCAGAGGTGCGTGCAGCCATTACCACCCAGCACAGAGACCCAAGTGCCACATAGGGCAGAGATGACGGAAATCAAGGCTTCCTGATCAGCCCGGAAACTCTGCCCATCCAACCTGAGCACAGCTGATCCTCACAGCCAATTGGCCTGGAGGTCAAACTCTGCTAGTGCTAACAACAATAATCTAGGCTTAACTTCAACAAGACTGTGAAACCCATAAAGGGCTGCAGCAAGAGTATCCACCTCAGGTAACTGAGGAGGCTGAGCCACTGTCACTTAGAGGACATCTACCACACAAAGCTAATCGACCAACTCAGGAAAGCAGCCACAATGCAGAGATATGGAAAGAAATCAGATGTGAAAGAAATGGAGGGAAAAAAACCGACTGGACATAGAGATCAAAACCACAGTTATAAGGTTTTCAAGAGGCTCCTAGAAAAGGCCAATGAACTTAATGAGACCTACAAGGAAATGAACGAGACCTACAAGGAAATGAACAAGACCTATGAGGATATGAACGAGACCCTTGAGAATATGAAAAAGGACCAACTAGAAATTAAACATACACTGACTGAAATAAAAATATATTACACAAAGACCTAAAAGCAGTCTAGAGGACCACAAGAACCAAGTCAAAGATTTGAAATACAAAGAGGCAAAATCCACTCAGCCAGAAAAGCAAGAAGCCAAAAGAATCCAAAAAATTGAAGATAGTGTAAGGGGCCTCTGGGACAACCTCAAGCATACCAACATCCAAATTATATGGCTGCCAGAAAAAGAGAGAGAGCAAGATAATGAAAACCTATTTGAAGAAATAGTTACTGAAAACTTCCTCCACCTGGTGAAAGAAATTGACTTAAAAGTCCAAGAAGTGCATAGAACCCCAAAATATAGGAACCCAAAGAGGACCACACCAAGACACATCATAATTAAAATGCCAAGAGCAAAAGACAAAGAGAGAATATTAAAAGCAGCAAGAGAAAAACAGTTAGTTACCTATAAGGGAGCACCCATATGATTGTCAGCGGATTTCTCAACAGAAACGATGCAGGCCAGATGGGAGTGGCAAAAAATATTCAAAGTGATGAATAGAAAGAACCTACAACCAAGATTACTCTACCCAGCAAAGCTATCATTCAGAATTGAAGGGCAGATAAAGTGCTTCACAGATAAGAAAAAGCTAAAGGAGTTCATTACCACCAAACCAATATTATATGAAATGCTGAAAGATATTCTTTAAGAAGAGGAAAAAGAAAAAAGTAAAAAATAAAAATTATGAACAACAAATACACATCTATCGACAAATGAATATAAAAATAAAGTGAATTAAAAATCTGATGAACAAGATAAACTGGTGAATATAACAGAATCATAGACATAGAGAGGGAATGGACTGACAATTCTTGAGGAGAAAAGGGTGTGGGAGGTGCAACAAAAGACTGGACAAAAATCATGCAGCTATGGGAGAGGACAGTTGGGGGGAGGTGAGGGCAGAGGGTGGGATGGGTACCGGGTGGAGTGGAGCTATAGAGGAGAAAAAAGGGTACAATGTAATTAATAAAATGAACAATAAAGATCAAAATATTAAAAAAATAAACAAATACAGGAATGTGTTGAGTGTAAGAGAACTCTATACTATGTTTAGAATTTTTCTGCCTAAACTCTTCTAATATATATATATATATATATATATATATATATATATACACACACACACACACACATACACTAAAAGAGAAACATGTAAATTTACCATCACTTTGTGATGCCCATAGCCAATGAGGAGTGAGTATGCAAGTTAACCTAAAAAGATGGCAGCAGCCCCAACACTCCTGCTGCTTAGGGCCTCCCTGCCATGCTCCATACCTTTCAACTGTCCTTGCAGCCTCCCTGTTGCCCAGCCCCCAGCCTCAGAGTCAACCCTCTGGTGCCTGAGGTCATAGCTCCCAGTGTCTGGCATCTCCCTCTACCCCACCCCTGCCTGCTGCTTCACTAAACCAAACCCTAGCATTGTAGCAGCCCCACAGGCACAGATGCATGCAGGAGCTCTCTTGGTTAGCATGCCCCAGGAACCCCAGGCCAACCAAAGGGCAAAGATGGTGGCCATGGTAGCAGACGGCTCAGCTTTGTTTTGAATAGATGAAAGAGGCCACCTACACAATAACCCAAATTATCAGATCTCCCTCCAAATCAAGAGGAGAGGGGCAATGGGTGTGTAGGGAAGATGGTCGGGCAGAAGGCAGAGGGCAGAGGAGGAAGAGAATGAGGAAGGGAGCCAATTGCATCCCACTTTCACAATCGGAAAGTGAAACACACTAGCACACCCAACCTCTCCAGTCCTCCCCGCCTGCCTTGCTCCTCCCACCTCTTCCCCACTGCACCTCCACAGGAGCACCAATGATGCACGGAGGAACTCTCCAGGGAAAGAGAGTGAGGAGGAAGCAGCGCCTAGAGTGCGTAGTTCGTGCTGCCGCCACCACCATCACCACTGCACAGGTTGCCTGAGCAAGCCTGCAGCATGCCTGCAGCCAAGAGAAGGAAGGCCTATTCTTGCATGAATCGTCATGTATCAGGTTTTTAATATATATATATATATTCACACACACACACACACACACACACACACACACACACTAGTGGCTCAGTGCAGAAAATACGTGCACATTAAAAGGGAATTAATTAGAAGAAATATTTTAATATTGCTATTTGCCTTTCTTTATGATAGAAGTGTCCGAGATGACAGAAAATTAGTAAAATGTATATAAAATCTCCCTCCTTTCAGAATCTGGGGTGCGCTACGGGACCTAGAGTCAAGTCTCTGCCCACCACCCACACACACTTCAAAAACACAGGAGATCCAAACCCAACCAGCCCCACCCCCATTGGGTGAGAACAAGACCCAGCTTGCCCCACCCCCATCAAGCCCCTCTGGGTGGGGGACACAGCCTGAGGTCCCCCAGCCTGGCACTGGGGTTGGGTTGTGGTCTGAGGTCTTCTGGCCTGGTGCGGGGGGAGGGGAGGATGGAGATGTGGCCTGATGTCTCCCATCAAGCCCATTGGGGTGGGGGGCACAGCCTAAGGCCCCATGTCAAGCCCTGCGGGGCCTGAGGTCTCCTGGCCCAGTGCCAGGGCTAAGGGCACAGCCTGAGGTCCTCTGTCAAATCCAGCCTCCCACCTTACCCCTTTTCCCCCTTCAGCAGCATCACATTAGCACTGAACAGGGACGCACGCAGGCAGTGTCACATTCCTAGCTGGGGATGCAGGCAGACAGCTTCACCTCAGCACTGGTGGGGATGCAAGCAGGCAGCAGGATGTTAGCACTGGGGGCAGAAGTCCCTGCCCCCATCCCCACCCACAGACTGGCCGTAACTGAGACAAATTAACATATTACCTCTTTATATATGTAGATACACAAAAGGAACTCTTGTTCCTTGAACTAGACTGAGATGAGGTCTGACCCTGCTGTGTAACAAAACCATCCATGGCTAGATCAGGTCCAATCCCAGCTCTGGCACTAACTGGATGTGTAACCTTGAACTGTTCACTTAAAATCATAGAGCTTCTTTACTCATCTATGAAATGAACAGAATATGTCGTAAGGTTGATGAAAGGATTAAATGGCTCAATGTATATACAGAGCAAGCATTCATTAAAATAAGTTTTTATTATCATCATCATTATTACTTTTACTATCATTATTATTTAAAAGCACATTATCTAGTACATGGCAGGGACTCAAAAAAATATTTCCTTTATCCATTCCTCCAATACATTGGTTCTTTATAACACATATGTACAACTACCTAGATAGAGTATTGATAGATTTCAAATGTTTTCTATACAAACTCTCTATTCACACAGTAAAAGTGTTCATACTCAACTATACCAAATCTCAGCCTAGGCTGGAATAACATACCTCCTCAAGGAATCTACGATGGAGAAGTATGCACTACATCCTGCCAGGCACTTACCCAGGGCTCACAGGCTGACGCTCTGTCATAGGCTGGTCTTTGTCCCTTTAATCTTTTTCTCACCCTACGATGAGCTAGTCTCAGCCGTGGCCACACATAAAACATGCCAGCTTTTTCACATGGTCTGGCCCTTTATTCTGCCACTAAGAAGGGTAAAACATATAAGTAAATGTGCCATCAAGACTGCACCTGGAATTAAACAAAAATATAACACTTATAATGATTTAAAAAATGCTGTTTTATACTGGTCATAAATATGGCCTCTGTATTATTCAGGATGGCATAAGCATAGAAAAGGAGTGAAGTAATATGTCAAAGTCTTTTCAATATTTTCATAAGGAAACAGATTTTCTTATAAGCACAAAACAAATATAGTTAACTCCCTTTTGATAATATATGAATCATATCATACAAAATACACAATGAACAAAGAAAAATATTTTCGAATTTGAAAAGTACATGTTCTCCCCTTTTAACTCTGATATTTGAAATTCTCAACATTTCTTTGATTTCTTTTATGTCAACAGACAATGCTTCCCAGACTTGATCTCAGCTCTAGCCCTATCAATTCAAATGTAATTCATTTTCATTTAATTGCTCAAACATTTGGAGAATGTAGACTATGTACTTGGCATAGCACTAGACCTTGTGAGGACACAGAGATCAAAAGATGCATTGCCTGTATTTGGGTGGCTTATTATACAGCAGACGAGATGAAATATGAAGATAATTATTACATGTGCTTGGCTAGGATATGATAAGGACTATAAAGGAGACTTATTCAAATTGTCATTAGAGGACCAAGGGGCAAGAGGATCCAAAGGGGCCCAAGAAGTAGGAGGATCTTCTCAGAGCCAGTTAAGTGAAGTCTATATCCAGGTTAGTTTCAACTGTTAAGTAGTCAAGTCCATAACAATAGCACTTTATTGCTTATTAGAAATACTGTCTCAGTTTTGTCTAGTTCACCAGATGGGGTTCTTCTTTATGTATCATTATAACTAGGTTATGTTCAGTATTCAACTTTGCCCTAATTCATGGAGAAACTTCCTTTCTGGGTTGCTTCAGCCTTTTATCGAAGACACATGTGATATTACTGATTATCCCTGTTACTCCATTTGCTGAGTTCTGATTTTGTTTGTGTCAATAACTGAACATGACTCAGAAATCTGACTTTTAAAGAACCTGTACTATTGTGAAATAGACAGTACATGCTACCAGGGTTACCTTATTCAACATGACACTAAAAAACTGAAAAGTATACGAAGAGATGTCTTCACAAACACTGAACTCAGAAAAACTTGCCCTGTCATTCTCGCAATCAACTGTCCTAATGGATTTCATTTCATAAAGAGGGTCAACCTTTCAGAGTTGTAGAATATTTCAATCAACCAAGGGCAAACTGCTTACAACTTTCTAGACTTCAGTTTTTCACGAGTTAAAATGTCAACATGAAATCAGAAAATTAATGGACCACAGCTCTGGAATCCACAGAGAAGTATACCTGGAAGTATAGTTGAAACTTGGATATATGAAGAGACGTGTCCTAGGACCTTCGATAATTCTGAAATTTCCCAAAACTACTTGGTGGGATATGGATGGTGGGCATGGCTCACCTAGGAACTAAGTGGTCCTCTCGAGTTAAATAATAATGCTAAATTTAATTCCATTCACATTTCCATCCAAAATCTACAGTAGTGAATTTTGTACTATTGTTCAAAACTTTTGCTATTCTTCCCTGCAAGAGAATTCTATTTCCCTTCCTTATTGGAACACACTTGGCCTCCTGTTGCCTCCCTCTCGGCCTCTCTGATGCTGACCTCCCACTCTGAGGGCTGGCCCTCACCCAGTGGATCCACCCAACTTCCAGGAATTAGGCATCTGCAGTGGAGTAATCCAAATGAGGACGAGTCCCACTGTGCCCTTTCACTTAGGCAAAAAATATGCCTGTGTCATAAAGCAATGCCCTTTTTTTAGCAAGACCTTGTGAATGTGGGCAATCACTATGTGACAAGCACAGTGTTGGTGTGAAAGATGTGTAAGAGTGTCACAGATGGAGATGAAATATGATCCTGGTTCTCCAACCAGGAAGTGGGTTTATTTGTACAACTCCCTCATATGACTTGCTCTGACAATGAAACACTAGTGGAAGTAACTGTGTCTTCTGAGCAGACGCTTTAAGAACCAGTCTGTGACTCAACATTGTTCCTTTTCCCTCAGCCATGAGACCTGCAGCATTCCCGATGAAAACTGCTCCTCAGTCTGGGTTCCAGATTAAATAGAACTTGGAGCAGAGCCCAAGCTGATCAACAGTAGACATATGGTGTGAACAAGCAAATAACTCTCATCCTCACATACCACAGGTGTGTTTTGAACAGGGTTTTGAAAGATGTAAGGTACCCAGTCAATCGATAAATATTTACCAAATGCTTTCTATACCCCAGGTCCCCTGTTAAGTTATCAAGACCCAGGTCCTTCCCTCAAGGAACTCACAACCCAGTGAGAGAATGAGTAAGCAGATGAAATGGATTTTGAAAGAGCTGTGTTTGGTGTGCAGAACATGGCCAGCCCAGGGCCAGGCTCAGTTGCTCAATAAATGTTATCTGTCTCTAGGGACAGAGCACCGATCTCTCCTTTCTCCCGCCTCAGCCTTGCATTTAAGGGCTGCTCTGGTTTTCAGCCCTAGAGTGAGACTCTGACAAGTGTCCCTGAAGCCTTGGCCTGCCTTTCCAGACCTCCACCTTTGATGCTCTGCCTCACTTGCCAGCCAGGGCCTCCTGTTGCCTCCCTCTCAGCCTCTCTGATGCTGACCTCCCACTCTGAGGGCTGGCCCTCACCCAGCGGTTCCACCCGACTTCCAGGAATTAGGCATCTGCAGTGGAGTAATCCAAATGAGGACGAGTCCCACTGTGCCCTTTCATTTAGGCAGAAAATATCCCTGTGTCATAAAGCAATTCCCTTTTTTAGCAAGACCTTGTGAATGTGGGCAATCACTATGTGACAAGCACAGTGTTGGTGTGAAAGATGTGTAAGAGTGTCACAGATGGAGATGAAATATGATCCTGGTTCTCCAACCAGGAAGTGGGTCTATTCGCACAGCTCCCTCTTTAATTCTACTTCAACTTTCTAGTTTCTGGGTTGGATCAAGCAATGTCAAAGCCTGCCACTGTAGCACCAGCAGCTTGAGAGTGGGAGTGTCAGCGCAAATCTATTTCTGTGGCAAGTTCCGCACAGGCTGGATTTAAAATATGAAAAACAAAAGTGAGGCTCATGACTATTCCACCGAAAGGGGGTGGGGAGAGGAACACAGGATTTCCACAGAAGCACCATCACTCTCCTCCCAACTGTAACTTATGACAAATGTTCCTCTATTCCAGTTCCTAACATGATGTGCCAAGCTGAAAAAGAGGCCAATTGTTATGGGGTTTCACTGTGCCTGCTTTTACCATAGTAGCCACTCCAGTCCTGCCAACCCTCCTATCCTCTCGCCAAATATAGAGTTGCAACACAGAGGAAACTGTCTTTTGCTGAGTAGAGGAATGGCAATGTCCCCACAAGGAAACAGTTGACGAACGAGGTCTCACTGTTTCCTAGGGGTCCAAATGGAAAAGGGAGGGAGGGCTGCTGCTCTGTTGCAGGGTAACAGACATCCTCCAACATACCAGGCATGGCCGGGAGGAGGAACGACCTGACCTGAGGCAGGTGTAGGGGTGGTGTGTGTGTGTGTGAGTGTGTGTGTGTGTGTGTGTGTGTGTGTGTGTTTAACCTCACTGCCTAGAATTATCTTCACCAAAGGCTGGAGTCTAACATCAGAGAATAAGATTGAAATGACCCAATTTCAAAATTATCATTTCTAATGGTTTACAGTCTTGTTTTGTAGCAGTTCGCTTCATGATGAGATGCTAGTAAAGCCTCTCCTGTGCCCCTGATAGAAGTAAAACCAGTGAAGATGCTGCTATACGGCAGAGCTGTTGACCTGGCCTGCTTGCTCCCTCTAGGCATCCTCACCCTCTGCTTTTGGCTGATAATGACCTGATAACATTATGAGCATCTCACTTATCCCACAACTGGCTTTGAGGTGCATTAGAAAACTGAGCATTCCTACTTACAATGAGCAAAGGATTTGTGATAAAACAGCCCAGTGAACTAAGGAAGAGGGAGCCTCAGGAAATGGCTCCCTTTTGTTCCCTGAGCTCCACCCTTGGCCTTGCAGCCTCTATTGTCTGGCACAACCTTCTGATCTCATGAGTTTTCATTGTTTGAGTAGTGATTTGTGGTACAGGGTTGCTGACTAATTTTTCTCTTTTATATTCTGTGTCTGCTTTTTTGGCATTTTTATCTTTCCATTCCTTCTTTATGGAATGAACTTCAAATAGAAAAGGATTGCCTACATATGAACTATTTCATTTTTCTAATTTTTGTAGCTTAACTTGTATTTTCAACATTCTTTCCTCACTAGATTGGAAAAGTCTATGTTTAAGTTCCTCTAACCATTATACCATTTACTCATATTGCCTCCCATTTTTAAAATAACTTTTCAACTATGTAGTGACTAGAAATGTCCAGAACTGAAGATATATTTTCAAATTTACATGCAAAAAAAAAGATAGCTGGAGGCTATGCAATTTCAATCACTACATTAATTCAATCAGCAAAATATTTATTGAGTATGATGTGCCCAAACCAAAACTCGGTGTTGTATATTGAACAATAAACAAGATAAGTACAACCCCTGCCTTCAAGAAGTCAGCATGCATTCTTTCATTTATTCTTTATTTCACAAATATTTATGGATTTTTACAATCTACTAGACATATTATTAGGCCTGAGTATACCATGATGAACAAAATAATTTCCTGGTCTTCATAATATCTTTGTATTCTGAATTTTTTCTCCCATTCTGATAACTTAATTTATACAAACTTTTGGTTGTACAACTGAAAATCAACTGTAATTATAATGATCAGTAGTCTAAGGTAATACCTTTCAAACATTCTCAACTCTTTATTAATTTTCAGCAATTTTTTCAACCAATTATTCCAAATCAGGTTTGTCTTGTTTGAGATAGTTCCTTAAAAATGAAGTATTTGCACCTGGCCAGCATGGCTCAGTACATCTCTCATCATTGATGTTTCTATTTCCCTCTTCCTTCCTCTCTGAAATCAATAAAAATATATATAATTTTTTTAAAAAGTGAAGTATTTGCCAGCAAACGGAATACTGTCAATAATATTGAAATAACCATATGGTGCCAGGTGGGCACTAGACTTACAAGGGGAATCACTTTGTAAGTTATATAAATGTCTGACCTCTATGTTGTATACCTGAAACTAATATAATATTAAATGTAAATTATGATTTTTAAAAATTTTTAATTAAAAAAACTGCACAATTTGGACCAGTCAGAACCCTCAAAACAAAACAAAACACTGTTTGAATGCTATTTTGTGAAGTGAAACAGCTAGGGGGAATTAGCAGTGTCAGGGCTCCATTTTCCAGAAGGTTCTGGTTACTGGAATGGCTCATTCTAAGTCTCAGAATGTGGACTATCAAATATATATTTATGTTTACTAGAACCCCAGTGCATGAAATTCGTGCACAGGGTTGGAGGTGTTGTCCCTCAGCCCAGCCTGTACACTCTCCAATCTGGGACCCCTTGAGGGATGTCTGACTGCCCTGTCACAATTCAGGACTGCTGGCTCCCAACTGCTCACCTGCCTGCCTTCCTCATTGCCCCTAACCGCTTCTGCCTGCCAGCCTGATCACCCCATAACCACACCCCTGCCAGCCTGATTGACACCTAATTGCTCCCCTGCCAGCCTGTTTGCCCCTAATTGCCCTCCCCTGTAGGCCTGGGTCCCCCCAACTGCCCTTCCCTGCAGGCCCAGTCACTCCCAACTTCCCTCCTCTGCTGGCCTGGTCACCCCAAACTGTCCTCCCCTGCAGGCTTGATCACCCCCAACTGCTCTCCTTTGCAGGCCTGGTCCCTCTCAACTGCCCTACTCTGCTGGCCATCTTATGGTGGCTATCTTGTGTTCACATGGGGGCAGGATCTTTGACCACATGGGGGTAGCCATCTTGTGTGTTGGAGTGATAGTCAATCTGCATATTACTCTTTTATTAGATAGGATAGAGGCCTGGTGCATGGGTGGGGATCAGCTGGTTTGCCCTGAAGGGTGTCCCAGATCAGGGTTGGGGTTCCCTTGGTGCATGGGACAGCCTGGGCGAGAGGCCTGTTGTGGTTTGCAGGCTGGCCACACCCCCTAGCAACCCAAGCAGAGACCCTGGGATCTGGGAATAATTTATGTTCTACAATTGAAACTTTGTAGCCTGGAGCAGAGCCAATGGTTCTGCTCACTCCGTGGCAACAGCCATTTCTGTTGGGACATTTACCTTCCATAATTGAAACATTGTACTCTGGAGAGGAAGCCTAGGCCGGCCAGAGCTATAGAAGCTTGGTTTCCTCCATTGCCTGGTCAACCCTAGCCTCTGCTCTCTCCAGCTCCATGGCTGCCACCATTTCTGTTGGGATATATCTTCTATAATTGAAACTTTGTAGCATTGAGTGGAGGCCTAGGCTGGCAACAGCAGGCAGAAAGCTTGGCTTCCTCCATTGCAGGGGAAACCCAAGCCTCCTTCCTGCTCTCAGTGGCCACAGCCATCTTGGTTGGGGTTTATTTGCTCCTGATTGTCTTGTGGGCATGGCTTGTGGGCATGGCTTGATCAGAGGTATGGTCAATTTGCATATTACTATTTTATTAGATGGGAGGATATGCAACCTAACCGGTTTCCTAAATTAAATTTTATTGTAAAAGTGAAAGGAATGAGTTGAAATGCATAAAAACAATTTCTAATTCTTACCCAAAAAGAAGTAGCAAGAGTCTGAATCCTCTCACAATTGAAATGGTCCAGCTGGTCATCTCCACACCACTGAGTGGCCACTTCCTTCAAGTGGGAGGCGGGGCCTGGGAGACGGGGCCTGTGAGATTGAAAGGCATTCCTGCATGTTCTGTAGTACAGTGTGCAGCAGGTGAGTGATGTCAAGGGCCTCTGCTGCTATCAAGGCCACTGCTGTGAGAATTAGTACATTAGTGAGAAAAGAGAAATATGGAAACAAATACTCTGAAAACAATAGACAGTTCCACAAGATGATAGTGGAGCTGAAAACTTCCTGCTGCCTAATGACGTTGCAGCCCACACAAGGCATTGCACAGGTGTTAGTGGTGATGATGGCGTAAGAAACCTATTGTGGTGCCACTTGTATCAAACTATATAGCACATACAGTTAGTTATGTGCGGCACATAATATTTGCTAATGATAATAAATGACTATGTTATTGGTTTATTCACAGTACATTTCTATAGTTTTTAGAGTACTCTTTCTACTCCTTCAAAAGTTTGCTATAAGACCCTATGCTGCCTTATTCAAGCAGCAGCTCATGCTTCTCATGCTTATTGTGTCTCTTGATCATTTTCCCCTTTGCTTGAAAAAAGATTCAGGACTGGGTCCCACCTTCAAGAAGTTACAAGGAGAGACAAAAAAAATAAGGTAAATGTGTAAACTATGGAGCTTTTCATATAATTGCACTTTTAGTGCTATTAACATGATTAAAATTGTTTAAGAAAAAAGTGTCAAACCAAAGCGAATCAAATCAAAATGTAGAACTCAAGTATATTGAAGTCTTTCAAATGCAAGCTAATTGGATTCCTTAAAAATCACTGGTGTCAAAGTAGAAAAGGAGACGCAGTGTTGATGGGAAACTTACTAAAATAACTGGCTAAGTAAATGAAAAAATAATAGATTCTTACACTATTGGGCACCAGGTAACACATGACGTTAATCCCTGAGAGGTGGGCCCCCGATTGCCCCAGGTTGCTGCCTTGAGCGCTTTTCCAGGCTGCAGCCCAGGGACTGGGAAAGAAACCGGGCTGTTCTGGGAGGAGACAGAGTTAATGTCCATGGAGACCCAGGTAACTCCAGTTCACAGGAAAACAATAGTAAAGGAGAGAGCTCTGAATTAGAGAAGAAAGCAGGTTTTAGTTTGTATACAACCTACAAATGTTCAGAGGTGATTGGCTCAAGGATCTTTCCTATATAACAAACAACTCTATATCACACACACATACACACACACACACACACACACACACACACACACACAACACACACCACCGCCCAGCTGAACCGCACAATTTTGCAGCTTAATAGCCTTAAAGTCTCATACAGTTAAGACTCCCAAATTGGTTATATTTAGAGAAATATTCTTTCCTGGGCTAGGTACTAACTTTTAGTAATTTCTAAATTTTAGGTCTGGCCAGCCACATGAGGTAGATGGTGAAATGAAGAATGCATCTTAATGTCAATAACCATTGCCAGTCACCTAGTATTGGATCAATAGGAACTGCACCCTGTACCCTCTGAAGGGAGATCTAACTCTCTTCTTCCATAGATTTTGATGGTCAGACTTTGCAGGCCCTCTCCAGTCCCCCATCATCCATACCCTGTTTCCCTGAAAACAAAACAGTGTCTTATATTAATTTTTGCTCCCAAAGATGCACTAGGTCTTATTTTCAGGGGATGTCTTATTTTTCCATGAAGAAGAATTTATTGTTGAACCAAAAAAAAAAGGAAATTTATTACCTGTATATGGTATGGTAGTAGTTGTCATCACAAACCAGCATAACCAGACAAACTGTAAATCCTATGGTATCAAGAATTTCTTGTTACTACCATTATTTCCATGTACAACAATCTATGGTATATTTACTGATACCAATATTTACCGGTATGAACACAAAGTAGTATTTATTCAATGACAGTCATGTCATCATCTTCTGGAATATCATCATAACAATCCAACCCTGAATTTCCTGGTGAATTTCTTGTGACTCCATTCCTTTCAGAATCAGTGGACCAAATCTCTCATGTTTAGGAATACCACTGTCCTTAAATGAGTACTTCTTGTCAAGGTAGCCTGCTCATAGTGCATTTGCAATGCAACTGTCAGTGATTTTCTCCCATGAATTCTTCACCCAAGTCACAACCTCTTGCAGTTTAGGTTTCACACGCTGATTTCTCTCCACTCTATTTTAAATGTAGTCATTAATTTCCATGCTCAAAATGTCGTTGCATGGCTTGTTTATTGCAATATCAAGAGTCTGGAGATAGGCTGTCATTCCTACAGGAATCATTATTTGATCTATTTTTCTTTCGTGAAGAAATTTCTTCATGTCTTTAACACAGTGAGTGCTGGCTGCATGCCAGACTGGCAGACCTCGCATAACAAGTGGCAGCATTAAATCGACCCACTTCCTTATAACTGCTTGTGTGGCCCAGACTTTTTTAGCTTCAAGAATAAAAATATTATCAGGGAGGAGAGGAACCAAGATGGTGGCATAGGTAAACACCTATTGTGCTGCCCTGCGCAACAATTCCAAAACTACAACATAACAACAAAACAAACATCATCCAGAATCACCGGAAAGCTGGCTGAGTGAAAATTCCACAAATAAAAGTAAAGGTGGGACATTGAGACAGAAGTGTGGTGGAGTGCAGCCTTAAAGATAACGTGAAATCAGAGGTTAGGAGACTTGAACATGCACGGGCTGTAGGGATGGCAGCAGCAATCCTGGCTGAATTTCTCCAACTGGGAGGGCAGATACGCCCCACTGCACAGATTCCCCAGTGCCAGGCGAGGTCCGAGGTCCAGGGTACGCACGCTAAAAGCCGGGTGCGGCAGAGGACTCCAAGTTTGAGGAGAGTACGTGTAGTTTACAACAGCAGTTTTCGAGTGTAAAGTGTGTGACAGCACAGACGCACAACGTGCTCCTTCGTTACCGAGACCACCTGACAGCTTTGTTTTACAACCCTGGGCGAGACTTTGGGTGTGCAGACTCATTTGGGGAGCGGCAGCTTTGTCTGGCAATGGGTGGAGACCAGCCAGCGGCGGCTTTCTCTTGGAGGTGCCTGCAGCCATTACCACCTAACACAGATAGGACTTAGCTGACGCTGAAGCTGCCTGCTCAGCTCAGAGACTCCGCCCATCCAACCTGAACACAGCCCACCTCCACACCCAATTGGCCTGGAGGTCAAACCCTCCCAGTGCGAACAACAATTAGCTGGGATTAACTCAAACAATACTATACAACTCATAAAGGTTTGCAGTAAGAGTATCCACCTCAGGTAACTGGGGAGACTGAGCCACTGTCCCTTAGAGGACATCTACCACACAAAGCTAATGGACCAACTCATGAAAGCGGTCAACATGCAGACATGGAAAGAAATCAGATGTGAAAGAAACGGAGGAAAAAAAACGATTGGACATAGAATTCAAAACCACGGTTATAAGGCTTTTCAAGAGGCTCCTAGAAAAGGCCGAGAACTACAAGGAAATAAACAAGAACTACCAGGAAATGAATGAGACCTACAAGGAAATGAACAAGACCCTCAAGGATATGAAGAAGGACCAACTAGAAATCAAGCATACACTGACTGAAATAAAAAATATTACACAAAGTCCTAAAAGAAGTCCAGAGGGCCACAAGAACCAAGTCAAAGATTTGAAATACAAAGAAGCAAAATCCACTTGGCTGGAAAAGCAAGAAGCGAAAAGAATCCAAAAAATTGAAGATAGTGTAAGGGGCCTCTGGGACAACCTCAAGCATGCCAATATCCGAATTATGAGGGTGCCAGAAAAAGAGAGAGAGAGCAAGGTGATAAAAACCTACTTGAAGAAATAGTGACTGAAAACTTCCTCCACCTGGTGAAAGAAACTGACTTAAAAGCCCAAGAAGTACACAGAACCCCAAAATATAGGAATCTAAAGAGGACCACACCAAGACACATCATAATTAAAATGCCAAGAGCAAAAGACAAAGAGAGAATATTAAAAGCAGCAAGAGAAAAACAGTTAGTTACCTATAAGGGAGCACCCATATGATTGTCAGCAGATTTCTCAACAGAAACAATGCAGGCCAGACGGAAGTGGCAAAAAATATTCAAAGTGATGAGTAGCAAGAATCTACAACCAAGATTACTCTATCCAGCAAAGCTATCATTCAGAATTGAAGGTCAGATGAAGTGCTTCGCAGATAAGAAAAAGCTAAAGGAGTTCATCACCACCAAACCAATATTATATGAAATGCTGAAAGATATTCTTTAAGAAGAGGAAGAAGAAAAAGGTAAAAATATAAATTATGAACAACAAATACACATCTATCAACAAATGAATCTAAAAATCAAGGGAATTAATAATCTGATGAACAGGATAAACTGGTGAATATAACAGAATCATGGACATAGAGAAGGAATGGACTGACAATTCTTGGGGAGAAAAGGGGTGGGGGAAGTGCAGCAAGAGACTGGACAAAAATCTTGCAACAATGGGAGAGGACAGTGGGGGGAGGGGAGGGGAGGGTGGAGAGAGGGATGGGTACAGGGCAGAGGGGAGCTAAAGGGGAGAACAATGTAATTAATAAACTGAACAATAAAAAAAGTTTACCTTCAAAAAATATATATTATCAGGGAGGTCTTATTTTCGGGGGGATGCCTTACATTACAGTGAGAGGCAAAACTGGAAGTAGGTCTTATTTTCAGGGGATCTCTTACTTTCGGGAAAACAAAGTATATACCAACTCTTTATCACTTGAACATAAGCAACTCACTTCCTCTTGTGAGAAGTATCCTGTTCTGACAGCCTTACCTTATTAATTGATCACCTTACTCCTTAAAATCTTAATTTACTTCATCTTTATTATCCATACTTTACTCTCAAATCACCCACCAACTGTTCTTTCGTATATATTAGAAACATCAGTGTTTTCTACTCTTTATATTAATAGTGTTCAGTGTACCCGTCTCTACTCACTGTATATACTCTCCTTATATAATTTAATCTACTACCAGGTCTCCAACTTTCATATACAAAATGAAGCCTCTTGTTTATCTCCAGAGCTACAAAGCTCTTGACCATTATTTCCAACTGCCTTCTGGATTTTTCTACTTATATATATCCTACAAAGACCGGAATATGTGAATTTTCCCTGTTCCTGATCTTACTCAACAGCACCATGATTCACTCAGTGATTCAAACCAAACTGCCACCACCTTCAAACCTCATCAAGTACTTAGGCTTGAGTTTCTTAAAGACATTTACTTTATGCCTCTTAAATATTACTCAAATCTGCATTCATACCCTGTCTTTGTTCTGGCTTTTATGAATCCTTTTAAACATGAGCCCTTTGAAATAAAAATAGCCCATTTTAAACCTTTGTTTTAAAAGCTTTCATATATATATATATATATATATATATATATATATATATATATATATTACCTGTTTAAGCATCAGAGAGGACAGAGGAGAAGGCATCTTTTTCTAAACATATAGAAATAAAAAATATAACAATACTTTATTACAGAGCTGAATTCAAAAGACAAATAGGATAATCTACCAGAACATCAAGCTGGATCCATTTGGCCATAAGGAAAATATATCTAAGTAGTAATAGGAATAATAGCTTAGAGTCTATGCAAGGTGAAGATCTGAAACCAGATATCTAACTGGGACTCAGGAAAAACTGCCACCAGCTTTGAGGTGACAAAGGAAGATTATATCTGCTCAAGTTTTTATAGAGATAAAAGTCTCCATGAGAAATTGAAGTCTGAGGCCCTTCACACACACAGGTATGGAATATAGTATGATATCACCTGAAGCCCGAGAGACTCTTGTACAACAGTACTTTAACATGAAGGCTTTTTCTAGATCAATGAAACATTTGACATCTAACAGAGCAAAGGCAAAATTACTCTATCACAACCCTTCTACCACTCAGCAACTGTGTGTCACCCTCACAAATAAATATGGGCTGAAGGCATTCACAATATGAGAGAAAACGATTTGCTGACAGAATCAGCAAATGTCACAGAGAAAGTTTAACTACCAAAAATCCTATCTAATAAAGAGGGAAATGTACTAATTGACCCTCACGCTGTTGCAAAGATGGCAGTGCCCACAGCCAATAAGCAGAGAATATGCTAATTGACTGCCTTGCCCTCAAAGATGGCAGCACCCACAGCCAATAAAGAGGGAATATGCTAATTGACTGCTACCTCCTTAAAGATGGCAGCACTTATAGCCACAAGAGGGTGGTGCCCAGTCCCCTCAGCCTCCCAGCCGCCCAGGGCCAGCCCAAGGCACAGGCAAGCCTTGAATGGTGGCTGCCCAGCCACCCAGGGCTGCCTGAGGCTCAGGTAACCAGGACCGGCTGAGGCTTGAACTGCCAGCAGTGGCAGCAGCAGAGATGTGATGGAGTGTTGCCTTCCCCTCATCACCAGGTAAGCTCCTGTCCCTGAAGACTTCTGGACTAAGAGAGGGGGCATACTGGGCTGAGGGACGCCCCCCCCCCCCCCCCGCCACCTCCAATGCATGAATTTTCATGTACTGGGCCTCAAGTATAAGATAAAATAACAATATAGAAGTGACTATAATATAAAACTATCTCCTTAAAACTATCAAGGAGGTAAAAGAAGGAAAGGGCTATCTGAAAATAATAGCAACTTAAAAAAGAGCAATTATAACATCATTAGATGAGAGACTTAGTAATTGAAATTAAAAAATCAATGAACCAGAGAACAGCATATTAAAAATAATTAAAGAAATGAGAGGGAGGCGCTGAGAAAATTATGCATACCGGAGCACAGAGAAATAAAGAAGTAGAAATAGAAAAGATTCAAACAAGCTCTATCTGAAAAACAGAATAAGAAGGTCCAGCATATATTGAATAAAAATTACAAGAAGAGAGAATAGCACAGTGAAAGAAGGTAATATGTAAAAAGATAATGGCTAAGAAACTTTTAGAATTGACCAAAAGGCATAAATCCTCAAATTTAAGAAGCATTTCAAGAAGCACTAATAAAAATGAATCCCTCACTTATATACATGATCATGGAACTGCAAAACACCAACGACATAATAAAAATCTTTATAGCAACCTGAGAGAGAAGATATGAAATGAAATGTTAGGTAGCATACTTCTCATCACCAATAACAGAGCAGGAGATAATAAGAAAAGGTGCTTAAAACACTAAAAGAAAAACAACTATTACAACCAAGAGAAAAAAGATGGCACCTCATCTCCATGATAGAAGGGAATTTAATAAAGGGACTGCCTACCTCCAAAGGTAGGAGGAAGGTTTAAAAGCAGTTAACAAAAGGTGCTATAGTATTACAGGCTTAATAACTGCTGAAAATTATCCACCTCCTAAACCTGAAGAAACAAAAAAGAAAGTGCAATTACTGAAACTTGTAGGAAGTTCATGAGGAAGGACACCAATGGGTAGTTTTGGCCTTTGGTCAAAGGAAGAAGCCAACCTATAGTAACATATCAGAGAGGAGTGGAGGAAATTAATAACTCATTCTCCTTCTCCTCCCTCCAAACCGTCTCCTGCCAGAGTTTCCCATTGCTTTAGCCAATTCAAAGTCAAAGAGACTTTGATTTGGTCTATATAGATCAGCTTCTGGGGCAATGAGCAGGATATATATCAGTGATTTCCTTCATTTTGATATATATGAAGGAAATAAGTCCAAAAGAAAATAATAGGTTAAAGTGGTAACATCTGTAAACCTATATAAGTATTGATTCTAAAAATAATAAATGTGGGGTGGTGGTAAAAATAATACCAAACAGTGATGTTTTTATTGATTTTTTACAGAGAGTAAGGGAGAGGGGTAGAAAGTCAGAAACATAGATGAGAGAGAAACATTGATCTGGCCATTTGCCTGCAACCAAGATACATGCCTTGACCAGAACTGAACCCAGGACCTTTCAGTCCGTAGGTCGAAGCTCTATCCACTGAGCCAAACCGGTTTCGGCAGTGATTTTTTTATATAGAAGGGAGTGATGACTAATATTACAGCATTAAACTATTTATATTGGTCTGGCCAGTGTTGCTCAGTGATTGAGAGTCAACCCATGAACTCAGAGGTCTCTGGTTTGATTCCCAGTCAGGGTTAATGCCTGAGTTTTGAGTTTAACCACCAGTTAGGAGCATGCAGGAGGCAGCCGATGAGTATTTCTCTCATCGATATTTCTATCTCTCTATCCCTCTCCCTTCCTCTCTTTCTAAAATCAATAAAAACATATTTTTAAAAGAATAAATAAAACAAAATATTTATATTAGTCAGAGGATAGAATGTTTATTAAATTTTTACTTAACCTTTGATGTTTAAAATGGAATGGAAACTACAAAAAAATAGGAATGGAATTTTAACTTTCACATAAGTAAAGGGCAATCAAAGAATGATAAAAATGTAATCAATCCAGTAAAAAAGCAGAAAAACACATAAAAGCATGATAAAAAGAAAACAGAAAATGGTAGAAATACATTTAAACATAAAATAAGAATTATAAATGTACAAGAAGATAACTCAAATGTAAATGAACTGATCTTTCCAATTAAAAGACAAAACACGTATTCTGCTATGGCTCCTTAGAATCTCTGCAAACAGTTTTGCAACAATATGTACAAGTCTCTGTCTGGCTCTGAATTCTACAGGATTCTTTTGACTGTGAGAGAATTCCAACTCAAATTTGCTTAGGCAAAAAAGGAAGAGGGCGTTATTTATTTGCTCAGATTATCCAGCACTGGAGAGTGAAAATTGTGTAGAACTAGAGATTCTAACTATACCTAGAAGGTCTCTCTTTTCTTCCAGGAAGCCAGCCTGACTCTCTTGCAGAGTTCAGAACTTTTTTCTCAGGATTCTGAGAACTACTCACATGAAATTATATAACAGTTCCTTATGCTGTGTACTCTTCATCTTCATATTGCCTAGCATTGTTCCTGATAAGAGAAGTCAGCTAATACATGCTTAATGATGGGGTGGAGGACGGGGGAGAGAGAAGGGGGAAGAATGGATGCCATGGATAGTTCTTATTTCTACACATGTTCTCTCTCCCCCATTATAAAGTCAGCTTGGTGGTCTCCTTCCATACATTTCTACATTAAATTCTTGGGTATAGACAGTACCCAATACATTTTGGGTGATAGGGTGAATAAATAAAAAGGGTTTTCTTTCTTCTTTTTAAAAGCAAGTGAGCATAACAAATTAAATGCTAAAATTTCATGTTCAGCTTTAAATTTTTCAACATAATTCTGAAATTATTACAAATGTGCTTTGTCCCAAGTATGGCAGTCAGGCCATGCTGACCCAGCTCATGCAGAAGTGAAGGGAGCCGTGAGCTCCTTCTATAGTCCGGATCCAAGTCTGTCTACACAAATAGGAGCTCACTCTCCACTGAAGGCCTTTCTCACCTCATTTCAGTGGCTCCTCCGTATTCTCTGCAATAATACTTTCAAGCTGCATCAGTAATTTTTAATATTACCACGTTTCAATCAACAAAAGATTATTACCCATTTACCCTAATACACCTCAAAAGAGGATATTGATTGAACTTGACAACATTAAGTAGAAGCTTAATTGTAGAATTAGCAAAAGAAGAGAATTAAAAAGCCATTAATTAGGAGAAATGTAGGTAATCATATAAAAGATTAGCAAAAGCACAGGTTGGGCAGAGCATAAAATAAGTGAGGGCAAGGCAAAACTTGTCTGGTAAGCAAATTCTCACCCTCCTTGTTCCTCCACCTCCCTAAAAGACTAAAAGCACTTAATTAAAACCAGTGAAGAAAGTATAGCCAGGGGAAAATGGAGTACACCAGATATAATTAGCATTGTGTAAGTGCCTTAGAAAGACTGCCTAGAATAGTTTTTATCCAAGCTTGTCAAGTTTCAGAGCTCACAAATCTTGTCACGCAGCTCAGCTCAGTTCTTGGTTTCCCATCCCCGCCCCCAACTGTTTTTTCTTAGCCTCCTGAGAATGCATGTATTTCCATATGCTTATTGTGTGTCTCCTAAAATGCATTGCTTCTATATGAAAAATGTATGAGACACATCGTACTGTGCAAAACAATGTCTCCAAATTGGCCAATTATACTTTGTGCAAGTTCAGAATTGTTCATGATGTTTCTAATATTGCTGTGCACTCCTGGCTGTGGGAACTGTGTTCTGCATAGTTAGAGCAGAGGACTTGATAGCTTAATTGTGCTTAATGAATGAAAGGGTGATTAAAAATAACATGGAGAGTGATGCCAGTGTTTTTTAAAGGTCTGCTTTTGCATTTACAAATTACATAACCCTTTTTGAGAAAGGGGAAGTATATAATTTTAAGCTGTTTAAAGTAACTAGTTCATTCTTTTTCCCCATCTTCCTAAAATTGGAAGGAAACTCCCATCCAAATATTCCCCTTCCTTATCTGCTGCTGTATTCATCCCCAGGTGGCCGTTCTTTTCTCCTGACCCATCCTTTATGTCTGGTTTCCATATGTTAATCTCAGTTTCTCACTTATCCTGTTGACCTGCTTCCTATGCATCCTTTCTGTTCCTTTACTTCTGTGTTCTTCTATGACTTAAATACACATTCTCTATTAACTCTTTTCCTCCTGATGCTTACATCAAATTGCCTTTGTTAGATTTTACCCTATATTTTATGTATTCCTTACATAACTCTTCTAGTTTCTCCAACTGCTCTCTGAAGCCAACATTTCAAATGCTATCACTAATTTGCAGACCCATCTGTTATTGACCTAAATGTTTCTTAAAATCCTCTGGTGACAAAAGAGAATTGTAATGATCTTTTCATGAAGTTTAATGAGGTAGTATTAATGTATTAGACTAAAGGCCCAATGCATAAAATTTGTGCACAGGCAGGGTCCCTAGCAGCTGCCAGCTGCTGGCCGGGGCCTCCCTTCCCCAGCTGCTGGCTTCCAGGCCTTCCTTTGTTCTGTGCCAACCCCCCCCCCTTCCTGCCCCCGGTGGTCAGCCCACATTATAGTGAGTGATCAAACTCCCGGTTGGTCAAACTCCGGAGAGGACATTTTGCATATTAGGCTTTTATATAGATATAAATATCCTTTCTCCATTACCACCAAAGCCTGACAAAGAGAAATTGGTGCGAATTACAGTAATCATATCTTTGTTAAACATAAATAACTTTAAAGTAGTTACTCTCTTTCAACAGATAAGTTAAAACTGTCCTTTTTGAGGATTTCTTAAAAACAGAAGACCTTCTCCAACTCCATTTGCAAAGGATAACTTCCTTCACTCCAGAGTATTTATAACCTGAGCCACTCAACTCAACAACTAATTATATACTGCCTTATATCATTGTCTGATTATTTTGTGAATATAGAGCTTTTCTCTGTGGTTAAATTCTAGGCTCTTTGACAACAATGGTTTTGTCTTCACTTGTAGTTAGTGATCTATAAATACTCTGACTTAGTCAGGATATATTCATGGTGGATGATTGTTTAATAACTACTGTCCTAATTAAAGAAAAGAAGCCATGGAATAGAGATACAAAAAAAAAAAACAACTCTCAAGTTTCCTTCCAGTTTTAAGATATGTCTGCCTTCTAGCTCCTTCATGAATTTCCCTGGAAATATCATGCCAGAGTGCTCCCCTGGTTTCCTCTATCCCTTCTCCCAAGGTTTTGTGATCAATCTTCAGTAGAAATTGGAGTCACATTCGATGCCACTCAGTCCTCCCAGGAGTCATTTTTCATTAAAATAGTTATACTCACATTGAAATGTTTAGCACAGGAAGTTCAGTCAATCCTGTGGTTCAGGTTTTAAAAAGACAGTGCTTTTCAAAAGATGTTCTTCAAGAGGTCAAAGGATGTTACACACAAAATTCTCCATAGCAAAATCACGTTTGGAGAAGCTAAATGAAACAATGACAAAGGAGTTTCTTTACTCAAGGATTGATCAGAATTCTTTATGTAAAAATTATTGCAGAAAACCTCAAAGAGGCAACACAATATGTAGAATTTACTTAAACACATAAATCTTTTCTCAGCAGAGTGGTCCCCAGAACACATTTTGAGAAATGTGATAAGACTGAATGGATGAGTAAACTCATTTTTTAATGGATTTGCTAATTGGCATCTATTCCTTTTTAATGGGTTGTATTTGTTGGGACAGCACATGCTGCAAACAAACTTTCGCTGCCACTTAGAACTCACCAGGCTCCTAAAATGGATTTTATTTGTAAGAATTCCTCTTTTGTAGCTGTTAACCTATTGGGCATAAAGATACATCATGGGCTTTGTGGTGATGGGGGTGGGTCAATATTTCATAAATCCTTTAATAATAGGCAGGACATATTTATATTTCTTTTTTATCTCTATTCTCAAGATAGATCTTGGTTATCTTGACTCAAGAAAGATATTCAGATTGTAAAAGGAAAGGGGCCGTGTCATATGATGAAAATTTAAAGGAGAACTGGGATTTAAAGTTATCTGCAAATACCTAAAATGGATAAGGCTTATTCCGATTCACTTCAAAGAACTGAACAACAATGGATGAATGCAGCAGAGCAATAATTTAGTTCAGTATAAAGCAGAGTCTGTGGCCTTTCAGATGTCCAAAAATCAAATAAAGGTTTGCATTTTCAATGATTACCTTTTGACAATGCTATAGAGTAGATTCCTGTTTTTAGAAAACACTGATATTTTGCATCTAAAAAAATAAACATTATTCATGTCAATAATGACTGCATTACTGGGTGGGGTTGGGGGTAGGCTAAAAGATGTCAATGGGGGGTGGGAAAGGAGGCAAATGTAATACTTTCAACATACAAAATTTTAAAAAATAATAATAATGACTGCATTACCAATCATATAATCTGCTTTACCAATAAAAACAAAATGTACTTTTAAAAATTATATATATTAAATATAACTTATAAATAGAGCAAAGCAACTTTCAGATAGCCTGGGCTCAACATGGGAGTTGTTCCTGAAATGTTAGCTTTTTGAACTAACTTTCCCATTACAATTTTTAGCAAACTCTACTCTCACCTGTTAAATTACTTTTATCTGACAGATTGCAATGTTCATTCTGGCTTTAAAATTGTATTGGTTCTCTATCTCCTAAATGTATTTCCAAGGAAAGCATTTCCACTGAGAAGTCTCTAGCAACGTTAATATGCAAGAAATAATTTTTTATTCTATATTACTCCCCTGCCTCCCTATAGAAATTTTCTTCCTGCCTTTCATGTCTATTTTCCAGTCTTGCCTCTACTCCAGGCCTTTTCATATCTTCCTCTTTGCTCACAGCTCCCTATCTTTTCATTCTTCCTCACCCAGAGTCAGTTTTGAGTGAAAGCTCTACCAAAGGATTAGGAATTAAAATGAAACAAACTATCAAAGAGTGAAGGAGATGAAAAAGCCTCCTCATTGGCCTGTGACTCACCTGAGTCTTTTCTGAAGTCAAATACTGGTGGCGAATGAATGCAAGGTGTCATCCATGCAAGGATCCAACTACTTACAGAATCAGAATCATTACTTCAGTTACACCTCAATCATACTATCTCAAGAAAACATTCAAATAGAAAGAAATCATTTAATTTTTAACCCATGTTGAATTCATTCCATTCCATACCAAGTTCTAAGCAGTTTGCATGTATTAACTCAGAAGTATTTAAAACCAAATAGATTTTAATCTAAAATTTATCTATAATTATTAGTGCAAAATTTATCACTTTAATCAATGTCTTTTACAGGCATCTCTATTCATTTTTCACAGAACACATAAAGAGGGTGTAAATTTTGCAACTAAATGAAAATAACCCATTATTAAAGATCAAAAATAGGTTTTTATATATAAGCATGCTAAGCAATAGGGTGTACCTCAAATGATCATTTTGTATTTTATATATATTTTTAAATATTCTGAAATATCCTAAAGCAATGTCAGATCATTAAATGTATTGGCTATCTGCTGTTATCAGCAGATATTATAAATCTAAAGCAATGTGTTAAAGGGAATTATAAAAGAAATTGATGTTTTAAAATAAGATGCCTAGGGCATAAATAGGTTTCTTTTTTCAATTCATATATTTGATCCTTAAGTTGTGATAAGAATTTTTATACTTTATACTTAAATAATAAGCTCATAAATTGCTCAAAATTACAGATTATTTTAAGAAAAACTTGAAATTATATGAAGTTTCTGACTTCACCAAAGTAGAAGTTCAGCACTAACTCAATCTAGAATGACTTAATATCTGGTTGCAAGATTGCATACCTCTTTTGCTCATTCATTACTTAAGAATATCTTTCTTAACATACTTTCTAATTTAACATTTTAAAATGAGTTTATTAACTTTCACTTCTTGGGTATTTCCATTATTACATTACATAAAATGCTTTTATCCCTATTTCCTGACTTACAAAACTACATCTACTTTTCCCTTTTATGATAAATAATCTTATCTATCTAATAAAAGAGTAATATGCAAATTGGCGTACCTTTGCTACACCCAATAAACCATGCCCACCAGCCAATCAGGAGTTATATGCAAATTAACACCCAACCAAGATGGCTGCTGCCCATGGCAGGGCAATCCACTGGGTTCCCAAGGCCAGAGGGAAAAGCCTCTTCCAAGAGGCTTTTTTCCCCAGCCTTGGGGCAGGCTTGGTCCGAGGCTGGGGTGAACGCGAGGCCAGCCAGTGGATCGGATCCATGGCAGGGTGATCTGCTGGGTTCCCAAGGCCAGGGTAAAAGCCTCTCCCAAGAGGTGGGCTTGGGCCGGGGCTGTGGTGGAGCCAACCAGCGATCAGCTGGATCGCAGGGTGACCACTGGTTGGGGTCTCCTGGCCTTGGGCAGGCTAGGGATGGGATGGAGCCATCCAGCAATTGGCCCCATCACAGGGCGATCACTGACTGGGGTCCTCTGGCTGAGGTCCCCTGCCCAAGGATGAAAGCCTTGACCAGAGGCTTTCAGCTCTGGTCAGGCTGGAGGTGAGCCATCAGTAGGACATCCCCTGAGGGCTCCCAGTATGTGAGAGGGGGCAGGTTGGGCTGAGGGACCTCCCACCTCCAGTGCACGAATTTCATGCACCGGGCCTCTAGTGCATTTATAATAGGACTCACCTCCCATACTCTAAATTACTTTTTCTGTTTTTCTTTGTTTTGTTTTAAATATTTTTATTGATTTCAGAGAGGAAGAGAAAGGGGAGATAGATAGAAACATCAATGGTGAGAGATAATCATCAAGTGGCGGCTTCCTGTATGGCCCCCACTGGGGACTGAGCCCGAAATCCAGACATGTCCCCTGACCAGGTATGAAACCATTGATCTCCTGGTTCACAGGTCAATGCTCAACCACTGAGACATGCCGGCCAAGCATTGTTTCTGTTTCTTATATTACTATTGACAGTTCTTTTATTCATCATTAGAAGTGACCATTATAATCCTGTATAATTAATTTGAAACTTTCTTCTGATCCTTTATGGAAGAACATATATAAATTCAATCTAGACTAATACACAATGCATATTACAGTTATTAAAAGATACACTTTAGCTCATCCAGGATGGCCAATCGATCTATGAACCAAGAGGTCACTGTTCGATTCCTGGGCAGGGCACATGCCTGGGTTGCAGGCTTGATCCCCCAGTTTGGGGCAGGCAAGAGATGGCTGATCCATGATTCTCTCTCATCACTGATGTTTGTATCTCTCTCTCCCTCTCCCTTTCTCTCTGAAATCAATTTAAAAAAATTTTAAGATATGCTTTAAAAATAGGCAAGATTTATTTGGAAATGTCTTCTTACTTTATAAGACATTATACATCAAGATATAGTGCTTAGAATGAAACAAATGCTAATCACATTCTTTTTATGTTAAACATTTCTAATGTACTGAGAAGTTAAGCTCTCAGAGGAGTTAGGGGTAGTAGGAACTGTTGAAGAAGAAAGATATAAGTGGAGGGTAGTTAACAGTGAAAAACCTGAGCAAGAATGGTGAGGAGGGGATGACAGGGTGTATGGGTTTCAGTAGAGCCATTGCTCACTGAGAATCTGGACAAGACTTGAGAGAAAGAACTATACTATTGGCACCCATTTTGGTCATCTACCAAGATGGCATTCTATCTCTATCAGCAGATTCTTGGATTCAAAAACCATAATAATAATTCAAAAACTATAATAATGAAAACAACATAATATTAAGCAAAACATACACTGTTTTACTATTTTTAAATTAAACTCTGACTGGTGAGCCACTTCAACACTGGTATATTATCCTCCTTTCATTTTCACACGTCATCCACTTTTGTGGACTCATGTCTTTTCTATGGCACAACACCAGTATCCACAGAAACAAAGGACAGTCGATGTGAGTTCATATGCATAGTAATCCTCCCAATGTGTCTCTGATAGAGTATATCATTGCTATCACGCATCCCAATCTCTAACTTGGGTATTAAAAAGTAGCAGGAAAGAAATTATTCTAGTAGATAACCTTGAGGAGATATAAAATTTTTAAATCCACAAAAATTATCAGGTTGTAAATTATAGCCCATGAAGTTTATTTTATTCTCATAGCCATAACCCATGAATGCACCAGATAAGTCTCACCAAATATCTCTACTTGTTCATCATCTATGGTTCACTTACCTATTTTATTCCCTCCTGCCCTTGATCCACCTTGCTTCTGGACTTATTACACATACTAGTGACCTATTACTCATTCTCCTCCATGCTCACATTTGACATCCAAAACTATTTAAGATCCTCTTGAGTGATGGTTTTTACCTTTGGCTTGTTTTGGTAAATATATCTCTCAGTGTTCCCAGGCATAAGGACCCCTATTTAATACCACTCCAACTTCTAAATTGAGTAGTTCATTTGCTAGATTGACCCAGGCCCTTCAAGAAGATCTATAGTTTGAAAAATAACAAATAAGAAATTATCAAATATTTCCCTGCCATATTGCTGCAGATTTCATAGAGATCATGTTCTATCCTATCTAATAAAGAGGGAATACACGAATTTACCATCACACCCTCACAAAGATGGCAATGCTCACAGCCAATAAGGAGGGAATATGCTAATTGACTGTCACACTCTCAAAGATGACAGCACCCATAGCCACAAGATGGTGGCACCCAGTCCCCTCAGCCCTACCGTGGTGCTGTGCATCTGCCTCCCAGAGTCCATCAGTCCCCTCAAGCCCCCAGCTTCCCAGGGCTGCCCAAGGTTCAAGTAACCAGGGCTGGCCAAGCCTTGTGCTGCTGGCAGTGGCAGCAGCAGAGGTGTCATGGGGGCATTGCCTTCTCCTGATCACCAGGTTGCCTCCTGCCCCTGAGAGCTCCTGGACTGTGAGAGGGGGCAGGCCTGGTTGAGGAACCTCCCCCTTGCTCTCCAGTGTATGAGTTTCGTGCACTAGGCCTTTAGTATTGGGATAATAATACTTTGTTCAAATAGAGCTTTCCAGTTTGCTCATGTTTTCCCATTTATGATCTTATTTGATTCTTACAATAATCTTCAGTATTATATGATATCTATCATATACAATAATTCTATAAATTAGCAACATCTTTCTGCAACAAGTATGTTGTATACCATGATGAAAATGAAACAAAAAATCTGAATTATATATGTGTGTGTGTATATATATATATATATATATATATATATATATAGATATATATATTATTTTTGAAGGCATTAGGGTAGCCAAAGCTGCGAGAACCAAGGAACCAAGACCTCAAAATAAAGGGAAATTTAGAGGATCAACACAAATATTTGGTATTACTTTTCTCTTAAATCATTTTTGGGTTTGCAAGTGGCTGCTGAGACATCAGGAAGCTAAAAAACAAATAGCAGCTTAAGTGGCTAAAATGCTGAGCAAAACTCCTTACAGTTTTATAAGACTGAGGGACAATAGTTGACATTCAAAAGAAAAATCCCTATAGAAACTACACAGGCCTTTATTTCAAATCACCTAGAAAACAGAGAGAAATCAAAATAAAATCAGTGCTCACAAAGACTGAATCCCAGATTTTAATCAACTCAATTGCTGATTGGGTTAAGATGATGACCCATACCCTAGCTGCCTAACAGATACAAATCAAATCCTCTAGCGATGCAGAAAGCACCATCCAAAGATTCAATTTATCTCTACCATTGTTTATATCTGATGTTCTGCAGTAAATCAAACATTATGAGGCATATCAGAAACCGAGACTCTGTGGTCAAAAGCAAGATAAATAAAATAGAAACATACCATATAAGAAACAGCCATTAAGTTATTAGACACATATTGTGAAATATAGTTTATAAATTTGTTAAAGAAATTAGTTGAAGAGATGGAGAATTTTATCTAAAAAATTGGATCCAATGAAAATTCTAGACCTAAGAAATACATTACTAAAATTAAAACTGAAATAGATGAGTGATGGATTAACAACAGAAATAGATATAAAAAGATGATTAGTGAAACTAAAGATCAAAAGAAAAATTCAGACTGGAGTACAAGAGAAAAAGAGATGGAATATACAGGAGGGGAAATGTAAAAGACATATGATATTCCAGAATAATGTTTGGTGTTCTCAGAGGAGAGGAAAGAGAATAGTTCAAAAGTAATTTTGAGGAAATAATGGACTTTAATTTCATAACATAAAAAAGACATCAAACCACAAAACTGAAAAGTGCCACAAATCCTAATCAGGGTAAATTCAAAGAAAATTGTACCTAAGACAGATAATAAAACTGCCAGAAAAACAAAAACAAAGGGAATTTTGAAGCAACCAACCAGAGGGGGGAAAGCAATACTTTCTTTAAAGAGAATCAATATAACTGAGGGCTGACTACTTAGCAGAACAATGGAATCCAGATCATAAAAATGAAAACTACAAGTGCTGAAAGAAAATAACTAATTTCTAAATGCCAATCTAGAATCTATTTCCAACAAAAACATTCATCACAGCCCTGACCAGTTTGTTTCAGTAAGTAGAATGTCGGCCTGTGGACTAAAGGGTCCCAAGTTCGATTCCCACCAAGGGCATGTACCTTGGTTTTGGGCACATCCCCACTAGGGGGTGTGCAGGAGGCAGCTGATGGATGTTTCTAACTATCTCCCTTCCTCTCTGTAAAAAAAAAAAAAAATCAATAAAATATATTTTTTTAAATATATATTCATCACAATCAAAGGCAAAAAGACATTTTCAGACAAATAAAATAGATCCACATTAAAGAAAATATTCAAGCAAATACTACAAGAAGAAGGAACAAGATGGTAGTATGAAAATGCAGGAAATAATAAAGAGCAATACAAAGGGTAGAAGTGTAGGTATATCTACATTAATATTGACTATGTAAAATAACAATCATGTCTATGGGTTAACAGCAGAAATAGACACAGACCAAGTTTTTATTTCCATGTTTGTTTAAAAAAATGGGGGGATGAAAAAAAATGGAGTTAGAGTGTATCTAGAAAATGGTAGAAGTACTAATTTATATTAGTCAAGACTGTACACTGAAATCTCTAGATTAACTATTGAACATAAAGTAAATAATATAAAACTAACCAGTCAACATAAAGGAGAAACAAAATATGTGATTAATTTAAAAGCAGGTTAGAAAAGATTAAAAACAAAGGAGTATGGAAGACTTGGAACAAATAGAAAACAAATCATAAAGGTAAATATAACTCTACCTATAATTTATTATTTAAAATAGACTAAATACTCCAATAAAATATAAGTGAAACACTAAACTTTAAATGTACTTTAAGCTGTTGATGAGACAGACCTTAAATATTAGAACATAAAAATGTTGAAAGCAATACATATGTATGTATTGATATGTACATATGTATTTGTTATATATGTCAAATAATGAAAAGTAAGCTGCTATGACTATATTAATATCAAATAGATTTTAAAGTAGAAGGAATTATATAAGATTAAATGGATAAATAACAATGATAAATTTTTCAATGTACCAGGAAGAAACAATAATTTCTAGTTTTTGCACCTGATAACATAACTAATATATAAAACAAATAATAAAATTAAAGTATAACCCACTAAGTCCAAAATCACAGTGGTAGACCTTAACACACTATTCTTCATAACTAATAGAACAAGCAGATAAGATCTTATTAAGAATATTAAGTTGACTTAGCCTGGCCTGTATTGCACAGTGGTTAGAGTATTGGTCTGAGCACCAAAGGGTCATGTCTTTGATTCCTGATCAGGGGAATGTACCTGGGTTGCAGGTTCTATAACCAGCCATCGTCACACATGTGCGGGAGGCAACCACATTGATGTTTTTCTCACATTGATGTTTCTTTCTCTGTTTCTCTCTCTCTCTCCCTCCTTTCTTCCCTTCCACTCTCTCTAAAAAGCAATGGCAAAAATATATCCAGCCGTGATTAACAACAATAACAAAAATAACAATGGAGAGTTGAATGATATACTAGTAAATAACAAACTTAATTAACATATATAGAAGATTGCACCTACCAATGACAGAAATTATCCAGATATGAGTGGCAAATTCCCTCAAAAAATTGAAGAAGCAGTAGTATCCATCTTATTCACATCTTTCATGTAAAAAAGTGAAAAAATTATTCCTATCTCATTCTATGAGGCTAGCACTATCTTTTATGTCAAAACCAGACAAAAATACTCATGAAAAGAAAAATATAAACTAATATCCCTGTCAATGTATATAAAAAAACATTAACAAAATCCTATATTTAAATTAAAGTAATAAATTAAAAAGATAACACAAAGTGATCAAGGATGGGGGGACATTATCCTAGGATTCCGAAGTTAGTTTACCATTAAATGTAATTCACCACATTAAAAAAAAAAAAAGATAATGATAGTGCCTATATGATTACCTCAGTAAATGCAGGAAAAGTAATGACAAAATTCAAGATATATTCATTATTAAAAACTCTCAGCAAACTGTGCATAAATTTACCTAACTCAATAAGGTTTTTTCTGAATTCATAAAAAACGTTGTATTAGTGTTTCAATACTGAAAGATTTCCCCCTGAGACAATGTTGTGTGCTAGCACTTCCATTCAGAATTGTGCTGGGTGTTCTAGCTAACGCAGTTAGATTTTTTTTTAAGACTAAAATTTGAAATGACAGAAACAAATGTTACTATTTAGAAGAAAAATCTATGTAATTAAATTTTCTTTCTAATCTAAAAGATTAACTATGAGCAATAAAATATGAGAAATTCATTTAGCAATGTTGCTGGGTACAAAACTAATGTTTAAAAAAATCAACTGCATATTTATATACAATTAACAATTAAAAAATAAAATTTAAGAAATAATGTCATTTACTATAGCATCAAAAATTATGAAATACTCAAGAATCCTAGCTAATAAAAAATTAATTTGCAAACTGACCATCACTCCAATATACAAGATGGCTGCCCCTATATGGTCAAAGATGGATGCCCCCAAGTGGACATAAGATGGCTGCCACAAGATGGCTGGCAGGGGAGGACAGTTGTGGACAGTTGTAGGTGACCAGGTCAGCAGAGGAGGGCAGTTGGGGGAAACCAAGCCAGCAAGGGAGGGCAGTTGGGGGCCCCAGGCCTGCAAGGGAGGGACCAGGTCAGCAGGGAGGGCAATTGGGGGGGAACAGGACTGCAGAGGAGGGCAGTTAGTGGGGACCCAGGCCTTCAGGGAAAGGCAGTTTGGGGGAGGGATGCAGGCCTGCAGGAGAAGGAAGTTGGGAAGGACCAGGCCTGCAGGGAATGGCAGTTGCGGGTGATCAGGCCATTAGGGAGGGCAGTTAGGAGTGATTGGGCCAGCAGAAGATGGCTGTTGGGGGGAACCAGGCCTTCAGGGGAGGGCAGTTGGGGGGAACCAGGCCTGCAGGGCAAGACAGTTGGGGAGAACCCAGGCCTTCAGGGGAGGGCAGTTGGGAGAGACAAGGCCAGCAAGGGAGGGCAGTTGTGGGGGAACCAGGCCTGCAAGGGAGGACAATAAGGGTGTGTGGTGACCAGGCAAGCAGGGGAGGGCAGTTAGGTGTCAATCAGGCTGGCAGTGGAGTGGTTAGAGGGTGACCAGGCTGGCAGGCAGACCCCAGTGGGATCTGACCTAATGGGTGGTTGGATATCCCTGAAGGGGTCCCAGATTGGAGAGGGTGCAGGCTGGGCTAAGGGACACCCCCCACCACCCCTCCCCATGCACGAAGTTCATGCACGGGGCCTCTAGTACATTTAATAAAAGATATACATGACTACTAACCATACATTATTAAAGTAAATTAAAGAAAAGCATAAATAAATGTAAGGATAAGCCATATTCATAGATTGTAAGGCTCACTATTATAAGAATACCAATTGGGTCACAAGTAATCTATGGAGCCCTAGCCAGTTTGGCTCCATGGCTAGAGCATCAGCCTGTGGACTGAAGGGTTCCGGGTTTGATTCTGGTCAAGGGTACATGCCCAAGTTGTGGTGTCAATCCTCAGTGGGGAGGGTGGGAAGAGGTTGTGCAGGAGGCAGCCAGTCAAAGTGATCTATGGATTTCTCATATGCACTCCCATTCAAATTCCTACCCCATCCCCAAATAAAACAGAATAGAGAACAACACAAATGATATTTGATAAAAGAGTTGATGTAATTCAATTGAAAATATATAGACTTTTCAGCAAATAGTGCTTGAACATTTGGGCATCCATATACATAAAAAAGACATATAACTAATACAAAAATTAGCTCAAAATAAATCACAGAAATAAATGTAAAGCATAAACTTAAAATTTCTAGAGAGGAAAAAAGAAAGAAGAAAATTTACATGACTTGAATTTAGTGAAGACTTAAATAAAACATCAAAATACAAACTATAAAAGAAAATGAGATGTTGAACTTTATTAACATTAAAACTTTGCTTTGTGAAGACACCGTTAGGAGAATGAACAGATAAACCACAGACAAAATATATTTAAATCACATATCTGATAAATGACTTCTATTTAGAATGTGCAAAGAACTCTTAAAACACAGAAAAAGGAAAAAAAACACCTAATTTAAAAATGGTCAAAAGATATGAACAGACACTTCCATGAAGAAGCTATAAATCATAAAAAAAACAAAAATGAAAAGAATATACAAAAACATTATGTCATTAGGGGAGTGTAAATTAAAGCCACAATGAGATATCACTACACACTTATTAGAATGGCATAAGTCTAAAAAAAACTGACAATAAAAGCTGGCAAGGATGCAAATCAACAGGAAGTCTCATTCAGTGCTGGTGGGAATGCAAAATTGTGCTGCCACTTTGGGAAACATTTGGCAATGCTTATAAGCATAAACCTACCATACTGTTCAGCAATCACATTCTTGGGAATTTAACAAAATGACTTGAAATTGTATGTCCAAACAAAAGCCTGTATGTTTATATTTCTAGCAGTTTTATTCCTAATTGCTAAAAACTGGACTCAACTAAAAAAGTCCTTTAGCAGAGGAATGGATAAACAAAGTGACAGTACGATGAAATGCTATTCAGCTATAAAAAGGAATGAGCCATTGATTCATACACAGACATGGATGACTCTTAAATGCATTGTACTAAGTGAAAGAAGCCATATCCAAAAGATGACATAGTGTGCGATTTCATTCATATGACATTCTGGGAAAGGCAAAACTGTAAAAAATGGAAAAAGGTGGTTGCCAGGGATTGGAGTAGAGGGAATGGTTGACTACAAAGGGATTTACAGAGGAAGTTTTAGGGTAAAGGAAATAGTCTGGGACAATGGGCACATGTCTGTGTGCATTTATCAAAACTTATAGATTGTACATTTCATGTGTGCAAACTAAAAAAAAGAACTAACCATTTGAAAACATTATTTTTACTAAAAGTTATAAGGTATAAACAAAAGGAACCATATATAAACACTATGCTCTAGTCAGTGAATTTCTTAGTCATAAAGATACAGATTAAAAATTTTGAAACTGTTCTAGTTGTATACTAAGTTTGAAGAAATTGGGAAATAGATGGTTGGTGTTGAGCACCAAGCTTCTCACTGTCAGAGGGAGAATTACAGGTAAATAAGAAAGAAAGGCTAGAATGAACCTGGCAGTGCTGAGAATCAGAACAAACTCATGTTTGTCTCTCTATATACATATAGATAGACACAGAACAATTATAAATGTGTATATGCATAGGTTAATATCCATATACATATATATATACATATGTTTGTGTATGTATATGTGTAGATGTGTGTAAAACATATATACTGTCACTGAGAGAACCTAAAAATAATAAAATCTAAAAGCATTGGTAACAACAACAAGCATATCCAATGCTCTGATCTTGGATTCTAAATATCATTCTCCAATAAAAGTATCAAAGCTCATTGAAGAAATCAACTGATTCTAGGACTGAGACTGGGAATATGCAAGCTGGATCTTGAAAGTAAGGAAGTCCTCCAAAAACAAAAGTATAGGAACATGTCAAAGGGACACAGGAACCAAACTGAAAATATTTCCCATTGAGAAAGACAGGACAATTTTAGCAATAAAATTAATAAAGAATAAAGTAAATATATGTACATGAGTCCATATCCTATCTAATAAAAGCATAATATGCAAATTGACCACACCTTCGCTATACCTAATAAGCCACGCCCACCAGCAAATCAATAGTGGTATGCAAATTAACACCCAAACAAGATGGCTGCAGCCCATGGCAAGCTGGGGCTGGGGCGGAGCCAGCTAGTGCTCCATCAGCGATCCATCAGCACCATGGCAGGGGCCAGCCAGTGACCAATGGACCCCCTGGCTGGGTGATGGCTGGGTGCCCAAGGCCCGGAAAAGGCCTTGCCAAGGAGCCTTTTCCGGGCCTTGGGCAGGGCTGAGGGCAGAGCTGTTAGAAATCAGCCCGATGACAGGACGATTTCTGGCTGGGGTCCCCTGGCTGAGGTCCCCTGCCCAAGGACGAAAGCCCTGACCAGAGGCTTTCAGCCTTGGGCAGGCCAGGGGTGAGCCATCAGTAGGACATCCCCTGAGGGCTCCCAGCATGTGAGAGGGGTCAGGTTGGGCTGAAGTATCCCCTCTCCCCTGTGCACAAATTTTGTGCACCGGGCCCCTAGTTAATTAAATAAATAGATAGAGGGAGGGAGGAAGGGAGGAAGGAAAGAAGGAAGGGAAAAAAAGGAAGGAAGGAAAGAAGGAAGGAAGGAAGGAAAGAAGGAAGAAAGGAAGGAAGGAAGGAAGGAAGGAAGGAAGGAAGGAAGGGAGGAAGGAAGGAAGGGAGGAAGGAAGGAGGGAGGAGGAGGGAGGGAGAGGGAGGGAGAGATGAAAGGAGAGAGAAAGAAAGATCTTTCTTATAGAAGAATTCAAAATGATATGTGAAGATAATACATTCTACTGGAGATGAAGCTTAATACCCCACCACCACCACCACAACCACCACCATCAGGATGGACCAGACCTAATGACTCAATTCCAAAAAATAGAGTGGGAAACAGAAAGACATAACTTTGAAATAGGTTGCCATCTCCAGGGATTTCATGTAGATGCCATATATCCCTGTTATAATGTGATAAGAAGGGCACTTTGACTCTGTTACATTCTTTCCACACAAAAAAACTATAACCCCAGAATAACAAGAAGAAAACAGTAGAAAATCTCAGATGAGGGACATTCTATAGAACGACTAGCCAGGACTCCCTCCTTAGGACTGTCAAAGTCATGATGGAACATAAGGAAAGGCTGAGAAACTGTCATGGACCAAAGAAAAGTAGAGAGACATGACAACTAAATGTAATGGGATATGTTGGAGAGAAAGAGAAGATTAATGGAAAAACTGGTGGAATTCAAATAGACTGAAATTTAGTTAATGATATTACATCAATGTCAGTTTGTTAGTTTTGATAAATGTGACATAGTAATATGAGATGTAGACAATGTGAGTAACTTGATGAGGGATACACAAGAACTCACTGTGTTATCTATGCAACTTTTCTGTAAGTATAAAATTATGCCAAATTTTAAAGTTTTAAAAAATATTTCAATAGATTTTTTATAGAAATGAGATCATTCTAATTCTTACATAGAAATTCTGTGAAACAAAAATAGCCAAGACAATTTTAGAGAAAAACTAAAAGACTTATGCCACACAATATCAAGACATTGGAAATCTACAACTATTAAAACATTGTGGTATTAATCAAGAATGGAACAACAGATAAATGGCATATAATAGAAAGTCCAGAAACAAAATCTCAAATATAGACTCTTGATTTATGATATAAAGGGCCTGATGATAATGGGAATATTTTTTTTAATTTTTTTTTTAAAAATATATTTTATTGATTTTTTACAGAGAGGAAATGAGAGGGATAGAGAGTTAGAAACATCAATGAGAGAGAAACATTGATCAGCTGCCTCCTGCACACCTACCCACCCCCGACTGGGGATGTGCCCACAACCAAGGTACACGCCCTTGATCAGAATCGAACCTAGGATCCTTCAGTCCACAGGCTGATGCTCTATCCACCGAGTCAAACCAGCCAGGGCTAAAGATTTTTTTTAAAAATAAAGAGTCCTAATCAATTGGATATTCATTTAAAAAATAACATGGATCCTTCCCCATACCATACAAAAAAAAATAATAACATGGATCCTTCCCCATACCATACACAAAAAATCAATTCTAAGTAGAATGTAGAAGTATATGTAAAAGGAGGTGGGGGAGTTTTCAGAAAATAGCATAGACATGTATTTGAATGACATGAGGTGGGCAACAATTTATTAAACTAGTACACAAAAAGCATCGATCATAACAAAAATAGGTTCTAAAGTAGTCTATACATCTCTATATATGAAAGCCTAAGTGAACTTATGACCAGTAGCTATGACGTGCACTGACCGCTAAGGGACACATGCTCAATGCAGAGCTGCTGAGCTGCAGTGACTTGGCAGCTGCAGTTCTCAGGTGACACACGGGGAACCAGAGAGGAGGGAGCCTGATTCTGAGGTGCGTCACCGAGAACTGCCCTCTCACAATCTGACAGATTGTCAGAGAGCTGGTTTCGGCCTGATCCCCACAGGCCAGCCCAAGGGACCCCACTAGTTAGTAATAAAAATATAGATAACTTGCCCTAACAGGTTTGGCTCAGTGGATGGAGCATCGGCCTGCCGACTCAAGAGTCCCAGGTTCAATTCAGATCTAGGACATGTACCTTGGTTGTGGGCACATCCCCAATAGAGGGTGTGCAAGAGGCAGCTGATCAATGTTTCTTTCTCATTGATGTTTCTAACACTCTATCTATCCCTTTCCCTTCCTCTCCGTAAAAAAATCAATAAAATATTAAAAAAATAGAGATAACTTCATTAAAGTAGATGAAAGACACAAATAAGAACTTCATATGATATAATGCCAAAAGAAACCTATGATGAATATTTGCTTCACTTTATTAATCATTAGATAAATGCAAATTTAAACCACAATGAGATATTACTATACCATCTACAAAGTAGTTAATATTCAAAAGACTGAGATTATCCAGGGTTGATGATATGTGGAACATTTGAATTTTTATACAGTACTGATGGAATTGTAAATTGGTTCAACCTTTTGAAAACTGATATTTTTATTATCTAAATAATACTTACTTGCTCTGTGTCCCACTAATCTCATTCCTAGATATGTACTTAAAATGAATATGCAAAAAAATGTACAAGAATATTCAGTGCAACTTTATTCATTAATAAAATACCAGAAATAATCCAAATGTCCATTAACAATAAAATGGAAAAATAAATGGAAATACATTCATACAATGGAAAATGATACAGCAAAAAAAATGAAAATGTCACTTTTATACAAAACAACATGGATGCATCTTATATATATAAAATAAGGAGAATAAGACCACACACATACACTTCTCAAAAACAGATAAAATCAATATAAGGATTATCAATAAAGCTAATGACTATCTCTGGAAGGGACTCAAGAGAGTATTCTAATATACTATTACTGTTCTATTGCTTCACCTGAGTGATGGTTACACAGGTGTGTTCGATATGTTATAATTCATCAAACTGTATATTTATGATTCTGTATATTTCTGCATTGATACTGCAAGTTAAAACTTATTTGAAGAAAGAAAATTGTATAAACCTACAATGTCTAAATATCATGTGGAAAAGGAATCATAATTCTGGAGAAAAATTCAACATCTAGTATTAATGAAACAGGTAAGATTTGTTTCTGACTCAATTCAACAAACATCAGATGACAGCTTATTATATTAAAGTACTATACTGAGCGCTATAAAGAGCACTAAGGGGAGAAAGACAGACTCTCTCTTGCCTGCCTCTTGCCTGTACTACCCATACTCCTCATGTCACCTTAGGCCTTTGGATAGATTGACTTAAAAATAGGTCTTCTTAATGAGGCAATATTTATTCTTCATTTCTACTCTAAAGAAAAGCATATGACTTACACCAGCAGCTTCTCTTCAACCTCTTACAGAAGGAGAGGCTTAAGTGCTAATGAATTAGGGAGGAATGATCAGCATTTTATGGCCATTCATCTCCTGTATCTACCAAGGTTTGGAACTTAAGGGAGAAACAAGGTTTTTTACAGAATCCCTTTAAACCCCAGTGTGCATCATTACAGATCATTTACAGATAAGAGTGGGATTCATTTAGTACCCACCAATGCCAAGATGACTACCCAATGCCAAAATGCATACTCTTCCCCATGTTTCATGCAGCTTCCTGAGCACATATGAGAGTAAATAGTGGACAGAGTTTAATTCCAACTGGCAAGATCTGGGCGCCTCCTTGGAAGAGCTGGGATTTGTTACCTGGGTTTTGAAACATAAACATGTCTTTAAGAATGATGATAAGCAGCCACCTTTTTCCTCACTGGAAAAATAGCCTCCCTTTCCTTGTAACCACACAATTTTCTAAATTTGTCTGTGGGTAAGGACATCTGTTTATGTGGAAAAATGCAAGATGAAACATTCATTATCCAGTCCTGGCCTAATCAGAGTAGAACTAAATGGTAGACATCAAGGAGGTTTGGCAATCCATGCAACCCAAGCTCCAGGTGGCCTTCCCCCTCTCCCTCAGCAACTCAGAAATAGTAAATAACTAAAAGGTTATTGTATGTTCACTGCACAAAGCTCTCTCTGACATAGAACATTATCTGGCTGCCTTTAAATAGGTCATACAATCCCATGCCTTAGTTATATGTCTCATGCCCATGAACTCCAGTGTGCAAGGAATAGGACAGAATTTAATTTGGAAATAAGCATCTATGCATTCATCTACTCAGCAAATATTTCTGGAGCATCGTTTGCATGCCAGGCTCTGTATTGTGAGCTGTGAAGAACACAGACTTAAGTAGGATTTTTGTCTCTACTCTCTAAGAACTTTAATTTCTTCTATTTCTATATTTCATTTATATGCTAATCATTCCTCAACCCAGCCATATGTTTACACATGAAGTCTAGATTCATAAACACATTGCCTACTAAACATCTCTTCTTGAATGCACAATAGGCATGTCAAACCCACTATGTGCAGAACTAAAATCTTCACCTCCCCTCCTCAAGCATTCACAAACAGCCCAGCCATCGTGGCTCAGTGGTTGAATGTTGACCTACGAACAGGAGGTCACAATTAAATTCCTGGTCAGAACATATGCCTAGGATGCAGGCTTGATCCCAGTTTGGGGAGTGCAGGAGGCAGCCAATCAATGACTCTTTCTCTCATCAGTAATGTTTCTCTCCCTCTCCTTTTCTATCTGAAATCAATAAAAATACTTTTTTAAAGAACCAAAAATTTCACTTTTCTTAGAACATGGGACTCACGCTCTGTTTCTTTGTTCCTTACTATCCGTAAGCACATGGTCACTAAGTTCTTTTCCTGTCTATTTCTCAAACTGATCTTACATCTCTGCCCTCAAGAGTCCTGTGCTGAATTCACGTCCTCCTTATCACTGGCCTGCAATAAGGCAAACACCATCTACAACTGTTTTCTCAGATTCCGCCCCATTGAATTCAGTCTAATGTGCAATTCCAACAATCTCTCCCATCTTAAAACACATCAGACTTCCTAACATGGCATAATAAAGAACAAGCTGTTTTCATGATACTTAAAGTCCCCCATTTTCTGGCTACTTCATATTTCTGTACCCTCTTTTGCCATGCCAGGTTTTAAACTTAGCGCTCTAGTAAAATCCTTATGATTATCTATTATTATCTGTCTTCATTTCTTTGTCCATGCGCTTGCCTCTCCTTGTTCTCCTTTCTACACCATTCTTCTCTGTGCTAGTTCTTATTCATCTGAAAAGGCTCAACTTATTCTAAGCATCCCTCTTCTGTGCTTCCAGAATATACATTCATCTTGGCCCAGTCATATTATGGTAGTATTATCTGTTTTCATAAAAATTCCAGAAATATTGGAACTATTTCTTAATTTACATTTTTACCCCCAGCACTCATGACATGTCTGGTATATAATAGCAAGTGTTCAACATACATATGTAGATAATGATATTTTTTAATAAAAACAAATAACACTAAATAAATTGTGGTATACCTATAAAGTGAAATACTTCACAATTAAAAAAAGATTGAACTGTGAATACATGCAATAACATGGCTGAGTTTTAAAAGCATTTTCTTAAGGAAAAGCAGCCCGATATGAAATATTATAGTCTGTATGATTCTTTTTATAAGGCATTCTATAAAAGACAGAATTTGGGACAGAATCATTCATTTTTCTTAATTCCTCCATTGTGCAGCATCTATGCAAAGCATAATCAATTCCTGCTTCATTTCACAATAAAAGCACTTCTATGATACTTTAAAAAAAACTGGGGGTGGCGGGAGATCATTGGTTGCTGGGTCTTGGGATAGAGGGAGGTGATTGACTATAAAGTGATTTGAAGGGACCTTAGAGGGATGATGAAACATTCTGTATCTTGACTGTACTAATAATTACATTTTTACCCCCAGCACATGCCAACAAAATGCATCAAATTGTACACTTAAAGAAAGTAAATATTATTGTGTGTAAATTATGCCTTATAAAATGCTATAATAAATATGCAAGTAACATATGAGAGTACATAAAACTCTGATTTGAGGAATCAGAGAAGATTCTAAGGAGAATGAATACCATTTAGATAGTTGAATAATGGGAAGTAAGACACTTCATGCTAAATATTATCATTTGGTTGGGTAACAGTTATATTACATGATAGTAGATGTGGTTTAGAAGCACTTTGCATGAAGTCGCTTACAGACACTAAACATGTTGTTTTTCACAAACCAAATGCAATGGTTGATACCCTTCTTCACTTGCTTTCTTTAAGATCAATCAGGAGCATATCCTGACCTGAACCTCCCTCTGTCCCACGCACATATACACATTTAACTGATATTTCCTGATTTTTCATTTTGCTTTGACTCCTGATGAAGCAAGTGTTGGTTCACTTCCAAAGCAATGTTCTTAGACCCTGTTTTTAACCTTTTCAGTAAGGACTGGTCAGGCAAGTCATAGTCTCACTATAGTTCTTATTAACTGATTAAAGAAATGCATATCAAAGAAAAATTGGAATAGAAATTTTCTGTAGTTTTACAGAGAACAGGCTGTGCAAAGCACACTTAAAACACCATAGATGGCCCTAAATCATGACTCTTTCTGTAGTAGCTAAAATGCTTCATAAGAATTACATCTGTGTGGAATTAAAATCCTGGTACTTAATAAAATATTTTGTGGAAATACTTTTCCTTTGCATTCCAAAAGTCCTATATTTGAGGATAATTTCTAACGTGAGCACAAAGGTGAAAATGTACGATTGTTCTTAGAATCTTCTAGGACCTAAGGGAGGCAAAGTACTGATAACAGGTTCCGATTGGTTCAGAGGTCACTTCTTTCTTAGGGATCAGCACTTCATTCTTAGCCAATAAGATTTAAACCTAAACTCCTAACCTCAGAATTTGTAGAGTCAGTTCACTTGATCCCTACAGTATACCCACATTTTTTTGCACTCTAGTGGGTTATTCTGCGTTGTTCATGAGGCACCAGAAACTAGACGAATCCCCATTTCTGCTCATTTGGATCAGGTTTCACTGAGATGGACTTGTACCTCACATTTCAGTGGCAAAACCACAGAGGCCATCATTCTAGAAGCTGAACTCATTGAGTTGCCTCCCACTGGTTACCCCAACAGATGTCCTCTTTTTAGATCAGACCATCCCAAACAAACCCAAATTTGGTAAAACTGTGTCCAGTTGCATCAACATAAAAAAAATGAATTATTTAATTCTTTAATTAAAAAATGAATTCTCATATAGATTATTCCTCAATTTATCCCTTCTGTGCCAGCTACCTAATATATTTCTTTTATTCATACCTCTACCATTGCTTACAAACAACTCCCATCCTTCTATTATATCCTCTTATGCTTTTGTCCATTATTATCTGATACAAGTTGCTTTAAGATAGAACAATTTGAAAATTTTTAAAGAAAAATAACTGGAAAAAAATTATTTTTTTCATAAATAAATAAATAAAATAAATTTTTCTCATTCTGTTGCTAAAGAAAAAGTAGATGTGAAATAGAAAAGAAGTTAGGTAGATAGTGACAGGACCATGGGAGGAGGAAGTGAAACCAGGAACTCAGGCGAAGTTACTAAGGCACCCCAATGGGGCACAGAAGGAAGGGTGAGTGAGAGACATGCACTTAGAAATGTCTGTCTATTGCTAATGAAATAGGAAATTTTAGGGGTGAAATAGGCAGGTTTAGGGAATTTTTAAATTAAGGGGGCCCATGGAAGAAACACAGGGCTACAGAGCTACAAAGGTTACATTTCTGTAACACAAGGGAGTTGAGAGAGGTAACAGTTACATTCCCATAAGATAAGGGAACTGGACATAGTAAAGGGTCTATATTTGCAAAATAAAGCAGGAGGAAGAAAGTCCAAAAGGAATAGGAGAACATGAAGGAGGAGGGGAGAAGGGCCTCACAGGTTTGACCTTTGAGTTTAGGAATTACTATGGTAACCAAATCAAAGGGGAGTTTTGACCTTTGAGTTTAGGAATTACTATAGTAACCAAATCAAAGGGGAATAGTGAACAGAGGGATACTGAGAGACAAAAAAATCTTCAGCCTTTATGAATCAGGGAAAAATGAACTCAGAAGGACTCTTTCCCCCTCCCCACGTGAGAGTCTGTGTTTGCTCTTCAATAAATTTCCACCTTTGCTATACCATCTTCCATCTGTGGTTTCATTCTTCAACTCTGAGGGACAAAGAGCCCGGGTAAGCCATCCTGCCCAGGGGAACAGCAAGTGTTCCAGTCCAAAATTTCTATATCACTGAGACAGGCAGTTTACAGATAACTGATCACAAGACAGTGAGGTGTATAACCAATCCCAAGAATGTTATTAAGGCAGAATTCTTTGGAAAGAATAATCAAGAGCTAGCAAGACTGTACCCATCCCCTAAATTAAAAGGCCTGGCTTCCTCTCACTCTTCTCTTCTTCCCAGCATGCAATGAGTGCCTGACATTTGTTCCTGTGGTGGCAGCGCACATCTCTGCACGCAGGTGGTTCATGGCCATGTGGGCCGCCCCACATGGACTAATAGACTTTAATAGCTTGGATTGCCGGAAGCCAATCATTGTTTTGATGGTAGAGAGCTGTGGATAGGGAGTTTGGAGCGCTGGTCAACCTTGATTGCTCTGAGGAGTTGGAGCTGGTGACTGGGATGTTGGTGGTTGAAGCAGCTCCCACCTGTTAGTCCTAAGAAGATCTACTGATCGACTTTTACTGGTGCTTCTGGCCTGGGGGATACAGCTGTATCTTATTATTTTAATCTTAGTAAAAGGAATGGTGAAGCTAGAGTGAGTAAGAAGTTCTTCCACTAGAGGTGGACTACCGCCTGGCTCCCATTTCCCAAATTAATATTTTTCTAAGTCTCTTTATTCATTTGTGTGCAGCCTTCTCCAGAAACCTGAACCCTGACCTGGGGACCCTGAATCACATGGGACGTGAAAGGGATTCTCACATTTTGGCGCCTGAACAGGGACGCCACATTTTGGTGCCTGACCACTGGACATGAAAGGGGTTCCCACATTGGATACTAAACTACTCCTGACTGTAACATGGAAAGAAAGCTCCAGACACTGGCCTGCTCCTGGAACACTGCTTCACCTTTTCCAGGACTGGCTTCTCTCAATAAACTTCCGTTCCACTAATGGTTTTTGTCAGAGATTTAATTCTTCAATTTCACGAGAAAATGAATTTGAACTCAACATCCCACATTTTGGTTTTAGATATTGTTTCATTTTTGATGTTGATAGATATGCATAGGTGGAAATGATATTTAAATGTTTAAGGTAACTACTAGTTATTTAAATAAGGAGCTCATAACTTACAAAGCAGTGAAGGGCCCTGGCTGGTTTTGCTCTGTAGTTAGAGTGCTGGCCTACAGACTGGAGGCTCTTGGGTTTGATTCTTGGTCAAGTGCATGTTCCTCAGTTACAGGCTTAATCCCCAATATTGGTAGGGGCATATATGTGAGGCAACCAATTGATGTATATCTCTCACATTGATGTTTCTCTCTCCCCCCCTTCCCTTCCCTCTTCTCTCCCTAAAATAAAAATCAATGAAAAATATATTCTTGGGTAATGACTTTTTAAAAAAGCAGTAAAGAAAAAAGAACTAAGAAAATCTAATATAGCAAACAGACACAAAGAAGAAGAGAGAACAACATGCAGATATAAAATAAGATGGCAGAGGTAAAGCCTAACTTTTCACTTATGAGAAAATTAAATAAGTATGACTCCTCCCTAAAAGCCAAACATTCTCTGGGATTAATTAAAAAGCACACACATACAATTGTATACTATTAGCAAGACAAAACTAAAATAAAATGCCATGAAAAAAAAAAAAGAAAGAAAGAAAGAAAGAAGCAGCCCAATTAACATCTACTAAAGAGGAAATCACAGACCCAAATGGCATCACTCAAGCTAAAACCCCAGGATAACAAACCTAGATTTAACACCTGATCTAACTGCAGTTTCAGTTTCTCCCAAAAATGCAATCTTAACAAGTCTGAAATGTTCTGGTCAAGCACCAACAAGGCAATCTGTCAAGCGGCCTCTCTATCCCTCACCCCCAGGAAAGAAAAGGCAATCTGCATGATAAAGAACCTTGTCAATTCCTTTCCTAAAAAAGATATCCAGTTCTCAAAATAATCTCTTCTTTTCTTTTGTTAATAGCTCTCATGCCCCACACTGCTTCCTATAAAAAAAAAAAACCTTCTATTTGGTACTATCCCTAAGAGCATTCTTCTCATTGCTAGATAGCATGCTGCCCTACATATGAATCACTGAATAAAGCCAGTTAGATCTTCAAATTTATCGTTGAACTTTGTTTTTTAACACATCAGAGTTGAATTAAAGTCAAAGAAAAAGAGTTATTTTATGTCAATAAAAGGTTTACTCTATAGTAAAGCTATTATAGCACTAAATATAGACATGCTCAATTTTAATAGCAAAGTATAATATAAAGCAAAAGCTTTTAGAAACACAACAAATAATTTTTTAAATGTAATTGTAAGTAGGCTTATCTTTGACAGATTCAGCAAAAAATACAGATATAATCATTTTGGATAACATATAAAGTCTTAGTAATAAATGTCTGTTAAATTCTGCAAACTGAGAATACACTTTCTTTTTCAATGCTCTTGGAATGTCTACCTAAACATAAAACAAAATACTATAAGAAAAACTTCAGTGAGTGATATAATATGGTCCTATGTGATTTTGTAAAACAGTTTTAAATGTTTTGCTGCAACTAATAAAAACAATTTAGCAATTTTATTTTTAATATATTCTTATTGATTTCAGAGAAGGAGAGAGAAATAGAAACATCAGTGATGAGAGAGAATCATTGATTGCCTGCCTTCTACAAGCTCCCCACTAGGGAATGAGCTTGCAACTTGGGCTTGTGCCCCAATGGGGAATCAAACTGTGACCTCCTGGTTCATAGGTTGATGTTCAACCATGAGGCATTCTGTCTGGGCAGCAAGTTAGCAATTTAAAAATACTTGTAAGTAACTTAAGCAAAAAAAAATTTAATTATTAGTGTAAGTTATTTAGAGAATATCAACAGTGAGAGCTACCTCTCAAAAGGTATGGCAAAAGCTGTGCTCAGAGGAAAATTTGTAGCTTTAAATGCATTATTAGTAAATAAGAATAAATAAAAATAAACAAAGTATTCAATTTAAAAGTTAATAAAATTAAATTATGTATCTAATCTTTCACTTCCCACATTGACAAATATTGAAAAATAATTAGAGTTCTTATTATTGACAAGTATTGGGGGCAGAATACTATTGGTGACTGTTATAAATCAGTACAGTCCTGCTTGATTGCAGATTGCCAATAAGCATCAAATATTCCTAGCAATTCCACTTGAACAAATTTATTGTAATGATGAATTTGCTTAAAGACCTAGCTTGGTATTTAAATCATGAAGCCTATACCTATGAACAGTTCAATGTTTGACAGCAAATAAAAAAAAAACTAATATCAAGAACAAAGGAATAAGGCAATTCACTTGGATGATTCAGGGGCCTATTACTATAGTTGTTATGTGATGTGGTTACATTGACATCTCTTCTGGAACCAGAACTTCAGAAAGAAACTCTTTGTTCTTTGTATCCGCATGATTTGTAAGACTGATTTCTAACCTCTGCATGCCCTGCACATCCCACCTCACTCTCTCCAATGGCGACAGAAACAAAAGACAGAACATTGCTCCTAAATACAACCCCCTTTCCCATCTTAAAACTAAGGTTTCTCTTAGCAAAATATCTCCAAAAAAAATCAATTTATGGTATCTGTATGCCACTGAGTGCACTTACACATCAGTAGATACAAGGATGCACATAAGATCATCTATCATTTAACTTCTTTCTTTCCCCTACTATAAAGTATAGCAATATCACTGACAAAAAAAAGTGACACAAAAAAGTAAAATATTTTATGACCACAATTATTGTTTTACTTACTCCTTTCTCTCTTGAAACCAGAGTGTCTCCTGCAAGTAACTTTCTACCCTTCTCATTTTTACTAGTAATCCTGTTCTCTGGAAGGTTCTTGATCAATTCATTTAAACCACAGCAACAATAAAGAAGTTTATGCATTAGAACAGTGGTCAAAGGGAATTCCAGCATTTTAAAAAAGGAGGGGAAATATTCTAGGGTGCCTAAAAACCTGAAACATACAATATGGCCTAATATAGTCCACAGGAGTGATATGACGGTACAGGATAACTTTAACATCTTCCTGTATTCTAACTTCACAGCAATAATTGAATCCATAGATGATAGATGGTGATAGATAGATAGATAGATAGATAGATAGATAGATAGTGATAGGTACCCCCCCAACTGGTGGGTGGAGTTATGATGTAATTGACAGAGACATTGAGCCACCAATCAAGCACATACCAGAGTGCCCTGTGTCCCACCCCTTCCCATTCCGCCCTGGGCCCAACCCCTGCCTGTTCCGGCCTTTAAAGGTGTCTCAGTGTGCCATGTGCCAACTTTTCTCCCAGACTGTTCTCCCAGGCAATCCGGGAGGAGGTCCGGCTGGGTCCCCTCTTTTCCCCTTCCCCTGGCCCCAGTCACAGGGCATGGCTTCCCCGGCTCCATTCCCCCCGAGCCTGTGAACCCTCCCGGAGACCCCCAATAAAGCCTGATTAATTCGCTCACTTATTCGGACTCCCTGCTTGCAGTTTCTCTCACGGCAGCGTAGAACCTTACATTTTGGTGCCGAAACCCGGGAGAGGGGTTTTGTGACCCGTCCCAGTCATTCAGACCAGGGGTGAGAGTCCCCCCTCTCTCCTTCTCCTCGCCGCCTTCCAGCACCTTGGACCCAGAGGCTCCACCGACTTCTTTTCGATCTGTAAGTTTTCTGTTCTGGACTCCTGCATTCCTTAACCCCCTTCCCTAAACCCCGTGTTGCCACCGGGGTTTCTCATCCTAGACACGGCCATGCTGAGATTCCCCTCCGTTCTGGACTCCTGGAGTCCTTGCAGGAGACGATTGTAGGGGACACCTTCCAATCGCCTACCTGCCCGATGTTCTGTCTGGAGGCAGATATCAAGGGGGGATGCCTCCTCCATATCTGTTACTCCTCGACACTCAGGGGTCCAGGTTCCCCGTCCTAGAGGGAAGTCATGGGTGCCTCTGAGTCCAAGATCGATCCCCAGACCTCTCTTGGGTGTCTCCATCAACATTTTACCAAATTGGGATATTTTCAAAACCTTCACAAGAAGAAGCTCATCTTCTTGTCCCAGGTCACCTGGCCTCAATATAATTTAGATAACCAGTCCCACTGGCCTCCCACTGGCACCTTTGATTTTAACACCCTGCGAGATCTGGACAACTTCTGCTGGCGCACCGGGAAGGACACTGAGGTCCCATACATTCAGGCTTTTTGGGACCTCCGTCCCGCCCTACCTCTGCTCCCGCTGTTCTACCCACCAAATCCTCCTTGCCCGAACCGCCCCTCCCACACCGAACCCCCCTCAAACTGCCCCTCTGTCACTCTCTTTACTTTTCTGACCCAGCCATTATCTCCTCTCTGCCTCTCCTTCTCCTCTCCCTCCTCCTTCACCACACTGTGGCTGCCCCTCTTCTGCTCCCTTCCACCGCTGCCGCCAGGCCTCTGTGGGAACCGACTCTCTACACCTGTGGGAACCAACTCCACAAGACCAGAGGCTGCCGCAAAGCGAGAGAACCTCCTACCACCCCAAACAGCTAAGGGGAATTTCTGTTTTGCCTTGCTCTTTTGACCCTGACCACGTGGCCCTTCATTCCCCCTGGGGGCCGCCATCTTGGCATGGCAAGTCCCGCCCCCTCTGGACCCCACCTGGTGTGGCCGGGCTCCTCCTCCCTTGGCCTGCTGCCTGCTCCACCCCGCCTCCCCTCCCCTCTCTTTATGCCTCAAACCCAGGTTCGAGATCGGAACATGGCATTTAATTCTTAATTCCCCTTGGGAAGCAGGCAGAATAGGCCCACCTTAGAAGGTGACCCTGCAAACCCAAGCCTTGAAGCAGATCTGAGGCCCACGAACTGTGCGTGGTGGGGGTGCAACAAGAGGACAAGCATTGCCTGGAGAATGCTTCACATGCGGAAACAAGGCCACCGACTGGAAAAAGCCGTGCCTCCGGCCCCGGCCTCCAACCAAGCCCTGCGGTCAAAATGGCCACTGGAAAAGTGACTGCCCCTGGGAAAGTGACGGGCCCTCTGTGTCTCAGCACAGAGGGTCCATCCTTCCAGGTCCTGACCAGCTGATGGCCATGCTGGAACTGGCTGAAGACTGCAGATGCCCAGACTCCACAACCCCCATCACCCATGCCGAGCCCAGGTTAATGCTCCAGGTAACGGATAAGCAGGTCTCCTTTCTGGTTGACACGGGTGCTACTTTCTCTGTCCTGCCTTCCTTTGCTGGGTCACTTTTCCTTCGTGATCTCAGTCATGGGTATTGATGGCAAATCACCCTTCAGCTCTGAAAACTGCTCTGGCTTCAGCGCCTCCTCACCCTGCCCTCTCCCCTGCTCCACCCTTCCTAGGGAACAACTTTCTTGTTGGCACAAGCTTATCAATTATTTAATGGAAGGGGCAAGAATGGTAAAAGGACGCACTATACCAGGCCACTAAAGAAACACCAGTAGGCCTCCTCTTCTCACCCTCCCTTGTTCACCAGGCTTTTTCTAACTCCAGGATACCCTTCTGGCATCTCTCTCCCTCTTTCCCAGACATCTCTAAACCTTTCCAACTATTTTACTAATGATAAACATGGAATAACTATGGGGGTCCTCATCCAGCCCCTAGGGCCAGCCTTCATCCCCGTAGCCCATCTGTCCAGACAGCTTGATCCCACGGTTCGAGGATAACAACCCTGCCTCCAGACTCTGACTGCAGCTGCTATTCTCACCAAGGAGGCCCAGAAGCTCCCTCCAGCAACCCTTACAGGTCTTTCCCACCCATAGACTACAGGACCTTCTGTGCCACCAATCTTTAACTCTCCTTCACTCAACATACTCCTGCCCCGAGGTTGTCAGAGGCCCTCTCTCTAGAAATTCACAGCTTCTGGCCGGACCCCCTGCCCATGTGCATGACAGGAATCCAGGCCACACCAAGGAGCCCCACCTCCTGCAAGCCCTTTTCAGGAGCCTCACCTTCTTAAGCCCTTTTTTAGACAACTGCTCTGGGAACATGCTGACAGGTTTCTACCCAGGCCAGGACCAGCTGACCACGGCTCCCAGGACCAGCCCTCCAGCCGGGAGGACTCGTCCTCCTAAAGACCCTTACTCTCCCTCAAGTTGTATTTCAGCTCTAGGCACAGAAAAGCAGCAGGACCAACTTTTACCTTCAAGTGACTCAACTGGATTGCTCTTGAGACTTCACCAACCAGTCCCTTGGGGAAACCATGTTTCTTGCAGAACAGAATGCAGACGTTCGCCAACCAAAAGATAGATCTGTCACTGAATTCAGAACCCAACACCAGAATCCTTGAGACTCCGGGTAGACGCCCCTAACGATGCCCCCTCTCAGCTGGAAGTAGCTATGGAAGATGGACCTTCGCCCCCTAGACCTTGCCTGGACTCTCAATTATTTTTTTAATATTATCAGAAGCTTGGAATGATAGGTACCCCCCCAACTGGTGGGCGGATTATGATGTAATTGACAAAGACATTGAGCCACCAATCAAGTGCATACCAGAGTGCCCTGTGTCCCACCCCTTCCCATTCCGCCCTGGGCCCAACCCCTGCCTGTTCCAGCCTTTAAAGGTGTCCCAGTGCGCCATGTGGCACCTTTTCTCCCTGACTGTTCTCGCAGGCAGTCCAGGAGGAGGTCCGGCTGGGTCCCCTCTTTTCCCCTTCCCCTGGCCCCAGTCACAGGGCACGGCTTCCCCGGCTCCATTCCCCCAGAGCCTGTGAACCTGCCCAGAGACCCCCAATAAAGCCTGATCAATTCACTCACTTATTCGAACTCCCTGCTTGCAGTTTCTCTCACGGCGGCGTAGAACCTTACAGATAGATGGATAGATAATCTTGTATAAGACAATAAATTTGATCTCACTATTTATATTCTCTTCTTTAATGTTCTGGCAGGCCCTATTATCTTCCTAAAATGAATGTCTGAGTGAATTAACATGACAATTTCAGATGAGCTTTCAAAATGGCCAAAGAGGTATTCTGGTTTATTTATAGAATTTCTGCTGATGATCTAGACAGATGCCTGAAGGACTTTTTTGCATTAAGATATATCATTTATGTCTTATAAAATTCTCTTTTTACTTTGACATATAATTCTGCATCTCTTTTGGCTCCAGCCCTGAGCTTCTTCACTCTCTCAAACCATCTTCCTTTTGTCGACTGTGTCATCCTGGAGTAACTGAGGCTACACAAGGAGAACCCTAGGCAAAGATTTTTTAGTCATTCAAGCAACATATATTTATTTCCAAGGGAATTAAGTTTCCTACTCAGCGATGCTACCCATAATTCTACACATGATGCTTCCTGCTTTTATTCTGAAGCCTTCTTTTTACAGAAAATGGAAAAGAAAAAGAAGCCAATTGCTTCCACATTGCTCCCTGACTAAGTAGTATCTCCTGGAGGCAACTCCATGATCAATCTGGATCATTCAGAAGGTGCTAACAGAACCCATCAGGACTGACCACATGAAGAAAGGTGTGACTACTCAAGTATTAGAGGCAGAAAACAGAAAACTACTTTTTCCTTTCCTCCCTAATCCTATCAGAAGTTTCCAGGTCAATTAATTAAGGAAATAATTACTATCAAAAGTCCTGTCTGATGGAGGTGGCGGTGGGATAGAAAAAGAAAGAAGCAGAAGAAGGAAGAGAGGGGACAAAGAAATGAGTGAAAGGTTTGATCCTCTCCAGGTCCCCTTTGGCCAAGACTGAGCTCTGTGAGGCCTTCTGGAAGTAACTCAGGGAGTGACTCCAGGGAGGGAACTCAGCCTTCATGAAAAAGCAATGCTGGAGTGGAAGAGAGGGGGAGTTTCTGGGAGAGAGGAAAGCACATGGAGAGGCACTTGGGGACAAGGCAGATTTTGCTGGACTTGCTAAGCCATCTCCCTGAGGCACTACCAGTCTGTCTACTGACTGGACAGCTATGCCATCAAGGGTTCAAAGATCTCTATCTACTGCCTTGAAGCAAACTGAACAATTATGTGAGGTTATAAGAAAGACATCACATAGATCTCATGTTCTCAAAGAGCTGAGAGTCTAATTTTCCGTGGTAGAAATCTCAGGCTTGGAAACCTACCTGATGTACCAAGAAAAACTTTTTCAACAAAGGGCAGATTGAAAATCAATTTGTAACTCTGTTTGCTCTCACATTTCATTTTCTCCCACATTCCAAGAAATTAAACACCCGCCTAATCCAAAGGTAATGGTAAAAAGAGCCCTATATCTTTGGCCCAATGTTTGGGAATGCTTGGGCTCGTCCAAGCTTTTATAAAAAGTAATGGAAGCAAGAACCTCAAATCACACACATCTTTTGAGGTCCCTGCCTCTGTCTTTAAATCAGCTATAACTAGTGCTTAGGTAAGTATAGGAACAGCAGCAGTTTCAAAACAATAGGTCATTTAATTTCCAGTGTGTATGGTCTGTGATATGAAACCCTAACATTTAAAAAGTTACCATGTATTATAATATATAGTTCAGCCTTTTTATGTTTAAAACATTCCCTACATTCCAAAGTGCTAATTTGAGGCCGAATGCCTGAAAAATTTCTCCTTTAACTCCTTCATTGACTTAAGCCCATTTGATATCTCCCTTCCTCTCTGAAATAAATTTAAAAAATTAAAGAAGTGAGATGAGGAAAGACAGCAAAGAATCAGGCAGTTTTGTAATCCCTTTCCTAAATAGATTGCTGTAGTGAGGCTGATGAGAGAGGGGGAAGGAAGGAGTCAGGGAGGGTTCAGACCCACTTGAGGGGAGCTCCTGGGGAGCCTGCAGTAAGGATTGCCGAGAGCTGAAAGGTGTGGCCTCAGCCAACAGCTTCAAGGCCAAGCTGTCACTTTCCAAGGGGAATCAACACAGTGGAGGAAAACCTTCTTAAATAATTAATGTTTAGATTTCCTGATTTTTCTTTCCAAAGCTTAATGATATCACCCTTCTTTTTTAAAAAAAATATATATATATATATTATTGATTTCAAAGAAAGAGAGATAAAAACATCAACGATGAGAATCATTAATCAGCTGCCACTGCATGCCCAACACTGGGGACCAAGCCCTGACGAGGAATCAAATGGTGATCTCTTGGTTCAAAGCTCGACACAACCACTGAGCCATTCTGACCAGGCTTACCTGTCCCTTTTTTTAAGTTTAAATTCTTTATTATTTAAAGAATTACATATGTCTCCTTTTTCCCCCCACTGACCACTCCCCAGCCACCTCTGCACCCCAGCACATGCCCTCATCTCACCCCCCACTGTCTGAGTTCACTGGTTATGCTCATATGCATGCATACAAGTCCTTCTGTTGATCTTTTATTCCCTCACCCTCCACCTTCCCTTATAGGTTGGACAGTCTGTTGGATGCTTCTATGACTCTGGTTCTATTATTGTTCATCAGTTTATGTTATTCACTATATTCCACAAATGGGTAAGATCATTCAGTATTTATCTTTCTCTGCCTGGCTTCTTTCAATTAGCATAATGCTCTCCATGTCCATGTTGTTGAAAATGGTAAGAATTCCTTCTTATTACAGCAGCGTAGCATTCCACTTGTATCACTGTTTTCTAATCCACTCATCTGCTGATGGGCTCTTTCCAAATCTTTGCTATTGCAGATTGTGCTGCTATGAACATAGGGGCATTCAGGAAGCCAGACATTGCCTCACCAATAGAGATGTAAATAGAACAAGCAGGAAACCTGGTCAAAGCTTAATGGATCTGTTTACCCATTGTTTAGGTGAGACTTTAGTTGCCCCTCCTTTAGTCTTATGTTAAGTATGAACTGTTTACCCATTGTTTAGGTGAGACTTTAGTCGCCCCTCCTTTAGTCTTATGTTAAGTATGAACTATTCACATATTGTTTAGGTGACACATTGGTAATTCTAAAAGCTTCCACACCTTTTGTCTTATGTTAATTCTTGCTGGTTGATTTCATTGTTGGAATTTCCTGACCTAAAGGACAAGGATGTATCACTTGGCCCTAATAAAAGGGGATGGGAAAACCAGAGCAGGGGCAGTCCCTCCACTAGAGATGGGCTCCTGCCTGGTCCCCATTCTTCCCAAAAATTAATGCTTTTTGAGTCTCTATTCATTTGTGTGCATCTTTCTCCAGATGCTGAACCCTGACATGGGAACCCTGGACACGCAGGATGTGAAAAGGATTTCTACAGGGGCATATATCCTTTCTGATTAGTAGTTCTGCTTTTTTGGGATATATTCCTAGAAGTGGGATTACTGGGTCAAATGAAAGTTCCATTTTTAAGTTTTTGAGGAAACACCATACTATTTTCCCACAGTGGCTACACCAGTCTGCATTCCCATTAGAGGTGCACGATGGTTCATTTTTCTCTGCATCCTCTCTAGCACTTGTCTTTTGTTGATTTGTTGATGATAGCCATTCTGACAGATGTGAGATGGCACCTCGTTGTTTTGACTGGCATCTCTCGGATGATTAGTGACTTTGAGCATATTTTCATATGTCTCATGGCCTTCTGTATGTCTTCTCTCAAAATGGGTCTATTTGCCCATTTTTTTATTGAATTGTTATAGGGAACTCATACAAATTAACAAAAAGAAGATAAACAATCCAATCACCCTTCATTTTTTAACCAGCATTTTAAAATTATGAAGTAGGCATCATTAGGAGAAAGTGTGTGCAGCCTTTTTATTTATAAATCCTGGGATGAGAAGAAAAAGTCAATAAAATACTCAGGGAAATTTGCTATTAAAAGCTAATGCATTCTACTATAAGACCACTTCCTAAGTTAATTTAAGCAACCTGTTATTTGAAAGCTATGTTATATTTTTGGAGGGGTAGTATTGCCTTTTTTAGTCCTCTATTGAGAGAAAGTTAAGTGTGCAAACATAATTGCCCCTTTTCTTCTCTCGTCCCAAAGTAGATGTTTCTTTATACTATAGAGGAAATCACAAAACACTCCAAACAGCTTGAATAGCTTCTTGCAGCCCCCCATAGGAACTCCCCGGGGCTGGCTTGCACATTGTCAACCTAGGGTAAATAATACTTAAATGAGTACGCACTTTCTCAGCTAGGAGGACTATTCTCCTACCAGAATCTCCTTCCAATTTGACTTAATTGTGCTCTAAGAAGCTATCAGCAACGTTAAGTGTGCTGTAAAATTGGAATTGTATTATAGTTTGTGTTCATTAGCACCCCCCATTTGCTTTCTGAGAAGCTTTGAAAAGATTTCACACTCTAGTGGTTCAAGGAAATACTCCGCTTACCTCTTCTGGAGTAGTCCTGAAGCCAGAAGTAAGCTGGGAGATCCCCTCCCCAACATCAATGTTCTAACTTGTTTCAAAAGCAGCTCATTAAATCACACTTTCTCTTTACATTAACATCTCCAACTGTTAGTCATTTCCATATATTTTACCCAGCAGACTGCTTTAACCACCCAAGAACATGATGTCCCCAGAGATAGGCTTTCTAAAAAACAGAAATTAGAAAATCATTAGCGTATAAATCATATCACTCACTGGAAGAAAATACTGTGAATTGAAGGAGCTGAGGTGAGTTTTCTCAGGCAAAGCCACATTAGAATACCCAACGGAGAACAAATGTTTATTCATAAATCCAAATGGAATTAATTGAAGCGATTTATAGTGCCAGCTTAAAAACAATGTCATCCACCGGAAGTGCTACAATTGTCTTTCACAGTGGATTCATTAGCCAGCACTATATTTTGATTACTCTTCTTCAGGGACCAGCTTTAGTCAATTAAAAATGATTTATAGTTCAGGGTCTAAACTGTAGTTTTGGGGGAGAAAGTTCATCCATCTAGTAACAACATATCCATCTAACTTTGGACTGAATTTTTTTTCAAAAATTCCATAATCTGATTGGTTGACATCAAAAGGTGAAAGAGATTTAAGAGCTTGATGTAATCAGCATGAATGTTCTATTGATTCTTAAAACCAGGAGTACATTCCTGGCATTCAAATCTGTGGAACCACAACCCTGTCGCTCACTAAACCCTCTGTGGGTCCCGTACCGCTCTATCAATCTCTTGTCTGTGTGCTATCAGAGGGTAGTGACAGACCATTCTGAGATTTAAATCAATCATGTCCTTTCAGTTAGTTCATGCCCGAGTGCTTATGGATTACAACATGTTCTATACATCCCGCATCTTAAATCTGCCTTTTAAAATGAAATATGGCAGGGAAGCGATTTTTTAAACTAAAAAATGTTTTGAACTAAAAAGTTTTTATTCTTAAAAAAGAAAATGAACTAAATGAATACACTAAAAAGAATTCACAAACCAGCCCCTTGATTCTTGACACCTTGTATTTTTAATTTAAAAAAAAGGTATTCTTGTCTGAAATATTTATGTTCTCCTCTTTAATTGCTCTTTACTATAAACCATTTATCTTTTGTTTAATTCTGCCTTCACAGCCTCCTCTTGCGAGTTTCTATGGGCAGGCCTTCATCAAACCAGGCCTGGGCCCCTGCAGTGACCTTGTGACTGGTTGTTCATTGGCCTGCTCTCTTTCTCTTCCCATCATCACCTTGCAGATCAGGACTAGAAACACTTCTAAAATATCCCATTCAGCAACACACTGCTCTGTTACACAAACTCCAGGATTGTCTTTGCACACAGCCATTATTACCAATCTGGACCCTGGGAATGCCACAGATGAGTCTCCTGGGCCATGGCAGAGAAAGCAGCTGAGTAGGTGGGATCCACATCCTTTTCCTCTTCAACCAAAACATATTCAATGTGGCCTGTTAATATACCAAATGTATTTTTTTAGTATATTGGCGCTTTCCCTATTATCTGTTCCATTTATTGGCAAAAGGTCACTTGAAAGAGCATTTCGCCATGCTGAAAACGTTTCTACACCATTGACCTACATGAAGAATAAAGAGTAACGAATTAGCTATACTGTTCAAGGCCCCATGGTGTGATCTTAACCCACCAGTAGAGCTGAGTTCACCTCCAGGTTGGATTGCTTGTACTTGAATGCAGGGTCCACTCCTTGCTAGCACTGTGACCTTTCCCTAACCTTTCTGAGCCTCTAAAATGCTGATAGGTACCTAGCTAATAAGCTTGTTGTAAGGATTAAATAAAATGATATAAGTGAAGCACTTAGAACACTGTCAAATACAAAGTCAAGGCTCAGTAGTATCCGTTGCCAGGATTTCCTTTTGAGCCTTCAATCCTATTAACCCCTCATGTGAACACTGTTAGCAATGAACAGCCCTGTCACCATTCCACAGACACTCTCGAACTGGAAATGCCTGCTCCCTTATCAACAAAAGTGAGAAGTAAGGCGAGAGGATATTGCAGAAATACCCATTAAAACACCTTATAAGTACAGACTTCTCTTTGAAAGTCCTGCCCCAGTCACCATTCACTGAAGCACAATATGGAGAAATTGGTTGCTTTGCTGCAACCGTGAGGTGGGGAGAAAACCAAACTGGAAGATACTCGTTTTTGCTGATGGAATCTCAGTTGCTTAAGAAATCCTGAGCCTATAGTAACAGACACCATCCCACAGCTAAGGACTTACAAAGTCATTCCAACCTAGAAAATAATTTAGATTTTAAAGGGAATGCTCCTTTTGGCCTGTTTAAACACTAACTATTCCCTGGCTCCTTCCGAAGAACAGGTGTCGAGTTTCATCTTCTGTGCCAACCTTTCTCCCCTCCCTTCATTCTACTCTGCATTGGTTTTCTTAACAACTAATATGTTTTAGCATTTTTATATGCTTCCCAGAACACTTTGAAAACTGATGAACATAAAAGAATATATTTCAAACAAGACATTCTGCTGTGATTACCCATGCAGCTTTCCTTACCTTTTGCAACAGCATCCTGGATTTTTATCACTAGGAGAAGCATAAAAAAGCGCATGACAATTGTGAATTTCCTTATCTCTGGAATTCCACATGCAGATTTGGGGGGTGGGGGGATTTTAATCTTGTCACGTCACAAGTACCACACTTAATGCATTTCTGTTTCAATATTTTGATCGGTTTTATAAAAGCCTCAATCCTGCTTGCCATGCCACCTTTTTAATTAGATTTTTCAATTTTTGTGCCATTTGTGGTTAATCAGATAATTATAACCCTAGATTTAATATTTTTCTAGTTTTCCATCCTTTAGTAACCATAGACATGCCCTATTATGTGCCTGCCAATTCCAAAATTTAGTGCTTAGAGGAAAGGGGAGGATCCTTTGCTTTGGCTCCTAGAGCTGTAACAAGAGCACCATGGATTTCCTACAAATACACATCTGGCTTTTTGCCTTTGTTGTCCAGGACAAATCAAGTCCAGGAGGCCATCCATCCCCTTCAAATCTTTGGCTGCATACAGAAAACCAACTGGGCTGGAGTCCACTTAGCCCATTCTGTTCTCTGGCAATGGAGCAGAGTAGGACATATCACTGCATTTGTCTTTAGATCTCTCTTAGTGACAACTGAAGAGGTGGGGGGGGGGGGGGGAGTATGGAGTTTATTGATTAGCTGCTAATATGAGCCAGACATGGTGCTACATCTGGGAATTCAAAAATCCAAGTGCCTATTCCTCAAGGAATTCACCATCTACTGAGGGAGACATGTTCATAAACAAATTGGTAAACTCACTATCCTTAATTAATAACTGAAGCAGAAAAAAACTAGAGGAGACATTTCCTGAACAGTCAGACATCTCATCAGGTGAAGTTAGAGTACCTTCAAGCCCCATAGGAAGGGCTTCAAGACATACACTATTTGGTTCCAGGGATCCAGGGGGTGGAATCAACATTTCATAATTTGCCAGGTTTTCAGAGTCAGTTCTAGAGTTAATGCCAAACCTATTCAGAATGTTAAGTTTAAGATGCCCCACCCTAAGAAAAACCAAACAACCCACTCATAAGAAATGCTTCTTGTGACCAAGGGGTTATGCTCCAAAAGAAAGCACTCTGAACTTCATTCTGTGAACTGCAACATGTGTGCTACTGACACAGAAGACCCATCACAGCTGGTGGTAACAGGCCACAGCTGAGGAGGCCTTGAAACGTGTCTTTTTCACTCTCCTAGAGGCTTCCCGTAGGCTTCAGAAATTAAAATAATAATAATAAAGTTAAAACCTGCTCTTTGCTTTCATGAACACTTTCCATTTGGTTGTGGTCTCTTCACACATAGGGTTAGACATAAAGTCAAATCAAGAATGATTTAAATTTTATCTGAGAACTTGTCTACTCCATTTGAATTCTTTAAACTGTCTCATGATGATAATAAGAGCATAGTTATGGATGAGCATATTCCATCTAGGATATTTTCAAGAGATGGGAAAACTCCCCAAACCCACTCACGGCTCTTCGTGCTCACTTTGCACTGGCCTCTGTAGCTTTGCTTAAAGATGTGTAAAATTTTATGTAGTTTGACAGTCCCCTGAGGGCCCTCGTGTGCGTTGTTTATTCTGCTCTGTATGTGATAGAGCATTCACTCACAATTTTCTTCCTGGACAGCTTTAGAGGCTTGGAGACACTATAAATATTTAGTTCTGAAAGTCAAAACTATCCACTTTTGTTCAAAATATCTCTGTTTGGAAAAAGTCTACAACATCTGTTCAGAAGACCTTTTTTTTTAAAAACAAGGAGCAAGGCTAATAATCTATGTCTTTTTATTTAATATGTTTTTATTGATTTCAGAGAGGAAGAGGGGGGAGAAAGAGGGGGAGAGAGAGAGAAAGAGAGAAAGAGAGAGAGAAACATCAATAATGAGAATCATTGATCAGCTTCTTCCTTCTTCCTGCATGTCCTCTACTGAGGATCCAGCCAGCAACCCAGGCATGTGCCCTGACCAGAAATCAAACTATGACCTCCTGGTTCATTGGTAGACACTCAACCACTGAGCCTTGCCAGCTGGACTGTTCGGAAGATCTTACAGCCAGTTTCTGACCTAACACAAACCATAAAGAAAAACACAACATGATATCACCTATAAGGGAATAAAATGGGAAGATATGGAGTGGGGGCTGATCTGGAATGCAGATGTATCAGTTAGAATGTTTGGGGGCTACAAAAAGAGAAAAGTTAGTTCAAAATGGCTTAATCAATTGGGCATGCTTATTTTCTCCAAAAGAAGAAGTTTAAAGGTAAGGAATTTCCTGGATTAATTATTGCAGCAGCTTAAGGACATCCACAAGGACTCAAGTTGTTTCCACCATTCTTAATGGGCTTTTTCCCCTCAATCTGTATCTTAGTGGCTGCAAGCTGGCTGCAGCTGCTCCAAGCTTTCTATCCACCAATCAATCTTAAGAAGGAAGAATGAAGAGCACCTCTGTCTTATCCCCTTTTCACAACAAGTACACTTTTCCAGACTCCATTACATAAAATTATCTTTATATCTGACTGAAGATAATTAGGTCACAAGACCATCCCCAAAGCAATTAATAGCAAAATAACAGTTACCAGTCTTGGCTTAGACTAATCATTATTTAAGTTCCTGAGGTTGAGGCAGTGCTTGAAGTTCTTGACTACCTGAACAAAATTGTAAGGAAGTGGAAATGGCTGTTGGGTAAACAATCAAGTGTCTAGTACAGCAGAGACTACAAGTGATTTCACTTTGCTTTTGATACAGTCTCTTAAGTGTTATTGGTTAGGAAAGAAGGCACTCTAGGCGTAGTTAAGACCATGGTGCTGCAGTCTTATGCCCAGGTTCAAATCCCAAATCTGCTCTTTACTAGCTGCATGGCTATATGCAAGTTACTTAAACTTTCTGTGCCTAAATTTCCTCATGTCTACAATGTCAGAAAAAAAATAGTGCCCACCCATAGTGTAGCTGTGTAGATTAAATTGAATGATATTTATAAAATACTTAGCAGAGTATCTAGCACCTGGTATTAATAAAGATTAGTAATTGTTAACATAATCTCCAAAAACTAGACCTCAATACCTAAAGGATTTACGAATCATTTTTTTTCATACTGCATTAAAATAAGCTAACACAAAAAATGAAAAGCCACCAAAAATATCTGGAGGTGAAGAGAAGATACCCCAGTTTTGTATCAATAAAAGCCTAACACCAGTGCCTATGCACCCACTTAAATTTTAAGTTCATGTTTAACTCTTGGGCACATAACCATTTTATTTATTTCAGGAATCAAAAAGAAAAGCATATTTAATCAATTATAAATAATACTGTGAATTTGAGAATAAGTTAATTACCTCTTCAGAAAATATCAAAGGACAAGATAACATCTTTAAAACAATGTGCTTTGAGTTCACAGCCCTTCTCTCTCATCATTCTCTCTCTCTGTAATTCCTCTTCTTGATTCATTTGATGACTGCACCCTATAAAAATGCTTAAAATCCTTGTCTCTCTCTCTCTCCCTCTTGTCTTCTCACAAACACATTTACCCAGACACTGAAAACAAATAACCAGGAATTTATAAATTCAGCTTTAAAATTAGTTACACTCAGGACATCCAGATTCTCAATTAAACAATACCTTCAAATTCCAACTTTGTTAATTCTCAAAATAAATAGTCTCCTGAGATACATGTAGGTGACTTTAGACCGTCATCTTCTCAATCCTTGCCACTCACTAGATGTAATTATTTATTGTAAAGAATGTCTAATTTACTCAGCTAGATGTTTTTGTTTTTATCTTAAATTGATTGGGCATCCTAGAAAAGAAACCTAAAATGGTTAACACATCAAAACAGAAAGATGAACAGGTTCAATAAATACTGCTCACTAGTTGCTCTAATGGGTACCTGAGACAAATTAGAATTTTAAATAACGCTTGTAAATTTTATTTGTAGCACTATTTGAAATCTGCTCTGAGAAACTTTCAGTCCAATGCTAAACTATGAGAACATCAGTGTGTTTCCGGTTTGAATATGACAAATGAAATAGCTAATCTTCCCTCACATTTTTATAAATCCCTGGAGCAATTTTTGAAGCTTAGAAAAATGATTTTGAAGTTTTCATAAACTCCTTATGAAATTTATTCTATGCTTTTCCTCAGCACCAACAAGGGCTCTAAAGCAGAAGGACAGAAAAAAAATCTAGAAGAAAGCATACAAAATCTAAAACAAAAGTACAAATCTCTAAATCATATAATAAAAAAGCTAGCTTTCTGTCAAGTTGTAAGTTTCCCATATGGAGAAAATAAGGGGAAATTTTCAAATAAAATCACCATGGATTCTTTTCTCTGAGAGCCTTAGATGTTAGACCATCTTTACAAAAAGAAAAACTCAAAGGATCACTAATAATATACATCAAGTTAGTTGTTAATCTCAGAAGAAGATAAAATAATATTTTGTATCTAAATAGACAGTTAAGAAACCTTAGGTGTTCCATACAGAAATAGTGTTCATCCAATACACAACCAAAATTGGGCAAAAATTCAGGGCAATCTGAAAAAAAAAATCAATACTAGTTAGGGCAAGAATTAAAAATGACACCATGTAGGCCTGTTCTTGTTTAGGAATGTCAAAAGAAAAGATCTATAATAATTTTTTGGCTTTTCTTTAAAAGAAATTTTTCTTACTTCTTTGTTCTGCAAGGGGGAAAAAAAACAATAATTAGCAAACCACAGATGAGAGTTGGTTCTCTCATTTGACACAGCAAAATATGCCACCCAAGACCACAATTGTTGCCATCTTCACTTAGCATGCCCTCTTGCCTTTTTAAAACTCCAAGCTTCGAGGAAGGTGCAGTGAGTTGTCCCTTAAGAACCACGTGAGATGAAATAAGAGTTTGAGGGATATTATCTAGATACCCCAACCAGAAAGACAAGAAATACTGAGCATCAACTCTGTGCAAGAGTTCTGGCTGTTCTCTAGAAAATAAAAATATATGAATAGTTCTTGCTCCTATACCAATGTACATACAAGTAGGGGAAATGACTATATATAAGAGTAAATCATGTTGCATATATACTAAACAAAGTCATGCACAGTTGAAAACTTTCAGTAAGATTTATTATTTTTTAATGAAAAGTGTTTATTTCCATTTGGGTTTTAACTCTTCACTCTTCTGAACATTGACAGAAGGGGGTGAATGCAAATCCTACCAGGAGATAGAAGGAGGGTCTGAAAACCTGGAGAATCCCAGCACTAATCCCTAGAGAAGTATGGATGATGTCCCCTTCATGTTGGACTCCCCATAAAAGACAAGTCCCATTAGGATGGATAGCATGCTGGCCATATTCATATCTCTTTCTCTAGAACCTAGAAAAATGACTAGAATGTAGCCAAGTGCTCAATTAAAATTAAGTTCCCATTATTAACCATTCTGTGGCATATTCTTGGAAAAACCAAGTAAAATATAAGGCTGTTCAGTTTTTGCTGCACTTTCTATAGTCTAGATAAGTTGTGGGGGAGGAGGACGGGATTCTGAAAAGCCAAGGCTCATGGATCTGGAGTCACACTAAAGCTGTCTTGGCAAAGATGTGGATCAAAGAGAACACTGGTGCACTGCTGGTGTGAATGCAGATGGGTGCAGTCACTGTGGAAAGCAGTACAAAGTTACCTCAAAAAATTAAAAATGGAAGTGCTTTATGACTCATAAATTCCACTTCTGAGAATAAATCTGAGGAAAGCCAAAACACTAATTCAAAGGAATATATGCACCCCTATATTCATTGCAGCATTATTAACAATAACCAAGATTTGGAAGCAGCTCAAGTGCCCATGAGTAGATGAGTGGATAAAAATAAAAATAAAAAGCTGTGGTACCTTTACCCAATGGAATACTACTCAGCCAATAAAAAGAAGGAAGTCTTACCTTTCATGATAACATAGTTGGACCTGGAGAGTATTATGCTAAGTGAAATCGGCCAGAAAGAGAAAGACAAGTATCATATGGTTTCACTTATGTGTGGACTCTAGTGAACAAAACAAACAAATGAAATAAAAACAGACAGAGAGAACAGATTGTCAGCTGTCAGAGGGGAAGGGGGTTGGAGGGCTGGTTGGGAAAGGTGAAGGCACTAAGAAAAAAACTCATAGTCACAGACAGTAGTACGGTGATTACCAGAGGAAAGTGGGGGATAGTGAGAGGTAGAAAAGGGTAAAAAAGTGATAAATGGTGACAGAGACTTGACTTTGGGTAGTGAACACAAAATACAATACACAGATGAGGTATTATAGAATTGTGCACTTGAAACCTATGTAAGTTTATTAACCAATATTACCCCCAATAAGTTCACTTTAAAAAGTAATTAAAAAATAAAATGCAGACTGCATTTAGGAAAAATAGTCAGTCTTACCATATGCAAAAGTAATATCTAAACAAAAATTTTCAAATTAAATATTATTTTTCAATTATATTTTCAAAATAATTTAGTTATGAAAGCCTTATTAAGCAAAAATATATCACCCTAAAGTCAGATAGCAAAAGAATTAGAGATTTGTGTTCATAAATATTTACTTATGTACAGTTGAAGAAGCCATAATCAAAGTTAGAAGGTAAACTAAAGACTAATACAATGTATACAACACAAGCAACTGGGGGAAAGTATTCAGAAAACAATTTCTTACATAAAAACTTATGAAAAATCAATATGAAAAGTTAACTGTGCTAGCTGGTCTGGCTTAGTGGATAGGCATCCGCCTGTGGAATGAAGGGTCCTGGGTTTGATACCGGTCAAGGGCACTTGCCCAGGTTGCGGGCTCAATCCCCAATAGAGGGCATGCAGGAGGCAGCTGATCAATGATTCGCTCTCATCATTGATGTTTCTATATCTCTCTCCCTCTCCTTTCCTCTCTGAAATCAATAAAAATATATATGAAAAGTTACACAACCAAGCAGAAAAAAAATTAACTAAGTATGTGAAAAAAACAATTCACAGAAGAAATATAATAGTCAATATTTGAACAGATGATAAATTTCACTAATGATCAGGGAAATTAAATGAAAATAACAAATTATGTTTCACCTACCTGATTAACAAAAGTTAAATTATTAATAATCAGTTTGGGTGAGGGTATTAGTACCAAAAAGACTTGTACTATTGGTAGATTTTAAATTCAATCACACTTTAGGGATTTCAATTTTGTAGAGGGCCCCCTGAGAAGGCACATGGGCATTTCTTTAATTATTGTCAGCTGAGTTTGAGATGACAGGCAGAGCCGCATCTTGGATACACATCCACCAAGAAGGTGGATACATTATCAGCACTGACTCACCTTTGCCCAGGTGCCAGTAGTGAGACTTTTGAGATATAAATCCAGTCTAGCACCGGGAATGAAGGAATGAATAGGATCTGGGCCCACCCAAGCTCCTTTGATCCTACGTTTTTCAGTGAAACCCCCTTGTATTTTGGTATATAAATAAACACACTGCCTCGGCTCTGGGTAGACTGTCTCTCCAGCAGAAGAGGGCAGTGGCCCACCCAGGTCCCAGCTTTTTTTCCTTCCATTTTGTGACTCCAGTCAAGTCATCTGGGAATTGAGAAATAAAGAAAGAGACACTTAGGATCAAAGGAGCTTGGGTAGGCCCAGGTCCTATTCATTCCTTCATACCCAGTACTAGCCTGGATTTAGATCTCAAAAGTCCCACTACTGCCACCTGGGCAAAGTTGAGTCAGCGCTGATAACGTATCTACCTTCTTGGTGGATGTGTATCCAAGACTCGACTCTGCCTATACCCTTGAACTCAAGCTGACAATAATTAAAGAAATGCCCATGTGCCTTCTCAGGGGACCATCTCTACAACTTGAAAGTCTGTATCAAAATGTAAATGCATATTCCTTAGATCCTTAAGTTCTATGTCTCAGATCTATTCTGAAGAAATACTAAGCATTGGAAAACTTTTCCCATGTTATTTGAAATAATAAATTTATTAAGTAGTGAGACTACTTGATTAACAAATGGTGAGGTCTGTCTTAGTATCTTAATGTTACTGAAGGTCACAAAATCATTTTTAAGAGAGGTAAGTTTATATGTTTTGAGATGCAAATATGGCCATGATAAATTATTACATAATAAAGTTATAGATTTAGAATATAAAGTATGATAACATTTTTATTTAAAAAATACTGTGTGTGTACACATGCACCTGAATCAAAGCATTAATAAAAAATAATTAAACAGGAAAACAAGCATCAAGAATGTAGCTCTGAGTCCCAGGGCTTTGCATAAATTTAATACTTTGTTAGCCATTGAACTATTCCTCAAATTAAATCTTACAAAAAAAAAAACAGAAAAGAAAAGAAAGCAGAAATTCTATTATTGCACCAAGCACTGTGCTTCCCACAACAGCTCTGAAGTTCCTCTAGAGAACACTTGAGGTCCCTTGAAAGGGGTTTTTAAAACCACTGTGTTTTGACTAAGGTTGGTTTACACTAGCAAATCCTTTGCCATTTCCTTCTTTTTCAATATGCTCAGTAAATACTCAATTAGAATAGAATGGCCATACACATTTAATAAGAGACAATAAAAAAAGGAGAGAAAATACATGACAGTACCATCTGATTCTGTCCCCTACTCCACTCAGGAGCCAGGGTCCTGAGCAGAGCAAGTATGAGGAGCAAAAGATTAAAAAGCTGTTAGTTATTCAGTTTTGGTTCTCAAGAGGTCTCATGGTATATGTTCCTGGCCATGCGGAATATAGTTCTAGTATTTAACACCCATTCTTTGCAAATTACACTCTAGGAACATATGATACTGCAGGAGAAAATTATGACTGGAAATGGATTCCTTGAAAGATGAAAATGTCAATCTTCAGGTAGTTGTTTCATAGTCAAGAGAAAGGCTGGCCATATACATTTTTGCCTTTTCCCACTGACTTGGGAACCTGTCTAATTCTTATGGAACATGCAATCTCAACTTTTCCAAAAGTGAAAGTTTAAATACATTCAAGGATCAAAATGTAGAGTTCATTTGAACCAACTTGTGAGCAGCAGCCATCAGAAAGACAAAGGCTGTAGAGACTCAAGGCTCAGTCATCAATCCAATAGAACAAATTGGGAGAGATAATAGATAGTCTGTAATAGAGCTGAGGAATGCAGTCAGAGGAAGTCTATTCAGGGAGTTGAGCACAGAATCAGATAACATAGTGTCCACCAAGAATGTGTCATCAAGTTAGGTGGTTACTGGTAGTTGGACAACAGGTGTGTCCTAAGACAGATGCATGGTAATGGGGAGTCTAGACCCAGAAAATTCCAGTAAGCAACAGGCCTTATGGACTTATGGGCTAAAAAATAGTACAGGCACAGGGATTGACACTCAGGACTGGTATTGAGCAAAAATTAACACAGGAATACAGTTACAATTTGGGCAGGACAGATTTAGCATCAGACCACCCAGTCAAGAGTGTAGCTATAAGATAGCAGTTTCCAAGCAAGGGTTATTTCCCTCACTGGGGAAACGAATCAATGTCTGGAGACCCTTCAGTTGTCATTCCTTGGGAGGGTACTATAAGCATCTGTTGAATAGAAGCCAAAGATGCTGCTAAACATTCTACAATGAACCAAACAGACCCACAACAAAAATTATATGGCCCCAAATAGTGCCACTGTTGAGAAATCCTGGTATAAGGTTTAAGACAGAAATACCATTATAAGTATTAGACATAAATCAGGGAACAGTAGGTAAGCCCACAAACAAGGCAGAAATGTGAAACTGAAGCATGGTCAAGACAGTGAAGTTGAGTGGGAACTGAGTCACCAGAGCTACCAAACTATGTTCTTTAGTTTCCTCCTGACTAGGGACTGGGTAGGATCTTGAGTGAAAGGCTCTCTGGGAGCTGATCTGTACTCCAACACTTACTAGCCAAGATACCTTGGACAATTTATTAAATGTCTACACCTCAATTTTCTTTTCTTTAAAATAGAAATAATACTAGCATTTTCACTCAGAATTATTATAAAACTAAAATTGGATAATACATGATAAGTGCTTCTAATACTGTGGGCAGTTCATATGACATTATTGATAATTAATAGTTGCAGAAGGGGAGGGGTCAAAGAGCTAGGGTTGGAGTGGGGGTGTTTTTAAAGAGCAGAAGAGAGAAAAAGAAGTGAAGCAGGGGATTACTGGCTTAATCCACCCCAACATTATCTGACAGAGGATTTTCCGGGGGAAAAAAATCAATCAGGACTTAGATTTATTCAAAGCCAGAGTTTTCTCATGGGTTACCAGAAACAAAACAAATAAAAAACAAACAAAAATAAGAACACCAGAAGAAAATTTCTCTTATTTAAAGTGTTTTCATCTTTAACTCCTACTAAAAGACTAAAGCCCTCTTTCATAGAGTGATTAACAGCAATACATCTGTCCTCAGTCCTGTATTGTGAAATAATCTGGGCCTGATAGTCTTCTCTTAATTAAATCAAAGATATTCTGAAATATATTCAATCCCTCTTATTCTCAAGACATTAAAATACAAGCTGGACTCCATGCTCAAGCATCTAACACAAATGAATGAGGGACTCTGACCAAAAAGGCCCTACTTATTCTGTTCAAACACATGATTAATTTTCTGGAGTTTACATATAAAAAACAAAAAATAAAACCAAATGAGAAGTGGAAAGTCATTTTATTGTACATTTGTTCCTAAAAGTAGCTTGGCTGGGGTTTCCAACCCCTGCTAAATACCCAGATTAAAGGAAACCACCAACATGTGATGAAACATCATCATCATAAAGATGCCAATAGAGAAAAAGTCACAGCAAGGTCTGGCTCCCCAAACCCCATCTAAGGAAAGAGACTGAGCAAAATTCTAAGAGGCTTTTTATATAAAACTAGTGGCCTGGTGCACAAAATGAGTGCATGGGGTGGAGGTTCCCTCAGCCCAGCCTTCACCCTCTCCAATCAGGGACCTCTTGGGGGATGTCCACCTGTGGGATCGGGCCTAAACTAGCAGTTGGACATCCCTCTCGCAATCTGAGATACTGGCTCCTAACCACTCACCTGCCTGCCTGTCTGATCACCCCTAATGGCCTCTGCTTTGGCCCTCACCACCATGGCTTTGTCCGGAAGGAAGTTGGACATCCAGAAGATGGCTGGTGAACCCAGTCTAATTAGCATACTACCCTTTTAGTAGTATAGATTATATAGTATAGAATTGCTTAAATGTGGGGTGGGGAGAGCCTTTTTCAGCAGAAGATGCTCTTGGCAGACAAAAATGCATAATCCCTATATCTGGACTGATAGCCAGCCATATGAACTCTACTGTCAAACCGGTCATTAAAAAATTGAACTGCTTTCTTACACCTTGCACCAAACAGCTGTTGTCCTTAAAACTCCTCCTCAGCCCCCACCTTAGGTTCTTCCTTCACAGTTTACTCAGATTAGGTTCTTATTGGTTGGTTTTTATGCCAGTCAACATCAAAAGCTCTGTCTCCTACACAGCCATTGGCTCCTCACAGTCCACCCAGATTTGGTTCTGATTGGTCAGTTTCTATGCCAGTCAGTATCTCTGGGCCTATCTCCAGGCCTGACCTCTCTGGGGGAGAGGAGGGGGGCTGATCATCAGCTGCCCAGGCTGCTGACAAGCAGGCTGAACTGCTCACCTCTTGGAGAGAGAGAGAGAGCCTCATCAGCAGTCTGGGGCAGCTGCTGATCAGCCCCGTCTCTCTCTCTCTCTCTCTCTCTCTCTCTCTCTCTCTCTCTCTCTCTCTCTCTCCCCCCCCCCCCCCCCCCCCGCCCAAGAGGTCAGCAGTTCAGCCCGCTCACCAGTCCCCACTCACCTGAGCCTGCTGCATGTGCAGCCTGGTGTTCAGTCGTCCCTTCGGTTGTTTTGGACATTATGGACCCTGGCTCTTTTTAGATGTTTTACCCCTGAAGCTCCCTTTCAATATGAATCCTATAGACAATATTTAGAAGGCTCCCAATTGGTGTTTCCTGAGTTAGAGAAAATGAGTATTGCCAGTCGAAAAAAAAAAAATGGATGTCAGTCTTTGTATGTTGAGTATTGGGCATTTGGGAAAATATACTAATTCATCCAACTGGCAGATAGATAGATAGATAGATAGATAGATGATAGATAGATAGATAGATAGATAGATAGATAGATAGATATTTATCTTTAAATATCACCAATTAAGATCAGGGCAACCAGAGTTGTATCCATGTATCACAGTCACCTTATAAGCTCAGATGGTTCAGTTGTACAATCTGCCTTCCTTGAAGTGCTACAGGTGAGAGAAAGGCAACAAGCTCCTCAACCTACTAATTATTTTCCAGAAAAAGAGGAAATGCGCATAATGTTGGACAAAATTTTTTATAGTAACAACTAACATTTGTAACTTTACCACCTGATTTTATATATATTATCACATTTGAGCTCAGTGTGTCCATTTTACAACTTTCAGGAAACTAAGGCTGAGTAGTTAAGTGACTTACCGAAGGTCACACAGCTAGAAAGTAATGAGAAAAGACTCCTCACATCCCATTTTTGTGATTCCATACAACATGCTACTTTCAGCATCTTCTCCAGTCAAGAGATAAAGAAGTCTGAAAAGAGGTATAGCTCACCTGACAGGATGCCCCCATCCTTTCTACCTTACCTTGAGGGGAAAAAAAACTTCCTAGCTTCCCACATTTCATCACATTTCGCCATGGAAGAACTTTGCAATGTAATTCATCCATCTCCTTCCTGAATATTCTCCCCAATTTCTCTCATTCGTACAACAAATATTGCTTTCTGAGAGTTAAGTGTTAAATTACTTTATATTACTGTGTCATATCTAACTTAAATGACTTAAGTCCCGTTATTATTATATTTCAATCAAACTGAAAAAGGAAAACTTTAAATTGTGCCCATATGGTTATTTTATTTTGAAAAATAACTTTTTAATATTTATTTATATGTGTGAAATTTTTCAATTTTGAGAAAAAAATATGTGTGTGCATTTCTGTGTACAAAGAGAGAAAGAGGCATTTCAAACTACTCTCAATATGCATAAAGATTTTAAAATATAAGTATAAATTCCAAAGTTCAAAGTGAAAAATCACTTGTTTTTAATCAGAGTAATAATAAAACTTTGACATGCCAAATATAACAGATCATTGTTTAAGAATTTACCATTACATTGTTTATTATTTAGAATAATTTTTCTTTATTTGAAGTTATATTTAAATCTTTAAGTATGTTCTAAATTTCCTTTGGTTCTAAATTATGATATAAATATATGCAATTATAGGCAATAACAAAGCTACAGATTGTAATCGTTACTGGTAATGACAGATTCATAATCTTCAACATAATGATTTTTATAACTTCTACAGTAATATTCATCTTTAAAACATTAGCTAATTAATGCTAAAAAAAAATCCTCACAAGTCATATAAACAAGTAAATTCCTCCTCCGCCCTATTGGCACTTAATATATTTCTATTAACTGATTAACATCTATTTACATAACTTGAAAAACAACTGAGAAATCATCTAATATGAACATAAAAACTGAAGATGATTTTTCTTTCCTTAGCAAGACAACATCTTTGTCTACTATTCTTTGCTTGAATTGCTTCTGTTATTTGTGGAGTATACTAACCATCCATCCTTCATTCTTCTCATTGTCTGGGCTTACATTATGTATAGAGAAAGTCATTAGCCTCCAACAGCCAAAGTGGGAGATGCGAATTGCCTTAGCAACATGGTTCCTGAGCTCTTGGTCTGACTGCTCACAAATTCACATCCCCACAAAATATGCCTTTTGGGTTAAGAGAAATAAAAGATCCTTCTATCACATCTTGATAAATTTAAGATGCCTCTCTTGCTTTCTGTTTCTTTATTTGTATGAATATAATTATTTTTATTGAGCACTTAATATATTCCAGGCAATGTCCTAAGAGTTCAATGTATATATTAGCTTATTTCATAATTATAAAAACCTTTATCATTGTTGTGGTATCATCATTGTTATACTAAACAGGTAAAAATATGAAGGGTCAGAGAGTTTAATTAATTTGCAGAAGATGAGACAAAACCAAGGGGAACAGCCAGATACACCTGAGCACACAACCCGTTATCCTAATCAGTGCACCAATGGTTCTCAAACTTGGGCAGGCCTCAGGATCACTGATAAAAGTACATGTTCCTAGGTCTTTCCCCACAGTTTCTGATTCAGTAGATCTGGGAGGCTTTTCATTTCTAATGAGTTCCCAGGTGATGCTGATGCTGAACAGGAACCATGCCCTGAGAACCACCACAGTACTCTAATTGATGCCAAAAATTTGACACCTCCTTCCCTGACAAATAAGTAAACTAAAACAGGAATATTTATTTATTTGAGTGGATATTGGCCAATGTTCTGAAGCGGGGACAGGTGCTAGTATTCAAATAAGTATCGCCAAGAATACCAGTTTCATGTAAGTGCTGGATTTTCTGTGTTCATTTATCAAATCTATAGGGGAGACACTCCCCTTATGAGTCTTATTCTTTCACTAAGAGTCATTAGCCAATTCTTTACTCCTCTTACGATAAGAGCGGCACCTACATGCTTATTTTCTGAATCCCACCTTTCAGCCTCCCTGATTTAGGTCTGACACTGACGGTACAAAGCTTGTGCACAAAACTAGTAACAGCAAAGATGTGGCCACTGTCTCACAAACCTGCCAGGGTTTTTCCCTGTCAATTAACATGAATTTGCTCTTCACCCATAGGTTCGAAAATTTAGCTCATGACTTAGTTCTATGATAAATTTGCTTCTGCTAAAAACTATGCCAAGTCTAAGCTTGGAACAAGATTTTATGGGCCAAGTAGTAGTAAACCCCATAAAATCAGAGTTTAAAGTGGAAAATGTTATTCAGCCTAATTATGGGTCATGCAATTGGGTATTGCTATAGCAAATTTTTCTTAAATGTTATCCCAAATAAGGACATCAGAAGAACATGTGTATGACAGGCACAGCCCACATCCTTGGTCAGTAATGGAACAAACCTGCAGTGGCAAAGGGGTGTGACTGCCACCGACATCCCTGTGGTGGTTTCCTCATTAGACAGCCATGTAGTGAGCCTTCTCAAGCTGTAAGACAGAGTACAAAGGATAATGGTCTTTCGTTTTAAAGTGTGTGTGTGTGTGGGGGGGGGGGGGGGAGGAGATAAAATGGCCGCAGAACAGAGCGATGTGTCCTGAGCCTTGTCCTGGAGCAGAAGAATGAACAACTAAATCGAGTAACATCTGCCCCAAACTGGCAAAGTAGACACAGCTGGTGAGACAATTCTAGGCTGGGAAGGGCAGAGGACACCGGGGAATGGTAAAATCTGGGCTGGGGAGAACTGCGGGACCTCCGAGCCCACAGGGTCAGAGGGAAACGGCCTGGCACCGAGGCCGCGTCCTTTGGGACAGGCGCAGCATCTGACTGTGGAAAGGGCTGCTCTTGGCAGGAGAGTCCAGATCTGGGTCCACAGTCGTGACAGACGGAGCCCCGAGAGGGCCTTCAGGACTGCTGCCCAGACCGTGCGGTGCCAGGAGGGGGGCTGTAGAGGCGCAGCTCTTTCCCCTCATTCTGGTCTTGGCTTTTCTTCGCTGAACCTAGTTCACAGGATCTTTCTGATGCGGACACTCACCCCGGCCGAGGTGCAGGAGGAGGTGCAGACTTGTGCAGTCTGGGGAGAGGCCAGGGTGAGAAGGCCTGGGAGAGGTGGCTGCAAGTGCCGTGCTGAGTCATACCTCAGGACCTAGGTAGCTATTATCTCCTGAAGAAATAGCCCTTCCCTCACTCCCGGGCAACCAATACAGCCACACCCAGACATGTACTGAGTGGTACAAAGGATTTTAAAAAATCTGAATAGTCCCTAAGAGCTCGCAGGGATTGGCCTAAATAGAGGCCTTCAGTCCCAGCAACAGGAAACTGAGAAGCCACAGACAGTACGGAAGAGTGGGATCTTAAACCAGCCAAAGGAACAACACTTCATTTTTTCATTTTCATTTTTATTTTATTTTATTGTATTATTGTTTTGTTATCTCCTTTTTATTTTCTTTTATATCATTTGCTTCTTTATTTTCTATTTCTTTTCACATTGTTTTTCCATCATTCTAATTTATTTTATTTTTTATCCTATTTTTCATCAATTTTTAAATTTATTATTATTATTATTATTATTATTATTATTACCTTCTCTTTCTCTTTCTTCTTATCCACTTGTCCTCTTTCTACTTTCTCTATACTGAACTGAGGTCCTTCCCATATTCATCCAATTCTTAACCTTATTCTCTGTACATAAGGTTCTGCCCCACCCTCTCTACTGGGAATTTAGTGGTTATATGTTTTGGTTTACCTGTTTGTTCTCTGATGTTTTCTCCATATATATTTTTCCCTCTTCTTTCTTTTTCTTCTTTTTCTTTTCTCTCGTACCACTTTTCTCTCTTTGATATCACTTGTGCTCTCTTTACTCTCCCCTAATTCTCTTTTCTCTAGTGGTCAGTTTATTGGGATTATTGGTGTCATGAGTGCATTCATATTTTCTTACCTTTGTGTCGTGTCTTGTTGAGGTGAATTTTATGCTGTTTGGCCAATGTGCTAGAAAACGAGCCACATAACTAGACACCTAGAGAGGAGACCCCATTCGCAAGTGTGTCAATGACACTCCAGACCCAACTACAGAGGCAGGAAGAAGGCGGCAATGAAGGAGAGAGCATGAGTGAGTGAGAGAGCAAAAGAGGAGTGTGTGGTCCTGTGCAGTATGTGTGTGTGTGTGTGTGTGTGTGTGTGTGTGTGTGTGTGTGTGTGACTGAGGCACAGCTAGATCCCACAGGACTTTTGGGGGCAGGCTAACTGGGATCACCTAACTAGGCAGCCTCTGCTACTGTTGCAAACAATCCCAGAGTGTCCAGCTCTTTCTTAGAGGCCTTGTCTTTTTGAAGGGAAGAAATGCTGTGACTGGGGAGTGCCCTCAGATAAGTCCCGGAACTCTACAGCCACCCCTGCCAGGGACCTGCTACCTCAGCTGTCCCATGGTTACCAAGACTCCAGCCACCCTGGGCGCAGGCTCCTGTGAGTTCCAAAGCATGCTCCCCTCTGACCAGCCTAACGCTTTAGCTCAGGGCACTGCAACCACACAAGCAGCAGACATGTTAGCAGCCCACTCCCATCTGACGAGCAGCAGCTGCATGAGCAGACTCCCCACACCAGCCAGAGGAGCCACCATTGCTGTGAACAGCACCCACCAGAGGATCCACTGCAAACTGAGGAGCAGCCACTGCTATGACACCTGAGGAGCAGATGTTGCTTGAGGAATCACTGCCACCCAAGGAGCAACCCCTGCATGACTCAACACCTAGATCCTTCAGTGAGAACAAAAATGGGCAAAGAAACTTCCAAAAGAAAGAAAAGGAGGAATCGCCAGAAAAGCAGCTAAGTAAAACAGAGGCAGGCAATATGTCAGAAAAAGAATTCAGAATAAGGGTCAAACATTTCATAAACTGGATGGATAAAAAAACCAACAACTTATGTAAGAATCAATAAGAAATAAAGAGTGATATAGCTGCAGTAAAAAAAAAAATACCATGGAAAGTTTCAGCAGTAGACTAGGAGAAGTGGAGGACTGAATTAGTGAATAAGAAGACAGGGAAGCATACCTACAATGAACTACAAATGGAGAAAAAAATTAAAAGGCAGGAGAGCCTAAGAGAGCTTTGTGACAACATGAAATGAAGCAACATATGGATAATAGGAGTGCCAGAACAACAGTAAGAATAACAAGGTTTAGAAAACTTATCTGAAGAAATAATATTAGAAAACTCCCCAGAAAAAATACAACCTTCCAAAACTCAATCAGAAAGAATAAAAAAAAAATCTCAATACTCCAATAACCATGAAAAAAATTGAAGTAGTCATCAAAAAGCTTCCAGCAAACAAAAGCCCAGGGCCAGATGGCTTCACATTCAAGGAAGAAATAAAACCTACCTTCCTCAGACTATTTCAAAAAATTCAAGAGGAAGGAACACTTCCAAGCTCATTCTATGAAACCAGCATTAGCCTAATACCAAAATCAGATGAAGACAACACAATGAAAGAGATTTACAGGCCAATATCCTTCATGAACATAGATGCCAAAATCCTCAACAAAATTCTAGCAAATTGGATTCAGCATTAAATCAGAAAGATCATACACCATGACCAAGTAAGATTTATCCCAGGAATGCAAGGATGGTACAATGTAAACAAATCAATAAACACCCTACATCACATAAACAAATTGAGAGATAAAAATCACATAGTCATAGTCATATCAATTGATGCAGAAAAAGCATTTGACAAAATCCAACACCCTTTCTTGATAAAAACTCTCAACAAGAATGGACTAGAAGGATGGATCATACCTCAACATAATAAAAAGCCATATATGACAAACCCACACTCATTTACTCAGTGGGCAAAAACTAAAACCATTTCCCCTAAGAACAGGAACAAGGCAAAGATTCCCACTCTCGGCACTCCTGTTTGACATAGTACTAGAATTGATAGCCATTGTGATCAGAAAAGAAGAAGAAATAAAAGGCATCCAAATTGGAAAAGAAGAATTAAAACTGTCCTTATTCACAGGTAACATGATACTGTACATAGAATACCCAAAAGACTCCATCAAAAAATTATTAGACTTAATAAATGACTTCACCAATGTAGTAGGATACAAAACTAATGCCAGGAAATTTATGGCATTTCAATATACCAATAGTGAACTTACAGAAAGAGAAACTAAAAAAAAATTTTAAAAATCCCATTTACCATTGCACCAAAATAATTAAGACACCTATGAATAAACTTAACTAAGGAAGTAAAAGACCTATATACAGAAAACTACAGGACACTGATAAAAGAGACAGAGGAAGACTTAAACAGAAGAACATGGAAGAACATACCATGTTCATGTATTGGTAGAATCAACATCACTAAAATGTCCATACTACTCAAAACAATTTATAGATTCAATGTATTCCCCATTAAAATGCCAATAGCATATTTCACAGACCTAGATAAAATTTTCCAAAAATTCATCTGGAATAAAAAAAGACTCTAAATAGCTGCAGCAATCCTAAGAAAAAAGAACAAAGTAGGAGGGATCTCAATACCAGATATCAAGCTATATTACCAAGCTACCATTCTCAAAACTACCTGGTATTGGGACAAGAACAGACTATATAGATCAATGGAATAGAATTGAAAACCCAGAAGTTGACCCAAGCCACTATGCTCAATCAATATTCAACAAAGGAGGCATGAACATACAATGGAGTCAAGACAGTCTCTTCAATAAATGATGTTGAAAAATTGTACAGATACATGCAAAAAAATGAAACTAGCCCACCAACTTACACCATACACAAAAATAAACTCAAAATGGATAAAGGACTTAAACTTAAGATGGGAAACCATAAAAACTCTAGAGAAATCCACAGGCAGCGAAATCTCAGACATATGCCAAAGCAATTTCTTCATCGATATAGCTTCTAGGGCAAAGGAAACTAAATAAAAATAAACAAATAAGACTACATCAAAATAAAAAGCTTTTGCACAACAAAAGAAACCATCAACAAAACAACAAGCCCACTGCATGGGAGGACATATTTGTCAATGTTATCACCGAGAGGGGTTTGATCTCCAACATTTAAAGGGAACTCATACAACTTTACAAAATAAAGATAAACAACCCAATCACAAAATGGGCAACAGATATAAATAGATACTTTTCAAAATAAGTCATAAGGAAGGCCAAGAGACATCTGAAAACATGCTCAAAGTCATTAATCATCTGAGAGATGCAAATCAAAATGATAATGTGATACCATCACATATCTGTCAGAATGGTTATTATCAACAAACAATTGTTGGTGAGGATGTGGAGAAAAAGGAACACTCATGCACTGCTGATAGGAATGTAAACTGGTGCAACCTCCTGTGGAGAAAAGTATGGAGTTTCCTCAAAAAACTAAAAATGGAACTCCCATTTGACCCAGTGATCCCATTTCTAGGAATATATCCCAAAAACTATAAACACCAATCAGAAAGAATATATGCACACCTATGTTCATAGCAGTATAATTTACCTTAGCTAAGATTTAGAAACAGCATAAATGCCCATTATGAGTAGGTTGAAAAATCGTGGTACAGCTACACAATGAAATACTAAGCTGTGGTTAAAAAAAAAAAGAAGAAAGAAAGAAAAGAAAGAATTGTTATCATTTGCAGCAGCATGGATGGACATGGAGAGCATTATGCAAAGTGAAACAAGCCAGTCAGAGAAAGATAAATACCACATGATCTTACTCATTTATGGAATATAATGAACAACATAAACTGATGAACAAAAACAGATACAAAGACAGAGAAGTATCAATCAGACCGTCAAACCTCAGAGGGAAGGTAGGGGAGGGTGGGGTAAGGGGGAGAGATCAACCAAACTAACTTGTATGTATGCATATAAGCCTAATCAATGGACATAGGAAACATGGGAGTTAGGGCATTGAGTGGGGATGGTTGGGGGAGGGGGGCAATGGGAGGATAAGAACACATATGTAATACCTTAATCGATTTAAAAAAAAGTGTGAGGGAAAGAAAAGTGAGAATGGAAAAAAAAACACAAAACAAAAACAAACAAACAAACAAAAACAGAGGAAATAATTCCTAAATCAGAAAAATGAATATTTGGTTGGAAAACTTTTCAAAACCCATTTTTAATAAAAATAAACTTGCTATAAATTCAAGAGCTGAAAAGATTCAATATGGGGGATGCAAACAAATTGAATGTATGAAAACTGTTTGCTATAATGGCTACAATCACTATAATTTTAATTATGGGCTATTATTTTTGTTCAACTTCATGTCAATTAAAATAATAGCTTTACGACGAAGACTTAAAGTCCAGGATGACTGATTTCTTTATACTCTGAGAGATTAGATCTGTTCTAAATTTGAAATGTTCTTTTCTTTGCTCAAAATGTAAAGATGAGAGTCTTTGCTGTAATTCTTGGTATTCATAACAAATCAGTCTACATTTCCCAAGTAAACTTATTTTTTATTTTATGGTTTTATTAAAAGACTGAATGGACATGTGGGGAGAAATAAAGCTTTGTTTTAAAAATGCTTTACGGTCCAAGGCAAAATCATAATGTGCAAAGTAAACTATATATTCAAAGAAAACAAAGTTTTAAGACATTTCATTCACCAAGTCTATATATTATCCAACTTGGTTCATTTTTATATTTTTTTAAATTACCATGGATCTCAATCTTCACCTTCACATTGCACACCTTCATAACTTAAAAGAATACATACTAAAATAAAATGAAATTAATATGTGCTTGGAAAAAATGAAAGTTGTATAATACACACACACACACACACACACACACACACAAACATACACACTGAGTGGCCAGAGTATTATGATATCTGAATGCATAATAATTTATCCACTCAGTGGATATATATATTAGGAGCCTGGTGCATGAATTCATACCTTAATCGATAAAAAAAAAAGTGTGAGGGAAAGAAAAGTGAGAATGGAAAAAAAAACACAAAACAAAAACAAACAAACAAACAAAAACAGAGGAAATAATTCCTAAATCAGAAAAATGAGTATTTGGTGGGAAAACTCCACCAAATGCCCATTTGATGAGTGGGGTCCAGCCAGCCTGGTCAGGGGGAGGGCACTTGGGCAGTTAGCTGGCCTGCCTGCTGGTCAAACTACTGGTCGAGAGGACAATTTGCATATTAGCCTCTTATTATATAGGATATACACTGAGTGACCAGATTATTATGTGTTCAGAGATCATTAATTTTCTGGAACCAGAAAATTAATACAACTTAGCACCAGTTCAAAATGGAGCTGCTAAGATATTCAGCATTTGACTAGAGTGTTGGTTGAAAACTCAGGAGCTTCCCAGGCAAAATCTGAAACTGGCCCCCATGCACAGAGGGCGAGAAGAGACAGAAGAAAGTGGCAGACCACTCCAGATTCCATGACTTCCATGACACCAGGGTGCTCTACTGTCAATCACTACAACATCCTCCCCTTGGCTCTCCTCACTTTCCCAGGCATTCCACCACTTAGCATTCTAGTCGGGCTCTATCATAATTACTCACACCTTAATCTTCTTCAGTTTGTGTCCTCCTAGCTTTGCAAAACAGTACACTAAGTCCGCCAACTTAAATCTTTCTTGCTCTCCCACCTTGTCTGCTAGGCCCAAAGCTAGCAGTAAAGGAGAGCCCACTGTGGCAGCCATTTGTTTCTCTTTGCCACATTGCATTACGTGCATTAAAGCAGCTGGTGTTTGGGAATGTCCCTATAATTACACAGTCCACAAACTTCTAACATAGAGGTTGGAGGACAACTCGAGATTTCCCCAACAGATGCCTCTTACCCATACCCATTTCTTCTGAAACTGGCCATCCATACACGAAGAGCAAGAAGAAATGGAAGAAAGTTTTACTGAGCAAGGGAACTTTCTTACAAGGCTTGTCTTGGGTGGCCCAAAAGATGAGGAGATTCCTGTCCATGCCCACCAGAATCTTAAAAGTTTATATAGAGACCTTATTGGTTTCATCACAAATACCATCCAGATGTTTTTAAAATATCTTACTCTCTCAAGGTTAAGTCCTTGAAAGGGCTCCACTATAGAAAGAGTGGGCAGAATGTACATTTCAAAGACAGGGGTGGGGATGAGGAGCCTCCAATTTAGGTTCAACTTGAGGGTCAACCAGCAGGCACATCCTCTCAATAACCTTCTCCAACATAGAGTCTAAATTTGAACTTACAAAAATTAATTCTGATCTCATTTATTTTATAAAAGCAAGTCACTTCAACTTTGGAGGCTTGGGGGCTTGTTTTTTTTTTTCTTCATTTTTATGTAACAACTAGAGGTCTGGTACAGGAAATTCATGCATCGGGGGGGTCTCCCTCAGCCCAGCCTGTACCCGCTCCAATCTGGGACCCCTGCAGGGATATCTGACTGCCCATTTAGGCCTGATCTGGATCGGGCCAGACATCCTTCTCACAATCTAGGACTGCTAGCTCCAAACTGCTTGCCTGCCTGCCTTCCTGATTGCTCCTAACCGCTTCTACCTGCCAGCCTGATAACCCCCTAACCACTATCCTGCCAGCCTAATTGATGTCTAACTGCTCTCCTGACAGCCTGTTTGTCCCCAACTTCTCTCCTCTGCTGGCCTGGTCACCCTTAACTGCCCTCACCTACAGTCTTGATCGCCCCCAACTGCCCTCCCTTGCAGGCCTGGTCCCTCCCACCATCCTCCCCTCCTGGCCATCTTGAGATGGCTATCTTGTGTCCACATGGGGGCAGGATCTTCGACCACATGGGGGCAACCCACTTGTGTTTTAGAGTGATGGTCAATCTGTGTATTACTTTTTTATTAGATACTATAGAGGTCTGGTGAATGGGTGGGGACTGGCTGGTTTGCCCTGAAGGGTGTCCTGGATCAGGGTGGGGGTTCCCTTGGGATATAGGGAAGCCTGGACAAGGGGCCTATGGTGGTTTGCAGGCCAGCCACACCCCCCAGCCACCCAATTGGAGGCTCTGGGATCAATTTATGTTCTATAATTGAAATTTTGTAGCCTGGAGTGGAGCCAAGCCTTCTGTTGGCTCCATGACGACAGCCATTTCTGTTTGAAACTTTGTAGCCTAGAGTGGAGGCCTAGGCTAGGGCTGCAGAAGTTTGGCTTCCTCCATCACCCCAGCAACCCTAGCCTCTTCTCTCTCCAGCTCTGTGGCTGCCACCATTTCTATTGGGATTATGCATCTTCTATATTTAAAACTTTGCAGCATTGAGTGGAGGCCTAGGCCAGCAAGGGCAGGCAGAAAGCTTGGCTTCCTTTGTTGTTGGGGAAACCCAAGCCTCGCTCCTGCTCTTAGTGGCAGCCATCTTGGTTAGGGTTTATTTGCATAATTTGCTCCTGATTGGCTGGTGGGCGTGGCTTGATCAGAGGTACAGTCAATTTGTATATTATTCTTTTATTAGATAGGTTATTGATAAGATAAATAAAGGCACTAACAAAATTTAAGAAACCTATTAGCCAAGAGAATTGTCATCAATCAATCTTATACCTGAGATCATTAGATATGCTACAAATCTATTCTGTGTGTGTGTGTGTGTGTGTGTGTGTGTGTGATCACTAGTAGGTGTCAGGCACTATGCAAGATGAGTAAAACAGTCCTTACCCTTAAGAAATTTATAGTCTAGTAAAGGACTATACAAGTTGAAGAAATTAAGTGATATAGCTACTGTGACAGAATTGGTGCAGTGAAATACAAAGGAAGGAATAATTAGTTCTTCAGTTGATGAATGAGAAATGTGAGGAAATATTTCAGGGATTTTCCACTTCACAAAGAAGGTGACCATTGAGCTATGCAAGAGATGATGTGTAGGTGTTCCCAAGTAAGCAAGGTATTCTTCAGGTAAGGAGTGACAGAATGGTTGGTGGGGAGCATAAACAAATGCAAAAAGAATGAAATATGATTTATTCAATTAAGTACAAATAGTTCTTTGTAACTCCATCATGGTATACAAGAAAAGACATAGCAAGATATGAGGCTGGAGAGGTAAATTAGGGCCAGATTATAGTTTATTATAAAGATTTGAGTTTTTATCTTAAGAAAACTGGGTAGTTATTAAAAGGTTTCAAGCAAGGGAGAAATATGACCAAATCTGGGTTATAGAAAGATTCTCTTAGCAGTTTGTTGAGAACAGATTTTAGAGATCAGAGCTAAAGGCAGGGAGGCCACAGGGAGGTATAGGAATAATTCAGATTGGAAATAACAAGAGCTGTATTAGGGAAGCAGCTTGAGAATAGGAACTGAAAGAAGGTAGAAGCAATAGACGTTAGCACTTGATTGGCTGAAGGATGAGGGATAAGGAAAAGCATGAGTCATGAATGACTCCCAAATCCCTAGCAGGATAGTGGTTGTATTTCATACATCCACAAGTGTTGGAGTAAAATACACCAGGTATAGCTTTGGCCATTCTTACTTTAGGGAAGCTGTGGAGCACCCAGGGGAATATGACCAGGCAGAGGACCAACATTGAAAATCCTCAGACAAGGCTTCATTCTATGTTAAAATGTCACACACAGTCATTTACAGTTGCGATGTCAGAGTATACATAGTATGTTAGTACACTCCTACTTACACCAAAGCTTCGTCTATGTTAATATTTAAAGAAGATGGACAACTCAGTTCTTTAAAGCTAAAGAGTAAGATGGTCTTGCTTAAGTACAGGTAAACCAAAGAGGAAAAAGTGGCAGAAACAGTCTAAGAACAGGTCTTCACTTCCATTTTTCTTTCTACTTGATACAGCCACTTATTCAATTACTTGAAAGCCAAGGTCATTTTATACCACGGACTAGATGTTGACATGGGCCCCGGTTAAGCCAGACTTTGCTTCAGTATTTGGTTCACACTATGATACCCTAATCAATGGAACCTAAACAGACATTTTTTATCTGCCTATATATCAAAACATGTACTTGCCTTCTCATATGAGATTGTCCCTAACCCTCTAGATAGGTCATCTGAGTTTCATACCCCATGCTCCAGGTGGGTAACTTGACATTCCTAAACCAGTCTGCCCAACAAGCCCAGCACCACCCATAAGCTTCACATAACCAGCACATTTGATAATTAAAAACACATTAAAATAGCTATAGTGAAAGATAGTTCTTCTCAGTTTATTAAAAAAAAAAACAATTCTGATACTGTCCATTAGAAGTTTGTAGACAGAGAACACACAGACAAATGAAGCGGAATTAACCAAATACATACATTGAATGTATACAATAAAAATTGCTATGGAGACCACCTATATCCAAAGGCCACCTTCTGAAATAGCTAAGGGCTTTAAGTATATAGTTTATTTCCCATCAGAGCACCATAATGTTTTCTGAACCTGCCTTAAGAGACCACCTGCCTAACATGAATGCAGGCCATTTACCCAGTACATTAGGCTATTTAAAAAAAAAAAACTATTGAGAAAAAAGAGGTGAACAAAATGCTTTGCCTATACAGTTCTAGCTTCGCATATGCCTGTCTCCATAAGCAATGCTTTTCTTAAAACCACCCCACAGGAGGTTTCAAACTTCCCTGCTGAGTTCTCATACCCCTAAGACAGGCTTCCCACTGTTCCACAAGCTGAACCAATGCCCAGCAAGGGCCCTACTTAATGTTTAATGATTCATGAAGAGGCTGTGGACAACCTTGGTGTAGGTTTCCTGGGGTCAATTATGGGGATCCCATTCCACACACAATCACCAAAAAAAATCCTTGGGATAATTTGGAGGATGTTCAGGGCCATCTACATTGCCTGTAGCATAATTATAGGTTATTTAAGCCCCAAAGAACCATCCCACGTGTGTTAGAAGCATAAACTATGGGGAGTGTTGTTAAACGGAAGACCACCTGCCAGAAAGACCGCTTAATATTAGAACCAGGGGTGGTCTCCACATGCAGATTTCATAGTTTCACATTATGAGTAACAAAAGGTTAAATGCGTTGTGTCAGGTGATAAGTGAAGAGTGAGTATGTTGAGCAAAAGTAGAGTCAGGAAGAAAAATATGGCCTTTCACCTAATTATTTAGGAAAAGAGACTTCAAGCAATGCACAGCAACTCTGTACAGAAAACAAGCCTGTCTATCATCAGAAATCAGAGTCCCTGTTGAGCAGCTGAATTGGGGTGGAAAAGAAGGTACAGGTACTAGACCAATAAATACGGCAGGCCTCCCGTACTCAAGGGCTACAGACTGACAACCCCAGCTCACATGAGAACCTACTCCCAGTAACACTTTTGACAATTCTCTCTCATGAGCTCACAGCTAACGGAATGCCACAGAAATGCACAAGTAAATGCTTCACAGGTTGTAACCTTCAAAGACAAAGAGAAATATAACTAGGAATACATACACACAACCATAAGCCATTATAAATTAAGTAAATTTAATGACAGGCAAATAGGGAGGCGAGTATCTGCTGGTGGTCCTCCTAAATCTGGAATGTGCACACCCATAGAAAAATTTTAAAGAAGGAATCCCATGAGGTTCTTAACAAGACTGCTTTTCACCCAGCCAGCATGGCTCAGTATTTGATCATCAACCTAGGAACCAGAAAGTCACGGTTCGAGTCCTGGTCAGGGCGCATGCCCAGGTTGTGGGCTAGATCCCCAGTTTGGGGGCATGCACGAAGCAGCTGGTCAATGATTCTCTCTCATCATTGATGATTATATCTCTCTCTCCCTCTCCCTTCCTCTCTGAAATCAATAAACATACATATTTTTAAAAGACTGTTTTTCCTCATTCATTCTTCAATTATCAAAGCTTGCATAAAACCTCCACCAAAGGAATTAAGGAAGCCATTCTTGCCCAACTTCCAATATAGGAGCAGAATTTTCCATCACAGGTTGCTAGAAGGTATCTTTAGCATTGCTCGTTTTATGCATGCTGTATGTGGGCTCTATAATGAGCACACACACACACACACACACACACACACACACACACAAAATACACCAAAAAAATTTCATCACAGTTGGGATATCATGTTTACTTAGCCCAACACATTAGATTTTATAAGTGATCTTTGCACATTGTTAACAAATACTGTGGAATCCAGGAAGCCTGCTTTTAAATAGCTGTGAGAATTCACTGGTTTCTAACATCTCTTCCTTAAAGAGGATGATGGTTAATGAGATCCAATCTGATTACTTTCTGAAAACTTAATTTTGAATTAATGGCCCTAATAAAGATATATTAGCACCTAGTTGATAAAATATCTACATTTTATTTTCAACAGTTGATATCCTGCATTTTACTTTCATCCCAGGACCAGGTGGCTTATTTGGTAAATTGATGTTTTTAAAGAGTTTTAAAACTGACCATAGGCTTTTTTGTTCTATTTGGGGTGTTCTTTGTTCAGCATTAATTGTCTAATAAAACTCAGTCTGTTGAGTTTACTTTAGAAAATGGCCCTATTAAGAATCACTATTAAATGCTTATGGCATAGTATCCCATAGACATGAAGTATTCCTGTTCTCTCCAAAAACAATCACACACACACACACACACACACACACACACACACACACACACAAAATTTCGCAATAAAGTGGCATTAGATCAATAAGTAACTACATTTTTTAAAGCCTGAAAAGCATTTCTTAATGATTCAAAAAAAAGCAAGTTCCATGAAACTCATTGCTCTAAATATATTTTTATTGATTTCAGGGAGGAAGGGAGAGGGAGATAGAAACATCAATGATGAGAGCGAATCATTGATTAGCTGCTTCCTGCACGCCCCACACTGGGGATCCAGCCAGAACCTGGGCATGTGCCCTGACTGTGAACTGATCCACGACTTCTTGGTCCATAGGTCAATGCTCAACACTGAGCCACACCAGTCAAGCATAACACAGGTCCTTCTTAGAAGAATAGATCCTAATAGTGATTTGGCTTTTAAGAAATTCCTGTCCATTTTGAATCAGATTTCAGAGTCTACAAAAATTTAGCTCTGGTTCAATGTTATATCAGGAATGAGGGGGGAAAAATATCTAGCTAGATTAAATCATTTACCTAAACTCAAATTAATACTGTTAAGTAACTAATCTTTTACTCTGTGCTAGGTGCTATGCTAAATATTTCACATTGATTATCTCATACGAACCTCAAAACAATCCTAGGAAAAAAAGTGTAATGATCATTCTATTTCAGTTTTCTATTGCTGCACAACAAATCACCACAAACGTAACAGCTTAAAGCAATACAAATCTATTACCTCACAGTTTCCATAGGTCAGGAATCTGGCACATTTTCACTGGATTCTCTGCTCAAGGTTTCACAAGGCTGAAATCAAAGTGTCAGCTGGCTGCATCCTCATCCGGAGGCTTGACTAGGGTAAGATCTGATTCCAAGCTTGTATGATTGATGTCCCTATTTTCTTGCTAGTTGTTTTCATATTGGGTAGAAACTGAGGGGGTGGGAGCAGTTGGGGGAAAGGCTCTTGAAAAAAATATTCCTTGGGGGAACTATGTTTTTCAATTAAATTATCAGGCTAATATTAGTTATATAGCATTATATAAGTTTCAGGGGTGCAATTGTATAACACATCATCTGTATTTTGCATTGTGTGTTCATCACCCATAGTCTAGTCTTTTTTTATCATCATATATTTGATCCCTTTTACCCTCTGCCTCCTCCCTACACTCCTCTTCCCCTCTGATAACCATCACGCTATTGTCTGTGTCTATGAGTTTGAGAAACTGGGAATTTTTGCAAGTCTGGATTTTGTTTTTATATTTTAGAAATGCAAGGAATTATAGCTCACATAAATTCAAAGTTAAAGCATGCATCTGTGCATTTGTGTATTTCAGTCTATTTCCTTTTTAAACATACACATTTTATGAGTAAAATATTTCTATTTCCTGTTAATGATGCTGTTGTTTATATGTGAATGCCCATTGCTATTGTAATCACAAGTTATTTAACTTATTATTTAGTAAGCACCCAATTCCTCTGAAAATAGGCTAGACCCTCCAGAGTTTATGGACATACAGAAAATAAATAGAAGAATAAAACTGTAAAGGTATTATCTGAATTAATATAATGCATACTTTTAATTGAGTAAGGTCAAAGATAAAATCATTTTAAGGTTGAGAGGCAAAGGACCTGCACAAGATGGTTGGGATATATAGTCTATTTTCTTATTCAGGAACATACTTGCTTACTTTTCACTCCCTGGCCCCAACCCCTGAAATCAAACTCTATTCATCTTTCAGATTCTAGTGTAAGTATCATCCCTTCTATAAAGATTTCCTTTACCCTAATTCCAGATTAACTGCCCCTTGTAAGTATCCATACTTGCTCTATCATAGCACTTATCACACTTATTCCAAATGTTTTTTCACAATTTTCCTAAAATATATACTACCAAAAAATCCCACTTGGGTAGGAGTGGGGGCAATGGGGGAGTCTCTATCTTGTTCTCCAATACATGCTCAGCTCCTAGTTTATGTCTAGCATCTAGACATAAACTAAATGCATATTAAATAATTGAATTAAGTTGAGCCTGGTACCCAAGATAATCCTATGATCTAATAGACCTGAAAGGATACAACCAGTTCTTTGATTCTTAAGGATGAAGATGGAATCCCAGGATTGCCATTAACAATGTTCTATTTAATTAATACATTCAATCCAAATCATTTTCACAAACATGCATTGAGCACCCTCTACCTAATGTCAGGGGGTATGCTAGGCAATAAAGCTCAGCAGAAGTGACTTGAGACCCTCAGTGCTGCTAATGAGATCATATCCACCTGGCCTCCTTAGAAGTTACCACAGTCACCTGGGCTTGAGATCACCTTTTCCAGAAAAGAAGAGTTACACAGTGACTTTACATCATCTCAGTGAATACCTAGGGCAGGAACCTGACTGCATACCTATGTTTACATGATTTCAAAAATAACCCTATCCTGTCTCCCAACTTGATTACCACCAAAATTCCACATCTTCAAGGTCATTTATCATCACCTACTGCAACCCAGTACCACTATGCCATTTCAGCCACCCACTTCCAAGGTCATATCCTTCATTTTATCTCAAACAATTGAAACCCCTCTAAAATCACAGCTTTAATCATCCCACTCTGACAACCATCTCTTAACCTCCCACCTCACTTGTGCTATTATCTCCATTCTACTAGTCCTTCAAACATATGGAGATTACCAATCTATTACTATCTTGTTACTGTAAAACACCTCATCTATCTTTTCAGTTGTTATATCTGATCTAAACTTAAGGTTTAATGGTAATAGCCAGAGGAAAAGGAGTGAGGGGAGGTGAAAGAGTGCAAAGGGGGAGTAGCTAAATGAGAATGAAACAAAATTTACTTGCAGATTATGTTTTGTTGAGTTGTACACTTGAAACCTGTATGGTTTGGTGAACCAATGTCACACCAATAAATTCAATTTTAAAATAAACAAATAAACTTAAGTTTCAATATTATGTGTGACTTTGAAACCTGGGGACAATTAGGAAAGCCTCAAATGGCCTACCTGCAAGTTCCCCTCTCCACTCTATGCCACAAATAAGGGTGGGCAAGCAATCTTCCTGATCATGGGACCTAGGCACAGTTCCTGCTTAATCCTGAGTAATAGGTCTTAGTTCCCTGCAAGCTGACAAAATTATCAAAACAAACTAATCACATCCTCCAGCAGAAATCAAAGGGTAACTTATTCTCTTATTACTACTACAAAGCCATCTTCCAACAATTACTGATTGTTCACTTTGATTCCCACTGCAACCTCTCCGTGGCTCTGCATGGCGATTGGTGTCCTCCTCCCTTTCCTCACAACCCTAGAGCAGGAATTTCTTCCTCACCCATGGTCCTTATAATCCATACTAGTTTCCATGACTCATCATTTCAATCATCATTTAACAGAGAGGTTTAACTCCCTTCCCCTTCATTTCCATCATCATACCTTTGTAGAAAGCATGATTAAATTCAACTATCAGCTCTACATTTGCAGTAAACTCTTTACTGAAGGAAATAACCAGCATTCCCTGATCTTCCTTTAAAGTCATGACCGCACATTTTATTTTTCCTTATTGATTGATTGATTGATTGATTTTACATATGTGTCCTTATTCCCCCTTTACCCCCAACCCTCCAATTATGTCCCACCCCCCTATTGTCTGTGTCCATTGATCAGGCTCATATGCATGCACACAAGTCCCTTGGTTGATCTCTCTCCTTTACTCCCACCGACCCTCACCTTCCCTGAGGTTTGACATTCTGATTTGACGTTCTGATGACCACACTTTTTAAATGAATACTCAATACTACCTGTAATTCTTGTATATTCACTTAGTAATTTCCCACTCAATGAGATGAGTATATCATACTTGTATCTTACAATCCCCAGCCTCCTACACCTTATTCCCCCAACTCACTGCACTCATTACATTAACCTTCTTTTTGTTCCTTGAACTCATTGAAAATGATGCCATCTCTGGGGTCTTTCTGCTAGCTATTCTCTCTACCCAGAATGCTCTTCCCCCAAATAATTACATAACTATTGGCAATAATAATTAGACTCAACTGTTACCTCCTCCAAGAAAAGACTTAGTTAACCACACCAGCTGTAGGAGGCCCTTATATATCAGTCCACTCTACAACATTATCCTATTTGTTGTTTTCAAAGCATAACCTAAAATTATTTATTCATTTGTCTATGTTTTTAATAGTATGTCTTTATTCCACCAAAATGAAAGCTTCATGAGAGTCAGGACTCTCTATTCTAAGAGTCCAAAACAATTTCAGGTACAGAGAGATGCTTAATAAATATTTGCTGAATTAATTATTAGGGATTAATAATTAATTATTAATTATTAATTATAGGACTAGTAGAAATACTCCCTATTGCATTTTAGCAGCTCTCCTATTTTATCTTTTAAAGTGGAGTTTCTGTTATCATTTTTAATAATTTATAAGCTAAGAAAACTTAATTTAGCAAACTTTCTGTTTGAATCACTAATCATTTATGTCTCCTTATTAGTTACAAATCTTCCAAAGTCACTATACATTACTGATGACAAAAGCTTAATCAAGAATTTGAATTTATACCTCAATTAATATCAATAAATCTGTTTTTCCTACACCTTCAATCATGTTTATTATATTGATTTGGCTTAATGATGATTGGCATATATTTGCAATAACAGGAAATAACTAAAATTTTCTAATATAAATTCATTCCATTTAAGATTTTGGTCTCAAATGTTACCTGAAATCCACAATTTCAGCTCCCCAGATTCCTTATATTACTGTGATGTATACCACTATATTCCATTATGTAACACTCAAACTCATGACATGCAATTAAATGTAAATAAAACTGTCAGAAAACAGTATTTAAAATAATTTAATTCTATATCTATTTCATAGTGCCAGGCACTGCAGGCGATTCACAGAGGAGTAGAGTGTAGTGCCTGCTCTCAACACACTTACAGCCCTCAGACGCACCACTTTGAGAGATAAAGGACACCATTGAGTAAAGTATTTCACTGGGGTGATCAGATCGCCTAAAATACCAACAATTTTATTTAAAAATTAGTATCTGATGGCATAAACTTGTAACAGCCAAAGGTTAAGTGTAGCTTGACACCCATAATTTACCAACTAAAATTATCTTGTCTTCTTATATTTTCTTTTAAATAACTTCAGGGAAGTTAATATTTGGCTTGGGCTTAAACCCTGGCCAACTCTAAAAATTGTTCTGCTGTATCTGTAAATTGTTCTAATGTTATTTTTCCACCTTATGTTTTCCAGTACAGAAGATAATATAAAAATAACCAAGTAAAATCAGTTTGTTCAGTAAGAATTGACCCAAATTTTAGTTTGATGAGTCCAATCATTCAAGTTACCTCTGGAGGCCAGTTACCGGCAGATCATATTTGACAGGCTCATGTCATGTCAAATTCCTCCTAAAGCTCAGCAGCTATTAGTAGCTAAAAGCATTTTGTAAACATTCTTTAAATATTTTGTTTAAAGAAAAAAAATGTTTGAGGATACTTAGTGAAGAGAAAATAATTTTTTAGAGAGTTACGTCAGGGAACTCACAAGGGAAAATCCATTGCTTTGCCTTTGTGGTGAGACAGCCACCATAAATTTAGATAGTTGTCAGGAATGATTTATCCTTCATATCAACTAGGTTCTTGGTCCATGGATTTTGCCAGCCACTTTGTGTTGGACATATGGTCCTGCTTATAGAAAATAGGGAGAGTGGTAAGGCCCATTGACCCACCAGCAATGTAGATTTTAACTTTAAGGTGCTTTAAAGAATTAAAGTAGAGGGTATGTGTTACTTTTCACAACATAGGTGTTTATTTGTTTCTCATTACTTTTCCTGAATAGGAGTGGAGAGATAAAAGGAACTAAAGAGCAGTGGGACAGATCTTTTTCAAAGAGAAAGGGGCTTACTTTTTACTTATCTATTGTCCACATATAAATCTCTACAGCTGTGATCATGGAGAAAGTCACCAATTACAATGGCAAATGAATTCCATCTCTGATACAAAAACATTGACAGTGCCTGCTTGAAACAATGTGCTAAGAAAAGCACGTGGCATATATTTGCTACTGCAGAACTGGGCATAGGGCTCTCTTTGACCCACACAATCTTTGAATCAAGTCAACATTTAATAATGGAAAAATATCTTGGCCTCTCAGCCCTACCAGGCAGGAGAAACCTTCTGGGCACCATAGTCTCACTCTTGGTCTTCCCTTCTTTCCTTTCTACCTATATATTTCCTGTTAATCATTTAAGGCTCAACTCAAACTCTATCTTCCTCAAAAGCTTTCCTAACAATTATAACCCCCACATATTATTTTCTCCACAGAAACTTTATGACATATATAGTATATGTCACTTAAGTTAACATTTTATTAGATACTAGAGGCCTGATGCATGAAATTCATGCAAAAGTAGACCTGCTGCCGAGACTGGTTTGGCTCAGTGGATAGAGCGTTGGACTGTGGACTGAAGGGTCCCGGGTTCGATTCCGGCAAGGGCATGTACCTTGGCTGCAGGCACATCCCCAGTAGGGGGCGTGCAAGAGGCAGCTGATCGATGTTTCTGACTTTCTATCCCTCTCCCTTCCACTCTGTGAACAATCAATAAAATATATTTTTTTTAAAAAAAGTAGACCTTCCTTCCTCCAGCTGTAGGCACTGGCTTCCCTCTGGCTGCTGGCAGGCACCTGGGATCTGGGTTGCCCCAGTTTTGTCCAGAAGGTAGTCTGATAGGACACCAGAAGGATGTCTAATTAGCATATTACACTTTTATTATTATAAACTAGAGGCCTGATGCACAAAATCCATGCATGGGTATGGTCCCTAGCCCTGGCCTGTGATTGGAGCCATCTTCACCAGCTGTCCCTGCGCCCCCACCACACATCACTGATTCCCCGTTCACCATCAGGTGATTTGGAGCTTGATGGCTAGGGGGAGGAACCAAGATGTCAGCTTATCTGCCTGCCCCCGCTTTGGGTTGTCCTCTGTGTGTGGTGTGACTGGTGGGGCAGTGACCTTGGCCTGACACCATCTGCATCCCTCACCACCCACCCCCAGTTCCCTGTTCACCATTAGGAGATCGGAGCCTGGTGGCCAGGGAAAGAGACTGAGAGGTGGTCAGTGCACCTCATAGTGACTGGCTGAACAGTCATCTGGTCATGCCACCATTAGGATCAATTTGCATATTATCCTTTTATTATATAGGATTGTACTGTTTTCTAGCAAAAGCCTAACTTCAGTAAAACAACAAAGATTTGTATTTCTTTCATTATTCCTTACAGGGCCCAGTACTTGTTGGTCACACTATATGTGCTTTGGAAATGTTGATCTTATATTGAAAGAAAGATTGTGGATGCCAAGCTGTTGGCAAGCTGCTCTCAAAAATTATCAAGTTCCAGTTTAGCTTAATACAGTCGCTCATCAAACAACCTATATAGACAAGCTGCAATAAATAGAATAGCCTGGCCTCTCTTCGCAAAGGAGTTAATTTGGCAAAGTAATCTTGCTTTTAAGTTAGGACCATATTTTCTAAGTGGCATCAAAAGCTTCAGCTACAGGCTCTTCTTTTTCTACTGCTACTTCTGGTTGCACAGAGATCCCCAAGGCCTACTGATTACACTCCTTGTGATGGAGTTCAGTGCTGAATATCCCCTGCTGTCATTGATGGATATAAACAGACTTACCTTAGGATTCATGTAATCCAGGACTAAGATTAACCTTCCCAAAGGGAAGGAGGCAAATTGTCCTCAGGACCAGAATTCATTGTATAATGTGGGTAATAATGTCTATAGCCTAGGGCAGTTTATAGGTTTACATGGAGATAGGTGGTGATGAGTCCCTAGTTGGTACCTTAATACCATTGGTTAGGCACTCCATAAATGAAGATAGCGTTGCTAATATTATAATCTTGATTTAATTATCTATCTCCAACCTTGGCATCTATGTCTTAGTAATCCAATTTGTTCTTTTGGTCACTTTCATTCAGGGATTTTTCTTGTCTTTACCATTCGCACCCCTCATAAGTCCCTCTCCATCCTATCAATCTTCCCAGGATGAGATGGTGGAATGCACTGATCATGACTAACCTTTTCCCAATAAACTAGTTCATATCTAACAGAGGCCACCCTCAGATCATAAAAACTTTTTATGTCCTTATCTGTCCTTCTCTATGGCAAGCTGTTTGGGGGTCTCTTTGTACCTTTTAAAAATCAGATCACTTTGAAAAAAAGAACTAAAAATCAAAACAATATTCATGAGCTGTTTATTGCAATTCTGGTAAGAGACCAGATGGGATGAAGATTAAAATTAATAGATAAAATGAAGTAAATAAGGCTTGGAAAGTATCTGTTAATACCAATTATCTACATTCTTCCATGCTATCCTCTCATTACCATGGACAATTGAGAAATGAAATATGAAAATTCAGTGTTATTCAATTTAAAAAAGAAAAGAAGAGTTATTCTAAGGAGTTATATTATGACAGGGAAAGAAACTATACTTAAGACATTATTTTCTTATTCTAAAATGTCATCATTTCTTTTCTTATCCAGATTCTGTTAAGAAAGACATTTTTTCCCCTGTGCATGGCTTCTGTCTCAATCCATGTGCCACTTAAAAATGAAGGTACATTTATGCATTTATTCAAGGCCCACTTTATGTCTAATTTCAATAGTAAGAGTAACTTTTTTCTGCTACCAAGTAAAGAATAGAAATTCAGCCTTTAAAAAATGAAAATTTTCTATCTTGACAATTGAGTCAAGATGAATTTTAATCCTCATGATTTGTTCTACTTTCTAAGTCTTTTGTAGTCCTCTTATATTGTCCTACTTTATCTTTCCTTGTTACTTTTATTTATCAAATAATCTAAAGAACATAATATTCTGAATTTTAGTTAAATACAAGATATGCTTTTGATAAGTATTTATTATTATATTGAATTTTGCCTTCATCAGAGAATCAAATAAGTAAACAAACCAAATTATTATCAATTATGTGTTGGAATTTATTCATTTATGCTTGCTTCAAGATTTCTGTTTAGCCCCTTTTACCATTCAATTGCATCCAGCAAGAATTTATTGAGCCCATACTCTATGTCTCAGCATATGTAAAGAAAAAGTAAAACATAATTCCTAGCCATAGAAGTAAATAGTCTACTTGAGATTTATTTAGTGTCTACCATGTCTAAAGCACTATATAAAGGTGTGTTCACATATCAACAGTTAAGTAATAGTGCACAATAGAATACTAGAGTTTAAGAGAAATTACTTTGGATTCAGTTCCATCTATGTTCAATGACAGTCATCAGCTACTTTGCCTGCCAGGCCCAATATCCTTTCTAATTTTCTAATTTAACTAATTCCATCCATGTCCACTGAAAGGTATAGCCGTACTTTATAGCATGACCCTTTCTGCCCCAAAACAAGAGCTTTTTAGATCAGTTGTTGATCCTTATTAATAGAGGCAATCCATAGACTGGGGTAGGGGAGGGAGCTCATTCTCTTCCAATCTCTCTCTTTCACACACACACACACACACACACACACACACACACACACACACACTTTTTAACTCAAGATAGAAACTATATTTCTTTGTTTCCCTAGCCCAAGGAAATATACCAGAAAAAAATATTACTATGAGAAATGTCTGAGATTTTACTGGCTATTTTTTTCTTTTCAGATTTTTATGGTTTCAAGTCTAACAATTAAGTCTTTAATCCATTTGAATTTATTATTGTGTATGGTGTAAGAAAGTGGTCTGGTTTCATTTTTTGCATGTATTTGTCCATTTTTCCCAACACCATTTATTGAATAGACTATCTTTACCCCATTATATGTTTTTGCTTCCTTTGTCAAATATTAATTGACCATAAAGACATGGGTTCATTTCTGTTTTTTTTTTCCTGTTCCATTGATCTACATGTCTGTTTTTATGTCAATACTATGCTGTTTGGTTCCATATAAATTTTTGGATTTTTTTTTTTTAGTTCTGTGAAATATACCATTGGTATCTTGATAGGAATTGAATCTATAGATTGCTTCAGGCAGTATGAACATTTTAATGATGTTAATTCTTTCTACCCATGAACATGATATATGCTTCTACTTATTTGTTTCTTCTCCCATTTCTTTCTTAGTGCCTTGTAATTTTCCTACTATAGGTCTTTTACATCCTTGGTTATATTCATTACAGCATTATTTACAATAGCCAAGATTTAGAAGCTGCCCAAGTGCCCATCAGTAAATTTGTAAATTAAAAAGCTGTGATGCCTTACACAATATAATACTACTTTGCTATAAAAAAAGAAGGAAATCTTACCTTTTGTGACAGGATGGATGGACCTGGAGAGTATTATACTAAGTGAAAAAAGCCAGTTTTAGAAAGACAAATACTATGTGAGTTCACCTATACATGGAGTCTAATGAACAAAGTAATTTAACAAACAAAATAGAGGCAGACTCATAGACACAGAAAACAGAACAACAGCTGTCAGAGGGGAGAAGGGTTAGGGGGCTAGGTGACAAAGGTGAAAGTATTAAGCAAAGGAGGAAACTAATAGACACTGACAGCAGTATGATGATTACCAGAGGGAAAAAGGGTAGGGGAGGTAGAAGATGGAAAAGGTGGATAAATGATAATGGAAAGAGACTTGACTTGGGGTATGAACACACAATACAATATGTAGATGATGTATTATAGAATTGCATACCTTAAACCTATATAATTTTATTAACCAATGTCACCTCAATAAATTTAATAAAAATTTAAAAACAAAGAAGAGAAGAGAAAAGAAAGGAAAAATATTTATTTATTTCAACAGCCACATCTTCATAAAACTTTTAGGTAGATTTTGCATCTTCACCCCACAAATGTTCCTATTGGTTCTCTGAACCACCCAATATCCTCCTTTTAGATTTATTTTACTACTGAAGTTTACCAATATATGTTTCTATTACTTGCACTAAATAATGTTGTAGCAGAGCAGGCTAATTCTCCACCAAGTATCTGTGCTCCCCTTCCAAAAGTTGTTCTAGGAGATGCTTCCAGCCAGACTCTGTTTCCAAGTACCTTGGCGCCCTTCTGTGTTCATGTGACTAATTCTCATTTATAGAATATAAATGTCAAGGACTTGTGTCATTTACCCAAGTGGTAAACAAGTAGGTGAGGCTTCTCTACCTTTCTTTCGTCCTGTGTGGGTAGAGTAAGTGTTGTCACCCAGAGCAACCTTGGATGTCACATGTTGAAAATGGTAGATCCTCCATCTGTATGAGTCCCTGAATAAATGTGTGGACCAGAGTACACATCCTTCCCCCGCCCCATGACCCTTACCTCCTCCATCACCTCTTCTTGCACATTATGAAAAACTACTATTGTGTTAAACCATGGCAATTTCAAATTGTATCTATTATAGCAGCTGGCAGTACTTTAATACAAGCTAGCCAATACAAATGAAAATGTGAAAGTATTTTTATTAGCATTTTGAAGACTTTGAAACAACTGGGGAAAGCCTATTTGGCAGGGGCAAGAGTCATCTGACACTCCTCCCAACGATCCAGCTGTCAGGATGCCAGACACTGACCCTCTCACTCACCCTACCCCCACTCCATTCTCTCCCTACCAGCAGAAAATGACATTTTCTCTTTCTCCAGCAAGGCACTGCTCAATGTATATGCTTTCCAAGATGAATTAAGTTCTGAGGTCAGTATTGCCTTATTAATGACATCATGAAACTATCTTAACACTTCTGTCTTCTTACTAGTACTTTTGGAGGACTCAAAGGGATTCTGAGCCAGAAAGATGCAGGTTGGATAGATCCAAACACACAAAAAAGCAACTAATATGTCCTCTGAGAGAATGAGCTTGGAAGGAGGTTGGAGAGCTATGGTTTCTATTAGTGTGGATAATCATGCTTGCACAGGACTAAGAACATTGAGATATATGTGTCAAAAGTTCTAAGTTTTCGACACCTGACTACATTAACTATATTAAACAAAATGTTTGTCCTAATTTTTTTTTGCCTTTAATTCTTTCAATAATAGTAAGTTAGCAAATAATAATCTGCAGCTTTGTGGCGTGTGGTGGTGGTGGTGGTGGTGGTGGTGGTGGTGTGTGTGTGTGTGTGTGTGTGTGTGTGTGTGTGTGTGTGTGTACAGGATCAAAATGAGTAAGAAATGCTTATCTACAGACTTTTGAGTGTTTTCTGAGTACCTGGTGAGTAACTCTCCCTTAGCCTGACCCTTGGGTCCTGGACCCCACTGCTTGTATTTGTTGGAGAATGTCTGTTTGGAGGAAGAATGGGGACTGGATTAGCACAATCTCATTTGAACCAGAGCTCTGCCATTTGTTTTATATAAATTTTAACCTCCTTGTGACAACTTCCACAGCTGAAAAATGAGTTGTGATATTTGCCCAGCCTCTCCCAGCAGAAATTAGGAGAAAATGTGCAGAAATGCAGAACTGGAAGTTCATACAGCTCTGGAACTCTGGCTGTGTAGGGCTCCGGCTCCCTCATTGTGTATGGCTGTATCATCATGACCCGAAAGCTTCTGTCCTCTCACCTTTTCCCCAACGAGGGTGTCAAAAAGTGAACCTTCCTCTCTCTTTCTCAACTATAAAACAAGGAAAATGATATACCCTTGGCCAGTTTGTTGTGCTCACTGTATCTAAGGTATTTAGTGCAGTGCCAAGAAATCTATATATGGGCCCTCAGTAGTTGGAGCAATTGTAAAATTATGCATTGTCTGAGGCCAACCAACATCTTTTTGAAGTCTTAATAGAGAATGTCTGTATTTCTGACAAGGTTTTTCATTGCTTTATATACTACAGTTTCATCTATCACACCTCATTCCTCAAAGTTTTGTGGGGTTCTTTTAGAACTCAGTTGAGGGGGCTCAGAAACAAGATGGCGGCATGGGTAAAACACCTATTTTGCCGCCATACACAGCAATTTTAAAACCACAACTTAACGAAAGAATAAACACCATCCAGAATCACCGGAAAGCTGGCTGAGTGAAAATTCCACAAATAAAAGTGAAGATAAGACACTGTGACTCAGAGGAGCAGCTGAGGACAGCATTGAAGATACACATGAAGAGAGGTTTGGAGGAGTGCGCGCGGCAGTGGAGAGGGCAGAAAACTGGCGGCTTAAAACCGGCCAGTGGAGAGGGCAGAAAACTGGCGGCTGAAAACCGGCCAGTTTTCTCGAAAGGGGAGACAAAGACATCCCACTGGACTGATTCTCCAGCTTTGGGCGAAGTCCAGGGAACCCACTATCATACGGGGTGAAAACTGGACAGTGGGAGGGCACACCGAAGCCCGGGTGCTGCAGTGGTCTGCCGGCTTGTGGAGAAGGCAAACTTGTACGGAGTGCGCATAAATTTGGGAACAGCGCAGCTGCTTGACCGCGCAGAGAGCACTCGTGACCTGCTCTTTCATTCAGGAAACCATCAGACTGCTTTGTTTTATGACCCTGGGTGAGACGATGGGTGTGCAGACTCATTTGGGGAGAGTCTGAATTCTCTGGCAGCTGGTGGAGCTCGGCAGTGGCTCTCTCTCAGGGGTGCTGGCGGCCATTGCCCCTGGCACAGAGTCCCTGGGGCCGCATAGGTCGGAGCTAATGCTGTCTGCTAGGCCTGGAGACTCCGCCCATCCAACCTGAGCACAGCTGAACTTCACAGACAATTGGCATGGAGGTCAACCCCTCCAAGTGCTAAAAACAATTAACCTGAGCTTAACTTCAGCAAGACTGTGCAACCCATATCAACCTCAGGTAACTGGGGAGGCTGAGCCACTGTCCCTAGTAGGACGTCTACCACACAAAGGTAATTGACCAACTCAGGGAAGCAGCCACCATGCAGAGACATGGAAAGAAATCAGATATGAAAGAAATGGAGGAAAAAAAAAACAACTGGACATGGAATTCAAAACCACGGTTATAGGGCTTTTCAAGAGGCTCCTAGAAAAGGCCGAGACCTATAAGGAAATAAGCAAGACCTACAAGGAAATAAATGAGACCCTCAAGGATATGAATGAGACCTGCAAAGAAATGAACAAGGCCAACCTGGAAATGAATGACTCCTACAAGGAAATGAATGAGATCTACAAGGATATGAAGGAGACTCTCAAGGATATGAAAAAGGACCAACCAGAAATTAAGCATACACTGACTGAAATAAAAAAATATTATACAAAGACCTAAAAGTACTCTAGAGCACCCCAAGAACCAAGTTAAAGATTTGAAATACAAAGAGGTAAAATCCACTCAGCTGAAAAAGCAAGAAACCAAAAGAATCCAAAAAATTGAAGATAGTGCAAGGGGTGCCAGAAAAAGAGAGAGAGCAGGACAATGAAAACCTATTTGAAGAAATAGTGACTGAAAACTTCCCACACCTGGTGAAAGAAATTGACTTAGGAGTCCAAGAAGCTCACCGAACCCCAATATATAGGAACCCTAAGAGGACCACACCAAGGCACATCATAATTAAAATGCCAAGAGCAAAAGACAAAGAGAGAATATTAAAAGCAGCAAGAGAAAAACAGAGTTAACAGAGTTACCTATAAGGGAGCACCCATACGATTGTCAGCTGATTTCTCAACAGAAATGATGCAGGCCAGACGAGAGTGGCAAGAAATATTCAAAGTGATGAACAGCAAATCTACAACCAAGATTACTCTATCCAGGAAAGCTATCATTCAGAATTGAAGGTCAGATAAAGTGCTTCACAGATAAGAAAAAGCTAAAGGACTTCATCACCACCAAACCAATATTACATGAAATGCTGAAAGATATTCTTTAAGAAGAGGAAGAAGAAAAAGATAAAAGTGTAAATTATGAACAACAAATACACATCTATCAACAAATGAATCTAAAAATCAAGTGAATTAATAAGCTGATGAACAGGATAAACTGGTGAATGTAACAGAATCACAGACATAGAGAGGGAATGTACTGACGATTCTTGGGGATAAAAGGGGTGTGGGAAGTGCAGCAAGAGACTGGACAAAAATCATGCAACTATGGGAGAGGACAGTGGAGGGAGGTGAGGGCAGAGGGTGGGATGGGTACCAGGTGGAGGGGAGCTAAAGAGGGGGGAAAAGGGAACAATGTAATTAATAAACTGAACAATAAAGATTTTTTTAAAAAAGAACTCAGTTGAGGGGATTATTAACAGAGTCCATTATCTTCTCTCCAGAGAATGTCCTGAAAAGTATTCCTCTGTAAATTGAAATTAACCAACTCAACCATCGTTGGATTACTGGAATAACCACTGCATGATTGCAATTGTTCTCTCTCTGGTGTTGTTTACCTTTATAAAGTTCTTTGTGAATATATTTCTCTTTAGAGTATATATGGTAGTATATATTAGACTCATTACTTTTGCATTTATTTTTTCTGCCTTTTTCATAATGTAGTCCTGAACTATTTAGTTAGTTCTATATTTTAACACTAGGGATTTGCAAGTCTCTGGTGTGTGTGTGTGTGTGTGTGTGTGTGTGTGTGTGTGTGCGCGTGTGCGTGCGCGTGCATCTTCCATTTCTATCAGTGTGGAAAATGGTATTTGCAATTTTTTTTTCTTGTGAGGTTGGCATTTAGAGTTAAGACGTTTTGGGAAAAGATTGTTAACAACATAAAAATGTAAAGGGAATTACATTAACTATGTGTGATTATGTGTTTGGTTTTGAATGGATCTTACAATACCAGATTTTTAAAAGAGCTTAAGAAATACTATCTGATGATAACTTTGATGATTTTGATGCAACTTACACATTCTAAAAATAAGACGTAAGTTCTTGTCCCCTGGATGTCATAATGTCTGCTTTTAAGCCACCTTGTCAAGACCCATTTATAACCTTCTTATGGGGTTCATAACTCTTTCTTCTCACTTAGAGATTTCCTACCCATTAAAGACCATAAGTTAAAGCACACCAAGATAACCATTTGAATAACATACTTCTATTATGATAGCTTCTTGGATAATACCCAGTATCTTTGTTTCCAGTTCTTATAAAGCGTTCTTTTCTTTTTCCAAAACCTCAAAGCCCTACTTCACCTAATTGGTTAGTGCCCCATACATTTTTCATTTTCTAACACAGATCTCCTTTGAAGTGATAAGATTAAAAAACACATATACATTTTCTCTTTCAATCTAAAAAGTTACAGTTCTATGTGAAATTTAATATTATATCAAGTTTTAACACAAATCATCACCATGCTGTGAAATCAATACCTTGAAAGCACCAAAGTTGAACCTTAAAAAATTTACTTTGAATTTGAGTTATAAACCTCAGAAGGAAAATACATTGAAAGGCTGCTATAACACATACACCTCGTTTTGTCTGACCATTTGTATCATATCACTATTACTAAGATGTGGAGAAGTGCCTACAGGAAGGAAGGGAGGGAGAGAGGGAGGGAGGGAGGGAGGGAGGGAGGGAGGGAAATTTAGAGAGGGAGAGAAAATAAAGAAAAAGGACAAAGTGGGGAGGGAAGGAAGAGTGAGAGGAAGAGAAGGAGGGAGGGAAGATAAAGATTCTTATCTAAGTTGTCAGAACGTGGACTTATTTTATCTCTCAGAAGGAGAGGAGGCAAGCTCCTTGCCACTTATGATTTTTTGGTGCTGCTCTACACCTTGGAGCCCATACAGAAATAGTTCTACAGTGAAATTTCCCAGTAGGTCCGTTACTTCTGAATCTCCACATTTTGGAGAAGAAAAATTAAAACTCCTGTTTTAAAAAGAAACTATATATAGCCACAGTCTATTCTCCCCATCATAGTATATGGTATATGATTCTCTCAGCCCAGATCAGAGACTTTAGCTGCTCTGATTCAACAATATTGAATATAAGAAACTAGCCATATTTTACCCTGGAGTGGTACAATCAATATTTTGCCATTCCTGTGCTTTGTCTACATTCACAATCTAGTTTTAAATTAAACTCACAGTGTAGAATTTAGTTAAACAAAATTTTCACTTGTCTGGGTTATGGTAACATAATAAATTCAATTCCCATAAACCAAGCAATAAAATGAATCTTATAACTTTGTCATTCTATTACATGTAGAAATCATGTATGTAAGTGGTTAGGTTGAATTTTTTCACTTTTGGGGCTTATAACACAGCCCTTTTAATTTTGCCTGGAATACCTTTTTCCAACACATAAGCAGAGTGAGGACATGTACCTTTCTTCATGGAAAAGATTATTTGCCATTGAGTTCCATTTCTAGGCATCCCCAGACGAAGGGGAATGGAGGCTCTGAAAACCTGCTGATATGAGTTATCAGGGTGTATAGGGAAGGATTTGTCAAGAAGTAACTGACTTTCCTGTTCCTACTTGCCAGACTGACTCAACCACCACTGAATTCCTCTCCTTCAAATACATTCTTCCTGTTGCCTGGACGCTGAAAAGTCATAGATATTAATATGTTTGGCTCTATTTTTATGGCAGAGTAGACTCACTTAGCTATACTCTGGAAGAAATCTCTTTTTCTTGCCTTCTGGCTGTCTGTGAATAGGTTAAATCAACTCATACATTTTTTAAAAGTCAGTGTTCAACTGATATACTGAGATTCTTCAGAGCTGTAGTGAAATATGTACTGATTTTTTTATTCAAAAAAGGTCATTTGTTTTTGCATTTTAAGAAAACTCTTTTAAAATACAGTTCAAGTGAAATTTTAGCTATGCTATTTAGCTTTCAGCTATATTACTTGAATTAGAAATAAAGTGTAGGGACCTCACTGAGAGAATTAATTTTTAATGAGAAGAAGAAGAGTACAGTATTCTTATAGAGGATACACACAGATTCTGTAAATAATAATAACTCCAAATAAGATAAGAGCAAGTACTCTTCCACTCATTAAAAATTTGTATTTGTGCACTATCTTCAAAATTACTAACTTATTTCCCTTCCCATCTGAACCACAGTATCACATCTACTGCTTTCCTCCTGGTATATATTTTCTATCTGTTCTCTGGGTTATGGATGCCAATCTCTTCCAAACAGGAGGAAATACATCTTCAATCTGGTCAAGTATTAATTGAGCCTTGCCTCCAACCTGGGTAGAGAATCCATGAAATAAGAACCACAGTAGCTCAGGTAACATCACCGTAAGCATCTCCGGGGCTGGAAAATTCAGTGATGGAATAAGGTCAGGCACAACTTCCACTATCCTCTCATGGACATTTCAATCTAAAACCACTTTAGACTTTGGGCCAAAGAGGTCAAGATGTTTATTCCTCTCTTCATTTGGGGGGGGGGGTGAGAGAGAGAGAGAGAGAGAGAGAGAGAGAGAGAGAGAGAGAGAGAGAGAGAGAGAGAGAGAGAGAAACAACAACTCAAGGAGATAGAAATGTGAGGCTTACCTTGCTCTTCTTGTCCTCATTCTGAGAATGTCTAAGAGTGTCTTTTCATAAGAAGATGTATTTATTTGGTTTGGTTTGGTTTTGGTTTTTTGCCCTAGATCAGTTGCCTAGTTTCATGACTTAACTTGAAATTTTTCTCCACCTTCAACACTCAGCCCCATTTTCACCTGGTTTCTACTTTGCCTGGATGTCACTTTCTTTAAAAAGCTCTCTTTATTTTCCAAAACTACATTAGATATCCCACTCAGTGTTCCCAGGGCCTTTATCTTAACTACCTGGAGTATCCCTGCAGACACTGGCTGGCTTGGGGAAGAAGACCAGAGGAGCAGTGCTAGTGAGTAAATGAATGAATTACAATTTTACCTTCCCATTTTCTCCCACTCTTCTTCCAGCATTCATTCATTGTCTTTCCCAACTGCCTTCATGATAGCAAAGACGGAAGAGTTTTAGGATGGTAAATAAAACATTAGATTTGGTTTCAGAAGCCCCCAATGCCCTAATTTTGTTATTGTACTCTTTGTGTTAACTTGGACTACATTTTCCTTCACCATCTTTCAGATTTGTTGTAAAGGTAAAAACATAATATACTGGAAAACAGCCTGCAAACTTTAAAGTGTCGTTCAAATGTGAAGTACTAGTAGAAAAATTATTTCCGACTCCTACCAGTTGAAAGTAGCACCTGCTATGATTGAATATAAGTTATCAACATTTTTTTTTGCTATAACATTCATCCTACTAAATGTATTGATTGAGAAAATCAGAAAAGATGGAAGAGAACATGAGTTGGTACCACAAATATGTGAATATCTAAAAATCTAATTCAAGAATTAATAATGTAGTTCTCCTTCTTCTCTGGGCCCAAGGTCTTATTCCTTGGAGGCATGCCTCCTGTCAGTCAGCCTTATCCTTTTATTGCTCTCCACATAAACACCTTGCCTTCTTTGGTCCACATACATTGTTCCTATGTCCCTCCACATGGGCTGCCCTTCCCTTTCTCTAATATAATTAATCTCAAGTACGTATTTTCATTTGTGGTAAGTTTCTTCCTCTAAGTCACACATGAAGTCCATTCACAGTGGAGAGTATATTCATATATTAATTCATTCAACCCATAAGCATTTATTGGCCTTCTACTATGTGCAAAGTACTGCTCCTGGTGTTGTAGAGAACACCAAAATAAATGAGGCCTACTCATTCTTCAGAAAAAGTTATATTCAAGGAGGGAAGACACAGACTAAACAAAGAACTGTTATCTGATGTTGGTATGAAAAAGAAAGAAAAGTAATCTAAAGAGGATTAAACAGTGTACTATAGCAACATGAAAGGAGTGATAGCTTCTAACCACGCCAACTACAGAAGGCTTCACAGAGCAAGGTAATTTGAGCTAGGTCTCGAAAAAGAGAAACAAATAGAGATCAACTTACTCTAAGCAAAGGGAAAATATGAGTAAAATAACAGGGCTTTTTGGAGAATTATGAGTGGTTTGACATAGGACATATGGAGGGATATAGTAGGACTTTAGCCTGGAAAAGTTAAATTTAAGTCAAACACAAATTTCTTGTGGCCATGAGATATATACAATTATTTTACTCAGACAAGGTAAACATAGTTCTAAAGTAAACCGAAGGAATAAAAAATGAACATTCTTTCATCTAATAAGGATATATAGCGGAACTTTAGTTGGGGCTGTGCCAGGTGCTGGAAATAAAACAGGAAGCATAGAAGAGGCTTTACCCTTGAGGTGATCCACAGCCTGAGGCGGAGACTGACTGACTGATAGATCTATGCTACAATGCAGCAGTGGAAATACAGAATGCTGCCCAAGGGGGGAAAATTAGTTGGGAAGGAGAGGTGTCCAAACATTATGCTCCCTAAGAGAAGATCTGCTGTGTCTTATTCATACCTCTACCTCTAGTGACAGAAAAAGGCCTGGCTCATAGTAGACATTTAATAAATATGTTGATTGAATAAACTAATTGATTGATATTGTATGAAGTTCCACCTATATCTCAAATCATAAGAATGAATAGGAATAGCCTATTAAAAACATTCATAAATACAATGAGTCATTTTTCATCCCAATCTCTTCTTTTTTTTAATTTACCCACACAAATTTACTCCCGTAATTTTCTAAACCTTCATTGTTGCCAATGCACCGAATTCAATGTCTGTTATTCTGTAAGACTGGATTTAATACAAGGTAGGTACTCAGAAAAGTTGTATTAGATAAATGGTTGGGTGGGTAGGTGGGTGATGGGTAGATAGATAGATGAATGAATGCATGCATGAAGGACTGAGTGAGTGACTCATTCATCTGCAAGAAGCTTTCATATATTGAAGAACCTCTACACAATGTTACTTCACTACATGTATTTTTCTGATCCATTGAGTTGACCAGAGAAATGTCCACAAAATTTAATAAAATAGCATTTTTAAATAAAGATATATAAATGTTAATTATGTAGGCCCTTATCTAAGAATTGCTGTTCTCATCAAAAGAAAAACCACAAATTCCACAAAATAAAACTAATTGATCATATAGCCATACCTTAAAAGAAGACTGTTAAATAGTTCAAGCACCATTCAGAAAGAATATCCCACTAAGAATTCACTATTATATCAATATAAGGGATTTTTTCCTTTAAACATATGCTCCCTATTTAAAAAAAAATCCACATATTCTCAAAGATGTTAGTCTTATCCTCATAGTTCAACATTCCACATGCAAAATTTAACTTATCAATATAAAGTATCTGCTTTCCACATACGTCAATTTTTTTCAGAAGTTACTTACATGACATATTTTATTGATATCTAAACATGACACCTATTCAAGACTTAGAAGGGCCAGAAAGACATTTAATTAGACCTTGAAAAAATGTTTGGTAAGAATTATATTAATAATATGTTCCATGTATTGGCATCTATAATGTTTTACTCTAAGCTAACCATACAGGAAAACATTTCTGGTATTCACAATTTGCAATTCAGTCACAGTCACCAAAAATACTTCATTTAAAACTTCCAAACTAACTTTAGCCAATATATACCAATAATGGTGTAAATTGGTAAACCTCTCTGGAGGGCACTATAAACTGTTTCAAATCTCTCCAGATCTGCATTTCTTTTAACCCAGAAATTATAAAAATTATAAAAGGAAAAGTTTCCCCAAGAAAAAATAAATGTCCAACTATAGCCATGGAATCTTATGTCATATAAAAACATTTATGGATGTTAATATCAAGTCCTGGTTTACAATTAAGTGGGGAAAGTATGTTATAAAATAGTATGTAAAATTATCCAAATAATGTGCTTGTTTGTGTGCACACATGGAGACAGAGACCTGCAAGGACAAAATCCAAGGTATTAACAGCAGCTATTCTAGGTTATAGGAGTATAAAGAACTCTTACTTCCTCCTTTTCACTGATCTATATTTTCAATTTTATTTTTTTCACAATAAGCATTGATTTTACAACTTTTAAAAAGTTATTTTAATATATTTAAATTATAGTTTTAGTTTTTAAGAAATGTGTTCATCCTCAAAGAGAATAGCCCACAATTTAAGTCTGTTTCCAGAGTTATTGGGATGCTTTAGCCATTGTGTAAAGAGACCCTGGGTTTCTACCTTGACATTTTCTATCCCTGCAAATGCATGATGTGTTCTATTTTTAAAAGTTCAAACTATCCATACATTGAAAAATTATATTATTCTCCTTCTATTCTTTCCTTTTTTTTCTTGGTCACCTCCTTCTTACATTTGTAATTGATTTGATGAGAGCTGGGTTGACTGAACTCTGAAATTTATCAATGCTCCAAAGCTTTTCTTACTAAAGAATTTTAAATATGTTTTTATTAATTTGAGAGAGAGAGAGGGAGAAAGGGATTGAGAAACAGAAACATCAATGCATTCTTCCTACTGGGGATTGAGCCCACAACCTGGATATGCACCTTAACCAGGAATAGAACCAGTGACCTCTTGGTTCATGGGTCTATGTCTACCCTTTGAACTATACTGACTAGGCTCTCACTAAAATTTTTAACTCCATTTATAATGCCCAACTATTGGTTTCCAAGGTGGTATTTTGCCACCTAAAACAAAATAAAATCTAAGACTTAAATTGTACCATTCTTACTCATTTATAATTGTTTTCTTCCATTTTAAAGAAACAGATCTTCTCCAATGAACCTACATGTAAGTCCATTTTTATGATAAAACTTCCTAAGTGACAAAAACTTTCATAGACATCCATCCCATCATCTTTTTAAGTGTAGTGGATCATGTTTCCCAGAAAATGGAGACTTATTGGAAGAAGTCCAAGAAAGACCAGAGCAGGGTCACCATACATTATGAACTTTCAAAAAGAATTTCACTTACAAATATTTTGACTTGCAGCCTCTTAGTTTGAAAAATGTTATTTTCTGAGATATATAACTAAGCTCTCCAAATAGCACCACAATGAAAGAGGCATCTTTGATCTGTTTACAGGTAGGATAATCAACTCCCTTGTTAAAAATCTCAATTTTGGGGTTTGTGTGTGTTTTTTCAGTCAGAACTTTTGCCTAAGGCAGGGATGAAAATATATAGCCACACAAAATGTTAATCTATAAAAATACTGAAATAACAGAAGCAAGTGGGAAATGTCAGTATATGTGTACAAAAATTTTGTATAGCATACTAACCTCTGAGTCAGACAAAATAGGACTCACAATCCCTGATTAGCCATTTTCTAGCAGCATCAACAGTTAACCCCTAAAAAGCTTCAACATCTTCATTGGTACAAAGGCTTCTGAACTGACCTACCCAACAAGGTCTTCATTTTAAAGAGGATTGAATGAGATAATTCATGTACATCCCTTCACAGAGTGCCTGACACACAGTAAGTACTCCAGACACATAAATTGTCATCATTTCTGATACACTGGCATCTGTTCTATAGGCTGGTTATCATGAACATGTTGTGGATGTAGATCACAAGACATCAAAAGATGGCAATGTCCATGAATTGCATAATAATTTTCACTGGTAAGTAAAGTGCTATTCAGCCCTCTATATACCACAGTCTGACCTTGAAAGGATTTTCCAGACACTGATGAAAGTCACAGGAGCTCAGGTCTGCAGTCACAAAAAGAATGTGGCTCTTAAAAGCTTACGACAGACCACAGATATGGGGCAGTTAACTTATCAAGAGGAAATGGGCTCTGGTTTTCTTTGCAGGCCTCAGATCCAGGAGCTGCGAAATTGAGTCACCAGCTTGCTATCTGACCCTAGGCCAGCCACTTAACCTCTCTCTGACCCCATTTCCTTACTTAAAATCAACTCTCTGCTCATGTTCCATTCAAGTCATTATCTCTACCCACAAAAAATTGGTAGTGACTAAGGTAGCCCATAGATTTTGAAAGTTAATTTCAGTGTGTTGGGTTTTACAAAATAGAGTTGTGAAAGGTTTGGAAATAAATAGGTCCAGCTCTGCTTTTTGGTGTTCTGGTATTATTTTAAGGTCTCTTCCTGGAATAAAATCACCAACCCAGACAATAAGCTTTGTCTGACACTGTGACCCTAGCTGCTGATGAAGCCTCTTGTGTTGGTATTTCTGGGAGTGACAGAATGGAAAGGAACAAGAGTTCCTTTGTCAGAAGGGCGTCAAGAGGGAAATAAATTTTAGTTATTTAAAAAGAATGTAGGACAAGGTAGGCAGTGTCATTTGTTAGAGAACTAAAGCAAGAGGTTATATTATTGGGTTTTACACTCTGCCACTGTCTCCCTACTTGACCTAGAAGTAGTTTCTGAACCAATAAGCTGCCCCAACTACCCACGTCCACAAAATAAATGTACATACACATCCCTGAATAATCATCCAGATTTGTTTCTGACCTTCCTAGGATCTACTGTGAACACCTTGAATGCAGAGGTATTTTGTGTTTAATTTTTGTCCTCATTCACACAATCACTAGCTCCATATATGTTGTTGATAAAAGGGGTAATGAGGGAAATTGTCTAGAGTGTCAAACCTAAAAGCAACTAAAGTTTATCCTATTTATCAGAGTTTATAAATACAACCCTCTTCAATAAAAAGCTTTACAAAATATTATATACTTTTTCCTGCCTTCTTACTGACTTGACATCAGCCCCATCACCATGGGTTGATTTCCTGGACTCTAGTAAGTTTTTTGTTTCCTCACTTGCTACCAGAAGCAGCCCTTCCTGCTTCTTATTCGGACCTTTTAAGTTACTGATAAATTAACAAAGCATATCAGTTAAAGTTCAGTTCAGCTGTAACAGAAGCCCAACTGTAGTAGCTTAAACACAAAAGGTGTGTTCACTTGCTTGAAGGTAGTGTAGAGGTAAGCAATCCAGGGAAGAGGGCTCCACAATGCTATTGGAGGCCTCTGTCTTTCCTCTGCCCTATGTGATTTATCAAAGTCTAATGAGGCTGCTATTACAGCACCATTTCATGAACTAAAGAGAAGAAAGGTAAGGATAACAAAAAATATATTTCAGAAAATTTACCCATCTACCCAGACTTATAAGAGTATATTGATACTAGAAATAAATGTATAAGAACAAAAAATGTTTGAGTCTCAGTTTCAATGTCCAACTGTTCTGAGTCCCAGTTTCAATGTCAAATAGTTATTTATGTGTACATGTCAGCAATGGTATCCAGATGGTGGACACATCGTGGCAATGCAAGTTCCATCCTCTCTGGTTTGGTCCTGGGCTGCCTGAAGCCACACACAGCTGCCGACTGCTAGCATGGCAAGGTGTCGTCAGTGTACCCCATCTCTGGACCATCCTTGTGACTGGAACAGACCCATCAGTTCCTCACTGTTGCAGGAGCCCACATGGTCTTGGAGTTGTTCTCTGAAAACACACAAACACATTCTTGACCAAAAAGTATGCAGAGGCCAGATATTTTTGAAGAAAAGAAACAGGGGAGGGTGATTGATATAGAGGCAGGGAGGCATTGAACAGGCTGTCAAGCTACAGGGGGAAGGCTGGGGAGGGTGAGGGGTGGGTGCTGGGGGAGATCAATGGAAGGACTTGTATGCATGCATATGAGCATAACTAATGAATGCAAGACACTGGGGTGGGGGGGCAGGTGGGGACATTGCTGGGGGGTAGGGGAGGCTGGGGGAGGATAATGGGGGGGGAAGGAAAACATATATACTACTATTAAATCTAAGTTATACTGCAAAAAATTTTTTTTAATTTAAAATTAAAAAGAGTATATTGATAGACTACCACTCCACTACACAAATTTAGATGCATTAATAAACAGATATAAATATGATAAGAGTTCTTATACTGTACTGTACTGTTCTGTTCATTAATCTGTCTCCAGTTCTAAAAAGAATATTCCACAGAGGAATGCACAATCTGGGTCATCACTGTATTCCTAGGTCTTAGTACAGTGCCAGCCACATAGAAAGCCCTAAAATTATAGTTATGAAACGAATACATGAATTTTATAAAATTCTGTGAAAGCATTTCAATCTAGATGATGATCAACAGAGTAAAGGAAATGCTACCCTAAAAGTCAAGGTAAGATGTACAATGATAAAACTTTGGGCATTATCAACAGAGGCTTGTCTCCTGTCGGATCACCCATCACTAGATGATCACAGCAGTTGTTGGGATGTAGGAAAGGTCTGGAAAATGACTGGAGCTAATTGTGTTGCCAGAAGATTTAGAGGAAATTGGTGTCCTGAAGCCTGAGTTTACCAATGACTGCAATTGGTTTATATTTTATTTTCTTGAAAGACTTTGCTGGAACCCAAGATTTATAAGTATGTTTGCTAAATGATATTCAATTCATGTGAAAATTAAGCTTAAAAGGGAGATGAAACCAGCCACTTAAATCCATCTTTTAAGTATGAATTATAGCATAATTGTGAAATATAATGATCACTAATTTCACTTTCCTGCTAGCAGAAGAGGAACTGGGAAAGACATTAATTAACCAGTATAGCCAAACTTCTTTTCTGTGAGTGTTTGTTTTGTTCTTGTTTTTGTTTTTGTTTTGGCCACAATTTCTTTAATTCGAAGAAAGGAAATAATCCTATATTTTCCTAGATATGAATTACAAAAATAAGTGATATAAGAAAAAAAGTCTTTTAGCTGAAACCGGTTTGGCTCAGTGGATAGAGCGCCAGCCTGCAGACTAAAAGGTCCCAGGTTCGATTCCTGTCAAGGGCATGTACAGTGGCTGTGGGCACATCCCCAGTAGGGAGTGTGCAAGAGGCAGCTGATCAATGTTTCTCTTTCATCGATGTTTCTGGCTTTCTATCCCTCACCCTTCCTCTCTCTAAAAAATCAATAAAATATATTTTTTTAAAAAATATTTTAAAGGAAGCAAAGATAAGTTTTTGTGTGTATAAGAGAAATTAGAATTCAATGTATATTTTGCAGCCTTTTCCCCATCTCCTAAAAGATAAATAATATATTCTCTATGTAAAGTTCTAGCAACTGATAATACTACCTGTTTTGTCTATCTGAGGAGCAGATGTGGGAAAAAAAGTCTGATTATATGGTCTAGTAAGAATGGAGGAAATTATATAAAAACTAGTGGCTGATATATGAAATTTGTACATGGACTGGGGGAGGGGGAGGATATTCCCTCAGCCGAGCCTGCATCCTCTCCAACTGAGGAACCCTTGGGAGATGTCTGACTGCCAGTTTAGGCACAATCCCTGGGACCACTGGCTCCTAACCACTCACCTGACTGCCTGCCTGATTGCCCCTAAACTCTCTGCCTGCCTGCCTGATCACTCCTAACTGCCCTCCCCTGCTGTCCTGATCTCAACCCCAACTGCCTGATCACCCTTAACTGTCCTCCCCTGCCAGCCTGATCTACCATTCCTAATGGCCCTCCCCTGCTGGCCTGATCACCCCTAACTGCCTCTGCCTGCCTGATCACCCCCAACTGCCCTCCCCTGCAGGCCAATGTGGTTCTGAGTGGTTGGTTTCTATCCCGGTCAGCGTCAAAAGCTCTACCTCCTAAGCAGCCATTGGCTCCTCACAGGTCACCCAGATTTGGTTCTGATTGGTCAGTTTCTATGCCAGTCAGCATCTCTGGGCCTTATCGAAGAGGGAGGGCTGATCAGCAGCCCCCAAGAAGGCCCGGAGAGAAACAGAGGCACAGCTGCTGACAAAGCCCAGAGAGAAGGAGAGGAAGAGAGAGGCAATGGCTGATCAACAGCTGCCACAAAGGCTGTGGATCAGACCCTGCCTCTCTCTCTCTGGGCCTCTCTCTAGACCTGATCCACATCCCCCTCAGCAGTCAATGCTGAGGCAACACAGCAATCCAGCACTGAATGCAGGACCGACTCCTGGTGTTCAGTAGAGCCTTCAGTCAGTCATTATGGACCCTGGGTTTTTATATATTAGGATACATTCTTTCTCTTTTCAATTTAAGATGATGCAAAGGAGACTTTGTCTAACTAAGAGCTTTCCATTGAAAGTTAATTATTTAAGTATTATTTTCTTTTCATGTTAACTTGCTCATATTCCCATTTTTATATTAAAATATAACCCTATTAACAATGGTAGATTCTGAAGTGGGAATTCAGAGCTCTATTAGCACATTTTTGCTTGGTTGCTACTTGATCAATCAATCAAAATTTGTTTGGGGGTACTTACAATGTGACTAATATTTTCTAATCTTTATTTGCCTGGATTCTGAAATTTTTATTTTTAATTTAACATTTGAATATAGTATTATCTGTAAGTTCTCTCACATCCTTGAATGAATAATGTGGAAGATGAATGGTGGATACATGATGCATTAATGGACAGATAGACAAATGGGTAAATGCATATACAAAGAGATAAAATGCTACTAACATATAAAACAGTAAAGAATATAAAACAACATATAAAAAATACAAAATGTACAATACAAATTCTATTGCTGCAGGAATTCAGAAGAATTAATAATAGATGGCATTGACAGGGAAATATTTATGTATTTTAGTCTCATACCGCAGTCCCCCAAAAAACACAACTCTAACACAACATCTATCACTGAAATTTTTCTTCTTTCAAGGCTGCAATCATTGCTGAAGAAAAATTGCATAGCCTCTTTCTTCTCTTCCCTTCATTGAATTTTTGGCTTTTATTGCTTTCTTCATTTCAGGTCACTAGTCTTCTTCCCTCTCACTCTCAGAAGATTACATCTCCTACTTCACAGAGAAATTTATAAAAATCATATAGGAATTTTACCAGTTTTTGTTGTCAAATTCAATCAATACAATATCCTTAACTTTCTTGACCTCTCTGGGGCATTTGACACTGATCACACCTTTTTCCTTGTTGAAATACTTTTTCTTGGCAACCATAATGTTCCTCTGACCTAACTTCTCTCTTACTTATCTGGCTTTTTCTTCTCAGAGCCTTTCATGGGTTCTTCTTCCTCAATTTATAGTTTTCTTTATATTAGTCAACAGTTGCTACAATAATGCTGCCTTAAAAAGCCCTCCCCAAACTCAAGGACTCACAATCACAAGCGTTTATATTCGCACTTTTAAGTCTTCAGAGAACTGTAGTTCAGTCTAACGAGAATAGGCTCAGCTTCATACTGTGTCAGCTGGACTGGACTCCAAGTTGCAAATAGAGTTCAGATCTACTCTGCCTGTTTTTATTCTGAGTACAAGTTGAAGGGACAGTAGCCTTTGCTGGCATGTTTCTCTCACAGAATATCATCAGAACATAAGAAGGGAAGCACAATTGCACAACTGCATTGCACAGTTTAGGTTTCTGCTCACATTATGTCCACTAACTTTACATTGGCTATAGCAAATCATAGAGCCCAATGTCAAGTTATGAATATATAATCCATCCACTATGAAGCTATTGCAAGGGTGTGATATTCAATTACCAGGAAATAAGTAATTCAGAATAATCATTCATTTTTGTTTTCCAGAGTTCTTTCCTAAGCCCTTTTTCCTTTTCATCTATTTTTGGGTTTTTATCCATAGTCATTTTATGTTAATGATCCCTAAATCTATATAGCTTCAATCTAAATAATTCTGCTAATCTACAGACCACTATAACAAGTTACAAATCTCTGGTTGAAATTCTTGTCTAAAATTTATATGTAGCTTGTCTGAAAGTCAAGGTAAAATAACAATTTAATGAATTATAAACTTTGTTATAGATAAAGAGCACAAACTTGTGATGCTCATCCAATTAATGCTTAGCAAGGGGTTATTATGTGTCAGGCACCATTCTAGTTTCAAGAGATAGAACAGTGAAAAAAAATTTTAAAAGATTGCTATTCTCATGTAGTTTACATCATTCACATGCTGTTAAATAAATCTAAATTGTTATGTATCAGTCAAGGTTGCATCACCATGTCACTACAAATAATATAGTAAAAGGGATTTATTATAAAGGTTAGTCCATAACAGTTGTGGGAGTCTATGCAGATTGTTTTCTCTCGGATTAGGGCTGATCCACTATAGTTAATTTACTCTAGGTTAGCCAGAAAGGGAAAGCTGAATATGGATAAGAAGAAAGACAACCAGAAATCACTAGGATGAGCTGGGATCTATGTCTGTCTCTCACCATTTCAACTTTAATACCCTAGGTGGCCTTCTGTGCCCTCCCACATGAAGCTGCATGTTCAATTGGCTAAGCATGTGGGAAAGTTGATGGAGGGCATCTGATGAGAGCTTATAAGCCACAAGACTGGGAGCTGCCCTGTACCAGCTAGGTAAGCCAGCAGACGTGCAATTACATGGGTGAGTTCCCACTGGGCCTGGTGCCCAGCACTGACCTTCAGAACTCAACATGGCTGCAACATCACTTGAGCTTTCCAAATCTTGGACAAAATGTCTCCTATGGCCAACTCTAACCAAAAAACTACAGGAAAGAGAATTTTGAGAAATGTAGTTCCAGAGTAGCTAAATTGACACGGCACAAAGCCATCACAATTTTTTAAAGTAGGTTTAGTTGTGAGTATGCAAAATAGGACCAGAGGCATAAATACATGGAATAAAATGACAGATCTCAGAGGGGTGGAAGAGATTAACTAAAGAACAAATATATATGCGTAGCCCATGGACACAGACAAAAATGGGGCAAAGGCTTGAAAGGGGGAGCTGGATGGAGGGAGGTAAAGGAAGTAAAATGGGGGATATTGGTAATAGTATCATCAATAGAAATTAAAAATAAAAAGTAAATTATGCTTTGTTTAAAAATATTTAAAATGAGTGCAGGTGTGGGAAAAAGTAGTTGTCAGCTGTGAGTACAAAACAGTTTATTCTTCTATTATTATTTACTAGAGACCCAATGCATGAAAATCATGCAAGGAGCTCAGCCCTCGCAGCCATGGTCCTCACAGCTACAGCTTTGTCCAGAAGGTCATTCAGAAGGTCATTTGGCTGCCTGGTCTAATTAGCATATTATGCGTTTATTATTATAGATTGTATTATTTTCCATACAAACAACCGTCAACCTACTTTTACCCACCCCTGTATATGTATTTGTGTGTATGTATGACTTAAACATGACCTGATTGGTATATAGAATTAGAGGTGAAAGGATTCACCCAAAAGGCCAAGAATAACAATTTATCATGTTAAACAGTTGGGCCTAGCTTCAGAAGCTTATCTTTTAGAAAGTATGATTAATAACATACTTGCCTGCTTAGGGACCTTACAAAGATTTTATGGAACCTGATCAAAAGATTTTAGTAAATCAATATACAAGTCCCAAATGTTAAGAATTTTTAAATGTTTGGAGGAAAAAAAATATTACATAGAGACAAAAAAATCCATTTTTTACATGGAAAGAACTTCTAGCCTCGTTTACTGCTCTCCTGGAGTAAGTTATTGGTGACCCCAAAAAGTGAATGCCCCAATCCCATGATTAACTTGCATGCAGGTACTAATTTAGTCTCCTGGAAGCATCTGGCTCATCACTTTTACTATAGTTTTCACACAGATTCTGGAAAAGGTGTCAATCACTTGACTATCTGGGTACAATTGACATAATTTAAAACAGATGTCACATCTCAATAATGGAAAGAAGGTTCTGCTTGGGAACTGCTGAAGGTACAGTAAATGCACGCAGCTGGCAGGCCCTGAGGCAGAGCCTGAAGGACACCCAAACATTCACTTTCTTTACCTTTTCCCTTTGCCCTCTCTCACCATCTACTCATCCTTCTCCCTGGATCTAAGGAAAGAAAGCAATAAACTAATTCACACTAAGGTGTAAAAACCTGATAAGATTGCTCTGGGACATTAACAAGGTCATAAACCAAGGAAAACATCCTAGCAATGAGATTTGGGGGAATCTTGAGCCAATAAGGGAGGAAATAACCTAGTCCAGATTCCCTCAAATTAATGCATCTACTCATTTAGAACCTGCCTTTTCCCCTCTCACAGAGGACTCACAGATGGTAAGAATGAGGACTATTTTTCCTCACCGCTAGTGCTTCCCCACGGAATCCAGATGTACGGGAACTTCAGCCCACCATTTGTGCTTGTTTCTTTTGAGCAATTTAGGTGTTCTAACTAGTAACAGGCCAGCACTCTGCCCTCTGGTATGCTGCTTTTTCTACGGACTGAAACTCATAATCAGAATGCTCAAAATAGCTTTCTCTTTCCCTCACTAATGAAATTTCTCTGCAAAACTAAATGATTTGGTGGACAGATAGATCATAGATACCTATCATAAAGGAAAAATTTGAATTTTCAAACAAGCAAACAAAAGGAAATGAAATTCAAAGGAGCCTGAAAAGATTTCCTTTGCAGATATCAGAAAGTCTTTCAAACCAATGCTTGAGTTTGCACACGATACAGAACTGTACTTCTAGTCTTCTACATCCCTTAAAGGTCTAGCCTTGAATCCTCCTACCCTATTGTCTGCCCTTCTCCCTCTCCCCCTTACCTCACACACCCACCCACCCCCTCATGCCAATCCTTCATATCCCCCAGTCTTTAAGCAGCTCAGATCCATTTTAATGCCAAAAGAGCACTGCATGGGGCTCCAATTTACTGGAGCCAAGGGCAAAAATAAAGCAATGAAATTGTTTGCAAGAGCTTAAAATAACTAGCCTGGCAAAGCTAAGCTACACTTTGAGAGAGAGGGCAGAGAGACAGAAGAGAGGATTCTAACCATCCCGCTGTCCATAAATGACCTCCCTGCTCTGCCCAGCAGGGCACTTCCTCCCTATGAGAACATCTCCCCCAAGGCAGTGGCCGTCCATCATTCAGCTTTTTATCTTTTACCCACATACCATCTTTTTATATGTCTGCTGAATAGGAAAAGACCAGTGGAAATGAGAAAGGGCTCTTAATGTAATTTAATATGACTTCAGAAACCACAGCCAGGAGACAAATACATCAGTGGAAGTATTTTTTCTTTTATAATGACCAAAATTTACTCATTATGAAATCCTGTGTTGTAAGCATGTCCCAAAGGATTGCAAAACAATAGCTGGATTCACCAGCTTCTTCCTTGCTAAACAAGACTCACCCTGTCCCTTAAGGCAGCCAGCAACCCCAAAAGGCTTCAGACCCTGTTCCACAGGGCAACCGACTAAGAATAAGAAGGAGCCTTAAAAAAAAAAAAGACTGAAGAGAGGAAGTCCTGCGCCTGTACTGTCCAGGGCACTGAACCAAGTCACTTGGAGGCCAACAATTGGGCATAGGTTAATGAACACCAATCTCAGCACTTCTCTACAACAGGCACAGAACCAACATGATGTACCAGCAGGCACTCAGATACTCGCCTTCTTGCCAAACCCTGGGGCAAGCTGGATCCGGTCTCCATTATCTCATTTGATTCTGAGCCACTGGCTACAATGGTGGGTGAGGTCCAAGCCCTAGTAATTCCCTAGGCTTTAAATGGTTCCCAGGAACTCGCGTCAGCTCAGGCACCTCCACAGAGTCCACGCTCAGACTGCATACCTTCCTCTTCGCCTCCACGAGCAAACAAGCAGCTTCCAAGCTGAACCCTCCCAAACTGGAGGGAGCCAGAACTGAGACTGGATATTCTTAAGCAAATAGGTGCAGGAGCTGGCATGAGCACCAAGCCAGGATTTCTCAATATGTTCTGAACATGCTGATTCCCAGACAGATGGCCAAAGTGTCAGGTTTATATTACATTTCCTTCAAAATCATATTAAAGACCAAACTTGTCCTGAATAAATAAATGTCATCCACAACCATCACAAATCACAAGGCACTTTCTCTCATAGCTAAATTAGGGCGGAGAGCGGAGGGTTAGAATCAATTCTTGGTTTATCTTGATATCCCCAGAAATCTAGCACTGAGTCTGGCACACATGGGGTAAGCAACAAAACTTTATTGAGCTTAATTGTCTGTGCTAGTAATATGATACATACTATAGATCACATGCTCCCTTAGGTTAAACCCATTTGTATATTATGTTGACTTTACTTGTACACCACATTGTATGTACGTAGAAGACCCAAGACATCACAGGTGTTCAATAAATATACATTCATCAGAGAAATGATGCATCAGAGAAATGATGAGTTTCTCAGAACAGTGAAATTTGTAAAAAGCTAATTTGGGTTTATTATTTCAAAATTACCTGCCACCAAAATTTTTTAACCACCATCACTAAGAAGATGCAGAATGATATATAGGTTGTCCCCCCAAAAATGTATATAAACACTTTAAATAATTATAAAAGCAGTTTTATTTTTAAATTTTTCATTTTTAAAATATCAGCTGTTAAAGTATATATACATTTTTGGAACACTCTAATATTCTAATGGGCACAAAGAGGAAAGAATAGCCATCCCCCAAAAGTCAAAGGTTTAGTGAAAGAGTAGAAGACTTGTTGCCTAGAGAGTTCGTGTTTTCTGCACCAGCAGGGCTACTTGGTAAACTCTCTGCAGTGGGAAAGGTTTGCCTGGTGCTGTGGTCTATGGGTGTCAGCACCTGGTTCCTGGGCCCATTGCCCAGCAATCTGGAGCCGGGGGTAGACACATCTCATAGTAACTTTTCTTCTCTCAAATACATGACATTTAGTTGGTTAGGGGAAATGGTTCCCATGGATACATCTCATATCAAGAATTGTATGGTATCTGCATATTTGTGTAATGCATTTTCAGTGTTAACAAATTTAATTTGGTGACTATTACTAGAAAACAAGAAATTCCTACATTAAGGTGGAGATTTAATTCAAATCAACTTCCTATGTGATACAGATTATGAAGCAATTCATTAAAAGAAACTACTTTTCAGAGGGTCTGGAAAAATAGAACCTGGATGACATCTTAAATATACACCATTCTCATTTTACCCAAGCTAAATAATTGTATGCTATTACAATAATACACACTATTACTAGGTAATAATAGGGCTGCATTCATATACTAAGCACTTTACAAACTACAAGCACAATGGTATTTGCAGCCAAGGTTACTGTCAAGTTTGCAAAAAGCTCGCTACCTCCATTCTCACATGCTCACGTGCCCTAGGACAACTGACTTTTCCAAAATCCTTACAAAAGTCACAAAACGGGAGGTAACTGAGAAGAAGAAAAAGGTGAGGGAGGTTTGCTGTTTCCAAAAGCACGAGGGTTTGTGGAAAAGAGCATGGACTTAAACTAATGTGGATTTGAATCCTGGTTCTTATTTATAAGCTGTGTGACCTTAAAGATTTAACCTCTCTTTTCTAATGGGGAACAATAGTGGTAATAAAACCCTTCAGAAAACTGGTACAAAGATTAAGCCAGAATAACGTCTATGAAAATACCTTGCACTGCACTCAGAAAATAGTACATGCAAAAATTTTATGTAAAAATTTTGCTTAAAATTCACAGCTAATACTGGGGATCTTGGAGAACTTTGTTTACTCCCCCACCCCATTGTCCCTACATTGCTCCATCTTCACAGTTCCACCCTCCATAATCTCCTCAGCCTTCAAGCCAAATAAAAATTTTATCTCAGGTAAATGAGACTTTAATGAGTTAAAAGGATACCTTCCTACAGACACGAGAAGTTTTTTAGGAGTCTATAATTTTTATTCATCTTGGTATCCTAAAGCAACACCAGGTAGAGGAAATGGTCTGTCTGTGAGTCTTTTTAATTCAGAAAAAAATAAAATTAAAGTATGAGCTGAAAAACCTGAGGAGCCCTGTTTGGGGAAAGTGTGATAACCGGTGTAGTGGAGACTACAAGGGAAATGCTGTATGTTAACCTAGATCATTGCACAGGGGAACTTTCTTGCAGGGAACTCAGAGCCCTTTAATGTCAAAAGTTGCACTTGTGCTAGAAATATATTTGCCCTATTTTAGAAGCTACTAAAGGGAACAAACTTTAACACTGAAAATTCTTCAGATGGTTTCCCTTTAGGATATATTTAGCTCAATAAAGGAAAAGTAATTTACTTGGAAGATTTATTATGCATTTTCTAAAGGTAGACATTTACTCTCTCCTCATCACCAGGATTAGGCACAATTATGTCATTAACCTTCCAAACATTCCTTTTGGATGGTGGTGAATTTCCCAACAATCCTTATGGTCAAACTGAGGTCAGAGGTAAACAAAAGGTTAAGTATCACAGACTCCAGGGTCATATAACTTCAGAGGCAAAAACCATGATTGGAATCTAGGTCCTCTGACTAATTGCCTCACTGCCATCCAGGCTGGTGTGTCTCCATTGATGGCTACAGAGGCTTTTAGTTCCTGATGCTCACAGGTCATAGGAAAGCTCAAAAGAAATGGGAGAGGGAAGGCTCCTTAGCCTGCTCTATCATGGGTCCCAGGTTCCATAGCTGGGGTTTTATAGAGAAAAACCTAGAACAAATGAATGGGTCCACTCAACAAGGTCACTGACCTGGAGGAGAGCAGCATCAACAAGTACAGAAACCACACAGGGTTCTTGCAGCTGAACTTTTTTTTGCTCTCTACCTCGAAAATAGCAGAAAATACCTGTCCTCATATTATATGAATTATCTGCTTTGCATCTCAGGTCTTATGTTTATAAAATTCAAATAACTGAAATTTAGTGAGATTCATGCATTTTCTTATTTAATCTTTATAACAACCCACTTACATAGTATGTTCCCACTTTAACACTGGGAACACCAAGGCTTTAATTTTCTTTTTAAAATAATTCTATTGGGCGGGCATGATGAAACTTCCCGCACGCATTACAGGAGGCAGACGGTATAAAGTGGAAGGAAGCCGGCCGCGCCGCCCCGCCCGCCCGCTGCCCGCTGCGCAGGTCTGTGCTTCCCCGGGCTCCTGCTCACCCGCCCTGCTCGCGCCCAGAGAACACGTCGCTCCGCTCACCATGTGTGGCATTTGGGCCCTGTTCGGCAGCGATGACTGCCTGTCTGTCCAGTGCCTGAGTGCGATGAAGATCGCGCACAGGGGTCCGGATGCATTTCGCTTTGAGACTGTTAATGGATTCACCAACTGCTGTTTTGGATTTCACCGGTTGGCGGTGGTTGACCCGCTGTATGGAATGCAGCCAATTCGAATAAAGAAATATCCTTATTTGTGGCTGTGTTACAACGGAGAAATCTACAATCACCGGAAGCTGCAACGCCATTTTGGATTTGAATATCAAACCAAAGTGGATGGTGAGATAATCCTTCATCTTTACAACAACGGAGGAATTGAGCAAACTGCTAGCCTGTTGGATGGGGTGTTTGCGTTTATTTTACTGGATACAGCCAATAAGAAAGTGTTTCTGGGCAGAGATACCTATGGAGTCAGACCGTTGTTTAGAGCCATGACAGAAGATGGATTTTTGGCTGTGTGCTCAGAAGCTAAAGGTCTTGTTAACGTGAAGCACTCCACTGCTCCTTTTCTAAAAGTGGAGCCTTTTCTCCCAGGGCACTATGAGGTTTTGGATTTAAAGCCAAATGGGAAAGTTGCATCGGTGGAGATGGTTAAATATCATCACTGCAGAGACGAGCCTTTACACTCCCTCTATGACAGCGTGGGGAAACTGTCCCCAGGTTTTGAGATAGAAACCGTGAAGAGCAACCTCCGAATCCTTTTCGAAAATGCCGTTAGGAAACGTTTGATGATAGACAGAAGGATTGGCTCTCTTTTATCAGGGGGCTTGGATTCCAGTTTGGTTGCTGCCACCCTGTTGAAGCAGCTAAAGGAGGCCCAAGTCCAGTACCCTTTCCAGACATTCGCAATTGGCATGGAAGACAGTCCTGATTTACTAGCTGCCAGAAAGGTGGCAAATCATATTGGGAGTGAACACCATGAAGTCCTCTTTAATCATGAGGAAGGTATCCAGGCCCTGGATGAAGTCATATTTTCCTTGGAAACTTATGATATTACAACAGTTCGTGCTTCAGTGGGTATGTACTTAATTTCCAAGTACATTCGGAAGAACACAGATAGTGTAGTGATCTTCTCTGGAGAAGGCTCAGATGAACTTACACAGGGTTACATATATTTTCACAAGGCTCCTTCTCCAGAAAAGGCCCAGGAGGAGAGCGAGAGGCTGCTGAAGGAGCTCTATCTGTTCGACGTCCTCCGCGCAGATCGCACCACCGCTGCCCACGGCCTTGAATTGAGAGTCCCATTCCTGGACCACCGGTTTTGTTCCTATTACTTGTCTCTGCCGCCTGAAATGAGAGTTCCCAAGAATGGGGTAGAAAAGCATCTCCTGAGAGAGACCTTTGAGGACTCCAACCTGCTACCGAAAGAGATTCTCTGGCGACCGAAAGAAGCCTTCAGTGATGGCATAACCTCAGTTAAGAATTCCTGGTTTAGGATTTTACAGGAGCATATTGAACATCGGGTTGATGATGCAATGATGGCAGCTGCAGCTCAGAAGTTTCCCTTCAACACTCCTAAAACGAAAGAAGGCTACTACTACCGTCAAATCTTTGAACGACATTACCCAGGCCGGGCTGACTGGCTGACCCACTACTGGATGCCCCGGTGGATTAATGCCACCGACCCTTCTGCACGCACTCTGACCCACTACAAGTCAGACACCAAAGTGTAGGCATAGAGTAAATGATCTTATTGTAAAGGGTAGAGGACTTGGGGGCTACAGGGTTAGCATTGGCTTCATCTACCCAGGTGGTGAAAAAAATAAAAAGCCTTAAATAAAAAAAATAAAAAATAAAAAATAAAAAAATAAAAAAATAATAAAAAAAAAAAATAAAATAAAATAATTCTATTGACTTAAGAGAGGAAGAGAGAAGGAGAGAAAGATAGAAGCATCAATGATGAGAGAGAATCATTGATCCGTTGCTTCTTGCATGCTCCACAGTGAGGATTGAGCCAGCAACCGGGGCATGTGCCCTAATCAGGAATTGAACCTGGGACCCTTTAGTCCGCAGGCTGATGCTCTATCCACTGAGCCAAACTAGACAGAGCTGAATTTTCTTATAGAGAAACTCTCTATAAGAAAAAGACCTGATCAAATTCTCTCTCTCTCTCTCTCTCTCTCTCTCTCTCTCTCTCTCTCTCTCTCTCTCTCCTTCCTCTCTCTCCCTACAACTTCTGACATGATAACTCTCTTTAACTGATATTGATTTCTTTAAAGTGAAATAAACTCAGCCTCAACCAGGAATCAATTTGCCTCCTCCTGTGTATGCCAAAGAAAGACTATACATAGATATTGACTTCACAATATTTGGTTAATCTCAAGATCCCCAAGAGACACCCAAATTATGAACTTTCAAAAAAGGAAAATGGTGAGATATATGGCCACCTGGAGTGGCCACAGATTCTAATGTCACTAGGATAGTAGAATTTAATGTTATACTTGCTAGAAAAATAAAAATAAAAAAGCATAAGAGGGAATCTTTAAAGTAAACATGACCTCTGTCACATCCTCCTCTTGTTACTTTTTTTCCTTTACTCCTAATTTAGCAACACCCCTCCCCAGTCATGAAAAAAAAAAGTCTTTTGCTTGAATGTCCCCTAGAGGATAAAATTTCTCCCCATTAATTCTCGCTCACCTCAGTCATGCACTTAGAAAAAGAGCTTCAGAGTGTTGTTATACAGCCTTGAGATCACTTTCAGGAAACTACAATGCTTATTCATCTTAAACGGATGATATTTTGGACTCAAAAAGAAAAGTAGAGGGCATTCTCCAGATGCAAACTGCAGAGAAGGAGAATAATAAAGTTCCAGTCTTAGAGAATTTTGCAGGAAGTAACCATCCATTTCCTATGTAGTGAGGGGAACCAAAAAAATGCTAGCATGAAAAGGGTTGGTCTTTAAAATATAGGTCCCTTTTCATAGCCAAGACATGGAAGCAAGCCAAGTTCCCATCCATAGAGCACTGGGTAAAAAAGTTGTGGTACATATATACAACAGAATATTACTCAACCATAGAAAAGAATGAAATATTAACATTGGCAATGGCATGGATGAACTGGAAGGGTATTATGCTAAGTAAGATAAGTCAGACAGAAAAAGACAAATACCATGTGATTTCACTTTTATGCAGACTCTAAAGAACAAAATAAATGAAATAGAAACAGACTCAGAGATACAGAGAACAAACTTATAGCTACTAGAGTGAGGGGTGTGGAAGGGGCTGAGGAAAATATAAAGGAATTAAGAAGTACAAAATGGCCGAGACCGGTTTGGCTCAGTGGATAGAGCGTCGGACTGCGGACTGAAGGGTCCCGGGTTCGATTCCGGCAAGGGCATGTATCTTGGCTGCGGGCACATCCCCAGTAGGGGGCGTGCAAGAGGCAGCTGATCGATGTCTCTCTCTCATGGATGTTTCTGACTTTCTATCCCTCTCCCTTCCGCTCTGTAAAAAAATCAATAAAATATATTTTAAAAAAAAAAAAGAAGTACAAAATGGTAGTTACAAAATCATCACGGGGATGTAAAGTATAGCATAGGGAATATAGTCAATAATATTGTTATAACTATGTATAATATCAAGTGGGTACTAGAAATATCAGGAGCATCACTCTACATTATATGATTATCTAACTATTATGCTGTACACCTGAAACTATTATTAAATGATATGTAATGCCAACTAAAATTGAAGAATAAAATGAAAAATAAAATGTATGTACATTTTCAATTGAATCTTTTTAAACAAGATAAATTATAGGAATCAGGAAAACACAATTTTCCATTTCTACCCATAGGACTTTTTTTGTGGTGCCAATAAATCAGAGAATAAACTTGAAGATATTTAGATGGCTTCACTTCTCATTTCTTCTTAATACCAATTCATTAGAAATAATTTTCTAAAAATGTGGGAAGGGCATGTCTATTGTTAATATGCTGTTTGAGTCTTGCAAAACTGTTTTAGTTTTGCAAAGTTTTTGTCCTTATTCCTTTTCCTTAATTAAGTTATAAAATAAAGAAAAGGCTATACAATATAGCAATATAAATATTGATTTAGTTATGTTTGATCTTCTTTTTAACTTTTTCATTTTAAATTTCTTATAAGTTGGCTTGAGTCAGTTACACCAGGAATTAATCAATGAAGCTTTGTGTGGATATTAGATTTATCTGTGACTCAATACTATTTTATAAGTGAAATGCAAGCAAATATCTCCAAGCATTTTAGTGCAGAGCCAGCTATGGGAGGGTTGGATTGGGAGTGGCTAGAGATGGTACGATTATAAGAATAGGACATATGCACTATCTAATCACCAGAGGAGTCATTCCATATGGTTAAAATAGAGGTAGAATGTTCTAAACTCTTGGAGATGATTCAGATGAAAGCATTGTATGTAAATATAAATTTATACATACATCATAAGTTAATACTCAAACAACCCCAACGGTAGATACTGTGATTATTCCCATTTTCTGTTGAGAAATTGTAGTACAAAAAAGATAAGTGACTAGTTCAAAGCCAAAAATGACAGGATTTGAACCTTGGTAATTTACCTCCCAACTTCATTCAACTATTACACAGAATTGCCTTTTTAAGAAATTAGAAACAGAGATCTAGGAAGGAAATGGGATCATTGTCCCAAAGATGTATTAAGTGATTAATCATTTAAAATATGGCCATAAAGAAGGAAGACCAGGCAATTATTGTTAAGTTTATCTCTATAGAGAAATATTCCTTTGGAATTAAGAAGAAAGGGGCCTACACCTACCTTGCTGCTATCTATACTCATTAAATTTACCATGTAATTGTCAAATGCCAAACCCACTTGGTAGATACAGCCATAATGTTATTCTTTAAAGATAAACAGTTTTGCCAACAAGCATCTTCCCACTCCCACTGACAACTAAAAAGCATCTCTGTGTGGGAGGCTGAGTAATTACCTCAGATATGAAGTAGGGACTCCAAACTCATGAGGAGGCTCTTCATGGTTGCCTCAGAAATACTGCGGGGTTGAGGGGATTGTAAGGATTGCCGAGCTTCCACATACTGCTAACCATTTCTCTCTTCTATAGATTAGATGTGTCCTTGCTTTTCCCCGTCTCCCTGCCTTCACCTGCCCTCTCAGCATAGACACACCCAAGGTTCTGCTCAGCCATCATCATGGATCCAACCATGTCTTAGAAAACAGCCCTAAATCTAAGCCTCCAGCCTGACCTCTGCCCTGACTTCCAGACCCACATTCCTGACTTCCTATTGGGTAGTATATTCATTTATACAAAATAGGACTCATATGCTTCCCCACTCAAAAAAAAAATAGAAATCTTTTCAATGTCTAATCATTGTATCCAACAGCCATTGCCTCTGTAACCCAGTTCTTCCCACCATTTCCTTCCACATCCCAACATTTACTGGTACTAATGCTGATTTCAAAGTCAGTCACTTTTGTTCCCTCACCTTCATTTTTAAAGTCCACCTGGATTTCTGTAATGAGCTCTTAGCAAGTCACCCTGCCTTTATAGCTGTGCTACCCAACACTATAGGCATGAATCAAACATGGCTATGAAGTACGTGAAATGTATCTAGTCTGAAGTGAGACATGCTATAGTATAAGGCACACTCTATATGAAGACTCAGTAGGGAAAAAAAGCAAATATCTCTAAACATTTTAGTGCAGAGCCATCTATGGGATGGGTGGATTGATAAAATATCTCATTAATAATTTGTATATTTACTTTTTAAAATTATAATATTTTTATATTTGGGGTTGAAATATTTAATGGCTTCATTTTATATCTTTTAAGATGGCTGAATAATGACCTCCCACAGATATCAACATCTGAATCCCCAGAACCTATGAGTATAATATTGTACATGGCAACGGGGACTTTGGAGATGTAATTAAGTTAAGGATCTTAAAATGGCAATATTATTCTGGATTATCTGGGTAGGCCCAAGGTCACCACAGGATCCTTAGAAGAGGGAGACAGGAGGAGATTTGACTGTAGAAGATGCTACACTACTATCTTTGCAGATGGAGGAAGGGGCCACAACCCAGAGAATGTAGGTGGTCTCTACAAGCCTGAGTTGTCAAGGATACAGATTCACTAGTAACTCCAGAAGGAAAACAGCATAACCAATATTTTGATTTTAGACTTCTGACCTTAGAACTATAAGAAACCGGTGTGGCTTTCAGCCACTAAGTTTGTTATAACTTGTTGTGGCAGCCAGTATGTAGTTACAAAGAAATTTAAAATTACAAGTGGCTCCCTCTTGTAGCTTACATTATATTTCATCAGAACAGCCCTGTTCTATGCTCTTCTCTGTCAGTCCATTTCCCTGCTAGAGTGACCTTATGCTGTCACTTCTCTGCTCAAATGCTGTCAATGGCAACATAGGTGGATAAATGAAGCTCAAATTTTGTTTGGCTTTCAACTATGTCTCTGTCACTTCGCATTTTCCAGTCTTTGCAGTCTCATCAGCACTACATCCCCTAAATGCCTTATCTTTCAACCAATCTGGTCTACCTCTATTGCTACAAATTTTCCTTATGTTCCTACTTTTGCTCCTTTTTCCAAGATGTTTCCTCTACCCTAAATGCATTTTTTTCCATTCTGCTCATCAAAATCCTGTCCATCCTTCAAAATTTAGTTTAAGTTCCAATTCTCTATATAGCCTTTCCCAGATCCCAATAAGAGTTAATTTAGCTCCATTCTATACTTCTTTTTTAAAAATATATTTTATTGAATTTTTTACAGAGAGGAAGGGAGAGGGACAGAAAGTTAGAAACATCAATGAGAGAGAAACATTGATCAGCTGCCTCCTGCACACCTCCTACTGGGATGTGCCCACAACCAAGGTACATGCCCTTAACTGGAATCGAACCTGATATTTTTTAGTCCACAGGCCAATGCTATATCCACTGAGCCAAACCAGTTAGGGCCACACCATACTTCTTGTAGTGTGTTATTGCTTGTATGGTAGCATTATTGAGATCTGATTTAGAGTTAAAATGGTCCTACACTGGAGCTCTTCCAGAAGCAGGAGCCACCTTCCCCATCCTGGTCTGTGTTCACCAGTGGAGCCCTTCCTCTGCCAGTGAGAACAGTGCAGAAGTTTCAGGGTTGAGTTTCAAGGGGCAACTCTGGCTTTGTGCTCCACTGCTGTAGTACAGCTGCTGAGAACTGATCTGTAGACACCATAGAACTATTTGAAGAGAGGACTTCAGGAAAAGATTGGACATTTTTTGTGAATTGGTGGAGATTCAACACTGGTGAAATTTGAGATCAATGCCTCATTTATGTGCATTTATGTGCCTCAATTGAACTGATAGGCTTGTGAAAGCTGAAACATACTGGAGAGTAAGATAGGCAAGAGAATCTGTGATACCAAATAAATTTTAAACAGAAAAAATGTTCTTTCCACGGGACTTGGGTAGTATTCTTGCCAACCTGCTCATTTATGACAGAACTACAACTAGAGCACAGATCTCAAAGCTTCTAATTCATTTAAGTATTCTCCCGTGCAGTCATTTTTCTGTGGTGAGGTCTTCAAATAAAGACTTTTATTTCCATGAATTAAATATTTTAAGAAACATTAATTTCAAATTTCATTCATTGAAAACTATGTACTGGAAAAAAAGGCCAGATGAAACCTGTTATGCAATGGCAACGTTAAAGGTCCCTTGATTATATTTATGGGTGATGACAGCTCTCTATTCTTAGTTCCCTGAGTGACACCAGCTGCTCACCATGAAAATTCTGAAACGTTTCCCCCAAAGAACAATGTGTTAAATTATGCCACTTTCACCACCTTATAAAGTCGGAGCCCAGTGCTCGTGGCTTGAAACTTCTGTCTTCAGATGGATCAGGTTGAAATTGGACATAAACTTAGGAAAGGTATCTTACATTTACAGAGTTATATGCTGGCTATATTACTTTGGTTGATCCACACAGTAACCTTTGGAAGGTTGGTAAAACAGATATTTTCATCCCTATTATATAGCTGAGGAAGTTCCTAATGGTAGGATGTGGTAGAGGGGAAGTTCAAACTCATGTTCTCACACTTGATCAGAAAATATATCTTAAAATGTAGACAACTCACAGACCGTTAGCTTTAAAAAGAAATCATGTGCAATACCCTGGTTTTACTGGAAGAAGTAATACTGGCAAATTTCCTCTCATCACTGAGATTTTGGCTTTACTGGTTCTACTTCATTAAAATATTCTGCCAGCTGTCCTCCTCAGCCAAACCTGAATTCTCACAGAGAAAGTCTTCATATCCAGAAGCCTTGACTAATCCCCCTGAAGAAGCCAGAGTCCCTATTCAATAATCTGCCTGCACCCTTGACTTCTCCATAGCACGTACTACTCTAGTAATTTCATATTTATTCGTGTAATTATTTGATGAATTATAAGATTGCATAATCGATTTAAATGTGTATCTTGTCCAACCAGTTTGGCTCAGTGGATAGAGCGTCGGCCTGTGGACTGAAAGGTCCCAGGTTCGATTCATTTACTTTGAACTCATCTCTCCTAATTCTATGGCATTTCTATACACCAATAGTGAACTTATAGAAAGAGAGACTAAAAAAGCATTCCCATTTACTATCACACACAAAAATTAAGATATCTAGGAATAAACTTAACTAAGGGGGTATAAGACCTATACAAGGAAAACTACAAGACACTGAAAAAAAAGAGATAGAGGAAGACATAAACAGATACAAGAACATACCATGTTCATGGATTGTTTGAATCAACATTATTAAAATGTTCATACTACCCAAAGCAATCTATAGATTCAATGAACTCTCCATTTAAATACCAAGGGCATATTTCACAGACCTAGAAAGAATTCTCTAAAAATTCATCTGGAATTTTAAAAAAGACCCCAAATAGCCACAGCAATCCTGAGAAAGAAGCACAAAGTAGGTGGGATCTCAATACCAGATTTCAAGCTGTATTACAAAGCCACTATTCTCAAAACAGCCTGGTACTGGCATAAGAACAGACATAGAGACCAATGTGATAGAATAGAGAATCCAGATATCAACCCAAACCACTATGCTCAATTAATATTTGACAAAGGAGGCATGAACATACAATGGAGTCAAGACAGTCTCTTCAATAAATGGTGTTGGGAAAATTGGACAGATACATGCAAAAAAAATGAAACTAGATCTCCAACTTACATCATACACAAAAATAAACTCAAAATGGATAAAAGACTTAAACATAAGATGGGAAACCATAAAAATACTAGAGGAATCCACAGACAGAGAAATCTCAGAATATGCTGAAGCAATTTCTTCACCGATACCGCTCTTAGGGCAATGGAAGCTAAAGAGAAAATAAACTAACAAGACTAGATCAAAATAAAAAGCTTTTGCACAGCAAAAGAAATCATCAACAAAACAACAAGAAAGCCCACTTTATGGGAGAACTTATTTGCAAATGTTATCACTGATAAAGGTTTAATCTCCAACATCTACAGAGAACTTATACAACTTAATAAAAGGAAGATAAATGATCCAATAAAAAAAATGGGCAACGGATCTAAATAAAATCTTTTCAAAAGAAGACAGAAGGAAGGCCAAGAGACATATGAAAACATGCTAAAAGTCACTAATTATCCAAGAGATGCAAATCAAAACAACAATACGGTACCATCTCACACCTGTCAGAAAGGCAATCATCAACAAATCAACAAAGTACAAGTGCTGGTGAGGATGTGGAGAAAAAGGAACCTTCATGTACTGCTGGTGGGAATGCAAACTGGTGAGGCCACTATGGAAAACAGTTTGGAGTTTCCTCAAAAAACTAAAAATGGAACCCCCATTTGACCCAGTAATCCCACTTCTAGGAATATATCCCAAGAAACTAGAAACACCAATCAGAAAGGATATATGCACTCCTATGTTCATAGCAGCACAATTCACCATAGCTAAGGTTTGGAAACAGCCTAAAAGCCCATCAGCAGATGAATGGATTAGAAAACTATGGTACATCTACACAATGGCATACTCTGCTGCTATATAAAAAAAAGAAGGAATTCTTAACATTTGCAGCAGCATGGATGGACCTAGAGAGCATTATGTTAAATGAAATAAGCCAGGCAATGAAAGAAAAATACCATATGATCTCACTCATTTATGGAAAATAAAGAACATTATAACGTGATGAACAAAAAGATGGATACAGAGGCAGTAATGCATCGAACAGACTGTCAAATTACAGTGAGAAGGCTGGGGAGGGTTGGGGAAGGGGAGAAAGAGGTCAACCAAAGGACTTGTATGCATGCATATAAGCACAATCAATGGCACAAGACACTGGAGTAGGGGATGAGGGCATGTGACAGGGGGTAGGGGAGGCTGGGGGAAGGTCAATGGGGGAGCAAAGAAGATATATGTACTACTATATGCAATACTTTAAACAATAAAAAATAAAAATAAAAAAGAACCTACCAGTGGACTCTGGTTCATTAATCTTGTTATCCCTGCCATAGCTCAAGTATCTCAAGCTTCACTAAATCGTGAATAGAGTCAGATCCCTAGTAGTATTAACATCTAATTGTCTTTGACTCCAAAAGGTATGCAAACTTTTAGAAAAATCTCCATTCAGTCATAAATATGTGAAGGAATCTTCAGGACAAATATACTTGGCCATTGCTCCCCATCACTCTTGGGTAACCCAGGACCAAACAACTCCAGACACTCAAAAAATCTCATTGAAGTCCACTCTGGGTCAGAGATTCTGCTTCTTGGCATTGTCCCAGCGAATTCTGTGGCAGAGAAACCAGCGTTTTACGTGAGAGCTGATAAGCGAAGACTGTTTCTGTATAACCCACAGCCATTTAATGTGAAGATGCTCTTCCTCTCCACAGGCTCCTCCTTCTGTAGTGCTCAGGTAGAAATGGGTCCTGACATGTTAAACTGTCATATTCCTCCCCTCTGACCTCCAGGCCAAAGCTAGGTCTGCCTCTGCTGGCCAGTCTCCCTCTTCCACTCTGGAAAGCTCTCTCCAGAGGGCTTCTGAGTCTCCAAATGGCCCCCACTCAAACTCCATTCAGGTTACCTTAGTACTAGAGACATATTTTTAAAATGTTTTTAAATTTTGTTTTATTTTACTGATTTTTTAGAGAGAGAAGGGAGAGGGAGAGATAGAAACATCAATGAGAGAGACACATTGATTGGCTGCCTCCTGCACACCCTCCACTGGGGAATGAGCCCACAACCAACTAGGATGTTTGTTGTGAGACACATTGATTGGCTGCCTCCTGCACACCCTCCACTGGGGAATGAGCCCACAACCAAACTAGGGTGTGTTGTGACCAGGAATTGAATGGGCTACCTCTCTTGGTTCATGGGTTGATGCTCAACCACTGAGCCACACCAGCCAACCCAACAGACAGGTTTTTATCAGTCTGGCCAAGTTCACTTTTCTCGCCAAAGAGTTTTCAGACCCTTTGTAAATCCAGGCAGAAAAATATGCCTGAGAGAACTGCCCCCTAACTGCAAACACCAGAAGGATCAATGCCCTGGCTTCTATTCAACAAGATCACCCTGGATGAATTGGAATGGACAACTAAATCTTCCAGGTAGTAGTGACACTTAAAAAACTACCTAAAATAATGGAAAGTGTCACCAGATCTGCAATAAAAGAGACCTTTAGTTAAATTCCAGTTTTATCACCTGCTGTCTAGATTACCTTGGGCAAATCTCTCTCTGAGCCTCGATTTCATCATCCATTAATTGAAGACCAAAATACCTATCTCAAATAATTGGTGTAAGTAGTAAAAATGAAATTGTATATGTCACAGAGAATGTGAAACAAGCATTATTGCTCTAGGACCTTCCTTTCAAAGACATTGAAACTAAAATACTGAGAGAAAGGTACTTATTTACAGATATAAAAGAATGGAGGGGAGAATGTAGAGCCCAATACTAATATCCATAGATTTACTCAGTACAAGAATTATTTCTCCCAGCTACATTTACACCTCACCATCAATTCAGAATTCAGTCTTCCCTAGGGATTAGTTGATACAACTACTGCTATCTATGAGCCCATTCTTGAGAAAATCAAGGCATGGTGGAAGTGACTTTCCATGTACATCCATGAAGTTATTAGAAACATGATGTAAAATCAAATTAATCATAATGTAATGAGAAAAAATATTAAAAGGAGCTATTCGTTTAACTTCTTGGTATTTCACAAGAATAATCTAATAGCTGCTTTTTTACTTAAAGCCTCCTGCATATAAGACATTCTGCTAAGTGCTTTATGCAATATTTTTATTCATCAAATATTATGAAGCATTTTCTATAAACCAGGCATTATAATAGACACTGAGAATCTATATAATAAAAGCCTAAGCAACTGTTATGGCAGAACAACCAGTTGCTGTGATGCACACTGACCACGAGGGGCAGATGCTCAATGCAAGAGTTGCACCCTGGTGGTCAGTTCTTTCCCACAGGGGGAGTGGCCACTCAGCCAGAAGCCAGGCTCATGTCTGGCTAGGAGCAGCAAGCCAAGTGGTAAGGAGCAAGCAGATGAGTAGTAAGACGCTAGAGAACCCAGATTGCCAGAGGGATGTCTGACTACTGGCTTAGGCCCAGTCCCCATGGGGCCCCCTGTGGGATCCCAGACTGCAAGAGGGTGCAGGCCGGGCTGAGGGATACCCTCCCCCCCCCCCCCCCCCCGCCCCCAGTGCACACTTTTCGTGCTTTGGGCCTCTAGTATAATTATGAGCAAAAAGAAATATGGTATCTGTTCTCATGGAGTCCTGGGCAGAACCTAGACACCAAACAGTTACAAAAGTAACAGTAATTACACACTGTGTATGCACCATGAAAAAAAGTTATACAATGTGGATAAAGTTTACAGTGGTGTGTAAGGAACAGCTTCCCAGCAGAAGTGGTATTTGAACTGAAATCTAAAGGGTAAATAATGGTGAACCAGGAGACCAAGAGAGAGAGAAGTTCCAGGCAAAAGAAACAACATGTACAAAGCCCCTGGGGCATTGCAGAAACTAGATCTCATGTGGCTGGGTCACAGACAGAGAGGGAAAAATGAGACCAAATGAGTCTGGAGCAAACCTGCAGGGCCCTCTATGCACCACTGGAAACTTGAGTCTTCATCCTTAAAGCAACAAGAAGTCATTGAATCAATCAACCAATTAATGAATCTATTGAGTGTTTCTTGATTTTTCTGGGACATTATCTTATTACAAACATCTACAGAATATATAGTACAGAATTCAAATCCACTAGACCACTAAATAAATACTCTCTGCATCTGATTCATAATCCAATAGCCCTGGTGAGTTAATAGCTGCCAGATAGGACCAAATCTTTTTCCACAAACTCCAGTGCAGACTTTTAGAATCAAACAGGCATGCTGATACATATGCTATGCCACTCAACACATGGGTTCAGTAGAGATGGAAAACTAATTCATGATGCTGAGACAGATCACCACTTCTCATATATGTTATTATAAAAGTAAGACATTTTGAGGTAAAAGCTGAATTTTGGCTTCAAAGGCTCTAAAGACAGCTACATCTGCACCACTCAACATAGCAATCTGGACGTTCACATGGTGAGAATTAAGCATTTCTCAGTATAAACTGTGAAATGCATTCAAAACTAGAGTTTTCTATTAAAATTTGCATTTTCTTTCATACCTGGCCAGCAACTGCCGTCTTGTTACAAAGTCACATTATTTATAGCATGAATATTATTGAGATGGGCTGGTGCTGTGATCTCCACAAGCTGTCACAGGCTGGGGAACGCCTGATGAAGTGAGGACAATTCCTCTTGGCTCTCAGTATAGTAGGTGAGATGGTGTAAGACCAGAATACAGTTCATCAGAAGACTGCTTTAAGACAAGGTTTGGGAAAGCAGAAACTTAGGCTAAGTAAAGTTTCCAGATGTAAGAAATGTCACAATGAGTCCATAATTTTTTAAAGCTTTTCATCTCCTACCCCATGTGCCAGGGGTTGCAAATATTTTCAGTGTTTGCAAGCCCAGTTATCATTGTTGCATTTATCAGCATCTCTCTTTAGTCGCTTAAATTGACTTCATTTCTATTAAGTTCACTTTAGGAGTGGCATGCCACTTTTTAAATAAAAATGGATTTCATTTAAAAGTTTCCTATTTTAAGATGTGTTTAGATACCTTAAAGCAAGCAGAAATATCCTAGGTGGTTTTTGTTTGTTTGTTTGTGTTTTTTGTTTGTTTTTTGCCTAAGCTTAGTTAAGTAACTACTGCTCTTTATTTGGTCCGACTAAGTACCCTGAACCAAATATACAAAATGTATAAGAAATGGAGAAGAGCCCAGGCAGTGTGCCTCAGTGGTTGAGCATTGACCTATGAATTAGGAGGTCCCAGGTTCAATGCCTGGTCAGGGCACATGCACAAGTTGCAAGCTCAATCCCCCAATAGGTGGCATGCAAGAGGCAGCCAATCAATGATTCTCTGTCATCATTGATGTTTCTATCTCTCTCTCCCTCTCCCTTCCTCTATGAAATCAATAAAAAATATATTTTTAAAAAATAAAGTGAAGAAGAAAAAATTTTGTTAAATTTTTAGGGTCAACTGTCTTCAGGATCATGAATATATGAGTTACTATAAAAAATACATGTCATTGTGTAGTCAATGTCCTCTCATTTTCTCTGCCCACCTTTTGGCCAGAATGATTATTACTGTTTCATCATAACATTGATAAGAGGGAAAAGTAACAAAATGGAAATAAAACTCTACGGTACCTTGTTAGCAGCTCTTGTGACAGGCTGCTCAGACAGGATACAGACACTCTCTGCTCCAATGGGATTTCTGCCACATCTGAGGAAGGCCATCCATGCTTTCCCCTTCCATTGTTAGCATATCTAATCAAGACCTTGACCTACAGCTCCTCAGAATTTAGAGAACATAATGTCACACAAATTTAACAGCTGGACTCCCAATACACTTATACTTTGCACACCACATATTTCTACATAAAAAGTTGTGTGGGGTCACAGAAGGAGCTCTCAGAGTCAGGAGGCTGGACCAGCAGCTCTGCCTCTGCCAGAAACTTGACTCATGATCTTGAGTAAGTGAAGATTCAGGGCAAATTTCCTCCCCCTTTCACAACTGTCCCACATAGAATGTGACATTCTGTTATCCTCGGTACTCCTCCAGCACTCTCCCCATCCCTTTCTTTGATTCTGTAGTAATAGTTTGCATAAACATAGATATCTCTCTATTCACCTCCAAAGCTCATCCCTTTAGTTTCTTTGGGAGCAGAAATCAATCATTCATTTTCACCTTTTTAAAATATATTTTTATGGATTTCAGAAAGGGATAGAGAGACAGAACATCAATGATAAGAAAGAATCATGAATTGACTGCCTCCTGTAAGCCCACCACTGGGGATTGAGCCCACAAGCCAGGCATGTGCCCTGACCTGGAATTGACCTGACCTCCTAGTTCATAGGTCGACGCTCAACCACTGAGCCATGCTGGCTGGACACATTTTCACCTTTTTACTGATTTTCAGGGTACTTGACATATAGAAGGTCTTCAACAAATGTTTGTTGCATAAATGGAGGAAGCTTCATAATGAGTTCAACTCTAAAAGTAGACAGGGTTCAGGTGATCTGGGACTCCCATCAAAGTTTCGTCATTGTCGGCATTCTGATCCAGGTCCCTCATGTACAGGTAGAATAATTATACCTAATTTACAGAACAGTGATAACTAATTTAAATAACTATTACAAAAAACTGACACATAAAAGGTATTCAATAAATATTATTTCTACTCCCCTCCCCGACCTAATAAGGGGTACACTCTGTCAAGTTCTAATGGGCAAAGTTAGTTGCTGGGGCTCCTATAGAGATGTTTATGCATCTCTACTACTTGGCATCACAGGTTTTGAGGTCTCCTTCTCTTCTCTTTCCCCAATAAAACTTCTGTGGCCTTTCCATCTGGGTCATGCATGGCTCACTACTAAACTGGTTAATGTAGTTAGTAATTCTCACAGATTTTGGAGACGTTGTTGTTACCAAAATAACTGAGGGGCGAGAGTCAGAGATGCTAAACATCCTGCAATACCCAGGAAATTCCTTACTACAAAAAAAAATTACACTGCTGTAATGTCCGTAATGCCTCCCACTGTAAAGAATGTTTTCATTGCAGAAATTTCAAAAAGTCTTATGGTGGAGCCACAGAGAGAAAGGACTTTTCTGTGACACCATATTATGGCCCATCTTCCACCTTTATATAGTCTTTGATCAGCCCATCTCCCTTGATGTATTTCTGAAAGAGTAAAGAAAAAAACCTTGTACTTCCATCTTCCACCAAGTAGCTGGATCGTGTCCACACCACTCTTACCCCTAAAACTGCCCACTCTTTCTACACATCTGACCTCACAGTCTAACTACATATAATAAACTCTGTGGGAATCTTCTCATGGGTTAGGGCCATTTCTTTTCACTTAAAACAGTGATGATTGACCTGGGAAGCAATAATTAAGTCTGGGTATGGATAAACAGTAGGCAAACTTGCACAACCAAATTCCTTATTACAACCCGGCCAATGTTACAACTAATGACAAGCTGTGTCAAAAATAATGACACATGAAAACCTCTCACTCAAGTGTGTTTAGTTCAAAGACAATCACTTCTACGCACAAAACAAGCCCCCTATTCATTCGGATGTCATGCAATTGTAAAGTTTATGCTGCTTAATTTGGAAAACAGTTAGCTGGTGCATATTTATATTTCTGTTTAAAAACTAGAGTGTTAAATCTTTTCCCCTGAAGAGACGTCGAGTTGATCAAAGATAAAGGATTGTCCTAATTCTTTTCAAATGTAGACCATCTTTAAAAAGTTACAGCAGGAAACGTGTCTATGATTAAATAAAATTAAAACTCACATGATGCTAGCAATTTAAGATTTTTATCTTTTTGATGGGACTAATCTCAAAGCATTTTATTGCTGGATCAAGTCCCTTTTTCCAGAGCCTGGGTTCTGGGTCCAAGACCCAGCAGGTCATAGGTTTGACTCTCAAAATACACAATTTATGGAAATAAAACTCCTCCAAGGCTGAACTGAAAAGCACAGAAGGTTCTGGAGTGCAGCCGTCTGCCTTAAATCCTGTGTATTCACAGGCACTGGGCGTCTGGCCCTCTGGCTCCAACCCAAGGAAGTTGCTGGTTCGTCCCTGGGGTGATTTAACCTTCACTCCTCAGACAGGGCTTATTTAAGTGCTTTGCTCCTCAGATCCAGTCTTTGGCCCCCTTGTTCTTGAGGGGCTCCCTGAACCTCTTGTTTCTGGTCTTATGACTCACCGAGGACCCCTCTAATTAGAATGGAAGAAGCAGATGAAGCTGTCCCTAAGCACTTTCCTGTGAGCCTGAGATCTCTGACATCGCCTTTCAGCCTGAGCATTTTGAATCAGCCAGAACTGGTTTGCATTCCCCATATGATGTGATTACCTGAACGCAGTGTAGCAGGAGGCCTAGACCAGATGCTAGAGGGGGTTGCAAACTAAGACTTCTTATTTCTTAAGATTAAAAGATGTGTGCTAATTCTGCTTCCCAGGGCCTGAGGCATCAGATTTGTCTGTGAAGACTTCCCCAGATTGGAAGGGAAGAGTCATTCAAAATATCATCAAAGTTTTTCTATTCCCAAATAGGGCCCCGCAGTCCCTTAGACAACACAATTGCTTTCCTGCTGCCTGAAGACCCATTCTTTGGGGCCTACACAGCATCTTGAGAGGGACAGATAGCTGTGGTCATATTCTCACTGCATGTTCTCCCAATACAAATCCCCTCAGGATGCTGCTCAGTAAATGGCTGGCAAACGACCGGACTGTAAGGAGCACTTTCTCAACCCTTATCTCTCCGGTAGCTCACACGCATCTGTGAGGTCCACGTATTTCTTCCACATCACACACAAGAAAGCTGTGGTCTGGCTTCCACAAGTGACCAAGGATAAGAGGAAGAGGAGAGCAGAACTCACACTGGAACCCCAGCCATCTGGCTCCAAGACCAGTGCTCCTGCCACCACCCCTGCAGCTGGCTTCTCTCTCGGGCTCCCTTCCCAGCAGCAGCAAGGAGCACCCACTGGGCCCAAGTCCTTGTTTACTGAGGGCTGCTGGTGAGTTGACAGCAAGAAGCCAGCGAGCATTAACTTGCAACGAATGTGGATCTCTTCAGCTTTGCTTATGACTGTTGTAATCAGACAAATCTAAATAGGACACTAGCGTGGGTATTTATTTTAATTCAGCCTCCAGACCACAACTGCAGAGCATGTTGCTGCTGGTTCTTAGCAGGTCAATTAGTGGGTGAATGCTGGCATCCTCCAGGGACCATATCTTGCTTTACAATACTTGGCCTATACAAGCGCCCTGAAATTATAGGAATTGAAATATAACATATTACATACCCAGGTCCACACAATCAAAGGGAACTACCCTAATTATGTTTCGTCAAAAATGGCTCAGCGAGGTCCCCGAATTGTTTAGGTAATTAAGGGAGAACCAACATTGCTTGTCAGAATTACCCAGTTGCATGTGATTTTTCTGTGCTCTGTAGACAAACCCTAAACCTCCGTCATTCTTTTGTGTACTTTATAGACTTCCATTTATGTTTATCTTTACAGGCTTATGTGAATTTTTATATTTTACAGGCTCAGTTATTTTTGTGGGTATTTCTCAACTTAATGAAATGGTTCTTTCACAAGCCCCAGTTTCAACATTTACAAGATTCATCACTAAAGACAGGAGCGGGCCTACTTGAAAACAGTCTGTCAATTCACTCTTCTGCCTGGGACATTAACGACATGCAAGAAACCACATATGCAGACTGTGTAAGACAAGCAGCGGCTCCCCCAACTGTGAAAAGGAGGGGGAGGGCTTAATTGTTATTTCAGTGGCCTTTGGCATTCATCTCATTTCGTTATTCTTGCCACCACATCCCAATTTCTTCCTTTCTTTGCAGCTAAATCATTCTGAACATGTTCTTCTCTGAGACACTGATCCCATTCACATCCTTTGGAGGGGAGAAATATAATAAGCTAAAAGTGAGTGGATCTGTTTTTCCCTTCTAGTTGAACACAACAATGGGATGTGTTAAATATCCTTCTCTGACTCTTTTTATTGCAATGTTTTCCTGCACCTAATCACTTTTCCTTCTGCTGTCTGCAGCTGAACAGACGCTGGGAGTCAGCTGCAAACCCTCCTGTAGAACAGGTTTTTAAATGTTTTGCTGCCTGTTAATTGGGTGGCATTGTCCCTCCTGCACTTGTGAATGGACTGTGCTGTGTGTGGCAGCTAAGCAGACAGCTCAGTAAGTTGCCACCATTAGTTTTCTCGATGATCCCTGCAGTCAAGGTTAGAAAACCAGGAAGTAGAGAGTTGGAGGAAAAGCCTAACTTCAAGGATGTCTCGGTGCTGAAGTTCTCACTAGGGTACCACTGTCCCAAATCATCGGAGTTCTCTCCAAAACCAATGTCCAGTCTCATCCTCATTAATAGTTTTGTCACCCAGATTAATTCTTTTCATTGCCAGAGGGGGAGAAAAGGCCTCGGGTTTTTATGATTTTATAACCCTGTCATTAGAAATGTTTGAAACAGCATTCCACCCTCAGGTTGCATTGTGTGGTTATGAACTTCATTTGATCACTGCTCCATCAACCTGACGTTAACTGCTGCAATTTACAACGGCTCCGGCTCTCCATCTATTATGGTACCTTTAGCACTGGAAAAAGAAAGAGGGGGTGGGAGGCACCTCTGCTGCCCAGGGGATGTTTAAAAGAATGCGATGTCTTGTTAAAACCTGAAGGGGCAACAAGGGTGGGGGGGGACGGGGGGATGGAACCTCTGAAGACAGCAAACCAAAGCCTGGTCATGAATGAAGCCTCGCTCCTGCTGGGAGCACTGGTGACCTGGCAAGTCCTGCAAGGCCAGGGAGTGAATAACTCACTGTGCGAGTCATAGGCCTCCTGGCAGGCCACAGCATTGTTTCGTCTTACAAATATGTTCTCCCACGGAATCTGAGTTTGATGGGCGGAGCTGCTCCAGAACTGTTGAAACAAAAGCCTGATGTGACAGAAAGAGCTCCCTGTGATTTTGGCACAAGGCTCCTAGCATTGAGGTTCCTGGTGAGCACTGCGCTGGCTAATAAAGCGGCAAGCATCAAAGCAAAGGCAATCTCACACGGAAAGGTCAGAAGACGCCCTTGTTCATGTTCGTGATGAAAGTGTGATGAAGTCAGACAGGAATCCATTTCACCACACACATCCAGGAAAGGCTCATTCACTGTCTAACGTGGACCCACCAAATGAAGAAAGTAGAGTGTTGCTGGGGATCCCAGGTGACTTTTTAACCTTTGCTATTGCAATTTAATTAAAATAGAAAAAAAACTATATGTCTCTGTGGGAATGAACTAAAAAGACATCAATATTGTTTGGCTGAATTTACTCTTTTTGGTGGCTTGAAAGTAAACTATAGAGGGTTTTTGGAGGCCACTGAACTGGTTGGTTTTCTTGGGGTTTGGAAGGGGGGCTTCAAGTGTTAGGTCAAAGGAAAAGAGAATCTGAGTTCCTAGCCTCTCTTTTTCTTTTTTAAAAATATTTTTATTGATTTCAGAAGGGAGAAAGAGAGAGAATAGAAATACCAATGATGAGAGAGAATCATTGATTAGCTGCCTCCTTCACGCCCCCTATTGGGGATCAAGCCCACAACCTGGGCATGTGCCCTTGATCAGAATTGAACCTAGGACTCTTAAGTCCACAGGCTGATGTTCTATTCAATGAGCCAAGCCAATTGAGGCTAGCTTCTCTTTTTTCATACGGGGACCAGTCAGTGTGAAGATGTCCCAGTGGGGAGCTATAACCCACATCACCATTCTTTTGACATTGTTGCTGTAAATGCTGATTCTCATTAACATGTAGTTTGTAGGTAAACAGCATGTTTGTATAAGAATCCTAGAAACTTCCTCAGAAGATACAGACTCCAACCTTTAACCATAAAACCATGATGACAAAAACTAGGGTGATACATATCAGACCATCACTTGACCAGTTTCAAGGTCTTTATCAGGATAGACTGTGCTGATCATCCCCTTCCCGTTCATCTTTCCCTCTTGTTCCTTATTAAAAAAAAAATCTTTGCCTGCACTGAGATGGAGAGACAGGTTTTGTGACAAGAGTCCCCCATTTTCTCAAGTGTCCAGTACTTGAATAAATCTTTTTCCTTTTGCACCAGTACCTGTCTCACAAGTTTGGCTTTCATGACAGCAAGGAGCCTAACCTTGATTTTGGTTACAAATAATGAATGAAACAGAAAGATGTTAGAACCAGCCTCAAGGAAGAACTTTTCACACTTACCTTCCTCATTATGTTTCCCTTTCTGCCATCTGAGGAAGTAAAGTGTCACCTGACAAAAGACATCGATTACCCCATAAGACATCTGACCTTCCTAGAGATCAATGTTTCTGTGACTTAGCTGATGTGTAAGTACAGGACGGGAACATAGCTGTCTAAATTGATACATAACCATAACTAAATTGCACATTGCTATGTATCACAAACTGCAAACTAAGCTAAACCAGCCTTGAAATACAGACTCCACAGCAAAGCTCCAATATCTCTGAGCAGAGACTCAGACCCTGGCCCATCTCATGGGAAAAGGCTCTAAAAATCCTGAAACCAGGATAGCATGTACTTGGCATGAACAGTCACTTCTCTCTACCTCCTCAAATAGGCTCTAGGATAGAAGTGATGTGAATTAGCCATGGGGCTCTTTCCTGCTACTCAGATGAGAGTTAATATTGGCCTTACATCCCTGTCAATCTTCAGCATTGCCAGTGTTTTGGTGTTCTTTAATTCTGATGTGTAGTGGTATTTCATTGTAATTTAAATTTGTATTTCTCTGGTAAGTAGGGCAACCACAAAATGTACCATCTAAACCAAAAGTAAAAAAGACTGTTTTTTAAAATTTAGCAAGTAAAGAAGAGTAAACTGGGACTGTTATTGACAAACTGGAATATATGATCCCTCTACTGCTAACTAAAAAGGTTAAGCACTTTTTCATATATATGGATCTCCTCTTGGAAAAATTTTTCTGTTGAATTTTCTATCTTCTTCTTACAGATAATACAAGTTCTTTATATATTCTCTTTGCATTTTAATGAATATATATTTGTTGCATATATTTCATATTTATTTATATATATATAATTTCATAAAGATATATTCTTATAAAATGCATTAATTAATAACATACCACTAATCTGTTATATTTTAGACTTTAGCATAATACATTGCTAACATGCTTGAAAATTAGTGCTCTACAACATTGCAATTAAAAAGCTTTATTCTTTGCTTTTATCTAGATCATCAGCCCAGGCTGTGACATATTAAGGCTTTTATTCACAGTCTATTTTTCCCATTAAAAGTTTTTTTTATAAACCAGTATTGCACATTTTAAAATATATTTTTATTGATTTCAGAGAGGAAAGGAGAGGGAGAGAGATAGAAACGTCAAAGATGAGAGAGAATAATTAATCAGTTGCCTCTTGCATGCCCCACACTGGGGATTATTCCCACAACCTGAGTATATGCCTTGACCGGGAATCAAACTGTGGCCTCCTGGTTCATAGGTCAACAATCAACCACTGAGTCATGCCAGCCAGGCCAATATTACACTTTATTTTAACTATGAAATATCTCAATTGAAAATTAAAAGTTTTTTAATTAAAATTATAAAAAATAACAATGAACATTCTGGAACATTTTGCCATATTTGCCTGTTTTGTTATGCTTTGCTTTGTTTGTAAGTAAAACATTACAAATATTGTTGATAATTTCATCTTGTCATTCCCCAATCCTATTCCATTTCTCCTTCTCCAGAGAAAACATCTCTAATGTTTTTCATTTTCATATAGCTTTAATATTGCAACTTATAGATGTATATAGTCATGTTACAACACATATATTTTATGTTTTATATATGGTAATAATTCTGTATTTTTTACTAAACAATCTTTTTTGAACTTTATACATATTTCTACACATGGTTCTAATTAATTCATTTTAAATTGTTAGGTTAGTAAGCACCTATCACAATTTATTCATTCTCCTCTTGATAGACACTGAGGCCATGAAACACCTTTGTTAAAAACAATGCAAAAATAAATAAAACTCCTAAGTATAAGGTTTCTCTAAGGGATATATCTAGCAGTGCAATAGTTGCTTCATAGAGAATACTCAGATACAACATTATAAGATATTGCCAAAGTATTCTCCAAAATGTTCTCCCTAATAGTATATGTTCTCAACCTTGTGTGCAAGATACAACTGTTCCACCCTCCCCACAGAAGTTAGCATTGTTCACTCTTGCCAATCTGATGGACATGAAATTGCATCTCACTTTTCTTTATTTGTATTTCCAAAATTACTAATTGGTTTGAGCATCTTTTTATTTCCATTTTAACTCCCTCTTCAAAGAATTACCTTTTGGTTTCTTTTGCACCTTTGGCAGGGGCCAGAGAGGGGGGTTGTTTGTCCTTTTTTTATTAACTTATAAGAGTGCTTTATACAGTCCTTTAATAATTTTTGATCAGTTATATGCATAACAACATCTTTCATCCTGACACTTACCTTGAAACTTCGTTATAGTGTATTCTGTTGAACACTTACATTAAACTTTAGTGTAGTTAAATATAATATAGCAGTCTATTCTTTCATACTTTGACCTTTTGTGGTATCTCTAAAAATTCCTTCCCTACCCTCAGGTTATACAGGTATTTTCTTTTATCTAAATACTTTTATTTTTAAATTTCATATTTAGGTCTTGGATATACCTAAAATGATTTTGTATAGGTTGAGGTAAGGATTTACATATATTCATGTGGCTAACAGATTGTGCCAGCAAAATTTATTGAATATTTTCCCCTTTCTTCTAAAATGATGTAAACTGTAACTCCTATCATATATTCACACATGTATCTGTTATGAGCTCTCTGTTTTTTATTGGTTAAATTGTTCCTTGTCACAGTGTATAATAAGCCTTGAGATCTGATAGGACATATCCCCCCACATGTTGTTAATCTTCACAATTCTTATTTTTCACAATTTTCCATTTAATATTAATTGTAGCATTGAGTGCCACAAAATATCTATACAAATTTATGACAATTATACTAAACATATGATGAATTTGAAGAGAATTAACATCTTTATAATATTTAGTTATCTTCATCAAGTACATTATCTACCTCCCCAATTATTTTGTTTAGAAGATTCTGTCATTCTTTATTAAATTTATTTCTATCTACCTTTCATTTTTGGTTCTTACTATAAAATAGCTCTTTTGATCTATTTTATTTTCTATTTGTTTAAGAATGTTGATATTTTTATGTTGAACTTATAGCTACCAACTAATGTTGCTAAACTCATTATTTCTAAGATTTACTTACAAATTCCTTTTGTTCTTCTAAGTGGTGAATCCTATCACCTGCAAATATGGATAATTTGCTCTCTTCTTGATTAATCTTTTTATTTCTACTTGTCTCATTTTCTTGAATGGAATCTCTAGGACAAAGGTGAAAAGACAACTTTGTCTTTGACTAAGGGTATGCTGAGGAGGGAGCATGCCAGCATTGTAATGAGGCTGTCTGGCCAATGCCATGCTCTTTCTCATTCATGAGCCCAGCATTCTCTCACGTTCATGTACATATTTAAGACTATACTTTCTTGGATTTTATTCCTATTTATACTTACTTTACTTTGAACTCATCTCTCAGCTTTTACTCTTCCACCTATATTTAGACAGGCAAAGGGCATGCTCCCATCTGACACATGCTCCCATTAGCTCATCCCACTGGGATATGAGGCCACAACACCCCAGTAACAAGCAGGGTATATTTGTTCAGACCATTTCCTCTGCTCTCCTCTCTTTAGAATCTATATTAGCAATTGGGAAATGGTTGAGCATTTAGGTGCAGTCCTCTATATTCCCCTTCAGTTAGAAGTCTTAATACCAAGACTTGCCCTGGAAATGAAACCAAAAGCCACCCACTAACACCTGCCTTGTCACTATCCAATCAGAGACTAGCAGAGTGCCTGGGCAACACTTGGTCCAGACTTCTCCCCAATCCCAGAGAAACAATTTGGAGACCCTCATGATGCAGGGTTCTAGCAGGGCCTCTGCAGTAAAATCACAATGGGCAGGTTTGGGGGCTCCCTACCACTCAGTTTCTCTCTCTCAGATCAAGAAGTTGCTAGGCACTTCCAGGCCTTTTCAAACATCTTCAATTATCCATCCAATGAATAGAACTAAATAAGTTATTTTCACAAAATGATCCTGTTTTTTTATTAACATTATCTCATGTTGCTCACCAATACCTAGTTTCTCTCTAGCCTCCAATAATCTTCTTTTCCCCAGAAGTATACACACATCTGTAATCACATTGTCAGGAACGTCCCGCATTCACCCCAAACACTGAAAGCCTCCTCCTACAGTGTCCTCAAGGATGCTTTCTGCTCCACTGACCTCATCTCACAATGGAAACCACAAGACATGCTGCGGCACCACACCAGTTACCTCAAACAGCACAACAGTGGTGGTGCAGGACATGATCAGAAACATGGTCTTTGAGAAGCAAGGGTGGATAATTGCTCCCTGAACCCTAAATTTGTCACCCATAAGCAGGTGTCACAGTATCTTTTTGTGATTGCTGGAGGATGAAGTGAAAAAATATATGTGCCTAGTAATGAGGCTAAAGCAGAGAAGGTGTTCAGAAAACGGTATTCTTCTCATTCCACTAATAATTGGGCCCTTTGCCCATATAATAGAATGGGAGGTGAAACACTTCTGGAAGCAGAGCTACCTGTCTGTGGTAAGAAAAAGTTTAACCAGCCTCTGTTAAACCCTTCCTGTATGCCAGTCACTCATGTAAGCACTTTACATATGTGGTATTCTCTGCCACCTTTCAGACCATGTGTTAGAGGCACAGAGAGGTTAATCTAGCCACCCAGCTAGAACACACAGAGATACATCAGGGTTAAGAGGATGACAAGCACATGCAGAGTGAATAAAATTATGTTCAAAAGGTTCACAATAGTGTAAATAAATAAATCCCTGGGAGTTGTTTGGACATAGAGAGGAACTAGACAGAGAAAAGTGCAGGTTTTGCAAATCAATTAAAATGTTCACAATATAATCAATTTTGAAAAAGTTGAGGTTACCCATGCATATTCATGAAGGCCCTCTAGAAATTGTGTTCCTAACCTTTTAAAGTGACATCACATGTTTTAATTACTCCTACAATGCAAACAAGCTACTCAAATTATTAAATATTGTGGTATTATCTCTATACAGTCTGAATGGTCTCAAGCCAAAGCCCCATCTCTTTTCCCACTACCCAGTGAATTCCCGATCCCCAGCAAGCTGAGAATCAGACCAGGGCCACAGTTGAATCAACCAACGCAGAAAAGGGCAGACTCAGAGAGGCTGGACTGCAGGGGGCCCTGCTAAGGGAGGTGGCAGTCATTTTGCCTCATGTGCTAGGAAGACAAATCATTTCAGGAAGCAGACAGAGTACAGCGCCCAAAGTACTGGGCAAGGGACATCAGAAATGGTCCAATAGACTTGTCAATGTCAGGAAGCCTCACCAAGGAGGCCCAACATACAGTGTTGTTGCCAAAACAAAGACAGCAGAGCTATAAAGTATCCGGGAGGGGCTGACACTTGAGTACAAGGAAGGTCAAAAGAGTGGAATATCGAAGAGTAAAGACCCAAATGTGAGTGTAGTTAAATCTCAGTAAGGGGCTCAATGATCTTGGGCAAGTTATGCACCCTCTTTGAGCCTCAATTTACCTACTTATAATTAGAGAGGCTAATATTATCTACTTTACAAAGTCTTCGTAAAGATTAAGTAGGATAATGTATGTAAAGCACTTAGCATTTTGCCTGGCACAAAATATAATAAGTATCTAATATATGTTAGCTGCTATTGTTGTTGTTGTTGTTGTTGTTGTTGTTGTTGTTCAGGGCTTCTGTCACCTGTTAGAAATGTTCTGGGCACTAGGAAGTAAACCAACAGGTACAGGAGAGAGCTCAGCTGATTTATTTATTTATTTATTTGTTTGTTTATTTATTTATATTTATTTCAGAGAGGAAGTGAGAGGGAGATAGAGAGATAGAAACACCAATCATTGAATGGCTGCCTCCTTCATATCCCTCACTGAGAATTAAGCCTGCAACCTGGGCATGTGCCCTGACCAAAAATCAAACCATGACCTCCTGGTTCATAGGTCAATACTCAACCACTGAGCCACTGCGCCCAAACAGGAACTCAGCTTTAGAAGGGACAGGTTTCTAGATGGCTTTGATGAGGAATCACACCTATGAGAACAAAATGGATAGGGAATACAGAGACTGGATGAGGACTCAAAGGTGGACTATTAGAAGATTGATTTTCAGAGCAGGGGCACAAGGTCTAAGCCAGACGCAAAGCCATGCAAGCAGAAAATGGTGACCAGCCACTGAGCCTCAGAGGCTGGGGTAGAGCTCCTTCGTGCCTCCATCCAGAGTCAGGCTTAGTCTCAGAGACCAGGACAGGGCTGAGCTGGCAGGTGGCAGGAGCAGCTGGAGAAGACGGTAGAGGTAAAGATCAAAGCAGTTGGAACCCTAGGATCCTGGGCCAGACACAATTGGGCTCTCTCCACTCTATGCTCCCTAAGCTGTTGTTTCCTCTTCTGCACAATGCACTCAGTATGCAACTGGATTTGATTATGTACATCTGATAGAATAATGATGTTCAGCATTTTCCCCCCGGGGAAATGTGTCAACAGGATTTCAGATCAAGTTTTACAATAATGAAGCAACCATGAAAATGTGGCTGTCCCAGATCTCTGCTCTCCAAAAAAATTTCATGTCTTCCAGACATGATACACTTATGAGTGAACATCAGATGTTCAGTTTAACGTGTGTATTTACTTGATTATGTGCCCACAGGAAAGCCTGCAATTAGCTTAAAGTGAAAAGCTTTGTGGAGTTCCAAGGACATAGCATTTCTCTTAGAAGAACCTGAGTTGTGTAATGTGATCTATACATAGAGTGGATCTGTAAATAGCCCCAGGCAAATGCCTAGTGATCCGGAATCATGAGACTTTCCTTATGAAGTGTCAGCCTGGTTGGGTCAAGTCTTAAGACAGACATAATTATCTCTAACATGATGCTATTTCATACCAATACCAACATATAACTTTGGGTTTCGGCTTAGGAGAGAACATGCAACTGGTTTGGCCCCAGTAGAGTGTGTGATTACAAAGACCACACCCTTACACCTTTTAAGTTTTTTTACAACTCCCCAGAACAGATATATAGTGGTTTTCTGGCCGCCTAGCAAGAAACCTGGTGCCCCTAAGCTATCCTGGCACAGCCTCTGAAAATTTTTAAGATGAGCTAAAGTCAAGGAAAAACCAATCTGAGTAATTAAAAGGCACATAAACAAAAGATCACTTACCAAAATGACTTGAGTCCCTTCAGTAAAACCATTGTAAATTGTGCTTTGGGGAGAACAAAATAATAAAATATTATAGCAAGTAAACACATTATTGCATTAAAAGTAATCTCAGAGCCATGGACTTGGCCAATTCTGCTTCTATAATTTTCTATGATCTTTGTTATTTTTAGCTTGACAAAAGCCCGGAGAAACCAGACTTCAAAACAATGATCCTTGTTACAGTGCTGGGGCAGTGACATAATGCAGCACATAAAATGGGATCCAATACAAAATTCTAGATGGGCTCCTCTTTGTTGTATACCATGTACACACATACACACATGCACACACACATACACAGACACACAAAAAATCATACCATCTCTCACCTTTCTCCACTAAGCTGAGTGTATTGTTAGGCTCACAGGGATGAGTTCTGAGCATGAAGGAAGAGTGAGCTCTTTGTGTAACAGAGGAGGGGGCTCTCCTGAGGCAAGAGAGAACAGCAAGGAGGCCTTGCTGGAGGGAGAGGACACACATTCTCTCTCAGCAAAGGGAAAAACACAAAAGCCTCTCCTCTCCACCCACTGTGCAGGCCCTTCACAGTCCCTGGGACTGGGACTGAACAAAAACAACCTTTGGATCCAACATCACCATGGGCTTTCAATCCACCATTGGGTAGACTAAAGCCAACCCAACATTTAGAAGGGTAGGTCAAGGTGGATCTCACTTATGGTTAATATGAAGAGAAGTTTCCCCAGGTCATAAAGAGCCTCAGTATAGTCAGATTGGAAAATCACCAATAACAGAAATATTGAACCAGTTTTACAAGGTTTGCAAGGGGACGATAAACCAATATTTGCAGAGACTCCTATAAGCCATACACTGTGCTATTCCCTTTACATGGCTATGTTATTTAATGGCTATGTTACTCATAGTTATGTTAGTTAACTCTGAAGGAGAGAACATATCCCTATATTCCATTAGAAAAGTACAAAACAGTACAGATTTCTTCAAGGAACACCAAATCCTGCTCAGGAAATGCCAACCCAATAACATTTTGGCAACCAATTTGGGGCCAAACTCTCCTACACATAGGCTATAAGTATTCTTAAGTTTTCAGAACTAAATACTGGAAGTCAGAGTATGCTCAAGGTTAAGAAATTCCTTATACCAACAAATTAAAAAACTAGACTTCCTAGATGAAATTATAACAATCTCTCACATTTACATTATGCCCTTTATTGAGTGGGATACAAAAAAGAGCAACATATTCCTCTGGCCCTCCCAGAGTTTATGTAGAATGTCACAGACAAGCTAGCAGGCAACTACAACGATGTGGGCTAGAAGGAGAGGCTGCTGGGAAAAAAGACTGGAGGGTTCTTTCCAACCCAACCTCCCAAGGGACTCCCTATGAACTTCCAAACACCCTCTAGTACCAGGTGTCATTGTCAATTTTATAAACGTGGAAGCCAAGAATTAGAAAGGCTAAGTACCTTGCCCATGTCAAAGATATATATTCAGAAGGGGAGTCTTGATCACATTACACAATACAGCATCTAAGCATGAAATTGTTCATCCCTAAAGCAATAATTTATTGAACAGGACACAGATTACTGTAAAGAGCTGATGCCATTTTCAAAGGTCCCTAACTTAATCTCAGGGACTAGGGGAATTTGATTCAATATTTTTAAGTCTCCATTTTAGTCTTACCTTTTAACCCCACAAAACTATGAATCTGGTTCAAATTCCTTTGGGAGAAACCACTGGGGACTATTTCTTTATCATAGTATCTTTTCTACTAATGCAAACTAGAGTTGACCTCAACATTTACAAAGGCTAACATTGCAAAAAGAATGACATTTTCTCTATAGAATGTAGGCTTTCATTCACACCTTCATTTAAGAAACATTTTATTGAGGGCAGGCAATAAAATATAACCAAACAATTTAAGTGATTCCTTTCAGAGCAGAAAACACCACAGTTGGTTGAGACTAAATACCAAGAGGTCAGTTACACTCATTCACCAGTGACCTGACTCATCTCAATGTATCAGCATCACTACACATGCATTCAAATCTCTGCTTCAGCAAAATTATAAATACTACATGTTCTGGATATTTCAGTTTTGTATGTAATTGAAACTATAAAGGTAAAATCATTTTTTTTTATTTTCAACTAGAGGCCCAGTGCACAAAATTTGTGCACAGGGGGTAGGGGATGATCCTGGTAGAATCGGGCCTAAACGGGCAGTCAGACATTATTCTCACAATCCAGGACTACTGGCGCCAAACTGCTCACCTACCTGCCTCCCTGATTGCTCCTAACCGCTTCTGCCTGCCAGCCTGATCACACACCAACCACTACCCTGCCAGCCTAATTGATGTCTAACTGCTCCCCTACTAGCCTGTTTGCCCCCAACTTCCCTCCTCTGCTGGTCTGGTCACCCCTAACTGCCCTCCTCTGCTGGCCTGATTGCCCATAACTGCCCTCCCTTGCAGGGCCTGGAACCTCCCAATGTCCCTCCCCTGCTGGCCATCTTGTGGTGGCCATCTTGTGTCCACATGAGGCCAGGATCTTTGACCACATGGTGGCAGCCCTCTTGTGTGTTGTAGTGATGGTTAATCTGCAAATTACTCTTTTATTAGATAGGATAGAGGCCTGGTACATGGGTGAGGGCCAGCTGGTTTGCCCTGAAGAGTGTCCCAGATCAGGATGGGGGTTCCGTTGGGATGTGGGGCAGCCAGGGCGAGGGGCCTGTGAATGTTTGCAGGCTGGCCACGCCCCCCAGTGACCCAAGTGGAGGCCCTGGAATCTGGGATTAATCTATGTCTACAATTGAAACTTTGTAGCCTGGAGCGGAGCCAGCCATTTCTGTTTGAAACTTTGTATCCTAGAGTGAAGGCCTAGGCCAGTACTGGCAGGCTGAAAGCTTGTCTTCCTCCATTTCCAGAGAAACCCAAGCTTCTGTTCTCTCCAGCTCAGTGGCTGCTGTCATTTCATCTTTTATAATTGAAACTTTGTAACATTGAGTGGAGGCCTGGGTCAGCAATGGCAAGCGGAAAGCTTGGCTTCCTCTGTTGCCGGGGAAACCAAGCCTTCCTCCTGCTCTCAGTGGCTGCAGCCATCTGGTTTGGGTTTATTTGGATAATCTGCTCCTGATTTGGCTGGTGGGTGTGGCTGTGGGCGTGGCTTGTGGGTGTGGCAAAGGTACAGTCAAATTTGCATATTACTCTTTTATTAGATAGGATTACAGTTGATATACATTATTATATTAGTTTCAGGTGCACACCCCAATGATTTGATATTACATAATTTACTAAGTGATCATCCCAATAAAATTGGCACCCATCTGACACCCTACATAGTTATTATGATATTATTAATTATATTCCCTATGCTGTACTTTACATCCCCACAACTATTCTGAAACAACCAATTTTTACTTCTTAAGCCCTTCATCAGGGTTTAATATGTTGAATCTATAAATGCTATTGGTTCCAGTACCTGATTTTGGAGACTTGCATTCTAGTGCTATTTGGCTGTGAGGCAATGGGTCAAGCATTTCACTCTCTGTGCCTTAGTTTACTCATCAGAAAAACTAAAGTTGAGGTAGATTATTTCTAAGATTTCTTCTGATTTACTGATTCTATGTTGACTAACAGCAGCTTTGAAGTTGTAAATTGCAATACGAAGACTGTTTTAGTCTGTTCATGTTTTTATAGCAAAATATGATAGACCGAGTAAAATACAAACAACAGAAATTTATTTCTCACAGTTATGAAAGCTTGGAACTGCAAGTCAAAACACAGATTTGGTGTCTGGTGAGACCCCTCTTCCTGGTCCCCTGATGGCCATTTTTTTCACTGTCCCCTCAGATGGCAGAAAGTATGAAGGAGCTCTCTGCAGTCTCCTTTATGAGGGCTCAATTCCCCTGACTGAGGTCACTCCTCCTAATATTATCACCTGAATTTGGGGGAACACAAACATTCAGTCTAGAGCAAGGGCAATTATTTGTTAGGAGTAAGATACACATTATCACCTCAATTCATTGTCATTAAAAATATTTTTTATTTCTTCAGGGAATATATTTTAAAATTTGCCTCTATCACTATACTGTTGTCCGTTGTAGCAAGGGAAGGGAGGAGATGGAAGAGAACATAGAGGGGGATAAACGGTGATGGGAAAAAAATAAAATAATATAAAAATTGCCTCTATTATACACTTATAAAACCTGGAAAGAAAGTATCATGATTGTGCATAATAAAAAAGGAGCAGCAGCCATACCAATCAAATAAATGGACATTTCACCATTTCCATAAAACCAAGTAGTCAACATATATATTCTTCTAATCAACTGTACTACACTAGTCTCCCTTATTCACAATTTCACTTTCTAAGGTTTTTGTTGCCTGCTGTCAACTGCAGTGCAAAAATACTAAATGGAAAATTCCAGAAATAAGCAATTCATAAGTTTAAAATTGTGGGCCGTTCTGAGTACATGATGAACCATTCCGAGTTTATGATGAAATTTCACGTGGTTTGCTCTGTCCCCCAGGACATACGGTAAATCATTGCTTTGTTCTGCATCTCCACACAGTACAGTTCCCTGCCCAATAGTCACTTAGTGGCTTCTTGGTTATCAGATGGCTGTTACAGCAGCATGGAGCTTATGTTCAAGTAACCCTTGTTTTACTTAATCATGGCTCCAAAGCACAATAGTAGCGATGCTAGCAATTAGAAAAGGACAATGAGGAGCCATAAAATGATTCTTTTACATGAAGAGGTGATTACTGTATGGTAAGATATTTTGAGAGAGAGAGATCACATTCACATATTGTAATTATTCTACTTCATTATTATTGTTGTTAATCTCTTACTGTGCCTAATTTGTATATTCAACTTTATCATAGAAATGCATGCATATGAGTGATCATAGTATAGGGTTCAGTGCTACTGCGGTTGCAAGCATCTGCTGGGGATCTTGGAACAAACGTACCCCCACAGATGGGAAGGAGCTACTGTAAAGCCTCCTGTAGTACAAGGTACTCAGTTCTTAAATCTATAGAAATTCAAAAGCTGTTTAAAATATCCTGGACTTTTGGCCATACTGCAATCACATTTCACATTGCTCATAAGTGCTTTTAAGTGTGTGAGTGAAATCTAATTCTAGATCACCATTTTCTAAAGTAGTCCCACAATGACTGTTGCAGGTTTGCTGCTCACTGCGCGACAATGCCTTTCTCAAGCTTGCATAGCGGTGGTGATAAAACTGCTGCTGGTGATTAATATGCATTGGCTGCCACAATATGTCTACAAAACCATATGTGCAGCGTAAGCCTTCGAGCATCCTGGGCTCAGAGACAATCCTTTTCCCCTAGCAGGACAGCCAAAAGCATGTGCAGGGATCACAAAGTTCAGTTTAAAGCATTGGGCTTTCTGTGAACAGGACACAGCTCATAGAGGTGGGTGGCCTGGAAAAGTTTTTAATTCAGTTGCCAATATTCAAAAATTGGAATCAGCAACATTTTTAAAATCTGGACTTTTGCTTCCCTTGAATTACAAGTTATGGTAAGGCCAACATTTCTGCATGGCAACCTGGATTGGAATTAGCCCCGTTAGAAGGGTTTCTCCACATCCACACTTCACTCATTCACAATATTGTTCTGATAGGCATTACATTTCCAACCCTTGTTTAAACCTATTATTAAATAATCTTTTAGTAAAAAATATGAACATATGGCCTGAGTTAACTCAGAGTAGCATGTCCTGCACATGGGGTTCATTGCCTGGACCAGGCATGCAGATATATTTTCTAGACCAAACTGAACTGAATGCAATACACAGGAGGAACCTTGGGTATTGGAGTTTAGCATTTTGTGACCTCTGGGGAAAATGGAAACAACCAATTTCAATAAGGGGTATTATAACCATGGGTATGGAATATTACTTCAATCTAAATTTCCCTCCTTTACTTCAACTCTCTCATTAAACTAATGACTCCACCAAACAGCCAAAGTTCTTCAATCAACACCAGCATCAAAGCCATATTGGTGGCAACAGAGGCCAAGAGGTTTGGGATTATATGTATCACCTGCTCCCTGCAGCAAGTAGTGCCTTAGGAAGACGAAGGACATGTGCCAAGCACTGTCCCCTGACCAACTTGATCCCCAAATTCTACAAACTTGTTGCATTAATGAGCTCTCAGCCCAAAGTTCTTCAATCAACACCAGCATCAAAGCCATATTGGTGGCAACAGAGGCCAAGAGGTTTGGGATTATATGTATCATCTGCTCCCTGCAGCAAGTAGTGCCTTAGGAAGACAAAGGACATGTGCCAAGCACTGTCCCCTGACCAACTTGATCCCCAAATTCTACAAACTTGTTGCATTAATGAGCTCTCAGCCCAATGCAATCAAGTACACGCACGCACACACACACACACACACACACACACACACACACACACACACACTCCACACATTCACACAGGCTGAGATAGTGTGCTTGCAAGAGTGGAACAATGGCACAGAAACAAGCCATACAGATGCTTTGTCCATGGCTTCCCAGTCAAGAAGTTTCCATACTATCTAAGCAAGAAGTTTTGGCCTAGGTGAAAAGTTCATATTTGGCCGTAGCCAGTTTGGCTGAGTGAATAGAGTGTCAACCTGTGGACTTAAGGGACCCAGGTTTAAATCCAGTCAAGGGTACCTACTTTGGTTGCAGGCTCGATTCCTGGCCTTAGTCAGGGCACGTGTGGGAGACAACCAATTGATGTGTCTCTCTTACATTGACGTTTTTTCTCTATCTCTCCCCATCCCTTCCACTCTCTAAGAATCAGTGGAGAATATCCTCAGGTGAGAATTAACTCACACAAATATATCTTCATAAATGCAAACGATAGCCCACTTAATTTAGGACATGATATGGTTAAATAGTAATGCCTTTTCAGCTGCTTTAGGCAAAGGCTTCTAATGGCTTTTCATATGAAGTATTAGAGCTTTCAGGTTTTTACCCAGTGGTTTCCGCTCAGTCATCCTGGCGCCAAAGGCAGCAGACCATAAACCCTTTCACCACTAGAGCAGGGGCAGAATGAAGATCTCAGAGGGCAGGAGCTCCACGGGACCAAGCACAGCACAGAGGACAAGAGAGCAGAGCCCAGAATGGACCACAGACAGAGATAATACGCCGTGTCAAATGTTATTTCATCAAGACGTTTCTGCCTTCATCTGCCCCCCACACACACTGACCTATTTACTGTGAAAACTGAGACAATGGAAGGGGAGTTCATAGCATAGGCAATAAATATCACTTCAATCTAAATTTCCCGCCTTTGGAATCTGGATATAAATGACATGCTTTCATTTTCCTAGGAAAACCTAAAAATTATGCCATTTGTTTACTCAACTGTGTGAAGAATCAAAGGTCAGCTAAGCGTACTACATTTACATAAAGATTGTAATTAATTTTTTCTATAAATGGAAAAATGTACATCCTTCTTCTGACAGTAGGTTGGATATGAAAACAATGGATGACTAAATGTGTCCCTTTTTGAACACATATGAGTAGGGACTTTAAATATAAAACCATCTTTAGGTAAAAAATGGATTCTGTATAAAATATTCATTGCACATTCTGAATGTATTAGAAATTTAAAGTGGAATATTTTTAAGTAATTGTATTCCAGATATTCCTTTTTATACTCAGATATACTAGCTTTTTTTAAAGATCTAGTTTAATAGTAGAAAACTAAAATGGGAATTTCTAAAAGTAAAAATGTCGGAGTGTAATTATTTAAAACGTGCTTTTTAATTTAAGCTCTAAAATTAAACAAAAACATAAATTGTGCTATCTTTTGCAGTGGATTTATAATCCAATTTACCTGTAAAGGTTGAAGTTAAAGTAACAGATTATTCCATCTAGAAATTGTACTGTCTTCTTCACATTGCTGCTCTGCTTATCTGCTCAGTACCAATTCCTATTCATTCTGTCTGGAAAATGTTGGACTTACCCAGAGAAGATGAGCTACTGAGATGACCAACTTGATCCCCAAGTGCTACAGACCTTTTGCATAAATGCATTTTTTAAAAAATAACAAAGAGAGAATACCATTCATGATTAAAATAAATTGGGAATATTTTGAAATGCTCCCTAGCTTTGGTATAATTGCAAAGACCTTACAAAGTAATGACATTAGTTTTATGAATAACAATTAGCAGTTAATTCTGACTCTCGTTTCCCCTAATTTAATTCAATCACTTATTTTACTTCTTCTAAAACTTATTTTCTATAACTTTCAAACAGTTGCCAGAAGATGATAAGTTCCAGTGCTGAGATTTTCAAAATTATGAATTTGACACCCCCAGGGTACATGGCACAGAGCGTGGGGATTGTTGGCACAGGCAAAAGACTAGAGGCACCACGCCAGGTCTCCACCCGTCCAGCCTCAACTGCCAGAAACAGTATTATACTTCCCTGTTAATGGTATTTACTCTAAATGAAACTTTTAAATTCACAAAAATAATATTATGGAACATATTATGCAGAAACATTTGTTCCTCTTTCTCCAGCTCATCTGGATGGGAAGCAGCACATGTGTCTAACATATATGGCGAGCAGTTGACAGCAATTCCGGGGAACGGGTGGGTTCATGGCACTTGGTTGATGTTAATACTGTGAATTCCTTCCAGTTGGTCATTTATCCTCAGGAAATGTCCTGATTCTCTATCATTATTTTCTAAGTCTTGGAACAGATTATCTCTCTGAGAATCCTTGAGCTGTCAATACACAGAGGTCTTTATGTGGTTGCTCGGGAGATGTTCCCAACTTTTCCCAGATCTAGGAAAATCTCTTTCTCCTCTAGTCTTGCTGGCACCAACAATTCTCAGTGAATATTTGATAACAAAAGAAAAAATACATGAGTAATCTAATAGCTATTTTGTTTCTGACTTTGCCAAGGTGATCAATCACATAGAACTTCCCATCAACAATTTGTATAACTTTCCTTATTCGAACACATATTTCCTCAATGGATAATATTAAAGAAATGTATGCATTTGTATCACTTCTAATGACTGACGTAGAAAAAAAAAGCATTTGGGGGGAATTCATGAAATTAAGGAAAATGTAATAAAGAACAAATTAAGACTTCCCTAATGCCTGGAAAGAAATCAAACATTGTTTTACATCAGAAAACTTGACAACTACTACTCTATGTGTGTGTGTGTTTTAATATTTACTATAAACAGCGGTAAGAGTTGACTCCTGCCCTTTTTCCTCTGAAGCATTTTGTGTTTTTGGTAAATACCACTAGCATCAACCAGTGGATTCTCTTACTAAAGTGGCTTAGGTGCTGGGGCGGGGGGGGGGGCGGGGGGGGGGGGGGGGGGGCTTGAGAGCATGGAGAATATAGACTTCCAGGAAACCAAAAAATCGTTTTTTTAAAATGGCCATAACATCATCCCTAGAGTCCATTCCCCTTAAGAAACCCCATTGAAGGACCTCTTTACTACTACTCCTATTCAGAATTCACTAACTTGTTCTCATTGGGTTAGATCTGTCTTGTCTGATACAATTCTGTATTGCCCAGATGTAGAACTATGGCCTTGTTTCATATAAGTCTCTTAATTTTTATTTCTATGCACACTTGTTTGCATGTCAAATAGGCCTTTGTTAAATGCTTCAGCATCATGACTCCCACCTTTGGCACAAAGGTAAGAGGCAGTTAGTTTCCTGAACTTTCCCCTATGACCATGCAGAAGAATAACAGCTTTCCCTGAGGAATCAGGCAGGCTACAGGATAACCAGGAAAAGCATCTTCCTTCTACAGAATCTTCAGGAGAATTAGAACATGGAGCCCAACGATAAGCTCATTCTCATCACGTGGTACCTGGGTGTGAATGCCCAAGCACAGTTGTCTAGTCCTTTTGCAGAACAGGACTGGCTACAAGGAGAGAAAAGTGAGGAGAAAGCTGTCTGTGGGAGGCCTAGCCTAAGAACTGGTGTCTAAAGGAGATGACAAGCTCTAGGCCATGTTAATTCAATCTCAAACTAGCTGTCAACTTTTTTATAACTTTATCAGGGATGTAAAAACACAAATTACTTACCTTAGTTCAAGAGTTCAAATACATTGATTTTCCCCCCTTACTCCCACCACCCCGCCACTTACCCTGAGGTTTGACATTTTGATGGACTTTTCTCAGTCTCTGGATCCGTTCTTGTTCATCAGTCTATACTCATTATATTCCACAAATGAGTGAGATCATGTGATATTTATCTTTCTCTGCCTGGCTAATTTCACTTAGCATAACGCTCTCCAGCTCCATCCATGTTGTTACAAATGGTAGGAGCTCCTTCTTTTTTTCCGCAGCGTAGTATTCCATTGTGTAAATGTACCATAGTTTCTTAATCCACTCATCTGCTGGTGGGCACTTAGGCTGTTTTCAAGTCTTAGCTATGGTAAATTGTGCTGCTATGAACATAGGGGTGCATATATTCTTTCTAATTTGCATTTCTAGTTTCTTGCGATATATTCCTAGAAGTGGGATCACTGGAGCTCCGTTTTCAGTTTTTTGAGGAAACTCCATACTGTTCTCCACAGTGGCTGCACCAGTCTACAATCCCACCAGCAGTGCACAAGGGTTCCTTTTTCTCCGCATCTTCGCCAGCATTTGTCGTTTGTTGATTTGTCGATGAAAGCCATTCTGACCCGAGTGAGATGATACCGCATTGTCATTTTGATTTGCATCTCTCGGATAATTAGTGACTTTGAGCAGGTTTTCATATATCTCTGGGCCTTTTTTTTTTTTTTGTCTTCTTTTGAAAAGATTCTATTTAGGTCTGTTGTCCATTTTTTATTGGATCATTTACCTCCTTTTATTAAGTTGTATGAGTTGCCTGTAGATGCTTGAGATTAAACCTTTATTACTGATAACATTTGCAAATATGTTCTCCCATACAGTGGGTTTTCTTGTTGTTTTATTGCTGGTTTCTTTAGCTATGCAAAAGCTTTTTATTTTGATGTAGTCCCATTTGTTTATTTTCTCTTTAGCTTCCATTGTCCTAGGAGCAGTATCAGTGAAGACGTTCTTTTGGCATATGTCTGAGATTTTTTTCCTGTGTATTCCTCTACTATTTTTATGGTTTCCCGTCTTATGTTTAAGTACTGTATCCATTTTGAGTTTATTTTTGTGTATGAAGTAAGTTGGTGGTCTAGTTTCATTTTTTTTTTGCATATATCTGTCCAATTTTTCCAACACCATTTATTGAAGAGACTATCGTGACTCGATTGTATGTTCATACCTCCTTTGTCAAATATTAATTGAGCATAGTGGTTTGGGTTGATATCTGGATTCTCTATTCTATTCCATTGGTCTATATGTCTGTTCCTATGCCAGTACCCAGCTGTTTTGAGAACAGTAGCTTTGTAATACAGCTTGAAATCTGGTATTGAAATTCCACCAACTTTGTGCTTCTTTCTCAGGATTGCTGTGGCTATTCAGGGTCTTTTTTTAAATTCCAGATGAATTTTTGGAGAGTTCTTTCTAGGTCTGTGAAATATGCCATTGGTATTTTAATAGGGAGTGAATTAAATATATAGATTACTTTGGGTAGTATGGACATTTTAATGATGTTAATTCTCTCAATCTATGAACATGGTATGTTCTTCCACCTGTTTACATCTTCCTCTATCTCTTTTTTCAGTGTCCTGTAGTTTTCCGTGAATAGGTCTTTTACCTCCTTAGTTAAGTTTATTCCTAAGTATCTTAATTTTTTGGTGTGATGGTAAATAGGATTGCGTTTTTAGTCTCTATTTCTGTAAATTCACTTTTGGTATATAGAAATGCCATAGATTTCTTGGTTTTAATTTTCTATCTTGCTTCGTTGCTGAACTCATTTAGTAAGTCTATTAGTTTTTTTATGGACTCTTTTGTTTCTTCTTCTTGTCTAATTGCAATGGCTAATACTTCCAGTACTATGTTGAACAAGAGTGGTGAGAGTGGGCATCCTCATCTTGTTTCTGTTCTTAGGGGAAATGGTTGTAGTTTTTGCCCATTGAGTATGATGTTAGCTGTGGGTTTATCATATATAGTTTTTATTATGTTGAGGTATGATCCTTCTACTCCCACCTTGTCGAGAGTTTTTATCAAGAAAGGGTGTTGGATTTTGTCAAATGCTTTTTCTGCATCAATTGATATGACTATGTGATTTTTATCTCTTAATTTGTTAATGTGATATATCACATTTATTGATTTGCGGATATTGAACCATTCGTGCATTCCTGGGATAAAGCCTACTTGGCATGTGTATGATCTTTCTGATGTAATGCTGGATGCAATTTGCTAGAATTTTATTGAGGATTTTGGCATCTATATTCATGAGGGATATTGGCCTGTAATTCTCTTCCATTGTGTCGTCTTTATCTGGTTTTGGTATTAGGGTGATGCTGGCTTCATAGAAGGAGTTTGGAAGTGTTCCATCCTCTTGAATTTTCTGGTATAGTCTGAGGAGGATAGGTTCTAGTTCTTCCTTGAATGTTTGCTAAAACTCCCCTGTGGAGCCATCTGGTCCTGGGCTTTTGTTTGCTGGAAGCTTTTTGATGACTGCTTCAATTTCTTCCATAGTTATTGTTCTATTGAGCTATTTATATTCTTCCTGATTGAGTTTTGGGAGGTTATATTTTTCTAGGAATATATCCATTTCCTCCAGGTTGTCCAGTTTGTTGGAGCAGAGTTGTTCATAGTATTTTTTAACAATCCTTTGTATTTCGATGGGTTCTGTTGTTATTTCACCTCTTTCATTTCTGATTTTATTTATCAGGTTCCTTTCTCTTTGCTTCTTGGTGAGCCTGGCTAGAGGTTTATCAATCTTGTTTATCCTTTCAAAGAACCAGCTCTTGGTTTTGTTGATCTTTTGTATTGTTTCTTTGTTCTCTATATCATTTATCCCTGCTCTGGTATTTACTATTTCCTTCCTTCTGCTTACACTGGGCTTTTCTTGTTGCTCTCTTTCTAACTCTTTGAATTGTTGGGTTAGATAATTTATTGCCATTGTTTCTTGTTTTTTTCAGTAGGATTGTAGAGCTATGAACTTCCCTCTCAAAACTGCTCTCGCTGTGTCCCATAGATTTTGGATTGTTGTGCTATCGCTGTCATTTGTTGCCATGATGTTTTCTATTTCTTCCTTGATCTCTCTGGTAACCCAGTCATTGTTTAATAGCATGCTGTTTAGTCTCCATGTGTTTGATTTCTTTGGATTGTTTTTATTGTAGTTGATTTTCAGCTTTATGCCACTGTAATCTGAGAATATGCTTCATATGATTTCTATCTTCTTGAATTTGGAGAGACTTTGCCTATAACACAACATATGGTCTAGCTTTTAAAATGACCCATGGGCACTTGAAAAGAACGTATATTCTGTGGCTTTGGGGTGAAATGATCTGAAGATGTCAATTAATTCCATCTGATCTAGTGAGTCATTGAGGATTGATGTTTCTTTACTGATTTTTTGTTTAGAGGATTTGTCCATTGGTGGTAATGGAGTATTAAAGTCTCCTACAATGATTGTATTGCTGTCAATATCTCCCTTGATATCCTCCAGGAGTTTTTTTTTATGGTGCTCCTGTATTGAGTGCATATATGTCTACCAGAATTATTTCTTCTTGTTGGATTATTCCCTTTAGTATTATGGAGTGGCCTTCTTTACCTCTTATTGTTTCCTTTACTTTGAGATCTAATTTGTCAGATATAAGTATTGCTACACCAGCTTTCTTCCATTTCCATTTGCTTGAGGAACCTTTTTCCATCCTTTCACTCTCAGTCTGTGTACGTCTTTTTTTCGGAGGTGAGTTTCTTGTAGACAGCAGATATATGGGTCATGTTTTCTTATCCAGTCCATTACCCTATGTCTTTTGATTGGAGCATTTAAACCGGTTACATTTAAAGTTATTATTTATAGGTACTTATTTTTTTGCCATTTTTGTTCTTTACCCCTGTGTTCTTTCTTCACTTCCTTTTGCTTTTTACAGCAGACACTTTAGCATTTCTTGCATTGCTGGTTGGTGGTAATGAATTCCCTTAGTCCTTTTTTGTCTGTGAAGCTCCTGATTTGACCTTCAATTTTGATTGATAGCCTTTCTGGGCACAGTATTCTAGGATTCAGACCCTGCCTTTGCATGACTTTGTATATTCCATTCCATTCCCTTCTGGCCTAATAAGTTTCTATTGAGAAATCACTTGCTAATCTGATGGGGATTCCTTTGTAGGTGACTTACTGTCTCTCTCTGGTGCTTTTTAAGATTCTTACTTTGTCATTGGTTTTTGCCAAATTAATTATAATGTGCCTTGGCGTAGGTCTTTTTGGGTTTATTTTGCTTGGGACTCTGTGAGCTTCTTGGATTTGTGTGGGGTTTTTCTTTCCTATATCAGGAAAGTTTTCTGTCATTATTTCTTCAAGCAGGTTTTCTATTCCTTGCTCAGTTTCTTGTATGCGGATGTTGTTTTCTTTCATGTTGTCCCAAAGTTCCCTTAGGCTCTCCTCCTGCTTTTTAATTTTTTTTCTAGAAGCTGCTCTACTTGAGTATTTTTTCCTATCTTGTCTTCTAGCTCACTGATGCGATCTGCTGCTTCTTCTAGTCTACTCTTGACTATTGAGTTCTTTACCTCAGCGATGTCACTTTTCATTTTTTCTTGGCTCTTCTTCATTTCTTCTTGGCTCTTCTTCATTTCTGCTTGGCTCTTCTTCATTTCCTCTTGGTTCTTCTTCAATTCCTCTTAGTTTTTACTCACATTGTCAAATTTGTCTTCCATTCTTTTCAGCCACCTTATGACCATTTCTCTGAATTCTTTCTCTGACAGGTTGCTTGCTTCTATTTTGTTTACCTCCTTTTCTGATGAGGCTTTTTTTCTTTCACTTGTGGGCTGTTTCTTTGTCTCCCCGTGGTCTCTCTTCTCCGTATGTCTGGTTACATAGTTCTCATTCTGTCCGTGGCAGAGCACAGAGCTCCTCTGAATCCAAGTCTGCTCCAACTGAGAACCAGTGTTTTGGGTCTCTTAGCCAACCAGTGGGTACTGCAGCTGTATATTTTCAGGCCCTTCCCCTTCAAGATAGCGCAATCTGCCTCCGAGCCAGTGGCTCCATGAGAGAGCCCAGCCGCACTGGGGTCTGCTCGGTCAGGGGAGGCCAATCCAGCAGTCCCCCTCCTTCTCCTGGAACCCAGCTGTCCCCCAACACACCAACAAACACTCCCCATGCAACCTTCAGCTGCTCCCTTCGTCTTCCCTGGGACAAGATTCAGAACACATACATCTGTTCTGCCACCATTTTTTTTCAAAGAGTTGAGAAGCTGTCTGTGAATGGCCAGTCATGTTGGGCCTTGGCATAAACCCTGTGATAATGAGCTACTTTGATCCTGTGCCAGCTGATTCTGCCACAGAACATGCTGGGGCTGACTGTACCATACAGGAGAAAGCTGTTTGTTCACTGAGGGCATTTTTGAAGGCACTGTAGCCAAGATGTGAAGTATCAAGATACCTGCTTAAAATAGATGGTGCTCCTGCCAAGGATAAATGCATACAAGATGAAGGCTTCGGCACTGGGTCTCTAGACTGTTGTTGGAAGCATCTGCTTACATCTCCAAGAGGAATATCAATCCTGCAGGGTGTGAATGCTTTGGTGTGTCAACCTGTAACAAGAGCATACAAGTTAATTACAGTTATCAGAGATTATTTCATATTAGTGTAGCAGCAAACCTGTTGGCCTGGTCTTTAGCTCTCCTACTAACGGGCAAAGTCATCCCTTTGTGTATTATAGTTATACGAGCACACTGAAGCTTGCCAAAAACATTTTTTAAAGCCAGTGCATAAAGCTAATTGGGTTTTGATATCTGCTATCTAAAGTTTCCACAAAGATTGGGTTAATAAAAAAAGATTGTGCTCAAAGTTGCAATTTGGAAACCCAAAAAAAGAGATATGTCCTACAATTTAAAAGAATCTATGGAAAACTTTTCACCTAAGTATCACGCAACAGCAATTAGAGCCTGAGATGCTGGAAACTGAATTTATTACAAAGATTACCATCATAGTTTAAAACAAGGGTAAAAGGAGGTGTAGCCTGGGACTGGGGGCACAGGAGCAGGCTGGGAGATGACAACAGAGGAAAAGGGGACATGTGTAATACTTTCAACAATAAAGAATTTTTTTTAAAAAGAAAAAAATGAAGATAAAAGCCATACCTTTGAATGCTAAAACATAAGTTCGTTCATGTCAAGTTGCTGCCTCTGACAATATCATAAGTAGACAACAATTTGTGGAAGTCAAGTTTCACTTTCATGAAAAAATAATTGTAGTTGGAAGGGCACATAAGAGTCAACTGTAGGGGCCTCCATACTCCACCCTTCACCTCTGATCTCACTTTGCAAAGGAGGAAGCTGAGGCATGAAGGAACAAGGAGGTTTGCCCCCGTCACACAGCTAGTTGGTGCCAAAGCAAGAACCAGAGCCCCTGTCAGTTGCTCTTTCCAAACTCCACACATTAGAGATGCTACCTATGTGTTCCTAGCTTCTTTCAAATAACACCATTCTGTAAAATATCACACAATCCTAGGTTTAATCCACTTTTTTTTACAATGAGTCCATTTACAGTTTTACCGCACATAATCTAAATAACCAATCATTATATGTGATTAGCCTGGATAGAAAAGAAAATGGAACACTGGTACAAAATACATTTTCATACCCAAGTTAAAGACTTAGGTGAAGCTAAAAGCCACTTTTTTAATGTACTGGTATAAGATCCCACCATTTTTCTATATTTGAATTTAAAAAGATAATAGGAATTCCAGAAAGTGTGAGCAATTAGCAGGTGTTAAAATTGTACCAGTAGGGATCTGAGAATGTAGGGTTAGTGGATAGGGAATGAGCCCTAGTTTGTATCCCAAACCCAATCCAGCTCAACCTAAATCACAGGATGTTCAGCCATTCCCCCACTAGTCCCAACCCAAATCCTATCCAAGCCACAGACTAGCCCAAGCAGAACAAGTAAAAAACTCTCCATGTAAAAGATTGGCCAGGAATGGGGCAAGGCTCTGATTTTAACCAAAATTGAAAAGCAAATCAACAGCATGGAATCATAACCCTGGTATTCACTGCCATTTGATGCCATCATTGCCATGACACAGAGACATATAATAAAGACTAGCTATTGTTTTGGAGCCAGAGCTGATTTGACAAAAACTAGCAGGAAGGACCGCACTGGGCAAAACTGGCAAGTTTGTGTGGTTCTCTATCCATCTTCCATCTCAAGGGGCCTCTTTCCTTCCCAGAGGAATCACAATCCTTGGGAGCCTCTACCTTCCTCTTCATGGTACTTTTTTAGAGTTCTTGCTAAAACTTCACTCTCCAAGTCTGCCACAGTCTCTCAACCAGGCAGGCATCCTCCTCCCATCACCACTTAGCTTCTCGGTGTCCTGCCTTCAACAATTCCTCACCCATGGAAACCTGATGACAGACAAACCCATACTGGCTTCTTAATGATTGAAGGTGATTTAATGCTAGATTGACAGCATTCTAAAGATAGAAAAAGTGGCAAATTCTTCTGTGACATGCCCAGGTACTCGCCAATAACTGTCAACTCTCATAAATCAGCATGGGGAGGAAAAGCACAGCTATTCTGAAGCAAGTATCCCTAAAGGCAAGAAGAGAAGGTCACAAGCATCAGGAGCCAGACCAGATGATAAAGAGTTCTGGCAGGAAGGGGAGCAGGTTGATAATTCTGAGCTTTACTGTGTCTAAGTGTGTCTAGGCCCTTGCACAGACATTAATGTCCTTTATCAGGGAAGCAGAGGGAGAGAGTCAAAATTGAAAATCATACCATGTAAGTGTGAATCTGGTTCTACCATTTTCCAGTTGAGTGACTTTAGCCAATTTGTTTGACCTCTCTACACCCGAAGTGCCTCAACTGAATCTCATGGGATTATTTTGAGGAATCACATGAGCTAATGACAATAAGGTGTTTTACAAAGTGCTTTGCAAAGAGCAGATATTCAGCAATGTCAAATCATTACTGTTACTTTTTGTAAATATATTTTATTTATTTTTTACAGAGAGGAAGGGAGAGGGATACAGAGCCGGAAACATTGATGAGAGAAAAATATCGATCAACTGCCTCCTTCACACCCCACACTGAGAAGTGCCCACAACCAAGGTACATGCCCTTGACCAGAATCCAACTTGGGACCCTTGAGTCTGCAGGCCAACGCTCTATCCACTGAGCCAAACCGGTCACGTTTTTAGTATGAGCCTTCCTGGTCACCATAAATAACAAAGCCTGTGCACTTCCCATTTCATCATGCTTCCTCTGCAGTCAGCAGCAGCAGCAGCCTCCTACCATCAAGGAGGACACACACACAGTGCTGAAGAGTGCAGGCTTTGCCATCCCACAGAGCTAAGTATAATTGCTCTCTCTTCCATATACTGGCTTTGTGACCCTGCATAAGTAATTTAACATCACTGAGGTTTCTCAGTTTCCTCATCTGAAAGTGGGAGTAATAATACCAATCGCCTAGGTTTCCTGCTAAGATTAAATACAATAGAGCACGTGAAATGTTTGACACACAATCTGACATGCATGCAGGAAATGCTCAGTAGTAATAGCTGTCATCATCATCATCATTATTCCATCTTAGGCATGAGTGCTTTAATGACTCATCACTGCCCCAATTGCAGTCATGACCCAAAAACCTTCATCCATCAATTCTCAGTTCAAATGTCACCTCGTGGAACAACTCTCAGCCTTTGAAGTCAGTCCCTCCACACCTTACTTTGTTTATTTACCTCCTTGTGATTGTCACAATCTGTGATTAACTTAGGGGTTTGAGTTGACTTGTTTATTTTCTTTTTCTCCTTACTGAAATGTAAACTCTATAGAGAGGAGGAGGCCTTATCTGTCTTCTTTGTTATAGAACTGGGCCTGACTAGCAGAAAATGCTGGGAAAATATCTGAAGAGTAAAAAAAAAGTAAAATAAAGAGAAATGCTAATGAAGGAACTATTTCTAGGTTCCTTAAGTTATACGACTAGGCTGTAGGATCCCCAATGGGCAGAGAGTGTTTCTCTCTAATTGTCTACTGTAAACTCATACCCAGCAGAATCAGCTCATAATTGATGTTTGTTAAATGAATGCATGTACAAATTCTACTCTCAGACCCAGCCTTCTGGCCTCTGGTGCCCTCAAAGACTTATTCTGAGGGTATCTGAGGGGTATCAGTGGAAAGTTATCCAGGCCAGTCATCAAATATCTACCCTGTGCCTGTGAGGTTGTGATTAGCAAAGTTTGGTTTGCATAAGCATCACATGGGGAGTCTTAAAATCCATATTCTTTGTCTTCACTACAGCCAATACTGGATCAGTAAGATGGATGGGACCTCAGAATCTGCATCTTGTTAGAATTTCCAGATGTTCCAGATGTACGATATTAAGAATAGCACTTTGAGAAACTCTCATTAAAATATCTACCTCAAAGAAGATGTTTAAGACTTAGTCTTGCCCTGGCCCAGTAGTTCAAAATGTCGTTCCATACACCAAAAGGTTGCAGGTTTCGTTCCTGATCAGGGCACATACCTAGGCTATGGATTGGATTCCCAGTCAGGGCACCTATGGGAGGAAACTGATCAGACAGTAAGTCCAGAAAGAATAATGCAAGACTTTTGAGGGTTAAGATGAGTATATCTTAAAAAGTGCTCTTGAACACTTTGGGAGTGCATAGAATGGAAATATCTAGGTGGGCTCTAAGACTATAGTTCACCTTTGAGTTTGACATCAAGAGAGGAAAAGATCATTCCCCCATTGGTGCCAAGAAACTAGACGTTTCCCCCATGTACCGAGCCATTTAACTAAGCAGTGAGTTACCAATATTGTTGATATCCTCAGCATCTCAGAAAAAAAAATGTGTCCTTATTTCAGAAGTCTGACCTCTTCTCACAGCATGACCCACTGGACGGAGGCACTGTTAACAGAAGTTTCTGGAGAAATGAGTTCAGTTTCAAGGTTGTTTTTCTCTGTATTTTATGTTTTCCAAGGTCATTCTTTAGAAACAAAAATGATGGAGCAAACTTCAAAAGCTTTACTTCTACTTTTTTATCTTCTTTTCAAGAGCTGGATGAATGTGGGAGAAATGGAATCAGAGTGGATACTTAAGAATTACATAAAAAGAAAGGGGCAGATTTGAGGGGGAGAAGTTAAGTTCTTACTTCATTAGAAGAAAAACTGTCAATTCAATTAGTATTTATTTCATTTCTGCAGGAGGACGGGCATTGCTCTGTGTAACAAAATACTGAAGAAGATACTTCTATTTCATAAATTAAATAAATTCAAGCTAATTAGTAATCATGTTCACTTTCTTCTAAAACTGAATCATACTATGGCAGAAAATATATAACGAAGTATGTCATACTCTAGAGTCGGAAAGTCCCTTATCAGCTCCAAGATATATGTTACCACCCAACCTAACACTTTCACAGGGGGCGGGGTGGGGGAATCATTTTGTAAATCACGTTCAAACATTTTTCTCTGTGTCTAACCATTTTACTTCATTTTTACACTTGAAAATTGGGCCATGAGTAGAATGAGGGTGGTCTTTCTGCTCTGTAGTTTTCTAGTAGGTTGTTCTAAAGATATTTAATCCATGTAAGAGAAAGGAAATAGATAATGTTGAATGTTTGCCTGGTCAATGTAAAATGTTGGCAAAATTCCACTCCTGTTCTGCAGGATTCTCAAAAGATGAGCTCATATATTTAGTGTAGGATTTAGTGTAGGAGAGTTAAAACAATTTAACTCTCCCTTCTGTCCCCTAAGGGATTCTTCCATTCATGGAGTTCCTTCTGAAATCAGAACAGCAGATGATTTGAGCAATAATACCTTAGAATGTGTGAGGTGAAAGTGGTTGGTATTGAATAATCAGCTTACTGGGTATTTTCAATAATGCACTAAAGCTGGTTAAATCTGGCTTGAGGGAACATTAGTTTAAAGCAGGTCAGTTTAGCCAGCTTCAGTAGTTGAATGTTGGCCCATGAACGAAGAGAACACGGTTTGATTCCTGGCCAGGGCACATGCCTGGGTTGTGGGTTTGATCCCCAGTAGGGGGTGATCAGAAGGCAGCCGATCAATGATCCTCTTGATGTTTCTATCTCTCCTTCTCCCTTCATCTCTCTAAAATTAATAAAAATACTTTTTTAAAAACAGATCAGTTTAGACAACCTCATATAGTTGTCCTATAATCTATAACTAATGTCAGTTATAGATTTGCTGATGCTTAAAACATAGAGAGGGAAACAAAAGGATTTGCTGCTCTCTGTGACTCCACTCAACAAGAAAGAGCTGGTTATTGATATGGAAGGGAGTGACAATGTTTCTTGAAATTAAATTTTTAAAAGGGGAATATGTGTGTAAAGATATTCTCCTAAACTCTAGATAGGATGTTTAAAAATCAGAAAAAAAAAAGAGTTTATGGAGGACAGAAGCTATAAAGGGAAACACATCTCAAGAAACTCTAAAAATTGCAATCCCTGCTAAAACACTTTGAGTGATCTTGGTGAGAAAAAGGAAGAACAGAATTGAAGACTGTGGTGGCACAGGCTGCTCTCAGGGAAGCTCCAATTTTAAAACTTGGATGTGAACAGTCCAGCTGACTCCACCGCCTGGCTCATGCTTGCGCTCTCAAAATGCCTCCTCCGTATCCTGCACCCCCATAATACCATTAAGATCTACCTTTTATTGAGTATTTACTATGTGTCAGGGGACGATGCCAACCTTCTTTTCACAAATCATTCAATTCTTATTATAACACTGTAAAGGACATAATTATTATCTCTAGTCTAAGGATGAGACAACCAAAGTTCAGAAACACTATGTAAATTGCCTTGAATCACATATAGCTAAAGAGCAGTAGGGTTGGGATTCCTATAAATGGATTTATATTGTACTTTTTTATTATTAAAGACATTGAGTCTCAATTTCAATGTTCAACTGTTCTGATATATTGTACTTTTAACCAACTTATGAGGAAAGTGTAATTGGAAGACAGGAAGATGATATAATTTAGCGGAGGACAACAATAATGATGAGACTGAAGACTTACTGTATGCTTACGCTACACATTTCATCTCTGCATATCTTATCTACATGTATTTCCCTTCATATATTATCTCATTTAATCCTCCCAACAACCTTATACAGTAAAAATTCTTATTATCCCATTTTACACAGAAGGAAGCAGATTAACCTTCCCAAGATTGCATGGGCAAAATTTTGAGCCCCTCCTCTTAAGCAGTACGTTATAATTCTTTGCAAAAAGAGGCAGTATTGACAAATTCTTTTTTACCTTCAATTAGTCATTTAACAAAGATTTGCTAAACACCTGGTGGAAGACTGACTGGCACTTTGCTAGGCACTAGAGATGTAGCAGTAAGTAAATCAGACACAGAAAATACACAAAAAATAAAAATAAAAACTCTTCCCTCACAGAGCTTAAATTCTTGTAGGAAAGTCAGATAAAAAAAAAAAAAACAACAATATAAAATAGTGCAGCTGGCATGACTCAGTGGTTGAGCATCGATCCATGAACCAGGAGGTCACAGTTCAATTCCTGGTCAGGGTACATGCCACACTTGTGGGCTCGGTCCCCAGTGGGGGGCATGTAGGAAGTAGCTGATTAATTATTCGCTCTCATCACTGATGTTTCTGTCTCTATCTCCCTTCCTCTCTGAAATCAATTAAAGCATATTTTTTAAAAGAGAGAAAAATAATATATAATATATATTAGGTAGTAACTAAGAAGAAAAATAGAGCCAAGGAGAAAAGGAAGCAAAGACAAGTATGCGTAGGAGAATGAAATTCTAGATAGAATATCTACAAAAGGTTTCACTGAGACTTTTTGAACAAGAGCTGAAGGAAATTAGTGCATGAGCCCTGTGGTTATCTGGATAAAGAGCATTTGGGGATATAGAAACAGCAAGTGCAAAGGTCCTGAGGCAGTAGGCTGCCTGGTGAATTAAAGGAAGCAGTGAAGTTGAAACAGAGTGAGAGAGAAAAACTGGAGGAGAGGAGGCCAGAGATTAATTGGGCATAGAAGTGACAGAACTAGATCATATAGTAGGTTATGGGTAGAATGTTGGCTTTTATTTTGAGTACTCTAGAAAGCCATTGCAGGGTTATAAGTAGGAGAATGATATGATGTGGCTTATGTTTGAGAAAGATCACCCTGGTTTCTATGTGGAAAACAAAGTAAAACAGAGCAAGGATGAAAGCAGGGAGACTAGTTAGGAGGCTGTTGCAAAAATCTGATAAGAGATGATGAAGGCTCATCTAGGGTACTGGAAGTAGGGAAGGTGAGGGGTAATTACATGCTGGATATATTTTAGAGTCAAAGCCAACAGAATTTGTTAATGTTGTGAGGGGAAAAAAACCATAAATCAAGGACTCCAAGATTTGGGAGCTAATGTACTAAAAGAATGGAATTGCCATTATAGAGATAGGAAAGAAAGGTGTTTAGAGGGAAGGGAAAAATACCAACTGTTGACTTTGATCTTGTTCAATTTGTGATACCTATTTGATCTCCAAGTGGAGGTGCCAAGTAAGCAATTGGAATATGAAGTACAAGGCTAGCTAACATTCTGAGGAGGAATTGGGTTGAAAACATAAATTTGAAAGTCATCAGGATTAGAAATATAACTCAAATAAACAAATTAAATTGGAATAAAACAATATTACTCAAAGCCCTGAGAGCAGATGATACTAGTATCAGGTAGAGAACAATAGAAAAGAGAAAAGGACCAAGGACTGATCTTGGGCTTTCTATTACTCAGAGTTTAGAGATGAGAAAGTCACTGTGGAGGAAAGTATGCAAGAAGAAACCAGAAAACCATTCTCCTAAAAGCTAAGTGAAAAAATATTCCAAAAAAAACTCCACACCAGCTGAGTATGTTAAATGCCTCTAATAGGCCAAGGAGAAGATGATCACTGATCACAGGACTTAGCAATGTGGGTGACATTGGCAACCTTAACCAAAGCAGTGTTGGTGGAGCGGGGATGTGAAAAATCAAAAAGATCTCAAATACAGACAACACATTCAAGAATTTTCCTATTAAAGGAAATATAAAAATGGAGGAATAACTGAAGATGCATGGGATCTATGGAGAGCTGTGTTTAAGATGAGGGAAATAATGCCTGTACTCTGATAAGAATGAGCCAATGGAAATGCATTATTTGGTGGTAAAGATAAGAGCAGAGAGAATTCATGCAGGAATGTCCTTGAGTAAGTAACAGCCATGAGATCCAGGCTTCATGTGGAGGGACACCAACAGAAAAGGCATAATGTGTGGACACATATGCAGATGGGAGGTAGGTGTGCTGGGAAGAACCATGAAAGCGCTCTTCTGATGGCTTCTATTTCCTCACTGAAGTAGAAGCAAGGCCATCAGCTAAAACTGAGGGAGTGGAGATATGTTAAAGCTTGGAAAAGGCCTGGCTGGCATGGCTCAGTGGTTAAGCATCAATCTATGACCTAGGAGGTCACGGTTCAATTCCAGGTCAGGGCACATGTCCAGGTTGCTGGCTCAATCTCCAGTGTGGGGTGTGCAATAGGCAGCTGATCAATGATTCTCTCTCATCACTGATGCTTCCATCTCTCTCTCCCTCTCCTTTCCTCTTTGAAATCTATAAAAATATTTTAAATGATTGGAAACAAAGGAAAAGGAAATAAAGAATTGTCTAGGAAAATAGAAAATTATATTCAATAAGAAAACACACCACAGGCCTTAAACCGAGATGGCAGCATAGGTAAACACCTAAACTACTGCCTCACACAACAATTTCAAAACTACAACTAAAAGACAAAACGGACATCATCCAGAACCACAGGAAAGCTGGCTAAGTCGAAATTCTACAACTAGAAGGAAAGAAAAAAGCACACGGAGAATCACAGGAGCAGTAAAGGCTGAGGTATGGAGACACGCACGTGGCAGGGCAGCTGAGTGCCTGACTGCCTTTTTCTAGCAGGAGGAAGACAAAAGGTCCCGACTATGCTGAACCCCAGTTCTGACTGCACTGAACCCCAGCTCTGGGTGAGACCCTGGGGACCCAGGTTCATATGGGGAGAATCTGGACTGTCAGATGGAAACTCAGGGGAGCCGCACAGAGAGGACTAACTATTGACTGTGCTGCTGGCTTTCTCTAGTGGGAGAGAAACAGAAGCTCCCAACTGCACTGAACTCCAGTTCTGGACAAGAATCTGGGAATCCAGATTCATTGGGGGAGAAACTGGACTGTCTGGAAGCAGGCAAAACTCAAGGGTGGCTTTCTTTCAGAGGTGCTTGCAGCGATTACCAAGGGACACTGAGACCCAGGGGCCTCATAGGGCAGGCTGATGGAAAACCAAGACTGTCTGCTCAGCCCTGAGACTCTGCCCCATCCAAGCTGAGCACATAGGCTTTTGCAATTTTGCAAGTCTTGTCTCATAAGGCTGTCTCCAGCACAGAAGTTCTCCTGGAGTAAACACAGCTGATCCTTACAACCAATTTGCCTGGAGGTCAACTCCTCCCACTGATACCAATAATAATCAAGACTTAACTACAACAAGGCTGCTCATACAGTCCACAAAGCAGTGCACCAAGAATGTCCACCTCAGGTAATTGGAGAGGCCGACCCATTAGCCCATATAGGACACCTAGCACACAAAGCTAACCTAGCAACTCAGGGAAGCAGCAAAAATGCAGAGACAAAGAAACAGATCACAAATGAAAGAAACAGAGGAAAACAAACAACTAGATATAGAGTTCAAAACCATGGTTTTAAGATTTTTCAAGAATTTCCTAGAAAAGACCAATAAATTTAGCAAGACCCTCGAGGATATGAAAAAGAACCAACTAGAAATTAACCATACACTGATTAAAATATATATATATATATATATATATATATATATATATATATATATATATATATAATACAGAGACCCAACAGCAGACTAGAGAAATGCAAGAATCAAGTCAAAGATTTGAAATACAAAGAAGCAAAAAACACTCAGCTGGAAAAGAAAAAAGAAAAAAGAATCCAAAAATTTGAGGATAGTGTAAGAAGCCTCTGGGACCATTTAAAGCATACCAACATCCAAATTATGGGGGTGCCAGAAGAAGAGAAAGAGCAAGATACTGAAAACCTATTTAAAGAAATAATGACAGAAAACTTCCTCCACCTGGTGAAAGAAATAGACTTAACAAGTCCAGGAAGCACAGAGAACCCCAAACAAAAGGAATCCAAATAGGACCACATCAAGACACATCATACTTAAAATGCCAAGAGCAAAAGACAAAGAGAGAATATTAAAAGCAGCAAGAGAAAAACGGTTAGTTACCTATAAGGGAGCACTCATACGATTGTCAGCTAATTTCTCAACAGAAACTTTTCAGGCCACACAGGAGTGGCAAGAAATATTCAAAGTGATAAATAGCAACAACCTACAACCAAGATTATTCTTCCCAGAAAAGCTATCATTTAGAATTTAAGGTCAGATAAAGAGCTTCACAGATAAGAAAAAGCTAAAGGAGTTCATCAACACCAAACCAGTATTATATGAAATGCTGAAGGGTATTCTTTAAGAAGAGGAAGAAGAAGAAAAAGGTAAACATAAAAATTATGAATAACAAATACATATCTATCAACAAGTGAATTTAAAAATCAAGTGAATTAAAAATATGATGAACAGAATAAATTGGTGAATATAACAGAATCATGGGGCATAGGAAGGGAGTGGACTGACAATTCTCAGGGGGAAAGGAGTGTGGGGGTGCGGGAAGAGACTGAACAAAAATCATACACCTAAGAATGAGTACAGTGGGGGGGAGCTAAGGGCAGAGAGTGGGATGGGAACCTGGTGGAGAGGAGATATGGGGGGGAGGGGAGAGAGAAACAATTGTAATAATCTGAACAATAAAGATTTATTAAATTTTAAAAAATTAAAATAAAAAATAAGAAAAGAAAACACACCACAATCTATGGATAGAATTGTGGCCTTTTTAAGGATAGTGATAATAAATTTGAGGTGCCAACAGGAAGCACACTTAAGTGTTTTTTTCTTTATTCATACTAATAGAGCTATAGGCATGAAGAAAAAAATGAGTTGAATTTAATGAGGATTAGGAAGAGAATACAACAAAGAAAGGGGTGGTCATGGGAGTTGAGGTTGTGAGCAAAGGGAAGATAATAATGATTGGTCATGTAATATAAACTAGGTAATGATGGGAGAGAGATTAGAGAGATGCTGTGGGGGGCAGTTAAAATGTGATAGGGTAATTGTATTAACACAAGATTTTCATGTACACTTGTAAAGTCTGTGCACTGCACAAAACTGCCCAGCTGAAATCCAGGCTGTGTCCCAAGCCATGAGACCTGGCATGGTTCTGCATCACCCAGAGAGGACCTCTCTTTCTGATTTACCTACCCAGAGCATCTATCTTTGGTGTTTAACTTTGACAGAGACACTAGAGTAAAGGTCCTGCAGTCAAACTGCCATAGGAACTGAGCTATAAACTTGGAAAAGGTGGTCAGAGAAGTAAATATTTGAAATTAAGATTCCGGCAAGGTTCAAGTTAAGGGTAAAAGCAATGTCTCCTGGAGTATGACTGACTATGAGAGGGAGTTGCTGAGATAGGACAGAGGGCAAGATAATTGGAAGAGAGAACCACAAGAATACCCTACATGTATATTTAAATTGTCGACAATTAAGAAAGAGAGAATGATGAGGGAATGGCAGTGAGCCAAAGCTAACATCTTCAAGAGGTCAGGCTGAGTGGTCCAAGATGTGCTAAATGACTGCAACACAGAAAGGAGACTACTGGGTGAATCATGTTGATGGCATGAAAATTATAGCTGAATGGTTTTATTGAGAAGGAGAGTATAATCCAGAGGTGGAAATGAGGAGCAAAGGAATTCACCTATTTCAACTCCAAGCCCAACTGTACAATAAGAAAGGAAGGGAAAATAGCAAATTCTTGAGAGGGCTGAGGGGAAGCAGAGGAGGCAAGAAGGTGAAGAAAGGTTTCAGTGAAGCCTTGAAGATATGGGGAATTGTGCTGACAATTGATCTTAAATTCCAAGGGACCAGTGAAATCACTTGAGAAGTAGAGTGTGAATGACCCACATCCTGCATGGTTCAGGATTCAGGATCTGGAGAAGGGCCACACGCACATGATGGAGATGAGACAAGAAATAATAATTTGGAAATATTGGGGGCCAGGTGGGAATGCCCAATGCAAGAGAAAGGACTTCCACTGGTGCTCAGGCCTAGCCAAACTTTTATTCAATTTTGGATACACATCTAGCCCTTAGGCAGGCAGGTAATTGCGGTAACAGACTATCCTAAAGGTTAGTAAATATTAGAAAGATTTACTTTGAGACTATTTGGTCAGAAAATTGCTTGAGCCCCCGTTGTCTGGACTAAATAGGTCTGACCCTTGCCAGGGGCTCAAGGGTCACCAGCATTTGGGGCTCCTTGTTTATACTTCTCTGATAGTGGAGATTATGGGTGGCTTCCCACAGTAGAGTCATAAGAGAATTAGAGTCTAAGGATGAAAATGGCTGGGCAGTCCTGGGCGTCATGTGTCAAGTGAATTTAAAAGAGTAGTTCCAGTAGTCCCAATGCATTTGAGGAGGTAAAGAACATAAATGTTAGCAGGAGGATAGCAGGGGCTGGGGATGTATAGACACCTAAAGAATTCTATAGCATTCTCCTGACTTCTACTAAAGGAAACTTCCAGGCCAGCAGAGGGTCTTATTCTTTTGCCCATCTAGCCCAACACTGCCCAATAGAATTTTCTGTAGAAATGTTCTACTATCTACACTACCCAATATGGTAGCCAGTAACCACATGTATCTCATAACCCTATCCATATCCCCAACCTTTACCCATTCTCTTTAACAGGAAACCTATTCCTTATCTGGCCTCCAAAGAAAATGTTCTTCAAATTAGGAAGCACAGAGTGAACCACATAAAACAGACTGGAACCCCAAGGGAGCTAACACGTATTCCCTCTGAATAAATTGAAGTCGATAGTTCCAGAGAAATCATTAGAGGTGAAAATTAGAAATGAACACACATTATCGCAGAGGTTTAGCTTAACAAAGTTCTAGAATAGATTACTGCAGACCTGCTTTCTGACACCTACTGAAGGATATTCACCAGAAGCCAGCAATGCCTAAGAAAAATGGTTTGGAACCTCTCTAGGGACCATTTTACAATCACTCAGTAAATGTTCTCTGCCGATGGTGACAGCACACTTTGTCCCCAAACATTCACGTCTATCCTATAAACTTCCTGGAGTTCAAGGAAGTCACAAGATAGAAAGGATGGCCTGAACCTGGGAACCAGCAGCAGAGCAGCATATAAATTAGGTACCTCCAGACTCAATGAGCAAAGAATCGAAGCACATCAAAATAGATTAAGAAGAATTAAGTTGGGAACATCAAATGGGATAATTTCCATTCCCATTATTGAATACATGGGACACCAGAGAGAGAAAGGCAAAAATAAAACCAGTTATTTCCAATGCTTCAATGAAAGAAGGATTTGTGTTGGGTTTTCCTCCTTCCCAGTGGATTTCATCACTGTCCCAGCAGTGGCCACTGCAGCATTGCCTCTGGGATGCTCGCTGTCCTGGATGCTGGATCTAAGTGGTGCTCTTTAGCAAATAGAGAGACTCAAGTCAGAGTAAGGTCAAGGGAGAGAATTTGAGATCTCCCACCAAAAGCCACATAGAAAAAAGCAAAGGGTTTTCTTTTCTATCCTTTAAGGGAACGCATATTTTTTCCTCGTCTCCAGGGAACCTTGGCCATCTGAGGATGGTGTGCATGCATGCATGTGCGTGCGTGCAAGCGTGCGTGCGAGTGTGTGTGTGTGTGTATGTGTGTGTGTGTGTGTGTGTGTGTGTGTGTGTGCCCTGTCTTTCTCTCAAAGGCAATGTCTCCCTTTGTAAAGCTCTGGTGATTGCTGCTTGCAGGGGTTAACACAGTGTCGCCACCACTGACCCCAGGCAGACACAGCTTAATGAGTCAATAAAGGGCTAACCTTCAGGAGCTATTAAGTCCCTGAAAAGGGAAGCCAAGAAACATCTGTCTCCTCTGCTTGACATCGGTGTCATGTATGGGACATGCTTTCCTGGCTCCGGGAGTTAGCCAGGCAACTAATAAGCTGAATTTCAGGGAAAGGGAAATCTGCAGGCCACTAATAGAAAGCACTCTTTCTCTCATCCAGTCACAGTGATATCCTCGACCAGAAAAAAAAAAAAAAAAGTAAGTAGCCTGCAAAAGGTACCAATTATAATTTTCAGTTAGAAATAAGTGATGCTTTGTGGGCAGTTCCTTTGCAAATTATCTCTTAACATAATTGAAAACACGGCTACCATTATTGAGTACTCACTATGGACTAGGAACTATAATAAGCTCTGTAGATGCCTCTCCTCCCGTAATCCTCAACCACCTTATATTCTTGACACCATTTAAATGATAAACTAAGACTCAGTCCAAAGCTTCATCTAGGACCTTCCCCATGGTGGAGCCAGGCAGTCTGACCCCAGCAGCCCTTAATCATTATGATGATATTGGATAAACAGTGTCCAAGTTGAAGGCAACAATCAGCCACCACACGCTGAGCTGCAACCCCTGTGTCAAGTTGAAGATCCTGTATTCTAATTTAATAAAAATTATCCTGTACGGTCTTCCATTTCTGCATATCTAATTTTAAAAAACCTATTGTCTGACTTCCAGGTTTGTCTGTCTATTCCCATGGAGTCAAACTAGCTTTCCCTCTCTCCACTCTCCAAATTAATGATAGTATCTGTATGACACTGAGCTAATCTAGTGCTCTCTAGAAGTCATAATTGCTCTCAGTTGCTACTTCAGTCTTCAGGCTCATTTCAAGATCATTGCCAATTAATTATTTTAAAGTCTTCAAAGGTAAGAAAGGCTCCAGAAAAATCAAAAATAGAAAAATGCTGTAACTATGATCATGAAATGTCAGTCCTTGTGCTATCTAGTGGATATGATGGAGAAATGAAATAACATATTAGGTAACTGACATTTAGTAAATGCTTACCATTTGTTTGGCACTGAGGTAAACCTTTTACATAATTTATCTTACTTATGTCCACGGTGGACATTTCTCCACTTCATAGTTTTTAGAACTGAGGTTTAGAGAGGTTCCATAAATTTCCCAGTGTCGTTCTGCTAATAAGTGAAGACCTTGAAACTTGGGTAGTGACTCCAGACTTTGACTTATGGGAAGAATCAACTCGTTGAATCCAAAAGCCAAAGAGTGTTTAATATTAGATCTCAGAGCACAATTTGTAGTAGGGCTCTGGAGCACTTTAGATGCCTCTCCTCCTATAATCTTCAAACCACCTTATATTCTTGACACCACTTAAATCATAGTGTGTTATCTTTGGCATTTCTTATTCAGTCTCATGCTTATCAAAATTGCAGATGACACAAATATCTCTAACTGGCAAATTAAAAATTCCATCAGACAATAGGTAAGATGAGGTTACTTAAAATAAATTTATGTAAATAGTTTTATGTTGGTTCACAAAGCTGATTACATACTATGGAGTGGAAAAAACCTGGGTGGATAATGGCTCTTTTAAAAACTTCTCTTTAAAAGCTAAAACAGTCTGGGGTTACAGTGATAAATGTAAAGCATCAAGGAGACTTATTCTACACTAGAGGCCCGGTGCATGAAAATTCATGCACTGGGGGTGAGGGGGTCTCTTAGCTTGGCCTGTGCCTTCTCACAGTCTGGGAGCCCTTTGGGGATGTCTGAATGTCCCATGGGGAGTGGACCTAAGCTGCAGTCTGGCCTCCTTCTGTAAGAGGCGATGGTGACCGATCAGGAGATGGCGCAGGAGAGTGAATGGCCACCTCCACTCCCAATGGCCCCCCTGTCACAGCCAGGCACTGCCATCCACTAACCACCATCCTCTCCCTCTGCCCACTGGCACCCACCTTGGCTGGCCTGGCGCAGCCCAGTCACCAGCCCCAACCCCCCACCACCACCCAATGGTCATTCTGCTATTCAGTTGATGTGCATATTAGGCTTTTATTATATAGAATGTTGTGTATTAAGTCTTTTAAAAGAGATTCTCAAACTGAGATTGATTCCAAGAAAAGCAATCAAATGTCATAAAGTGGAGAGATCTTGCCATATACAAGGTGGGGCAAACGTTGTGAGTACACAGAGCACAGACTTTATTCTTGTATTATTATTAATTATTGTATTTTTTATACACACAACTGTAAACCTACTTTTGCCCCTCTCTGTATATTGAAGGAACTGAATCTGGAACAATGAGCCTGAAAAGGAAAAGATTTAGGAAGATAACATACACCATTAAATATATAAAATAGGGATTTGACTCTTTTTTGGTGGTGGTGTTGTTTTGTTTTGCAAAATACGAATAAGGAAGTTGGGTAGGTTTACTGTGGTGTTTAATAAGACAAGAAGTGAAGTCTCCAGGACCCGCCGCCTAATGAGCACCTGAATGAACAAATGAATAAAATGTTAGAGCAGAAGCTAAAAGACTATCTCTCAAAGTATGGTGTCCAAAGAGTCCTGAATGTGTGTAAAAGTCTGGATTTTCTGGGATTGCACAGTCTTTATTCTGGCAGACTGTCCAGCTGCCACAGATTCTAAGGATGTGGACTCTGAGAACCCCACACACATCCTGGCATTCTTCTGGAAGGCCTCTCTTCCTGGGCCAGATGTTTTAGATCCTCACAGGCTCGGCACAGCAGGAGAAGGTCACTTGTAATGCTCTGTCTCCCACAGCACTGAACCTAGTGCTACATCAACCCCCAGCAGAGGGACAGGCTGGGGATTGACCAAAGGCCAAGTATTTCAAAAGCAAAGTCAGGAAATCACAAAGAGGTGGAAGCTAGAAAGTCCCTGTAGATTAGGGGGACACACCCCAGTAACAGACTGGGGAATGGGTAACAATGCTCCTGGTTACCCCCACTTCACTCAGCAGGAAGACTTGGCATTAGAAAGAAACTATAGAACTGCCAAGTGGATGTCCCATGGCCCAGGCAGTGTTCCAAATGCATTACAATTGGTAACTCATTTAATTCTCCCATCAACTCTGCAGGATCTCACATCCTTTCTACAGACTAGGAAACCGAATCCTAGAGAGAACTGACAAAGTCCCCAAGAGCACGCAGTGAGTAAGCACAGCGGCCAGGCAGCCCAACCCTGGGCTCCTAACCAAGCTCTCTATTGTTGATTGAGTAGTGAATTTGTACTGCAGCACTCTCTTCTTTAGGTGAAACTCCCTAGAGGCAGCTTCTGACATTGAGCACCTAATATGTGATAGATAAATAATTATTGGATGCAATTAGTACTTTAAGTCCCTGGAAATTGTTGATGGTGACCAGGATATTTGGGACTAGGAGATGTCTAAAGAAACATCCTTATGCTGCAGTTTAATCCCGGAAATAAAATCTGCTTGTTCTCCACATTCCACTTTGTCTCCTGATGTTTTTTTATTTTGTTTTATTGGTATGTTATTATTATTTAGCTTGGGATGCACAATCATTTATTTGGGTGTAGGCAAACCAAAGAATAAATGCTGAGACCTAAAAGTTCCAGTATCCTTTGGGTGCCTCACTTCCTGAAGAAAAGAAATACTTAATTTAAACTTGTCAATTGGTAACTTAATTCAAAAACTAGTTTTCTTTACCAGAAAGGACATAATTTCTCTAATATACACTCAAGCCTTTCTTTTAGACCAGGTTTCACTCTCAAAATAGTGTATTTTTTGTGAGTTTAGTTGAAAGCCCCAAATTAAGAAAATCTCAGTTCTCCAAAGCTCATAGTCGAGGAGGCCTGAGAACTGCATGAGGGAGCTAGGGGACCAGAAGGACTCACCCCCATGCTTTTGTCCAGCTGTGGTGAGGCCTGATATCTGGCTCAGCTCAGTTACAACAGCCTCAGTAAAGCATCCAGCGAATGTCCTGTGGGAGCAGGAGTGGACATCACAGGAATTCCCGCAGCCCTGGCCTTCGCTCTCGATCCAGCTGGCTTGCAGTCGCAACAAGGCAGATTCCATTAGCTGAATGACCCCCAGCAGCTGTGGTAGCCTGAAGGCCCCATCCTCTGCGGTTCACCAGGCAGATAGCCAGTTCTGAGCCAACTACTTTCTTTGTGATGAATCAGCTCTGGCCCTCAAAAGAGAGGCATGTCCACATCTGCAAGGTATCTAGGCTGTGTGTATCCCTTACAGTCATTCCACTTGCACCTCACCAAGAATGCCCACGATTGGGCAGGCACTGCTCTGGGCACTGGGAATCCAGCAGAGGACAAACCAGTAAACCACCTGCTCTTATAGCAGTTATATTTTTAATCTATCCTACAGAAACAATCAGAAATACATCCCCCAAAATGGCGTAGAATAGTACTGATCTCCAACAAATGGACAGCCAGATATTTCTCCAGCAACAGAGGGAACAACAAAGAATTGCAATTGAGGACATTTGGTCTAAAGACAAACCACACACAAGCCCAGAGAAACCAAGGAAAGGAATACTCTCTTATAGTCTTGGAAGTGGCTATCGCAAAGAAAACTAAGTTCAAAGTGTAGTGACTTGTCATTGGCTGAGTTGGGACATCTCTCATTGGGTGAGCTGTTGGGTCAGGAGGAATCTTTCCTTCCACTTGCTGAAGTAGCAATGCATATCACTTCCTGTCAGAGATGCAAGATACTTCTCTTCCTGTTGGGATCTGTGATGTGTGTTGAGTGACAGATGTGTGAGAGACCTCCTAGCATCCCAACTCTATGTTAAATGAGATGTCTATTTATTAATTTTCACAGTCATATTACAATAGCAAAATATTAGAAACAATCTATATAACCAATAATGGTAGACTGGTTAAATAAGTTCTAGTACATCAGTTTGAAGTCACAAAAATAACCATTTAAAAATCACGTTATATAAAAATACCTAGTGATTTAGACAAATGTCTCCAATATATTAAGTGAGAAAAAAGAAAAGATTAGAAAGCAAAGAATGCAATATGACTCCAAACTTACGAAAGGAAAAAATGCATATATGTTTATTTTATACCAGCGGCCCAGTGCATGGATTCGTGCACACTAAAAGGAAATTAATTAGAAGAAAGCTTTGTGCAGTAATTACGTTACAGCAAAAAATTACATGTCAAAATAATATATATAACATAGTATCATAAAGTTAAAACACACATGCAATTGGCACCAGCAAGAGCTTTCTATGTATCACACATGCACAAGTCAACGTTTATTTTTAAATTGCCAGTGCGCATCAGATGAATCGGCCAGTCAGACAGTCAGATGGATGGTCAGTCATTTAGCCAAATATATACTAGTGACCTGGTGCATGAAATTTGTGCGTGAAGGGGGGTTCCCTCAGTCCAGCCTGCACCCTCTCCAATCAGGGACCCCTTCGGGGATGTCTGACTGTTGGCAGTCAGAGATGTCTGACTGTTGGCAGTTGGACATCCCTCTCGCAATCTAGGAACACTGACTCCTAACTGCTCATGGCCTGACTGACTGATCACCCCTAACCCCTCTGCCTACCTGATCACCCCTAAGCACATCTGCCTACCTGACTGATCACCCCTAAGTGCTCCCCTGATGGCCTGATTTCTTCTAACTGCCTCTACCTTGCCCCACACCTGGGACCCAGGCTTCCCTCCCTCTGGCCAGCTATAGGCACCCAGGACTTGGGCCAGCTTCACTCAGGCTGGCCACAGCCACAGGCAGCCACAGGCAAGCAGGATCACAGGGCATGCTGCCTAACCCCAGGGCCGGAAAGGGCCCCTGCCCCTCTATGTGCCTGCCTGGCTAAGTTTCACTACTATGAGTGCTGTGGCTTAAAGAACTTTGCCAAATATGTTCTCCCCAGCTTCCTGGGGAGAGGGCGCGAGCTGAGAAATTAGAGATGTGCGCCTACCTCAGCATCTCCAGAAGCTGGAGCACCTGGCTGTTGGGCTCTGTGGTTGGAAGGCTCCGGGCTCCGATCCTGGCCCGAGGAGGTGGGAAACCGCGGAGTGTGCCTGGTGCTTGGGGAAAGGGTGACCTTACTGGATTCACACCAACCCAGCAGGCAGGCACCTCTCCAACAGCACACCCTGCAGACAGCTTGCCCCACCCCTCCGCGGGGCCCCTGCCTGGGGATCGCATGCTGCACCACAGCCAAGCCCCCACAGGGCAGCCTTGCTGGCCTCGCCTCCCATCCTGCTGGCCACGCAACCTGCGTCTGCCACCAGCACTACATTTCCCAGCACTCTTGGTGCTCCCCACACCCTGCACAAACCAAGAGCACTGTGAACTTTCTCCACCCAGTGATGGCCACCAGGGTCTCCGTACACCCCAGAGACTGGCACCCAGCCCCTCCACCCCATCATCATGAGTCCTGGACTGGGGGGCATGCAGGTAACCCTGGGCCTCACACAGCAGCGGCCACCAGGCTATCTGTATGCTCCATTATAGGTGCTGGGCTGGGGGCGTGGTCCCAAACTGCCACTTGAATCACAGCCCCGCCTCGTACCTGGCTCTCATTACCCAAGGTGCCCCGGGAGCTCATTTGCATGTGATTCAGTCACCATAACTGTAAGGAGGGATCTTGTAGCCCTTAAATACCATGGGGGCAGAGCTTATAGCATGGTGCTTGCTTATGCACCACTGTGGCCATGCCCCACTGGCCATGCCCCCTGTCTGCTGGCCACACACCTGTCTGCTGGCCATGCCCCCTATCCACTAGCCATGCCCTGGCCATGCCCCATGTATACACCCCCTGTCTGGTGGTGATGCCCGTGTCTGCTGGCCACACCCCCTGCTCCTGATTGGTTGGTAGCATGGCGGAGGTACGGTCAATTTGCATGTTACTCTTTTATTAGATAGGCTAGATAATGACGTTATTACATAATAAACATATAGGATGTGAGGGCGATCTGGCTGCGACATCTGTCACCCCATTGATCACCAGGGTTGATTCGGCTGATCTGGCTGGCTAGACGGGTGTCCCCCTCCTCCCTCACCGATCCGTGTTCGTCCCTCCCGAAGCTGCGCACTCGGTCGAAGAGGACGACTTTCCCCCCAGAGGAGAGGACCGGTCTTCGGTCAAGGGTATACAAGTAGCTGCGCTCCCCTGCTAGAACCTCCAAACAAGCTCTCAAGGTCCATAATAAACATATAAATATTTTTCATCTATGCATATAAAAATAAACTGGAAGGATATATACCAAAATGTTAACTACAATTATCTTTGTAAGATTAATGGTGACTTTATATTCTTTGTATTCTCTACAAAATTATCTTTGGGTCAAATTTATGTCTCAGTCAAGGTCTAGCTAGGAAAACAGTCCACACTAGGTAGTTCAGTATTAAGAATTTCATATGGGAACTAGCTGCAAATGCTTGATAAGAGATGAAAAGTACACAGGGAACAGTGAGCCCAGCAATTAGCAGAATCAAAAAGCTCCAAGAAGAGGGAGGAGAAAGAAAAGAGGTAGTGTTACAACATCAGAGCCAGAGCTGCTCAGTGGGATCTGTGGCTCCCAGCAGAGAAGACAGGGCCTCTTTGGGAATACTTGAAGCAAAGGGAGGTGAGAGGAGATATCCTGATTCTGCGCATTACACCTATGCCTTCCAATCCCCTGCATGGCTTCCCACAGACTGAGCCAGAGCCAGTTGGTAAGGAAGTCTGGGAAATGTACTTTGAAGAGGAAGGTACTTGTAATATACAGAGTCCAAGGGAAATAGGAGAGGGGTTATGGATCTGAGGGCAAAAACACAAGTATAATAGATTTTTTCATAAATGCATTATTTATGAAAATAGATGCTATGTTTGTTAAGAGAAGAAAGTCTAGGACATATTTCCAAATATTCTCTTCCTCTTGTAATTCAAGAACTTAAATGAAGCGCTTGTTGTTTGCAAGCCATACAGAGACACGTACATTGTCAATATAAACATCATTAGAATGCTGATGGTATTAGGGGGAAATTCGTAATCCAGGTCTTCCTTGTTACTTCTCAGATTCTCACCCCCACTTTGCCAGGTGCCCCTTAGCTGAGTACCCTCAGCTGACCCAGGTTTCTGAGACTTGAGCAAAGTTAACTTGTCTCTCTCTTCTTCAGCCAAACTTTCAAGCAAACCCTTCCTGTTTCAAAATCTGCATCATCATGCTTCTACTCTGAGAGACTTAGTGTTGAAGTGAGAGAAAATGTGTATTCGAAACAACAAATTAGCTACTTATTCATCTCACAGGGTTATATGATTAGAGGGCTGCAAATCTATCAATTAAATTCTAACAGTTTGTATTGACTTACTTGTCCATGTCTCCAAGTCCTCTCTTGGCCAGAGCTACAATGTCCTGACCCTGACATCATGTGCCAATGCTCCCAGAAGTGAGCATTTATGTGGGAGTCAAAGGCTTTGACCAATGCCTGGTACATGTCCCTATACCCACCCTACTAGCACTCTTTTCAATTGTGTTACCCTTCTCTTATATGACTCAAGCACAAGTGCTGATCACACAGACCCACTTACACTACTTCACATTCTCCTTTGAAGGGAGAGCATCACTTTACCACTTTGTGACAGGAATTTTTTTTTCTGATCAGAGGTAAAAGAGGCTGAAGGGGCAGGAAGAATAGAGGGTGGGGAGGTCATAATCCTGTAGAAAAGAATGTAAGTTTGGGCTGTTGAATCTAAGAGATAGACCTGATATAAAAGGAAAGGGTGGAAAGAGATTTTAGGAAATGTCATGGAAGTGAATCACCAGATTGGGTAAAAGTGGGCAGATAGGACATAAAAGGATGGAGCAGAATTTACCTTAAGACAAAGTATGCACGGGACAAAGGAGTTCTGCTAACAGAGACTAGGGAATTGGGTGCTAGAAAAGCCTAGGGGGATCAGTCATGCTCCACAGGAGCCAGAAGCCATTTCACGAGGCAGAGGCATTACAGAGGCATTACAGCTGCAAATGATACAGTGCTGGGGAGACTGGAGGAAAAGGTAGACCTGGGAGTTGTTCACATATAGAAACATGAACTGTGTCAGGGGTGCACTAAATGCTAATTGCTCAATCACTCTGTGGGATGAAACGATTTGCAAATGGAAATGGGTTATCATTGTTCTATCGATGCAGTTACAGAATATCATTTCCCTCCCCACTAATGAGAACTCTGGGTAGGTTTCCACAAGATTTGCTACATTTCCTGGTCTTTGGTAATCTCATGACATCAGATCCTCCTTTAACTCCAGCCATTTCCTCCAGGATGTAAATTCCTTTCGTATAACAAAATCCACCCTAGTATAGGTGATAGGATAAAATGATGCCCCAGTCATGTGAATGTAGAGTGGCATACTACAATTCTCCAAAATTAAATGGCTCATCATGTCTCCATGCCCTGTCTTAATAAAAATTATAGGTGTGAATGTCCACATCACTTGCTAAGCACTGGTAATAGAGAGGAATTGCAAAGATTATTAAAGTCAATACTTTTTAATAATCATAGACCAGCACCTTAAAATATAAGTGTATTCTCCATAACAAAAGCAAAAACTAAGAGACAGTCACACAGTGGTTATTCAGGAATGCAGGTTTTAAGTTTGAGCTCAGTCCCAGTGCTTAGTAACCTAGTTCAGCAACTTGACCCATTATTTAACCTCCCTAAGCCTCACTTTTTTATTATAAAATGGGGATAATAATAGTAGTACGTCATAAGAGTATTGTGAGAGTGGATAAGAATGCATTCCAAGCTCTCAGCACAGTGCCTTGCTTCATATATGTTAGCTATTAATATTCAGAGAGTTGCCTCAACTCTCTTTTGCCGTGTCTCTGAAGTACTAATCTGTCATTCCAATCTGCTCACTTCCTTCCATCCAACTCTACAGGCCACAGCAATATCCAACAACCCACACATATTTCTTGAACCGGAAGGCATCTTATAAAGTGTGTATCCAGCCAAGAATGCCCAACCAAGCATGTGTCAGCCCCTCTGGGCACCAGTGGTACTGAAAAGCACTAACCTGCTCCCAACTTCTCATTTTCCAGAGGAGCAAACTGAGGTAGAGAAAGGTGAAGAATCCTCGAGGGTCACAATACCATTTCCGGAATCTGCTTATTGACAGACCTGGCTCTGAGTTGAGACTGAAAGCCAAACATCTTGACTCTGATTGCACAATTTTGGCACTACTTCAGGCTGCCTTATGGAATTCAGCAAGCATTTCCTGAGAAACCACAGAAGAGGTCATGAAGGAGAATAAGATGGTGACCCTGCCAAGAATGGCATCGAAACCTAATCAGGGAAACAGACATTGGTGGTGTTAATAATTCTAAGAGAGGTGCCAACAAAGTGCTAAGATGGTTTAAGTGCTGCCTCTAATTCATGAAACATTCACAAAGAAAGTAAATTTCTTCTAGACTTTGAAGGCTAGGGCCCAAAGGTGGTGGAGAGGAGTTAGGGGGGGAAAGTAATACAATCATCTTGAACAAATGCGGAGATAAACTATAATGCTGAATATCTGGGTCCAGGAAAAGTCAATTGTCCAAAGTATTTTATAAAGATGAAAGTAGGAGAAAATGCTTCTTTTGTTCTCTTCCCAAAGTATCCACAGAGCATCTGCTTTCTGCCCATTGCTGGTTCTGAAAGATGGGAAGCCAGAGAGAGTAGCACCAAAAACAATTCATATAGGAATCCACTCTGAAGACATTCAGGGTGATGAAGAGGCTCACTTCTCACTCTTTGGAAAAGTGTAAACAAATAGGAATACAGTCCACCTCCTCTATTCAAAAGTTTTGGGGATGATGTTGGCAGTAATTAGGACAATTGCCATTGCTATAGTTGATTCTACTTGAGAAAAAGTAAAAACGCCAATATTTTTACAATTCTGTCTGCTTTTGATTTCCAGTGAGCAATAACTATAGCTTTCCATCACAATGTATAACTATTGAAATAATAGAAATAACACAGTTCCATTTTTTACAACCTTTTAAAATACTAAGAATAGGTTTGGAATAGATTAAATACTACCATTTTGTACTGGTTAGCTATTGCTAACAAACCATCCCAAAACTTGTTGGCATGAAAAAATTATTTAACTATGCTCCTGGATTCTGTTTGGTTAGGAATTTGGAGAGAATACAGCAGAGATGTCATTATTTCTGCTCTTCAAGGAGACTCAAAGTCTGGAGCCTGGAGTCATTTTGGAGTCATCTTCACTCACTGGTGATTGATGCTGGCTGTCAGCTAGCACCTCAGCTAGACTGTCCATCCGGGCACCTACATGGGGCCTCATTATATGAACTAAGAGAGGCTTCCTCACAGCATTGAGACTGGAATCCAAGTATGAGTGTCCCAAGAAAGCAATACAGAAGTGTATGTCATTGCATGCTCTGGCCTCAGAAGCCATATAATGTCACTCTTGTCACTTTCTTGCTTGAGGCAGTCACAAGATTACCCAGGTCCAGGAAAAGAAATGTTGACCCCGACCTTTCAATTGGAGGACTGCCAAAATCACATAGCAAGTATACATGGGATTGGAGATATTACTGCAACACTTCTTTTTTTTTTACTTTAAATATTTTTTTTATTTTTCAGTTATAGTTGACATTCCTTATTATAATAGTTTCAGGGGTACAATCCAGTGATTATAGACATTATATAACTTACTAAGTGATCATCCTCATAAACCTGGCACCCATCTGACACCATATGTAGTCATTAGGATATTGGAAACATATTCCCTATGCTGGACTTCCCCGTAATGACTATAACTACTTAGTACTTTTAAATCCCTTCACCTTTTTCACCCATTCCCCCCAAACCAACACACATATGGCAATCATCAAAATGTTCTCTTTATGAGTCTGTTTCTATTCTGTTTGTTAATTTATCTTGTTTCTTAGATTCAACTGTTGATAGATATGTATTTATTACCATCTTATTATTAATATTTTATCTTTTTTCTTATTCTTCTTAAAGAAGACCCTTTAACATTTCATTTAATACTGATTTGGTGGTAATGAACTCCTTTAGCTTTTTTTTGTCTGGGAAGCTCTTTACTTCTCCTTCAATTCTAAATTATAGCTTTGCTGGGTAGAGTGATCTTGGTTGTTGGTTCTTGCTTTTTATCATTTTGAATATTTCTTGCCACTCCCTTCTGGCCTGAAAAGTTTCTGTTGAGAAATCAGCTGACAGTCATACAGGAGTTCCCCTATAGGTTACTAACTGCTTTTCTTTTGCTGCTTTTAAGATTTATGATGTGTCTTGTGTGAGCCTCTTGTTTGGGTTCATCTTGTTTGGGCTCATCTTGGGTTCATCTTGTTTGGGACTCTCTGTGCTTCCTGGATTTGTATGTCTATTTCCTTCACTAGGTAGGGGAAGTTTTCTGTCACTATTTTTTCTCTCTTCTCCCTCTGGCACCCCCATAATGTGAATGTTGATATGGTTGAAGTTGTCCCAGAGGTGCCTTACACTTCTTTTTTTTTCTTTTCTTTTTTCTTTTTGCTGTTCTGATTGGGTGTTTTCATCTTCCCAATCTCTGATTTGATTCTTCTTTTCATCTACTGCACTGTGATTCCCTGTAATGTATTCATTTCTTAATGTTTCTTTTTTATGTTTTCTGGTTCTGTTTTTATGTTTCCTATCTCTTTGTTGAAGTTTTAACTTTATCTACATTTCTCCTACTTCCATTGAGCATCCTTATAACCAGTGTGTTGAACTTGCATCTAGTAGATTGCTTGTCTACATTTTGTTTAGTATTTTACTGGAACACTGTTTTGTTCTTTTGTTTGAGATATGTTTATTTGTCTCCTCATTTTTGAGGCCTCTCTGTATTTGTTTCTATGTATTAGGTAGAACTGCTACATCTCCTGGGCTTGGTAGAATGGCTTATGTAGTAGGTATCTGATAGGGTCCAGTGTCACAGCCTCCCCATTCACCCAAGCTGAGAACTCCAGGTACATACCTCCCACCCCCGTGTGGGCTGTGTGCACCTTTCTGTTGTAGTTGAGCCTTGATCCAGGCTGATCAATGGATTGGAAGAACTGGCTGAACCCACCACGGAGGATCAGCAGTGCAGGGGCCCACCCCACAGAGCAGGACTTACTCCAGCATGCTCACTAAGTCTGCCCCTTGAGTGTGTCACTTGTAGAGGTGGTTGGATGGTGCTTTGATGTGATCTGAAGATTTCCATTAGGTGTGCTTGCTCTGGGACCTCCTGGGAGGCCAAGGTTAGCCACTGCTTGTGTTCTTTCAAGAGCCACCCAGCACAAGCTACAAAGCAATCCTCAGATGACTGCTACTTTGCCCAGGAGAGGCCAAGCTACCAACCAAGGACCACTGCCTCTAGAGGTGCAAGACACACCAAGGCCAGATACTGCTTGTTTGAGAAATTTTAGGAAAGACTGAAGCATGAACCAAGACAGGAAATTCCTATGGATGAGCCACTGCAAACTTCATATAACTTCTCTGAATTTCAGTTCTCTCATTTATAGAATGGTATGAGAATACTTCCTACCACATAGGATCATGGTGCATACCATGAAGGTGAGTTGCAAACTGTAAAGTGCTATTTGAATATTATTTTCTGAAATGATTAAATCCTGCAAGTTGTGTGGCCTGCAAGTTGGGTGGGGCAGGGTCTCAAGGAATCAGCAGGGCAGGTTAACAGTTTTAGCCAAGCTGATGGAGACTCGGATATGGTGCCTGCCAGTTGCTCAGCGGTGGGAAGGCTCATCAAAAGAACAATGGCCTCTGCCAGCACTTCTTTCTGAGTAAAAGCTGTCCTTCCAGCTATTACCCTGTGCCAGGCAATTCAGTTCCTCCCTAAATGTCTCTAGCGACTTTTAGTCTGCTGTGCCAACACTGGAGCTCAGAGGGAGTCAAAGTAAATCTAAGCATGGGCTCTCCAGGATGAACTTCCTGGGACTTCAACAGCCCTCTGCTCCCTCAACCCCAATCCCTGCTGGATTTTACAGAAGTTATAGGGCCTTCTCTTCCCAGCACTGGAACACTGAACTGAGAAGCAGGGGAGGAGGGGCCCAATGGGGGGGTCTGGAATCTCTCTATCATCAGGGGGGACCTCAGCAGACTAAATATCCCTCCTGGTTTTTATCCTCTACATGTGTGTGTGAGACAGTCAATTCCCTATCTCTGCCTCTCCTACCAATTTTGATGTGGCTTCTTTTTTAAATCCTTAGTTGTAGGACTTCTGTTCAGTTAGAGTTCAGGTGGTTCTGAATAATGATACTCTGTAGTTTAGTTTTAATTTTGATGTGGTTGTGAAATGATGTGAATAATGTGCTTACACATAACATCTTGACCAGAATATACCTTACTGCAGCATTTTTAGAACATACAATCTGCCACACATCCCAAAGAATATCCTACATCTGCTTATACTCATGCCTGAAACTTTCACCATAAAAGGAGCATCCTGTGGTGATCAAGCTATTCAGCAAGAGTTATTCATTTCAAAAAATCATATTCAAATAGCACTTTACAGTGTGCAACTCCCTTCATAGTATTCACCATGATCCTGTGTATTCAGAGAAGTTATATGAAGTTTGCAGAGACACTTGGGAGGGTAAGAGTAGACTGAGAATTTGAACTCAGAATGTTGGATTCTAAAGTCTATATTATTTTTACACTTCCTTTCAAGTAAGTGAAAATGTGTTTATAGATTGTGATAAATACATACATAGCAATCAATAAACACCAAATGAATGGACAAATGAATAAACACTAGTCTCTAAACTTTATATAACAGAACTGCCAGTCACTTTATCAGAGTACTACGGAAATGAAACACTAGATATCAATAAACAAATAAATAAATACTGGACCCTAACAGAATTGCCCGTCATTTACATGAGCACTAAGGAAATGGGACCCCAGCCAGGTTAGTTTTGATGAGACAAGAAAATCTCTTTGGAGGAGAAGGCCAAAGAAAAGCAGTAGTAGAAAACTCTAAAAGCCAATGCTGACTCTCAGGAGTGGGGTGGGTACTGTCAATGCTAAGAATAACATTGTGAGTGCTTTCAAACTTTGCCCTAAAAAGTTTGTAAGGGGAGTTTTTATTTCTATTTTTATTTTTAATGATAACTTCAAGATGCCATAGAGAATTTATATAATTCCTAGTTGAGAAGTAAGTAAGTTTCTTTAAGAGAATTAAATATTCTTGGAACACTGAAAGAGTTGATTTTATGTTTAATTCTAAGGACAATTTTTCCTTCAACTACAAGTTTTAATTAGAGTATTACTTGTCTAATCTAAAATGTTAAAAAAATTCTTATCATCTCTTCCCAACACTACTCCCCAATATTATTAGGAGTCAGCAAACTTTGGAGGAAAGCAATCTTGTGTAATTTTTTAGAATTAATCAAACCTTTCTTAGAAATTAATTCTGAGTATTAGTTAAACCTGAATTACATGAATTGAATTCATCATTAAAAACCAAATTATTAGTTCTACCTCAATTAAATGCACAGTGAAAGTGATCAAATAACTTAAGATCTTACTGTTACCTTTAAAATATATTTAAAGATAATAAGTGAAGAAGTAAATTCTCAATATTTTAAGCATTGACAGAATAGGTAGAAAAACTGGAAATTTCAAATACTGGTTAGATATAAATGAATACAAGGATAATCTTAATATTTCCAGATTACAACCATTTTTTTCTTAAAACATTCTTTCAGTTCCTTTGCTTTGCCATTAAAAGTTCTTTAACATTAAAGTTGCTAAACAATGGTCATTTATGTGATTTGTATATTTATAAATCTGCCCCAGATAGGTACTGGAGCACAGAGACCAATTCATATTTTACATAATTCAATGTGCTTCTTTTTATTTCACTGCTGAATAGAAAAATAGTAACTCTCAAGACTGTAATCTTCTTTATAAAATGGGCCATTAATGATTTACAAGGGTGGTTTGTTTGGGTTCTTTTTTTCCAAAGGAAGGGAAATAAAACTTTGCATGAGTTTTCTTTCAGGCTGGCTTTTTCAGAGCACTAATAGGAAAAAAGTTATAAAATATTGTAAGTAGAACCAAGTCCAACCTCTCCCCCTTGGCATGCTGGACCCTTTATATCTGCTGTTTATTTGTTTTTAACCATTATTTCTTTTCACCCCCATCCTTCCTGCTCAAGAGAATCCTTCTTTATACTCTTTTTGGACCTGTGTCTAGGTCATTTTCCTCTGCATCTCTATTTAAGGCATCCCTCATCTTCTTCCGAGGTCCAGATCAGATATCACCCTTGGCTGAAGCATCCTCTAATGCAACGATTTTCAACTGGTTTGCCATTATACAAGGCTGTGCCACAAGAATTTTTAAAACATGCAATACCTGACTTCTTTTCCCTTTTTTTTTTCAAACCAAAAAAAAAAAAAAATGACAACCAACCCAACAATAGCCATTGGTGGGAATGAATCAAAATTATACCTACTTTTTTTTTTTATCAGATCAGAAAAATATAGATATGTTTTGGTGTGTCAAAGAATTTCAGTAATTAGTTTATAGGTGGCATGAGATGAAAAGGGTTGAAAACCATTGCTCTACTACATCCAGGGATCATTAATCACTCTAGCCTCATCTCATACTAGAAGTGTAATACACCACTTATTTCATTCTGGTTGAGTTTTAAGTGGTAGTTCTTTACATATTCGCCTCCCAAATAGTTTGTAAATTGTAAAATCCCTGAGGAAGGAAGCCAGGTATCATTTCATTGTGATAATCCTGCACAATGCCTTAAAGTAGGCTCTTGGTTTTGTTAATGTTTATAATAGCTCTTATCTGTTGATCACAGTCTTGGTTTAGCATTTTCAGGAATTATTTCAATTCAATGTCACAAGAACCCAATATATAAGTACTCTCATTATCATTTCCACTTTACAAAAGAGAAAATGAGATCGTAACATTTAATTAACTTTCCCAATGTCACATTTAGTGAAACAAGAATTTGAACCTGAATGTCAGATTCCATAGCCTAAACTACTATCCTCTTAGTTTACCTCCCACTTGGTAGTTTCACAATCAATTTAAATGAAATCAAATAACAATAAATAGATGTGATTTATTCACTAAAAATGAACACTTAAAATGGGCAAGATAAATAGCTCCATTTCTTATGTATCATCTTCGCTTATCTACAGAGATTAGTTGTCCTTTACAACTAATCTCTGTAATTTGATCTCTCATAAACTAACACCTAGATTTTCTTAGAACAAGATTTTTTTCCTTTGACCAAAGTAAATCTGTCCGCTCATTGTAGTAATATCATACTATCATGAGTATTAGCAAAGCACACTGCTAATCATTTCACTAAGATACACTGTATATAGTCATGGAACATAAAAGAGAAAATATTCTTACTTTAATATTCTTTGTATACACTAAACAATAAAGCAGGAAGTAACTATGAGGTCAAAACAAGGGTTCAAGCTGTGTCTACGTAGCCAAATCAGAGTCAAATATCCAATAGGCTGACTGGTATGTTTTTAAATTACTTTACCACTCAGATTGGTCAAATCAATTTGTTTCATGTACGCCAGCAATCACCATGTTGTAAATGCTTTCCCCATGTACCTACTTATTATGTATAACATATCCTAGAACAAAAAGAGACAAACTAATTGAGAAACATTTAACCCAATATCTTTCTTATCCCTCTAGTACATCCTCCACACTGCTGCTAGAGCAAGCTTTCTAAATGCAATCGTGAATCAAAGAAATGAACTTCATGTTTATTTCTTATCAGCAAAATGGAGTAATCAAGATGTCCTTCAATAGGTGAATGAATAAGTAAACTAAGATACATCCATACAAGGAAATATTATTCAGCACTAAAATACAGTGTAGGGGTAGGATGTATATGGATACTTCCATATCTTCCTCTCAATTTTACTATGAACCTAAAACTGCTCTAGAAAGGTAAAGTCTTCTGAAAAGATAAATGAACTGCTACCCATACCTTTTACCTTATATAAAAAATAACCCAAAATAAATTATAGACTTAAATGCAAACCTTAAACTATAAAATTTCTAAAAGAAAATATAGGGTACAATCCTTACAGGTTGCTTAGGCCAAGATTTCTTACAAAATACACCAAAAGCAGATTCCATAAACAAAACAAAAAAAAGATAAAAACATCAAAATGAAAAGTTTCTACTCTCTCAAAGGCATTGTTGAGAAAATAAAAAGACAAACCACACACTAGGAGAAAATATTTGTAAGACAGATAGCACATAAAAGAATTGTAACCAGAATATGTTTAAAAAAAAAAAAAAAACCTCAATACTCAGAAAACAAACAACCCAGTAAAATAAATTGGGCAATGGATTTGAAGACACACTTCACCAAAGGAAATATATGCATGGCAAAAAAAAAAAAGAAAGAAAAATTTGTAAGAACTCATGAAAAATGTTTACCATCACTAATCATATGGGAAATGCAAAATAAAATCACAGTGGGGTACCGTTACATACCTATGAGAATGGCTAAAAACAAACAAACAAACAAAAAACACTGAGAATACCAAGAGCTGGATGCAGAGCCATTGAAACTCTTACCGTATATTACCAGTAGCAGTGAAAGGGTATAAGCACATTGAAAAACAGTTTGACAGTTTCTTATAAAGTTAAATATACTCTCTCCACATGACCCAGTTATTTCACTCCTAGGCACTTACCCAAAAGAAATGAAAACTTATATTCATCCCCCAAAAAATGATTCCTGACTATTCATAGAGGCTTTACTCACAATCACCAAAAATGAAAGTAACCCAAATACCCTTCACCTGTGACATGGATAAACAATCTATAGTACAATGGAATACCACTGGACAATAAAAGGAAATGGACTGCTGATACACGCATCGAATGATTGATTTTCAAGAGCATTATGCTAAGTGAGAGAAGACATACTGCACAGATTACACATTATATGATTACATTTGTATGACATTCTATAGAAGTCAAACTGAGAGGAACAAAAAACAGATCAGTGGTTGCCTGGGATCAGTGGTGACTTCCACAGGGCACCTTAACCTAAAGCACTCTGGGCGTGATGGAACTATTTGACATTTGGCTGTGAGGGTTTGTACAGGACTATATGCATTTGTCAAAATTTGTGGAGTAGTACACCAAGAATAGCAAACTCTACCATATCTAAATTTATAATTTTCTTAAACCCATCCATGGCTCTCCATCACTGACAGGGAAAAGCTTCATTTGCTTTACATCAGAATTCCAGGCCCTCCCTCCCCTCTAGGTTCTTCTCCTTCCCTGACCTCAGACAGGTCAAATCACTTGTCTGCAAGTGACCTCATCATGTCTCACCTTTCTGCTAGTCTGTGGTCCTCCAAAGATACCCAGCCCATCACTGCTTCGGGTTTTCTGCCTCTGTGTCCCACCACATACACCTGCAGCTCCAACCAGGATGAATTCCTTGCAGGTCCCCAAGATGTACAGGTGATTTGTGCATGCTCTGCCTGAAATTTTCTTCTGCCTTCACACTCTTTTATATAGGCCTGGTAAACAGTCACTTGTCTCTTAAAATTTTGTTCTAACATTGTTCTTTATGCAACTTTTCCGGAAGCCTCTCCCAGGAAGAGTTAGTGCCCCCTCGTGCCCCTAGAGTACCACATGTTGATTTCTATCTTGACACTTAAAAGCATAGCAAGCATTTGTTTCCACATCTATTGTGAGCTCTTTGAGGGCAGAGACCTTCTTATTAATTTTGTATGACCACTACATAGAATATTTCTGGCACATAAGTGCTATTTGATGAATGAATCAATGAATTAATCATTAACCAATCAATGAATGAACAAATGAATGGACAAACTAATGACTTAATAAATCTCCTTACCTGAAATGCCCTACTGGTCCACTTAGAAAAGTCCAAATTGTCCTTCAAAAGAATACTCAACATTACTCCACTTCTAAATAGCCTGCCCAAACACCTGCTCTAAACTTTTTGATATTTACCCACTAGTGTTATAATTACCTCTTGACTGCACACATTTATGTAGAGGTAATTACATTAGACTGTGAGCTCTTCCAGAGATTCACTAAACTCTAGATCACCAGCCCCCAGGAGACAATGCCTGGCTCATCATTCAATAAACATGTGTTGCAATGGAATACTATGCTGCTATAAAAAAGAAGGAATTCTTACCATTTGCAGCAGCCTGAATGGAAATGGAGAGCATTATGCTAAGTGAAATAAGCCAGTCAATGAAAGAAAAATACCACATGATCTCACTCATTTATAGATAATAAAGAACATTATAAACTGATGAACAAAAGATAGATACAGAGGCAGTAAAGCATCAAACAGACTGTCAAATTACGGCAGGAAGGTTGGGGAGGGGTGGGGGAGATAAGAGATCAACTGAAGGACTTGTATGCATGCATATAAGCATAACCAATGGATGCAAGAGACTGGGGGTGAAGGTGTGTATGGGAGTGGGGTGGAGGGGGGCAATGGGAAGATATGTACACATGTAATACCTTAATCAATAAAAATAAATAAATAAACTAACAAAAATACAATAAAGATATGTTGGCCTGAGCTTTTTAGAAAAATAGAATCCACGCCTTCCTCAGTATCCCAGTCCTGGGCCTGATTAGGCAGCAGTGCTGCCTGCCATAGGAAGTGTGTGAAAAGAAGAAAAGTCACACGCATTAAGTTCTCAGAGAAGGAAAAAGAGCTCACACTGTCAGAGTAAAAAGACATTCATAACCCAACAGTAAAAAATGTGTGGAATTAGAAATGACCTTGAACCACGTTTTTCTCTGGAAAAATAATCCCTCAAATAAAGCGAGGGAGAAATGAACAATGATAGGAGAGGCAAAACTGCTTATACCAAAAGAACACTTAGAAGGTAAAACCTAAAGTGAGGTGACACACACACACACTATCTCTTCCCAAAGGACAGAACTAGTTTCAGGTGTCTGCTCTGCAGCACCTCCCCAGGCATGTCTGCGAGTCACCATTTCACCTCAGCGAAGGTCTGCAGTGTCAAGGGAATGATTTAGAACCTGCAGGGGGAAAGGAGTCCACTAATGAAGTAGGTAGGGGAGGATTCCCAGTTCAACTTGGCCAGGATACATTTGGATTGCAATGTACTTAAATACTCTTCACATCTCTGAGAGAGGGAGTTTCAAAGAAAATGACCAAAACAAATATTTATGTTACAGAAGAGGACTCTGTGAATACTGGATTTTTCCAAAACTCCCTGCTGGAGCAGCATATGATCTCACAATTCATCTATGTATGAGATAATTGACTGAGTTTCCCTCTCCCTCTCCCTCTCCCTCTCCCTCTTTCAAGATATCACTCACTGCCTTTGCCCATTTGCAGCTGATTAGTTCATCGCCTAGCAGGTAGTGAAATATTATGAGACTGCTCATCCACTGTGTAATCCTTCACTTGTACCTTAGCAAGTCCTTTACCTGAAAGAAAAGCCAGTTCTGCTACTTATCATAAAATTCCCATTAGTTATAATATTTTAAAATACATACCTTTTTCCTAGGTATATATGTCTGTGTATCTGATTCTTTTATTTAGTTACATGAGTCTTTTTTTGTAATGTTTTCATTGATTTTTAAAAAGAGGAGGAGGGAGTGATAGAAAGAGAAACATCAATGAGAGAGAAACATCATCGATTGGCTGACTCCTACAGGGGATGGAGCCAGCAACCCCAGCATGTGTCCTGATGGGGAATGGAACTGTGTCCTCTGGGATCCTGGGTTGACACTCAGCCCGTGAGCCACAGAGCCTGCACAGTTAAATGAATCTTACTAAGAAATTTTTTAAGCAGAAATGCACTACAGACCTAAAATGTGTAGATCCACCTGCAGGGCTAGGACTAGGAGAGTCAGAAGAGGTGCCAAAGTTACAAAATTTAAAGGGCCACTCTCAGGGGCCCACACAGAGGTTTTTCACTGTCAGTCTTATTGGCCTAAGGCTTTGGAGAGTGATGCAACATGATGAGGTACTGTGTGAAAAAACACACGTATCCTCTCAAAAAAATGTCAAGTGTTTCCTCCTCACATAGCTGACTACTCCTCAACCTGCAGCTTCTAGTTCCAATGTCTCCTCTTGGAGAGATCTTTCCTGAACACTGTCTCTAGAATAAGCATTCCCTGTTGTAGTCTATGATAGCATTCTCTTAAATTTCTTCTCTGCTTTCATCAAAATGTATAATTGCTGCTTCTGTATTACCATTTTCTCATGAAAATGCAAGCTCATTCAAGCAGGAATTCTCACTCTCTTATTCATCATTATGGTCTCATTGCTTAGCACAGTGCCTGACACATAGTTGACACACAATAAAATATTTATTGAGTAAATGAAACTTTAATGAATGATTTAAGGGATGTTTCAAATCCAGTTGTGACCTTGCTCACATAGCATCCCTCTGCCCTACTGTGTTGGTCAAAACAATTTCAAAAGCCAAACCAGTTTCATGAAGAAGAATTTCTTGACAGGAGTGTCAAAAGTATTTGTAGGTATATTTTAAAACCATACAGCAGCTCACTTTCTAGGCACAAATTATATAAGCAAAAATACATATACCTCCTTCCCAAGACCCCTATAGTTTCATGGCATCAAGGTATCAGGCCTCAAGTTCATAATCTCATCATCTAATTCAAATCAAGCGCAAATTACCTTCCCCAGGTACAGTTCTTTGGGTGTGGTTTTTAGGTACAGATCCTCTCAATTTGAAGACTTACGAAATAGAATGACAAGTTGTCTGTACCACATACCTAACATATGATGGTGGATCAGACTTTAGACAAGCGTTATAGACACTCCCTTTCATAAAAGAAGAAAACAAGAAGCACTTAGTAGCCTCTGGCTCATGGGCACATGGTGCCAGTTCCTTGCTTAAGGCCCAGTCCTACTTCCAAAGAATAATACTCTGTGGTTCTTGATGTTGGTTTCACCCTCTAAAGTTATTATTACTCTTCCATAAAAACTAGCCTGTTTGCAGATGAGTAGGTTTCTCAGCCCGTCCTGCCCATATTAGTTGGAAGGAACAAAGGCCTCTTTTCATTTTGTTTTGTCTTTGTCCTTTTTCAGTTCAAGTTGATACAATTCCTTTAAAATTTTTGTGGGATTTTTGTATGTTAATGTATAATCCACTCCATTACACCAAAGCTCTACAAATCTCTTTAAGGCGAGCCTTCTCTACCTTGGGCTTCTTGTGAGGTTGCTGTTGGAAAATGCCCTAAGAGTCTTAAAAGTTCTATTGTTTAACAGAGAGGGTCTGTGAGGCAAGTTCATAAGATCCTTAGAAGATGTTTTGTCTGTTTGACAGGATCTACGAGGCGCCCCCTGATGTCTTTCTGAGGTATTAATAAGGGATGTCATGGGACCATGTTGGATTCTACCTTTGCCCTAAAACTATTTCTTAATTTGAGACAGTTTCTTGGTTTTGATTTTGTTTGCCATCCGATTAGACTAGGAAAAAAAAATATTTTCATTTTCCAACATAGAGAGTCCTGGAATCTTAATATTTTTCTCTAAATGTTTACTAAAAACTGAACATTTGCATTCTGGGCTTTTCTCTCTCTCTCTCTATTTGTATCTTAGCACACATATCTGAAAGAAACCAATTGGCCTTTGCAATATTCTGCCTGCAAATTTTCTTATCCAGACCCATCAGTTCACTTGGTACATTTTCTCTTTTCTACATTACTGTAGGTGACAATTTTGCTAAACTTTTTACAATCATGTGAACAAAGACTTCCTTTCCCCCCAGTAGTCAATAAAATTTTGCTTTCCTTTGAACTTTTGCAGTAGATTACTCAAGGTCCATCAAGCTTCTGCAAACAATTTCTTCAGGGCTCTTCTAGCATCTGCCTGGTGCTCAGACTCAAAGCTAATGCCATGATTTAAGTTTTTGGTATAGCAGAACTTCACTATAAACTAAAAAAAAAAAATTGTTTTACTTATCTACTGATGTGTAACAAATCCCCCCAATACTTAGTGGCTTAAAACAACAACAAGCATCTTATCTCTTACTAGAGGCCCATTGCATGATGGTTCATGCAATAGGCTTTCCTTCCTCTGGATGCAGGACCATTTTTCCTCTGGAACCTGGGACCCAGGCCTTCCCTCTGGTTGTTGCCTTCCGTTTTTGCTTTGGCGGGCTGGAGGCTTCACTCCAGCCAGAGCCTTCAGTCTTCTTTGCTCTGGCAGGAGTGCCACACCACCACTGTTTCATCTCCGCCCCTGGGGGCGGGCACTTGCCGCCGCCGCCACTTCCACTCAGCCCCTGGAGCTGGATGGTAGTGCCACTCAGCCCCGACCCCCGCTCCTGATTGGCTGGTAGTGTAGCAAAGGTACAGTCAAATTTGCATGTTTCTCTTTTATTATATAGGATGGATTCTGTGGGGAAAGCTTTCCAGGGTAATTCTGGCTTAGGGGTCTCTCTTGTGGATGCCATCAAACAGTGACTGGAGCTAGAACAGTAGAGGGATTGGAACAACTAGGGAAATGGCTGGGCAATTCTCTCTTCATGTAGTCCCCAGGATTCTCCAGGAAGTCCCTCTGTGGATTTCCTCACAGATGGTGCTTGTGGCTCTAGCATGAGTGTTCCAGCAAGCAAGGCAGGATCTGCATCACTTCATGTCTTTGCTTTGAATTTGCAGACGTGCCCGGCAGACCTGGTTCAGTTGTTGAGTGTCGACCTATGAACCAGGAGGTCACGGTTCGATTCCTAGTCAGGGCACATGCCCAGATTGGAGGGCTTGATCCTCAGTGTAGGATGTGTAAGAGACAGCCATTCAATGATTCTCTCTCATCATTGATGTTTCTATCTCTCTTTTTCTCCCTTCCTCTCTGAAATAAAAAAAAATTATTTACCAAAAATAAATAAATAAAATGCATAAATAAAAATTTGCAGATGTAGTTTCAAACTGGACCATCTAAGAAGTAGTAAAGTTGCCCTTAAAGTACTTGCTTCCTATTAATTAAAGGAAGTGATTGGACAGATTCATTCACTCATTCTATTATTCATGCATTTATACTGCTTTAATCTTCTGTATATATTGTGTTAATAGACATATCACATTGTTTTCAAATAACCTGCTTTTGTATCTGTCTCATGAAAGAGGCTCAAATAATATGTACTGGTTAAATAAATGGCAATTGTACATTGTTTACAAATACTGAAATGGAATATTTCCTATGAAGTAATGAATCACCAAAAACTAAATTTATGTTTCTATTCACTGTTGCCATGAAACGCTGTTTCTGTTAAGAAAAGTCAATAGCATCATTCATGTTTATATTGGCTTAATTTTATAAATGTACATTTTCAGATCATTTTTTGTACCACTCTTTTATATAGTCATCTACCTACACATAAACTATATTGAGGGTAAACCTTTCCCCAGAGTCTGAACAGCTGAAGCAAGTGTCACTAATTCCTCCCACAAAAAAAGGTTTGATCTAATCACACCATAGCAATAACTACTCAATATGAGAAAGGTAACAAAAGAACACATTTTAATAGCAGTATGAGCAGGAGAAACTATCATGTCAAAGATATGACCCTCATGAGGAGGACTAACAAAGCTCTGCTATGATTCTGGATTCGCTTCCATCTTGATGAGACTAAACTACGGAAGCCTCAGGACACAACACATCTTGAAGTGCAAAAATCAGATGACTTTGAAGCCAGGTTGTTGGGAAAAGATGTACAGCTCCAAGAGACTTGACTATGATAAATTTGTAGAGTATAAGGCTGGGCTTCCCTCTGCATGAGAAACTCAGGAAATAGGGCAACGGACATTCAAAGTATGCGTGTTGCAGGGGGCTGCGGGAAGCAGAAAGGAGGGACAAAACAAGGGGGAAAAAGACCAAGATAAAGCTTTTAGCAGGAGAACGCGCCTCATGGCTCCTTCCTGCACAGCCTCTCTCTTTCGCTCAGGCCCGCGACGCCAGCAGCATGGGCAAGTGCCGCGGTCTTCATACTGCCCGGAAGCTCCGGAGCCACTGGCGGGATCAGAAGTGGAATGACAGTACAAGAAGGCCCACTTGGGCACGGACCTGAAGGTCAACCCTTTTGGAGGCGCCTCCCATGAGAAGGGCATTGTGCTGGAAAAAGTAGGGGTGGAAGCCAAACAGCCAAATTCTGCTATCAGGAAGTGTGTCAGGGTCCAGCTGATCAAGAATGGCAAAAAAAAATCACAGCCTTTGTACCCAATGATGGTTGTTTGAATTTTATTGAGGAAAATGACGAAGTTCTGGTTGCTGGATTTGGTCGCAAAGGTCATGCTGTTGGTGACATTCCTGGAGTTTGCTTTAAGGTTGTCAAAGTAGCCAATGTGTCTCTTTTGGCCTTTACAAAGGCAAGAAGGAAAGACCAAGACCCTAAAGTTCTGATGGTGAAATCACAGTAGTAATAAAATTTCATATGCCAGAAGGAGGAGGAGGAGGAGGAGGAGGAGGAGGAGGAGGAGGAGGAGGAGGAGGAGGAGGAGGAGGAGGAGGAGAAGGAGAAGGAGAAGAGGAAGGAGAAGAAGGAGGAGGAGGAGGAGGAGGAGGAGGAGGAGGAGGAGGAGGAGGAGGAGGAGGAGAAGGAGGAGGAGGAGGAGGAGGAGGAGGAGGAGAAGGAGGAGGAGGAGGGAGGAGGAGGAGGAGGAGGAGGAGGAGGAGGAGGAGAAGGAGAAGGAGAAGAGGAAGGAGAAGAAGGAGGAGGAGGAGGAGGAGGAGGAGGAGGAGGAGGAGGAGAAGGAGGAGGAGGAGGGAGGAGGAGGAGGAGGAGGAGGAGAAGGAGAAGGAGAAGAGGAAGGAGAAGAAGGAGGAGGAGGAGGAGGAGGAGGAGGAGGAGGAGGAGGAGGAGGAGGAGGAGAAGGAGGAGGAGGAGAAGGAGGAGGAGGAGGAGGAGGAGGAGGAGGAGGAGGAGGAGAAGGAGAAGAGGAAGGAGAAGAAGGAGGAGGAGGAGGAGGAGGAGGAGGAGGAGGAGGAGGAGGAGAAGGAGGAGGAGGAGGGAGGAGGAGGAGGAGGAGGAGGAGGAGGAGGAGGAGGAGGAGGAGAAGAGAAGGAGAGAGGAGGAGGAGGAGGAGGAGGAGGGGGGGGAGGAGGAGGAGAAGAAGAGGAGGAGGAGGAGGAGGGGGGGGGGGAGGAGGAGGAGAAGAAGAAGGAGGAGGAGGAGGAGGAGGAGAAGGAGAAGGAGAAGGCGGAGGAGGAGAAGGAGGAGGAGGAGGGAGGAGGAGGAGGAGGAGGAGGAGGAGGAGGAGGAGGAGGAGGAGGAGGAGAAGGAGACCAAACAGACAGATTCTCTCTCCATACCTCCACACCCTCACCTAAGTGCCAGGTTCCTCCCAAGATGAGGGCTGGTTAGGGAAGCTGCCACGCGACCATCACCACTGAACAGCAAAGACTGGGCTGACCTCTGGACACTGCAACCCTAGAGCTTAAAGGCAAAGCAGGTTTTTTTTTTCTTATTGTTGTTAACTCTATTACCCAATTTCAAGCTAACAGATCAAGTTGACTAGTCAGTCACACATGCAGCCGTTTGGTTCCTTACATCAGCTCCTTTATTTGCCCCCTAAGAATCAGATGAAACAACTGTTTGAGAAACAACACTGAGAGCAGAAGATGTTTTCCAAGCCCCTTTCCCTGGCGGGCAGAGGACCTTGTGTTTTGCCAGGACTCACACAAGTTCTGGGTGAACCAGCAGGTACGTGAAGGTGGGTTGTAAGATGCTGAAAGGAACAAGGATTGGACAGAGATGAACAATTATAAAATTAAAGTGCATTTTCCACAACAAATTCTCAGTTGTTGAAAACTGTTGTTGTTTTTCTCACCCTTGAGAAAACCATGTCTATGCTCCCAATTCAAAAGTTACATGAAAATGTATTGAAATGAAAGTGCTACATTTATAACATGTCTTTGGGGAAACTAAATCTTATCTCAAAACACATGAGCTGTTGATACCTTGAAAAACAATCCTGTGTGTCATGAACATGATTGAGGTGAGGTGAGCAGAGCTCCGCTCTGAAATGAAGTCACACAGGACAGAGTTACTGGAGGACATCCTAATAACCTGAGCACTCACGTCATTTGATTTCAGTCTCTGATCAAAATGGTGCTTCAATCAAGTTTCCTGTTTTTCCGCCCTGTTGCACAATAATCCATTAAGGCAGGTGGATCAATTTGACCAGCCATCCATGCAACCGTGAGAACGAAATTTACAGTTCACTTGCAAAAGCTGGCATCATGCAGATACAATGCCTGAGAGGTGGTTTGGCATTTCCGTTTACCATACTATAAATCTTTTCTAGTGAACAAAGAGGGAAAACTATCAAATCTTTAATTGCATTTAAATGAGAACCCTTTCCATTCCCTCATAAACACTCTTCAATCAAAGAACCTAAAATCTCTAATACCAGGTGAAGCATTCTGTGCTTGCATATGCAAGCAACTCAGCTTTTTCCTAAATTTTGGAACAGGAAAAGTCTTGAAACATTTCTAAGCTTCACATTTAGTCGAGATGTGCCAGACACTGTAGAGATGGAGTTATTTTCTTAGCCAATATAGGATGAACAGCATGTGATCCGCACACCTTTTACTCTAGCACAAGCTGCTGAGACTGAAATAAGGTGGATACACTAAGTTTATGAGAAAAGGATGCTAGGACTCATCCTATGTCGAATTTTCTCATTAGGAGATGGAAAGCAATTAAGTTTCAATATTTTGAATTATAAAAAGAATCTAAGTTTAAAAGTCAACATTTTTAAAATTTATCTTTATTGTTGAAAGTATTATGGATGTCTCCTTTGTTTGTTTTTTTTTTGTCGTTGTTGTTGTTGTTGTTGTTTTTCCTGATTGACCCCCTCCACCTTATATCCATCCCTCTCAGGCCTTCATCACTCTATTGTCTATGCCCATTGGCTATATAATAAAACCCTAAGATGCAAATCGACCGAACAACAGAACAACCGATCGCTATGACACACACTGACCACCAGGGGACAGACACTCAATGCAGAAGCTGCCCCCTGGTGGTCAGTGCCCTCCCACAGGGGGAGCACCACTCAGCCAGAAGCCGGGCTCATGGCTGGTGAGCACAGTGGTAATGGTGAGAGCCTCTCCCACCTCTGAAGCAGCCCTAAGGAGCAATGAGCAGGCTGTGGTAAGGAGCAAGGGCTCCTGGACTGTGAGAGGGATGTCTGATTGTTGACTTAGGCCCACACCCCACACACCCCCAACCCAGGAAGTGGGCCTAAGCTGACAGTCAGACATCCCTCAAGGGGTCCCAGACTGCAAGAGGGCACAGGCCAGGCTGGGGATCCCCGGGTGCACAAAAGGGGCTTCTAGTATGCATATAAGTTCCCCAGTTAATTTCATCCCCTACCCCCAACCCTGTCCTCCCTGTAAAATTCGTTAGTCTATTCCACGGTTCTATTGAATTTCCTCAAAAAAATTAAAAATGGAACTCAAACTTGATGCAGTGATTTCATTTCTAGGAATATATTCTAAGAAACCCAAAATGCCAATCAGGAAGAATATATGCACCCCTATGTTCATAGCAGCACAATTTCCAATAGCTAAGATTTGGAAACAGCCCAAGTGCCCATCAGCAAATGAGTGGATAAAAAAGCTGTAGCACATTTACACAATGGAATACTACGCAGCAATAAAAAAAAGAAGGAACTCACCATTTGCAACAGCATGGATGGATCTGGAGAGAAAAGTTGACTTCTAAATTATATGTCTTAGTAAGAATAGTTAGAAAATGAATTATATACAATTCAAAATAAAAAGGCAAATTTCAAAAATAATTGTGAGACATTTAGTTAAAATTTTGTAAAAAAAAAAAAAAAAAAAGAATGGCAGGAATGAGGTGAAACAGTTCCTTACATCTCTCCCAGCATGATGTATTAATAAAAATATTTTGAAGGTAGTTATAATATGTATCATGATCCATAAAAGTATTTGTGCTGTTTGGCCCAGATTTTGCAATTTGAATAATCAATCCTAAGGAAGTAATTTAAAAATATATGGGAAAAAAGATGCTTTCATATTATTATTTATAGTGACAAGAATTGGAAATGATTTAAATGTCCAAGAATTAAGGAAATAATTATATAATATGGTATCCAGCCAACAATATGGCCATAGTTAAGTAAACTGTGGTCCTGTTAGGGCAATAAAAAGCAAAGGCATATTTTTTCCTTTTTAGTAAGTTCCAAACTTGCGTGAAGGTGGTTATAATATAGTTACATTTTAAAAATAATTTTTAAAGTCCTAGAAACCCCACCAGTGCACTTGAGTGTCATGAGAGCGCAACACTGAGGACGTTTTGCAAAAGAGGCTATAGCTAAAGAGACAACCCCACTTCAATTTCTCCAGCAATAGTTGTGTTTCTCGAGACGAAGGCAGCCTTTTGATCAGACTTCATGAAAACAGCATATGGTTACATAGCTTGTCAAATAATTATATTTACTGCGTGCTGGATGCCTACAACCACAATAGGCTTGGAGAAGAAGGAAAGGCAACATGTCCCAGTCCTTAATTTGCTGCTGACAAGTCACAGAAAAATCAGAGTTGCTGAAAATGGGTGCCCAGGGTAACATGGAGGCAGGGGGCAGCAAGAGGAGCGAACAGCCTCTCTCTGTGACATTCCCCCAAGAACATTGCTTCTGGCGTCTGGAAGGATAAGCACAACTTTATCAGGCCAGCAAGTCAAAAAAGGGCATTCCAGGCAGGGACCCCAAAGCAAAGGCATGAGACAAGCACACCACAGTATATTCAAGGAGTTAGACAGAAAGTAGGGAACATCAAGGCATGTTAGGGTGTTAGAAAGAAAACAGATCATGAAGAGCCTTGTGGGCCACTTGGGCTTCAGTTAGCGATTTAGAGTCTGAGTTTTCTCAAGGTTTTCATTTCATTCGAAGTGTAATCACCTGAAACTAATCAAAAATAATATCGAATGTCAACTGTACATGAAAATAAAACTTTTAAAAGAGAAATATAATAAAATTCAAACAAAGTTTTGGTGCATAAAATTATAACGCATTTTATATGTTCAAATTCAGTTTCTCGGAGATCAAACAGTGAGAAAAATAGAGCTATTTGATAAATATAAGGATAAAAATGTAAGTGCAATAATTTGAAACTGGGCTTAGCTGCAATCAGACAGCAATCTCAGTGCCCAATTTATTTCTGAATTTTATTGTGATTGTGAAGAATCAAGAAAAATTCTAATTCAAAAAGCTAAGAAACCAAATCCTACCAGGGTTGTTTTGGGTTTGGTTTGGTTTAACTTGATTTGGTTCAAACCCCAACGCTTCTCCTTACAATCTCAGGCCACTCCTGAGATCCATGGATCCTGAAAGCACTTATTGAAGAATATATATTTTGTTTTAGATTTGAGTCACTTAAGTATTGAACAAACAAGTCGCATACTTATCACAAATATTGATCCCAAGGCTACTTTCTGCCTATGTGCAGTAGGAGAATAAAGGGGCTTCTATGTTATAATTTCCATTTTAAGCTCTCCTTTTTAAATTCTCTCTCTCTCTCTCTCTCTCTCTCTCTCTCTCTCTCTCTCTGTGTGTGTGTGTGTGTGTGGTGGTGGTGGTGTGTGTGTGTTAGCACAGGTGGCATGGCCTGAAGGAGACTGGCCTCTATCACCTTCAGCTCTCTGATTTGGCACCACTAAAAGTGACCAGCAGTCTTTCAAGTAGATTCATTCTCAGCAGGAAAAGAAAGGAAAGGAGGAGGGACGGAAAAATAAGGTGGGAAGGTGGAGGGCTCTTCCTCATAGTAGAAGGTCAGTTCACAAAAGCAGAGGACATGGTAGATGTGGAAATATCGCCATCTTTGCAACCATCACAGTAAGGACTGGTTTACTAGTAAGCAAAAATCACCAATGGATGGATGCTCAACCTAGGGGTGCAAGTTGGATGCAGAGCCAGATACGTGCACATTCTTAAAGTGTCTTCTCACTAATTGCTTATGAGTTGCAAGGGGAAAATAGTAGCTATGCAGTCGATGAAGAAACTGACCAGATCATCATATGCCTCCTGATGCAACGTCCTAAGAAGGACACAGCATCCCTTTGGTTGTATTCACTCTGGAATTGTACAACTGAATCTCATCATGACAAAGTCTCATAAAACTCACACTGAGAGAGAAAAAAAACTCACACTGAGAAACATTATAAAACTAGTGCCTATAACCCTTTTTTTTTAAATGCCAATATCACAAAAGACAAAGAAAAGCTGAGAAACTACTTCAAATTAACAGACTAAAGAAACATGATCCCCCAAAACGCAACATGTGGTCCTATATTGGATTCTACAGTGGAGGGGAGAAAAGGAACCTGTAAAAGACATGACTGAGACCATTGATAAAAATGGCAATGGACTACAGATTAGATAACAGTATCATGCTAATATAAAATTTCCTAAATTTGATAACTATTGTGTTTACATAAAAAGATATATTTATTTCTAAAAATACACATTGAAATATTAAAAGGGCCGGATACAGTCAAGCTATTCTCAAATAACTCAGAAAAAAACAACGAATGTGTGTGTGCTTAGAGTCAACAAGTATAGCCAAAAATTAATAAATCAAATGCTATTATAAGCATATTGTTTATAGAGAGCCCAATTATTTAAAGAACTTGAAGAGCTAAAAGAGTTTAAAGTGGTTTCCTCTGAGGAGCAGAACTGAGGAAGGAAGGGGTAAGGAAAAGATTTGCTGCTTTTCTGTACCATTTGACATTTTAGTCATTTAACAAAATTGTTTCTTAAAGTAAATGACGATTACTGCAGTAAGTACTGAGACAGAGGGCCTACAAGCAAGGGAGAGATGTGAACAGATTGTGCTTTGGGAAGAAATCCTGGCCGAGTCTGAAGAATAGGGCAGAAGGAGCTGATGGAGACAGCCTGTTGGAATCTGAAAGCTTTAATGATTATTCCTTACATTTGGGTTAGACTTTGCAACCTGCAGTATTCTCTTATTCCATTCTCCAAACTGAATCCAAAAAGGCAACAATTAGACATCGGGTTTCAGAGTAAATGAGTGTGCAAGTGAAGCATTCTGCAAAGAAAGCATCGCCAGGCTGACCCCCACTTAAAATCCACAGTAAAAATACCAACAGGCTGCAGCTGCCAGGAAGCTCTGAGGCACTTCATGCTTATCATAGGATCTGTGCTGAGCTATAGTTTAAATATATATCTGTTCTGTCTTCTTTCCTCGAGGCTCAAGTCTTTTAATGCTACACTCTTATTGGAACAAACTTACCATCATATGCAGAAATGGCAGTCTTTAAGCTACCTGTATACCAGCCCCAAACTCTCTATCCCTGCCCCCAAAGAGAACAAATGATCAACAGTGGTTTGGACGGGGTTGTTTTCTATTCCCTGGGTTTTTTTTTTTTTAATTCTCTCCAATTTGCCACTCTGGCTGCAGAAAAATAGGCACATTTGGCCCAATCAGGATGTTCGCTCCACCAGTTCCACCCCAACTTGCCTCCCTAGGATGAAGCAGAAGCAGCAGTTATGATCCTGAATCTTCTATGTGACCTGGGGCAGAGCACTTGACCTGCGTGATTTGATTTACGAGGTGTACCGGTTAATAATGAGGATTTTGTATGCTTTATTCAAAGTAATGTCCATCGCTAGCTACACATTTCCCCCATCTTTCAGGTAATTTGTGGACACCACCCCAATAGAACTTTTCTTGTTCTGAAGCTAACAATTCAGAGACCCAGTTTTCTACTTCTTCACACGTTTTGAAGTGCTGCTCAGAAAGTGTATGTGCCATCAATCAGAACAAGTCCTGGTGAATACAGTAGGTAGATTAATACTTCCCAAGCAAGATCTTTTAATGTGTCTTTAACTGGGTTTGAAGTGTGTGAAGGTGTGTCATCATGAAGCAAAATTACTTTGCCGTGTCTTCTGGCACATTCTGGTCATTTCATGATCAAAGTGTGGTTCAAATTGATTATTTGTTGTTGATAGTGATCAGTATTAATGGTTTCACCTGGTTTCAGGAGCTCATAAATACCACACCTACTTGATCCCACCAAACGCAGAGCATGGTCTTCTTTCAGAAGCGATTTGGCCTTGCAGTCTATGTTGATGGTTGACGCAGATCAACACATGATTTGGTGTATTTGGGTTTCTCAAAATAAATCCACTGTTCATCGCCAGTCACAATTTGATGCAGAAAAAGACTTTCTTTCGTGCCACTGAAGCAATGTTTTACTGATAACTTTTCGGTTTTCCATTTGTCTTTCATTCAGTTAATGTGACACCCATTTTTCTTCCTTTAAAAATCTTTCCCATTCCTTGTAAACTATCGGAAATTGTTTGCTGAGCAATGTTAAATCTTTCTGCAAGTTGTTTTTGAGTTTGACATGCATCTTCATCCAATAATGCTTGTAATTGTTGATCTTCAAACTTTTTCAGTTGACCTGGATGTTCTTTCTCTTTCACATCAAAATCATCACTTTTAAAGTATTTTAACCAGCGTCCACAAGTATCTTGAGATGGAGCATGTTCACCATAGCATCCCAATGTATTCAGCAGCACTTTCTTCAAAATAGTGAAGTAAAACTTTCTGCAAATTGTCTTTTTTTTTGGCACGAAATTCAACATTTTCAAGCATAAAGATATCTATGATGTTAACACCTTCAGAAAAGTTGACATATGAAGTTTTGAAGCTTGTCAGTACAACAAAATAGCATACATGTCAAATTGCATATATATATATAAACATATGTGTAACTCCATCTGTTGAAAAAAATCCTCATTATTAACCGCTACTCTTAGTGTGCTTCCTGCAGTCCTGTGGGGTGCGTCCCATTTTGTCCTCCCCACCAACCTGTGAAGAGAATAACGTTAAGAAAGATCTAGTAGCCAGCCAAGGTTCAGTTAGCAGCAAAGCTAGGTGGGCCTCAGTCCTAGAGGGTGCGTGTGTGTATGCATTGTGGTAAATGCAGCATTATTCTTGGGTGGTCTTCCCCGGGCCACATGTCGCTCATTCCTTTAGCTTTCACTCAAAGTGAAGTTAAAAAAAAAGGGGGGGTATTTGTGAAGAAACAGAATGCACCAGGTTCAGGGAGCCTTTGTCTCTAGTTCACCCCAGGAGTAATGTATTCATTTTATCTTAGCAATTACTCAGAGGTACTAATTCAATTTCTGGGTTTTAACTAGTGGATAAAGACAGGCCTATTCCTGAAAGGCTGTGATACGAAGCATCTGAGTCAGATTACACCAGAGCATGTGCTGGGGTATTTTTAGCACAGGACTGTATATAGGACATAGTTTTCTGGTTATGTCACAATCTTGCAGGTGTGCTTTCTATTCACATTTTGAACAAAAATAGATACATACATCAGTGATATAAAGATAAATGCAATACAGTTTCTGCCCTTGAAGAGTTCCAAGACTAGTTACAGGGTCAGAAAAAGTAGAAATCTAGGCAAAAAAAGAACGTTTAAATCATGGCATAATGGAGGCATAGGAGCACAGATAGTAGGAATTTAAGACATCTTAGCAGCCTGCTTCATTTGTACTACATATTAGCTGCCAGGTGCTGGAAAGACAAGGATGCACGAAAATCAACAGTCCCTGCTCTCAGGGCACTTCCATCCTTGATGGGGAATCAGTCCTGGTCCAACTGCAGCCCCAGAGGAGAGTTACAGGCTGAGAAAAGTGCTCCAAAGGAACTCAGTGCTGTCCAGGGAAGACAGGCGACTCGACAACTTGAACAGGAGTTAGGATGCACGTTCCTGATTGGCAAGCCTTCCCCTGAAGAGGTGACTGTTTTGAGCTGAGTGAAGAGGAGAAAGGAGGCATTGACTTAAGAAAAGGAAGGCGAGAGCAGGTTGGTGTGGCTCAGTGGTTGAGTGTCAACCTATGAACCAGGAAGTCATGGTTCAATTCCTGGTCAGGGCACATACCAGGCTGCAGGCTCCATCTCCAGTAGGGGATGGAGGGCATGCAGGAGGCAACCAATCAATGATTCTCATCATTGATGTTTCTATCTCTCTCTTACTCTTCCCTCTTCTCTGAAACCAATAAAAAATATATTTTAAAAAGAAAGAAAAAAAAGCAAAGTGCATTGCAGACAGAGGCAACCACATGCCAATGCCCTGTGATAAGAGAAAGCAGAGCCTTTCTAAAACCTTACAAGAAACTCGTGTGACAGGAATGCAGAGAGCAAGGGGAAATGGGTCCTAAATGATAAGGGGAAGGCACACAGGGACCCAGACAACAAGAGTAAGGATATGGGTGAGGGAGATTTAATGCTCAATAAGACTCTTCCCTTCTCACTATTTAGAACTTAGATACCCTGGCACTTATGCAGCTTTTGATTGCCTTGTCAATAGCCATGCACAGTGACAAAAGAATCACAGAGCACAACCAATGTTCAGACCAATCATGTAACTTTTTAGACTCTTCAATGCATAGAAATCAACATTTTGGTTCAAGTAAATGTTTTTAAATCTTTTCAGTTATCTGAAAATTTTTAACATAAAAAAAATTAGACCCTTTTCACTACCAAAAGTTGGTAGTGATTTTACTAAATACTGACCGGGAAAACATAATAATAAATAGGTACTGTGCTTTCAGTCCAGACTTTAAATGAATTTCAACAAAGTTAATAACAGTACCCATGTACATTTGAAAAGTTATAACTTATGTATGCATCCCAGATATGCATTTTCTATCATTTACAAGGAAAAGTTTATGACATATATGGATTTAAGACCACTAATAAACCAATGTCACCCCAATAAGTTCAATTGTTTAAAAGGAACACTTATAAAAACCATGTGGCCCATGGTTTGGAAATCACAGGTCTAAATAAACTAGTATCTAAGGTTTGTTTTAGCTCTGAAATTCTTCAGTAAGAATAGTCTTAATCCTTCTACATAATGGAGCAAATGGCAGAAATCACCTTTCCTTTGGCTAATACTGCATCTGAAATCTTTAAATCACAAAGCCAATTGGGGAAATCCGCTTACATTGACTATGATTTAGTGAGATTCTAAACATGTGTGCTCTGCAGCTGATTAACAATGCTCTTTAATGTGTTTTTAAGCTTCCTGAACCTCTTAACCTCAGCTGTTCTGAACCTTGATGTCATCAGCCTTGATCTCTCTATGTTCACATTTTCTCTGTGGGCTTTACTTTCAGACAGGCCCTTTCCCTACAATGACTCCAAGAGCTCCAGTCTAGCAGCCTCTAGCATTGCAATCCCAGAAAGAAAGGGAAAAAAAACAAAACTATCTTCTCTCTGGCTGGTTTGGCTCAATGAACAGAGCATCGGCCCTCGAACTGGGTTAGATTCCCTTTAAGGGCACGTACCTCAGTTGCAGGCTCGAACCCCAGCCCCAATCTGGGGTGGGTGCAGGAGGCAACCAATCACTGTGTCTCTTTCACATAGATGTCTCTCTCTGTGTCTCTTCTCCTCCCTTCCACTCTCTCTAAAAATCAACAGCAAACTATCCTTGGGTGAGGATTAACAAAAAAAAGAGAGAAAAAAGGGAAAACTTCATATCTATACTAATAAAGAGCTAATATGCTAATGGTTGATACCCCATAACGGGTAACGACCAGGTCATTAGCATATTAGCTGAGGCATAGCTCTGGAGATGCGGTGGAAGTGGGGAGGTGCCTGGAGAAGGCGGGACCATCCAGGCTGGGGAAAGCAGGGGTGAGAGCCCATAGCGCCCCCCTCACCAGTCCTTCGCCACTCACCACTCACACTCTGAGTGCCACACAGTCCACCTACCAGGGAAAGAGTCAGCACAGCAGGCGGGAGGCTTCCACGCTCTCCTCTCATGCCATGATGGGCAGGAGCCCGCGTTGCACCGGAGATGGGGCAGAAACAGGGAGGCACCCAGAGAAGGTGGGACCAGCCCGTGGTGACTAAAGGGACTGAGGCCAGAGAAGGCCAGAGGGTTTGGGCTGGGCCAGGCATGCTGGAGTTCCACGTGGACAGGTTCTGGTGTCAAGGCAGGGCTGCAGGTGGCTCGGCAGCACCATGTGAATTAGCGCACTGGGCTTCTAGTTTTTAATAATTCTTATAAAAATCCTCAAATTGAATCTCTTTGACCTGGATTAGGCGCCTTGTGCCCATTCCTGGACCAATCACTATAGCCAAGAAGATGGAATTTATTGATTGACCACGCCAAGTGTCACCACCCATGCACTTGGGAGTGGAGAGGTGAAGAGAGGTTCCATTTACCTTGGGAAATACCTGAGAATGGGATATCTGGGTCATATGGTAAATGTATCAAGTAATATACAATAAAATAAGTGTAAGAAATTGCAGGACCATTTTCCATTACTCCAGAATAAGTGATGCTATAGAAAAGGTTCTTTCAGTGCCTCTGAGCTCACCGATCTTGCCTCAGAGAAGCAGCCATTGATACTTCGTCTGACCTATTGTGTACTCCTATTCAATGGTCCGACAAAGCAAGGGAGAAAGCAAGCACTTTGTGTCTTTCTATTCCAAAGTATAGAAAAGTATAGGACTGGTTTTGTGTAGAGAGGAGAGTGTGTATTGCTCAGATGTAGCTTAGATTGGGGCACTGTCTGGATCCACATAATCAAGCAAACCCTAGAATGAACTACACAGGAAGAACGAGAGACTGCCATGCTTTCTTCCGAGGCCCAAAGGAAGAAAAACAAGCCTGAGGTTCTGCAGAATAATACGTGGTGTATGTTAAGCATTCAACATGAACAGTGCCTGAATAGATATCTTCAAAAAGTATGAAAATGGCACTTATATTGTTGGTTGTCTTTTCTTTCGATTGGTGTGAGAACCCAAAATAATTCCTGCAGCCTAAATTGCTGGGAATTCAGATTAACTAGCACCAAACCAATCCTGTAATGGAATCCATCAGCAGTTACACACAGCAAGAGGTTAAGCAAATCTTAGGGAAAGCTTTTTACTAAACACAGAAAAAGCTACATTTCACTTCTATTTTAACCCATCCCACTGTATTAAACCAATGAAATGAATCAGAGACAGCTGTATAAAGAATATATGTACACTTCAGTAGTCATTTTTGTAGAATTTTAAATTTTTTCTTTCCTGATTTAAATTCCATAATACAACACCTTTCCGTCACTTCTACTGCAACTGTAAAATAGAAAAATTGATATATGTATAAAGAATATAATAGATCAAAGATCATATCAGACAAACCTGTAATTATAAGAATTATGGTAGATGATAAGTAGCAACTGGAGAACCTCAAAAAGCTTTCTGGCTTGTCTTGGATGACCACCCACAAGTTTCATTGCTCAGGCAAACATTCCGTCTTTGGAATTTTGGAAAAACTGGACTGGAACTCTTATGAGAACCTATACTTCCTTCTGGTTTGATGACTAATATTACCCAAATAGCTTCTCTCATTGTATTTAGCACTTCTGCTATAGCCACTGCCAGAAATCAGAAGTTTAGAGATCTTATCACAGGTAAAAACAAACACTAAAATGGTTGAGCCACTCCCATGGTTGAGTGAAATCTTACCAGTCCCTTTTCCTTCCCCCAACAATGTCCAGATACAGAGGTCTAGCTTTCCTGGCCTTTCTCCCCACTCTCTTCCTAGATTGTTTTCACCTTTCTCTTTTCTGAGAAGGAAACGAGGCTACCCACTTTTTAAAAAATTATCTAGAATGTGAGCGGGAGATGATGTTTTTGTGGTCGCTCTGGTTGGAAATGCTCTCTCGCCTACCCCGCTGAAGGCCAAGTATGCTAGTATCCTATGTTTCATTATCACTTCTGTGATGTTTAACCCTCACTTACTTGTTTTCTAATTAGTTTTGTCCATGTCTTTTTCCTCTAATGGAGCAGCTTCATCATAGACCTGGGCATGTCCACCCAGTTTTTGCGTCTTCCTTGATATCTAACAGTGTCTTACAGCAAGCAGACTCACAAGAAATATCTGTTGAATAATTCAATGAATTCAGACATTGAAGAAATATTGGGTGAGCATCTACTAACTGCTAGGTACTATTCTAGGCACAGGGGAGAGCAGGAGATAACACTTATTCTGTTGAAGGAGTCTGAGCTCTCTTGACTTGCACCCATAGGATACAAAAGGGTTATTTTCTCACAACACAGAATATTCAGGCTCAGGTGCTACTTTAGTCACATAGAGATAATTGAGGAGTGGTAAAGGGCATATATTTTTTTCTGTTTACCATGCATCATTCTAAATAAAGCAGTGCTAGTACTGCAGCATCCTAACCACCTGAATACTTTTAAGATTTTATTCTATCTTTAGGTCTCTGTGATTCTTAAATATCCAAAATTTGTGTGTATTACTCATTGAAATTCAAAATGGTAATTTTTAGTCACCAGTAGGAAGTAAAAAAGAAAAATGATTGCTTCAAGATCCTGCAAGATGTTTCACTATAATTACATATAGGATTTAATGATGGCCAAGTCTGACATACATTCCAACATTCTGTTGAAATTAACTGAGGTAAAATATTTGTGGGGTTTTTCCTGCTTTTCTTCTCTCTATATTTTCAATTCAAAAGAATGAAAGGAGCCTGATTACCAACTGAAGAGAGTTCACTAGATTGCCTTTTTTTTTTTAACTTGCATAGCCACAATCATGGTTACTTGTTACCTGTCTCTACCTTTGGTAACTCTACCTGGTGATCAAGTTGCACTAAAAGATGCTATTTTTATATCATGCCATTGGGCATATGCATAAAAGTTTTTAACATTTGACAGTATGCAACAGAAAGACATTAGAACTAGCTCCAAATAAATTTCTTATTTAACCAATTTCTAAAAAAAACAAAAAAAAACTTATCTTTTAAATGTACCAATTGTCTAGCAGCGTTAAACAATTATGATTCTTTCAGGTCACTGTGTCTCCTATTTACCACATAAGCAGCAGTGTGATGGTCTAGAGCAGTTTGATTTCTTACTTTCCTTATATGCCTTCTTTCTCATGTAAAAGCATTAAGGAATTTTGACACAATGATAAGCTGCTATTTAAAGCCCTCACTTGTGAGATTGGAATGCAGTGCATTCAGGAGAAATGTACAAGCCATGCATTCATGCTAGGTCAGAGCCAACAACACAAGCATTGTTTAAAAGCAGGAAACAATTGGCGTTTAAAATTTCCTTGACCTTGATTACATTGACTGTGGAGGTGATTATCAGAAAAATTTGATAATATGTTTAAGATTCTTATACAGTCTTATAGGAAGCAAAATATCCTGGTGATAATTAAAAACATTACATTGCTATCCAGATGTTTTGTTCTTATAATGCCAACCATCTGGATTTTAAGAAACATTTGGATAATTGAGTGTGTTTTTAAAGATATTTTTTAATGTGAATTTATGCTTGCTTTCAAGTGGTCATAGTTGCTTAGTCAACATCAGAATGTGACTATTTTGTAGTTTTATATTTCAATACTAGAACACAATCTCAAAAGCTTATCTGGAAGAGATTTATTTCCCAGTTAGAATCTTCCTTGACTTCTGAAGAACTTGCATCCAGTTGTCAAGGGATGTTTATAAAAATAATACATGGATGAGTGATCATTATCTAATGAAGCTGATATTTTACAGGAGAGGCCTTGCAAAGCCAGGATTACACATCAACATGGATTTCAAGGAAACTTCATTTCAACTCAATGATCAGAGGGTTATCAAATTCACAGGCTAACCATGCACCTAAAGCAAGCGAAAGAAGCTCTTGCATGACACGTTGGACACCTGGTGATTATTAGCAAATAGACTAAAATTTTCATTAAGAGAAATTGCTATGAAATTGATGAAAAATATTAATTTCCTTGGAATTATTGTTATTGAAGTAAAACTACATTTGATCCAAAGATATAATAAACAACTAGAACCAAAACAGAAACTTGAAGCAGTTGGAAGAAGATAGAACTATATCAGAAGATATTTGGTATTACATTACTTTATATGTAAACAAAACTCTATTGATGAGGATAGGAGAAACTTTTCCCCATTTATTTTGTATCCTTCTTTAGTTCTCTGAAGAGTTTTGTATATATACTATGTACTCAGTTAAATGCTTGCTTATTATAAAAATGTCTCAAAATAAATGACCGAGACTCTAGGCTTGTAATTTATGTATTGTGTATAAAGAAAGATAAAAACATCGCTATTCTGCCTGCTAAATGCCTCCAGGTACTTTTACCTAAGTTTGTTTTATCTACATCAAAAGGTAATACAAATGAACAAAAGCATCCCAAAGTTCTTATTTTATTGCTATGGATAGAATAGAAACAAAAAGAGGGGAAGAAAGGGGAGAAGGAAAGAAACCTTTCAGGGGAAATATAATGTCCCAAGCACAGTGCCAAATATTTTGTATCTGTTAAGCTATTTGAAGATTTGGTTACTTCCTTCAACAAGTTGGCAATTTAGTAAAGAAGATATGATGGGTACTCTACATATCATCCAAGGTAGGGAGTGAGCAATGCTCTAAGATAAGCACAAACTGAGAAGTTCAAGAAATCCTACTCATTGAACAATGGCTAGGATTTCCACAGAAGGAAAAGGTGCGTGGTCAGTAGAAACTGGAGAATCTAGAGGTCAGCATTTCATATGTTGGAAAATGGAGGGTAAAATGAGTGGGAAATGCACTTTCCCTGGTGGATAGGGTACATCAGTGCTTTCCAGACACATCAGATCAAAAACATTATTTGCTTGTATCTATGGGGAATTTTCAAAATTCATTCTTGGAAAACTTTTTCTTCTTTAAATAAACACTAAAAAATTATCATTAGCATCAAGTAAGTTTGGGAAACCCTCCAAATGTGAGGGTAGATTGGAAGAGGAAGGCTATGTATGCATTCGGATGTTATCCGCTAGGCAATCCATTTGCAGATAACAATTTTACCACTTTGGTCAATAAGCAAAATATTTCTTAATTTTCTTTCACTGTATCCCTTTGGCTCTTAAATCACATTCTTTTAGACATTGGAAATTCAGGACAACCAGGTAAATGCAATACAATTCTCCACATGCCTGTGCTGAGCAATTGAGAGACTATGAAGTATGGATCCTCACAGCTGGAGCAGAGGAGGCAGCTGCCACACTGTGTGCTCTTACTGCACTGGGTTAGGCTATGTTCTCAGTGGCATGTTTAAAGAATCCTCTGAAGGCAATGAAAACCAGTCGTATATTGCTCTTGGCTTCCTCTGGATTGCCCCACTGACAGGGCTAGGGTGTGTATTATATGCCAATCTTACTTGGCCTCTTCTGTCTCAACTTTTTAAGTAGCCATTGGGAACTGAATAAACAAAATGAAAAGTCACTGCTGCTGGCTTCAAAACTTTTTATTTATTATTTTTTAAATATGTTTTTATTGATTTGTAAGGAGAGAGAAAGAGTGAGGGACAGAGAGACAGAAACATCAATGATGAGAATCATTGATCGGCTGCCTCCTACATGCCCACTACTAGGGATCAAACCCAAAACCCAGGATTGTGCCCTGACCAGGAATCAATCCAGTTCCTTCTTGATTCATTGATTGGTGCTCAAACCTTTTTATTAATGAATACACTCATGTCTGTTTTGTGACGTTGATTCCATGCTCTTTCTGATATATATATATATAGCAGAAAGCCTATGGGCATGATGGAGTTTGTAAATGCCCCAGAAGAACACTTCCTCTTTTCATTTTGTCCCTTTTTCCCTCCCTGATTTATCTTTCTGGACTCAGGTCCTTTTTTCTAAACTCATCTCTTCTTGGCTTGGCTCCTTCCAGCCCCCCTTTCAAACCTGGTTCACCCCTTCCTGCTCCTTCACATGCTGTCATCATCTGAACTCATTCTCACACCTCCAGGTCTGAGTCACATCTCTATTCTCTCTCAAACTCTCTGCTTTTCATTCCTGCCCGTGAGCTCCAACAGCCCATCTCTAGCTCTGCCTTTTTTGACTCCTAGTCCTTTCCTTTTAATTATGTTCCACTTTGTGCCCTACTGTCCAGCCTCATTCCTCCTGTTTTCCACATTTCCTTCCCGGCCCTTGATCTGCTTAAAGCTACAGTAGTATCCCTAAATTCTGCTTAGATATAGAGCTGACCAGTGATTAGCAACAGAGATTAAGAAGAGAAGGGTCAACAGCATAGGTTCTTGGACTCTACTGTTTGGTCCCACATTAGAGCCTCTTGGTGCCTCATGCTCATCATTACTATGGGCCTGCCGGAAGCATGTAACTCATAGAGCTGTTCTGAGGGTTGAGTAAACTCATATATGTCAAGCACTTAGGTCCTGGCAGGTTAATATCATATGTGTTCATTGTTATTTGTGTCTTTGCTCCTGGCCTGTAACTTATGTCTTTTTCCTTCACATTGACCATCTCTGCACATTTTCCCAGTTAAAATATTAGCATATTATTGGTTAAAAAAATTAATATTATTCTCTAATTTCAGAAGATGAGAAACTTTCATACTTGATTGCTACACTATTTGTTTGTCTCTGTATCTGTGTACGATAGTGCACAACAAAGACTCTGTCATCCCTTTCTCCTCCTCATGCCTGCTGAAAGAAATGGCTGGTCCATGTTTGTTAGCAATGAGTTCACGGCTAAGGTTTGGATTGATGCCGGTGATGCCTCTTTGTTACTCTACACTGAGAAATAGCAAGTATTTCTTTATTTTTTTCTTATTTGTTTTTAGCTCTGTATGTTGGCAGTTGGTGTATTGCTCATGGGATGCAAATCAAAATTACATAAAATACAAAAGAAGGAATAGAAACAAGAGACTAGAGAGGAAGCATTTACAAATTGCTGAAAGATGAGTACCAGCACCTTATTTTAAAAGAAGAAATGAGCCAAAACCGGTTTGGCTCAAGTGGATAGAGCATCGGCCTGCAGACTGTAGGGTCCCAGGTTTGATTCCGGTCAGGGGCATGTGTCTTGGCTGCGGGCACATTCCCAGAGGGGGGTGTGCAAGAGGCAACTGATCGATGTATCTCTCTCATCGATGTTTCTGGCTTTCCATCCCTCTCCCTTCCTTTCTGTAAAAAATCAATAAAATATATATTTTTTAAAAAGAAGAAATGAATTGGAGGTGGGTGAGACCCATCATCCTCTAGAACAGACAATCTAAGAAATGTCCTGCATCAGATTCTCCTGGAGGGTTCTATCCTCAGGATTTCTGAAAAGTGCAGAAATTGTAAACAAATTCCCAGGTGATCCTGACCTTGTAGTATAGGGGCCACATTTTGCTATAGACTTTTCCTCCATCCTTTTCTTTCATAATACTTTATTCTTTACTTTGTATTCATTAAAAATACTAACAGTGTTTCCCTTAATGTCTTCCTGCTTTAAAACAATTTAGTTTTCTTTGAAGTCACTACCACTTGTTTTACTTTCTTTCCTATCTTCTGTTTATAACATTGTCCTAATTCCTTTACAACGAATTCCTCTCTTCCCCGAGTCCATCTTCACTCATCCTGCTGCCGTACCCACACACCCAAACTCCTATTTCTCACCTGTACATCCTGCCCACATGGCAATACACGCTGGAATAGGGACTGTCCCCTGAGGAAAGGTATAAAAAAAAGAAGCGCCGTGGAGTTGGATTAAAGCAAGCGGGACATTATCATGAGAATTTTCCAGGAGTGTGCTGAGCCAGGAAGACAATAGGGTCAGAAGCTCAATACCAGGTGACAGACATGAAATCTGTCAGGCTGAATGCTAAAGGAGGACTCTAACAGACATCTGTCACTTTTGCTTTCTCCACACTCCTTCTCTCTTTTTCTGGTCCAGCATACAACTTTTCCTCTAAGGAGCTGTTTCTTTCACACTTTTTTGAAACTGATAATTTGGGGGCTGACTGTCATTATTATCCCATCACAAAAATATAAACTCAGTGGAAGGAAATAGCTGGACTTTTTGTTCAAGCTGCCTGATAGCTAAAACTGTGTCTGGCGCATAGCATGCATGTATTTATTGAATGAATGTAGGAGATACTGAATAAATGAGCAAATGCTCAGGTTGCAATGGAATTCTGCTTTCATGCCAACATTACATGCAATAGACTGCTGATTGCTAGAACCTGGATGTTATATGATCAGAAATAAAATTTATCCCTCCTGCCCCCAAAATTAATTAATTAGTTAATTAATTAAAGTAAGCCCCAGCCGCAGAGTATGTGGACTATGCCTAACCAGATCTATAGTTTATTTTATAAAATACATTTTTATTGATTTCAGAGAGGAAGAGAGAGAAGGAGAGAGAGATAGAAACATCATTGATGAGAGAGAATCATTGATTGGCTGCCTCCCCTAGGGATCGAGCCCAAAACCCATATATGTGCTCTTAATTAAGTTGAGTCTGGGACCCTTCAGTCCTCAGGCAGACTCTCTATCCACCAAGCCAAACCAACTAGGGCTAGATCTATAGTAAAAAACAAATTTTAAGTTCCTCGGGAATAAAACCTTTTTATTTCAGTGTTGCTATCCTATGATCCACAAGGTGCCTAATGGTTTTTTTAAATGAATAGAATGTATAAATGAATAGCAAAGGTTTATTAAGAACTTCAGACTGATGATGACAACACTTTAACTAAAGCCCCTTCTAAGTTTCTCTTTCCCATTTTCCAGCCTGAAACTCTTTGGTCTGTAAACCGAATCCACATTCTTTGTCCGAGTAGAAACTTTGCCTTAGAATCACATAAACACTTCCTTCTGAGTTTATAGAGGCAGATTAAGTACACAAGACAGTATCACCTATTTCCCTCCATTACTGAAGCAATTTTTAATATAGTACTACTACTTTTTCCCCTCTTTAATCTCACTCTCTACCTGACCTACCTGTCGCATTCATCTCCAGCTGCCATGTTGAAAATCCATCTAACATTCCCTTCCATGGGAGAATAGCCGAGTTCAGAAACTACATTCCTGAGGTTCGTTTTCAAAGATAACTCAGGGACTATCTGAATGTGTAGACTATCTAAAGGTTGTAATGGGTAATTGGACACAGGTTTCATTTCCTCTCTTTTGAAAGAGGAATATTAGCATATTTTTTAAACGACACCACCATAGGTTAGTCTTTTTTATTTCCTTTTTTTAAATGGCATCTACAGATTCACTGAGTTATTATACAGATGCACCAATACACATCAAAGATTATTTTCTCTCCTAAATAGTTTAGTACAAGAAGTACAGTTTACCCTTGAACAACATGGGTTTAAACTGTGTGAGTCCACATATATGTATATTTTTTAAAATAAATTATCTGGCCTGGCTGGTGTGACTCAGTGTTTGAGCATCCACCTATGAACCAGGAGGTCACGGTTCAATTCCCAGTCAGGGCACATGCCTAGGTTGTGGGCTCAATCCTCAGTATGGAGGATGCAGGAGGCAGGCAATCAATGATTCTCTCTCATCATTGATGTTTCTAGATCTTTCCCTCTCCCTTCCTCTCTGAAGTAAAGAAAAAAATATATTTTTAAAATAATAATAATAAAACAAATAAATAAATAATAATAATAAAGTAAATAAATTCTCTGAATGTATTTTCTCTTCCTTATGATTTTTTTCTTTTTAAAAAAATCATCTGTATTGTTTTGTTTCGTTTTTACTGTGCTATGAATAGTTTCATGTAGCTTTTTTTCTTTATTGATTAAGGTATTACATACATGTCCTCAATTACATTTTTCTTTTCACCAGCTTACTTTATTATAATAATACATATAACATACAAAATGTGTCAATCAATTGTTTATGCTATCAGTAGAGCTTCCTGTCAACCATAGGCTTCTTAGTAGTTAAGTTTTGGGGAGTCAAAGTTATATGCAGATTTTCAACTGCACAGGGGCATCAGCACCTCTAACCCCTATGTTTTTCAAAAGTCAACTGTAATTATATAGAATTATGTTTCAAAAAAGTATCTCTTATTTTTAAAAATTAATCTTTATTGTTGAAAATACTACAGATGTTCCTCCCTCTCCCCACCCCCTCGCCACTGACTCCTTCCACCTCAAACTGGGTGATTTTTATTACTGAAATATTATCAGTGTTTACTAAAATTACACTTTTTCATGTGTTCGTGCATACACAGAACTTGTGCTTCTGTTTGAAGAAGTATGAAAATGTTAAGCAGCCATCCCCAGTGCTGGCTCCACTCACATAGTATCTCTTTTCATTCAAACAGAACTTTTTTTCAGCAGTAAGAGCGTGGCAAGACCTGAGGGAGGTCCAGCCTTTTGGCACAGGAGTCCAGACACAGCTCTACTGTTCAACACTGAAATGCTATTTATTAGATAAACATTACATTGAAATCACCAAAGAACCTACAAGGCCATTACAAGAGTAGACTTTTTTTTGCCACCACTTATTTCTTTTTAAGTTATCTTCTTAAAGGAGGACTTTCATACCAGAGCAACCTTGGGGAAAATGAGACCACAAAAAAGGCTTTCATGGTGGTGATTTCTAGACCCTCCATTCTATTCTTTTGGATATTTCCTTTTGAACATGGGCTCTTTCCCACAGCTATGCTTGGCCTCCTGGTTTGCAATGACGTTATGTCTGTGTTGGTGACTTCCCAAACTGCCACTAGAGAAAATCAGTGCCACAAATTTAACATGAAGAACTAAATCCTAATCTCAATTGCTCCCTTCTAATTCAAGGACTCTTTGGATATAGTCTTGATATGAGCATTCATTTTATTTATTAATTTTACCACTTATAGGGATGGAAGAAAAAAATAAAGGTAAAAAAATCCAAATGCCATATATATATATATCACCAACATTGCATTTATTCCCCCCAATTCTGTCAACAAATAATTATCAGGCCCCTTCAGTTTGAAAGACAACAAACAAAATTCTTCAAGAAGCAGTATGATAAATAAGAAACAGTATTATTGCCAAAGAACTTGCCATCTATTAGGGAACAAGGGGCAAATTAGCTACCACACACACTTTCGGGTATGTACCTAAAGAAAAATATAAATGAAGAGAAATTTGAAAAGAAGAAGTTACCCCTGGAGGAAAATGAAGAAGGTAAATTAAAATAAGCTGTAATGAGGGTGAGTGATTTGAGCTGGATCTTATAGAATGGTTGGAAGTTCAAAAGGCTGAAATTGGAGAAAATAGAGGAAAAGGCAGGGACAAACATCAAAAACAAATGAATGAGGTACATGTTGGAAAAACAATGAATTGTCCAGTTGTGTGATCATGACCCATTTGGGCAGCATGAGATGTGATTTGTGATGGCAACGCCATCCATGTACCACTTCTGCTTGGCTCTTGCTCTCTTCTGGATTGTTCTCCAGCAACAGCTCCTGTCAGTATCCCCATCTTGCAGAAGGAAGATTGACTTCAATGATCATTGTCATGGCCCAAGAGAACCAAGACCAGAAAGACATTAGGTTGGACTTAATTCTGATCTAAGGGATTGGAAGATAAAATGTATGTATAGTATTTAATATGAATAAGAAACTTCAGACCCTTCTTGCCCACTGCCATTAGCCAGAGAACTAAGGCTCAATAACATTTTTTAAAATAACAAATGAATGACAGGAAAGATAAGAAAATTGATTGCATAGTTGGGGTTGCTAAAATTATTAGCAAACTGTTAGATTCTGATGAAGCCATCTGGTAATGGTATTCTTCTAAATTTGCCATATTTGGTTAACAAATACCTCAAGAAGATAAACTATTAATTCAAAGATTGTTCATATTCAAATTTCTAATCATTTCCTTTGGGCATACACGTCTTCTCCCAGATCGTGCTTTCTCTGCTCAATGGGGGAGAAATTCTTGGAGTAGCCCCACATTTGATTTGAGTTGTTAAAAATCAAAGTACACTTTTTTAAACTTCAGTGCTCCACTTTTCAAACTGAAATGCTATGACAGTGTTTATGTTTGTAATTTTCTAACATGACCAAGCAAGATAGAAAATGTAAGACCAAAAAGATTAATTGCTGCTGAAAATGCAACCCCATCACAAATTATTTTAAAAGCCCAGAACTAATTTTTTTAAAAACGAGTTAAATCTATTTGTTTTTAAGGAAAAACTTTCTTCGGTCCAACTCCAAGAGATGATTAATTGCGGCGATTTTCTCATGTGTTCCCCTGATCTCGCTGCACTACCTTCATTGAATTCAAGTGGCAGTTGGGGCTGAATAGCTTAATATCTTCGGGTATCACATGTCCTGCTTCAAATGTAATTACAAGTTTCTAGAAGGTGAATATAAAGGACTCATTTATAACGGCTGTTCAGCTTGTTTACTATAGACCATACATACAGTTTTTCAGAACTGTAAACTCATTCAGTTACTAATAGCCATTTTATAAAAAAAAAATGAATAAACCTCTTGAAACAGGGAGGTTTTACTTTAATCGGTACGTCGATGTTAAATGTTGCCGTTAGACCAAAGTCCAAAACTGGGGTTTGAGTTTGTGCCATTACGGTATAAATCATTCATCAGTCTGTATACTCACACTGACCCGCTTCTCTGCTGCTCCCTGACCGGCCTTAGCATCTGAAAACCAGAAAAAGGAAGTGCCTCTCTGCTGAGGAAACAGGACGGTTGTCCATCTGGAACCCTGAGCCATGGCGAGGAACGGTCAATGGTGTATTCATGGTTTGAGAGCCGCAACAATCCCTAATTAGGAAAAATTCTAATTAGCACAGTGGTAACTCACTGTGCTTGAAGTTTAGTCTGTATTGTCATTTTTGTGCTTTCCTTTATACGGTCGACATTCTGTCCCTTGCTTTTCTTTCAGCTCCTTTTTTAACAACAACAACAAAAGGTAAATTCTTGTATTTCTTGCCCTATTTCAGGAGTTGGAAGATTCTACGACACTAATAAGTGTGAAACGTGACCTGTCACCTATTTGATTGCTTTAGTTTATGTAAGGCAGTGAAAACACTACCTAAATTAAACACCATTTTATGAAATTGTATTCACTTTCAATAAGATTTTTTTTTTACACATTAGCAAGTTGATCTGTCCTTTTTTCAATCGACTTCATTTTTCCTCCCAGGAATAACATAGATTATTAAGGTTTGTGTGTGTTGGGTTTTTTTAATTGATTTCAGAGAGGAGGGAAGTGGCCTCTGGGGTTCTAGAACTGAAACATCAATAATGAAAATCATCGATCGGCTGCCTTCTGCATGCCCCTTACTGGAGACAGAACCTGAAACCCAGGCTGGAATCGAAATCCGGACCCTTCAGTCCCTAGGCTGACACTGAGCCAAACCAGCCAGGACTATCCCGAGTCTTTATTTCATCTGATAGCTCTCAGATTGCTGTTCCCCCAGGCCATGAACAAAACTAGGAAAGATCATTTCTCTTCAAATGCAGTATTTCCATAGGAAATTGTGAGACCAGCTAGCCTGACTGATAAATGACTGGCAAGATTAGGTTTACTTGTACAATAAATGAAATTTTCTCTATTTCTAATATTCTATCATGTGCATGTTCCTATGGATATTTAGTCCTCTCCATAACAGGCAAAAAAAAAAAGTTCAACTAAGAATATCCTTGAACTGCTGCCAGGGAGGGGGAGTTATTAAGTGGGGTGCACTAGAGATGTTAGGCACCTGCATGGCTGCCAAGTGGGGAAATCATTTTCAGTTCCGTCTCCCAGCAGGGTAGCTTTCCCTGCCAGGGAAGGCTGAATCTTCCCTTCCCCGTACCATGCACAGGGAGGAGTGACTCTCTTAGGACAACACGCCATCCGTGGATGCACATGCACAGGAGCGCATTGTGGGGTGAGGTGCTGCAGTTAATGCAGCCGCTGTCGCTGGTGCACAGAGCAGGTCCCCTTGGCAGATCACACTGGAGGGAAGCCAGCAGATAGCAGAAGATCCTGGCCCCTCCACATGCGGCCCCTGGGGTTCCAAAACTGTTCCCTCAGTCAAAAGTTATGCAGTGGGGGGGGAAAAACAAACACACACAAGAGACAGCTTTCAAGGAACTTACATTCCAGAAAAGACAGGGGAGAGAAAAGAAGCCTTTGGACAGGTAAATCATGTCCGGTGCTGGTAGAGGTATGAAACACCCGAGCAGGCTATGGTTCTCGAGGTTTATGCTGAGGGATGGGACACTGGTTTTAGTTAAAGCTGCAGGACAGCTTCCGTGAACTAAACGTGGGAGCTGAGAATTTCAGCAGAAAGAACAGAGCACAGCCCTAGCAGGTATGGCTCTGTGGATAGAGTGTCAGTCTGCGAACTGAAGAGTCCTGGGCTTGATCCCTGCACAAACCTCGGTTGCAGGCTCTACCCCGGTGGGGCATGTGTAGGAGGCAACAAATTGATGTGTCTCTCTCTCACATGGATGTTTCTTTTTCTAATGGAAGGAAAGAAGGAAGGGGGGAGGGAAGGAGGGAGAAAGGGAGTTTTGCTAGAGCCACCCTGACAAGCACCACAGACGGAGTGGCTTACACAACAGAAGTACATTTCCTCACTGTTCTGGAGGCCACAAGTCCAAGGTCACAGTGTTCACAGCATTGTTCTTTCTGAGGCCTCTCTCCTTGGCTTGTAGATGGCTGTTTTCTCTTTGTGTCTTTGCATGATTTGCATGCTCTTTCCTCTGTGTGTGTCTGTTCCCTAATCTCTTCTTTTAAGGACACCAGTCATACTGGATCAAGGCCCACCCATGACCTCATTTTATCTTCATTGCCTCTTTACAGACTTCGTCTCCAAATGCAGTCACACTCAGAGGTACTGGCGGGTTAGGACTTCAACATATGAATTTGAGACCACACTTCAGCCCATGACAAGCTTAGCGCAGTATGGCTAGCAAAAGAGAATAGAGAGGGGGGGAGTAGAAAGTAAGGATTCCAGGTACTATATTATGTGTTTTTCCAGGACTTGTAACCATAAGGTAAGCCCTTCCCATAACTTATTTCTGTGCTTTATTCAGTGTATATTAGTCCCAATAATTTTTTGAATGAGTTATGTATTGTGCAGAATTGGTGCATAGTTTTGAAATCATTGGCACAAAATGATTTGGCATTGATGATAAAATAGTTCTCATGTCATAGTATTATCATGAGGATCTAACTAGATGATGCATGTAGACACTTAGTACATTGTCTGAAATATAGTAAACCCTCCAAAATGATCTTCTTATATAATTATTGTAATCATCCTTATTGGCAAGTGAGCCCCAGGACCTAATCAGGAATAATGCTCTCTTGCCTCCCCTGCCAAAAAGGAAAACTGAGGCTTGTCCCTGAAGAGCCTTCTCCAGACACATCCTCAACTAACTGCAGAGCAAGCTCAGAAGATAAGAAAACAACATGCTCACCACCTTTTGAATGTTGTGAGGAAACAGACTTGCTCTGTTGATTGGAATCTAGCCCGGTCATCTGGGACTGAGATGCCTGGGCCAGAGGAGAGCTCACTCTGTGTGAGGAGAAGCAGACTCCATTTCTCACCGTGGAAGGCTATCGTTTCTGTACAACTTGCCTTCATTAGCACTTATGTACCAACCCTACATGATATCAATACAAATAAATAGCAGGGAGCAAGCGAGAGAGTTTTTTAACCTCCCTTTGTTGCTGGAAACAAAAGCCCTTGCAAACCTCCAGAAAAGCTTTTGGCTTGTGTGAACAACTGTATTTTATTCTGTAGTGAGCAAATAAGGATATAAGGCTTCATTGGGACTAGTGGAAGCAGCTAAAAAAAAAAAAAAAAAAAAAAAAAAAAAAGGAAGTAGATGAGCTAATCATTCAGGCTCCTGGGAGAGAAGTAAAGGGAAGACCCAAAATCTTCCCGGGATATTCCTTAGACATTGAAACCAGAAGGGATCCCATGGCTAACTTCTTTGAAACTCACCTAGTTCCTCACCTGTTTCTCACCTCACATCTCTCACCCAACTCAAACCCATGTCACAGACCACAAGAGTTACCACCTATGGCTTAGTAACTGAATTCTCACTCACAATTCCCAAACATATGAGGAGAAGGGAGAGGCAAGAAAAAGAATAAGGGGAAAAGAAAGGGCTGAGAAGGTAGAGCATGGGATATGTTTCTGGCATCCTGTTGGGAACTCTGAACACGTTTTCCTGAAGAAACATTGTTATTCATAGTTTTTGTGTCAAATAGACCCATTAGTGCTCTTATTTGGTGGTACCTGAGAGAACCCAGTCCCTTTTATTGTGGGTCATATCATATAAGCTCTGATGGCTAGCCTCGGAGCATGACCTCTGAAACATTTAAAAAGCAAACAAAAGTCACCCATATCCTACAATATTCATTATTAATTCTTAGGGGTATTGTTCCTGTTGAAAAGGGCATTATGAACTGAATAGAGATTCCATGCATATTTGTAAGTGTTTTGTTATCCTGACCACATGTGGTGGACAGAATAATAACCCTCCAAAGCTATGCATGTCCTAATCCCTGGGACTATGACTGTTATCTTACCTGGGGCTTTCAGATGTGGTTAAGGTTAAGGACCTTGAGATGGGGAGATTATCCTGGATTTTTCAAGTAAACCTAATCGACTCATGAGAATCCTTAAAAGCAAAGAACCTTTTCTGATGAAAGCCGGTCAGGAGGCAATGTGACTATGGAGAATGATCAGAGATACTTAGCATTGCTGAGTCTGAAAATGAAGGAAGGGCTACAAGCCAAGGAATGAAGGCAGTCCCTAGAAGCTGGAAAGATGAGGAATGGATTCACCAGAGCCTCCAAAAAGGAAAGCAGCAGTGGACCTGGGCTTTAACCCAGGGCAACTTATATTGGACTCCTTACCCACAGAGCCATACAATAATACATATGTGGTTTTATATCAATCATCATAATTTGATGCTAGCAATATAAAACTAAAATACCACTAACATCTTGTGTGTTTAGTTTAGGGAATTTGCAAATTTGGAAAAACATTTAAAAGGCAAACAAAAGTCACCCATATCCTACAATATTCATTATTAATTCTTAGGGGTATATCCTTCCAGACTTTTTTCTTCTTACAAAATTGAAGCACACCTTTAATGAGTCCGTTTTTAAAAATACAAATACATGTTTTTCCCCATCTAAAGTAAAATCGTACTTCACATGTTATTTTTATAACATGCTTTTCTTTTATATAGTGTGAATATTTCCCCGCACCATTATACATTTTTATAGCAGTGTTATTTTTGGCCACATAATATTCCATTTTATAATCAAATCAAAATTATGTTAAAAATTCTTCTAAAGGTGACTATATTGCATTAACATCTAAGGTTGTATTTATAGATTATATATGTATACATTTATATATTATATTACTACTCTATATTCACTTATAAATCTACTAGAGGCCCAATGCATTAAATTCAAGCACAGGGTGGGGGAGGGAGATTGGGGGTCTCTCAGCTAGGCCTGCACCCTCTCCAATCCAGGACCCTTAAGGGGATATCCAACTGCCAGTTTAGGCCCAATTCCTGCACAATCCAGGACTGCTAGCTCCTAATCACTTCTGCCTGCCAACCTGATGCCCCTAACTGCTCCCCTGCCAGCCTGACCACCCCCTAACTGCCCTCCCTTGCCAGCTGATTGCCCCTAACTGCCTCTGTTTCAGCCCCTGCCACAGTGGCTTTGTCCAGAAGGATATCCAGAAGATGTCTGTTTAATTAGCATATTACTCTTTTATTAGTATAGATATCAGTACTATACATTGTCACATTATTTTTCCATCACCTTGTCTTCAATTCCCACTCAAAGACTTTCCAATTTAGAAGTTGTCAGTATTCATCATGATGTATCATGATAAATGTATCAGTCACGTATTGGCCAGCAGGTGTCAGGATAGAAAAGGCCAAAGGTTCATGTACAACCTCAATACAAGCATACATATTGTACTATATTGGTCAGCTATATCTAACTCATTAAAGAGTCTCACTCTGAAAAGGAGATTTCGTTCAATTTTTCATTGAACTTCATCTCTCCCAGAGGGCAATCAGCCTTTTCCTAAATATTCCCAGTGACTGGGAGCACTCTCCAACATTAGACACCTTTTTTTATGTTAGGGCCACACATTAATAGAAAATATAACATCCTTTTTAACTTCATCCAAGGATATTTTTCCATTGATTTAGAGAGAATGGAAGAGAGGGGGAAAGACAGAGAGAAATATAGATGTGGAAGAAACACATCGATTGGTTGCCTCCTGCACATGCCCTGACAGGAAAAGCCTGCAACTACGGTACATGGCCTTGATGGGAATCAAACCTGGGACCCTTCAGTCTGCAGGTCAATGCTCTATCCACTGAGCCAAAATGGCTAGGGCCAAAATTATCCAGTTTTATGTTGTCTCTTTCCACGTTGTTATTCATCTAGCTTAGATTGCAGTCCTAATACAATATTCCAATCTTGCCTAAACTGTTACCTGAGTATTCAAATAAGGATCATGGAATGCCTTTTGTAGCTAAAGGGCAGAATTACCATCCTGGCAGCAGTAATCAGCAAGAGAGCTTTAAGGTAGGGGTTGCAAATAGGTGTCATCTTTAATGCCAATCAATTAGTAGTGGCTGTCTGGAGCACTGTTGAGAAAGAGTCTGAGGCCATATCCAGATTCAGCAGAAAAGAATGCTTTGATCCATTACTGATATAGTTTATGAATATGACAGGGAGAGTAGCAACATCAAGGAATGATGAATACCATCCTTCCCCTAATGGAAGTTGCATATCAATGAATATGGGTTACAACCTTGGTGGATCTGAGTTTCCTTTCATTAAGAAAGAAAATGTGTTTTATTTGGAAGAAAATATACTAAGAAAGCTACCACTTACTTTATCATTTCACACCACAATTTTCCTAGGACATTTGACATCCAGGTCGTCCTCCATGGGCACATTCCAGTTTGTCTCCGTACCTTCTAAAATTCTCTGCCCAGGACTCCTGGGAAAGTGTGGAGTAGGGACCAGCACAGCTGAATACATCCCCAAGTATTATTGGAAACAAAGAAATAGGATAAGACGTACAAAGCAGCAAGAGTAGCCTCAAACACCTTTCTCACCTCTAAGATAAACAAGGGAAGTGCATCAAACAAGTATGACACCTCCAAAAAGAAACAGGCAAAAACCTAAAGGAAGATGCCCCAGTGGCAGAAACTCTAGTACTAGAGTAAACATCTTTTATGCCACAGTTTTTAAATTTATAATTTACAGGTATTGTAGAATTAAAAGGTGAAATACTTTATTAGATAACGTTTAAGAAATGAGGCTTATTTATAGAGAAATGTAATGATAAAGTTTTATATAAAGTAAAAATACCAAGCCAGAAACACAATCATAAATGTTCAACATATTCCTGGACTATTTTAATTTACTTGTCTACATAGCTGATGATTTTCTTAATGTACATGAAACCAAAAGTCATGGGACAGAACAAAGTTGGACAGTGTCTAGTCTTACTTCAGAGAACTATGAGGTCTCTAATTAAAAGCTGCGCAGTCCAAAGACCTCTTACCAGGCTGGCTTGGTCTCCGGAGAGTCATGAAGTTTTGTGCTTATTGTTGTGTTTTTGTAATGTTTCATTGTTTTTATTAATTCCAAAGCTTAGTTGATTAAAGCAAGCTGAGGTCAGAGGGGTAACCTCTCCAGGGAACTCTAACAAGAAGCCAGGTTGAGTTTTAGCTAAATTCATATACAGTTTCGTTTAGCGTCTCAATACTCTTAACAATTACTCAGCCCAGCATACCAGCTGCTGGGATAAAAATTGACCACGAGCTAGGAAAATTAAATTCTTCCTGCTCTGCTTTTTATCAGATAACGTCTCTCTGTTCCCATGGCCCAGCACTTTCTCATGTATGCAAATTGTAGATGTTATATCCAGTCTAGGAGGACCTCAGAGAAGCAAGGTGCCAAATAAAGACAGGGAGGGCAGACGTATATGTAATAAACGTGTTTCTTCCATCATGCTCATCAGTCCGGAGCTATGAAGACTTGGTTCCCAGAGCGCAGTTGTTCCTTCCACAAAGTAAGAGCACTTGGTGCACTTCTGGCAGATGGCAAGATAAAGTCCATTTGCTAAAGAAGCCACTCCTTCTTTGATGTGGTTAATTATGACCTCTTGGGGTACATACCAACCTTATCAAAATCCATCTGGGTAGTGCGCTCTCTTGTAAAAAATGCCTCCTGTTGCTTTACTATTAGTATTGCTTTCGTGCCAACAGTGTTCCTGATGCTGTGTAATCCCAGGAAGACAGAGTTCCACACCAGTGACTTGAAACTTGAATAAGACAGACCCAGAAACTGAGACATAAAACTACAGGTGAGAATGTGGGCAGATCCTAAAGACTGTAACTTGCCTTTTTACTTTTCTTCCTCTCTTTCCTTTTGTTATCCATTAATCCACAGGTTTACTTTTTCCCTCCTGATCCTTATTTTTCCCCCTGTGTTACAGAAAAGAACTTGCTGATTGTAAGGGGAAAATTTTTTTCCCCTGAAAATGCCAAAGTACATAAAGAAATATGTGAAAGTTCCCTCTCACCGTTCCAGAGCTAACAGTGAGGTGTGTGTTATTCCAGACTTTTTTCCTGTGTGTATCCTATACATGACTTTCAATGTTGCTTTTTTTTTTTAAGTCAAAACAGTTCTACACAGACACATTCACACAAAATGAATTTTGTTAAGATCTTTTAGGAGAGAAGTTTTAAGTCAGCCTGGTAGATTCAGAGGAAAAGGACCCGAAGGATTTGTATGGGCAATAGGAAAAGAGGAAAATTAAACTAGGAGATGAGAGGAAAGTCTAAAGCCATCCATGAATGAAGAATTAAAGGAAAACTTCAGTGTAACCCAGAGAACTGAACATCGGCAACACAAACAATAGAGAGAAAAGGGAAATGTGTATCTTATTCTGTGGTATGCCCAGGGTCTAGCATAGTAGGTTTGTTTGGTTTGGTTTTATTTACTAAATGAACACTCTATAATCTCATCCCATTGTATAGTCTAGTCAAATTAGAACCCAGGAAGGCAGGAATGCATTTATAATACTTAATGAGACAAGTAATTAGCTTATGATAGTCATTTCGAGAATGAGAAAAAAAAATGACCTTTGGATGCTGACTTTTACATGTGGGAGAGGAAGAATGTCAAGGGAAAATAAGGTGGAAAAGGCCAGATAGACCAAATGTAGTTGGTGATTATGGCAGACATCTAGGGAACATTGTGAAGTACTTGTTTGGGAAGATAGTCAGACAGGATGAACTGAAAGCCCGGGGAAATCTATGAACATTTGTGGAGCTCCAGCATGTGACATAGTCTTTCTAGTGGGTTATTTTACTCATCAGCAACCTTGGGGAGGGTGGGGTTAATGATATCCATTTAAAGGTATGGAAACAGGGTTAGAAGGTCTGGTGTTCCAAATCTCTCAGCTAATAAGTAAAAGAATCTATTTTCTTTTTATGTATTTTTATTGATTTCAGAGAGGAAGGGGGAAAGAGAGAGAGAAACATCAATGATGAGAGAGAATCATCAGTAGGCTGCCTCCTGCATACCTCCTACTGGGAATTGAGCCTGCAACCCGGGCATGTGCCCTGACTGGGAATTCTGGTTCATAGGTCAATGCTCAACCACTGAGCCAAGTCCTGCCAGGCAGAATCTATTTTCAAACCCAGGCTTTAGTCCTCTAAGTTTAAACCGCATTCCATGTGACCAAAGCTTCCTCCAGAGCAGTTGTGGGGGAGGGGCTTATCAAACTGACAAACAGTAGCATAGAGTCTTGCTCAGAGTATACCATTAGCATCAGCATCACCTGGAAGCATAGGCTGGGGGGCCTCACTCAGAATTACTGAGCCAGATCTGCATTTAAACAGATCCCCAGATGACTGGTACTGTATGCATCTGAAAGTTGAAGAAGCACTCATGAAGAACATCATATTCCTTAGAACTCAACACCACTCCTTTGGGAGAATTTCAAGAATTCTCTACAAATGAAAAGCCTGTAAACAGTGAGAAGTCACTAGTACTTTCATTTGGTCCCTGGAAAATTGAGTATGGGTCCCTCTTTAATCATTTCATCCTTGCTCTGTGCATATCAGATCGTTCATATAGTGAACAGAGTTAAAGTCAAAGGCCACAGTTGCTCCAATAGGCAAAGAATGGGCCAATGCTTTGCAACAGCGGCCACCAAAAAGGCAATTTTCCACTCAAGCTCATCCCTTTCTTTTCTATCCAAACACATATGACAGCCAACTTTAGGCTCATCTCTACTGCGTAGACCTCAAAAACCAACCCCTCACAAGCTGTGCATGTTGTGTGGTAGAGATGGGAAAGTGTTTGTTTTGGAAACTCTCCCTGGGTGTCTATGCACTACTGGATTTAGGTAAGTAAGACCCAGGAGAGTGAGAACTTCATTCCAGTTGGTCCCTCCCACTCACTCAAGATGCAGCCGCCTCTGCACAACTGGAAGCGGAAGCTCTCCAGGCAGCTGAGCTGTGTCGTCAGCTGCCCAGTGGCCTTGAGAAAGCCACTTGTCCTTTCTGTGCCTCACTTGCCCCACCTGTAAAATGGGCCTCACCTAGTTCACAGGACACTAGGAGAATTAATTAGTGTTTGCAAAGCTTTGAGATTCCCTAGATGAAAGCGACTATATATGTGTAAATTATTATTATTATTATTATTATTATTATTATTATTATATAAAGTATGGATACCAGATTAAGCATGGGATTATATGTCAGCCTCTTGGAGAAGGTTGATTTCTGGATAAACAAAAAGTGCTGTGGGCTGTCATTATCCACCCTCCTTTCCCATGTCTGATCAGGAATGCATCGTGATGTTTGCTACGCTAATGTTGCAAAAAGAAGTCTTCCTTCGTTCACTCCTAATGAATTCAGATAAGATGGCAATGCCTAAAGATTAGGAAATCTCTTGAGCTATGTAGCCCCAGGATCCAGCAGAACCTGCAACCCATGTGAATTGTAATCACCTGGTGAACAGGTACGGCGGCAGTTCTGAACTCAGCCTAATTACCGAATCAGCCCAATTAAAAGTTTGCATTTCCCTTTCAGACATACTCTAAATGAAAGTATGAATAAATGCCGAGTGAATTTTAAATCTCCCCCAGATGATCTCACCGCACAACAAAGTTGCGGAAATCTGTGAGGGATTAAGGCCACTTCTGTTCACCCTGAACAAAACTGAACCAGCTTCACAGCACATGTGCCTTCCTTTCCCTCTGCTAGGCCCTGGCTCTGTAGTGGCTGTATGTGCATGTGCGTGTGCGTGTGTATGTATGTGTGTGTACATGTGTGTGTCACAGGGCTGGAAGTTCCAGGTGCCAGCCAGGCAGAGCTGCCACAGAAGGAAAGCAGAACTTTTGAGGGACTAGCTCAATAAAGAGCACTTAATGTGGGGTCCCACACTCCAACCAGCGGCAAGGAGTCCGCGGACTCCCCGAAATAGCCTGAGGCGTTTATGTGCATGTGAATTTTCCTGGTGAGAAGGTCCATAGCTTTCAAAGATTTTTCAGCAGATTGTGTGACCTAACGGGCCACATGTTTCCCTCCCTTTTAATGTCACTGTCCTTGGACAGAAACAATTTCAGTTTCCCTCGGGCCCTAATTCACACTGCTTCCTGATAGGGCAGTGATAACTACACATGATATCATGGTCCTCACAATTCCTTTGCCACGCTGATCATTCTTGGGCTTGATAAAGTCAACATGAGCCTATAACCTGAATCTGGTTCTGATTTTATGTTCCGTTAGGGATGCTCTGTTATTCCAAACTTTTCTTCATTGGGAATAACATCTGGGCTCTGCTGTCCAGAAGTTTTCACTAAATTTCCAATGCTTATCCTTGTCCATTTAACTGCCCTTTCACTGTATTAAAATGATGAGACTAGGATTGAAATTTGGGGGCAAGGGAACTTTGTCTGAGAAAGTATGAGTTTTTATTTTATTTCAGATAAGCTCCTGGAAAAATGTACATATTTTCCAGAGCAATCAATCAATCAGAATTCTCTTGGCAACTAAGCAATCCCACAAACCCCAGTACTCTGATGTGATTTGTGATATTTGCTTCCCAATAATGTGAAAGGTATACCTGAAGAACAGCTTCTCACCCAGCAGTTTTTCATTGTAGCTTCCAAGCTAAGCCAGGCATTGGAAAGAAACACAATGGACGCCAAAATTCAAGAAGCAGAACAAGAGACAAAACAAATTCTATTTCGAGGCAAAACATTCTCCTTAAATCACTTTCTAGCTCAATGACTTTGCACTTTTTACTGATACAAATATTAATTCAAATACTAGTGTATAGCATAATTCAGAGAGGATCTTAACAGCATTGGGTATGGTAAGGATTCTTTTTTTATTTTATCTTTTTAAGAGAGAGGGAGAGAGAGGGAAAATATCAATGTGAGAGAGAAACATTGATTGGGAGCCTCCTTTACGCACTCTGACCGAGAAAATAACCTGCAGCTTTTTTATGTGCCCTGACCAAGAATTGAACAGGCAATCTTTTGGTGCACAGGATGATGCTCTGACCAACTGGCCAGGGTGAGGATCCTTTTTAATTACACTAAAGAACACTGGACTGAGAGCTAAGGGGCTTGAGTCCTAGGACATCACTTGCTTCATGTACGCACTATCACTTTCTTTTTTGTAAATTGAGGAGGATCTACTAGACACCGTCCAGTTCTCAATTCTACATTCACAGAATTTAGACAAGTATTCTAAAGACTATTTAGGAGCATCCTATTTAGGTTTCTGATGTTCTTGGTACCACAAGGAAACCTTTATTAAAAAGCTGGCTTAGCCCTGACTGGTTACTCAGTTGTTAGAACATCAGCCCATAGACCAAAGGGTTTGATTCCCAGTCAAGGGTATGTATCTGGGTTGCAGGCTTAATCTCTGGCCCTGGTCGGATGTGTGAGGGAGGCAACCAATAGATGAGTCTGTCACAATGATGTTTCTCTCTCTCTCTCTCTCCCTCTCTCTTCCCTCCCTCCCTTCCACTTTCTAAAAATCAATAGAAAAAAATATCCTCAGTTGAGGATTAGCAACAACAACACAAAAGTGAATATAATTGAATCAGGGGCATAGAAAGGGAGTGGACTGACAATTCTTAGGGGGAAAGGGTGTGGGGTGTGGGAAGAGACTGGACAAAAATCGTACACCTGTTGATGAGGACAATGGTGGAGAGTGGGGAGGGCAGAGGATGGGGTGGGAACTGGGTAGAGGGGAGCTATGGGGGGAAAAAAGAGGAACAATTGTAATAATCTGAACAATAAATATTTATTTTAAAAAGTAAAATAAAGAAACATTACTGGTAAGCAACTAAACCAACAATACAACAACCAGGATTCACACTGAGATCTTCCTGTCTAATGCTCATACTGAGCTACCAGATTAACTCATTAGTATCAAACTAGCAAGCAACTGCAACAATCTACAATTCTTATGCAATTGGTTAAAATAAACTTTCCCAACAGTATTTAGTCAAACAACGATGTTTCCCCAAAAAATAGTTTTGTAGTCAAATAATTTGGTGATTAAAAAGCTAAAGTCTCCCTACTACAGGTTTTCTCAGAACCTTTAACGTGCTAATTTGGTTGGTAAATCTTTAAGAAAGTGATTTACAAATTTATTAGACCTTTTATTCCCAATATAAGTAGGAATCACCCTAACGAACTATTAAAAATCTATGTTGCCAAGCCCCACTCCCAGATAATGAGAGTCCAAGGCAGCCACGGAATCTTTATTTTAAGACATCCCAAGTGTCTCAGATGCACATGACCTGCACACTGAGAAACGCTGACCTGGACTGTTTCCCTAACAAGGCTCTTCAGAATACAATTTGGGAAATGTTAATGCTGGTGCATGGAATTAACTCAAGGTTACTCAAAAAGGGCGGGAGGGGGAGGCAGAATTGTTTTGTTCTACTACATCACAGTTCTCATTCACATTAGTTTTAACACATTTTTTGTTATTGCTGCAAGGTAAGACCTCATCAACGAAAAGAGGCAAAATTACAGTAGACTTGAGAGGGGGCAACCAATTATCGATAACAAGGCCCCAACGTTCTGGCACCCAAAATTAATTCTAGCAGGGCTAATAGTACCAGGGTCCAGGTTTAAAGGCAAAGGAAGAACAGAACACTGTATTGGAGGGAGGGGGGTAAATTTAAACTATCGTGGCACTAAGCAAAATATCAGGTTAGCTCTCCAGGTTTTTGTTAACAACAACAATTAACCACTTAACACCTCTGAGTTATCAACCATCAAGTACCAGAAAGTAAACACACCAATGGGATTTTGATTCTTTGGAATCAACAATATGTGAAATGGGTCAGAGCTGTATGGAGCCAGGAATAGTGCTAAATATACACTGGAGCAGTGTCAAAGTGGAGAGTATTCCTACTGCTTCAGTAGGACCCACTCCAGACTCTCTGGCTAATTAAGAAACAGTACCTTAAGGTACACAATGGCAGGCAGCACTTTGGTAAAATGAAATCAATATATCAAAAAGGGAAAGTGCAGTGTTTTTAAAATGCAGAGTAACTATGTTCTAACTGGGTTTCTGGAGACAGCACTGTGAATGAATACAGGTAATACTTATTGTCTAAGGATAATTAAAACTAGGTTTGTAAAATCCTTTTAAAAGTGAGTCAACTTGCTGAAACCAGTTTGGCCCGGGTTTGATTCCAGTCAAGGGCATGTATCTTGGTTGCAGGCACATCCCCAGTAGGGGGTGTGCAGGAGGCAGCTGGTCGATGTTTCTCTCTCATCAATGTTTCTGACTTTCTATCCCTCTCCCTTCTTCTCTGTAAAAAAATCAATAAAACATATTTCTTAAAAAAAAGTGAGTCAACTTAAAATAAACAATATTTCATTTATAAAAGGAAAAAGAAATCATAAAGCAAACAAATTATTATGGTAACTTTATTTCATCTATCTGTGACTTAAAATGCAGTGAGACGTTGAAGGCTAACATTACACAGCACTGCATGTTTGAGTGAGGACAATTTTTTTAATTCACTAGGCAATATTATTTTTTATTTGACTTATTTTCAAAAACAGTAATGATGGCATTAAAATATTTAGCTATGGAATTCCCACCTTTTATTTAATTTTAGAATCATGTATTATCAAAGTTGTAAGAGAGACTCTGGATTAGCAAGGATTTCACTCATAATATAGAAACTTAGGGTGGTTTAAGCCAGTTTCTTATCCAACCAAAATATCAGTGTTACCTGACATTAAGAATCTGTTCACTCTGAAACCCTCAGCTATGCTGTCCTTTTTGTTAGCAAGCTCTCCCCAAAGGACTAAAATGGCCCTTTGACTACTTTAGAGTTATATTTTACTGCCATAGCAGCAAAGTGAAAAGCAGAAGGCTTCTTCCCAATAGTTTCAACCTGTGGTGTGATGTAAACATTTAACAACTGGGTTTCTAGGAAAAACAAATTGTAGTTTGTAGCATTTGCCAATTTCCATAGTGTAAATATTTCCACCACGGCCAGTTTCAAACTACCAACTTGCCATCACTAAACACAGAGTTGGGAAGAGATTTGCAGTAATCCATTCTATAGTATTTTCACCATATACATACAATACACATAAATAACCTCAAGAGCATCTATACCAATAAAAGGGTAATATGCTAATTAACCAGGTCGACTGGCCATCTTCCAGACATTTGTTTTCCTTCTGGACAAAGCCATGGTGGTAGGGGCCAAGGCAAAAGCAGTTAAGAGTGATCAGGCCAGCAGGGGCGAGCAGTTAGGGGTGAGATCAGACTTGCAGGGGGTTAGGGGTGATCAGACTGGCAGCTGGGAATGAACTGACCTGGAGGAGAGAGCAGTTGGGGGCCACCAGGCCAACAGGGAAGAGCAGTTAGGGGCATTAGGCAGGCAGGCAGGTGAGTGGTTAGGAGCCAGTGGTCCTGGATTGCGATAAGCATCTCTGACTGCCAGTATAGGACATCTGTCAGTCAGACATCCCCCAAGTGGTGCTGGATTGGAGAGGGTGCAGGCCAGGCCAAGATACATAGCCCCCCCCCCCAAAGCACAAATTTTGTGCACCAGGCCTCTAGTAGGTAATAATAAAATATAGTACAATAATTAGAAAGCTTTGAGTTTTGAGGATTCACTACCTTTATTTTAATACTAGAGGCCCTGTGCACGAAATTTTGCACGAGGTGGGGAGAGGTGTCTCTCAGCCCAGCCTGCACCCTCTCCAATATGGGACCCCTCGAGGGATGCCTGAATGCCTGTTTAGGCCCAATCCTACTGGCCTAAACGGGCAGCCGGACATCCCTCTCACAATCCAGGACTGCTGGCTTCCAACTGCCTGCCTACCTGCCTTCCTGATTGCCCCTAACTGCTTCTGCCTGCCAGCCTGATCATTCCCTAACCACTCCCCTGCCAGCCTGTTTGACCCAAACTGCCCTCCCCTACAGGCCTGGTCCCCCCGCCAACTGCTCTCCCCTGAAGGCCTGAGTCCACACCAAATGCCCTTCCCTTCAGGCCTGGTACCCCCCCCAACTGCTCTCCCTTGCAGGCCTGCTCTCTCTCAATTGCCCTTCCCTGCTGGCCATGTTGTGGTGGCCATCTTTGACCACATGGGGGCAGGACTTTTGACTATGTGGAGGCAGCCATCTTGTGTGTTGGAGTGATGGTCAATCTGCATATTACTCTTTGATTAAATAGGATAGAGGCTTGGTGCATGAGTGGGGGCAGCTGATTTGCCCTGAAGGGTGTCCTGGGTCAGGGTGGGGGTTCCCTTGGGGCATGGGGCTGCTTGGGTGAGGGGCCTGTGATGGTTTGCAGCCTGGCACACCCCTCAGTGACCCAAGTGGAAGCCCTTTGTCTCTGGGATTTATGTATCTTCTACAATTGAAACTTTTTGGCCTGGAGCAGAGCCAAGCCTCCTGCTGGCTCTGTGGCCACAGCCATTTCTCTTGGGATATTTACCTTCTATAATTGAAACTTTGTAGCCTTAAACAGAGGCCAAGGCAGGCCAGGACAGGCAGAAAGCTTGGCTTCCTCCATCGCTGGGGAAACCCAAGCCTCCCTCTTGCTCTCTGTGGTGGCAGCCATCTTGGTTAGGGGTTAATTTGCATGTTGCTCCATATTGACTGGTGGGTGTGGCTTGTTGGTGTGGCTTGTGGGTATAGTGGAGGTAAGGTCAATTTGCATATTACTCTTTTATTAGATAGGATGATTCAATTGCAAGTTTATATATTCTAATTTTAAATAGTGGCTGTGTTTGTCTTAGCCAGTTTTGCTCAGAGGATAGAGTGCGAGCCCACAGACTGAAGCATCCCAGGTTCAATTCCAGTCAAGGGTACGTTCCTCGTTTGCAGGTTCAATCTTTGGCCCCAGTAAGGCACATGCAGGAGGCAATCAATGATGTGTCTCTCTCACATTGATGTTTCTCTCTGTGTGTCTCTACCCCTCCCTTCTACTCTCTCTAAAAGAGAAAAAAAAAAAGGAAAAAATATCCACGGGAGAGAATTAACAAGAATCCTATATAATAAAAGAGAACCATGCAAATTTGACCATACCTTTGCTCCTGATTGGCTATGCTACCAGCCAATCAGGAGCAGGGGTGGGGCCAAGTGGCACAAACACAGACCCTGGGAGTGGAGATGAAATGACAGTGGTGGTGAGTGCCCAGCCCCCAGGCACTGTGACTGGAAGTGGTGGTGAGCTCCCAGCCCCCGGGGCTGGGTGGTCACAGGCAGCCGAGGCTGAGCTGAGCAGGCTGATGGCTGGGTGCCCAAGGCCTAAAACCTCACCAAGCCTTGGGCAGGCTGGAGGTGAGCCATCAGTTGGACATCCCCTGAGGGCTCCCAGTATGTGAGAGAGGCAGGTTGGGTTGAGGGACCACCCTCCCCAGTGCACAAATTTTGGGTGAGGGGCCTGTGATGGTTTGTAAATAAAATAGCAATGGTTATGTTTAACTAATATTTTGTAAAATTCCTAGAAATTAACATTGGCTTTTGCAGGCCAGTATTAGCCAGCACACCACTAGTCACATCAGAAATTCAGAAGGAAAGTTCACAGTAGCCTGGCTTGGGTCATATGCCCATTTGTAGAGCCATCTCTAAATCCCAGGGGAAGTGCTGTTCTGAATGGCCAAGCCTGGCATGTGTCTGGGGATGGATTTAGTCTGCAAGCGTGTAGACTGGGGAAGAGTCTATGGTGGTAGGAAAGAGTGGCTCTTCAATAGAAAGTGAGAAAAATGGGCTGGGCAAGCAAAACAACAGACATCCATTTTAATAGATGAAATACTGCACATATAGATAACAGGGGTAAGCATAGAATGTATAGTCCACTTTGAAAGTAAATGTACTATTAGTTATGCTGGAACTATAAATAAAGAATGTAAGGCCCAGGTAAAATAATAGGCTGGCTTAGAGTCACACACATCAAATGAGCCAGGACTAGAGACCAAATGGTCTTCTTCCTAGTTCAGTGCACACCATAGGCCTCCATCATGATGGTGTTTTTTTCATTTTTCTCCCTTTGGCATGGTTGTCAACTAGAAAATTAAAAAAAATCTAAAAATGAAGGTTAAGACTATACTTAATGGTTGAAGCTATCACTTAAAATTTACTTTTTTTAATTATGTAGAGGACTTTGTACATTTCAAAGTTTCTCACCTAATGTTTTAACTCACTATATGTTACTGGTGAAAATAAGGAATATTTAGAACAATTTAACAAAAGCCTAAAGAACCGATACCCTCTCCGTCCCACCAATGTGCCTTCTGTGAACTAGAATCTCTTCTGTTTCCCACATGAAGGATACATTCAGACAGCCACAGGCTTGCAAGAATCCAGTAAAGGCTTCCCTGAGGTTTGAGAGACTCTTCAAATACAGTTTATAAAAGAGTCAAAGGATCTAATTTGGAAATTCATTTAACCAGCGGAAATTGAAGGAATAGAATTAACTAAAGGATATGAAACGGGGAGAATATTGTGGTATATGAATTTCTTTAATATCATTTAATGGAAAGTTTATGAGTGCAATTTTTAACACATACAAACACATTTCGTTTGCAAGTTATAATGAATTTTAAAGCTATACAAACTCATCTAATTGAAGATAAAATACTGCCCCAGCAAGGAGCCCCCGAATGTAGAAATCCATTTCCCTAGAAATGTATTTATTTTGCAGTTAAATAGTAAGTGAAGGAGTAGAAGAGGAAACAAGGACGCTTCTGCAGGAATGTTCATTCCAGGGCCCAGATTTCAGAAAGTTAGAGCTATTGCATCAGAAAGAGGACTATACCTGGGAACTGAAAATATGGGCTCTGGTCCTGCCTCTGCAACTTGCTGGCTCTATTGCCTTGGAAAAAAATAGCTTTACTTCTCTAAATCTCAAATTTTTATTTTAAAATGTGGAGAAAATCATAGCAATTGTACAGTTGTAAGTACAATGGCTGGTACACATTGAATGCTCAATAAATATTTGTTACATAAGTTAAACGTGTCTTTGAGGTTACTTTGCAAACTGTGCAGATATAATAGCACCTCCCGTTACTACAGTAATAGCAGCTGACTCAACAACATATATTGCTTATTTATTTTTTGTGTGTCCTGCCCCATCTCAACATACACAAATACAAGCACCTTGAAAGTAGGAATTTTTTTGTTTTCTGATTTTTTATTTCTCAATTGTTTTCATCTTTTGGGATTTAAAACAAGGACCTCGGGGCAGAAAACTAAAAAATGACTACGGAAAGTTTTATATTTCAGACTCTCTCTTCTCATATAATCTTGATAACCAGATTAATATATCTATAGCAGAAAGAGCTCTTGGCTCTGAATTACAAAGGGTTTAACATAGTGAATTCAATGTTTTCTTAATATGAATTCTGTCCCGATCTCAGGAGCATGTGTTTGAACTACACCAGAACACATCTAAGGAAGAGAAAGCTAGGAAAGACTGAAAGGCCAATTTACCATATGTTACCATAGGAAACTGAGCCGCCCTCCCCCTGAACATAAGATCCACGAGTGCAGGGATTTTTCTCTAGCACCTAATACAACACCTGTAACATATGACCCTCAATTAACAGTCGTGAAAAAGAAATATTTTGGGGTGAACTTTCTCTTAGATTTCAGAAAGCAAAGCTGGACAGTAGAAAGGTAAGTCTGTGACATCTCTTGGCCTGGAGTCCAAGAGACAGTTATCATAATGTTTACAGAGCAGGAGAGAGACAGAGGCACGCTTAGTGCAAGGGAAGGGAAATATAACTGAAGAGAAGAAAAATACATTTAAAGGATTGATCATTCCTCGGAAATAAAAGCCAAAGATGATGGGACCGTGTATTTTTTATTTTATTTTTTTCTCACCTAAGGATATGCTTAGAGAAAGGAAGGGGGATAGGGGGTTGAGGAAAGAGAGAGAGAGAAAAAGAGACCTATGTGAGAGAGAAATATGCAAGGGTTGCCCTATGCATTATGCACGTGCTCCCAAGCATATGTCCTGCCCAGACCTTGAACTTACAACCATTCTGGGCACAGGACAATGCTCCATCAACTGCCAACCTGAGCAGGCAAAGACCATGTATTTTTAAGCAGACTGGAGCTCCTAAAACAATTAAATCAGCCAATAAAAAGAATTTTTGTTTCTGTATTTTGAAAGGCTGCTACTTAGAAGCATCAACCTCTCTTAATATAATCAGCTCTTGTCCTAGCTGGTTTTTGCTCAGTGGACAGAGCATCAGTCTTGAATTCCAGACAAGAGCAGGTACCTTGGTTGCAGGCTTCATCCCCGGCTGTGGTCAGGGTGCATGTGGGAGGCAATGGTTCTGTCTCTCTCCCCTCCACTCCCTCAAAAAATCAGAGGGAAAACATCCTCGGGTGAGGATTAACAAAAAGTAATAATAAAACAATAATAATTTGCTCTTGGTCACCTAGAATAGATACAAGAGAGAGGAAAAAGACTAAACCCACTTAATGCCTTAAAGCAGCTTCAGCTTTACCTCTTCCAGAGGCATTTGCCAGAAAGTGAATTCTTTTTTCTCTCAGACAAGCCCTGTTGTCTCAATGCTTTCTTCACGTGCATTCTAACTTTGACAGGTAATTAACAAGGAGTTGGGAAACAGCACTTCTCAAAGTGACAAGGTACCTTTTAAAATACCTTATAGTTACCTGAAAAGCCTCTGTCATCTCAGAAGTTGTGACTTCCTCAGTTTCCCTAATGGCTGACACCTCCAGGAGGTAATTAAAGTTAGCTCTGTGCAGCGCTCTTAAAAAACGCTGTTCCTTTCAGACTTCTGAGTGTAAAAAGCACATAAAGGTGCATTTCCGTTTAAACCTGGTGCAACAGACTCCTAGTAAATGCTCTGTAGAGATTTCCTGTAAAGCACGGAGCCTTAAAAGGCCCAGAGTTTCCTGCCACACAACAGAGACACCGATTAAAACAAAGACCAAAAAACGACACACCTTGTTAACACGTGCTGCGATTCTTTATCAATGCTATGGAAACTGGAATGTTCTTTTATCCTTCGGAACTTTCTTGAAATGACTGTCCAAATTCCCTTAATACACAGGCAGGAATGCACTTGGCAAGCTTTCTAGAGAGAAAAGAAAAAAAAAAGGAGAGTTCAGCTTTGAAATTATTTGACATGATTTAATGTGAGTCTTAGAGAAATGGAAGCCATTGGCCAAACCTCAGGCTGCATATTGCAACAGAGACCTGGAGACCAGAGGGGATATCATTTCTAACCATCCCTGGGAGAGGCAAGCAGGCTCGAGAAATGTGTAAATAACAGGCCCATATGGTGATGACTGCAAGTCCAAAGCCAAGGGGATAAGCCAGGATCTCGCTCAACAAACATGTCCACCGAGGCTCTCGAAAGCCAGCTACACAGTCCAAGCCATAGTCCTGCTCCCCAAAGCACAAGCAGCTTTCTCCAACCCAACAGAACCCAGACACTGGTCTGGAATTGCTGAGCTAAAAAACGCTCACAGTCAACACAGGACTCTACCTCCAATGCTGTTATAAATGCAAACTATTCTAGAAACGACCTTTAACAATTGGATATTCTATGGAAAAATACAGTAGATCTTCGGGTTACTTCGGAGATCCATTCCTACGGCACGATTTTCACCAGTCGCACCCCACTTACATAAGCACCTATTTCACTCACACGGAGCGCATACACAGCAGTAATGAAGTGAAACAGTTAAAAAAAAATTAAAAGAAAGAGAACAATTCCTGACTTTTCCTTGTGGTAAATAAATAATAAAAACCATAAAGCACATATGTACATACGTTGAAATGACGGGGCTTTTTTTAATAAATAAATGGGCGATGGCGACATAACCATGAAACGATGTGCGTGGAGTCCAACGTAACCCGAGGACTGCCTGTATTGCATACCGATGTACATCATCCCGGTGGGGAAGAGGAGACGACCATCGTTACTGAAATAGCCTTGTGCTTGGACAGGAGTCGTGGCTACAGAGTAAGAGCAAACGTGGTGGAGTTGGCTGTCACTGTCTGGACCCAGGCTCTGCAGAAGTGCTCTTGTGCAGTGGTAACTTGGAACTGCAATCAGTCCATTCACATTTTAATTTCACTGCGGTTTAATTGTAAGAAGTGTAAAAGCAAACAGTTGGTATGAAATCCAACTGTGGCCCGGCCATCGTGGCTCAGTGGTTGAATGTTGACCTATTTAACCAGGAGATCATGCTTCAATTTCTGGTCAGGACATATGCCTGGGTTGCAGGCTTGATCCCCATGGGGGGCATGCAGGAGGCAGCTGATTGATGATTGTCTCTCATCATTGATATTTCTATCTCTCTCTCCTCCCTTTCTCTCTGAACTCAAGAAAATATATTTTAAAAAAGAAAAAAAACTAACTGTGTTTTTCTTAATGGTGTTTTATTTTATTCTTTCTTTAGACCACTCTCTAATAATTAGAATGATTAAGAACTGATTTCACGATCTGCCACACCTCTCTGATGAATAATCAGTCAATTGATTTAATTATTTTATTTTACAACTTATATTTGAATTAAAAAGGGAGAGGAAATTCTTCCAAGAAGTTTTTTTTTAAATAAACTTTACTTAAATGATGTTTAAAATAAAACACTAAAGTAATTCTAACTTACATTTTCTACTCCACTTTCACGTATGACATTTCCTGACTGGGTCATGAAAAATAGTGTGGAAAAGCAAAGAAGCAAGAATTTGATAAAATAGGTTATTCCTATATTTGGAGTTAGCCAGTTCATCTGCCTGATATTCTGACCTGTGGGTTTATATAGACATTTTCTTAGAGACAGCTGAAGTATACAGAGAGGAACTCTGACACTGTAAACAGAAATCCTATTCCTAAAGAAACCATTGATTACAACTGTGTGATCAAGTCACAACCTGTCTAAGCCTCGTGTATAATATGGGATCAATAATTCAAATTTCATAAAGTTATGCTGAGAATTAGAGATAATGATGCACGTGAAAACGCTTGGTAAAGCCCAACCAATTGTGGCTGGATGTTAAATTTTAAATGAGGGCTCCTTTCAGTTGGGAACCAAAGCATAGAAGCTAATGCCTTGCTTGCTGCAGCCTAGTCTGAGTCTCCCAGAAAAGCTGGGGGTTCCGTGGAGGGCAGGGCAGATGATCCCCAATGCTGAACAAGGTGTTTACTATATATCTCACACTCTGAAAAGCATATTAACCTATTTATACCTGACCACAAACATGCAAGATAGAGGTGCCATCAGAATTATTCCCTTGTTACAGGTTGGACAACTGAGATAAAAAAGAGAGGATATGTGGTAACCCCTTTCACGTCCCACATGGGCCAGGGTTCCAGGGTCAAGGTTCAGGTTCTGGAGAAGGCCGCACACAAAAAGAGAATAGAAAAGTATGAATTTGGGAGCATTGGGGGCCAGGCAAAAGCCCACCTCTAGTGGGAGGACTACACTCCGCTCTGGCCTTGGTTTGGCTCAGTGGATAGAGCATCAGCCTGCGTACTGAAGGGTCCCAGGTTTGATTCTGGTCAAGGGCATGCATGTACCTTGGTTGCGGGCACATCCCCAGTAGGGGGTGTGCAGGAGGCAACTGATTGATGTTTCTCTCTCATCGATGTTTCTAACTCTCTATCCCTCTCCCTTCTTCTCTGTAAAAAATCAATAAAACATATTTTTAAAAAATACTATGGGATACACCCACAGCTTTTAGGCAGAAAATTCCAATAACAGAAATTTACATAAAACAGCAGAGGTGGAGGCTTCTTCAGCTAACAATGTTTCAACTAAACAGTGAGTGAACTAGCTCTGACCTTTCAGAACAATAAAGGTGGTTTACCAGCCTTTCCGGTTCCCTATAGTAGTGATAGAATGATCAGTTTCAGGCAAGCATAGGGGTTCGAGGCTTCACAGAACCAGGACACAATCCTAGCTCAGAGGCCCAAGAGTCTGGCTCCTTAATGCCTCTGGTGCCCACACCAGCACAAGACAAGGAACATACCTGAGGGCCTCTGTCCCAGCAGTGCTGTGAGGACCAAAGAAACCTGGACTTCCAACAGAGAGCCCCAGCTGCTGAGTGTGGGGTCCTGGAGACCAGAGGCAGTGAGAGGCCAGTGGCCACCAGCAGCGATGGAAGTCAGTGTCCTGGTAGATTGCATTAACTTCAGCAGACACTGCAAGGACAGGGGCTGATACCCAGGGAGAGGACAGGACAGGGCGTTTCACTAGGACCAGATGCTCATCTGCTGCAAGGCATTACTTCGCTTTCATGGGCAAACTCAAGTGTTTCCTTCCTGAAGGAGCGTGGAGCCTGGAGAGGAAGATGGCTTCATAGGGGAAGGGGGAAGGGAGATAAATCACAGGCTCAGATCTGCCCATTCGAGGTCTTTCATTCACTGTTCCCTCAGCCTGGGTGCTCTTCTCCAGATTCCTAGAGTCTTTCTCTTGCTTCATGTAGGAGTATGTCCAAAAGCACTCCTAGGGAGACCCCCGTGGCTCTCTGTGCTCTCGCCCTGTTTTAAACCATGACCTGCTGTAATCACTTTGCTTATTATATTTCCTTCAACCAGCACGTAAACTCGGAGCATGAAGACTTTGCATCCTTTCCTGCTTTCATCTCAGTGCTAAAGCTGTGCCTCATGCATAGTAGACGCTCAGTAATCGTTCTTGACGGACTGAATGCATCAGAATGTGCGCATGTCAACTCCAGGGCATACGTATTTAGGATAACAGAGCTAAAAGCGAACTTAGAATTCAATTTGGTGGATCCCAAATGTGTGTGTGTGTGTTTTCTTTTAATCATCAGAATGCACTCTTCAAAGACTCAAATATAAGTGAGGAAAGCCTTAACAATGCGCCTTGAACTTTGGAGTGAGTGGGAAGGCGCTTTCGAGGAAGAATTGCAGAGGACTGTTCAGAGACCACTTATCTAGAACTGCTTTATTTTGCAGCTGAGGAAACTGAAGCCCAGAGAGGTTATATGTTTTGCTGAAAGTCACTAATTCCAAACGCTCATTTTCACGAACTCCATTTTAAATGAATAGCACATCTGCAAAGGGCCTGCTTTGTCCCAGGCCGAGTTAAGTTCCTGGTTCCAGAAGTAAGCCCCTTGTTCAGATTTCGTGCGATGGCAACTCTGCCTGGAGACTCCCGAGACATGGGATTTCCTGGCTCTTACAAATCCAGGCTCTGAGTAAAGAGTTCCGCTTCTTGGTTTTCTGTTCTAATATCTAAACTTTGACAAACACAGCTAATGGCACAGCATGGATCTCCCCTGGCTTTTTGGTATCATTCCCCTTGCTAAGCCTACACTTGCACACCCAGGATCTTCACTCCTCTCCTGCAGTTCAGCGAGGTTCCTCTCTCCCCTCAGCCCTCCCCTCCTCCAAACAAAGCTGTGCCGCACATGGTCCACATCTGTCAAAATGCCCTCCAGCTACACACTCCAAAGCACTTACACAGTTCCTCCTGAGTGTGTGCATGCATGCAGTGTGCTCTCTCTCTCTCTCTCTCTCTCTCTCTCTCTCTCACACACACACACACACACACACACACGTGCACACATATGCACACACACACAAACCTCACTCAGCTCTTGCTGTAATAGGCTTTGCCTTCAAGTTTTTGGCAATCCTAGTGCTCCCCTCCCCCCACCTCCTCCCACCTTGTTGTATCTTTCCTCCTCCTCTTCCTCCTTCTCCTCCTCATCCTCTTCCTCCTCCTCCTCCAGGATATGCCAGGCCTGACTCATTTGCCACTTTACTCCATTCCATGGTTCTTGCAGATGGCAGGGGGGTGGCACCATTGGCCATGAGTACCAAGTGATATGTTATTATGGAAAATTCTTCTGTAAATGAAAGTCAGCCATCTGGCAAAATGTGTAACAAGCGGAGAACCAAATCGAGAAAGAAAAATCCATGAAGCATTTGCTCATTTCAGATTGGGGAGGAAGATCAAAACAGAAGACGATCTACTAAAATCCACCGAGTTAACACAGAACAGCCTAGATTAATGAAGAAACACCTGTTTCCAGCCTTGTGTGCCTAATAATTAAGTTTTTTATCTTAAATTAAGTTTTGCCTAGAGAAACTTGTGGGAGGCAATATTTTTAAAGGAGTTAGTTGGAGAAACTTTCCACCATTGCCTGGAATGTGAATAACATTTTTTTGTCTTGATTTCTAAAAGTAAAGCTATCCTATAAAATATTTTTAAATTTCTTGTTAATTTTTAAAAAAAATATTTAATGTCAAAATTTTAGACTTATATAACATTTCTCTTTTGTGTCTATATTCCAAATACTCTGGTTTTTTTAATTATTATATTCATGTAACCTTAAATCAGAACAGAAGGTCAAATGATAGAGTTAGAATTATAATATATTTCTTCTCATAAAAAGCTATACATCAACCACAATGAAGATTTTTCCACTTTATTTTTAACTGAGACAGAATTTTGGCACAAAGCCGAGAAAGAATGTGCTTTATGAAAAACAGACAATGCTGACTTTTCCATAACTTGGCTCTCTCAAGTAGAAAGTTATTTTCTCATAATGAAAATACAAGACTATTTACGTTTGAATAATAATCATATTTGAATTAGTCACATCATTGTTGTTTTAGGAATTATCCCTGTCAAAAGTGGAAATGGGAAGTGGTGATTATCAAAACAATTTTTAAGGACCTCTTAGTTCTCCCAGTATGTAAATGAGATGATAACATGCAAATTTCAAAACATTCTAATCAGTCCTTCAAAAATAAATGGTTTCTGGCTCCTACCAATGGAATGCGTCCTCAGGAAAGATCCAGGATCCAACATTTGATCATCCCCAAAAGGACCAGGGCCTTTCTGTTGCGCTTGCATTCCACAGATGGGAAACTTCAAACTTGGATTCTATCTTTCAAAATCTTCTTTCCTGATTGTAGCTACATCTTGATCTTCCTCGTTTGTTTTCCTGGACTCTGACCTCCAGCCTCTCACTCACACCAAAAAGTTCCTTCAAGAAGGGAATCTATGCTCATCCAGAGTGGCTCAAGTTGGTCAGAGCATCATCCAGTTCACTGATGAGTTGTTGGTTCAATTCCTGGTCAGGGCACATTCTTGGGGTTTGGATTTGATCCCTGGTCAATGTTTTTTTCTCTCCCTTCCTCTCTCTAAACATGTCCTTAGGTGAGGATTTTAAAAAAAAAAGGAGTCTATGACTATGAATGAGAAAAAGGAAGAAAACCTCCCATTGCTGCCCAGCCAGCGCGGCTCAGTGGCTGAGCACTGACCTATGAACCAGGAGATCATGGCTCAGTTCCCAATCAGAGCACATGCCAGGTTGTGGGCTCAATCCCCAGCGTAGGGTGTGCAGGAGACAGCCAATCAGTTATTCTCTCTCATCGTAGGTATTTCTATCTTTCTCTCTTTCTCCCTTCCTCTCTGAAATCAATAATAAAATTGTATTTTTAAAACAAACAAACACAAACCTTCCATTGCCCAGCTTGATGTTGAACTATTTGTTTACACGTCTTTTCCATCCACTCTTATCTTTATCTGCTCCTTGGATAGAGGCAGTGCCAAATGAAATACCAACTCAGTAAATGTGGGCTAGTTAAGATCCTTTTGATTAGAAGCAACAGAAAAAAACCTCACATTTTCTCAGGCAAAAATAAAAATACATGCATACATACATACATACACTGGGGAGATTTTTCATAAAGATACAGAGGTGAATTCACGCAATGCAGTAAGGAATGTAGCCAGGCTTCAGAAGGACTAGAACAGGAATGGAAAAGGGGTCAAGAATTTCTCCACCTCTCCTCCAGACCCTTCTGCCTCGTCCTTCATAAGGTACTAATTTGTGCATCAGATGAATATGAAATAGATGCCCATTGCTCCTAAGTTCAGATATTAAAGTTTTAGTCTCTCAGAAAGATAGAATCTTCTTCAAAACCCCACCGAAAGAGCTCTAATAGACCCAGCTGTACACCCTTGACCTAATAATGGTGGGAGCAGGGGCCATAGAGTTGCTTGGTCCATTCAGAAGGGGTGGGTGGCAGTGGTGATGTGCTGGTCACACACAAGATAGTAACTACCCAGTGACTGAACCAGGAAAACTAACTAGGAAATGGCATCAGGGTAACAGGAAAGAAAAATCAACATTATTTTAGCCAGCAGAAAAAATATATATTTGTAACAGACAGGGCTTAACTAAGTGGAAACCACATGGAACCCCAATATAATAGAGTAAATATGTAACTTGGGTGACCTGTAAGGAAGGATTTCTTGTCTTTTCTCAGAAATCCCCAGGAAAATGATCCCACTGAATTACAGCTTACATACAGCAAGGCTTCTTAAATTCTCTAATAACTTTCTTTTTCAACCTCGTGTGAGAGTTGAGGTCAGCGAGGAGGAGTGTGGGAGTGTGGGGGGCAGAAAGGGGCAGCTTGAGAAGCAAACATTTGAGGTGCAGAAAGCAGTTCCATTCTGTGTGCCCCAGAGACCAAAGGAGGGGGAACTTCTCCTTCAGCATCAAAAAGCCTGTGTCATCAGCAGTCAGCTCCACCTCAATCTGCTTCTTTGGCTGTAGTCCCTTCAGCCTAAAGCGAAGAGCAGTTAGAAACCAGGCTCTCAGTACAGACAGCTCCCACCACTTAACATCTCCCAGGCCCAGGATCCAGCGCCCTGGGTGTTGTAAGTTCCTGCGTGTCTGTTATATATCACCGCAGCAATGGTGTCTCCCAAATATAAACGGGATGTTGAGAAAATGGAGTGTCTTTGCAAAGCTGAAAAATGCACAATGTACAACAGAAGGCTGTCGCCTCATATTAGCATTAACTAAGGGACCATCCCAGGCTTAAACCCAAAGACTGGAAGGAACCCAGTTGTGAGAAAGGGTAGGACTATTTTTTTGAAGGTATAAATGGCCATAGAATACCTCTGGGGACAAACATAAAATCTAAAAATGTGCATTTAATGTCTGTTGAGCATAGTTCTATCCTAAAATACTATCATAAAATTAGAGCAATTGAATAAAGAAGTCAGCCACTAGTGACAGTATTAAGAGCTTAGCTTTGGGTGGGTCTACCAGATCTCCCACATGAACTGTAGCCCATTCCCAGACTCGGGAATATTTTTGTGTCATCTTCTTCCCATTTGTCCCAGCAGAGCACTCACCGCCATGAGGGGGATGGCAGTGGCAACAGAACCTTCTTCCTTTTGCATCTCTCTTCTCCCCTCTTAGAGGTTCCGATTGTACAAGGGATAGTTATTTGAGGGAACTCAAGACAAAGAAAGAGAAATTGATGAGAACAGGGGAAGCATGGACCCACCCACTTTTTTTAAAAAAATGGTGCTGTTGACTTTCAGTTCCAAAGCAAAAGTGTAAAATGACTTACTAGTCAACATGGTCATGAAAAATATGTTTTAGCGTTTGTAAATTCCCTCTAAAGAAAGATGAACTTCACAGACTCACTTGACTTCTTGCCAAAGAATTTTTCAAAGACCCTAGGACCATTTATCTCCAAAGGGGGTGCTAGCTGCAAAGCCTTGTTAAAAACCTATGAGATTTTCACTTCTGTCATCTTCACCTCTCTGGGGAATATCAATGTTACTGAAACCCAAATGAGCTCTTTATCTGAGAAACCTCACATCTTCCCTCGGTCTGTCTGTCAGTCTTTCAAATCCTTTCCCCCATGATATCTACTATGCCCCAGGCCCTGCACTAGATGCTCGGAATGAGATAGTAAATAACATATTCACTATCTTTGGGAACTTCCAATGGGTGGAGAAAAAAGAACAGTGATAAAAACAATATGTAGCCCTAACTGGTTTGGCTCAGTGAATAGAGCTTTGGCCTTCGGACTGAAGGGTCCCAGGTTCGATTCCAGTCAAGGGCATGTACCCTGGTGGTGGGCACATCCCCAGTGGGGAGTGTGCACGAGGCAGTTGGTTGATGTTTCTCTCCAATTGATGTTTCTGACTCTCTCCTTCTCCCTTCCTCTCTGTAAAAAATCAATAAAATATCCTATATAACAAAATAGAAACATGCAAATTTGACCGCACCTTCGCTCCTGATTGGCTATGCTACCAGCCAATCATGAGTGGGGGCGGGACCAAGTGGCATGAGCACGGGGCCTGGGGGTGGAGATGAAATAGCACTGACAGCTAGCGCCCAGCCCCCAGGCACTGTGAAGGGAAGCGTTGGCAGCAGTATCGGTGGTGGCGGCAGCAGGAAGCACCCGGCCCCCAGGTTCTGTGAGTGGAAGTGGCAGTGATTGCCCAGCCCCCGGGGCCGGGTGGTCACAGGCAGCCAGGGGTGAGCTGAGCAGGGCAATAGCTGGGTGTCCAAGGCCTAAAGCCTCACCAGAGAACAGGGGAAGAGAAAAGCCTCACCAGAGGCTTTAGGCCTTGGGCAGGCAGGGGGTGAGCCATCAGTTGGACATCCCCTGAGGGCTCCCAGCATGTGAAAGGGGGAAGGTTGGGTTGAGGGACCACCCACCCCCAGTGCACGAATTTTGTTCACAGGGCCCCTAGTATTTTAAAAAACAATATGTAATATTTCTGCCTGGAATCCCCATGAAACTTGCAATACTGCCTGATAGCCCTGCCCCTGCTTGAGCTGTGTGGGGCATAACATTGTCCACTCCTCTCCACAGTCCAATAGCTGCAGTGTTGGAAAAAACAGCATTTTCTGATCATGGAAGTACCAAAAATTAAGATAAAGTATCACTCAACATAGAAAAATCTAGTAGAAAAAAAAAATCAGATAGATTACAATCTTCAGAGAGAAGGACTGGGTTACAGAAAAACCAAAAAAATGAAACAAAATGTCTCCAAATGAGATGTATAATATAGAAAGAGTAAGTCTGAATAATTAAGCACATGCTAAAGAGCCTCAATGCCAGGACTAGGGTAGGACTGAGTACATATGCTCCTAAACCATAGATTGGATCCTGCTACTTCCTTACATAAACATCTCCCTTGGATGCTGGTAATCATTTTGTAGTACAAAAATGTATCAAATCAACACATTGCACATCTTTAAATTACACAATGCTATTATATGTCAATTATAACTCAATAAAACTGGAGGGAAAGGAGGGTAATAGAAATCTCTTTTGGCTCCTTGTTGCTCACTTAACAAAACTCTAAGTATTCACATATTCACACCATAGTTCATGAAGGAGGATGAGGAGGATGAGGATGATGATGATGAGGAGGAGGAGGAGGAGGAGGAAGAACTACAATATGCTATGTAACATTCTAGGCAATGGAAATACAAGGCCATGATCATTGCACTAAAGAATCTCAGTCCAAATGAGAACACAGGTTTAAAAAACAACTGAGATACGACTTCAGAGCCATTTCATACTAAATACAAGGTGTCATGGAAGCACAAGGAATGGAGAGCTGAATTCCTTCCCAGCATGAAGGGAAATAAGAGAAGGCTTTAGAAGAATAGATTTTCAAATGAAAACTTAAAGGATAAATGGGAATTCTTTAAGTACTAGAGAAAGAAAAGGCAACACAGCAAATTTGTCACAACGAAGGGACTGAAGCATGATTTCACTCATTCTTTCCTATGGAATTACTCATTTTTTCAGTGGATCAGTCAGCCAACTCAATCCAGGTGATTATACCTGTATCCACAGCCGGTCCTAGCAAGTAGAATTCTAAGTTTTAAGAAATAGGTTGTTTCTATGATGTTTTTATATTTACCTTGGATAATCACAAGTTTATCCAAGGTGCAGCTTAAGATCTATGGATATATTTATTGCCCGGTTGGTTTTTTAATCTAAAAATCAAGAATGCTTTAGTAAAAAAAATGAAAAGAAAAGCTGGCAATTATCCACATAATTTGATGCATATAAATAATCTTTATTGCACATGCAAAAGGAGATAATTGGGTAACAATCTGTTAAGTTTGACTGTAACTGAATGGTAGGATTTATTTATTCTCAAAAGTCTTCTAGGTGCCAGATTTTGTTCTAAGTCATTGAAAAGATACAACCCTCCTTCAGAAAGCATACATTCTAGTGGGAAAGACAGACAATAAATAGGAAATTAAGTTTAAGAGATAATAAAAGTTGTGACAGGTTCCAGGAGGAAAATGCAGAATGAAATGATAGACAGCTGCTCCTGTTTGGGGCAGTAATGCTTCAGCAGAGATATAAGTGAGACTGAAAAATTTTATTTTCAGAGCTACATGTTTCATTTGGGTTTCTACATGGATGAATTAATAATTGTAGTATAAACAGGAAAGAATGCATTTTGGAGCTGGACACCCAGAATGTAGATTTGACCACTTTGGCAAATTACTTCTTGTTTCTGGACATCTGCTTCTTCTGCTGCAATTTGGCCATCATCATATCCTCCTAAGTAGGCCATTGATGGAACTAAAGGAGGCAAATACAATAATAGTATTTTCATGTGTGTTCAGATACATGTTTCTATATTAAGTCATTAATACCACAAACCCTAGAACATTGGCACCATTATGATCCCATTTTACAGATGAGGAAATGATGGGGAACTCAAGAAGTTCAAAATGTGTAGCTTTATGTAGTTAATGGGCTTAGTGATGAATGTATGTAGAAAGCTATTGTTCCAGGGACTGGAATGTATGACTGGACCAGCTCTGACTTCAGGAAACCCGCAAGCACTTCCACCCTCCTGCCCCAGGAGGACTGCAAGCTGCCAAGATGATATCTGAGCCATTGTGCTCTGGGGAGAGAATGCCTGTCCCACCCTCCCCCTTGAATCTCCTCAGGAACAGATAAAGAATCACCCATCAGCAAATGAAGGGGTGCTCAGAACCGACTGCAACTTTTACCTGATTTAATCTTTTTCGTTGAACTCCAAACCACTTACCTACTTTCTCCTCAATTCCCAACCCTGTCCCTATACTTTTCTTCTCCTTATAAAATGGGTCGGCTTGAGATGAGATTTAAGATGGTCTTTTTAGGGTGTGTAACCTGCCATCCTCTCAGATCGCTGGCCATCTGAATGAAATGCCCATGAAGATTCAAACCCTGCATCTACTTCCTGGTTCTGGCAGTGACAGGCAGCATGAACACCGACTTTTCCGGTTTCGGAAACAGAGCATCCATAAGATAGAACTGGTGCTTACATGGGTTCAGTGTCTGCTGACCCTACGGTTTATAAATACTAGGCTATGTTGCCCCTGATATCAATAGCTACCAAACAGGGCTCAATTAGTCTTCTTCCCTTCAATTTGAACAAATACAGTTTTAGAAAACAGAAAACCTTTTACAAATGAATCCTAAGAAAGTTTTAGATGAGCCCTGACCGGTTTGGCTCAATGGATAGAGTGTCAGCCTGTGGACTGAAAGGTCCCAGGTTTGATTCCAGTCAAGGGCATGTACCTTGGTTGCTAGCACATCCCCAGTAGGAGGTGTGCAGGAGGCAGCTGAATCGGTGTCTCTCTCATCGATGTTTCTAACTCCCTATCCCTCTCCCTTCCTCTCTGTAAAAAAATCAATAAAATATATTTTTTTTTAAAGAAAGAAAGTTATGGATGAGCACGAAGCATTCTCTAAAGAATGCTCATCACTACTAAAGAACATTTATTTTTAAAAATCTTGTTAATGCTAATGTCCAACAAATGTATCATATAGCCACAAAAGAATGGTTGTAAAATAATATTAAATGGCATGGAGAAATGTTCATAACATATGAACTAAAAAGCGACTTTCACTTGTCCGGTGTGATCCATTTTTGTAATATATGTATGCCCGGGGGGGGGGGGGGGGGGGAGACCAGAGAATACATTTTCTTTGTGCCTTTCTAAATTTTTTAAAATGTTTATATTGAACATGTTTCTACAGTACAAGAGAAATAATAAAAATTGAAGTGATCAAAACACTGCTCCTTTTTAATTGGCCTGTTCCTTTTTGTTCGTTCACAATATGTTGTTCCTTGTGGAATAATACTTCTATTAACAAAGATAAAGCATTCCAACCATATAATTTATTCTCAGGAGATGATGGACCCCGGGTGGTCATTAATAATCATTTGCACTGTCACCCAGTTTGTCTCCAAAAGAACACCGCCTCCAGGCAGCCCCTCTCACCAAGTGAATGGTTTTCCTCACCAGGATCTTACCCACCTCTCCTCTCTGAGGCAGCAAGAGGGGCAGGTGGCAAGTGTGTTTCAGGCACAGCATCTGGATCCTTGCTACTTCAAATAATGAAAACGTTGATCTTCAGTGTGGAACAGAGCTGAGGAATGGGTTGCTGGAATGACAGTAATTTAATGGCCATCCTACCATGGTAAGGAAGTCAGACTTCATTGTATCTGAATTGCACTGGAAATCTCATCAGCATTCTTCGGACTGTAGCCACAGATGATACTTTTGGGTAGAGAGCCCTATAGCGCACTAACCTATAAAACAGATAAGCTAGAGGAAACACTTCTCTATCACAAACGTAGCTGCTTGACTTGACAAAAGATGCACGTCAGCCAAAACCAGTTCACCTCAGTGGCTAGAGCGTCTGCCTGCGGACTGAAGGCTCTCAGATTTGATTCCGGTCAAGGGCATGTACCTCGGTTGTGGGCATATCTCCAGTAGGAGGTGTGCAGGAGGCAGCTGACCGGTGTTTGTAACTCACTCCCTCTCCGTTCCTCTCTGTAAAAAATCAATAAAATGTGTGTTTTTTTTAAGATGCACTTCAGAGTTTTTTTCGTTTGTGGACCCCTGTGAGGGGCTGTTTGTTTCTTTCCAGGTACTGAACTATTTGACAGAAGGATGAGTTGAGGCCAAGATGGGCTCCAGAGCCAGTGCCACTAGGAACTAGAGTTCAATTAAACCTGGAAACTGAGCTTTCCCGTTAGAACCCCGCCCTTTTTTTCCTGCCTTGTGTCTGGGAAGAAACTGCTAGGAAGCCAAGAAAAGGCAGGCAGATTCTCAAATACTAATTTTAGTACTTCTGAGAAAGCTACAACAGGGTTACATGTCTTGGGGAGGAGGGAAGGAGGGAAGGAAGAGGAGGAGCAGGGGGTGGAGGAGGCTCCTGCAGACATCAGTGGGAGGCCTGTTTCTATGACTGGACAGCGACTGGGTTTTGTTGCTCCCAGCAGGACTGCAATGGGAGGAACTGTGAATTACAGATCTCTGTCAATGTCGGTTTTGCAGCTGCAGCTTTGGGACAAGGGCTCTTGTTTTTGCAAATTAAGAACTTGCCCTAAAACCTATCTGCTTGGATCCTAAGATCAGTCCTGGAGATTCTTCAACTTCTACTGTAATAATAGGCCCTGAGTTTCCAAGATATCGTACGTACACTCCATTAACTGGATGGACCCAAAGACAATTCAAAACAAAAATAAGATATACCCCGTTTATTTCATCCTATTCCCTCAGAATCCTATGTCCACAGCTTTCTCCTCAACACATTACAGGCATGGACCTCATAGTCTATTAGCCTCCCCCCTCCACCACCACCCCCCCACACACACACACACACCACACCCAAAAAGCGGGCTGGTTTTCGGTTTAACTGCTCAAGCGTGGCTTTCTGTTTCACTTAATGAAAAATTTAATTTTCTGGCAATCATTGATCTGGTGTCAGTCCTTCATTCTACAGGCAATGATTTATGGCCAGATTGTGTGATGTGCATTGATCCGAGGCTTTTCATTCTCCTGTACAGTATTTATTTTCCACTAGTCTCAGAACCAGAGTCATTGGATTCGCTCTCTGACAGCCATAGCATCATTTTCAGTAGCACATGCAGGAGTCAACCATAACTCACCTCTGATTTTCACTTATGCCTAGCCTAGTTGGTACCAGCTTCAAATCCAAGGTGCCCACTTTGGCCAACAAAAGATAAGGATCCTTTTTCTGCTGATTACAAGGCACCATGTTTACACTCCAGGAGTGGCCTCCAGAAGCAGTTGAACTTGTTGACCAATTACTGCCTAGAAGAACAGCTAAGTAGTAATTATGTCCAACCAAACTCAGCTCCCTGGTCAGAGGCACTGTCACGTCTAAATAACTTTTTCCTAAAGATTTCCCCATTCATTTATACAGGGCTCCATTGGAGATGGGGGATGGGGGGCTGAATTAGAATCCAATCAGGTTGCATTCCTACTCAAAATAAAACATGATTCAAGAGTGAAATTAAGATTTCTGTAGGGAGGAAATAAATGGGGTCATCTCTTCTTCAAAATACTCTATTTTACTGGGACAGAATTGGGAGAGATGCAGCTAAGTTTTTCTTTAAATTCTTAAACAACAAAGAGCTCAGAAATGAGAAAATCCTCTAATTTGCCCAGAGATTTTATTGCGTTTATTGCCCATTATTTTATTCAGAGACTTTGTATAGGTATCCTTTTGACAAATTTAAGAGCTTGTGATTCCTCTTCCTTCGAAACAAAACAAGACAGTCCCTCCCCATCCCACTCCCACCCCCCATCCCCCAAAAAGGCTTTTTTTTGTGTGTGAAAAACATAAAACCTTGATCCTTGAAGGCTTTGCAAATTGTCAGATTTCCTACCTTATTTTGGGAGCTAAAAAGTTAGTGCCTAGTGGGGAACACTGGGTCCCAGGAGAAAGGCTAAGAGGGAGACTGTTTACATATGCATTTTTTACCTTTTGAATTTTTAAGTTTATGCATGTATTACCTATCTAAAAATGTATTAAATTTAAGTAAGATGGCACATGGCAACGTAGAAGGCTGTTCTTTATTCTGCTATTATTTCCCACCCTGGCTTTGGTGAGAATCCCGAAGTTGCTTTGCTTCGCTTTATTTGTATAAGACGCTCACTTGGCGGAATGAAAAGTTAGCAACCTGATGGAATTCCTCTCCACTCCATACTTCTTGACTCTTGTCTTCTAACCTAAGTTTAGGGTTTTGACTCTTACTGAATCAGTGCCTTTTATTATCAGTTGCCTCAGATTCTTCATGAAATGAGACTAGGTATGAATACACAAACACCAACACACACCACACACACACACCAAGTCACACACTCCAATCCTAGTGCTGAGACACCCCTGGGAAGCTCCTGTTCCCATGCCCTGACAAATGAGGGAGGCAGGCGGGGACGGTTCCTGCTGGACCCAGACCCAGGGCTCCATAACTCCCAGTCCATTGCCCTTGCCATTAACATTCAAGGTGCATTTTAAATCAACACAAAAGGACTATTGCATACCATTTGGAATAACCTAATAATTGCAAAAGTTATCTCCAAGAGCTAATATTTACTTTTATAGAAAAACTAGAGGCCTGATGCATTAAATTCATGCAAGGGTAGGCCTTTGCAGCCTCAGCTACCTGGCCCCCCTATCTCCCATCCTCTCCCACAACCCCCCACCACCACCTGCACCCACCTTGACCTGGCACTGCCTGCATCTGCCACCACACACCCCTGGTTCCCTGGTTTCATGGAGCTCCCCAATTGATTGCCTCACTGGCCAGTGGCCTGGGCCTCACTCTGCTGGGCTATCTTGGGACAATATCGCTCCTCAACACCCCACTCCTTCCAGATACAATTGCATTGCACCCGCCTTGGCTGGCCTGGTGCCAGTATGTGTTATAGCGTGGTCCTCCGGATGGTCGTTCTGCTGTTCCACCGTTTAGTCGATTTGCATATTATGCTTTTATTGTTATAGATGACATGAGCCCAAATATATGTATCTTATTCTTATTCTACAGAAACTGACGTTACTTTGAGGAAAAGAACATTATTGTTGTCAGTTTCTGCTCTGCTGGTTCCTTCCTCCCCATCATCACAAGCTAAAATATACCCCATCCAGGGTCCTTTATATTTCCGCTGTCCAGCCTTGGCCTTCAGCTCCCTACTTTCCACTACACCTAGCTACTTCTGCGTTCCTGAGCATGCCGTTTCCTCTCGAGTTTTCATGTGTCTGCCCATGCTGCCCCCTCCACTGGGGACATCTCTCTCCCACCAAAACCACTCCTTCCTCCACGTTTCTTCTTTAAAGACTTAATGTCACTTCCTGGAAAACTCTCACCTGCCCTCACAAATATCATTGAAGGTTCTTTCCTTTAGTTTCCCACTAACTCTTTGGAGGTGCTTCCTTCAGCATTGATCTCATTGTTGGATGAATATTTATGACATTTGTCTCCTTAATAAAACTGTGAACTCTTGAGCAGGCCGGCTCTCTTTCATAATTCTCCCCCCGCCCCCTTTGTGCTCGGCATAACATAGGTGACCAGTTAGTATTCTCAGAAGGAAAGAAGGAACAGAGGGAGGAAGGGAGGCCATCATTTGGGATGAGGAAAGGAAAAAGCCCCCCTTCCCTGGCTGGCGTGGCTCAGTTGGTTGGGGGTCATCCTACGCACTGAAAGGTTGCCAGTTCGATTCCTGTTCAGGGCACATGCCCAGGTTGAGGTGCTCGGTCCCTGATAGAGGACAGCCAATCAATGTTTCTCACATAGATGTTTCTCTCTCTCTCTCTTCTCTCTCTCTCTCTCTCTCTCTCTCTCTCTCTCTCTCCCCCCCCCCTTCCCCTTTCTCTAAAAAAATCAATAAAAATATTTTTAAAAGAAAGAAAAGAGAAGAAAGAAGCCTTCCTGCATGTCCCCCTTTGGATTGTGGTCTAAGAAAAAAATGTTTGCCCTGAGGCTAGTGTCCCAGAAAAAAAAAGCTGCTTAAAAAAAATCTTTGCAGAAAACAGTGGATCGTGGGCCTTGGGTGAGAAAGAGAGCAGGCACACTCTTTACGGCCTCCTTCTCTTCTTTCTATCTAGGCACATGCCTTGGAGCTACTGCTCAGTGGAGCATTCGCTTTGCCATGTGGAAAGGCAGAGAAGCACTCCTGTTAGCCTTCAGCACTGAGTGACATGCAGAACGCCTGGCGCTATGCCTGCATAATAGTTATTACACACAAGAGTGAGCGAGCAGTGACTTTCCAGCCCCGGCGTGATGTAGGCCACCAGGTCATTGTACCACCCGGTCCCTGGTCTCCTGAACTTTACTTAATGACACCAGTTTTTCCAACTGGGAAAGAACAAAAGAAAAAAGCAGTCTGACAGCTGAGTTCTAATCCCCACTGGGCCATGTGATGTGAGCACATTTTTTCCTCTTTCTTCTCATTGCTTCCCCTCTAAAATGAGATATTTGCACTAATGGCCTCCCGCAGCTCTTCTTGATCTAAAAACTGTGATCTTGTGTCAGAGCACATTGAGGACCAGGGATCACACATTTAATCGATGTAAGAGAAGTCCAATCAATATTTATTGCATTCAGATGATGTGCAGGCTCAGTACCATGTACAGAAGTATATGTGAGGGGCATAAAAAAAGGCTCAGAAATGACCCCTACTGTCAAAGGCCAGCAATCTAATCAGAGCGTTCAAACACACAAAGTAAGTCAAATGTTATCAGGGCAGATGTACAGAGTGCCAGATGAGGGGGAGAGAGGGTAAAACTCTGACATGTTAGCAAACCTCACTCATCACAGAACTGGGAGGGAATGAACCACTGGAGCACTGACAGTAATACACCTTTATGATGTTTATAAACGGGTGAATGATCTATGGTTTTCTGTTAGACATTTTAAATCCATTTCAGCATCAAATTTAAAAAGTGAGAAGAAAAAAAAGCGCAATCCTCCAGCATTAACTAACCATCAAGACCGTAATAAAAATAATGTCACTAACAGTAACAATAAGAACTTGCTAAGCACTGGCCACCAAGTCCATGGAGAGGAGAGGTCTTTACACTACATTTCTCTCAGGTCCTGAAGGCACAGGACTGCCTGCCTCCTCTCACCCATTTTACGAGGGAACGTGAGAGCTAGAGCTGCTTACCGGGAACTCCAACTTCAGACTAGACGAGTTTTCATACACCTGGCCAGGCTGTGCCTCACAGAAGCACGCGCTGGACCTCACCATCTTGAGATCTCATGGTGCATTTGGAGAAAATGTACCCCTGGATCTCTGAGTTCATTTTCAGCTCCTTATCTACAAGGAGGGTTGTTTTTTTTTTTTTCCTTTTTCTCATAGTGAGTTATTCTGCTTTGGGAGCTGAAATAGCACTTTTTCACAAGAGTAGGTTGCAACTCTGAAACTCTATAAAAAGGATGAAGTGCGTTGATGTGCATGGCACCCTAATTTCTTCTGTTTGCCTATAAGGCTCCTTACCCTTCTTTATTTCACAATGTAGAAAGCAAAACGAAAAGAGGAATTCCCTGACAGGTAACTAACCCTGAAAATTAAAATATAACCATCTGATGATTGTGTCAGTCTCCCACTTAGTTTTTAACCTGATGGAGTTAGTAAACTAATTGCCTTGACCCATTCTGCCCGACCACATCATGAGTGACATATTGCTTTGCTAATGCTCTGGGACAGTGATGCAGAGGAGAGTATGCCCTGGTCATGTCGTCAGTGCATTCACATAAAAGGCTAATTTCTAGGCCCATCCATGGCTCTCACTCACCAGAAAACTATACCTAGCTCCCACAGGATCAGGAACACTGCTCCAAGCTACTCCCACCCCTTCCTCCCTGGTGGCTGCCTGTCTGGATTTTAGAGTTGGGGAGCAAAACCAAGTTTCCTTTTTTTTTTTTCCTGCTCCTGAAATGGCACATAGCCACCATGTCACTATGTCCCCCCTTCTGTCATAAATTCCAGAAGAAAATGGCCTATGAGCCTGGCAATCTCTATGTGAAAGTTGTTCCTTTCTTGTACTCACAGCCCATAACCACACTATTGAGCGTGTAATGTTTTTTCGTATGCTTGCTTGAGCTTCGTTTTATTTTAATGCCCCACAAATCCCGGGCTCAGGGTGGCAGTTGGGTCGTAGAGTGGGAGTGTGACTGGCAATTATGGAATTATTTAAGCTCCCACATCTGGGAACCTCTGTGCCAGCCAGAGCATGGTGAGGGGAGGAGCTCATTCAGACCAGACAGGTCACACTTGGAGATATTTCTGGAACACCATGCGCTATCTATGGGAGATTACGCAGCCAAGGGCTGAAGAGTAAGCAGCGTCCTAAACAGGTATTGCCACTTTTTCTAAAAAGGAGACAAAGTGTAGCAAAATCTAAGATCTAGAGTTTGAGAGAAAGAGGGTTGATTTCAGTCTTCCTTCAGTGATTCAATGGCACATCCCAAAGTTCCTTTAGATTGGGGAAAGAGAGAAAATAAAGCTCCATTTAACCCACGATATTTCCAGAAAGGGCATTAAAAGCCATCTTGCCACTCTCTTCAGCTGTCAAAGTGAATAAGTTAGTCTTGGCTGTCTCCTCATTGCACAAAGAAGATCTAAGATGAAGCTGATAAGGTTAATAGCTGTGAGCAAAAAGGACACTTCCCCTCTTCTTTCTCTCTTTTTCTCTGACTCACACACAGATGTGATGTGAAATAGATAGTATCTGGATTGGAGTATAAATGAGGAAGCCAGAATCAGAGATCCAAAATAAACCAAACACCAATCTATCCTCCAGCCCAGCCCCTCCATTTGACGATGGAGATCTGGAATTTATCTTGTTCCCCAACGTTGGGGATCTCCATGGGGCTCCCCCACACAACAGCTGTGCCCCTATCACATACCGACACCATTGGATTTCACCCTACTTTCTCATTTGGCCACTGGGACTCAGGAACACACTTGAACCCCAGCAACTTTGGTTAAATGCTGACAACCTGACACTCTGTCTTCCTGAGGCTAAGGCCCTGCCCCTGCACCCTGCTTCACGCAGCCCGCTGCCTCCCATCACGAGCTGTCTCTACTGCCCGGATGTCTGCCCTGAGCTCTTCAAACACAGACCACACTAGCCCTGGCTGGATCACCTTCTGGATGTGCTGGCCAGCCCTTTCCCACCTCCCTTCTTTCTCCCTGGCAGCTCTCCTTTGAAGCCCCAGTTATCATTCTCTTTATATCAGCATCTACTCTGTCGCAGTTCCTGGAGCTGCTATTCTGAATTAGGCAGCACTCTGCCCCCAAGGAGCAGACGAGTGAAGAGCCAGCAAATCAATTAGTACAAAGATTGCTGTGGCAAAAGGGTAGACCCTGACCCAGTCTCCTTTCTCCATTCACTGTTGTAATGGCCTTCAATTCTCTCCTATATCCTGGGCAGGCTGTTTTCACAAGAAGCAATCAGTTTGGTTCAGTTAACTGTTAAAATAGGGTAGTAACTTCTTTTTTCATGAGCAACATGGAATGGTGGCATATACGCCAGAAATTATGATTTCAAATTCGCCGCTGGCTAACCTCCCAAAAGCCTGATGCACGTACTGACGGAGGACTGCCTGAAGGTCTTGCAGATCAGCCAGTCCACTGTACGGAGCCCTCCTGAGGTCTCCCAGGCCCACACATCAGGCCCTCTGAGGGCCTCCATCAGACCTCTTATTTTAGGGTTTTGGTGGAACTCTGAGGCCTCCACAAACACATTTTGCTCTAGACAGCCTAAAACTTCACAGAAGGGGTTAGGTATTACCATCTTCTGGAAATACCTTCTTCTTTTGAATTCTTCCACATCACTTTCTCCCTAGTTCCTTTTTATCTATCTCTTTGGCTATTGTTTTGTCCATTTTGAAGGTGATTTTCTTGTTTCATCCTAAACTGAACTTACCGTCTTCTCACATCGAACTTGAGCCTCCGTTTAAGCTCATTCATGATGCAGCTTCTGCCCATCTCCCCATGCTCAGCCAAGCCTCCACTACCATTCTCCCTTGCTCCTCACACTGCACACTCACCTCCTCATACATGTGCATGCATGCACATGCATACATCTTTCCCTAGGTTAGCTCATCTTTTATGTGCTGCTTCTTACCGGAAGCCTTCCCGGCCCGCCTCTACCTCTGTCTCCTCCAACTATGTGCTTGCTTCTGCTATGCACCACCAGAGCACTCTGGACTGCTCACTTTATTGTAATCGTCACACACACTGTGAAGTGCCTATGACAAAGTGAAATGAATTAAATTGCTCCTTCTGAAAAACGAATTTTCTGAAAAGTGAACTGAGGGATGCTCTGAGAAACAGCCCCAAGAAACACACTGTTGTGTGTCATGGAAAGATGTTGTTGAGGATGTTGCTCATCGTTTTTCTCAAGCTTTCTTCATGTTTCTTTCTGCTCTTCAATTTAACCAACAGTTGTACTTCTCCAAATAGGATTGTTTTTAGCTTAGACGCATTTTCAATTGTGTGAGAATTATGTAACCCTCGCTATATTGGCTGCTAGAAACAGGAAAGCTAAATTGAGGCCCACTCTTTATGGGATGAATGTTATGAATTTGTCTCATCTCTGTTTTCCATTTCATACTTACTTTCAAATTACCATTTCAGGTTAACTTGCTATATGTTTTTGTTGCACAATTGTATGCAGATTTAAATCTTTTTTGGAATAAATTCAGGCATAATCAATCAAATAACATATGAAGTGATAAAGGAGTAGAAAGTCAAGCAGAGAAATATTGCGTCTAAATGGGGAGGGAGTTACCAGTTCCTTTAACCTGGGAGTCGCTGAAACCCTAAATAGGCTTAAAAGACAACAACAAAATATTATTTTAATCTGAAAAGTTCAGTGGTAACTTGTTTTTAGGTAGGCTTTAGTCCAGGATCTCAAAGAAAATCCAAAAGGGTAGAGGCTTTGGTTTACTATTGAATTTCCAGCAAAGAGATACATAAGTGCTCAATAAGTGCTCACTTGAATTTACTATTGTGGGGTTTCTAAAAGTTCCTACAAAATTCTGGGCCCAAACCTGGATCACATGCCCATCCCCAAACCAGTCTTTTGATCAGTGGGATCCAGAGGTCTAATTTCCCAGGATTAGGTCACATGATTTTTAACAACAAAACCAAGGATTCGTCTCCAAGGAAACTGCTGACAGTGGGCGAAGGTGGTTCCCCAAAGGAAATCTGGGACATTACAAAGAAGAAGAAATAGATGCTGGTCAGACAAAACAACAAATAAGCACATCAATGGACTATCAAGGAGGTGATGCTTCATTTGAATTATAAAGGATAAGTGGGAGCTAGTTACAGGGCAGTTATCAGTGGGTAACATTCTAGGTATGTTCGAAGCACACAGGGATAGACTAGCTTGATGCTTTTGAATAACTATAAATAATTTATATGGTTAGAGCAAACAAGGGTGGGGAAATAATAAATGAGAGATAGATAGAATGCAAATGAGGCACTTTTTAGGCCAATCCAAGGAGGGTGCACCAGATCCAGAGAGCCCTGGAAAGCCTGTGTGGGATTTCCAGTAAGGGAACATGCCTTACAGCTAAGACTAAGCAGGTCATAACAAGGTCAAGACTGATTCACCCTGGAAACACTGCATGGGGCTGAGTCTGCATGTTGGGAAAGGAGTCCCAGATGTGAGCAGAATAAGGAAACTGGGACAAAGCAAAGCGGAGGAATCAAACAGACCTGGGAATCAAACAGGGCTGCCACACCATCAGGTTCTTACTTTTTAAAGTCCCAGTCTTGTGGCCTAAACTGTTGTACATTCTTCATCTTTATGTGTAAGTACTCTTCAGTAGCCAAGAGGCATTCATAGCATGATTTGGTTGGGTGTTGATTCATTTACTGGGGTTGCAATAACAAAGAACCACAGACTGAGTGCCTTAAAAAAATGTATTGTCTCGCAGTTCTGGAGGCTAGAAGTCTGAGGTTAAGATGTCAGCAGGGATGGTTCTTGTGGAGGGCTATAGGGAAGAATCTGTACCACATAGCTCGCCTAGCTTCTGATGATTCCTTGTCTCGTGGACACATCACTTTGATCTCTATCTTCTTCTTCACATGATGTTGCCTGTCTATTTCCAAATACCTTCTTTTTTTTTTTTTTTTTTTTTTTTTTTTTTTGCTTGTTTGTTAATCCTTGCCAGAGGATAGTTTTCCATTGATTTTTAGAGAGTGGAAGGGCGGGGGGAGACAGTGAGAGAGAAACATCAATCGATGTAAGAGAGACACATTTTCACACACCCCAACCAGGTTCAGAGATTAGGCCTGCAATTGAGGTACTTGCCCTTGACCAGAATCATCCCGCAGGTCAACATTCTATCCACTGAGCCAAACCTGTAGGGCCAAATTTCTTCTTTTTATAATGATTCCATCACACCAGATTAAGGTTTGTAACCTGATTACCTTTCTAAAGGTCCTATCTCCAAATAATGTTCAATTCTGAGATCATATAAGAGAAGATTTCAAGATATGAGGACCCAATTGTTTTTTTCTTTAAGATACATCCTATATAATAAAAGCCTAATATGCAAATCGACCAAACAGTAGAACAACCAGTCACTATGACATGCATTGACCACCAGTGGGGAGATGCTCAATGCAGGAGCTGCCCCCAGCTCTCAGGCCCCAGGCCAGCTCTCAGGCCCCAAGGTGGGTGCCAGTGGGGGCCCCCGATTGCCCCACTGGTCACCCACAGATTGGCCCTGATCACCAGCCAGGTAGAGATCCTACCCATGCATGAATTTTGTGCACTGGGCCTCTAGTTTTAAAGCTCTACAAAAACTTTAAAAGAAAAGTAGACATTACCTAAGTGAATTGATCCTATATAATGAAGATGTGATATGCAAATTGACCATCACACTCTTGCACAAGATGACCGCCCCCATGTGGTCACAAGATAGTCACCACAAGATGGCCAGCAGGGGAAGGCAGCTGTGGGCAACCAGGACAGCAGGGGATGGCTGTAGGGGGCAACCAGGCCTGCAGGAGAAGGCAGTTGTGGGTGACCAAGCCAGAAGAGGGGGCAGTTGGGGTGACTGGGTCAGCAGAGGAGGGCAGTTGGGGGCAACCGGGCCTTCAGAGGAGGGCAGTTGGGGGTGACTGGATCTGCAGGAGAGGGCAGATGGGGGCAACTGGGCTCACAGGGGAGTAGTTAGGATTTGATCAGTCTGACAGGCAGAAGCAGTTAGGGGCAATCAGACAAGCAGGCAGGCAGGCAGGCAAGCGGTTGAAACCCAGCAGTCCCAGATTTTTTTTCTTCTTTTTAAAATTTTTTTTAAATTTCTTTATTGATTAAGGTATTATATACGTGTCCTCATCACCCATTACCCCTCCTCCCCCCATCACCACTTATGCCCTCACCCCGCTGGTGTCCATGTCCATTGATTAGGCTTAACTGAATGCATAAAAGTCCTTTGGTTTATCTCTTCCCCTTACTCCTGCCCTCCCCTACCATCCCTCTGAGGTTTGACAGTCAATGCTTTTCTGTCTCTGGATCTATTTTTGTTCATCATTTTATGGTGTTCATTGTATTCCATAAATGAGTGAGTTCATGTGATACTTATCTTTCATTGACTGGCTTATTTCACTTAGCATATTGTTCTCCAGTTCCATCCATGCTCTAGTTTGAAGCAGACACCTTTTTCTTCTTCTTAAAGAATACCTCTCAGTATTTTATATAATACTGGTTTGGTGTTGATGAACTCCTTTAGCTTTTTCTTATCTGTGAAGCTCTTTATCTGACCTTCAATTCTGAATGATAGCTTTGCTGGGTAATCTTGGTTGTAGGTTCTTGCTGTTCATCACCTTGAAAATTTCTTGCCACTCCCGTCTGGCCTGCATAGTTTCTGTTGAGAAGTCAGCTGACAAGCTTATGGGTGCTCCCTTGTAGGTAATTAAGTGTTTTTCTCTTGCTGCTTTTAATATTCTCTCTTTGCCCTTTGCTCTTGGCATTTTAATTATGATGTGTCTTGGTGTGGTCTTCTTTGGATTCCTTTTGCTTGGGGTTCTGTGAGCTTCCTGGACTTGTAAGTCTATTTCTTTCACCAGGTAGGGGAAGTTTTCAGTCATTATTTCTTCAAATATGTTTTTCGTATCTTGCTCTCTCTCTTCTTCTGACACCCCCATAATTCTGATGTTAGTACGTTTGAAGTTGCCCCAGAGGCTTCTTACACTATCTTCAAATTTTTGGATTCTTTTTTCTTTTTTCTTTTTTGGTTGAGTGTTTTTGGCCTCTTGATATTTCAAATCTTTGACTTGATTCTTGTGTTCCTCTAGTCTGCTGTTGGGATTCTGTAGAATATTTTTTATTTCAGTCAGTGTATGTTTAGTTTCTAGTTGGTCCTTTTTCATATCCACAAGGGTCTTGCTTATCTCCTCGAGGGTCTTGTTCATACCCTTGAGGTTCTCTCTGAGCTTATCAGCTTTTTCTAGGAGCCTCTTGAAATACTTTATCACTGTGGTTTTGAACTCTATATCCAGTCATTTGTTTTCCTCCATTTCTTTTGTTCCTGATCTTTTTCTTTCTCTCCCCATTTTCACTGCTTCCCTGAGTTGGTTGGGTAGCTTTGTGTGCTAGGTGTCTCGGCCTCTCCTGTTACCTGAGGTGTACACTCTTGGTGCACCCCTTTGTGGACTGTGCATACAGTCTTGTTGCAGATAAATCTTCTTTGTTGTTGATAAAACTGGGAGGAATTGACCTCCAGGCCAATTGACTATGAGGATGAGCTGTGTCTACTCTAGGAGACAGCCTTCAGGGTCTGGGCTTGCAAACTTGCCAAAGTCTCTGTGCTCGGTTTGGATGGGGCAGAGTTTCTGGGTGGGGCAGAGTTTCAGGGTGGAGAAGACAGCCTTGGCTTCCAGTCAGCCCTGGCCCACGAGGTCGCCGGGTCCTAGCGTCTGTAGGCAATCACTGCAGGCACCTCTGTGAGAAAGGTGCTCTCGCGCTCTGCCTGCCACCAGAACGTCCAGTCCCCAATGGATCCGGAATCTCAGATTTTTGCCTGGCACCTGAGTTCAGTGCAATCGGAACTCCTTTTTTCCTTCCACCAGACGTCACCCACACAGTCAACAGAACGCCTTCACCGTGAGCACCTGTGTACTCCCCCAGACTTCTGCCTCTGGCCAGAGCTCCCCTCTCCTAACAAATGCAGCCAGCGACCCGTTTGTTCCCTCTGCGTGCACTCAAGCACACACCTATAGAGGTCCACCTCTGTTTCTTCCCCTGGGATTCCGCCCGCAATCCAGGTTCTCTCTATAAGGGCTTGATTCCCCTGGGTTTTTAGTGCAAACCGAACTGGGTTCAGCACAGCCTGAAGCCCCTGTCTCCTTTCCGCCAGAGCATCCCTGCCAGGCTCAGACACCCTGTCCTCTCCTGCACGTGAGTTTCCACCTTACTTGGGATTTGCAGAGGCTCTGATTATCTGTGTGCACTTCTCTGTCCCTCCAGTTTCAGATCTTCCAGTCAGCCAGCCTTCCTGTGGTTCTGGACAGTGTCCATTTTGTCCTTCAGTTCTATTCTCGTAATTGTTGTGTGGGGCAAAAGCCTAGCTGTTTACCTATGCCGCCATCTTGGTTTTTTTTTTTTCTCAACAGTCCCAGATTGTGAGAGGGATGTCTGACTGCCAGTTTCAGCCCAATCCCTGTGGATTGGGCCGGAACCAGCAGTCAGACAACCCCCAAGGGGTCCCAGATTGGAGATGGTGCAGATTGGGCTGAGGAACATCCCCTCATCCAGTGCACAAATTTTGTGCACTGGGCCTCTAGTTTATTTATAAAAGGTATGATACCATTTTGGTTTGTAAAGACAAAGAAAATACCATTAATATGAAAAAGCCAGAAGTCTACAATGAAGAATTTTTTTCAGATTAAATTTTTTAAATGATTCTTTCTAACTTCTAGGATTTTGCATGGAGGCTAGTATAGAGATGGGTGGTTGTGAGAAGATGTCTTATAAGTTGGCATTATATAAACTTTCCACCTACCAAGTCCTTTCTGCACACCTAGCATTCAATCCTCCAACAATTTTCTGAAGTGAATGTTATTATTTTCAATGAAGAAATTAAGCATCTCCTTAAGGTTAGCTCAGTTATTCTGGGCTAACTGGATAAGCAGTGGGGCTGAAATTTGATTCAGATTGCTCTGGTTGCAAATCATCACGTGTACCATCCAAAGTAATTTTATGAGGTTCCTGATTGAAGACCAAGGGCCACATTTGCATTGAAAAGGTAAGATGCTGCTCCCCAGAACACTTGTACAAAAAAGCAATAAGCCTTTTGTGGGAACAACTGGGTATGCCCTAGAACTAGAACGCCTGACATGTTTGCTCCATGTATAGTAGATGCTCAATAAACACAACCTTTGTGAGGTCACCACGGAGTTATTGCCTCCGATATCAGTCTTATCACAAGAAAGTAGCACTTTCCACCATTAATAGAGAGACCCAAATGCAAGAATATATCCTCCTCATGAGCTTCTTCATACCTAACTCCTCCTGCTACTAATGCCTACTGGCCCACAGAAGAGGGCTTTCTCATGAGGATGTGACTGTAGGAATTGAATGATGCCATCTTCCACTCCATTCTCCATTGATTCTAGTCTATTGCCATGCAGTTTGCTGGGAAACTGCTTTCATTTGAAGGTTCTGATTGAGAAAAACAGATAGGCACCCAAAGATGCTAACAAGGAGAGTGGACATTTTCCCCTTGAAAATACTGCTGTTCACTACCTCTGTTGGGTGGTATAAATCATTTTGTCAGTCAGGGGCAGTTCTGGAGTTTAAATAAAAGCTAAAAATGTATAGCTTAACGGAAGCATTTGTAACTCTGGCAAGGTAGACACAACTTAAAATGCAAGCTCCAATAAAATGCTGAGGAACAAGACAGCCTAGGTTGCTTTGCCCAGATTCCCATCAGTCACAAACACACACTGAGCAAGTGGGGTTATTTCAAAAGCAACAGCTTTGTTTCCTGAGTTATCTGTGCTCACAGATAAGGAATGCAGACCAAGTATCTGGAGGGGAGAAAGTCTCTGCAGTGCAGGAGAGATCTGAGTCACAGCCCAGCATGGAGGCCAATCATTTCCCTAGTTTTGTACCCTCTTCTCCTCCTTTTGCCTTTCGATGTTATTTCCTTACAGCTTCTTTTGCATCTGCTCAATTTTTGTTGAGAATTCCCTTGTTTCACTCCCGATGAAAATCAAGAATTGAAAAAAAAAATCTGAAACTGGCAGTTTTGATTTTTCTTAGAGGAATAAAAATTGCATGAATCAACACTCTCCACATCACCCTTCACCCACAGACAGTATATACACTCATCCTCATCTTCCTGGAAGATAAAACAGTACTCTAGAGGATGTGGAAGGTGGAGAGGTCAAGAAGCTTTGCAAAGACACTGCCAAGTTGGGGTTAGTGGTCTGCACACCTGGGGAGGAGGGGGGCGCGAGGAGGAACGGGTAAAGAGAGGAGAATAGTACCCACACAGTGTGAGATACCACTGCAAAGAGTAAGAAGTTCTAAGGTGGCATCAATGTCAAGGCAAAACTTTCTAACAGGCTGAGCTCTAGCTGATTCTGGGCGACTGTGCTTGAGAGCCCAGCTCTGGGAATTGGGCAGACTGAAAACATGGAGAGCAGCTTGACCAATGAAAAATGATCGTCGTGATCCAATTAATAGTTTGACCACCACTTGAAGGGCACCATGCTACCTTGGGCCTGGCTCCTGTCGTTGGAGTGGCTGAAGTTTCCGAGTGCACTCACTCCTCACACTTGGGGGCTTTCTTGGCGATGAACAGGGCCATCCAGGAGGGCAAGGAAACGGAATAGAGGCTGAATCTTCAGCTTTTTGCGCCGAAGCAAGTGACAGCCCAGCCCGTGGGATTCCACACACAGGATGGAGTCCAAGTGGGTCTCCACGAGGAAGGAATCTAGGAGTTTAATTAACTACCTACCTCCCCCCTCTTCCCCCCCTACACACACACACACACACACACACACACACCAATAGAAAAGAAACCCAAATAGGCACTCCCCAAAAGGTCTGATCTAAAAAAAACTGGGTTTGTCCTTTTTCTCCCTTCCCGTCTTTCAATTCATGGGGGGTAGGAGGGCCGCATAAATCGGAGGCGGGGCAGAGGAGACGAAGGAGCTGCCCTTGGGAGCACGGGCTGCGCCTGGATGAACTTCTAGCAGATAACCCGCCCCCTGCTCAGTCCCGCCGCTGCGCGCACAGCCAGTCCTGTCCAGGCGGCCACGCTCGCCGCCGGCCTTGCCTCCGAGAGCCGGGAGACCACCTCGCCTTTCGGGCCGGACCAGCTGAGCGTGGGCGCGCCGAGCGGCCTGGATCCCGGGCGCCATCCGCGCTCCGCGTTTTCGCTCGCGCCTGGCCCGGCAGCCGAGGGCGGGGTGAGCGGCGGCGCGCGGCGCGGCGCGGGGCTGAGCCGGGGAGCACTCGCAGCAGCCGGCAGCCAGCGCCGCGCACCTCCAGTGGCCGCCGCCGCCCGACAGCGCGCCCCGGACGTGCCTGCTCGCGCCCTCTGCGCCCGTTTCCCCGAGGGGCGCCGCGGCCGGCACGGCGACAGTCCGGGCTCTGCATGGTCGGCACGACGCCCGCCCTCGCCCACCCCTGACGGCCACGGACTGCAGCCCCGCAGCCCCGCAGCCCCGCAGCCCCAGCGCTGCGCCGAGGACCGTCCAGCCGAGTTCGTCGTCCTCCGCGCGGGGTGAGTAGCAGCCCGGCTCCGGCGGGCTTTGCAGAGGGGTTGCGGGCGTAGCGTGGGGAGCGAGCCCTGCAGCGGGGAGGCCGGGCACCCTCGGCGGCGCTGCGGGATCTGTGACACCTAGCCTGGGTCGGTGTGGCAAAAACAGGGAGAAGGTCACGGTCGGTTTGTGGGCTGTGTCGACTGCGAAAGCAGACACGGGCTGCCGCACCGAGAGGCGCCCGTTTGCTGCATCACAACCAATTCTCCCCTGGAAGCCCGTGCAGCGGCCCCAGAGTTGGGGCGATGCTGGCGCAGGGAGGCGAGGGTGCGTTCGTTGGCTTGTGTCCGCCGCTTAGGATCGCCTGTCACCTACCGGCGTCGGGAGGGAGGGTGCCCGTTCTCTCTCTCTCTCTCTCTCTCTCTCTCTCTCTCTCTCTTTCTCTCTCTCTCTCGGCTCGGGGTAGGGGGTTTGGGGAGGGAGGACCGACTGCTTTTTGGCAGGGGTGCCCCACCTCCCCGCCGGGCGAGGAGGTTTTCTGGATGCAGCCCCGTCTGTGGGAAAGAATGGGAGCGTCTCCCTTCCTTCAGGCAGAAAAAGTTAAAGAAACTGGGCATGGTAATGATTAGCAGGACCGGGACTCAGGATGCAGCAGAGAGCTGTTAAATTTTCATTGCCCTCTAAGAAGAACGAACGGCAGAGCCGTGTTATTTTGGGACTGGGGGGGCCGGGGGGAGGGAATTGTCCACAGATTGTCTTCAGGAGGCTGCAGAGCGAGGTGGGAATGGGGGGGGGGGGGGGGCAGGGGAGTCCGTGGAGGTCGGCTGGCCCGCCCTGAGTTCCAGTTTGCCCAGGGAGGATGCAGAACCACCAGCCAAACACGTTTGCTTGCTGGGGTGAGAAAGCGGATGGGAGGCCGAACGGCAGCCATGGACGAGGTGAAGAACACGCCATGGGAACCTGCGTAAGGAGAACACCGTGCCTCTCCGGGGGAGTTCGGAGGCGTCGGTGCCGTACAAAGGCTGCGTGTATCTATATATGTGTGGGGCTTTTAGGATGAACTTTATGAAGGACAGATTATACTTAATGAAATTGCCTCTGTGCACGCCGGCCAGTTTGGTCTGCCTACTCGTTTTAATCAGTACCTCAGAAGGCTGTGTCTGCAGTTGATGTTATATAATTGATGGGCTTCGGCATCAGATATGTTTTAATGCACTTTGGGAGTGAAAGGAACTTCCATCTGCCCCTTCAGCCAGGCCCAAGGTGTAGCCGGGTTTGCTGCATGTTTGCCCTGATCCGGCTCCAGATGTGTGAGCTCAGCTGTTGCCTGTCACTTAGGTGACAACTGGCCTTTTCCCACTAAGCCTTTGCTGCCTCCATTATCCTTGGGGAAGTGTCAGTGTTCAGCCGCCTTCTATTATCCAGAGTGGACTCCAGCCCCTTGGGAGGCTGCAGCCTTGTTTGACCATCCCCAACAATATGTCTGTTTTCAGACTCCAGGAAAGAGAAGAAAAAAAAAAATTCCCATGACAGCAAGACAGATACATTTTGAATTAAGCACCAACTTAATCCAAAGATTCTGCTTTAATCAAGACAGGTCTGGAAGGATGATGCAATATTTGTCAAGCCTTTTTCTCTGGAACAATATTTACTCCCACCAGGGGATTTTAAACTTAAACAGCAGCCATTTATCTTGCTGTCTGGTGGGGCCCGGTTCAGTTGGCCTCCAATGTGGTCCTCGCTTAGGTGGCTGGGCTGGGCCTGGGACAGAAATCTGTCATTGTAGCCCAGCTGGAGCCTGAAGAAAGCAAAATACAGCACCTGCTGGTACCAGAGGGTTTTTAAATGCCATCAACTGGTGAGTCAGGAAACACAGAAGGAGATATTTTACAAGCTCTTCCAGAAATGTTTATACAAAGGATTTAAAGGTTAACAATGCATGTGCTCTACATATTAAAACTAAAAGGTGCTAGAAATAAATGCACATTTCCCACAGTTACGAGTTAGCACACTTGATGATGAACTTGAAAAATCTCTGCTTTAATACATCATGGCTAACAGTAGTGACTCATTCTTGTGAATAAGCCCAGGGAGACAGGGAGGAAAGGAGAGAGGGAGGGAGGAAAGAAGCGGGGGGGGGGGGGGGGGGGGGGGGGGGGGGGGGGAGACGGGAATTGGATGGTACGTAGAAGTAGCCATGTTGATGTGAGCCAATGGTTTTCCTTCCTTAATTTGGTACCAATTGGTAATTTATCACCCTGTGAGCCTGTTGGTTCGTAGGTTTTTAAAAGAAAAGTGATATATTTTACTAAAGTGGCAGATGTAATCAGTTCTGCCAACAAAACCAATGGAACTTTAAAACATGATAAATCATGTTTTTATAATCAAGATCCATGGAACCACCATTTGTTTTTATAATAAAGGAGGCTGTAATGAGTCAGCTTGGGTCACCCAAATCTAGTATCAGCTGTGGAGAAAAAAATTCTTATAGGGTTAATAGCTAAACTATTAAGAGTCAGATGTGGGTAAAAGTCTGGTTATTCATAATATCCTCTCCCTTTGATAACTCAGAAAATATAAAAGGCTAAAATTTGAAGTTTTTTAATTTAAGGATTTTAAAAAGTAAGCTTAAATCTAAGTTTTAAAGAACGACATTGTAAGATACCTTCTCTAAAATCTTTTATAATGACAATAATAACAAAACACAAGTTGAGTATTATGAGAGACTCTTCATAATACTAAGAAAGTGAAACAAGAACTAAAAAATAAATAAAAAATCCCAGTAATTAAGTAGCTTTTTTTGTGGCCTATACCTATAGTTTGGGTTGTCCAAAATTATGGGAAATTATTTTGAGGAAAGATTATCATTGGTATTCTAGTTACTGCAGTTAACTTCCTCCTTAAAGTCGTTTATAAAGAATAATTATTTCCTTTTGCAGAAGAAAGGTAATTTTAAAAATCTAAGTGATTTTCATTGAGGATAGAAATGTTCAAGGTGTTCCTTGATCAGAATAGGGGCCTTCCTCCTAGAAAAATAGCTCCCTCTTATTTCCCCTTCATTTTGTATAAAATAATATCAATTCTTGAACTCTTAGTTGTGCGAGAATATTCAATGTGCTTAAATCCAAGTTCAATGATTCCACAATAAAGAGGAGTTAGGAAAGTGAATGAGCTATGGTTTTTGGTTGGTTGGTTGGTTGGTAAGTTGGTTAGTTGGTGGCTTAAGAAACCATTACTGCTTTTTCTTGTGGTCACAGAATAAAACAGTCCCCTACTTCCCACTAATATCTTTAGAAGGTTGGTGTGAGCTAACAAGTTGGGACAGGAAGATACAACAACCCGGGTGCCAAGTGGCACATTGGTGCCGTTCCTGGAAAGCTCAGGCAGCACGGGGAGCCAGCGCTCCAAGACAGAGTGCCAGGGACCGAGGTGGCATCGGGGAAATGGCACCCCCCCCCCTTCTGGACTTCTCCACCGCTGGACACACACCAAGTGCGGCGCCTCAGCCCCCCAGTCACTAGTCCTCACAACTTATTGATGGCCGCGTCATCTTGGAGTAAAGGACATCAGATGCGCCGTGTGTTGGTGAAGCAGCATCGCGGAGCCCTGGAAAAGGCCTGGCCTCACTGCATGGGGACCCACCTACGCCTCGTTTCCCCCATTCCCCTCTCCGCTGAAGGGGAGATGGTGGGAAGAGACGTGCCTTGCAGGTTGGAGCCCGCTGATGTCATGACACTTCTGGCGCGGAGACACTGCAGAATAATCAGATCCCTTTCCTGCGTGCCAGAATGACACGATTTTTCCAAGCACCGTTCCCGAGCCAGTGGTCGACCGGCCCCAACTCTTTCCAGTTACTAGGGGGGATCAAACCTCTCCACGGGAATGTAGTAATTCTTCCCGCGTCTCTGTTCTGTGCACATGTTTAAACTCTGAGTGCATTTCAGTCCCTTTTAAAGGGACCTCTCTATAGGAACAAGAATGATTGCCCAGCCTGAACTGATTAGACCCTTTCGGGTTCATTTCCCTATAAAGAGAGATTTTAAATTTAAAACAAAATAAAACCGTCAGCAAGGCAGAAGCAAATGTCAACATTTTGAAACTTAAAGCTGTAAACTAGCAAGCAGCTGTCATTTACCTTTACTTAACTCCCTCCCCATCCCCCTCCTCCCTAAGTTTGGTCCTACATGACCCTAAAGAACAACTGACCAATTAAGCTGAAGTTCCATTTTTCTCACTGGGTAGATTGGGGGGTAAACTCTTGGGAGAGATGCCTTTCATTTCTAGTGGGTTACACTTCAGGAGAGAGAAAAAAAATGAGTTGTGTTATTTCAGTTGCTCTGGTGCTGAAGTCATGATCTCCTTTCTAAGAGTTTGTCCGGATTCCTGATTTATACCCCCCCCCCCGCCCCCCCCCCCCCCCACCCCCCCCCCCCCCCCCCCCCAGCTTTTGCTTTGCGTGTGCCCTCCTCTGTTTCCTTCTTTTGTCTTTGGGTCTCAGGAAAGAAAGATTTGTCAATAACACGTGAAAATATTGCAGTCAGATGCAGACCTGTAAGGAGACTCCTCCGTTGCAGTGTGCTCTCACTCAGCTGCCCTTCTTTTATCTGAGGCTCAGATCCCACAGCTCGCAATTATGGTCTTTGACTTCGGTAACAATTCTGTTTGAAATGTTTCCAATTACACACAATATTGGCGGCATGTAGCAGCTGCATGCCAAAAAGCATTTCGAAGTATGTTCCAAGAATCAGGCTGTGTGATTGCTTTTCATTTAAATAAAGGCTATTTGGTTTCCTGTGACGTTTTTTAGAACTACCTTCACACACACCCCTATTTGTGTTACCTTTAAAAAAAAGAAAGGCTGATATAAAGTAGACACGCTTAATGTGATACAACACGGGCCCTGGGTTTCTAGGATGGGCCTTTGCTTTGAGCGGGCAAAGAACTGAACTGTTCAGGGAAACCTGAAAGAGACATTGTACAGCAGTTTGGATTTCCCCAAAGGAGAAAAGGTTATCTGATCACATATTATCAGTAGCTAATATTTTCGAGCGTTTCCCCCCTCTTTTTTTAGAGGATCTCTCGTTATCATCTTTTTAGACCGCTGGAAATTGTTTGGTACACTGTCTTTCCTTCAAATTTCTCTGTTCTGTTTTTTCCTCTTCTTTTTGTGAGCCCATGAACATGTGTGAAAAATGCATCAAAAGGGGAGACTAAGGACAATAAGAATATTCTTAAAATGGGAGATGGGGGGAACCAAACCCTCTAGATTTGCCCCCTCTGTGGGCTTCACATCTCTGAACACTGAAACCTTTTAAAACGATGGTGGTTAAAGTCTTTTAATAGCTACCAGATATACTTGACTTATTAAATCTGCAAATAAGAAAATATACACTCTCAGGACGCAGAGTGAAGGGACTGGTTATGGGACTGGAGGGGGTTCTGTTTCCAGGCTGGTCTGTTGGCCCATCTGAAACATAACACCTAGCGCTAGAGGCTATCCAATAGCAAGGTGCTAAGATGGTCCTAATTAAGATGTTTGCTCATAGGCTCTTTGAATCCTGGCAAAAACATCCAATAGAATATAGTGCTTCTTTGGGTTGAACAGTAGTTGACTTGCGTAAATGCAAGATCTCTTCTGGCATTTTTGGAACTCCTCCATCGTGTAATAAATAGTGCTGTATAATCCAAATTTGTAAATGCCATGTTTCATGTAGCCCCTGTAGAGACAGCTGAAATTAACCCGGGCTGCAGGGCTCATTGAGATCCTGGAGGTTAGGTTACTGCCTTGATCCAAAGAAGGACCACTAATGAACCATAGTGGAGGCCTTTGATCAGACCTAGGAGAAGGTGTGAGGCTGGCCTTAGTGTAGCAATGTTCTGTGAAGCAGGGCCCACCAGCCGCCACTGAGACCTTTCCTTTCTCCTTGGAAACTGTCTTTCAATTAAGCAGACCTTCTTAGAGGAAATTTGCTTAACTCAAGGTAAAATGAGGTTTATACTGCTTTAGCTCAGCACCCCAGCCTGCCAGACACCCACCCCACACAGGCCCATTGCTATAGTGACAAAACCTGCGGTAACTATGATTGAAATAGAGTGTCTATTAAAACCCTTTTCTATATTGGCCAGCTCTTCTGCCCCCATTAAAATGCTGTCTTCCGGATACACATCTGTGTGCGCTCTCTCTCTCTCTCTCTCTCTCTCTCTCTCTCTCTCTCTCTCACACACACACACACACACACACACACACACACCATTCTGTCAATCTAATAATAGTAAACTGACTTAAAACCGTGTTATAATTTCACCAAAAGCATGTATGCTTTTTTTTTTTTTGCTTATCTCACTGATAAGCAAATAATATGGTAATCTCCTGAAGAAACTCTTAACTTGTTAACTGTAACTGATATCTCCAAGTGTTACTTACATACTTGAATAATCTAGGTTCCTTAGTTAGGATCTGAAAAAGGGCTAGATAGAGTGGCATTCACTTTGTTTTAAAACATGTCTTCCGAACAATGTAGGGCATGGTTGAATTTTATGTAGTGGTCTCGTGTTGAAATACTTGTTATAATGTGTGCCAAAAGAGACAGCATTTTAAATTCTTCTGTGACTATGTAATTAATAAGTATGTTCAGTGCTTGAAGTATATGCATATTACATAATTTTTAGCAAGAGATAAAGTTAGGTCTGAAGTGCATTAGAGAATCACAGATGTTTCTTGTAAGGAAATACATATGTTCCAGAGGAATTTTGAACTGCTTTCTGATGCTTAGCTTTGTTCATTGCAAGGATCATATGAATAATTTCATTGAGTGGCCTTCGTTCTTATTTACACAAGCCTTGAGAAAGGAGCCGAAGTGATAAATAACTCACACCCTCCCCCCCATCACTTAGTTCTGTAATGCTTCAGCCTTTTATGTTCTTGTGAATGTGGAGGGAGGAAATAAAATATACAGAGAAGATGTTTGTGTTTAACTAACTTAATCATATACTAGTATGTTCTCTTTGTGAACCTTCTATAAGTTTAAACAGCTTGGTAGGCTAATGGCCAAAAACATGTCCTCAAATACTGCCAAACATGTTAAAGGCAGACCAGGCATTCCGCATATTGAGGTATTGGAGATGGGTTTTTTCAACCTTCTGAATTTAAGGGAATAAACCAGGAAAAAAAAAAGTCACACTCTCCTTTCCCCCTCCTTACCCACAGAAACCAAAATTATTATTCATTGCAGCGCTGAAATGAGACATTGATAGGAATAATGATATTTGTATGGGATATTTAAACTAGTTTGATTTGGCTGGTTTGGCAGGAAGCAACCAGGTTGCCATAGTGTATGATGGGTCTTTTTTTTTTTTTATGTATGTATATGCTTATGTTGCTTGTAGACACTGGCTTTTTAACTTTGGTTCAGTAACTTTTGGTCAAGTACTTGTCCATTTATACTGTTTCTTCTTTGAGCAAACATTCAAGAATAGACAGTAGTGATGTGGTATAAAAATACACACAAAAAAAGACCGTTTTTCTATGGTCTTTTTCTGAAAATCAGAAAAGTTGGGCTGTAATACAATAGCTATGTGATTTCTGGTCAACCTCTCAGCTTCTCTGGGCCTTAGTTTCCTCATGTATAAAGTGAGGTAATTAGGTTAGATAAATGCATTTTAAACAAAGGTTCCAATTGTAAACACCTATATAGCTTTTTCAGAATGCAAATACACGAAGATGTTTAAGGCAGTAGGTTTGGGGTGGTGTCTTGTACATTTAACTTGAAAGAGCTCCTCCCGTAATTTGATGCACTAAGGAGCTACTGAATTAGATAATCCCTAAGAGTGCTTCCAGTCCTAAAACGTTATATTTCTAATCCTATAGGCTGAACACTCCCCTTCCCTCCTTCCTTCTTTCTTTCCTTCCTTCCTTCCTTCTTTCCTTCCTTTCTTCCTCCCTTCCTCCTTTCCTTCCTTCCTCCATTCCTTCTTTCCCCTTACCTTTCTTTCTCGTTCATTCATTCATTCATTCATTCATTCCTAACAGCTATGTTCGTTCCCAATGCTGCTTTCAAAATCTTATAAGTTATCTTTTTAACCCAGCTCCAGGAAGATGTTTGTTCTGCTCCTGTGAGTCTATGGTAATTAATGTGCAGGAAGAGCCATGTCTGTTCACCTTTGGGTACCCACCACCTTACACAATGCCTGGCATGTAGCAGACACTTAACATCGACAGAGAGTCCCAAAAGTCAGGAAAGTTTTTGAAAATGTAAAATTAGTTATGTTTTTAAATAACATGCTAAGTATGTTTTTTTTGTTGTTTGTTTGTTTTTGTCAATCTCCAGATATCTTTCAGGTAAAGTGCCTCTAAATTTAAACAATGGGTATAATTGTTCATCTAGAAAACAACATTATAAATACACTAGGGCCCAGTGCACAAATTCGTGCACCTTGAAAGGAACTGTGGGCCATGAGGCTGCAGTAGGCACAGGGCGGGTCTTGGCCCATCCTCAGTATCCCTGTCTGACCCCTCCCACTGTAGTCTCTGGTCACCTGTCTGTCAGCAGCTCTGCTCCTGCCACCAACACTCACACCTGCTGAAGGCACAAAGCAATTTGGGCCAGCGCCAGCAGGGGGTGTAAGTGGGGCCAGTGTGTTCAGTGGGTGCAAGTGGCAGCTGCTGCCCCGATCGCCCCTCAGGAGCAGGGAAGAGGTGGAGAAGCCCTCAGGGGTAATCAGGGCCAGCAGCCACCACTCACACCTGCTGTTAGTGCCAACTGATTGGGACTGGCACTGGGCCCCGGCAGCGTGTGTGAGTGGTGACTCCAGTGCTGGTGTGGGCAGCGCCAGCCTTGGCAGCAGGTGCAAACACTGGATGGGACCACAGCATGCGGGAGCAAAGAATTTTCAGTAACTACCAGAGGCTTGTCCCTATGACAGCAACCAGTGCTCCACTTTGGTCTGGTGCCCCTGCTCACCTCCACCATCCCGCCACAGGTAACACCTGCCAAGTTTCACACACACCCCCAGTGGTCTGTGCACATCATAGCAACTGGTTGTTTGGTTGTTCCGCCATTTGGTCTATTTGCATATTAGCCTTTTATTATATAGGATTATTTTTCTTATGTTTTCAGATTTTTTGGATATTCTATAGTGTTTTGATTGTTTTTGTGTGTTGTGTGTTTTTTTTTTCCCAGATTATCAATTGCTTTAAATTTGAAGGTACTTCACCTGAAAAGATAGCGGATAGTTAGAGGTTGACCCCTCCCCCCCAAAAAAAGATATCAAGCATATTACTTGAAAGTATAATTAGCATACTATTGAAAATCAGTTTATTCTATGAAAAACATAATTTACCCTTGTTTCTTCACCTACTGGGCTCCTGAATTTGTTGAATGAATGAATGAATGAATGAATGAATGTCCAATTTTCTGTTGTCGTCTTAGAGTGTGTCCATTTAAAAAATAGCCCTCCCGGACAGTGTTGCTTAGTGGTTGAGCATCAACCCATGCACCAGGGTGTCACCAGTTGGATTCCCAGGCAGGGTACATGCCTAAGTCATGGGCTGGATTCCCAGCAGGAGGTAACTGATTGATGTTCATTTTTCCCTCTTCCTTTATCTTTCTTTCTCTAAAATAAATAATCAAACAAATAAACAATAAAAGTACTTTATGAAAAGTATTTATGAAAAGAAATAGTCCCAACCATATCACCACAAAGGTTTCAAAGCTTATCTGACTTTATTACAACTTTAAGTCTTATTTTTTAAGTGTTCTAAATTAAAAAGATAAAAAAATTTAAATAGTTCTTTACAGGGTGGGGCAAAGTAGGTTTACAGTTGTTCAAATGGAAAATAATACAATCATTAATAAATGATAATACAAGAATAAACTTTTGCGTATTCACAACTATAAGCCTACTTTTACCCCACACTGTATTAATGAGTGTTTCTTCGGTAGTGTGTGTGTGATTAGGCCCTTTGTCCTTTTCAACAATAGAAATATCAATTTCCATTTTTTTTTGGATTAGTGAGACAATCATAAACTAGTTAATTATAAATTATTTTTTATAGCCAGCACTTATTTTGATCCTTCTATAGTCATAATTCGATATATCTTTTATACCATGTAAAATGCTTTAAAATTGTTAATATCTATACGGGTTTTTGTTCTAGATGAGATAATTCAGAGTTTAAATAAAATATGATAAGCACACTCAGTTTTTCTAATAATAACCATGATATATCTGAAAGTTTTGTTATTAAGCATTGGAGAATTCTGTTGCATAATTTTGTGGAAATTGATTTAAAAGGTTTGTTGTCCATAGTGTGTCTTTTCTTTTTCTTCTTCAGTCTTTGAAATTTTAGGTTATTTTCTGTCATTATCCATTATTTGCCATTACTGTAGAGCAAAGGTAAGGAACCTTTTTTCTGCCAGGGCCATATGGATATTTATAACATCATTGGAGGGCCCAGGCAAAATTATCAACTTAAAAATTAGCCTGCTATCTTTGGTCAAACATTTCATTAATTCACCCCTAATGCCTTGGCAGGGCCAGTCCAAATGATTTCGTGGGCCTTATATGGACCACGGGCCAGACGTTCCCCATCCCTGCTATAGAGCATAAATAGACAAAATAAAAAGAACGTAAACCAGTCAGTACCACTTCTGGTTGTGAGCTACATAATTCAAAAGAAAGCAGAAATTTGATACCTTATGTAGTTCATTTGAATTTGTTTTTGCATATGCCATTCTTAGAGGGGAGGGTGTTTTGTTTTAAGAACTTAAAAAACCCACCATTTGAAAACCTGGGTAACTGCCCAATTTCCTTGAGCTTCTTCACTGTGTAGGCATGGCCAGAAGCAAAGTCAGCTAGTTTCGGCCCTTTCTTCATCCTGTATGCCCATTGCCAAATCAAACAATCAGGGCCTCAGAGTGGAAATGTCTACCTGAATTATCTAAGGTGTTTGCACAGCGTAACTGGAAAGCTCACTCTTTTGATTATGAGAAGAGATACTGTGAGGTACTTCAGTTAGGAAAAAAGATTAAGTTGTATGTACAGGGTTTAAGGGTCATTGAAGATAAACTGAGAGTTGGTTCAAGTATTATATAAAGCTTTATTATTTGTACATTTCACTTCCCTGAAATTTACAGCAAATCTCCCTGTTCGTGCTAGACTTCAAGCTAATACTAAAGGACACCTGTAGGTCTTTCCAGGTGGGCTCTTGACTCACTCCATCCTTTTGGTTCTCTGTTCAAAAGTCACCTGATGTTAGAAGGCCTGATGTTAGGCCTTCCTGAGCACCCTATATAAAATAGCACCCTTGCCTTTCCTCAAACACCATCCAGCTCTCCTGAACCCTTTAATCTGCTTCTCCAAAGCACTTATAATTTGACAGGTATTTACTTATATAGTTGTCTTTTCCATGAAAAAGTCTTTATTCCATCGTGTCTGCTGTTTTATCCACATTCTTAAGATATGCCTGACACATAGTAGGTGGCTTAATACATATCTGCAAAATCAATTACTATCTCTCTCTCTCTCTCTCTCTCTCTCTCTCTCTCTCTCTCTCTCACACACACACACACACACACACACACACACACACACACACACACATAAAAGGCTAATATCCAGTGTCCCCTCAGGAGTTCAACCAGGAATTCGATCACTTGTTATGATGTGCACTGACCACCAGGGGGTGGCGCAGAAGGCCCCAGCTGGCAGCCAACAGCCGGGGAAGGGAAGCCTCTGCCAGCAGCCAGAAGGAAGGTCCTGGCCAGCAGTCAGAAGGCCCTAATCAGCCCTGATTGCTGGCCAGGCCTAGGGACTCTACCCATGCACAAATTTTGTGCACCAGGCCTCTAGTAGATAGAAGGCTAACTAGCTATGCTTCTAATTGGAGCACTCTCTCCCCAATCTAATATGTAGTGTTAAACATATTAGAGTTTTAAGCTTATATTCTCATTCTTATGACAGAACTATAAAGTTAGCAAATGGCCACTCTCATTTTAAATAAGCATTTGTGGACCATTTTAATGTTATATGTAAAATAGAGACACGTAACAGTATAAAGACAGAAACCAGTATTATGTTTTCACCTAAGCAAAAATTTTCAGAATAGAGATTTTTGTTGTTATTGTTTTTGGGGAGAAAGGGAATATATATATATTTGCAGCTTGACATATCTGAGCTGCATAAAGTCAGAGAAACATGCTAGAATATAAGGAAAGAGTCTGGTCAAATAAATACCCTTCTTCCTTCTTTCCACCACAAAATGATCAAGGAAATGCAATCATACAGCAAACTGATGCCATATTAATAGAAGTAAGATTGAATATTTGCAACAAGAAAGCTATGTGACTGTCCTTTTCCTAATGCACCCACACTACTTGGTAAACTTTTTTTAAAAAATAGAGGCAATATCGTCAGACAGTCTTGTGATGTTGCTCTGTATGTTAAAGCAGAGTTGATACTTTCACTCAAGAAATCCTGACTTAAAGTCTCTCCTTGGCTGAGTAGCCCGGTCAACCTAGATCATCGTCTCAATACACCGAGGTTGTGGGTTTGATCCCCGGTTAGAGCACATACACAAATCAATCAATGAATGCATAAATAAGGGGGATAAAAAATTGATATTTCTGTCTCTCCCTTCCTCTCTCTCAAATCCATAATTAAAATTTAAAATATTATGGCTTAAATTCCAGAGGTGAAAAGCTAAACCTCTAAGTGATTTCAGCCAGCTTGTTAGGAAACCTAGTTGCTTGAAATTGTTATTTTAGTGTCTCAGTTTCCAGAGTTAAATTGGCAGTGAGTCAGCTTTCCTGTTAAAGAGCTAAGCCAACTTATTGTCCAGAAATTATCATGTTTTAACTCAGGGGTTCTTTACTAAAAATAGGATTGTCTGAAGGACACAAAGCACTTTCAGATGCCTCTGATTTGCCTCCAATGCATTTTGTGTGGAGGTCTAACCAAGGTTATCTCTGATTTACTGATGAAGAAATTGCCTGTCAGTTCAAGCCACAGCTTCTCAAGGAGCTTTAGTTCGGCAGTTTCTAAACAAGTTAACATTTGCCATTCAGTTTTTAGAAAGAAAAGGAAAGAAAGAGGTGTGGCTCAGTTGGTTGAGCATAGTCTAAGGTACCAAAAGGTTGCTGGTTTAATATCCAATCAGGCACATTCCTGGGTTGTGGGCTGGATCCCCAGTAAGGGGATGCAGGAGGCAGACAATCAGTGTTTCTCTTTTTCTCCCTCTCTCTCCTCTAAAATCAATAAAAACATATTTTTAAGAAATAAGCACTGGTAATGGATATAAAATTGAATAATGTTTTATGGTTTTGTGAATATTACTGTGAATATGTGTTCTAAATTAAATGTTCTCTGATAGCCTCTTCTAGTAACTAACTTGCATGTGATCTTGGATAAGTCACTGAATTTTCTGGACTTATTACCTACTCTTGGACTTAATTTTCTCTGTTATAAAGTAAGAGACTTGGTGAATTTTTTGACTCAAAATTTCCTAATTCTAAAATATTCACTGGATTTGGAGACTATAACTTCAGGGGGTTATATAATACATTGGAGCTGATATTATTTTTTATTAATTATCACTAAGTGTTTGACTAGAATTATTTAATGATCTACTTAAAATTATTCCTATTACCCAGATGCAACTTTTTAAAATGACCTTTTTACTCATTATTCAGTGTGGATAATTCAAAATTCAACAATAGCTGTGTTTTAAAGAGTTAAGAGAGTATACATTTTCCCTTACCAAAAGTCTGTCTTAATAGGGTACATTAGTGTTTAATATGAGGAGCTAAAAAGTACAGTAATATTAAGAGCAAATTATTAATCTGATATACACTTAGTGGCCAGATTATTATGATCTCTGAATGCATGATAATCTAGCCATTCAGTATATATCCTATATAATAAAAGGCTAATATGCAAATTGTCCCCTTGACCAGGAGTTTGACCAGCAGGCAGGCCAGCCAACTGTCCATATCCCCTCTCCCTGGCCAGGCTGGCCAGCCCCCACCCCTGCACAAATTCATGCAGTAGGCCTCTAATATATATGTACTGAGTGACAAGATTATTATACATTCAGAGATTATAATAATTTGGCCACTCAGTATATTTACAACAATGGTATCTTATGTTCAGACTAAAATTTACAAATGTGAGTGTTCTGTGTTTCCACATAAGAAATGTGAAAATTTTAAAAAGTGGAACTCAAAGTGTCATGTTCACTTACTCATGTGATCAACAATGACTGTAACTTTATATAAAAATGTGTGTGTACATTGACCAAATTGGAATAAAAGAAAAATAACTCAATATCCATTTTACCTACATTCCTAATATTTTAAAACTGTAATAATATTATCTCCCCCTCTCTCCAAATAAAAGGTGGTGTAACTATACAATAAATGGTGAAACTCTTTATTAATCTTAAATACTACATGTTGGCATATGTCACCATACCGACTGGCCTGGGTATTCCATTTTTGCAGCACTGTGATTAATTAAATCACTAACTTCTTAGCAGATTCTCAGGACCTTGGATCTTATTTGCATTCTAACTGGGCTCAGCCCACCTTGAAGTATTATAGCATCTGTATTATATCTCAGAAGATGGAGTTTGTGAGTCGCTCCCATGAACACGGCAGTGAGCCATGGCGCATCCCCCTGCAGGTTCCGAAGTGACTAAAGTGCTGTTGCAGTAGGAAGGACTGTATAAATGTGACATTAATAATCACCAGTTTGAATCTGGGTCACTTTAGCCATGACTCAAAGATCAAACGCTATCAGATGGTAATGAGTGTGTGAAAGTACTGCAGGAAGACATTCCTTGCCTTAATGACACCTTTGTGGGCCTTCTCAGCGACGGTTAGAGGAAAGCCGGCTGGAATGGAAGGAAAGCCGCCAGTGCCCCTTGGTCTGGAGGCCAGCCCTCCAGGTTCCAGTGGGCACACTTCTGCGGAGATGTTGCAGGAAAGGTTCGTAGTGGTTTCTGTTGTTGTAGCTGCTCCCATGTATAGACAGAACCTTTCATCTTTTGCCTCCTTTGCTGACTACTTGTTTATTCACTTCAAAGTGATGGCAGCTCTTTTGCATAGTGTCTGTCATCTTTTTCCTCTTCCTGAAAACTAAGGAGAAATTGCCCTTACAAATAAGTGGATGTAACCATTTGATGTTAAACGTAACTGGTTTTATTTCCATTTGGGGGTATCATTTTCAATGGGACACACCTTTATGGAGCCCCTGCAGTTTGCCAGGCCCTGTGGTCGGCTCTGGGAATACAAACATGAAATAAAAGAGGTTCCTGTCTTGAAAGAGCTCACTGTTTTTGCAGGGGAGGAAGGCATTTAAGCAAAATATTATGGTAGAGTCAGGAATAGAGAAATGTACTAGATATAATCCTATCTAATAAAAGGGCAATATGCAAATTAACCATCACTCCATCACAAAGATGACGGTACCCATAACCACAAAATGGCGGCACCCAGTCCTCTCAGACCTGCCAGAGTCCTCCAGTCCTAAGTGGGCAGCCACTGAGAGCAGGCGGCGTGAGTGGCCTAGCTTCGTGGCCACGCCCAGCTCGGGCCAGCCCCCCGGAGCCGGAGTGGACACGGTCAGGGACAGCCAGGCTGGCCCACAGCCTCTGCGGCCAAGCGCAGGCTTGGAGAGGAGACAGCGGGCCTGCCTCCCACAGAAGCAGCACTGGTCCCTCCCACCTCCTGCAGAATCAGCGTGGGTCCCTCCCAGCTCCTGTGGAAGCAGTGCGGCTCCTGGCAGTGCGCTGTGGTTCCCACCGGCTCCCGTGGAAGCAGCAGGTGGCCTACGGCACACGATAGGCTACTAGTATGTCATAAAGGTGTAGTGTGGGTTATTGAGGAAGGCTGCCAAGAGAAGGAAATGGTGGACTGGGTATTAACGATTGAATAGGAGTTGCCCAAACTATTAAATTGGAGAATGACCCAGTCTAGGTAGGTAAAAAAGTGTGGGCAAAGGCAGGAAATATGGGATAAGCATGATGCTCAGTGAATAGCAAGACTATATTTGGCTCTAAGATTGATTATGCTCTTAAGGCATGGACTTATTGCCACCTTTATGAAACTTCAGTTCCAATCAGAAAGTAGAACTGATTTTTTTCATGTAGTTGACTTTAAACTTCTGAATAAGTACTCTATTCTCCTTCAATGTTGCCTCTACCTGGCCAGCCTGCTGGGCATTTACATGTGTGTCTTTTCATTGTTATGGTGCTACAGTCTAAATTTATTTACTCTTCGGTTTCACTGCCAGGTTTCATTTTTAGCCTCGAGTGTTTAGACAACATTATCGAATGAGTGTTATACTTTTATGACATTTGCTTTAGTACTGTAAGAGCTATCCATGAAAGCTAATGGTTGGAAAACAAGAAGCGTGAATGTCACCAAGTGGCTTCCATATGTGTTTTATTGTGTCAGTTTTGTTTTCATGAAAACTTCTTTTTAATCTTAAAAAAAAAAAGCCTTACCAAACAGAGATAGCAGACAATAGGGATGAACAATATCTTCATTTCCTGATTGTTATCTCGTGAACTCCTATTTTAAAAAAACTATGATTCAGCTGAGGGAATAAAAGCCATAACAACATAATTTTAAAATACTGTACTTTTAAAAGCAAATCATGTGTGTTTGTTTTTCAAAGCCATCGTCTATTCTTAAGTTGGAAGGTTATCCTGTCGTACAATATGTGGTTCTTCAGTGTGGTGTTATTAAAATTGTGATTTTACTTATTTTGGAATTTCTGCCATCTAATTCTTCATTGAGCAATCAGGACGCTTTCAGGCAGTCTGGCGTGTGATAAATATTTTGCAGCATATGTGGCTGAACATGCCAATTTCAAAGGGCTTTACGAGCTTTGATTAATTTTCACAACCACCAGATGCACTCTGCTTCATCAATGGGAAGCCCACAGACAGTAGAGCTCAGAGCCTTGCTCGAATTCTTCCAGCAAAGTGGGTTTCAAACTTCTTTTGCATACCTACCCACTTTTCTCAGCCTCAGCACGGGAAGTGGGCCTCTTTTTGTTAGGAGGCAGAAAAGGGGCTCTTTATAGGGCTGTATTAAAATAAAAAAACATACGCGATGCCAATCTTGAATTACAGATAAATAGTATTTTTAGTATAAGTGTGTTCCAAATATTACAAGTTCCTAAAAAAATAATAATAAATGAGTTATCTATCTTGAATGCAAATTTAACTGGGTATCCTGTGTGTACTTGACAACTCAGAGCTCCTGGCTGTCACCCCACCCTTAGCCACATGCGGGCCCTGGTTCTCTGGACACAGTTTGAAAACGACAGATAGAAGAACTCTATACAGATGCTGAGAGAGAATGAATAGTACAGAATGGGATCACCTCCTCGGCGGTGTTAGAGAATCTCCATGATCATGCATCCATCACTGCACATAAAAATTTCAAAGAATTGCTGCCTTTCTTGTTTCTTAGGGTAAAATATTTTAGTCTCCCAATCTTAGGGAGCCATGTTTATTAACTCACCTATTTGTAAAAGTCAGTTGAACTCCTGTGAGTAAGGAGAACTGATGGTGTAATCAGAATTTCAGGCTGGCCAGGTAAGGTGGGAGCTTCTGCGTGGGATCCTATAGCGGCCCGGGGGAAAGATGTCTCACACCGGCTCCTTGTGTTCTGGGCTATTCGGCATGCACCATGGCTTCCTGACAACACCCATTAGAATTATTGGATTATTTTGCTCCAATATTTTAAAGTTTTAAAAATTGATTTCAGAGAGGAAGAGAGAGGGAGAGAGAGAAAAATATCAATGATGAGAGAGAAGCACTGACCAGCTGCTTCCTGCAGGCCCTCTACTGGGGATCAAGCCCTCCTGTTTTATAGGTTGACACTCAGCCACTGAGCCACACCGACCAGGCTGCCCCGTGTTTTAAAGCAGTCTTTGGATATCATCCTCACTTTCCAAACCGGCTCACCCAGGGAGTGTTACTTCTTTGGCCATTAACGTTCTCAGTGTAACCCTGCACAGCCTGATTGGCGGGCAAAAGCCATTAAGTTTGTTTAGGGTGAAACAGGGATTCCCGGGTTAACTGACAAAACATTTTCTTTAAATATACAAGAAACTGAGGACCCTCTTCTGCCCCTGTGGGAACCCAGGTGCTTTGGGTTTGGTGCGCTGATAACTCCATATGTTGGTGTGTTTTGTTTTTTTTCTATTTGCAAAAATATTAGGAGTGGTTTATTTCATGGTGTTCATGGTGGTTAAATTAGGAATGGGTATGATTTTATTCTTTGTTTCTCTTTCAATTTTTCCAAAATTTTTGCTGTAAGTATGTTACTTTAAAATCAGAAAAGCAAGTATTATTGACATACAGGTGGGGGAAAGTAGGTTTACAGTTGTTCATATGAAAAATAATACCATAAACAGTAAACCTACTTTTGCTCCACCCTGTATTGCAAACATTTTTGAAGGCACAAAAACCCATAAGCAATATTTCCATTCTTAAATGGAAGTCATCTGAGATTGGGATGATTATTTTTTAAAATTTGTAAATGTTTATATACCTTTGAAGGTCAATTGTGATGTGAAATCTACCCAAATTGTTTACACTTAAAATTTATCTCATTCATTTATGCATTCATTTTTTCATTCAGCATATTTTTTGAAGAAATAGAATGTAGACATATTTCTATATGTTACAAGAAAGGGGGAGGTGGATGGAAGGAAAAGGAAAGGGAGACCCAAAGACAGAGGACCATGATCTTCATCCTTCAGGACTTTACTACCTTGTGGGGTGGCTGGAGATGTACTCAGACAGGTACATCTGAAATGGGGAGAAAAAGTCATTGGCCTTAATTAGCAAATGAGCTCTCTGACGTTCAGGACACCTCCTCACACACACACCCCTCACCCCCCGCCCCATGCACTGGGCTGCATGTCATCATCAGTACCGGAAGATCACCTGCCATCAGAATCCCTGGTTGTTTTCACACACCAGGCCCTGGCCTGTGTTGATCAGTAGTTAGATCAGCCAGTGCACCAGAGAGTGGCCAATTCTATTCCTGGTCAAGGGCAGTACCTGGGTTCCAGGTTTGAAACCTGCCCAGGTTTCTCTCTCACATTGAGGTTTCTCTCTCTGTCTCTCTCTCTCCCCCTCCCTCCCTTGTACTATCTCTAAAAATCAATGGAAAAAGTATCCTTGGGTGAGGATTAACAAACAAAACAAAAAAGGCCTAGGACACTGCTTCCCGCTGCTGGCTTTAGATACAGGCTGGATTTGTGCTCAGTTGTTTCATTCTGCCCTAGGCTAGTTTCAGGAGTTTTGCTTTTAATGAACTATCCTATCTAATAAAATTAATATGCAAATTAACCATCACTCCAGCACACAAGATGGCTGCCTCCATGTGGTCAAAGATGGCTGCCCGCATGTGGACACAAGATGGCCACCACAAGATGGCCAGCAGGGGAGGGCAGTTGGGAGGATCCAGGCCTGCAAGGGGGGACAGTTGGGGGTGATCAACCCTGCAGGGAGGGCAATTAAGGGCAAACAGGCTGACAGAGGAGCAGTTAGGCATCAATCAGGCTGGTAGGAGAGTGGTTAGGGGATGATCAGGCTGGCAGGCAGAAGCGGTTTAGGGGCAATCAGGAAGGCAGGCAAGCAAGCAGTTGGGAGCCAGCAGTCCCATTTGGATTGGGCCTAAATGGGCAGTCAGACATCCCTCCAGGGGTCCCAAATTGGAGAGCGTGCAGGCTGGGCTGAGGGACACCCCCCCCCCACGTGACACCCCCCCCCCCCCAATGCACTGGGCTTCTAGTATAATATAATCTACTGGGACATTTTCTTTTCTCTATTAGATTCTTGTTTGAATTCTCATGGAGCAAGGAATAGCCTTGTAATTTTATTCTTAGGATACTTCTTCATAAAATCCTTTTTACTGGTCTTTTTTTTGTTTTATGAGTCTGAAACTCATATGAATCTGTAATATGGAAAAGCCCAAAATATTTGTATTTTTTCTTTTAAAATATTAACACGTGCACAAAATTACCCCTTCATTGTTTTTACCTCCTTTTCACAGTTCATAAGGGCTACATTTTACTCTGCATTTCTCAGTGGCTTGATGAAGGTGGAATTTAACAGGCCATTTGAGGGGATTTGCATGATAAAACCTAGGAAATTAAAGGTTTTGTATTTGCTAAAAGAACCTTGGAGGTTAAAGTTAAATTCACAACCGAGTTATTGCTGACATTACTATGAAATGTGAAAAATAATCTCCCAAATGTACAAAATAGTTGCTTTAAACTAAAGTGAAATATTTTTTTTCTTTAACTATATGTGTTAGAGTTTATATAATAATTTTCAAGAACTTACTAAATGTTAAATTTTTTACTTGTTTAAATGCACTTTAGGATTTGGAAATCCACAGAAATAAATACAAAAGAACATCGTAATCTTTCTATGAATAAACTCGGAGTTTTCTAGAAAGAAAAAAAAAATATGTGTGGGGTTTGGGTTTGCCTAATCATAATTCTGGGAGCTATTGAAATCAAATAAATGTCTTGATCACTTGAACTGCCAGATGGAATTTTATCTCAGACCAACATAGCTTCTTTCATACACTAGGACTCTTGTGCTTTTTATCACAGAGTCACATCACACCCTATTTGGAAGGCAGCCATTCAAGCGTGGAATATGACAATTGTTTAACAGTGTGTAGTAAAACTTACATAACTTGTGACTCCTGGAAGGGAACAGGATCCAGTTGAAACTTCAGGGTAATTCAGGTGGGTGGACATAACCACCCAGGTGTCTTGGAACTATTCCAGTTTGAATTGGCTAATGAGCTCATAGGCTGAGGCCTCCCTCCTGTGCTGGCTTACTTGTCCATTAGCTCAGTGCCACCTCATGTCACGCTGGGACATTGATTTCACATTGACTCACAAAGGAATGCCTTGGGTCACCCAGTGACTGTCTAGCCTGTAGCAGGTGTCCTCTGCGGGACTCCGATTTCAGAATCCGCTGTCCAGCTGATGACCTAATCGCTCAACTGTGCCACCCAGAGCAGAATGTCCAGAGCCCTCTCACACACGAACCTTGGTGGAGTGCTGTAGTTCCATTCTCCACCCATCTGTCCCAGGGATGACATCACCACGAAGGAGTTAATTTGTCTTCTTCTGAGGGTCATGTTTAATTGCACAGGTCAGCAAAGGATGGCAAATGACTGCTTTTTACTTTTCTTCAAGTGTCCGTCTCACTTCTTCTCTAAGATTGCTGAACAGGACAGTCAGTTTCCTTAATCAGCACAGCTGGTGCCATGAGAGTGAAATACAAGCAGAAAAAAAGTTATTGCTATCTAAAATCTGAATTACCTGGTCCAGAAGTTAAATCCAGCATCTACTTAAATGGACTTGCTCACAGAAAGCCTCCCAAACCCAGCAGGCACTAGATGGCAGTCTTAAACAAACTGAAATGACCTTTCCTCTCTTCATACAAATGTATTAGCTAAAAGCACTCACTTTTGTTCCAGAGGAATTTGGGAGTTGAACTCTACTTCATAAAAATTGCAACTCTAATGAAGCTTGTCACATTACAGAAGTTTGTTTTAATTAAGAACAATTATATGCTTTAAAGGCCCATCATTGAACTAGTTTATTTATGAAGTTATTGTAATATGTGTTTTAACTTTACATTTAGAATATCAGAAAGCTTTTCTTAGACTTTAAAAGCTAGAAAAAAATGGTGGTGGAAAAATATGCAACTGTTAAAGATACAGAACTAAATTGTATGAAAAGCTATTTGGGATATATTTGAATAGAAAATGTAGATTATAAAATAGTAAGTAGGCCATGATTACACTCTGGGGGAAATAATATATGCCTGTGTTAGTGTTGTGTCTATGTTGGTCACTGGGAGATGAGATTATGGATTTTTACTTTGTGCTTATTATTTTTCTACCAAAAAAACTACATTTTTTTCTTCAGTACAATAGATTTTTTAAATGCACACAATAGAGTTAAATTGTCTTCCTGATCTAAGATGAGCGTCTTGAAAATATTGTCATTTCCTTTTTCCCTCATGTTATGTGTTATTATTTTCACTGTGGGATTTTTGTCATTTAAAATAATGCAGAAAGTGTTCCTCATGTTCCAAAGTATATGAAAACCGATATTGTACATATTAACAAATTCTCAATGATGATTTACGTTTTCAATTTATTTTTTTTTAGTTTCATCTCCAGGTGAGTGCTTTTTGGATCAGATTCCATTCACAATGAACATTTATTAAACACCAAAGATAAGCAAATCACAAATTATAAATAATGAGTTTTAACGTTGGAGGTGAAGTTTTGTTAGTTTATAATCAGTTTCTCTTTGTGCTGTTTCGTGTCTGTATGTGTGTGTGCGTGTGTGTGTGTGTGTGTGTGTGTGTGTAACGATTAATGCATGACTCAGCTAAAGATGATAAATAACCCTTATACTTCTTACCTACCTTCTGCCTTGGACCTTGATGTCATTTGGAATTAATGTTTTTTATAAGATGGAGGAAAGTGTGATTAAAATCAATTGAAGTATTTTTTAATTAACAACTACAATATATCAAAAGTTTAATTCCATTTGGGAAATACTCAGAAACAATCTGGCAAAACTGAAAATTTCTAGAGCAGACTGTATCCTAGTAACTTTTATAAAGAAAACTCATACAGGGCAGTTCCGTTCAGAAGGGGTCAGTGCAGACATTAGTGATTATACACATAAAGAGTATATCCGGGATGGGTGGTGGTAAGAGATTAACTAAAGAATTTATATGCATACTAGAGGCCCAGTGC